>CM071629.1:21410857-22833931 GCA_036419045.1 Scirpophaga incertulas | reverse complement strand
GACCACATAATAATAACAAATTAATTGAATATGAGAAAGATGTAATGTTATCTATATAATGTCTATAATACACAGCTAAAATTGTTATATGGGAAGCTATAAATTACTACTACACAGATAAGAATTTGTGGTTAAATTTGTAGTTATAATTGCGTATCCTCTTTCACAAAGTAGACGTGAAATTTATGTGTTCAGCACAATTAAATCACTTATCAGCAGAACGTTGCGCAGCTGTTTTTCTACAGTCATCTACATAGGTGGCCTGGTGAACATAATAGCCATGTAAAAAAAACATATCATTCTATAAAGTTATAAATATAATATTAAAGAAAATAGTAGAAGTTACAGTACATTAGTATAACAGTAGGTAACATTTATTCCAAATTAGGAACTAACTAAATTAGTTAGTTATCATTATATAATTTAAAATCGTGGGTCCACATTAGAACTATAGTTGATCAATAGTTATGAATAACTTTATAACAACTTACTCATACGCCTTTAAAATATTCTCACATAGCGCATGTAGAACTTAAGAAGAACTTTAGAACATACAAAAGGACATTTCGAGAAATTAATACCATCAACTGAGACGCTATCTTAGAATGTAGAGCAAAAAAATGAACACTCGGAAGGCAAAGGCACAAAGCACTATTTAGTCTGTGTGAAACTAGTGCGAATTACGTAGGCACTATATAATTAAGTTACGGAAACAATTTTCTTTCGTTTAACTAAGAACAACGTCTTACAGACTTTAATCATAAAGACCTAATAAAGAACATTAATATCTCGTATTTTAATTAAATAAACTTTAAATTGTATTATTTCAGTTACTATTAGCATAGCATTCTAGTATTCTTTAACTATATAATCAATGTGAAAGTGCCTGATATTTATTTGACTTTAACAACCCATTCGTGAATGGTTAAGTATACATTAATATGAAATTAAAGTTCATGTAAAAATATTAACAAAGTACCACGTTTTCTTTAATATGTCCCGGTTTTACAACAACACAAATAAATAACAAGTCTAAGTTTTTTAATCATTGAAGCTAATAGCTTTATATAATTTAATTATACTAGTCGGCTTCGCCCGCGTGATTTCATGTATAGATAAGTCAATTGCCCACGGCTACATATACGCGAAGTCGGTTTATGGTGCGAAGATATCGCGATCCCGTGGACTAACCGTTTTCCGAGATAAAAAATGCCAAAAATCCTCAAGAATCACTCTATCTATTTAAACCGCATAAAAATCTGTGCAGAGTTTTTAGCGAAGCCTTTATTGCGCATCCCGTGATCTGTCGATTTTTGGATAAAGTAGTCTATGTATCGGGAGAATGTAGCTTTCCAAAATGAAAGAATTTTTGAAATCGTCCAGTAGTTTTAAGCGTGAAGAGGTAACAAAAGACAAACAAACAAAACACACTTTCGCATTTATAATATTAGTTGATTATATATACAAGCTAAAGAAAATCACTCTTTCTTTGACTAATCACGATCTCTCAAATTTTTTTTATCAATGAAGATGAAACTTCATTCACAAGTTTTATCGCCATTGAATAAAAAAGTTATAAATGAAGTAGACCAAGATTCATTTAAGAACTCTTATCTTAAAAGCTAACATTTTACTTTTGTAATCTTTAGACGTAAAACATACAAACATAAGTAGAAGAACTACGTAGATTTGGATTATATTTATAAGTGTTGATTATTTGCGAAATTTCAACTTACTGAAGGATGAAGAAACAGAATACAATTTTTAATTGAAAATATTATACAAATAAGTTTCCGCGGACTTCGAAAGGCAGAAAGTAGTAGAATTTTTACAATTTGAATTCGATGGTTGTATTTCATCGTCTTCTCTAGACTTAGCATTTATATAGACCATATATATGGTCTATACTTTTGAAAATTATGTTTAGTATTGTTTAAAACCTGAATTTATTGTATGTATTGATTGATAATGGGTCCAGTTCAAAATTATTACCTGAAAACAGAAATAAAGTATTAATTAACAAGATATACTTACAGTTTAATATGTACTAATAGAAAATACTATTACAAAATATTAAAATTTTCCCATAAAGGTCGACAGGTTCAAATTCGATTAAGGGGTTCATTAAACACTACTTATATAAAAAAAATGTTAAGATGCTAAGAAGATTTCTTGCGACTGCGGTAGCATTGATTGATTTATATGAATCCTTAGTGACTGCGCTTACACATCATTACTATTATGGGTCATAAAATAACAGTGACGTCGATCTCTTGAATGGTACGAGTGTCTACCTATCTATCGACGATTATAACGTAAGATTAGTTCTAGTTGTTATTTAACTTAAGTGAGATCTTATTTTAATTTATAAAAAAAAATCATGTCGGTATACATAGAAAGCAGATACTACTCATATGAAGTACATATTTACATGTAAGAAAGATTTTTTAAATACTTCCTTTAGTGCGAAATTTTCACTAAGTACTGTTTAGCTATTGCTGCAGTGGATTTTGTCGCAACATTAAGTACAATATAACATTAAGAAGTAAAACCAGCAGTAGCAAGTGTACGTTTAAAACAGGTTTTTAAGCATTTTATTGAAAGCCGACGGTCGAGGTAAACGTGTGCCCAACAACGTTAATAGCTCGTGCTGGAAGTATTAGAAACAGTATTTATTTTGTTTTATAACTGTTTGTGAAATAGCGAAATATATAAGGCTCTTAACTTACTTGATGTTACCGGATACAATGTCTCTTCCATATTGTCAAGTATGTGGATTACCATTTGCAGTAAAAATTTTGTAACAAATCATAAGCAATGAACACAATAATTAAAGAACAAAAAAAAATACTATTTCTCGTTTTTTTATTATTTCCCTAATTATGTAATAGACGCCAGCACAAAACTCTGTAATGACTGTCATTTTAAAACACTGTGATGGATAGCCATTGGCTGTCAAAACAAATACCTTTTTATAAGATGTGCATTGACTGATAAATTAAAAACAGCCGCGATTAGGTATTGAGTACGTTGTAAATATACCTTTCTCTAAGAAATTGACTTAAAGAATTTGACTAATCCAAAACACTCTCAAACTATAAAAAAGACACAAAACTATTCGTATATAAATAATTGTAGTTTTGCCTACGCCACAGACTTTAACAATTATTTTTAACTACTATTATCACATATTACTTTCTTAATCCAACTCTAACACTGCAACCGCAGACTATATTTTAATAATGATATCTGTGAAACAAAACAACAATTTATATGAAAAGGAAGTCCGACAACAATAGACGAACTTAACGTGACCTGTGATTTTGTAACATTACGTTATAATATTAATTCGCAGGCTCTCCAAATTAAATAATATGCATAACACTGTCAGTTTTGGTGTGACCTAGCCAGTTAACTATCGCCTGATGGTCGTGGCTCAGGATACAGTGGTCGCTACGGTGTAATTAGATGACGCGTGTGACGCAATGCGAGCGCGAAAGTTAGTGGCATTTCTCCGATATCCACAAAAGCGGCGATTG
Source organism: Scirpophaga incertulas (assembly GCA_036419045.1). Taxonomy (NCBI): domain Eukaryota; kingdom Metazoa; phylum Arthropoda; class Insecta; order Lepidoptera; family Crambidae; genus Scirpophaga; species Scirpophaga incertulas. The sequence continues at coordinate 22,830,392 of CM071629.1, read as the reverse complement.
GTCGGAACACAATTTCACGGCGATCGCATGCATGTGGCAAAGTTACGTCCTACTGCTATCATATTGCGCGGAATGTCAATCTGTAGGATGTTCTTATTTTTACTAATATGTAATCGAATCATGCATATTATAATATGATATACGGACGCAAACTGGAGTAAAATAGTTACTCTAGTCCGCCAGTTACTCAAGATGCCTTATCAAGTGGTTATGGATACCAAAAATATTGCTTGATAATCTTCCTAAGGATATAAGTTTTCTTAAAGGTAGTTCCAAGCGTTTTCAAGATTTGCTTATCAACAAACCACGCTTTAAGAAACCGATCACATTCGAAGCTAAACTAAAATATCTTATTTCTGTTTTCACCAACAATTGTTGATGAACAAACCACGCTTTAAGAAACCGATCACATTCGAAGCTTAACTAAAATATCTTATTTCTGTTTTCACCAACAATTGTTGATGAACACAACTAAATGTTGGTATTTCTTACAAGAATTTAAGAAGCCGAGACGTATTAAACCGAATCACCTTTCAATGGCGATTAGAAAAAGATCTACCGAAACTAGAATGGATCCGGTCACCGCGTGGCATCTGTTCGCTGCCTGTTGGTAATTTGGAGGGTGACTGGAAACGTGTAGTCAAAATGACATGCGAATCTACAAAATACACGGAGTTTACAATCATATAATCTATAGAGATCAGTTGAGCCACTGTTTCAAATTATAAGTGGAAATCTAGCTATCTGTAATAAAATGTTGGCTTTGCTAGCCGTTTTGCAATTGAAGTCTTTAAAAATCCATACGAGCCTCTAAATGTATATGATATGCACAAGTAAAATTCGCATAAAAACATATCCTAAATAAGTATGTAAATCTACTTAGTATTCAATTACGAATCAATCATCAGTTCACATCAATTAATCCTAGGTGTTCATAAAAGCAAGAATAATATAATGTCTAAATATACTTAATATACTTAATTAGAATATTGACGACTATAAACAGTATAAATAAACTATATGTTAAGTATTCAATAGTAACATTTATATTATCGCAGACATATAAAATCAAACAATTATACAAAACATCTTCCATAGAATGCATTGTATATGATTCATCGAAGCTAATGTTTTTATTTTTCATTTAAATAGTTCTTTAGGCTTTATAATATTTTAAAGCATTATCGCAATCATCTTAAATGTTTTGATTTTAAACATACGGAGTAATACGATAAACTAACCTCATCTTACATAAATGTAATCTAAATGTATCTGTATCTTAAATGTAAACCTATTCTCAATGTCATATTAAAATTAAAGTAGAGTTGCGTAGTTGTAGAGATCATCATACTCATTACATATTATAGCATTGATACTTTATTTGTCATAAGAAACAATAACTGATATAAGATTTCATATCAAAATACTTTTATCTAAAGAATGATATTATCTGACATAATTTAGAATCAATACTTGATACGGCACTAAATCACATACAAAATATAAAGGTACGCATACATTGACTGAACCATAAAATTTGTATTGATCTCACTTTCGTTAAGAATCTTTTTTATATTCTTTAACGTATTGAACGATACTTTAAGGCGAACGATGGTTTCTTTGACACCTGTTGCCGGCTTACCAAACGAAAGTCACCCACGCATTCATGACCGTGAAAGTGCGCGGAACAACAAACAATAAGCGACACCGCGACTGCCCCGAAGCGTTATTATTGCGTAATATCTTCAATAATGCTAGTGTAATATAATATAACTTACAACTCACATATATGAATTAAAATAGGTAAACGATATGTGAGTTTCAACTAACTTGGGAAATAAATGTTTTCTTAACAGCACCAGCTATGTCCATTCTAAAAGTCAAAATATGTACATGTCAATGTCATGTGTACTGATAGCAATTACAATAGTGATATGCTGTGGTAACATTCCTTATATGCAGTAAAAAGGACATGAATATTGTACTGTGGGAACATTTCATGAACGTTAACACAGGAATCTCTGGTCACGTCAAGCCATAGGGTCATTAGGACCAACGGCTCAGGCTGAGTTTAGTCGGTAGGTCTTTTGGACCGAGCCGCCTCGATTCTTCAGGTGTCCGACATAATCACCATGGCACTTGGTTGCGGTGGTATCCATGAGGATTCTCAGCCTCTCCTCTCCGGAGAGAAACAAAACGTCCATAGACTACGTTGATCATTCAATATTAACGCAGTCGTATTTATATGCCGCCCACATATATTAGAACACAAGAAATTGCACCAAAACCTTTTTCATTTATTCCAAGTTCTATTATATAAAACGGAATATTAAAAACGGACACGAACGAATTACATGTGTCCATTTTGCAGATCAGGTCAAAGGTTACCCAATTCCTCCAATTTAAATAAGAATTGCTGAATTTTAGATTTACAAGGTTATAAAATTTGATGCTTCGGAATTACACATTGCGTTGTAGTTTATGAGCTCAACATTTGATGTTGAAATATCAACAGCGGAAATGATACTATAGTATTTGTTCGAATTAACATTTCCGTACTGCATAGAAGTATACCGCGACTTTCACTTCATTCAATATTTATCAATTGTATGTTTTTAATATTGTAGTTATTATTAAAATCAATTTATGAAGTTGCACATAATACAAAAATTGTGATTTCAGAGATTAACCAAGTAATTTATTAATAATAATATCGTAGTGTGCTTGTGTCTATACGTCTTACCAATTTCTACCGCAAAATACCAAATGTTTCGGTTGATTTTGCATTATAATATATTTTTGTTTATGTTGTTTGCCTCTAAAACGATCTTAATGCGATTTATATTTCGTTTCAATTTTACATTCCGGCTTACAGGAAAAAAAAATATAACCTGTAAAATTTCTAGGTACCGTGACTTTATAATTTAAATTTTAAAATTTTGTTACACTTTTAAAATAAATCACACTACCGTCGTTTCACTGATGGATATGAACGCAGTTGACGGATCTTTCTTGCACGTAAGTTTATCTACATTATCAAATTAAGCTTGAGTTTATTCCCTAATAATCGATCTAGTTTTATGAATTCATATATTCACGCGCATCAAAACAGATTGTAATCATTTTAGAAATTTAATAAGTTGATTTTTGTTAGGTATATTTTAATAAGCTTTCTAGTATATGCAATTAAGATTAAAATTAAATAAATATCTTCGAACATAAAAGTATTTACAGGAATAACTGCAACTTGAAACAGTTAATTTTAATTATTTAAAATAATACAATAACGCTTATTTCTACTAATAGGATCTAATAATTTTACTGATGCCGAAGGAGGATTGACGCCAGACAGACGGCGGTCGACAATGTACAGTGGAAACCTACAGAATATGAGAGGAATAAGGCATACCCCAAGGTGGAGCAGCACCTACTTGTTATTAAAAGTGGACAAGGGTTGATACATCAGGGACTACGTAAGAGGCAAATTCGTACAGTAAAATTCAGATGTGCAAGCTACAGCGACACAAAAAAAAACTCTTCACGAATTTCACTTCCTCTTCTTACTTTTTATATAGTCTACTGTAAACACTTGACATTTATTCTTCTACTGTATATAAAAATATATCCACTAGCTTTCTAGATCTTTCAGTCAGTGTTCCAATATTGTAACATTGAAACATTAACTGAAAGAGAATAAGAGTAACAAGAGGAAATGAAATCAGTGATGATTATATTTTTTGTTCTGGTAGTAATTGTATTAAATAGTGAAATGAAGGCATTTGTGACCAATGTAAACAGGTAAACTTTAGATTGTAGTGAAGTTGACTGTTTAACTAGAATGAATGAGAAAATTTGGGAGGATTTTGAGTCGGTGGTGATGGATGCTTCCAGCTATTAAGAATTATCAATGGTCATGTTGAATAAATGTAGGGTATGAAATAGTGTATCGAAGCTAGAATTTTCTAATAATGGGGCAATATAATCAAAGAAGGGGAACAATAGTTTTCTTAAAAATAATACAATACAAACATAGTATAATAGGACAAATGAAAGAAGAAAGTAAATTCATCACAAACAATTTGGATTTATGCTGTGACCAGGAAAGACGGCCTCCATATTATACTTCGCCAATAGTATCCCATTATGCGAAAAGTACAGACCTGTATAACTTGCATATGAAATGCAAATGCTATATATAGCATATAAATAACTTGTATATGGTGTTCCACGATAGAAGACAAAAAAATATTAATTATTACTAGTTAAAGCAGGTTTACGTAGATTTTTTATTTAGTTGTGATTTTTTTTGTTGCTTTAAATATTTTAATTATTTATTTGTGTTGTCATCCTGGATTATTTTGTCGATAATTAGTATTTAAGTCTCGTTCTGGATAGGAGCCGTTAATGTAAAAATTAAAATAAACAAATATGTACCTAAATATTAATAAAAATATGGATTGTGGCACCTACCAACACCAGTGAAGTAATATCAATGTAGTGTCGTCAAGAATTTTTAAATTAAAAATCATTTAAAATACTACTTTATTATTGTTTTAATAAAATTAAGTTAATTATTGTTAAACAAAGTGAAGACAAATCTTAATACATTCTGGGCATTTACATAAAATTACACAAAATCAATCAATTACTAGTAATATAAACTCTTTCTTTACAAGCATATTTCATATCGATAATATGGGATATACTAATATCCGTTTAAGCTCATCATGATACGAACAATCTCTTATCATCGCCGTAGTCATCACTACCTTTGTTTATGATAATTAAGTATACGGTAAAAACTTGAATAAAATATCCATCAAACGGGTTCGGATTGACCTTGACACATTGTGCTGACAAGACGACATTTCTTGGTCATCGGTGGGTCACGTCTATGCGTCACGTTTTAATAACATATGGCGAATCAATAACTCCAAGATTTATTTTAACAGCAGTTGCCAACTGCATACTTATGGGTCGGTAAACCTCATTTTGATAAATAAAAACAGTGATACATTTTTAAAATTAGTCCAACTAGATTATTACTCAATTTGTTTAAAGAAAATGCTTACTAGGTATATTTTACTACTTAAATAATTGAATTCTTTATCGTAAAGCATATCGATGCCTTTTTTATCAATATTATAAATTAACTAGTACCCACTTAATCATTATAATCATATCATTCTCTTGTTAAGTAAGATGTTGTCGAACCTTGACATTCGATCAGCTGTGCTTCAGATACCCTATAGGATGTAATTCTGCGTAAATTCCAACAGTATAGTAATTTCGTCATAAAACAGCAGTAGATCTTTTGTTCCTAAAGTATCTTTGCGAATGAGTACGAGATGACTCGTATGGAATCACTAATGGGAGGGTTTGTGAAATTGCGAGCCAGAGCCTTGGCACACAAAGCTGTTGACTGCGCTGGTTCACTGATTTGTTAACATGACCGAGACTACTTACAAAGTTCAGACTTTTCAGTACCTATTTTATTTGTATGACCTCAACTAACTCGATTTGTCGGAAATAACGGTTTGAATCAGGGCCTTTTTATCCATTAGGCCTAGGGGCCCCGCCACGTTCAGGGGCATGGAGCTACAGAAAAAAAAATTGACAATGTTTCTTAAACAGTAATTTAATTCGTAATTTCAATGACGATTGTCTTGCTCTGTACATTTTAGTACATCATTTCGGAAACACATAAGTAGTGGTAAAATCAAACGGGAGTGGCTCATGTATTCTACTGGAAATGTATACTGTTTTCCATGTATCCTTTTTGGTGAAGCTCAAAACCGTTCACACTTTCAAACTGGATTTTCGGCGAGACGAGCATTGCCTAGGGGCCGCAACATGCATAAGCCGGCCCTGGTTTGAATATACTAGAGAGACAGTCACTGACATTGGACAATGTATGAGAATCTTTGAATGAGAGTGGACACGGCATACGCCAACAAACCCAGAGTTTTGATAGGCCTCCCAAAAAGTGGACTGTCGACTTAAAAATACTATTCTTTTATAAAAATCATGGATGAATTTAAATTATATAGGGTATAGATTAGATATACATTTATTATACAGATTTAAGTCTAACAAAGCATAGTTAACGAGACTATTAAAATATTTTTAAATATTACGTGATAGAAATATGTCAGTCTGCCCGTAATATTTCTGTATTCTCCATATCTCTATTTTATATATAAGATATTACGCCGTGTTATTCAAAAAAGAAAAAAATCTTAGATACTTCAACAGACAAACGATTCATAAGATCTTTCAATCGATATTCTTTTGTCAAGCTGACAAACTCAAATAAATAGGAAAATTGAAATAAATTCATTGTCCCGTTACGGATTTTGAAAGTCTTTAAAACACCTTTTAAGGAAAGTGTTCTTATAACTTTAAGCACCGAAAATAATCGTTCAATGCGAGTAGCGATGTGTGAAATGGTAAACTATTATAAGGTATGACGACGTGTAACAACAAATATGGACTATGAGGCCTTCCTATTGACAAATTTGTATACATCCATACCGTGATTTTTTACATTATTTTCTTTATACAATGTCCTTAAAGATGTCGATCCACAACAATAAATAAACTGGACATTAAACGCCTTTCGTTTTGCAGATACAAAGAAGGCAAATATAACGATATCTATTTCATTATTTATAAATTGGTATACAAAAAAAAATACATGGCGCACATGTTATTGATGAAAACTATTGTTTTTAAATTAAATTATTTTTCTTGCATGAAACATTAATCACTACAGTCACCATAGACTTAGAATATACTAGCTTACGCCTGATTATAAAACAAAACTGTTAAATACAATGACTTTTAATCTTTTGGGCGTCATCGGAGTACAATTATAGCTTACACAAACGACATAATAATAAATATTAATAAAGATTTTTATTACAAATTTTATATATTCAATTTGATTTAAGTTGTCTAAAACAAAACTTGAGTTCGCTCTTATATCAATTATCCTCAAACGATCAGATAACAGAGTTCAGTGGACGGCGCGCGTGCGTTACTCTTTATGTTTACAATGCGAAGATACGAGATGTAATAAAGAAAATTCAGAATCTGTTAAAATATCGAATAAATGGAGAAACTCTTTTAACAAACAATGTTTGAATGTGATAAAAGCTTTAGTGGATATGATTACTAGACTTTTCACCCCCTATCCCCATCTACGAGTAATCATTGTAATAAGATCCCCGGCCTTGCTCAAAATATTTATATCAGTTGGAATTTTGTGTTTAAATGGGGCGGTGAAAATAAAGATTTTTCTTATGAGAAAAGATCCCACTGAATTTACCTACCCAACGCTACTACTATTTGGGATTAACGCTTATAATACTGGTATTATAAGCGTTAATCCCAAATATATAGTTTCTACTGGCACATCTGGATGTGCCAGTAGAAACTTGTCGATCATAATCATATCATCTAACAAAGGTAATATTCCAGTCATATTCATTTATACCTTTCATTTTATAAATAACAGTTTATACTAATTTTAATCGGTACATTTTATTTCAACAGCTAATTACATATACATATCGGATTGCGTTCCTTAGCAAGTATTGTAAATGTATGACTTAGGCTGTAGGTGCTCAAGGATAAGACCCTCATGTGGTATCCGACCAGAGCTATGTTGCAACCAACATACGAACACATTAATGAAATAATCCAATTCTGTATTCAAATTTGTTATCGTTATCAGAGGCTGTGTTTCTTTACCATGAAGGTTAAATCGATTTGAACTACAATTAATTGTGCCCTTTGATTGCTAGCTGATTGTGCGTTTTACTGTATAGTTTCTAATAATTTTTGCTCGTTTTTGATATAGATATAAAAAAATATACATGGTGATAGATGGTTTGTTGAAACATCTTTGAGTGCGCAGGCAGTCTATTTTTTCACTAGTAAATATTAACAGGCGAAAATGTGAACGTAGCCAAGTATTATAACTATGTCGTAATTAATATATTGTCATACACAATGAAGCCTGGCGACGTTCAGCTCAAATATCATGTTTGAAAGTTCTACCGATATAGTTTATATTTCCAATAACATTGATTTAAACTACAGATACAACAAAATTTACCTCAAGAGTCAGGATTATTATTTTTGAATAACAGGTCCTTCTTAAATGTAATTCTTGTTACATCGTCAATATACTTATATTATATTGTTTGTTAAATAATGTGAATAATTATTTTGCATTCACAATAAATTTGTTATACTTCTTATTGTTATAAATAAAAAGTAATACTTACTATATACGATCAAAATATTTGTTTAAAACCAATTCTTGAAATTTTAAAATTATAGAACAATATCACTATCATATATCCTCACAGCTGTTATAGAAACGTGTTCACAACAAATTTTCAGCTTCATTTTACACTTACAACAATAACACCAACAGTTTCTTCCCAAGCGCAATGGAAATGCGTATGTGCACAATGTCTCAATCGAGAACGAAAGTGATTATCCAGAGATAACTAGCGCGTATACTACTGAATGAAGATGAAGAATGACTTACTGTTTGAATTTACTGCACCGCTGTTATAGCGGATGCGAGTGATATATTTAAAATTCCTCATACAGTCTTATATAAAAAAAAATTGCTGTATAAGATACCAAAATATATTTTAATACACCTAAATAACCAATATAATATAAAATAATTAATAAATATGTTACAATATAAATGAACAAATTTAAATATTATAAATATGTGACCGTGTAAAACTACAAATACGTTATTGCTTACAAGATAGTCTCAATTCTTAAAACAAGAATGGAATTATTTGAAAGTTTTACAATTAATATGTTAATTTGTTTCTAAAGGTAAGTTTAATTCACTTTTCCCATTATATATTATAAAAGTATAAAAATGTACATTTTGTAAATTTGGTTGTTCGGGTTGTTCTCCAGTTCAATTTTCTCTCCCACTGCTTCAATTTTCATGAAATTTATTATCGATATAGTTTAAGCCTCGGACAATTCCAAATCATATGGTACCGAGGGCGCAGAGCTACTAATGAATAATAATAGTACAATATGTCATTCAAACGGGCAGTTTAAATTAACGATACAAATAAATATATATAACATAACATAACATAACCCTTTATTGTATTCATAAAATACACATACAAAATATATATATATATTATATATATATATATATATATATATATTATATATATATATATATATATATATATATATATTATATATATATATATATAATATATATATATATATATGATTTTATTGTTCTGCATATTTAAAAAAAGTATTTTAAGTTTACGGTGCATGACATCAAGTATGTTCTATCATTGTTATTAATTAGACGCTATACTTAAATAAAATGTGCTAAATGTTTTACTTGATTGATAAGAATTAATATTACAGATTAGTTCTACAAGGTCCAATATTTAAATAAAATAATATCGTTTTTAAAAACGGTGAAATTTTTGTCGCCTTAAATCGTAGATTGCTGCAGTAGTTGATCAAGGAACGAATAGTTAATTTGTAACAATTAGCATATATTTAAAGTCATGTGAATTTCAATCACAATTTAATTAAAAAAAAATCTTTATATGTCTGACTTGTCAATCAAATTACGTAAACTCAATTGGAAGAAAGTTACGAGACTTTGAGCACTACTGCTTACACAGGCGTTATTCGCGATGAGTATGCATTATAAAAACTCGCATCATTTATTTTTTTAATTTATCCACTTTCACTTATTTCCTATGATAAAATTGGCGACGCAATTCTGAATATTCATTCGAATACATAATTATGTAACATTATCATTATTATGTATTTATAACTACAATTACGTCATTTATACATTAAAAGTGTTTATTTAGTACTAGATTATCTATACTATACATATACTAGATTTTTTACGAATTTTGTTAAAATGTCTATAAATTAATATATTGAATAATTTTCGTAGACAATAAACATGATACGCATTTGACAAGTACTTACTGGTAAAAAAAATTGTCTCTAGAATAAATTAAAATTTCTTTTTGTACATAAATATCACGTAATGTAATAATACCTGTAATGATCGCTAGTACAAGCGCCACAGCGCCAATGGACCTCATGGTGAACGTTTGCTCGCACAGAAACAAGGGTGCTCGAAATTACACTGCACAGCACTAACACCACCGCAGCATGATACACATCGACGCGCGTACAGTCGGCGCGCGGCGCGAGAGTGAGCGCTGTGGCGCGCGCGCTGGTGGGGCTGCCGCTGAAGGCCCAAGGGTTACGGAAGCGGGCGAAATGTCAGGGATCCAGGGCTTATTCGGCCACTCTCGTACAATCTCTCGCTGTACAATGCGGTGGAAGTTAGTGCCTTGGAAACAGCACGAGTAAAAGAAACGTAACTTATACCATACTCCGTTTCGATTTATAATACATGTCAAACAATGGGAATAAAACCTGACTATCGATTTTGAAGTGTAAGAGATATGGTCAAGTCACTTCGAATGATTCAAAGTAGACCCTCTTGCCCGGATGTGGGAGGGCGAGTTTACTGACATTTCTTGTCAACACCAAGGACAGCTTAAAAGTAGTTTCGCAACGAGAAATTATCAATAAGCATACTAATATAATAGTGGCAATTTTAAATATGTGCAAAATAATTGTAAAGTATTGCGTTGAAGTCTTTTTTATACAAGCTTTACCCCAAGCTTCGTAAGATTACGCGAGACAAATAGTTAGTCTTAAAAACTACAACATGATGATTATGTCCAATTTAATTTCACTCTTTTAGACATGAATTCGTCAGTACAAAACCTGTGTTTATTTTTAGCTAACAAATTAATGAAATTGGGTAGGAAACATCTACGTCATTAGGACGAAGTTTGTAAACATTGTCTCTCAATTGAAATTGCTCTACTTATAATAAACTGGGCAATGTTTTTTGTAAATTCACAAATACAATAAAATAAACTATAAGTAGCAAATACTATTACACAGAATTTTTATTTACATAAATTTTCTTTCTTTTACATTCTTCTGATGATTCGCGGTCACTTCTATAAGTACTCCGGTGGTTTGTGCCTTGGCATACAAACTTACGGTAGAGTAGTTATTGTAGTTTATTCGGAAAAATATGCCAAATTAACATTTCTTATTAAATTGATTATATGTTTGTTAAATTTACTGTAATTAATAAATTAAAGTTACGATAACGTATTAAATTCTATACAAATATGTCTTTCACGTGAAAATAATTGGGACTTAACTATTATTTCTGCATATTTCTAAATACCAGGACAAAGATTACTTCTGATAACAATTATCCATCGATTTCTCAAACAGGGTAAATGCGTATTCAACATTTTGATAATGGCCTAGCAAAACAATATCTGCTCATAGTGTGTAAAAGTTCCTTTGCCAAATATATATATATATATATATACACCTATAAGTTATTGACTGAAACTTTGACTTATTTACAAAATACTAACATTCCCGCAATTTCGCCCGCCTTATATTAGATTATAGAGATAGATTTTCTAAAAGAAAAGATATATCTTTCCGTGTAAAAAGTTATCTTTTGTTCTTTCCCGGGTTTCCTCCAGAACCATCCCATACCCAATTGCATCAATAACAGAGCAACTATTTTATCACCTAAGAAATTATGTCCTTCTACGAGTCTCGAACTGTAAACTTTTATCAAAATCGGTTCAATAGTTTGTGAATCTTCTCAAAAAAAGAAAATATGCTGTATTTTTACTTCCTTTAGGGTAATTCTTTTACACACCTTGAATGTCTAATCGTTTCTCAGGCTCTAAACTATTTGTATACCAAATTCCATTTAAATTATTATTCCATATAATATTCTCAGATTTGTAATATTAGTTAGGGGTAAAGATTTTTACATATCCACAAACACAAGGCCTATTGAAAATTATTAAAAAACATAATAATTAAATCCTTTCCTAAGGACTAAAGTAATATAACTCTTGCAGCTCTTATGTACATGGAAAAACTTACAATACTGAGAAAAAAATCAAATCTTATGATATAATCTAATAAATATCAATCGTGATTTATAATATTAAACATAATCGGAAGTAAGAGTTACCGGTTACATGAATTCATTGACTGTCTGTATATAATTTTGAACTATTTATAAGTGATATTTGAATTAATAGTTTGTTTTACAATTTTGAGCCTTTTTAATTGATTTAGGTCACGACCATGCCACACTATCGACACAAACGATAATAATTTACAATTCCCTTTCTCATATTTTTAGATTATATTTTTACATATATTGGTACTGTGTAATCTATATCCTTGGAAGCGTCAGTAGATCGCAGCACTTGTCTTTGAATCGCATGGTCCAGGATCGATACTTCTAAGTAATTTAATACTTTATGAATTTTTCATATCTTGAATTTATGTATCGATTTTCTGAGGCTTTTACGGTGAACGATCGTGAGATAACTTCCATAGTCTTATGAAGAAATTCAATATGTAACGTACCAAGTAATTCTAAGTATCCTGTTTCTATCGCTTTGGCTTTTATTGGAATTCTCTACCTGCGCATAGATTTCCTCCATCCTATAATATAGGCTCTTTTAAAAAAGGCGTGATAAAGCATCTCTTAGGCCGGCCCTGAATGAAATGAAAATGTGAAAGCCCTGGGTAGAATCTAGTCTGAGCTACGATAAATATATATTATTAATTATTGAATAGTCGCCTGTCTACGAATAGAAGATAAAAAAAATGCGATTGTGGAAAGTAGTAAGAAAACAATTAAATTTCTTTGGAGCACACGTAATGAAGTTAAAAATAAAGAACGTGAAAAAGTGCATGACACATAGTTTCTTAGTGATATGTGGAACAGTAACAACAAAACATTTAAAGCTGTGTAGGCTAAAGTCATTTAATCTACTTACTAACATAGAAAGCCTGCAAAATCTATTACGAAGTCTTATAATATATCGGTTCAGTTCCCTTATGACTAAAATCACATTTACGTACAAACACCGGCGAAAAATCTTCCTTTTCAAAGAATACTCAATATAGAGTTTCTGAACGCTTTGTGACGAAACCCAGTGAAATTCCGCCCATTAATTTACTTTCGGCAATTAGTGACGTAATAGATGACATTGAGGTAATTTGCGAAAATAGTTTTTGATAATTACGGTATGTTTATGAGCAAATACTAACAATAGCCTTTATACCTTTGAGGTAGCAAACAAGCATCCCACTGACCTTTTTCGCTACCATGAATATCAGAACACGATATGATAGTTTTATTGTTGCGTAATATATCACCGAGTATCACACTGATCTGTCTAAATACAAAAGATTTATATCATATGTTGACAGTTGAGCATTTTATGCACGGCAGCTTGGCTAACGCAGATGCCGACAGAGATCAGAAAGGTCTTCAGTTCAGCTAGCGATCTATTAGGAGAAAAATAGACCCTGTCAGGGTAATCCCCTCTCAGCCGACTACCACAAAATTGGTGCCTTCCTCAATTACTGACGCATCCCGTCAGTGTCACAATTTATCGTTAAAATCATTTCATAATAGATGATATAGTTATAACATAAATTATCGAAGCAAAGAAATTTAGTCATTGTATATTTATAGTTTAACCTATGGGCGGACAATCTCCGCAAATAATAATATAATTGTGATAATTTAAAAAATATATAATCAATAATTTATAATATCTTAAGCAATCAACGTATAATCTGTCATCTGTAGTTCTACTACGTTTCGATGCTCTGTTTATATACGGTAATGATAATTCTACAATGTTATAAAAGAAATTCAAAGTTTACATGAGCTAACGCCAAACACACGAATGCTGAAAATGGACTCACAACGTCTATGGTTTTTAGTAGTGTCTATACCCATCGCATGTAACTTAGCAACTATTATCTTTTATTTCCAATTAACAATTATTTTATCATTATCAGCACTATCTTTACAAGTAGTATATGATAAAATAATAAAATCCACTCAGTTCAGAACACCACTGTTGGCCCTCGCCAGTATCCATCCGTACGCCGAAAATGAAAACGTTCATTCCTTATTAGCCCTATAATTATTTTTAAAAACAATTTTCAATTTACTTACAATTTACATATATTAATTTAAATTTTACATATATCAATTATTAATATCTAGTGTGAGTCAATAGTAAACATTTTCTTTATTTTTGGAATTAAAGCCGAAAAAACTCAAACTAAGAATCATCGTAAGTAAAAAAATACTGAAGATGCGCGTTTAAGTAGTGAATTCTATTATATTTATCTATAAATGCAAAAATATTAGTTATATGTTTATTCATGTATTTGTCTCAAACTCCGAGGCTCTTCTGCAAGTATTTTGGACAAGATTGGGAAAATCGAGATGAGGTATATAGTTAGAGAAGGGCTGGATGTTTTTGGGAGAGGAACGACATGTATTAAAATATCATTGCATAAAAGAAAGTCATCAAAGTTAAATTATATCAGTTATAACTTAAGAACGTTTGTGTTATACGATCACCTATTTGTTGGATTCGTCTCCGTCAAGAATAACAGAATATACCGTTAAAATATTAGTAAAGACAGGGGGAAAAATATCTCTAAAACTATCTTACTATTATAATATAGTACTTGCGCCATCTTTTGCAGCTTACAGCTTATGTCATTGACAGTTAGAGAGAAAATTGAGCGAATTAGGTACCATTAAATTAATAGAAATTAGTTGTAAATATTAATTAGCTTGTATGAAAATGATTCCATGGAATGCACTCGCAACAATTTATTATAGTATAAAATATCCTTTTGTTTAATGAGAGTCCAGTTAACAATGCACCAGTGCAATTGTAGCGGCGATGGTGTTGCGCAATCACTGGCCAAAACGCGTGAAGTGGGCCACGGAACACTTTCGATTTCTGTGCCCGTGCCGGCCGTGCTCGAGTTCCTCGCATACCAATCACTAGACGAATAGGAGCGAATTACTGTTTATATATCTGTGATTCTCTGACAGTTATGATAATTATCAACTTTGATGGTTGCTATTTGATTTGTAAATAATATTAAAAAGAATACCCAGAATAATTTTATAAAAATATATCTTAAAGCGATTTTACTTCAAATCGAGAATACAACAATGAGACATTAAGATTTTTTTTTAATATTTTTATGACTGATAAAAATCATTTCATTTGTAAACGATAAATTGGATTACGTTTTTCATGCAAGACACGGCGATTGTAATTTTAATTGTAAAATAACAACGGTAATTGAGTTATTGCGTATTAACATTTCACAAAACGAATAAACACCACAATATCTACGACCAATATCTACAATATACGACCTATTACTAATGCTAAGTTAAGATTGGGCGTAATCTAGTATTGATCTTAATCCACTGGATTATGATTAATGGATAGTTTTTGAGATTATCAGTTGCTCTAAGCGCCATATGATAATTTGATGTTCCCTCCTAAAACAATCTATAAGATTGGCATTCAAGAAGTTTTGATATTAATGCATTAAATCATGAGCTAGCCTTATAATATCGTATTTATCAGAGAGACTATAGAAAGTGGTCATTAATAGGACAAACATAATAGAATTAATAGGATTAGGGTGCCCCGAGGATTAAATTAGGTTCTTTAAGATTTAATTCATGGTTACAATATTTCACACATACTGAAACATTGGCAAAAAAAATAAACCCTGTGACATACGAGTAAGCATTTAAAATATTAGGGTTTTAATTAATATTGAAACGGTAACACTGATTTACTTTCGCTACTTTCATACAACGTGTCATTGAATAACCTTTCTATAAATTTATAAATCTTATCAGAAAGACAGTCATGAGAACGTTACGAATACATGTATACAATAACTCAGAGGGCATAAGTTTATATGGAATCCAATTAAGAATAAATAATTAATTGCTCCCTTCTTTCTGTGGATATATTGTGAGCCAATAAAGAAAGAAAAGAAACTAGACAAGAAAATATTTGACGCTCGGTAAAACAAAATTTCATGCCAACTGATACATTTGAACGTTTCGAAAGAAACCACGAGTATAACAAATTAACTGGGCTATTGTTGAAACTATAATTAGGTAATTTATCAGCCAGCCTCATCTCGCATAGATAATGAGTTAAGTTGTGAGACTTATGGCCAATAAATGAAAGTTTGATGTAAACACTGTTTCATAATAACAATATTTTCTTTTATAACTAGGTGTATCTCAAACAATAATATTAATAACCAGTGCAATGGTGAGTCATTCAAGAAAATGAGGTTATTATAAAATCGAACGCACACTCAAATCTCTACTTGAGTTGTCAGAAAGGGATAGCGTTGTGTAGGCTCAATAGCATCATTACTAGCTTGAAGCGCGTTTCTAACGTATGTATTTTAATAATAAAATACATGCAAGATAACTTGCAAATAGTAAATTTGCAGAAACGGTTGACGCAGCGGTCGAATGATTGGCTACTAAGCAACAAGTCGCGGGTTTGATTCCCACACGGGACAAGTATTTTGTATAACCTGCAGGAATTTGTTTCGGTTTGGGGGTTTGTATGTGTGAAATTTTAAGTGTGTAACTGCATCCACAATGCAGGATAAAAATACTAGTTTGAGGCGACATTAAAAAATAATTGTGTATTTATGTAATTAAATCTATACTTAGGTATCAGCTAACAAAATAAAGTACCCATCGGTAAAGTTTGACATTGAAATACACCGCGATAACAGTAAATTTATAACAAGAATTGTATGTTTGGTACATACCATCCTGACCTGACCTATATGATGTATGATCTAAGCACTACCTAACATCATTATCATCACAGCTCATATACATCCTCACCGAGAACCTCGAGTTTATCCTAACTACTAGTCTGGAGTGATTAGGTGTTAGTGAACCATGCTGACCCAGTGCGAATTGGTTTATTACATTGCATTCGAAGCATAGAGGTTACTTCACGATGATTTCCTTTGCCCTAGGAGTGCCAGATAAATATACAAATGAAATTCAAAAAATGATAAACGCATTGGTATGTGGCATGGTCGCCCCGGACTCCCCGAACTATCCGATTGGTAGACCAGTACCGAGGTCACAACTTCTTTATATAGTCTATACAGTTTCCACCACCCAACCACCGACGCTTTATATAGTCTATACAGTTTCAAAAATAATAATATAGACGAGCAAACTTTACCAATTTCAACTTAACTACTTCCCACTCTCCATCTTTAAGAGCACTATATCAGAAACAGGGGCAGAAATTTGAAAATTTAATATCAATAACGATGAACTATAATTTAAATTGATTTTATTACAAATTGTAACAGGTAATAAACTCCGTAGAGAAGCATATACATTTTTCCCAAGAGGATTGATCTCTCACGAATAAAAAGTTTATGGCCAATTGCACTAATATTGTTTTAGAACAATGTTAAATGTCGTTAAAGACAAGACAAGAATGACAACTTAACACTTAGTTTGTCCTAAATTCGTGAATTTGGTCGATAGTATTAAATTTATATAGTACAGTAGAAAAAAATATTAAATTGTCCTTTCATAAAATCTATTTTTGTTATGCTCCGCTCATACATAACATATGACTACCAAATGTTTTATTCAGCAAAACCAATGCCGGGCGACTTCGTGATTCCGCTACATAGAGACGTCTATTGAAACATTCCACAATAACTTTTGAAAGCTAAGTCCTTCGCCAAACAGACATGGCGAATTGCTGTGCAATTTCTATATGTTTACGATTGAGCTTTATTGTGCCCGGATAAGTTCGATCAGTTTATGTATATTCAATTCCGAAATAGATATTTTGTCGTAAGTTTTTCGAGACTAAACAATTTTATCTTAATACAATACCAGTTTTATTTATTATAAAACAGCAAATAGTCACAAAATACAAATAAATAGAAATCATAACATAAAAGTTGGCATAAAAGTTGGCCCACAACGCTATCCACGTATTACTCAATTTACAAACACACAGTCGCGAACCGCTGAATAATATTAACAGTACAAAAAATTAATTACAGTTGTGTTACAAAGCGGCAACGAAAAAGCTATATACTATTTAAACAACATAAAATTAATAAAGAGATCAACAACCCTGCAGCTATTCGAAGATAGACTTTTTAAAACTATTCATATAACCACAAAATAAATGTATTTAAAAGATTCGTTGAATGATTTTGATTTTTTAATATCGAGTGAGAACAATTACACCCAGTCTCGTCGCGACCTTAGCAAAACGTAAAGTTAACAAAAACAATTTACTTACGTGTTCGCGACCCGATATGCGAAAATAATTACTTTGAATTCAAATAGTATTAGTTTAAAAATATTATATTAATTTACTATTCCTAAATAATGTATTATTTTACACAATGATAATTTAATGTTCAATATCAATTACTTACATGACATTCAGGTCACAGTTCAGAGCAGACGAAGTTCGACACGGCGCGGCGGCGGCGAGGTCTATGCATTGATCGCATATCACGATCTCGAGCATGGGCGGGCGGTGTGAGTTTTGCCAACCTTACATCTTTCCGCGTGCCAACCAATAGATGTGGCGCAAGTCATTAGCGCAAAGTTATTTCTCTATGAAGTTTGACAAATTGTCATTACAGATAATTCTATATTACAATGTAGCACCTATATATACGCTGTATAGAGCACG
This sequence comes from Scirpophaga incertulas, assembly GCA_036419045.1. Taxonomy (NCBI): domain Eukaryota; kingdom Metazoa; phylum Arthropoda; class Insecta; order Lepidoptera; family Crambidae; genus Scirpophaga; species Scirpophaga incertulas. Next base: position 22,811,634 of record CM071629.1, on the reverse strand, counting down.
AGTATAATTTCAACCGCCATTTTGTTTTTCTCCGATGGAATCTCAATAAATTTTGCCTAGTTTTGATTTAATGGTAAAATGTTGAATTGCTTTTTTAAGTATTAATATACCAAATCTGAACAGACAAGTCTTAAAAATTATTGATATCCAAATCGTTCCGCTAAAGAGTTCAAGCTCTGTCTTGAGGACGAATTACACCTGTATATATCGACCAGACGGGTCAGTGGTGTTGTTGTCTCTTACCAAAGTAGATTAAAAAGATTTTACGATAATTTTATTTTTAAAATTAGCAGATATAAATTAACACTATGTTTATGCAATATGACTGATATAGAATCTATTTGTTAATATAATTTGAAATGTTTGTTTAGATTTGAGTTTCCCCCTATACTGTAGACCCCTACAGCTAACCGTCTGGTAGGTCCTAGGAGACAGCCGCCGACGGTACTGAATAAATTTAAGTAATTTTTATACAAATAGCTTTTTTAATATTTTTCCAAAAATAAATTGTAGTATTTATTTGTTGTTGTGTCTAAATAAAACATACATTATGCGGCCTTGAGAACAACAAAATTGCCATATTCAAATATGAATAAACTTTGTTACCATGGAATTCAAATTATTAAAGCTATTTAACGTTACCGCCCTAATAATATAACTTTTATGCCATATATAAAATATATAGATATCAACGTTACGGGTTTTTTTATTCTGCTATTTGCAACTTCAACATGCTTGAGAAATGTGACGTCGACACTTGACACACGAAAAGCATTTTCGCAATCTAATTATGATTAAATTTGTTCCGGTTTATACACACGTTTGAGCCCACGTCGATCGAGTCATTCGCGCATTGCCTACAATATATCCTGGGGCGCATGAGCGACCTTGCCAACGGCCTTTCTATACATAAAACGTTTTAAAACATTCTACCTTAGCATGTAACTCTGACATCAATTGATATGAATTTGGCAGGAACACGGACATGAATAGTGCAATTTAGAAGCTTAATCGCCTCAATTCAAATAATAGATAAGCTATCTTAAATTTAACCACTTTATAAAGTCACTAAGCAAGATAGAGTTAACACATTTATTGTCACAAATTGGATATAAAGAGAACAAAAGCGTGGTTAGATAAATTTTAGTTTGAGGACACGGTATTTCGCTTAAAAGCTTACCTAAACTACAGTTTTTTCTTATACTCAATGTTCATAGTACCTGAATACAATGTTAAGTTCCAATTTAATTTGAAATTCACTTGAACTTTTCCCCCTATGGAAAGGACAGGCCTCTTCAATCCTTATGGATACCACCGCAACCAAAGTATCATGATGATTAAAACTCCAAACTTCAAACCGATCAATCCAAGGCGGCTTGAAAGCAATGAGTTACCGACTACTGAGCTTTGGCCATAAAGGCTTGGACGAAAGGGGGCATCACTGGAAAGAAAAAAAAATCATAATTAAGAGAGTAAAGCATATTTAAATTAAAGAAAACATAATATGAGCGTCAGTAGGCTAATGACTAAGTGTTTCAATTTAGTTAATTTATTCCAGTACAAATTTGCTTTGATTCCTTAAAAGTGAAGTTATGAAACCACATCGCCTTGTAAGGTCTCTCCGAAATTACCTGTCGTGCATGCAGTGCATCTGTATACATTAGATCTCACGAGACCGCAATCTCATTCTGATAGGAGCAGACAGTAATTTCATGGAAATTAAGGCGAACACTGGTGGGAACATCGCTAATTAAGAATGCCCATAGACGACAAGCATGTATTTATTTTTTATACTCAGAAAGTAGATTTAGTTTAATAATCGAGAAAAATATATATATTTCATCCCTCTAGAACTACAACAAATTTTATAATTAGAACCTTAGCATTCATTGAATTAATACGGTGCCCGGTGACGTATCTCAATTTATTTCTTCATTTTAAGTCGTTCATTGGATTACCACAGCATGTTATATAAAACTAAAGTTATTATAAAAAAAATATTATATATCTAAAGATCCAAGAATGACATTTGGTATTAGTTGCTTAAGTAAAAAAAAATTGTAAAACGGCACACTTGTTCCAAACGAAGTTTTTTAACATGTTTGTATACCTTTATATAACCCTCAGATGATATATCATATAAAATAAACTCAGTCGTCGCCCCGCAATTGTAAACACGTGGGGGTATGGATAATTTTGCAATAACGCATATCATTCCGTCACGATCAACAATTTATTTACTAATCGATCAGAGGTTTCTCTACTTAATTGCGATCGATCTTCGTCAATATTTCCAACAATCTTTTATGCAGCTTTCGAAATTAGAGCCCAAACAAAGACTCCAGTTATTGCATTAATATTAGTGCCCTATGGAAACCTATTTGGCAAATCGAAAGTTTGAAATTTAACGATTCGATTATTGCTCTTGATTTTCGTAACTCGATATTAATCTAAAGTCTCGTAATGCTTTTGGTTACACATGTGGCTACAATGGGTCAAATCGAGGTCGAAATTGTAACACCTGACAAACTATTTGATTATATTTAGATTAGATATTTGACATTTATCATATAAAATCTATCTTTGAAATCCGTGCAATCTTCGTGTCAGTTGATATTACATTATTTATATATTTTTATTGTTTATATATTTATGAGTAATATAATATAACAGTTACAAGTACAGTACAATATAACAATGATACCAATTTTCTTCCTTTCGAAAACTGTATTCAGTTTATAGGGGAATGGCAAAGCAATCTCAAAAATGTGTTTGTATTATATAGTGCTTGATTAAAAAAAAAGGATCCAGTGTTGCCAGTCAAATTTTTCATCCACGTTCTAAGATAATATAATATATTAAATATCTAAAGAAAAGTAAGTTATATATACTTAATTATTATGTAAATTATTCATAAGATTAACTAATCTATATTAGATTAACTAATTTAATGTATTAATTAAAGTAATATCTATTGAGAGGATTTATCCTCATACCTAATATCGATTAATGTACCTACTTCTTACTTGTAATAGACCTCATTAATATCGTGCCAATCTGTAGTACTAGGGTTTATTAATAGAATTCGTATTGTTCTCACGGTAGCCGTGTCAATCTGTTCTGAGAGAGCTCAAGTAATTCAATGCCATGACAAATCCCGCCCATTGCCAGATTTGCCAGAAAGTCCAATTTCCTCCGACTGGACAATCTGTTTTTACCACGTGAGTATTACTGGCGACAAAATATTATCGTCACTATTTTTTTGATCCATTACATTGAACGACCTTCATTATTTAATAAGTTTCAATGGTGCGAACAACTGTGTGAAAGGGTAAGATATAGGAAGCAAACAAATGTCTATCCAGACTCATTATAACAAGATTTAAATGTCAGAATGCGGATCGTAATGTAGTCTAAATTGTCAAGTTACTCAAATCTCAGCATATGAACTGGTATTTGAAAAAAATCATACTGTCCATAACTGAATTCTATGCATCTATAAGTTAAATCTAAATTGGAACAAGACGTAAACTAGATTGTACACAAAACACTTTTTTATTGATATATGAATGAAACATTGTCAGATATATTTAATTAAATTGAGGATATCATAGTTTCGGATTTCACAGTTTGATTATTGATTAAATATTAAAATATATAATAGGTTAATAATTAGTAAGTTAACTTTTAATTTTAATGCAAAATTTACTATACAAAAATTCTACAGTGAATTACAAGAATACTTAACAATTATTATTATTATCTTACATAAGTCGCAGATTTCATGATAGTATGTATTGTGGAGCAGTTACTGTAATTTTGCACTTCAAGGTGCCGTGTTGTAATTTGCGGTTGCTGACCAATTATTTTGATTGACTTTTGCCTGGCTGACACAAAGACATAATAATGACAAAGACAAATAAACTTATGAATTGTTTCAACAATCAAGCGTCAAGAGAACTAGTAATACATAATAATAATACATTAGTTTTCACAATAAATTCACAAATTTACAAGTATATTAACATTGTATAGTTATACTGCAAGAACTATAAATTTACTATATTTGTTACAGGGAGCTGGTAGGAGTCCCTTTCACAAGAAGAGTACTTTTAATATAAGTTTTAAGTATGTGCCTCTACAATACTCTTTGGTAATTTGTTGTACTATTGAATTACCTTGCTTGGGGCAATAACTTTCTGCAGTCTAATTTGTGGCATGTTAAGTTTATTTCTGTTACGTATGTTTTATTTATATATATATATCACTTCGTTTCATATATATTTTTGGTATTATTATAAACATAGATAAGCCAATTAAAAATATATTGAGCAGTAGTAGTTATTACGAGTATACCACCAGAATTAATTATACTACAGGAATAATAAAGCATAGAAATATAGTTACGTACTTGAAACTATGATTACAATGAAGCAAAAATGACAGAAATGCCGACACACGCACACTACAATAAAGTTTTATTATATTGTGAAATGTCGCATGTATTGTGATGTTTTGAATGTAACATGCATAATGTTTATTTTTATGTGATAATTGAATAAAGATTTCTCAAACTGAATACTACACAGACAAAATATTTTTAATCTAGCTTACATATATAAAAAACTACTTTTTGTAACTTAAATATAAAAGTTAGACATATGCTGTCCTTGACTTTTTTGTAGGCATTTTCAAGCTCCACATCTTTCCTCTAGAACTCAAAAATATATATTTCATAGTTAAGGCAGCGTTCGTATGAAACTCTTTCAACGACCGGTTTTCTCCAATTCACTTTACAAAACGGACTACCCCGTAAAAGCCTTTTTATTTTTCGGTTTTTTTATATAATCTATGACACTCAACAATAATGAGGCTTTCTATTGGTGAAAGAATTTTTAAAATCGGTGTAGTAGATCCCGGGATTACCCCTTACAATTTAACAAATATACAAACACACAAACTTAGCTTCTTTATAATATTAGTATGAATGTATTAGCACAGTAAAATCATAATACCTATTTCATAATAGTAATAAATTTCATTTTGAAGATATTGCTTGTTTTTGTAGAATAAATACTTTTTTATATTAACTACTGAGCCTCAGACATTCTTATCGATCAGTTATAATAAGAGGTGCGCTATTGAAGCGTTCTAACTCTTGGTGAACGGATAGTACCACTGCTTCTTTACTTAGTGGATTGGAATGATTGACCGCGACTTTGAAAAATCGCTGTACAAAATTTGAAAAATCGCTGTATAAAATTTTAAAAATCAATTTCATGTGTGAAGATTGTGACGTGACATAGCGTGGAGCCCCGGTGGATTTAACTTTGAACTATTTGGATTTTATGTAGGGTTTTGACGTTAGTGCGCTAATACAGGCGAGGCGAGGTACGTCATAACTGGACGGATACACACTATATAGGATACGTTTGTTTCGTAGAGACATCTTTGAATTGATATTTTATTTGCTTGTTTTAGGCATATAAGATAAATAAAAATAAATTAATGTGACAAAAAAGCTAAGTTTTAATCACATTATCAACATATTATTATCGTATGGGTAAGTAATATGAACAGAATTGTAAATGTAGTACTAACTGAAATTTACAAAGATAGATATTCCGCTTATTAATGACAGATTCTGTATAAGACAGATTATATGTACAGGCAAGAGTAGTTACCAGCGTCCCATCAATATGCGCAAAAGTAATTGTATCGTGAAATATTTATGGTGAATGAACTTGATAAATGTTGCGCATCTTATGACGCTACTATTTTAAAGGAATGCAAATCAGTAATTTAACCGAATGGAGAATAGATTCTGTTATAGAAACAGACTCTTCTATAGTATACCAGCAAAATTGCAATTGGTGAAGGATAAACAGTAAAATTATTTGGTACAATGACATATATGTCACAAATTAACAACGTACACTGTGATTTTGGTGGGGTTTTATAATTTGCTGAGAATATCACAATAAACACGTTTACTATAAGCGACTAAATAATAAATATATATAATAATAAATAAGTAAATGGTCTCATATTTACCATCAGATAGACAGTCTCATAGTTTATCAGAATATAACAGTAAAATGATGAAAATGAACATCATCATTATCATCTTTTACAACCAGATTAAATCAAGTCAAACAAAAGCAAAATAATTTTTAAATCTCTTCTTCTTTACAAAAACCGAGGAAAGTTTAGTACTTAAAGAATAGTTAAATCATTGAAAAGGAGTTATAAATTTAAAAATGAGTAGCTCACATGCCCCTGAGCTAGAGCCTGACGGGCACCTTGGTCATATTGTTCTAATTATCAAATATATACAATAAATCAAATATCGTCATATTTTTTACTTTCTGGCGCAGTTGCCTAATAGCATTACATTTATAAGACCACTTTCTTATCACAGCACGCTAAAAGTTTTGTAACTCGGCTAACTCATTTTAATTACAAAGTACTTAGCTGTAATTTATAAACATAACAAACTTGCGCCATACTTTAATTAATTTATTAGAATTCCGTTATATAATTACCGCATACCGTTGTCTGAGTTGTGATAGGATACACATTTACTTTTATAAGTATTTGTAAGACTCAAAAACTGGGCCACGCTGTAGTTAAATTAAAACAAATTTGCAGTTATTTACAGTTGACATTGTTAATTTAAATTATTAAAATATCGTATTATTTACTTTACTGTTTTATAGTGTAAACTATTAGGGGTTGAAGTATAAAATGGCCGTTTTATATGACGATGTCCAAGAAACTCGCTTATTCCGTACTGACGTTTTTCTTATTAATTTAATGTCCAAGAGAGCAAGCTTTATAATTATTTAATATTTCACATATGTGAATAGATATTTAACTAAGTAATAACATAATTTAAGGTATATAAACTAGTTATCACAAAGTTATAATCAATTTTGTACGAATTTCTGACGAAAAATGCAACAGGTACTTTTTGATTTTTTTTAGTTTAGAATATCCTAATTCCGAAATTCCTTTTGAACCAAAACTGCCAAATTAGGGATGAAATGTAATGCAATAATAAATATTTTTTATATCGCTTATATTTAAAAAAATCTGAACCAAAGAAACAAGAATTTCATAGTCAAAGACTAGCATTAATATAATCCGCTCAGGGTCGGTCCTGCCATTTACCAATAAGTTTTTCGTTTCTAGAATTTGGTATGTACATTTATCTGACGCTCCTAAGGTGAAGGAAAACACCGTGAGTAACCTAATCACACCTGCGAATTACTACATATATGGTATTTGTGTAATTGTATAGGTACATATACATATGTGAAATTGATCAATTCGAACTGGGCCCGCGTAGTTGTTGGCATGATAAAATACACATCGCACTTAACTAGGTTACATTAGAGATAAAGAAAATTCAACTCTCTAGAGGTTGAATTTTAAAAAATCCTAAAACTCTTATCTCTTGTTTTATAATTGGAATACTACTGCTAAGTTTTAAATGAAATATTCCAAGGATTGTCGTTTCTCTATATAAATTTTGGATCCCCATTTCACCCTATTATTAAGCCTTAAATCTCGTAAGAATATATTTATTAATAAATGCCAAATTTCGAATCTTTAGTGTGTCTTTAGTCTGTAATGCAGCAGTTTGGGCTATGCGTTGATATGCTAGTCCTTAATCAGATTATTCTCATATACGAGTATATGCAGACTAAAGGTAAAAACTCACCGCGTATGAGTTTGTACGTCGCATGAAATCAGCTGAATAAAAACAATACTAATTAAAAATGCTCATTAAAAGGAGGAAAAAGTATCCTTTTAAAAACTTTCCATAACGTGGAAGATAGCATAATAATTAGTATTTCAATAAAATATGATTGTGAACAGTTCTTTAACTCTGGTATCTATTTTTGGATACAATAATATGTTATATTCGTTTGTTTTTCTAGATTTCATTTTTTTACAATACATAATGAGCAGCTATGCTTCCAGAAAGAATAAACTTTATATTCTGTCTAAGCACTCTACATTTATACATTCATATTAGTCAAAACATAATAATACCCTTAATAAATGGAATAAACATTAACACATTAATTTTAACTACCTGAGTTTAGCACCTTCAACCAAACAAACAAAGTCTTTAGCTTTATAATATTAGTAGGTATAGGTAAGTATATATGTGCATCTTGACAAAATGCACGTTTTCGTCTCACCCATTTACGTAGCAAACTCGACAAAAATGTTTAAACTGAACTTACCTTTCACTAATAAATTTTCATGTTAAAACTTCTAAAATTGCAACGCGCTAACACAAAAACATTCGATACGCTAAAGATGCTAACAGAAAATGAAACTGAATGAAACTGAAAATGATGGTAACAGAAATTTTCAAGTCCAATCAATGAAATCATTTAAAATTCATAGACAAATATTTATTTATATAATTACCACATTCTGAAACGAATTCAACGGACTGCTAGTAATCAATTAAAAAAAAACTAATGATTATAGTAAATGCCTACTAATATTATACTATACCTAATACTATAAATGTACACTATATAAACACTCAACTCAGAAAAATAAAAAGTACAATGCGTAACTATTTACTGAATAATCGATTTATATAGGAACAAAACTAAATGTATTTGGACTTCTTTGTTTAGTTGTGAACATTTCTTTTATTTGTTAGGGAAAGCGTCACTGTTTCCTGATTCGAGTCACGAATTAAAGTAGGAGTAACTAGTATCTTTACAAAAGATTGCGTAATGCAACTTCAACTTTGTAACATTATTACTCCATTTATTTTCAGATATAAGATTTTTATATAGTCAGTCATAAGTTTAGATTTCCAAGTGATTATACTTTCAAGTGTAATTTATTTTTTAAAAGCTTTTATATTAGCTTCACTTGTAACTACGAGTATGTAAGAAAATCTTGGAATCTTAATTTGACTCACTTCCCGGTCTCCGATTGAGCTGAAATTTTGCATGCACGTGTAAGTCGGATGACAATGCATAGTTATGTGTGTGACGTCATTCTATATCCAACATGGCGGTATTACCAAGATGGTGGATCAATTATTTTTAATGCACCCCTACAATATGGATATCAAATGAAAGGGTTAGTAAGCTTGGTTTTTTAGTCAGAAAATAAAGTAAAAAAAAATGTTAATACAAACTTTTGTTAAATGCGATAAAAAGAACAAAATAAACTTTTACATATAAAAGCTTGTCGTTAAAAGTATTCTATAAGTAAGTAAATCTCGCGACAAGCTTTTATATGTAAAAGTTTATTTTGTTCTTTTTAGCGCATTTAATAAAAGCTTGTATTAAACAATTTTTTTTTTACTTTTTTATACATTGACTTTTAGTAACTACTATTATATAACCTAGTAGTACTATTATAACCACCATATTCCTAAGTTTGAGTGGGACAGCCAATTGGCTTAGAAATTAAAAACGCAAACCTTCCAGTACACACATTTTGATTGTGCTCATAAGATCTGTGTAGTTGATAGGTCCAGAAGGGAAATTAACAAACGTAAACAGAAAAATGTCATTAATACTTGTCATTTTCAGTTTCAAGATCTGGCATGGATCTTACTTCCTATGGCATTAAATTGTTGTTACATTAAAAAATACTTGTAACAAGTTTGTAAAACGAAATAACATTACAGAAAACAGAAAAGTTCTTCGGCTTAACATATTCACTACTAATAACTTGGATCCTAATGAAGACTCACTAGTATCACTAGTGCCGTACGTTAAACCCTAATAACGGTGTAAGTTAGTTTCATAGAATTCTTTACGCCGAGCACTGGGATCCAAGTATATAAAACTACAGCGACAATGCGGCTACGTATTTAACTTTTAAATTATTATTATTATATTACACTAAGGGTAATACAATGTGTTTAAATAAATTACTAGATGAATTTCTTCTTCTTTACAAATTGTCTGTGAAACGGCTCATTATTATGAATTTAGTAAAATATAAAAAGTTGCAAATTCTTTTAAGCACAATACACATTGAACATTTTAATCATTCAGAATAAAACCAAGCAGCCAGCAATAAATTTACCATATTCATATAACCACTTTTGAAGTCATTTAAGTGTTCTAAATATTCTAGATTGAAGAGTGACCTTTACACACAATTCGAATTAATACAGATTGTGGGAACTGAACCAACTGTTATTAGAATACGATTACTTGCTATACATTTATTTCAAAATCATAACCATTATAGCTTTAACTACCTCGACTAACGTTATTTTAGGATGTACGAACAATGGCAAATACAAACAAATTGTCTAATGGTTCTTCTTATAATGGACAAGTTTAAGTCCAGTTTAAAGTACGCAACGGTATGTAAGAAACGCCTTGGCATTTTAAGCGTAACTGCTACCTTAAACCAATTGGCAAGTGTAACAATAGTGGACAATGATGAATGGTTTGGACACTGATAAGGATTTATCGGAGATTTGAAATACGATCAATGTCAAACTGGAACATTAAAATTGAGAACAAATTAGTTATACTTAATATTCACCGTTTAAATTGATGCACATTTATAGAGTCCTCGTTCTACATGTATGTCTGTGTCTTAACTAATTTTGCCGCAAAACAGCGATATTCACAATGCTGTCTTCAGGTGTAAAGGGTATATATAGTAAAATTGCGGGATACAGTGAATCAACATCTTATGTCATACGCTAGCGTACACTATACAGTGGTTTTTGTGGGAATTACATATTAACTGCGAATCTTACAGGGACATTGTGGACAGTACTTTCCATCAGGTGCACAGCCAGAGATATATTGATACAATTGGAACATTTTAGTGATCGTTTTAAGATTAACACTACTGTAAGCCTTACTTATAACTACTGTCATCATAAATTTCGGAATAATACAAAAAAACGATGGTCCTACATACAACATTAAATTGCCGAAAATGCAGATTTTACTACTATAATAATAACAATAACAAATAATAAAATAAATAAATATTTCTTGCACTTACACCAATTTACACTACTAAATTTACACACTTATTTAGATTCTTACACTTACACCACTTACTATGGACTAGGCCCAAAATAACGGATAAACATACATATATTATACATATATAAATAAATTTGGTAGAAATATATTATAATTACCTTGACTAAGGTACAAATGCTCGCATTCACCCGGAACCTCAGAAATGGCGACTCCATGAAACCAGTATACCTTTTTTTTTTGTTCCCCCTGAGGAAAATGCATACCCCGGCTGTGGCGAGCCGGCGGTTATGTGGGGCTCTCCTCCCCAGAAGGGGGAGGCCTACCCACTAAAAACCTCAGGGTTGGCCTTCCTCAGGCATGTAGGGAGCCCCCGGGAACACCAAGATACTTCCGGGAACCCCCAGCCTCCGCTCCCCCGTCGATACAGGGGAGCCCTACTCGGGGGAGGCTACAGTACCTCCCCCGGTCTCCTCCACCGACGACACCCCCCAGCTACGGAAGGGGCGTGGCCGGCAACCCGCGGCAGCGCCGCAGCTGTGCTACCAAGCCCGACGCCGCCTCCTTCGAGCGGGATCGGCCGCCATCTCCCGACCCCGCTCGGCGGCCTCCTTCTGGAGCATCACTGCTTCACAGAAGGAGGCTACAGCCCTCCAACCTCCCTCGTCCGCCAGTATTGCCGCAATCAATGCCGGCGGAGACAGATCTCGCCCGATCTCTGCGACCAAGACTTGGCTCTCGGAGGCCCACGCGGGGCACTCCGCCAGCGTGTGCTGGGCCGAGTCGAGGTCGGATGCGCAGTGGTGGCAATGTGTCGATCCCTCCCGTCCTATTCGACACAGATACTCACCGAATTAGCCGTGCCCGGTGAGTATCTGAGTCAATCGGTAGGTGACCTCCTCCTTCCCGTGGAGTCAAGCTTCGAGGTGCGGGAGTACGGCACCGACGGCTCGCTGGCGCGCGCAAGTCCGTAATTCGAGCTACGCACGCCAGGCCGCCACAAGGTGCCGCTCCCGCTTAGGCACTTCGTGCGCGGGTTCCAGGGCGCTCCCCCCATCGCTCCCACGGTCGACACGCTGCGACGCATACGTCGCCGAGTACATGTCGAATGGGGGGGAGCGTCCCAGTACCGTCACCGCCTGGTACGAGATTGTACGGTAGCCTCGTACGATCCGGCAGCTGGGTGGTTCCCGGCGCCACGGAAGGCCGTGGAACTATAGCGCCTCGGTTTTGTGAGGCGCTATTTCTAAACCAGCCGTCGGATCACCCGCACGACACATGCCACCCCAAGCTCGGCAACCGTGAGCACCGGCCCGAAGTCGGCCCCAGTCGTAACGACGAGAGTGTCGGCAACGTAGCAGACGACACTCACAGGAAGGCTGGTGCGAAGGACCGCGTCGTATGCGAGGTTCCATAGTAGGGGTCCCAACACCGACCCCTGCGGAACGCCGCATTCGACCCTCCTCGACGTTTCCATCCCGTCCCGTCCCATCACGTCGATCGTCCTGTCGCGCAGATAGTCCCCGACCACGGCCCGCAGGTAGGGAGGCAGCTCGTGGTATACGAGCGCCTCCCTAATGGCCTGGCAGGGGAGGATGCCGAAGGCGTTGACGATGTCTAACGACACCGCCAACGCTCGGACTGCGGACTGAAACCAGTATACCTAACACTCGACTATGGAATTCGTCGACATTTTTTTCTATTTACAGATTTTCACTGCAGAATTCACTTACTTGAGATTGAGAAGTTTCACAGAAACAAATCTGGGCTACAATTTACTTTTCCATATACTCCGGATTCGACTTGGTTACCCCATGGTTACCCACTAAAACAAAAGTATCATTGGCATGGGTTTGCACTTATTCTTACAAATACTTATACAGCGTGTGACCTAGAACCAAGCATAATATTAAAACATAGTCTCTAAAGAGATTGAATCATTATGGTTCCAACTGATTAAAATCAAAATTTAATCGTAAATTTTAAAGTAATACAAACAATGTAATAATTAAGTTATAATTACACCCACACATTTGATAATGATACCCAAAGATTTAGATTCTAAATTCAATGTATGATACCTAGATGCAGCCAATGTTCAGTTTGTCTCCGGTTTAAAACAATAAGAAAATGTGTTGGAGAAATTGCTTTGGAGAACTATTTTAAGTAAATTTTTATTCACTCTCTACTGCCCATTTTTAAGAGATTTTTGGCCATAAATATTAAAGTATTAAATGACCAATCAATTTGTCTGCAAAAATTACTAATACTGAAAACTTAATATTTTTTAAAAAAGAGATAAAACTTTTAATGAGTTCTCTGTGGACATCAACCCGTATTTTCTCTGCCGTTTTTAGTCCCAAAAACACCTATATATGCACCTGTATATGTACTCTGGAGTAGGTCAGTATGGGTCAACAAATAGCTGCTGTCGCTAATGAATAACCGTATACCCCATTTTAACTCAAATATACTTGAAATGTTAAGTGACGATATTATTAGATCTCTTCCAAAAGAAAAAAAAACCTATGAATTCGAGTTAATATTTAATTAACATATATTGTTTTTTATTACATAATTGATCACAGGTAGGATCGGTAAAGAGATTAAAAGAAATAGAAATAGTAAAATCATATTTTTCAATATTATGAAAGCGATATATAAAATATTTGAAATGCTTTAGAGGAATTATATATTGGAGGAGGATTTATATATTGTATTAGGCATTTAGGCAAATATTTATACAAATGTGCCAAAAGATTTTTTTTTATGAATATATCCATATATAATTTATATAACCTACTGAAACAATCACGTTATATAGTTTCATATTAGTTGCTATAATTCGTATTATTATATAGTCTACAATGCAATTCTGTTACAACAAACTTACAAGGTGACCTACTCAGATGCTAACTCTTGCGTATAATAATCTCAGTTATTAAAAGCAATAGAAAAAATATATCTTTTCACGCGAAATTTGTCAAGTACATTTTTATGAAATTCTATTTGATCACAAATTTAACCTTCATATTCACGCTTCAAATTGTTTCATTGTGAATATTCTTACAATTTAACATTGTTACATACTGTTAAAATATATAGTTTTGTTTAAAAATATAACAAAATCTGTTATTGAAATATAAGAAAAAATTTATATATCAAACTGTAACTGCTAAGATGACGAAACGAAGGCAAATGAAAACGAAGGAAAGTATCAATAAAACAATTTTTTATATACCGAGTGCACAAAGCTGTTTTTCTACGCACACCTATTAACAAGTTTGTGTAATTATACAATCCAAATATCACCAACACTAAATCCCAGTGATTTATAAAAAAATATAATTAACTAACTATAAATATAACTCCTGAATATTTTTCATTTGTAAGTTAATCTTCTTTTGTCTGTTTTACTTGAGACGCCAGGGGCGCCATCTAGTGAATACAAAATGGCCCCCACTGTGGTAAGACCAGGGTCGGGCCGCAATAAAGTGTCACATATCATTCACTTGCCTAATTACCTAAATTAATAAATAAACCTGCACCCAAGTGCTAGGAGAAGCTCGATCTCCTAGCTAAATTAGAGATTTCATGTATGAATAAATGTCCATATGAAATACTATAAACACATTCATCACAACGGTTTGAAACTCCAGAAAACCGAGGTCAAGAAGATAACAATATATAAATATACAAATACATGTTACTATTTAAAAGATGCACTGAATATAAAGAATTGGGTGATTGAGGACCACTTAGAAAGGCGATTAGTACATTCTTAATGTTCTGTAATGTCAATGCTGCCGAATGAACAACCATTTCAATTGCAATCGATATTTAGGAATCTTGTCATAATTAAATTGTATTTATGACTTTGCAAACGCCTGAATAACATATCAATCGTTTTATTTGTTAGCGATGCTAGTCTGAGCAATGATAACATGATCTGGTGAATGATAACATGATATCAGTGTATCACAACAACAATTATACGGCGACGAGTAAGTATGAGTACTTCTTCTTTTGATCCGTATTTTCTGGTGGCTATAACTTAGTGCGGCATAGCTTTTTTCAGTCATGAATTTGAAGCATCTTTAACAGGTCAGGTCAGCTTAATGTCTTCCATATAAATCTTTCTGCGCCCACTGGATGAACTTTCTTGGGCTTATGTGAAATTATTTTTTAAGTTGATCAATTTAAAATGGTTATCTATTAGAGCTGCATATTTTATGTAATGACGAACTTTTTGTGATAGTAGTCGTAGTGTAAAATTGTTTGTTCTGTAGGTTTTGTATGTCTATTAGATCTCTTCCTCCATCTAAACGTGGCAGTGTAAGTTTTTGTGTGCATGACGGTGCAAGATTTTCAGTGTTACTTTCTGTGTCTGTTTAAGTGAGTATTGATTGTACGAGTACTTGGATTTTTTAAGTCAGATTGTGATCAATTTCTGATACCGAAAGAAAAATGAGAACAGATATAGCAAAAGTTTATAGCTTTAATCGTGTTGCTGGAGTTAAGCAATGATTAAAAAATTGTATTTAGTCTGTATTTGAACTTTCGGGTTCATTGTTGTTTTACCTATTTTTAGTGAGTCTTTCTGACTTAGTAGATACTTAAGTATTCGTTTCATGTCACGACATCTATTTATGCTCCTATACCTAAAGTATAGCTGTCTTTTTGCAACTTATTTCTCATAATTATCATTTGTCAATAGCCGTACCAACGGTGTTCGTGATGTGCCTACCACTATAGGACTTTTCCTTCCACTTACCTTTAAAATTAATTTTGCATTTGTCTACATGTATAGAGAGATTTTCTGTTATATTAACGAATTGAAATAGCTCTATCTTATTGTCTGTGTATAATTTTATAATTTCAACATACAGAAGATAGGATAAAATGTTGTACTGCATTGCATTATAGTATATGATATCATAGATTAAGAACCAGACAAACCACAGTGGACTGAGTTAATCTCTGAGTCATCACTTCGCCACCGTGATTCAACTTGTATAGAAAATAACCGTAGAGTTATCTCAAATAGAAAAATGGATAAAAAAGAACACCTCTAGGCAGATAACAGCTGTTTAAAATCATGTCGGTGTTTGCTAAGTGTCTAACAAATTACTTAAACCAAGTTGATTTTCAGATTTTACCCGCTAATTACAATAGAGTCATCGTTTAATTTATTTTAAAAAAGAATGATTAAATATTTCTTTATTCACATGTATTTACGCTAAATTCAAATAGAAACATAATCAAATATCATCAATTCAATAAATTCTAAATTTAATGTATGGTACCTTGATGACGGAACTATCGGAGGAGACTTTTCAACCGTACTTTCAGATTTCCATACTATTATTGAAAAATTTAAAAGCATTGGCCTTGATTTAAATTATTCAAAATGTGAAATATTTATTCCTGAGTCAAAATTTACACCTGATCAATTACAACACTTCATCTCAAAATTTTCGGCTTTAGCTCCCAATATCAACATTCTTGACAGTAAATCACTGCGTCTTTTAGGTTCCCCAATTTTTGACGTGGCTATCCCTACTTTTATAGATGAACAGATCTCCAAATTTCACCAGTCTTCGGACAAAATTTTAAAAATCAATCCTCACATGGCCTTATATTTAATTCGGTTTTGCGCTTTCGCCCCAAAATTCTTACTTTTTACGCAGTACTCATTTTTGGCTTTTCCCAAGGCAACTCTCCACTATTGACAGTTCGCTAAGGGATATACTTTCGAAAATTCTTAATTGTTCTTTTTCAGATAACGCATGGAAACAGGCTTCTCTCCCCGTACGTTTTGGAGGATTAGGCACCCGCCACATTTCTCATTTTGCCCTTCCAGCATTTCTGTCTTCTGCACATGGTACAGTCGAGCTCTTTAAAAAAATATTACGTCCTTCATTAGGCGCAGTGGAGCCGGCTCACCTCGCAGAAGCTAGAATTGCTTGGTCTAGGGCTTGCCCGGGAGTAGATCCACCATCTTCTCTATCTTCACAAAGACAGTGGGACGAGCCGCTCTGCTTGCGTATGCAGAGCGATCTTTTAAATTCCGCTGTAGGCGCTACTGACCGTGCTCGTCTCCTAGCGTCCTTCCAAGTGGAGTCCGGATACTGGCTGCAAGCCCTTCCTTCAGCCAGTGTCGGGACGCTGCTTGACAGGAGCACGATATCCCTCGCTGTCTCGCTCAGACTTGGCATCAAGACTAATCACCCCCATCGCTGTCGTTGTGGAGCTCGTGTCGGTGAGTATGGTCACCATGGCCTCTCTTGCCAAAAAAGCGCTGGCAAAGTCTCCAGCCACGCCTGCATCAATGACGTCATCCGCAGAGCTCTTGTCGCAGTCAACGTGCCAGCGCTTCTTGAGCCTAGTGGTATCGAGACGACGGTAGGAGACCTGATGGGATGACGCTCATTCCATGGAAGCAGGGTCGTCCTCTTGTGTGGGACGCAACTTGCTCTGATACGCTTGCTCCG
The DNA here is from genome assembly GCA_036419045.1 of Scirpophaga incertulas. NCBI lineage: Eukaryota > Metazoa > Arthropoda > Insecta > Lepidoptera > Crambidae > Scirpophaga > Scirpophaga incertulas. Next base: position 22,794,131 of record CM071629.1, on the reverse strand, counting down.
TGTCATACAGGTAGTACGTCCTTTGCTGCAGGCGCGGCGGCTGCCGCTGCTGAGTGCTCTAAGCGGCGTAAATATTCGGCTCTCAATGATAGCTACATATTTGCGCCATTTGGTGTAGAGACAATGGGGGTCCATGTCCATGGGGTCCAAGCGCTCAGTCCTTTTTTAAGGATTTGGCGAAGAGACTCGCCGAGGTGACGGGTGATCAAAAGGCTGGCAGTTATCTCGGTCAGTGTATTAGCCTCGCCATCCAACGGGGAAATGCTGCCAGCCTTTTGGGCACCATCCCTGACGGCAGCACTGGAGGTGAAGTTTTTGTTATTTTGTAAATTTTGTATATTTTATTTGTAGTAATTTTTAGTCGTTAAGTAGTTTTAAGCTTAGAATATACTCTATTAATAGTTAAAAAAAATTGTACAATTAATTTATTGAGTAAATAAAAAAAATATATTTTGTAATCAAATATCATCATAACCATAAATATCAAATCATAATCATTCCAAACCTAAAATTTAAAAAAGTAAAAAGAGAGCAAAGCCGTGTTTTATTTAAAAAACAGTCTATTGTTATTTTTTTACATTCAACATTTTAATTAATTTTGTTCCATAGGGCTTAAAATCTTATTTTATATAGAGGTTACATGACATATATTATGTGATATATGAGTAGATAGTGTATAAATATTTGTACATTCACAAGTTCATAGTTGCAATAAACAAAAGACAATCTAGTTTAATCGTGACTATTTTACGTAATCGATTGTTAAAGAATTTATTGTTTTTATTTGTTTGTGTCTGCACGGCATGATTTACTCCGTTGTTGGAATTATTACTTAACAGATGCAGTATCGAACGTAGCGAAAGAATCGATTTGCAAATAGTAGAGCGACAAGGAGTTTTCGTTTCTGAGATTTTTTCGTCTCGTTTGGTTATTACAGCATCTTTTGTGTAATAGCTTAATTCAGTGCTATTAGTCTATATAGTCTATTGTATTCAATTTACTCAACTTTTCCGGTTTTGGGTTATTATTTTACATTAGTTGTTTCGGAACACCCATACAGAATGGAGCAATTATTGAAATATTTCTCATACTTTTTGTTTAATTTGCGGTTTCCCATGCCCGTATAATTGAATTGAATTCACAATACAATAATATAACTATATGACACTTGTTTATGAACAAACTTATATTTAAGCAAGTCGTTTACTGGAATTGTATTTGCAATACATTAAAATTTCATAAAATCGAACTAGAAATATATTGTCGTTTATATTGCCACACATCTTGTTCTAACTTTACCATAATAATATATTTACTGTGTTAGATTTGATTGTAGCAAGCTAACAATATATTGTACATTTTTTGTGAGAGCAGGCCACCAACTTAACTTTACACCTAAAGCAATTTTACGATATATAGAAATCGAATTTTGTAAAAAATAAAACCACATTTACCTTCGTTCTCTCAAAATCTCTTCTCTCCATACAGTTCTGATTTGGAACAAATACAACATCGACAATTTATTTAAGAATAGAAATTTTGGTTAATATATATATATATATATATATATATATATATATATATATATATATATATATATATACGTGTATATATTTTCATTTGTTTCATTAAAATTATATTATTAAGGCGTTGCTTTGTTACAAAATAATATATTAACAATCATAAGTGAATTTTATAGCACATTTTGATTCGTAATGTAATTTCTTTATAGTCAAAATTTTGGATTATTACACATTATCAAAAGCCACAATCTCTTTCTTTTCTCATTTTACAATTGACGAAAACTTGATTAAAATAAAAAAAAATATTTATATTATTACTATACTCATTGATGACAACCAAGGCTGAGTAGTTTGTACGCCAATTTTAAGGTTCCGGGTTCGAATCTATGATCAATATATGTATCTCTATTAATTACTCTTGATGGCCTATAATACAGCTTTACAACGCTTAACTTTGGGTTAGGCTAATTGGTGTAAATATAAGAAATATTTATTTCAATTGTAGATTTTTAATATATAAAAATTAATATTAAGTATTTAATGAATATATCGGCACTAAATTTGCATTTTAACTGCAGATTTATAAAGTGAAAAATTTGTGTAATAAAATAGAGAATTATTATGGAAATATTATTCATCATAACCTGGAATAGAGTCAACCAAAAGAATGACCGATGACCCAGACTCTTTCGATCGAAGAGGACCAGTTCTACACCAAGCACCACGCAAGGGTAGCAAGCTTCATGTTGCCAACACGGGGTGGTATCTCTCGCTTACGCACAAATTGAACATTACCTGTACCAAATTGCCGAAATGAAAGGCACCCTGAAATTCTAAGAATGTGTCTGTGGGAACAAAAGCACTACGAAGAAATTATTGTCACTGAAGGGAATTGCAATATAATGTGATTCCCTTTATCATTGAAGTCATGTAAAAAAAAGTAAAAGAAATAATAAAGTCGGTGGCGAGATCGGTTGCTATAACCTATTTCTCCAACAATATCTATCTATATATATATATATAAAAATGAAACCCGTTTCGCGTTGTCACGGCATCACGTGTGAACGGCTGAACCGATTTCGATAATTCTTTTTTTTAAATGTTTGTGGAAGTCCAAGGATGGTTCTTACGGAAAAAAATATTAAGAAAATCTCTCAGAAATATTGAAAAGTATACATTTAATTTTGCATATTTTAAAAAACGCGCGTTACGAATGTATTTTTTTTTTATACGAATGTCAACGTCATTCACAGCCATAGACTATATTAAAAGAGCATCGTTTCAACTATACAAAATAAAGTAGTGCATCAAAGCTACGCTAAGGCGGTACGAAGTTCGCCGGGTCAGCTAGTCTTTAATAAAGATGAGACCGTTGAGCGAATTCGAAATTATTATCCTAAGACGAACCAACGAACTATCTCTTTTACCAACTGCCGTCGCTTGCAGCAAATACCGCGGAACTAAACCAAAGTCCGAAGGTGCGGACTTTGGTTTAGCCACTCCTACTCTGAAGAGTCACCCAGATCAATCGCAAGACTCAAAGTATCGCTCGTCACTCACACAGTGATTACGAATTGCAAGATCGAGAGAAATTATGGTAATATGTAAATTAGTGGTCCAATAGGAGAACTTCCCACATAACAACTAGTGCGCCCCACTATCCTTGCGATTACCCTTTATTAAATAATGTTATATCGATTACATACTACTGATTACATTACTACAGATTTCATAATACCGTTTATTTTTATACAGATACAGATTTTAGTGGCTGTTAAAAAGTGATCACGATAAAAGATTCCATTTTTGTGTTTCTTTGCTATTAATCGCTCATTTAATTGACATGATAATTTTAATTTAAATCAATTAGTCATCGTAGGATTTCCACTAGAGTATCACGATGACAAGATATGTTAGCTTCCAAAAGTCACCTTAATTAACTATTTAATTAACCTCGAATAAAGTCCTCATTATGGTTTTTGCTAAACAAGAAGCGTAACTCATTAGTCATCACTTATATTATAGACATCACAATAAATATAAGAAATATATGTCTCTAAATGATCTTCATCATCATCATCATCATTAGCCACCGAAAAGCTGGACAATACCCTAATTACCTAAGAGTGCACACTATTATATCGTGCCGCGAAGGCCAGTGTTGACCTCTGCGGCACGGACCATCACAATTTTTCCTTAAAATGTGCCTTCCCTATTTTCAATTGTTGTATTTGTTATAAATACATAAAAAATAAAACTAATATGAGTCACATTCGGCGAGTTTAAGTCAATACAGTCAGGAAGTCTAATCGTGCACAATCATCAATGTCACCATTCAAACACACCAGACGCATTTATACATACTTGGGTCTAGAATAGATGTTGATATATTGATATCAATATCTAAAATATATTGATCATATTAATGTCGCTCGCGATAAATTATGTTCCATTTTAGCCGAATTTAAATGTATACGAAATAAAATACCGTATCAAATACTTAAGAGAATCAATAGTTTCATATGGGCTTAATAGTTATTGCCGAACTTTCTCGAGTTCACCGTAGAAGTGTCGAATAACATTAATATTAGAGATACACATTGATACATGATCGATTCGAGTGAGAGGCCACCTAGAGACCATTGATGCGGCATCACACGGTATTCAGCTATTGATGCATTTCAATTATGAAAATAGAGTCTGGATAGATTTGAATGAATTGAGAAAGATAATCCTTGTTTGGGTAGTTATTTGAACGTAAAAATTTACGTAACTATCAAAGCAAGTCGAATGAATATAGACAAATATTTGGTTTTGTTGTACGAATCTTGTCAAAGTCTCACGATTAACATAAAGAATGGGTTATTTATTGTTTAGATTTCGAATGAAACCGTGCTTTAAGTATAATGTGATGCATGAATTTATTATAAATAAAATAAAAGTCATAATTGTTGTATCAAGTGAATTTTTAACATTTATTGACTTAATAATTGTTCAAAAAAGGCTTGACTTGAATTTATTATGACTAATATATAAGCCTGAAAACCCTACCGAATTGATATTCATAATTTTACATGTTTAACAGAAATGTAGATTTCTGTGAGATCTGCGTTGCTATAATAAGTTTGCAATTATTTGCAGTCGACATCGTCAGCATAAATTTTTGTAAGGCAACTTGGTACAATACTCAATACTCAATAGTTTATTGCATTCGACAATGTTTTGTATAGGTGGTAAAAAACTTAAAATTATGTACGTAACAATTGAGGACCCTGTCGGGCACAGCATAATAAAACAGTTCATACCTATTTAGAAGAGAGGACGATGGTGGTTTTAAGGGATTGAAATATTTGACATTTTACACGTTGAAATTTAAAACACATATATAATATATATTCTTTGTATGTAGGTACTCGAATTATAGTATTTCATCCATATATTCTTTTAAACTATAGTAGCTTTTTTGTATTAGAAAAGTTTTTAAGGTCTTATAAGATTTTATTAACTTGATAAGCTTCAATTGGGGACAGGAACATTGTGTTTTCTGTAAAGTTGCACGTAGAAGTATTTTTTAATTCACTATTAGATTTAGTGGTAGTTTTTTCTCCAATTGAAGCAAAAAAATTGTTGAAATAATCGGCTATTTGTGTAGGGTCGGTAATAGTGTTATTGTTTACTTGTAATTTTATGTTTTGTCTGTCCCTTTTTTGTTTTTTATTTCTCCTCTCATTTATAATATACTCCACATAGTTTTTGTTTTATTTTTAGATTTTAACATTTTATTTTTATAATGTAACTTTTTTGCTGTCGTAACTGCCTTTTTTAATATATTTTCGTATTTTTTGTAATATTTTGTTAATATAGGATTATTAGACTTTAATGTAAGTTTTAATAGTCTTTTATTCGTACAGGATATGCGAATACCTTTTGTTAGCCAATATTTTTTAAAATGTGATTTTAATTTAATTTTTTTCATTGGTATGCATTCATTTAGTATATCCTTTAGTTTATTGTGAAATATATTGTAATTATCATTTACGTTTTGTTGCATAGGTAATATATTGGGCCAATTTATAGTTTCCAATTTCGCTTTGAATTTTTGTTTATTTATGTGGTTATATGTTCTTTTTATTTTAGAGTAAGTAGTTTGTTTAATTTGTTGTTGGGGTTGTATGTGTATATCTGTTCCGCTATGATCCGAAAACCCAAATTCTTCTATTGTCGTATATAATTTACTATTGTTGAAGTTGATTAATATTAAATCTAAGCAAGCTGAACTGGTATGTGAGATGCGTATGGGTTGCTTTATGTGTTGTGTGAAATTGTATTCAAGCATGAGGTTCAAAAATTGGTTGGTTTTATAGTTATTATCTAATATATTAATATTAAAATCGCCGCCCAAAATAATATTATATTTTGAGTACTTATTATTCATATATTTTAAAATTAATTTTAATTGGTTAATAAATACCGCTTCCTCTTTTCTATTCCAATATATGGCAATTAACAATATTTTTTCTTTTGGTAATTCACATGCACAAGCCTCTATTATATATTCCACAGACATTTCTGTGATAGCATTTTTTTCCTTATATTCTATGTCTTCTTGTAGTAAGATGCACACGCCGCCGCCTTTTCGATTTGCTCGGGAGTTTTAGAAAAAGCTAACGATAAATTCGCCGCTAGGGGACTCTGAAGTTTTGGGTAAAATATCCTGGTTTACGGCAGAATCAGCCGAAACTCGGATATGTTGTTCTCCTTGACGAGCTGATCACGAATATACAGTGGTAGTATGCAGTGGTTTAAACTAAAGGTGAGGTATTAGGTGGACTGCAAAAATTACTAGTTTTACCCGATACAATACGATAGCACAGTAGGGACGATCATGTACACATGGGATAATTTTTCACAGGCGCATTTTAAAATATACTCGAACTATAGTCCGAGTAGGGTTTGATTCCTTTTACCCGTGTGTAGCACTCTACTTTTCATTTTGAATGCAAGGAAATACATTTTCAGAAAATGATTTTATATTCCTTGCATCTCGCCACTTAATAAAGTCTGAATATGTATTTAAATATCTTTCCTTTGAAATTTTTTGCAAAAGATTTTCGAGTATTGTATTTGCTTCGTTCGTGACTGAATCTGGAGCCGAAATTTCAGAATCGCTTGAATTCATTACTTTTCTTAAATACCTAAATCACACAATCAAGATTTCGGTACAGCGTAACAGATTTCCCTCCCGCCAAATATATCTTTTTCACAGGTATTTTTAAATTTGGAACACATCGCGTTACCTTTTACTGGCCATTCAGCCAAATACTTTTATTATCATTGTACCAAAGATTGTATGAACGTAACCTAATTCAGTTCTATTTTTAAAATTTTACTTTCTGCCCTAATGAGGGAAGTAAATAGTATGAGAATTTCCTGCCCGCTGGTGGGAACTAGCGTTTTCCTCCCAATACTCAGATCAAGGAAACGCTCCTTTCCGAACATGAGGAATGAAATAGTAGATTGTTAACCGAGGGTGGAAAGAATCAATTCCCGAGGTATTTAGACGCCCGAGCGCGGCGAGGGCAGCTATAGTCCGAGAAGGAATTGATTCTTTTACCCGTGTTAAACACTCTACTTTTCACTTCGAATATTTGAGGAAAATAAAACATTGGTTGTTTATTTAATCTATTTATTGATAATATATGATAATATCAGTAGACCATCAGTAGGCAGAACACAATTTGCCTCGTCTTTAATTGAATCTGGTGTCAATATATCGGAATCGCTTGAACTCATTTTTAAAATTAAAATCTTAACTAGCATAAGAGATTATTTGATTTTTTTCAAATTCCGTCACCGATATACTCGTATATAATAAATTCACATCCCGCCAATTTATGTCGACTGTTTAAATTTTAAATATGGAACTCACCGCGTGTTTGTTGCGGCTTATTCCGCTGGAAGTAGTTTGCGCTAAGTTCACACTGGCTGTTTAGAAACTCACATGGCCGCAGCTTTTATTTTTTTAGTTCACAGCTGACAGTTCGTAGCTGACATTCGTAGTTCTATTTTTAAAGTTCATTCCGGCCCTTGGGTGGGAAGTAAATTGTATGAGTTTTTCCCTCCTTATGTCGGGAAGCAGCATTTTCCACCCAATAATCAGATCAAAACAACATAACTTTCCGAGTATGAGAAATGAAAAATATAATTCAGCTTTTATGCATCAATAAGACTAGCTGTCAAACTAGATGAAGGTGAAAACAATTGAACGTCAATATGAAATGAGAGGTCAATTATGAAGCGATACTTAAAATGGTATTGTCCATTAGGCGTAGGTTGTCAGGTATTAACTTATGAGATTAATATTTCACTTAGACGCGAACGTGGGTGTAGATTTATTAGACTTAATTGTTAAACTGTGCAGCATCATTTTATTTTATCTAATACCTTTAAACTATTAGGTCAGGTGAACGATACTATATCAAATAATATATTTCTTAAGTATAGGCAGGTAGTACAAAATAAAAAATATGTCTATGAATGGCTTCCTGATTATCTACATAAATTGGGCCTTTTAAACTTTTATCTTAATAGAGTTCTTAATATAGATAATAGACTTAATAGAGAGAATAGTCTTAGTTAAAAATAATCCTAAATGGTTTACTGTCATTTCTTTTGAACAGCGTGGTAGCATATATTATCTCTTAAAAGTGTTCTAAACTAAGTTAAAGTTAATGAAATTAATCATACAAATTATAACTGCATAATTAAACAATATTTTTTTTTTGTGTGATAAGGGGCAAACGAGCAGACGGATCACCCGATGGTAAGCAATTACCGCCGCCCATGAACGCCCGCAACACCAGAGGAGTCACAAGCGCGTTGCCGGCCTTTTAAATGGGAGTACGCTCTTTTCTTGAAGGTTTGGATATCGTAACGCCTCGGAAACACTGCAGGCGACAATTCATTCCACAGTTTATTTACCTTAAGTGAAGTTCTATTGTAATTTCAAGAATATATCTAGATGTATTCTTTAAATTAATTATATAGTCATTTAGAGAGGAAGTTGATGGTTCATAACGTCAATATTATTTTTGATATAAAAACCTTTTAAGTTCGCTTATAAATGAACGATTAGATAGGCGCTCAAATATGCAGGGATGCAAATGCAGAATACTCAGACATAGATCATACATCACAAAATGTTCGACAGAAGTTACTACTGAAAGACCGAAGTAAGGGCAGCACATTTCATTATACGATCAAGTTTGCATTAGCATCTAATATTGGTGAACGGAAAAACAGGAAGCAAGTTACGAATCCAAAAATTGTCAAATGTTTTAAATGCTAGATAAAGGACATAAGAAACCGCAGTGTCCCCGCTTTACATGTCCTACAAATGATAACATAAATCATGATTATTTCGATTCGGATCCTGGTAAATAATAGAGCTTCGAATCATATGTCGTTCCAAAGACATTGGCTTAAATATATTAAGGCTTATGGTATTGGGAACAATATTCTGACGTGTGTAAACAATACAAAGATTTCTAGCGACAGAACAGGTAATGTTATTTTCATTAAAAAGCTGCCCATAAGATACGTTAATTTTGTACCAGGCTTGAATGTAAATGTTTGGTCTTTGTCAAAATCTGTAAAGAGAGGATGGAAAGCAGTGTTTAATGCAGCTAGATGCAACCTGTTTCACAAATCATTACGTTATTTTTCGATTAAGTTGGATGCGACTGCATGTAAAGTCTTCGGCATTTACAAATTGATAATTGTTTTCCTGTTGTAGATGGAACGGTAGCTACAGTTCAAGCAGAGATCTCATTGATGTTGTGGCATCTGTATCTTAGTCACGTTAATGAATGGGGTAATCCTATAACATGCTATCTGCAACGAGGCAAGGAACAACCTACCGGTGATTAGGGATGCAGAGAGAGAAATCCCCGGACAATACGTGCCGTATACAGAAACATCGTTTTCTGTATCCAACTCTTGATCTATCTATCAAGCGAGAGCCTTTTAAGATGTTGATCGACTCTTTGCTGTCAAACCATTTGCAGATACAACTATCGGAACAATCATCGTCGATTTTGAATTGAAGTCGATTTTGAATTGATTTTTTCCTCTACGGAACAAAAAAAGTTCACATTCAATTTAGATAATTTCCAACAATCGATTAACCCTAAATGACCTTAAAGACATAAAAAACCTTGTAGTAGCAGGCGACTTAAATATGGATTTAATATAAAACAAGGAAATAATGACACGAGATCACCAGAATATGATCTCTTTGCGTAGCCTTTTACTTAGCCATACTTTCCCTACTCGAGGTTTAAATTGTATTGATCATAATTTTTAACAATTGGCAGGAAATCTACTTCATTAGTTTGCAGGTCGACTGTGACTAATCATTACTCTAACATTTTATGAATAAACACACATGATGGACACAAATTTAGAAGAAAACAAAAAACAATAATTAAGACTGACTACTTCAAATTTACTGAAGAACTCTGTAAGGTAGACTGGTCAGAAATGTATGATTGTTCAAATACAATAAAAGCGTCTGGTAAATTTTTAAATATAATGTCTGCTATTAAGAATGATTGCACCAAGACATATTTAATAAGTAATAGAAAAACAATTATTAAATCGTTGTTGACACCTGGTTTAATTAGATGTATAAAGTGGAGAGACAAACTACACTACAAATTTAAAAAGGATCGTAATAATCTAGTGTAGCGTGTCATTTATACAAGGCACAGGAATTATTGCAATAACGTTCTGCATAATATAAAAATCCAATGCGAAAGTTCCGAAATGAACAGACATAAGAATAATGTGAAAAAAACTTTGAGAACTATACGCCAAATATGTAATCTTGATTCTCATACAAAACCAGCTGTGGAATTGTTAAAAGTTAAAAGTGGTAACGAAGAATCTGCGAACTACGCTAATATATAATTCACTGACATTGGAAAAACGCTAGCTAATAAAATACTTTTAAGTATGAACGACAACGAAATAGACTTGGCAGGAATAATTAAGAACATCTATAACTCTGTAAATTCTCACACCCTAATACCGATTGATAAGGTAGAAATAAAAGAAATTATGAAGTCCCTAAAAAATACTTCATCAACTGGTTGGGACGGATTATTATCTATGTATTTGTTTTGAAGATGGGTGCTAGCTATATATCTGATCCAATATCGCGTATTTGTAATATGACATTTTCTTCTGGAAGATTACCTATATCACTGAAATTGTCAGTAATTACACCTGTTTTCAAGTCAGAAAATAGGGATAGCATTGTGAATTATATACTAATTTCTTTACTGCCCACCCTTGCAAAAATACTAGAGAAAATTATATAAAATTATATATATATATATATATATATATATATATATATATATATTATATATATATATATATATAATATATATATATATACTTGATATATGTTGTGTTGTCAATTGTAAGTAAAATTTGACAAGAATTTAAATCTTTTACAAAGCGTTGCAACCCAGAAAGGTAAGAGTATTTCAACATAATTAATATGAATGTCTAGGTTATCATGGTTATTATTTGATATAAGTAATTCTTGGCTTAATTGTAATTTTTTTACATACATATCCATACGGTATAGCTGGACAACCAGTTATTATCTATGGGCAAATGAAATAGTGTCAAATTTTGGTACATCTAAAAACAAGGCATTACTAGGTATTTGTCACGTTTTGTTATAAATTAGCCTTATCTGCCGTTTGAAGATCATCTATCAAAATATCCTTTATTCTTTTTGTGATCTCTGGTTGAACCTCATCCCCATAATCATTATCTTTAAGGAAACTTCCCCCAATACCGCCAAAATCATAGTCGTTTTCTATCTTTGACACGGTAGGTTTACGAATTTTTTATCGTATTTATATATCTAGGTAACCAAAAATGTATATCGGGTTTTGTTAAGGATTCACACCATCGAAGTGAATTAACAACATAAATCACATGTCATTATTAGGACTAAACATTTCACATTAATCAAATAAGAGAACTTCTCTCTGTGCTTGTTGTAAACCAACAGTTGCCATGTAATCTTGAACTGATATTCCACCGGAGTCCCTGTAGCCTCTTCGATATTTGGTTCACTCTCCAGACTCAGGGCTAATGAATTTAGTAAAGCTCCGTAGTCAGTGACAATATTTTACGACGTCGTCGTTTTGCTTGATTTTTTTTATTCTTCTTAATAAATTTCACTTTGTATTTCTTTAAAACATTAATAAATAGAATCCAGGATATAAATTAATTCGTCACACATAGCGCTAAAACTGTGCTAAACAGATGCAGAATTGCCAATATATATGTATATTGTTTTCTCTAAAACACATTCATATATGATGTGAATAATGACAAGGGAATTCCAGAGTAAATTCAAGAAGATACTCAGACTCAACATAAGTATAATTGTTTGTGTTTATATATGTGCTCTGCATAATAAAATGATGTAGGAAACATCGCAATAAAATAAGGTTTTAAAGTATAATTTGTATGACCGAATACTGCCTTTTTCTGTATTTGTCAGTTTTTAAAATATCAATATTTCTTGTTAAAGGCGCGGCAAACTATCTTATACAGATAATACAGAAGACTTATTTCGAAATATTCGCACCCTCGGACAAGCATTATAGTGTTTAACACCTTGTTTGACATTCGCCATCTAATTTTCATAAAAACATTCATGACCTTACATCGATGACAATGTAATATTTCACAACTCAAAGACCAAGTTCACAAGTGTAGACAAGATAACAAATGTAGATTTTAATGAAAGTATAAATGCAATACAATTACGAGTATTTTATTTAAACCACTTACATTTTATTTGGAGGTTAATTATCTTTCTTATTATCGTACCTATTTCTGCCGCAAAGTAGTAAGATTTACCAATTATTATGTCATAAGATAGATATAGGTATAAGAATCGGAGATTATCAGAAATATATTTTTGATGAAAACTTACAACCATGTCGAAATTATGAGTGATAGAAAAGAATGGAAAAGGAACTTGTTGCGCTGACTCCAAATAAACAGGGAAAAAAGAAGCAGTGATAAAACGTAAATAGTTGTAAGATATGAATTGCCGGCTGCAACTTTATTACTACTGTTTCTTGTTAAATAAGTTTGTTTCTCAAATATGTAAAACATTTAATGGCACTAGAATTATTTACACGAATAGTTTACTGGCATTAAAATTTATCTTTCTTCACTCACATGAACAATTAGTTCTGTCAATATCAATATAATATTCAAGTTAAATACTGTTAGACACAATATAGTCACAAAAAACGAAATTGTAAAAGTATTAAGTGTCGCTATACGAAGCAAGAAAATAAGACAATACAAATCTACATTTTGTACTTTTTGTTTTGATTCACTAATTGATATAATTGAAAGATAGCAATTGGGTAATGCTTTTTAAATAAATCTTTATTTTTCGCTATTGTTCTATTTCAGATCTGTGGCTGCTGGGAATGTGGCTATTGTTTCTAGACATTAATAAAGATGACTTGCAAAATCTATCACTTATTGTCTACATCCAAGCAACTGCAACTATAGCCAACAATTTCTTCACTTTTGTTTTGCTAATTACTACGTCGTGGTACCCTTGCACCCAAAGCATGCGCAATCCATCGATTCTAGTATTGATCATTGTTATAGACCTGATAATCGATATGAACAAAACGGTATCGAGTGTGTCGGATATGGTCATGTCGTGATATCGTGACGACAGCGGCATTGAACGCATTGTCTTTGTTACGCGCGCCCCGTATTTTGTACCAATTTAGATCCGAGAAGTTTTGCTTAGTTAGTTTTTACGGGCGTATCTGATTGAGAAGGTCGACTTTTTTTAAAAAAGTAGTCATGAGACAAATTGAGTTGAACACTAATAATTTTCTTTATGTTAGGCCTGGTTGGGTAAAAAAGTTTTATATTAGTTTTGTAATAAGTTTACATGGAGACCCTCTACCAAAAGGTTTATTAAATATAATTTAATTTGGTCAAGGTATTATGTGATTGAAAACTGTTGGCAGTTAAATTAAATAATTGATAATCTTACAGTTTATTTGAAGCCTTACAAAATCCGGTGCCAATACTACATTTTATTTTTGACCACAGATTTATATTGTAAGTCAGCCACGATGCTTTAAATATGTGAATTAAAAGTAATTAATACAAAGATAAATTAACCTTAGTGAAAAGGTCAGAGCAAATTTTGGCCTTGCTCTAAGTAGTGCACCGTCAATTACTGTGAGTTATGATTCGTCTAACAGATACCAGCGGCGAGCCAGTCTTTGTTTCTGTTAATCTGATTAATTAGTATTCAAATACATTGTAAGGCAGTACTTAGAATATATCTCGTTATTCAGTTAATATATATGTTTTATCACACAATACCATTTCAATAGTATTACAAAGGAAAAACAATGTATACAATGGGTTGATCTCTCATCAATAATTTATAGTACAAGGAATTACCGTACACCAAAAACATATAATTGTACAATGTGAACCATAAATTGGGAGAGCTTTTACGATAATATTGCGCAAGAATTTCTGAAAATTCAATTTTTTATTCATTTTCCTCTTTTCAAAATCATCATCAAGTATGATATAATTAAATGTAAGTAGTATTTAAAAATACTTATGATGTCATTACAAGATCTGATAAATATCATACATACACAATAAACAGAACTGTAATATTTTTATAATATAGAATTTTCTTGGTTCACTCTAAATACATGCAAAAAAAAAGACAATCCAATTCTATGTACAACAGATTTATTACAACTCAGGTTTTCTATGACTATTATAGGTTTTTCTATGGTACACAGTTATATATAAAAAATACAACATTTCCAAGTAACAATGGTGGACTTAGATTGATAAACTTCAAAAAATAAATAAAACAACTGAAAAAAATGAACGCAGCTTCTCCTACAGAACAGGATATTTTAAAACACTTTCGAATGTAATATCTTCAAATCAACACCAAGCATTGACATCATTTAAATAATCATTAACTTTGTAATAGCTCTTACTCATTAGTATCTTTTTAACATGTACCTTGAACTTATGAAGAGGCAATTCAGCTACACTATGTGGAATCTTGTTATAAACATTTATACATTTGCCCATAAATGAACCTTTAGTTTTTTGTAGCCTGTACATTGGAACAGCAAGTTTATTTGTATTTCTTTTGTTTAAATTATGCATTTAAAAATTAATTTATTTATGCATTTGATAAATATGAAGTGTGTTACAATTTTCCTACACATATATAAAATTTTCATAAATATACTGTCCCGCTAAAGGCATTATATTAATCTCTTTAAATAAATCTCTAAAAGAATCATTTGCTTGTAAATTATAAATAGCGCGGATTGCTCTTTTTTGAAGAACAAAAATACTTTCTATGCTAGCAGCCGACCCCCATAATAGTAAACTATAGGACATAACACTGTGAAAATAACTAAAGTATATTAATCTTGCCGTTTCAAGTATTGTAAGTTGTCTTATTTTTTTACAGCAGATGCTGCAGAACTTAGTCTATTTGATAGGGTCAATATGTGGATTAATATGTGGATCCCATTGCAAAGTCGAATCCAAAGTAATACCCAAGAATTTAGTGAATTCTACAAATTCTACCACTTCATTATTCATTTTAACAATAGTATCTACTTTTCTTACATTTGCTAATGAAAATTTGATATATTTAGTTTTATTGGGGTTTAAAGATAAATTATTAATCATGAAACAGTGCAATACTTTAGAAAGTGTACTATTTACAACGTCAATGTTGCCGTTTCCTCTGTCAACCTTAAATATTAAAGAAGTATCATCTGCAAATAGTAGATACAGTATTGCACAAAGTATGAGTGAATCGTGGGAGATCATTAATATATATCAAGAAAAACAAGGGTCTCAATATCGATCCCTGGGGCACGCGCATAACAATAGGAGTACCTGCAGATTCAGTCCCATTAACAACAACTTTCTGGACTCTGCTGGACAAATTTATAATCGGCCCTACAGAGTATTTACTTTATCTCAATGACATGACTAATGTCATAAAATCGGGGTCCGTGTATCAGTTCGCAGACGACATATGTATATTGGTCTGTAATAAAAACATCTATGAAGCCCAGGTATCTCTCCAACATATTTTCGATCAAATGTGCAAATGAACGCATGATGTGGACTTAGTGCTTAACGCTTCTAAAACAAAAAAATTGCATATACACTCATCGCATAATAAAAGCTCTATGACTCCATCCATCATTCCTGCTTGCATAACCCGATGCGACATTGCAATTGTCCAATATTAGAAAAAGTCGATCAACACATGTATATTGGTCTAGTGGTCGATAGCCGTCTTTGTTGGAGTCCACACAAAGAGTACGTTTGTAACAAACTAAGGTCTGTTCTAGGTAAGCTTAGCATATTAAAGTATACATTGCCATATAAATCATTTTTTTTTATACTACAACGGTAGCAAAAAGGCTTACGGCCTGCCTGATGGTAAGCAGTCACCGTCGCCTATGGACGCTTGCAACACTAGGGGCATCACAAACGCTTGAGAACTTACCACACTGACTTGACGGATATTTACAACTTGCAATTAAGGATATTAAAAACCATTGTTCCAAAACACATCAAACAAAAATTCAAACATAATTACGACGAGCTTTTTAAATACTGTAACGTTATGAATATGTATAAAAAGATTCAATTCCTAACACTCACGGAGGACAATAGGCCTGAATTATTACAGGAAAAAGTAAGACCCGATTTCTTGAGATCGCTTTCTAATATAAATAAATTTTTATTACCAGAAGCCAACAATGTGTACGGAACAAGAGTAGCTCAGTATTCGATACCGTTCTACCTCAACGGGCTTCCGGAAGAGTTGCAAGTACTATACAGGAACAGTGCAAAAAAATTTAAATATAAATGTAAGCGGTATTACCTCCAAACTTAATATAAGTACTTAGAAATATCATACAAATTTGTAAGCGGCTCGCATGGTTAGATAAACCCTTAGAGGTTTTGAGCATGGTAAACACTGTATTAAGAATGTAAATATGTATTTTGCTTAATAATAAAAAAAAGATTCGATTAGTCTAGACGCTGCATAAGAGATACCATAATGCTTCAGCTTATTTATAAGGTCTAATGATCTACGCAGTCAGCTTTCGACAGGTCACAAAAAATATCAATCGTATCCTGTTTACATTCCCAAGCGTTAAAAATGTGTTTGAGAAGTGCAACTCTTTCACGGATTAAAGCTCGCAATGCATTTGGCAGTTGAGCAACGCGGAAGGATATTTTTTGTTTTTAAGTTATTCAAGTAATGAAATATTACCAACAGTTCCCTCTATATAAGAAATTAGGCGATTCATATCGAAATACTTATAGCGATAAGTGTCCAAAACTTCCAGTGACACTGAACGGATCTCATCCCGAGCGCCTAAGGGACAATATCCTCTAAAAACATCCTGGATGGCCTTCCTCAGGCATTTAGGGAGCTCCCAGGAACGATAATCGACTTCCGGGAACCCCCAGCCTCCGCTCCCCTCTCGGTAGGCTTCAATACCTCGCCCGATCTCCTCCACCAACGACTCCCCCGGCCACGAGAGGGGCGTGGTCCCTCCTGGGTCACCGTATCCGCGGGCGAGACATACTCGCACCCGCCGGTGACCCGCGGAGGCGCCGCAGCTATGCTACCGAGCCCGGCGCCGCCTCCTTCAAGCAGGATCGGCCATCTTCCGACCCCGCTCGGCGGCCTCCTTCTGGAGCATCACTGCTTCACAGAAGGAGGCCACAGCCCTCCAACCTCCCATGTACTATATACACCTATAATCAATTACCATCATATTGGCATATAACATCAAAATATCCAGGGCACTGGGGAACTACTGGACTAAATACCGTATATCAAGCGGAGTGCGTCGGTATAATCCAATCGTCGGTCACTGCTCGCTTAACAAACACTTACACACTCTAGGTATAACCGATAGCCCTCTGTGCAGGGCATGCATGAAGACGGAGGAAACGATTGCACATGTGCTACTGGAGTGCACAAGCGTTGCCCAAATCTGGAAAGAAACCGTGGGATCACCCAAAACAATCGAGGAAATCCTGAACAACATGTGGAACTTAATCTGCTTCTAGAGGGAGGTGGGATGGCTGGAATGAGCAACCTCCACCTTGTACTCACGCACAATGGTCCATACAGGACTAAGTGCGGAAAACACACCCTCTGGTTGTCAGAGGGTGACCTATGATGATGATGATGATCATATTGGCAATGTGCATATTTGTCAATAAATAGCTATAAAATATGGGTGCATCATTCAATATAGTAGTAACTAAAAATGAAAGACTGGAACATTCATACATAATATAGACTATCCTTATTTTTAAGAAACATTTAATATCTCTTCTTTATATTTTCATTTTTCTGAAAATTCAACGTAGTTGGATGATTTACCTTTTACATATTACAAATAGTCATATTTTTTATGCACATTTCCTTTCTACTTAATAACTTATTTGCTTATATTCTGATAGGCAAGTTAATTTGTTGTTTCATAACTATAACAGTAAGATAAGATTTACGCCTGACTTGCCTTTGGGCAATGATTTCTTATTGAGTGATAGCAAATCGTTTGGCACTTATGAACCTTGACATTATTATTGTAATTATATAGTGTTACCCTTAAATAATATACGCAGATAAAATCTTATAATACGTATTAAAGCGCCGTGTGAAAAGGCACATATATTTCTTAAATAATCCTGTCCAAGGTCCTACCTATATTCAAGGAAATACATGAACCTGTGTAGCTGACTTTTTATTTTTTTTATAGAGCGGTTGTCGACCTTATTGTTTATAGTAATTACAAATGTTATTGTTACGAAGGCATAGTTACAATCATATCTTATTTTCATTTCAATTGTAATTTTAATAAGCTTTATGTTGTATTCACAACACAAACCTAATTTAAAAACCCTTTTGATTTTATTAGATGTATTGGAGCGTCCATGGCGCCATGGTCTCAGCACTGGTCTACAAATCGGATGATTCGGGAAGCTCGAGGTCGATCCCTATGGTGAAAAGAAACTCTCGATGTTAGCAATGATGGCTACCAGCACACACCTGAGAAGAAATTCAAAAATGTATCTAGTCAACAAAAGGCCTAATCGCCCTAACATAGGATAGGCTCATGCCCTTCAGTGGAGATGTATGTGAGCTGTGATGATGATTATGTTCGATTCTTAAGATTGCTTTCAAGGAACAACTATTTTAATAAAGATTAAAATTCTTCTCAACAAAATTAAACATGTAGTAGTGTTAAGGAAAAGGTTTGCTTCAATACCCATGCTTTATAAATAAATAGGGGATTTTTATATTTGTGAAACAAGATAGACT
Organism: Scirpophaga incertulas; assembly: GCA_036419045.1. NCBI lineage: Eukaryota > Metazoa > Arthropoda > Insecta > Lepidoptera > Crambidae > Scirpophaga > Scirpophaga incertulas. Next base: position 22,775,102 of record CM071629.1, on the reverse strand, counting down.
GAGATGGAATATTGTAACGATATCTGATGTTAGGATAATATGACAATATTAAACACTGTCTCTATCATACATTCAAACAGTGTCAAAAACTTGCGCACACAGAGTTCTAATTTTTGAGCGGGCATTCTGTAACTCGAAAACTATCGTGAACCTTCCTACCTTCGCAAATCTAGTATAAACAGAAACACTGCAATTTATTTGCAATTTTAAAATTGCAAAGAAAAGGCTAACAAAATACCTAAAGAATTATTCTTTTTAGTGATTGATCTTTTTATCCTGGGGTACAAAACAAAGTGATCTGCGTTTTATTTTTAGCTTTGAAAAAAATATATTTGCGATATAAAAATTCTATGTATGATAATTATAATCTCAAATATTTACACTACAACTGAATAATTTACTCCCCACTGGGTACCATCATCCATCTATATATTGAACACTAACAGGTTATTAAAATTTGTTGAATAATGGTTTTCATCTCTTCTATTATCGCCTCGTGTATAGACACAGAATATATGTATTTATGTGTATATATTTTTTGTGTCTAAATTATTCAACAAAACACTATTCTGTTTGTACTGATTTTATTTTTATCGTCAATTGCAGATTTGTAATAACAACAAGTAAACATTGAGTTCACGAACTGATTGAAACGTTTAGGCAGACAACTCAAATGGATCGTGAAATAGGCAAAGATTTCGCGAACACTATTTGTATCACTGGTATCTAATCGATTTTCCACTAAGCACTAAGTTGGATAATAGTTGTTACATAGATAATTACTTGGATCCATTTTGTGACATAATGAAAATGCTTGGAAGCAAATAAAAACTCCGCTACTAATGCGTTTTAAATTTATAAATTTAAATGTGCAAATATTTAACGATCCTTTGATGGGTTGTTAAAAATTTTATAACTATCATGTTTATTTTTAGAAATGTAAAAACATTTAATCAGATCAGACAACACCGTAAATATTTATATATGAAAGTCTATAACTCAGACAAAAAAAGTATATATCGATGCGATGCGTCGGCCTTATTCAAACTTACAAGTAACGCGATAACGATGACAATATTTAAATCGTATAAATTAAGAGTACGTACCCTAGTTTTAAAAATAAAATTCCACGACTTATGAACCTGTTTCTAGCATCTCTCAAACTAATAAACCAGTTTACTTTTAATTTCCAAAAGCAAATCGATTGCATGTTTTTTAATCAAAATTAATCTATATTATCAACAAAACCATAACCTCGAGTCAAATTAGAGGTAAAAAAACATCATATAAAGAGACAGCAAATATCTGATATACTAACTTTTTTTTCTATTTCTATATTGACAAACAAACCTCTGAAAAGATACCTCTGATGGTAAATGATTGTTGTCGGCCTATACTACTTATAGCTCCTGTAGAACCCGCTAAAATCAACACAAAAACCACAACGAATGTTATCAATTTGTGACATAAGATGTAAAGTCACGATACCCAGTAAATTTATTGCTAAATCTTATCCTTCCAATCATTGGATTAGAGGACTGCTGCATTGGGCCAGAAATAGAAAATTAATTAATTAAACCAGGTATTCAATCAGACGATCGAAGAAGATCGTCGAAGAGATATGATAAAAGAGTTTATTGTACGATATAAACCATCCTCTTCAAATTTATCATTTGTATTTTGACAGTTCACAGTGAGATAATTCGCTCTGTTATATCACGTTTCGGTTGTCATGCTACGGAGGTGGATATAAAGTCTCCCTCTGTTAAAGGATATATATATTGATAGTCAAAAATTTCCCTTGAATGACTCAACCGTTATAATAATACTATGTATGATTCCACAGATTAAGTTACATTTGACTAAACAGTATTTTGATTACCAATTATCCTCACTCGACAACACACACCAAGCGGACCTAACTCGCGCTACATTTATTACGCAATCGACACCTCCTCGCTCTTGTAATCCTAAAACAAAAGCAAATAAGAATTGGACGATCGTACAAAACGAGTGATTAATCATAACCGTTAATGCCTATCAATCGGATAGACGCACTACACACTTTCACGAACCCGACCCCAATCAATCATGATCATGGCGGATTTTGTGAGCCACGAAAGAAGAACGAACGCGGCGACGCGGAGACGTAACCATATTTTAATTTAATTTCGGCTTACATAAAAAAAATAACTTAAAATTATATCTGAGGTTATCAACAATTTTAACATCAATCTTTTATTTTAACAAATTTTCCGCGGGCTTTAGCAATATAGTGTTCATAGTGTCTACCAGCAGTGTTGTCGACCTATATGGATATCCATTAGGTAGGCCTATGTCATAACTACCACCTAAAGATAAACACCATATGCATAGTTGAACAATAATACATAATTGAGATTTGAAAATATTTAAATATGCTTATAAAAATTTCACTATTATACCCAATACTTTTTTACTTAAATTTGAAATAATCTGCATGCATTGATTTTTAAGTAAGTACATTATTTTAAAAAGAAAAGAAAAAAAATATTTCTATTAGATAAGTATACAATTTGTTAATTTGTCCTGACTCCTAAACTAGTTTAAGAACTGTATTTCAAGAGTCAGTACCTTCCCTACAGTATGGCAACAAATATTGTTAAAAATAAAATGACAGCTAAATACTTATGTATTATAATAGGTCTATACTTAAGCTTGCATTTGACTACATTGATGGGTGAGGAAAAGTGATGATTGTAAAAAAGTAAATTGTTTACTGAGAATTTAGAATATTAACTACATAAAGGTGCGGTGCGGTGTTATCGGTGCTGGAAAGTGTAAATGGAGATCAGCTTGTGCGAAACCTTTGTAAACGTAACTCACTGAAAAACGTACGTACACTCATGAACGGATCTGTAAAGTTCTTTTTAAATCTTTATATAATCTGGAAATACATCGGTCTAATAAACACTGTCAGTAAAGAATCAGTGTGAACTTGTTTAGCCAGCATCACTTACAAAATATCATATTGATACACCTAATAAACTTGTGTCAGTTTATATATGGCTCATTTTTATTGGTCGTAAGAGCTCGGGGTACGGAAGATTTTTGTTTACGCATGCTATAGGGACCGCATGCTGTAACCGATTTCATTGCCCATGTGCGGGGTCCGGGAGATTTCTGTTTGCATGCCATAGGGCCAACATGCGATAGCCGATTAATCGATAGGGCTCACTTGCGGTTTGTTGGATATTCTTCACCGCGTATTATTTGTTTTAAAAGAGTAGTACTAAACAGACGTAGGTACCTGTTATGGATCAACAATTAATGTTGTATGGAGCAATATTATCTGTTTGTGACTTACTAAATATAATATATAATCAACTTAAAATTAGCTTTATTCAAATATGACTTTTAAAAGAAAAAAATTAACTTCACTGAAGAAAAAGAAAAAAATATTTTGGGTGCTAAATTTCAGAAAGACTGTGTATGAAGTAAAACAATCACCTCGATACTCGTGCTGTATCGAGTATCGAGGTGATACTCCCGCGCAATTTCAGTTCTCGTCTAATAATATTCGTACACTGAGCCTCGACGCCATGCTTGCTTTACTCGTATACCAACCGATGAATTTCATTGATTGTTAGGCCGCGTGCGGTGAATACCCGCATGCCGTTTATAGACCAAGATATAGACAGCATACTTTCATGCTGCACTTGCATGCTGTAAAACAACTGAGTTATCAACCAATGAAAATGAGCCATGAGGCTTTATTAATTAATACGTACTGCCGATTTACGTATTAAGGACTTTAAATCCGCATCTATCAATTGGCAATCCACCGTTTTTAATTATTCATAAGATGATTCAAGACACTCTTTATAATATTGTAACTCGCTGACATTCTTTATAATTAACTTGGAATATACAGCTTATAGCTGAATATTACTAAGTTTATAAAACTACTGTGGAAGTTAAATAATTTAACATATCAATTTCAGTCTTTGGCAATTTGTTAAGTTTTACAAGTTCTACTTGATCAACTGTATCAATTTGTAGCAATAAGCAGCAGTCTAACAAGTAGACTATTCTCTTAATATCTGGAATAAACTTCGCACCTCAAATGATATCTTATGATATATTGAAACGTTATGCTTCATATGTTATTCATAATAGCATATATAAGAACTTTGAGAATTTATAACTATCAATTTAGATCAAATACAAAAAAATCATAAGCTATCCCTATTGCAACACGGGAACAACTGCAAATTAAGCATCTAATATAAGATTTACAGAGAATAAAAAGTATTGAGAAAACGAGAAACATCACACAAAATTTTATTTAATTTAATTAATAAAAAACTTAAGAAATAGTTTAGTAATGTAAAACTTTAAGTTTTAAATTACTAAACTAATTCTTAAGTTAATTTAAAACCTATAGCTTAAACTGATTAAAAAAGCACGTAACGGATAACAAACTCTATAATTCTTAGGAATTGCGCAAGAAGTTATATTCTTCTTTCTCCACACACAATTTTCGCTTATAACAACTATAACAAAAGAAAACTGATTACGAAACAATCAATTAACTATTATCTCGATTTGTAATCTTTGGTCGAATTGTAAAAACTGATCTAGATCACTTCAAATTGATTTCAAATTTTTAGTAAACTTCTAAGATCTTGTTCATTTGAAAGCGAAAATTATGTAAGGGTGCAGCATAAGACATTTTTCTGTAATGTTTAAACTGAAGAGCATAATTAAATCAAGGCTTCTCGGGAAATCTCATATAACACAATAGTTGCTTTATTGCAACGATATGATAATTGCATAGCTACAAACGAAGAAACGATAGAACGAAAACATAACCATTTACGTGGTATAATTTCATTTTTGGAAAACTTGTTCTCGATTTAACATACATATTTAATAAATACTTAAACAATATCATCGGCTAAACTTCAGCGGCTTTTTAAAGGAAGCTCTAATTTCTAAACACACCATGCTACAAAATTTATCAAAACTAGCAAATACTTTGATTAAAACTTATCTAGAACATTACCCCGGGCACTCAACAGCAATATGTGCTCTATATTAGATGAACGTACAAAGTGAACGTAATGCCAAGCAAAGGTTATGCGCTAATAGGTTGGCTCCGTGACCTGCGTAATATAAATCGAGAAATGTCCACTTCAGAGTCAAATTAAATAGCCTTTTGTTTAAAACAAACACTCATTACTACACGCATAACTCACATACGTAACTACACAGTCACACGCGTAAAAGATTTTAAATTCGTATTTAAATACAAAAAGATGTTTTTTTTAAATTATTATAATATCCTCTTAAATTAATGTATAACTTGTGATACATGTCTCAGAAGCACCAGATTTAGACGATACTACCAGTAAATATAGATACATTGCTTTCGCCAGAACATCCATCTGGTGATTTGTAACGGATGTAAGTAATGGCTCTTTTACAGGAATTTGCATGTATGTTATGTCTAAAGCACGTTTAAATACACATAAGTACTTACTGCAAACGCATCAAGAATATAGCCGCCGTCAGTAGCCTTTTAACAGTCGAGAACATAATGGAGTAAAGTTAGGTAACAACAACAAAAATAGTAATAACTGCTTTATTTTTAGAACAGTCAAAAGTCACGTTTACTATATATTTGGTGGTTATAATTAAACAATAACTTTAAGAGCTTTACAATCCAACAATGAAATAATACCTAATGAGATACAATTACATACAAATCACAACATAATAGGCGGTCCCGATGACATAACACTTTACGCCTAAGACTAATATATCAATTTCACAAAATCAACATGTACTTTCGAAAGTTAGTCTCATTTATAAAATATAACAACAAAATAAAACAACTGCTCCACACCGTGCTCGTTGATATACACATTAGATATACACACAAAATGTATAAACTTCAAGTTTCGTGACTGGTCTTCCAGTCGGAAGGGGCCCAGGGTCGATCCTGCTATAGACTAATATCTTATTTTCTTCGTTTTTTCGAATTTTATATATATATATATATATATATATATATACATTTATGTGACGCTCCTATAGTGATGGTAAACATCGTGAGGCAACCTGCATACACCTAATAAGAAATTTAAAAGGATATGTATAGCCAACCAATCCGCAATGGGCCAGCGTTATTGCCTCAGACCTAATCGTCCTTACATTCTTAGTATAGGCTTATTCCCCTCGATAGGGACGAACATAACAGCTAATCTTGTAGTAGATATAATATTTTTTAAATTAACGTGCCCTAACTTTAAAAACATTTGAAGTTATAAATTCAAATTCATATCTTTTTTGGATGTTTGTTACGTTATTGATGATCTTCTGTATTTGGTAGGTCATAGGTCAGAGATTAAACCTCAACAAAACCAAAATGTTAAATAAATTCGCATGATACATTTTAAGTTAATATTGGCAAAGGAATTACAGACATAATACATAGGCCAAAATACATACAATATTTTACATACAGAACAACAAAGATATGTAAATCACGCTTCGGTGGTCAAGCAACGGGGCTTGATACATTATAAATATTTCGAGCGTTAAAGAGAATACGCACAAATTATCTTCATAAAGCTATATGCTTTATGCTACATTACAAACCGTACAATTACATAAGACTTTTGGGCTTATCAACATTTCGTAGTTAATATTATGAAGAATCTATTTAACGATGCAATTGTTTTTCAATGCGCTGTCAACGATAATTCTGAATGTTCCCATAATACTCAATTACTCTAAAATCAAGGTATCATATTGACAGTAACTTGACCACTCACACCCTTGAAACCTTTCAATACTTCTTACTATTCCAAACGAGAGCTGTTCTAGCCCAGAGACTTATTCTTCCTAAATTGGATTACGCTGATGCTTCTTACCTGCACCTTATTTTTGGATTGCGTATAATAATATAATAAAGTGTCTAAATTTCGTTGACGATTGAAATGGCTCCCTATTCTTCTCCACCAAAACTCCTATATACTCTTTCTCTTTTTCAAAAATAACCACTCCTTTTAAACATTCTACTTAGCTTCGCAAACCTTTCAAGTTTTCTCATCCTTCTAATAAAGTTTGCAAATCGTATCTTCGTACCCATCCCATATTAAGCTTCTAATCTAATATTTTGCCAAACTAACTTCTTTTTTAACACAGTTTCTGTTCATGCAGTTAAATTAAGTATTTGTTATACATAAACCACACCTATTGTGCATACATTGTCAATTTTTACAATAACCACACCTATTAAATATAAAATCACTCTTTCCAAAGTAATAAAGGAGCCCATTAGGAGGAGCATTCTCCGTAATAAATGCGATAGAGTATGCAGAGGGAAGCTACATCTCTACGCAATGCCAAAGGGTCAAGCCGACTTGAAGTTTCCTGGTGGTCGACGATGCGAATCGCTCTCCGTTGAATCCGGTCTAGAGGGAGAAGCTGGTATTGGGGCGCCCCTGCCCAAAGATGAGAACAGTATTCCATATGAGGCCGGACCTGTGCCTATTAAAGTTGCAGACGGTGGGCCGGTGTGAAATACCGCCTCGATCTATTGAGCACACCAAGCTTCTTCGAGGCTAGTTTTGCCTTACCCTCTAAGTGACCACAGAACTGAACTACGCTTGATATGTCGACACCAAGAATCCCAATTTCGGCTGAGGCGGTTAAGGGAGTGCTCTCAAAACGAGGAGACACGACAAACGGGAGCTTTTTTGCAGTGAACGCGCAGACTTGAGTCTTTGTGGGGTTAAATTGGACCAAATTAAGTCTACCCCAATCTGAGACTTTCTTTAAAGAAGTCTCAATTTCAGACACAAGTTTGTTTCGACCCTCGATGACGTTTTCCCGAGAAATATTGGCTCGGCCGGTATAAAATGTGTCACCCGTGCTATCATCTGCATAACAATGAATGCCGCTGATTTGCAACATATCATTAATATCCAGAAGGAATAAAGTAGGCGACAACACACAGCCTTGAGGAACACCAGCATTCACAGACAACAAGTCAGAGCATTGACCGTCGACTACTACCTTTATGCTTCTGTCTGATAAGAAGTTGGTGACCCATCCGCATAATTTCTCGGGAAGCCCATAGGAAGGAAGTTTTTGAACTATGTCCAAACTAACCGCTAAAGCTTCTCCCTTTGTCTCGATCGCCTGTGCCCAACGATGCGTAAGGTACACCAGAAGATCACCAGCCGAACGACCTCTACGGAAACCGTATTGTTGGTCGCTAAGCAGCTGGCGATTCTCTAGGTACCCAAGGAACTGGCGGTTGATAATGGACTCCATTATCTTCGAGAAAAGGGGGGTTATAGCTATAGGCCTATAGTTGGACGGATTAGAGCGGTTGCCTTTTTTAGGGATCGGGTGCACTAAAGCTGTCTTCCATGAGATTGGGACGACGCCAGAAGAATAAGAGAGCCGAAAAAGACGCGTCAAAACAGGTGCCAACTCTGGAGCGCACGTCCTCAACACGACAGGAGGAATACCATCAGGCCCACTTGACTTATATATATTTTGTTACACTTACACCAATTAGCCTAGCCCAAGGTAAGCTCTGTAAGGCTTGTGCTATGGGATCTAGGGTAACGGATAGACACACATATATTATACATATATAAATATTTTTTATTCAAATATATATTCAACAACCATGACTAAGGTACAAATGCTGGCATTCATCACACAAAACATCTGCCCCCACCGGGATTCGAACCCGGGACCTCAGAGATGGCGACACCTTGAAACTGGTGTACTATCCACTCGACTATGGAGGTCGTGGACTTGTGGATATCCAGGGAAAAAAGCGCTAAACGCACTGAGCTTTGGTGGAACCGGATATCCGGCATAGAAGACTCACACCGCGTTATTGATGGTGGCGTTTGTCCCCTGTCCTCCAACGTCGAGTTAGACGCAAAGATTTTGTCCAAAAGATCGGCTTTCTCCTTTGCGTCATGGGCCAACGAATCATTTCCCGCGTGAATGGGAGGAAAGGATGGCTTACGAAAATTTCCCTCAATAGCCTTGGCGAGAGACCAAAATGCACGAGTCCCCGAAGGAAGACGTTCCAGTCTCTCGCCAATTCTACTGATGTGCTCCGACTTCGCCCTGGCAATATCCCTCTTGAGTGACCTGGAGGCAAAGTTATACTCTTTTTTTAGAGTGATGGCATTGATGTCTCGCGCCGTCGCAGCTTTGACCCAAGCTTGGTATGCCTCCCGCTTCCTGCGAGAAGCTTTTTTGGAGGATATACCAAACCAGGGCCGAGACCTACCACCAACAGGGACTGCAGATGACGGAATGAAGAGTTCCATACCCTGCAGCACCACGTCAGTAACTAAGTCAGCAACGACGTTCGGATCACTCTCCGCGAAGCAAACCCGCCTCCATGGATAGGACGCAAAAAAGGACCGCATCCCATCCCTCCATCCATCTGCTGACTTATAGTGCCACACATGACGGCTGCCTGCAACCCGCGGTCGCGGCGAACTTGTGAGTGGCACTGTACTCCGTACAAGGCAGTGATCCGAGGAGCCAAGCGGAGCGTCCACAGAGACACGGTAGCCCTCCGGATGAGAAGTCAGCAGAAGGTCTAAAAGGAAAAGTTCGTGGCTCTCCACATCTGAGATTCGCGTCGGCGAGGAAACCAGTTGTGTCAGGCCATATGCCAGGGCGAATTCATGAACAGATCTCCCCGCATGATCGGTACTGCTTGAACTAAGCCATTCAGTGTGATGGGCGTTAAAGTCGCCGAGCAGTACAGTCTCTGCGGAAGGGATCTGCTGCTGCACAAAGTCTGTAGCCATTTGGACGGGCTCGATGAGTCGGTTCGTTTCTGAATCACCGCTATGAGACCTATAAAGGCATGCATAGACGCGGGGATCGTCGTCGCTGTCTACACGTAGCCATAAGATGGAGAGGTCCTTACTGCCAAGATTGCCGAGGCGCCGATAGCTGACATCGTCCCTTACGTACACGCACACTCCGGCCTTAGGTATAAAGGAATGTTCCAGTCCGTACCCAGGGTATGTAAGGTACGATGTGTCCGCAAAAAGAGCAAGGCCGGTGAAGCCGTTTCGAGGTGGTGGTGAACAGCATTGAGGTTTGAGTGTAATCCCCCGATGTTACAGAAGTCCACTGCTAGTGTGGTAGGGGGTGCCTTATGCGATCTGCTCTTACCCCGGAAATTATGGAGCGCTGTTTTGCCCCCCCCCCCCCCCCCAGAATAGTGTTATGTATAGTGTTATGCATATGTGTTCACAATTTATACGGGAAAACAAATATTTACACTTTAGTTAGAATGTAATAACTTCAAATCAACACCAAGCATTGGCATCATTTAAATAATCATTAACTTTATGATAGCCCTTACTCATTAGCGTCTTTTTAACATGTACCTTGAACTTATGAAGAGGCAATTCAGCTAAACTATGAGGAATCTTGTTATAAAAAATTATACATTTGCCCATAAACGAACCTCTAGTTTTTTGTAGCCTGTACGTTCGAACAGCAAGTTTATTTGAATTTCTTGTGTTTAAATTATGCATTTGAAAATTAATTTAATTATGCATTTGATAAGTATGTAAAATAAATCAAATTTTCATAATTACACTGTCCCGCTAAAGGCATTATATTAATCTCTTTAAATAAATCTCTAAAAGAATCATTTGCTCGTAAATTATAAATAGCGCGGACTGCTCTTTTTTGAAGAACAATAATACTTTCTATGCTAGCAGCCAACCGCCTTAATAGTAAACCATAGTACATAACACTGTGAAAATACCTGTAAGTTGCCTTATTATTTTACAGAATATGCTGCAGAACTTAGTCTATTGGATATGGATCAATATGTGGATCCCATTGCAAAGTCAAATCCAAAGTAATACCCAAGAATTTAGTGAATTCCACAAATTCTACCACTTCATTATTCATTTTAACAATAGTATCTACTATTCTTAAATTTGGTAATGAAAATTTGATACATTTAGTTTTATTGGGATTTAAAGATAAATTATTAATCGTGAAATAGCGCAATACTTTAGAAAGGGTACTATTTACAACGTCAATATTGCCGTTTCCTCGTTTTATTAAATATAATGCCGTAAGTTCCAATCGCACCGCGCAATCTTTAAGTACTTATTATACTGCACATTTTATGTGAATTTAACTGTTTGTCAAAATCAATATATGCGATGCTGTTATTAAACTAAAGTGCGCTTGTCAGTCGTCTTTGATTCGCCAGCATTCCTTTTGCAAAACGCGCGAACGTATTCCTAAAACTAAACGTTTTATCAATCTATTACAAATAACAAATTTCAACGAAAAAGCGTAAACGAGCTACAAACAGAACTTAGGCGTATTATTCTAAATATCCACCACAGCAAGATCAAAAAAGCGACAAGGAGTGAAATAATCAAAAGAGTGCAACTTTGTATTCAACAGGAGGGGAGACATTTTGAACATCTGATAAAGGAGATGTCCCATATTGGTTTATAGTAACTAACTCGGGTAAATTTGATATATTTGGATAGAAGGCTCTAAAAGAAAGTAATCGCCGTAAGTCATGTTATTTTCAAGACCCCCGATTTTTAATAATTCGTATTCTAGTATAATAAAAAATGAAATATCTTTAATGCAATAATTACACATTGCTTAAAAAAAATATCAACAAGCCTTTTAAAAATCTAAATACATACATAATTGCTTTAATGAACCGAATATTTCTGATTTTGAGAAGTTTTTAACTAACAAAAATATAGGGACTGCTATGTTACTTAATGTATGTTAACTAGAGCCAGAAAAAAATATTAATAAAAAATCAACTGACAAGTCAGGCACCTGCTGTCAATGTCATAACTCAACGGAAAATATCAAACATAGAGTAAGATACCGATAGTCACAGATTAATAAAAACATCATTAAGGTGTTGCCATAAAGAAATATTTCTTAAAAACATGTTTTATTTATTTAAAAATAATGGTGATAAAAATATTTCTTTTATTTGTTTCATACTTCATATTTTTTCGGCTTTCAATTTAATGTAGTTTGGTGTTTGTTAGTTAACGCTGATCACAAAAAACCAACCTCCTTGTAATAAGAGGACATCTCCTTTATTAATTTTGTATTAAAAAGTTAAAATTCATGGTCTTCCTTTTATTTCTGACACTATGTTATTTAGCAAAAAATAATCCTTATGATGAAGCGTTTCGATCGGTATGATAAAGATAACAGGGTATTTTTTTTTCTTGTGTAGCGGGTTCGATTCCCGGTCAAACGTGTAATTATTCAAAAATCTATGAATGCAGTTAAAATCGTTTTTGAAATTAAAATAATGACTTCTTTCAACAAAATGTTCTATCTACAATATTTAAGGTACTTTCCCTCCATGTGACAAGGCCGTGGGACGCCCTGTATATTGAAGCTTTGAAGTTGGCTCAACGACACAACATTTACTGCAAAAACTATAACAAAAACATAAATTCCATTGTTAAATGTTCAAAAAAGCATTGCAAACCACTGGCATTAAATAGCGCGAAAACGGTTTCTTTTTTATTAAATATTTATATTAAATGGAAAAGACAACTATGCCTAACAGCCAGTTTAATATTTATTTATTTTATATCATTGAAATGTGGATGTCACACATAATAGCTACGGAAATTTTGCTACAAAATGAATAACTATAGTCTCACAGTCATGTTTACATGATTTAATAGCGGCAGTTTGCAGTACTTCTTTTAATATGAAACTTTTTTTTTTCAATTTTTGGCAGTAAATGTAACGTCGTTTAGAGGAAAACTTTTAAACTCAATCCCTAATATATATAAATTACTGCATTGATTGTGTGATTTAGGTATTTAAAAAAAACAATGAATTCAAGCGATTCTGAAATTTCGGCTCCAGATTCAGTCACGAACGAAGCAAATACAATACTCGAAAATCTTTTGCCAAAAATTTCAAAGGAAATATATTTAAATACATATTCCGACTTTATGAAATGGCGAGATGAATATAAAATCGTTTTCTGAAAATGTATTTTCTTGCATTCGAAATGAAAAGTAGAGTGCTACACACGGGTAAAAGGAATCAAACCCTACTCGGACTGTAGTCTAACAACCTAGTAGGGATTGATTCCTTTCCACCCTTATAAAGCAATCTACTATTTTTATAATTTGACACCTGTCAGTTGAAAGCGATTCTCCCTAGGGCAGAAAAATATTACTCTCAGCCCGCTTCTCAGACAACTTCAAAACTACTTTCAAAGTATAAATAATGAATATGTAATTTTCGATTCTTTTAGTAGTTTAATTGATTTATTTTAGGATATTATTGTGCGAAATTAAAGTCTCAATTTAATTCAAGTTTCATATTTTCTATATAAAAGAGTATAAATGTCAATCTTTACTCTATGTATTTAACAAAATATTCGCGGTAACTGATACCCTTCACGAAATTATGCAAAAATAGGCGTCAGATGTAATTTGACACGTGAGTTATTTTTTAAATTTGAATCTTTTTAACACTCAATTCTAGCTTTGATTCTCTCAATTCATTTTTGTACGCTTAAAATGTACAACAGAATCGCCAAAACTGAAATGTAATGTTGTAGTAAAATTTAATATTAAACGGTATTGTCAAACGAATGTCAAACGAATATTTGTACCGTTATAAAGAGTATAAAATTTCGAAAATTTTAATAAATATAATGACAATTTAACGGTTGAGTCAATAACGCAATTCCGAGATGTTTATAAATAATTTAACTTTAACTTTGACCGCCCTATCGATGAGATTTTTCAATCAATTGTTTTTATAAAGTCACTGAATGAAAAAACTTTAGTACTTACAAAATTATCCTTAGTAGCAATTATCGTTGGGGTGTCGATGCCAACTGTTGGGATTTTGTTGGGAGGTTGTGGTACGCCCAACAAAACCCCAACATTGTCCCAACCGCGCCACTGTTGCCCCAACATTGGGCCAACTATACCAAACCAACGTAATATTTCCTACAAATTAGTAACAACGGGCCAACGATGGCCAGCCAACAGTTGGCTCTACTATCGGACCTACAACTTTTAGGGATGACAAACCATACCGTTGGCCAACTCAAAAGTAGACGGAGGCCCAACTATTAGCCAACTTAAATTGTTACTAAGGATAGAACATTTTTATAAACGTAACTTATATAAATACAGTCTTGTTGCGTTTGGCAAAATTAATTATTAAGGATAATGACATTCATCATAATTTAATCGAAATGACGACAATTCTATATCAACAAAGTAAGAATATTTTTGTACTGTCTAAAAACGGCGATATCACATGGGTACTGAGAAATTGATAACTAAAAAAAAATTTTAAAAATCTGACTATTTATTGTATACCAAACAGTCAACTGAATATTGCGGCCTATTTTGCAGTAACATTTTTATAATGATCTAGATTTTTCCCAGAATGCAGCAACTGCTACACGTTCCGGTTTCTGTCTGCACTTTCAAAATTCAAGGTCCTAACATGCTACACCCAACTTTACGCTCTAACCTACTGCTAGGTAACTTATTTTAAACCTTAACATGTTGAGAATAAGAAACAACAGGATGCAATATACAAAATTGTACTTTATTGACCGTATAATGTAAATTGTTGTAGCTAAATTATTATAGTTTATTAGATAAGTGAAATTGAGAGATTTAATAGTAGGACAATAACCACCACTCACGGATATTACAAATACCTACTCCCAATTTTATATGCCTAATGGTAAACGCCTAATGGTAGTGTTATGGATTGTATTAATAGCTAAGTAAACGTGTACTGGCCGTTACAAGTTTAAAAATGTTTTGGTGATAGATAAGTTTGAGGTTCTTGTCAATGTAGGTAATTTTTATTCGTAGAATTCAGCTGATTTTTTTTTTCTTTGAATATATTTTTGTGTTTATCTTCCAAGTTTTATTAACAGTATTTTATTTGAAGATAATTTAGGACAACAAATAGGGTCTTTTGTCGAACCAGCACAGGTAGTTCTTTTTCATGGAAATTTATTTGTATTAGCCTAGGTGGTCAACCTGTAGACCCCTTTTTTTTTGTTCCGCTGAGTAGACTGTAGACCCCTATAGTCTGTAGAACGTAAGAGTCATGTGGCTATGCCCCAAGTTCTGTTCTATGCACACCTATCAACTTGACATTGATAACGTCATTAAATAGTAAAGAAAGCATAACTACTTATCACACATCCATGGCTACCTACTTAATAGACTTTATTTCGTCTTTAATCTAAAAAATGTTTAACGTAAAATAGTTCCGAGAAAAAGTAAATCAAATTTAACATAACGCAAATCAATTTTTCGAACAGAAAAAGAGTGCATTTAAAAAATATCGGCAAAAGAAACGGGTCTGATTATATGGGTAAGGCTCCATGGGTACTTAATAGACTTTATTTCGTCTTTAATCTAAACATATTTAACATAAAATATTTCCGAGAAAAAGTAAATTAGAAGGCAAAAGAAACGGGTCTGATTATACGGGTAAGGCTCCATGGGTACTTAATAGACTTTATTTCGTCTTTAATCTAAACATATTTAACATAAAATATTTCCGAGAAAAAGTAAATTAGAAGGCAAAAGAAACGGGTCTGATTATATTGGTAAGGCTGTTATTGAGCACCCACTCCCGGCCGTTATCCCACTACTGCCTGATACGGGGACTTTTGGCTGCTGGGTTTCCCCCCTGGCCCGGTTCGCCCCTCCTTAATGAACCTGCATCCCCCAGACTCCTCCGGGGGATCCATATTAATACCAAGCTTAGTGTGGACGTCCAGTCAACATGGGCCACTAAATACCAGGACTCCCAAACCTCAAACCATCCTCCGCATCCGACCTCCGAGTAGCCGGATTACAGGAGACGCCACGCTCCCAGTCGAAATTTTTGACGAAAATATGATACAGGTGTTATGTATAATAATTAGCTTCAAACTTTCATTAAAACATATTTAATCAAAGATGTATTTTTTATTTTTATTTCCATTAAACTAAACCCGGAAAAATTTTATCTTTTCGTGTATTTTGTTTAAATTTATAATAAATATTACTTTTTATTAACTGCCATCTATTTGATAATATAGTACCTACCTTAAATGTGCTGTCTTAACCGTACTAACAAAGCAAAGTATCTTCAAGTTCCATAGAATTTAATTATCATTTATTTAAAGAGAGGGCGCTAGTGACAAGTTGTTTTGACGTGTTATTAGTTGACATTTAGCAACAGCTGTTTCATCTTCGTTTTTCTTTTGTTTTGAATCGAAATTCCGTTTAAATTTTGAACACTGTCAAGTGATAATATTGCTACAATTTGAAAAGAAACAACATGGATCTCAATACCAGTCAACAATCAAATGACGACAAATGCAATTCAAAGGAGAATTTGGATTTTACCAGGTAAACTTATAGCAAACAGCTTTTCTAGGTAAACGTCTATTTTGAACTGCGCGCTGTAATGTGGGTATTGATTTTCCTTCTCACAATAAACCTGATGGATGTAAATAAATCATAAGCCTCATTTTAACGACATTTTATTATATTGAGAGCTATATGTACATTATTTTCTACTTTAATGTTTATTGACCATGTTATTTTTTGCCGGTATTGTATTAGTAGCACAATTGAAGATACTCCCGGTCGGACTCCGGTGAGACCTAGATTAGGACGTTTCGTTGATGATTACTCACCTGAACACTTAAATTTAACGCCTAAAAATGTAAGTACATTTACTACTGTTATTCTATTTAATAACTTTCGTCATAGATTTTTATATCGCAATTTCTTAGACCAAATGGATAAATAATATTAAGTTGGAATATTTCTTGTTTTACAGAAACAAAGATTTATTTTGAACAATTTGGGGAATGATAGTTCTGAATTGCACACACCAGAACAATGTCCGGAACTTGATTATAAATGCAAGTTAGTATATTTCACACATAAATTATTTTATGATTAAAGTGCAGTATATTGAAAAGTTTTCAGATTTAAAAAAAAAACTCCATTTATACAAATTATGACCATAGTTTTAGCACCATTCAACTTTTTTAATAGGTCCTGAATAATTTGGAATTGTAATTATTGAACATTACTATAACAAGTAGTTACAACGGCAGAACTTTTTCTTTTTTATTTTTGTTTTATACTATATAAAACAATAATAATTGCTATATTACTTAGCTTTTTGGAATATATTTGTTAAAATTGCATACTGGATATACGTTAATTTAGCCAAAAGATATCCATTCTTGAACATAGGCCTCCACCAAAGATCTCATCAACCATCTGTTTGATACTGCAAGCATCGAATGCCTTCCTGTAACATTCAGCAAAATATTTATCCACCATGATGGAAATGCAATTCACATATGCTTGCCACTCAAACACCTTTCTGACCCTGTATTATGCCCTGCCACTGGACATTTGCAATTTTGTGGGCTATATCACGAACCCTTACTTTTCATTGCTGTTTGGGTGACTTTGAATGTACTTATAAGACACATTGTAACCATCCATATTTTATTGTATGAATTAAAAACTTTATTATTGAATCACTATTATAGTTATGTCAGGAATATGCTGCAGAGCCTGAATATATCCCAAATGCTGTCTAGCTGAAGCAGATACGTTTTCATTTCTTTCATTACATCGATGATTTAGTACCACAAATTCTCAATACTCATTAGCCACAATATTATGCTACATAATCATAAATATTATCAATGATGTTTGATAATATATTAGAAGTAGATGTTACACTAGGATATTCAAACTAAGGCATGCAAATTTGGGCAATTTTAGTATTTTCATTTAGTCACATCAGCAAGAGATGCTACATATACTATTTACTTTAAACAGTTTACCAATTTTTTGTAGTACCAAACAATGTCATTTATACCACTTCTTCTAAAAAGCTTTATTAATATGATTTATTTTCCATATGTTTTAGGACTGTCAAACCACAGCCACGTTTACATAGTACATATATCAACTGCTCTTTTGAGGGTAATCAAAGCTTTCCACGCTTAAATCGTAGAGTGAGACCAATTAAAATGGAACTTGATACACCAACTAAAGTTAAACCTAATACTGAATTTGTAAGAGGTAAACTATATAGGCTCATTACTTGATATATAATAATATTAAATAAATATTGACTTTGATAAAATTTAAATTCTTCTTTTTAATTCCAATGGAATGATTTATACTTACAGTGGATGGACCCAATGGTCTCAGATTTAATACAACTTTAGTAACTGGTGAAGTCACTGGATCACCAGCGCAGTCACAGACAGACAGATTACAGCAAGTTATTAATTCTAGTAAAGCTGTATTTACTATCGAGCCAAATACTTCCAAAGTAAGTTGATATTGTCAATAACAACGATTTATTGTTCTTACTATCTGACAAACATTGCAATGTTTATGTAAAATGCCTGCAAACTATAAAAAGTGCAAAGCAAAAAAATTTAATCACTTTTCAATATATTATTTTGCAGATTCTAATCGTCAATAACAAAGCATGCTCTCTATTAGGCTACTCTACCGGTGAACTATGTGGCCTCCGTTTCTCAGATTTACTTCACAAGAGAAACTTAAAAACGTTCAGCCTCCATGAACCTGCTGATGGTGACAGCTCTGAAGATAGAACTATAGTCCTGTTAAGTGGAAAAGTAAGTATTGTAAAAATACTAATAAATACATATTTTTCAAAATAAGATGGCATGATGCTAACATGCAATACGTCTTTTTTATTTTTTGTGGCAATACATATAAGATACAATATTTTGCAAATTTTATTAGGAAGCTACATATTATAGTATATCTAGTACAAATATGTACATGTCCTTTAAACGTTATTAGTGCTAATTAAGCTCCTTAGGAATAGCCAAACGAATGTGAACAACAAAAAAAGGATCACATTTTACATTTAGTGTTTTGGAATGCATTACAAATAGAATTGACAATTACACTACCTCCTATTATTACTATGATCACCTTTTGATGATAAGTGGTTAGACCTTTAGTACCTGTGAGATTCTAGAAAATAATGTCACATTGTATGGTGCTAATTTATGACAAAATGTAGTTATGCTATGCAGAAATTACACAACGGGTTTTCATTGGGAAGGTCCTTTCAAATTTACAAACTGCAATGCAACCAGTGCTGTTATGTGGCGACAGCAGCTTTACTGTAGACTGGTATAGCTTGATGAGTGTCAAGACTCATCGTAAGATAGATGTTATTCTAACTATAAAATTTCAAGACAATGATCAAATTACAGGTGGTGGAGTTACTGTTGAAAGATGGAAACATTATCCAGGTGTCGCTATGGATAAGGCAATTAGATAATGATGGACCTTGTTTGGTAGTAGCAGAACCAGTGAATTGTAAAAATGTTACGGTTTGTATGAAACTTGTCGACAGTATTTTAAATTAAAGGCTTTTGAAGACTGTTAATAGGAAGTATTTTTTCTAATTCAGAGATTTTTTGCACTCTTTATTTGATATTAGTTTTGGAATATTTTTTTAAACTTTTCTTAGTATTATTTTTATAATTATAGTTCACAATTGATGCGGACACGGGCGTGATACTTTCATCTTCAAATGAGGAGGCGGCACTGCTATTCCAAGCGGACAACAATGAAAAGCTGATTGGTTTGCCTATAGCCTCCCTTATACCATCCATTCAGCTACCAAGTGTCGATGCTCCAATGTCCAAAAAAGTGTCTAAGCAAAAAGCTACTGGTAATATATGTTCTTTTTTATCACCAACGATAAAACAGACTGATAACAATATGCTAAAATTTGTTAGTCACAGCAAAAAGCAAATTTGGTCTATGCTCAAAAATGTTGTTTTAATGCATTGTTCTTTTTCTTAAAGTCATATTATAATAGGCTATTTGACAAGTTTTTTAAAATCCATTTTATATTATTTAGTAGAGTCTAAGGAACCCAGTAAAAGTTGTTATTTTTAATTCTGGTATATATTAGCTGAAAAACATCGAATTAAAAATTCAATATTTGAATAGTCCGCCAAAACGCTACTTTGACAATATGGCGCTGCAATGAGGTCGGTGACGTCACTTGCCTGTATTCTGATCTGAGACAGCTGGCATATATATTTGTTTGTTGTAAACAAAAAACGAAAGTGCGATTGGATTTACTTTTTATCAGTGATTTATGTAACAAAATGAGTTACAAATGGTGTGTAGTTTCAAAATGTACAAATACGTTGTTAAAAACTCCGGAAAAACTATTTGTAAGTGTTCCAAAGAATATCGAAGTGCGCCGAAAGTGGTTGCAACTTTCTCGGAGGGATCATAATGACATAGCGAATAGTACAAATATTTTCTTTTGTGAAGACCATTTCAATGTAAGTAAACATAATATTTATATTTTGTAATAATTAATTACATTCAGAATGTTAATATTTTCGTTATTGATTTGAGGTTATACTACTTCTAATGTTTTTAACAGAATGTCTCTTGCAACTCACTTCGAATATTTCCGCTGTTTTCCATAATATTTGTTAAAATTTGTAGCTACAGAGTCCTATGATTTCAATAAGGAGTACACTAAAAGATCCCGACTAAAACTTGTTTGTTCGTTACAGATGGAAAATGAAATGGCAAATTATTATCACTACAAAATGGGTTTCAGTCAGAAAATAATTTTAAATAATAAAGTTGTGCCTTCTAAATTTCATTGCCAGCCAGATCGTATTAAAAAAATGTGTGATGCTGGTACTTCCCGATCTGCATTTGTCAAACGGCAAAGAATGACGACGTAACGTGAACAAATTATCGTTTATGTTCACGGAATTGTGCCAAACAAACTTAATTATTTGTTAAAGACGTTGAAATTTTGTCTTTGGTAGGTTGTGAAAAAGAAAATGTGTTTGGCATTAAGATTTTGATTGTTGTATTAGAAATTGTAGTGCAAGGGTTTTTGTAATGTTTTGAATTGTTTTTATCTTGTATTTAAATAGAGATATAATGAAGAACAAAATGTGTATGTAAATTTCATCCCCGACAACATTATTTATAACCTATATAAGTTCTTGTGGAAGTTCATCATTATTTCACTTTCTTATGATATAATTTAAGTTACCAGTAAAGTGTAATTATACTTACTTTGCTGTTTTACATTGTTTTAGCTCCGAAACATAAATGTCAGAATTATTTTTGAAAAATAATCCGACCATGATTGCGCCGACTTGCGGCAGGTTTCTGCTGTCTGCTTTTACAAAATCGTTGTCTATGGTTGAAAGTACTTGTAAAATAGTGCAAATAAACAAAAAAAAAACAATGAATAGTAAAGAAAATCTTAATATAACGGAGATAATCTACCACAACTAGGCGCAACACAAGTAGGCAAACGATGTTTACAAGCAAGTGACGTCATGATAAACGCGACCAATCAGAAGCGTTTTGTGTCACATGACAAATGTTTAAAAAATGCAATTTTTATTTACGGATTTTAAAATAAATTAATCATTATTTTCAACTTACGTTAATAAATAATCATTTTTTAATTTATACTGTTAACAGTAATGACACTTTATTTTTCGCATTGTCAATAGCCTATTACTCCATTAGGCCGCTATAGGCATTGCAGCAGTCAATTTAATTACCTTTTTAAACTGTGAATGTAATGACAATTTCAACATTATGATGTTACACAACACATAGCTATGAGCATATAGTTATGAAGTTAAAATTTGGCTTTTGAAACTAACACAAAAATAGATGCATTTGTTTGCACGTGGGCAGATTCTTAAAGTATTAAATATTATTTTGCCGAACTTAATACAAATAAATAGACAATACAAGATTTATAAAAATAATTTCAATTCAGTTATACTTTAAATATATTTAAGAAGGTAATGCAATTTCCTGGATTTAGGTACTCTTTGTAGATGAAGATTTATACAAATACAATATATTCACCAAGTTGAGTTGTAAATTTCTTTTACTAATATCTGTATGTCATTATCGTAAATAACTTTTCTTATACTTTTGTAACTAAGAAAAATATGAAAATTCATTAATTTACCTCGACCAAGCAGTGGTGATACTCAAGTATGTTTTATTGAAAGCAGCAATTGGGTAGACGACAATTTTTGAAATTCTATATATATTAAGAGTACTCTTTTAAGTGCGAAATATTGTAAAACCAACAGTACATCTGCACCTATTACTTTTGAAGATACAACGACATGTTTGCGGCGCTGTCGCGGGTCGCTCAAAAACGCTCCATACTAAAAACACTGCAATTGTGACGTCATAACTATGTAAGCTCGCCTAATTTGTATGAGCGTATAAACAAATTTTAAAATAACTTTGTTATTTGTACGATTATAGATATACTTTCTATATAAAAAAATGTTACATTTAATGTGAAAATGCTAGAAATGTGTTCGTTTCATTAGAATAACGTAAATAAAAATTGCTTATTTTTTAGAAATCTAAAAACAATATAAATTAATAATTAAACTGAAATTTCTATATTGACATACTTTCATTAGATATAAATTGCTCAAATCAGATAATTATAGTATAAAAACGGCCATAATCAGTTGTAGTCGTCTACCCTATTCTGTCTTCATACACGCTCTGCATAGAGGACTATCTGTAATGCCTAATGTATAAAAATGTTTATTGTGTAATCAGTAGCTAGTTATGGTCGCAACTACTGACCGTAGTTTTTTTTTAAACAGCCATAGTAAGCGCCAGGTTAGTCTGTTGTTCAGGGCCGAGATCCACTAGTTTACTGCTTGCTTATATGTGTACTTGTATAGCCAACTTCATAGCTCAATAAAGTTAGTTTCAGAAGATTGGCTTATAGGGTGTTGCCAAAGAAGCGTGATAGTTGTAGTAGCTGTAATTTCCTTTTTTTTAATGGAGTAAATTATTTTAGCGGGATTTACATTTATTTGATATTCCTTGCAATAGTGTTCTAATGTCTTTAGAGCATGATGCAGGAGCTAGCAGAATGTGCCCTCATAGTTGCTGTTTATTATTATGGTTATGTCGTCGTCATAGTCTACATTGTACAAGTCTTCACCATAGAGGCGTTTTATTAGACTGTATGTGTCGATCTCTTGTACGTTTTAGGTTGCGTGTAGTCAGTTCATCCTGGTTTGGGAGATGAAGATGGAACATAATTTATGTGCAATGCACACTCGATAAATCTTTACCAGCCATAGCGTTATGTGATCTAGGCCCTATTAAAGTAGATCTGGAAAGATATCCTGTAGTCTCGCAGATTTTAAGGGTTGGAATGTTCTGATCCCCCGTTTTATTCGATCTTCTATTATTATGTTATTTGCGTATATGTCTAGTGAACGTTTCAGCTTGCCGAAGATGCGGGCATTGTCGGTTCACAAGATTTTCCTTGATGGCCTCACAGAAATTTTTCCAGACTTGTCTACATGAATTCCTGATATATTACTTAAAGTGCACTGTGTGTCCTTATATTTTTCTCAATATTCTAGGGGTCTTCTGTTTTGACTTTATTAAATTGTTTGCAGACTTTTTTATTCTTGCAAGTTCCACCAAGAGCTTCTCTTACTTTTGATAGAAGAAATTTACAACATTTGTGGTATGCCTTAATAATATGTAATGTGTATATTGATACATGATTTTCCTTATGTCTTATATGTGTGTGGTGCTTGTCAAGGTTAGGGAGCACTGTCTGCCTTGGTAGCAGAAGAGCTAGGAAGCGCCAGAGCCATGGCCTCAGCACATCCTGTAGCACATCCATGTAGCGCTGGTTACACTTTGATGGTACTCTTGATATATGATAGCTTCTGGTGAAAACGAATCCTGTGGTCAGAACAGGAAGGCTCGTCAGATACACACCAGTTGTTAATAAGTTATATTGCAAATCCCGTAACAAGGGTTAAGTCTATGATAATTTGCCCTTCAGGCTGTGGCCTAAATTGCTTCAGAGCCTCGATTTACAATATTAAGGTTTAAGGCAATATTAAGGAATTAATATGTGCATTATGCCTCACCTGCATAGTATGATTCATCAATGAATCGCATAATATATGTGCATTGACGCAAAAAGATAATATATTGAGAAATAATAAATTAATTTCTGACAATGATTCATTTCTTTATTATTGATTTTTTACTTCTGTAGATTAACCACTTGCAATAATTAAATTTACTGTTATAAAATGTTTTTGTAATACGGTTTCTTTCAAGAACTCATTTGTATATTCAATTTGAAAATATAATAATACAAACAAAAAATCATTATTTATTAACAGGGCGAACATTGGAAGGAGGATCTTTTCCATTATGTTTATGGATATCTAAACCAGATGCT
This sequence comes from Scirpophaga incertulas, assembly GCA_036419045.1. NCBI lineage: Eukaryota > Metazoa > Arthropoda > Insecta > Lepidoptera > Crambidae > Scirpophaga > Scirpophaga incertulas. The sequence continues at coordinate 22,750,685 of CM071629.1, read as the reverse complement.
ACTGATAGTGGCCCATGGGCATCTTCCAAGTATAAAGACAGATCCGTGTTGGAAATTAATGTCAGGGTAAGTGTATTGTGAGCTTCGAACTACCTATTTATCTAGAAAGATAAATATAGTATAAAGTTCCAGGCGTCTTCCCAAATAAGAAGTGATAGTAATGTTGTTTCTATACTTTACTCATTGATACATATATACATATGATAAGAGATGAATAGCATTATGAAACGTGTTGTCAACACTGGTCTTTGAATCAGGAGATTCGGGGGCTCGGGTCGATCTTGCCGATATACCAATGTGAATCGCATTTCGAATTTCATATCCATATTTATGCAATGCTGCTACGGTAAAAAACACATCGTAAGGCAGCCCTAATACGCTTGCGAAGGAATTAAAAGATGTGTCGGCCAATCTGCATTGGGCCAGAACAAAATTACTAAAATTTCTTCCATCTTATTTCATTTTTAATTATACCAGAATAATCTCTTTCATCACTTTTTATAGTAATAACCTCCAGTTAGCAGTAGAAAGCGACTTTATCACAGGAACACGCAATACTTGTCAAAGAAAAGCCGTGTTTTTATGATTACATTTTTCAATAAACCTCGGTGACAAGTTTGCCAGGAACATTCTAAACTGTGAACATAGCCATTATAAATATTATGCTTACAGGAATTTAATTTACGCAAAATAATCAAAATAGAATACTAATTTTAGACGATTCACAAGCGTCACGGTAAAATTTTTGGCAACCGGAAATACGTTTACAAACAAGCAATAAATGTTACTTATATAATAAATTTATTAAATATGTCTCTAATAGGAAACATTTTTTAACATTATGATAAAATATTTATTTTAAATGCTTACAAATGCATGCAAACATTTTATAATGGCTCTGTGGGAGCACTAACCATTGAAACGATTCCTGTAATTTCGAATGTCAGTAACATTATAAGGAAACTTCTGATATAAGAAATGCCCAAGTCATTCGAGTTACATTATGCTCCTTTTGTGATGCGTAAGCGTAAATATGATTGTTAAAAAATATCACAATAAGTAGCTTCACTATTGACTCCGCAGTATCTACAATGACTTGATACAACCTTGAACGTTTTAAACTATACCAAAAATATTAATTAGGTTAAATATGTATTATTGTTTTATTGTAATTCTCATTTTAAGTACCAATTCTGTTATTAAATTGCAACCTAGACATAACCGGACCGTTACTATTAACCGATTGGAACGCTAGTTTATCACATCATCTAACAATCTATACGCTTTTGTTTCGCAAACGCAACGATCCAGTTACGTTACCGCAGTATTTTTTAATAGAACAGGTACAGGGTACCCATCACTCCAATATGTTAATAATTGCGAGATAAAAAAAACTATTGTTGTCATTGTCATAGGTCACGTACAATGTCAGTGGTTTACTGGTGGTCGATGAAACTGGTATAATAACGGCTTGTAACCATCACTTCGCTATGCTCACGTTCGGTAAGCCGCACCATGAAGTTATCAGTCATCATATTGAGGATGTCATACCCAACTTCTGCAAGCAGGCGGATATGGTCAAAATACCAGACCGGAACAGGAACATGACCCTTTCGCCAGTTAATAATGATAACGATGGATCAGGTTATTTGAAACTTAATTCGTACATGTTTATTTGTTTCTAAATTTATGTTGGTGATTTTTTTATTTTTTTTTAGCTACAGACACAGATGAAGACTCGTGTGGAGCATTCAATGGTAGCCAAAAATCGGCATGTATATCATTAAATGTACATCCGTCCATTTTATCTATAACGAGAGAGAAATCATCAAGTGCTCTATGTTTAGATAAGTCATGTAGCCTAGTGACACACACGCCCACTCCCACTCAAGATATGGTTTCCAGTATTAGTACAACGGAACAACGGAATGATATGTCCGTACTACCTGATGTAACTTCGGGTATGTCGGGTATCTCGATTGAGGATGAGAATTATTGCCCGAGCAGTATCTCGAAATCTCGATCCGAAAATATCCTCAGATCTGAACACAGTAATGTGCCTGGGAAACAAGCTACTAAAGCATCAGAAAAGTCGGACTCTGTTTACTATACATCTCAACACTCACAAGAAGTTACACCCACCGGCAGTGCACCAAGAACTAGAATGAACGATCCATCACTTCGATTGTCCTTGGACTCAAGTAAATATCGTTCAATGAAAGCGAATTTGTCAGGTCAGGGGAAAGAAGATAAAAGCAGTATCTCTTTAGATTTTTGTGACTCCAATGAAACTAGCGCTGACTTTCTAACGCCAATTAATGAAATGCCTCCCCCCGGATGCGAAATAGAAGACTTACCGAAACATAATGGTGTTGAGAGTGTCGAGAGCTTAAGTAATGATAATGATTTGGAAACACAAACAGAATCTGCACCCAGAAAGATAATTCAAGGTTGGTTTTGCATTTATCTTAATAAAGCAACAATGCATATAAGACGTTAATCACAATCACTCATGTCGCGTTGCGAAATGCTTTCAGAATTATATAAATAGTAATAAAGTAATATAAGTTATTTGATATTAATTTCAAATTGCTGTTATGTACAACAATAAATTTGTTATTTATAAGATGAACCAGAAACGCCCTGTGTCGCAAAACGTTTGCTTCGCAATCACGTTACCACTTCCACGCCGCAACACTCGCGCTACAGCAAATCGGAGCCTTGCGAATGCACAGATGACTGCAAACACCGGGATGGCACTTATAGGGGCGTGGTGCTTCATAAGGACGGGACTGAACTCAGTAAGTATTACTGTTTAATTGTGGTGTCCAAACTAGCCGTGAGAATTCATAATGCTGACAACATATGACATTCGTTAAACCCAGGTTCATTTTTATATAGACCCTTAACTAGAGCCAAAATCGCCTAAAACAGCTATAAGTCTGTTCGGACAACTCTCATTTCACATTTTCTATTGCGTTTTGTGATAGACATTTGACATATTTAAATGCGTTAGTAAATATAATTGCAACTGCGTAAGTAATTACTTTGCCCCTCTATTTGAGACCAATTATTATTGTTTCCTTGCAGACGTACTATATACGGTGTCTACGATGCAGCTGGCCAACGGCAGTCGCATGCGCTGTGTTTGGCTCGGCGTGCAACTAGAAGATGCGCCGCGACACACGACGCTCGCATCCAGTGTCACATCCACCGCGGACAACTCACTGGTGTTGGTACGTCATAATAAACATATATTATACTTAGTATTTGTTAACGATGCAGCATCCAACGACAGCTGCATGCAATATGTTTGGCTCAGTGTACGCCTAAAGGACATCATGGAAACGCTCGTGATATACTTATAGTTTATGGACGATGAACCTAACCAACGACAGCAGAACGCACTATTATGCTCATCTTACAATTAGTATACTCCCCGCTACACACTGTATTTGCGTCTAGCGTCGCGTTCACTTCGGAAAACTCACTAAAAACAATACGATAAGGGAACAATTCATAACATATGTGTGGTTGATACAGCTGAATAACAAAGTTAAAATTAGAATAGAATACCGATTATTCTTAATGTCTTTATAGCAAATCTCATGTTTCCTACAGGGCATCAAATCTGCTAGCAGCCGCCCACAATCAATGTCATTAGTGAGTCAGTGCGGTGAAGAGCAAATAACTGGAGACTATAGCAAACACTATGTTACACTAAAACAAATCGGTAAGACTTCTACATTATTGATTTGGTTTTTAACGTAGTGAGATAACGATATTTAATTATTTCGGTGATTTTTTCGATGTTTATAGGATTAATAAACACAACAGCTTATATAGGTATATTAAATACACGAGGAAGACAAGAAACCCTATTTTATTACGGAATAATACCTACAATTACTAAATATAACTAAATTACTTTGCCGTTAAATTAACAAAACAGTAATTTATATTTTTTACAGATTTAAACTTTATTTAAAAACACATGTTAAATTAACTTTCAAGTAATAATTTATGAATATTAAACAACTTAATATGCACACAGGTAAAGGTGCGTACGGGTGCGTGAAGATGGCGTACCGACGCTCGGATCGCTTGCTGGCGGTGGCAAAGTTCATCCTGAAGGAGAAAGTTGGGGCACAGTTTTGGGTAGACGGCCCCGACGGTCAGCGCCTACCACTCGAACTCAGCCTACTGCTTACGCTCTCTCATCCCAATATTGTGAGTTCACGTAAAAAAAAATCATACAACTATTAAACTGCCAAATTATGTTAATTGGTTAAAGTCACTTACAAATGTGATTCCAGTGAGATTCATAACAAAATTAATCCCTACAAGAAATACATTGGATCTTAAATCATTGTACCTAATAATTTCACAACTACCGTTCAAAAAAGCACAGCAATGAAAGAATTGCTGTTTTACTGCAGAAATATATAGCTTTTTTACAGTATGACTGCTTAATAAAAAGCAATGAAAATTAAACTGTTTAGGACGTGCACAGTAGTTCGCCATGATTTTTCGTGATTGAAGCAACATATTAGTGTATTATATAAATTTTTAGTCATAGCTCATGAGCTATCCCATGGACATAAATAAACTTCTACTACTAGCTACTTCATTGTAATAATATTTAATTTAACTAATATTATTACTTTTTATGACTATTTTGTATTTTTCACACACAGGGGATGAATAACAGTCGCTCGCAAAAATATTTGCAACAAGCAGACTACATGGAACCCTCAATACAATCTGAATTCTACAAGACACTTCTACACTTTCATGATTCAAAATAACATCCTCGCTGTAAAATAGTTATTTCCTATAGTCGGAAGGATATAATGGGATGGAGAAATAGCTCACTACATCCCTGTGAGCTATTTCTCCACAGGCCTACTTAGATCTCGTTTTGTAATAGCGGCTTACATCCGAGTTGCACTTATTTCTTTTAATCTATATTATATATTATAAAAGTGAAATAAAATATTTTTATAGGTATAACTTATTCTGGTTATAAACATGTTATTTTTATTTGAGAAAATGAACTATGTAATTATTGTATTTTATATAGTCAGTTTATTTCTGGTATCCTAGCCAGAAATAAACTGACTGTCAAGTGATCAAACGGCAGGGTAGCAAAGACATGCTTTTCTAAGCAGTCTCTAACTTCCCTAGTGGCGGGATTGAAGCCAGTCCAATCAGTTGAATACTGACCGGGATATATGACTTTAATTGCCTACCCGTCTGGGGGGTCGCAAACGTGGCGGAGAGATTCAGGGTAGTCGAGTATGTTCGGAATACTCAAAAAGACAGATTAATTAACTGTCTCCTTGGTATCTGAAATAAATTATCCCGCCTTAAAAAAAATAAAGAAGTTAAGTAGTCGGCCATTTTCTACAATTAGGTCCCAAGTTCTTAATGAATTCGTTATAGATACTGATCTATCATTACCTGGCCTAAGTTGAATGGCACAGATTATTACAACCTCTGGGAAAGGTTTCGATATAATATATTTAAAGAGAAGTACTCTCTTTAGAGGAGTGAACATTTTCCTTGTCATTGAAAAGGGAAAACACCATTACCAGCAACCACCAACACCAGAACTCTAATCACTTAAAAGAAATCTATAAAGAAATAATAAGGACTTTACGGTTCGGTTGGACAGAGACGTCCGATCAATGCTTCCTAACATAAGTTTGGAATCAATCCTGAGATATTTTTCTGGACTCAAGTTCGTGCATATCACTAGTATTGTGTCGTGCTGTGTGTCAACTTGAATGGAATAAGTGGCTTTGGAATATACTTCCACCGTGCTTTACACTTTTGAGTAACTTCGCTTCGCTTTGAGTAACTTAGGTGTATGTATGCTACCTCACGATGTTATTCTTCACTGTAGGACCGTCAAACAGTCTGAGTAGAAAACTTATATACCGGGTTGGAAACTCGGGTTTCAATACCACAGATACTGATCAAAACTGTTCAAGCCATAGTTCGGTTATTTAGGTAATTTTGCAATCAAAATTAATCTACATAATTATATCCATTAACGTTCGATTATTTTTTTTAACATGCCAATCTTAAATATGTACTATATGTTCTGTTCGGTTTCAAATTAGAAAAGTAGTATTTTAAATTAAGCAGATTTACAGTTCGACCATAGGCATATAAAAAGTTACTTACAAATAAAAAAACGCTTTGCCTATTTTCAGGTTAGCGTGATTGATGTGTTCGAAAACGACAAGTACTTCCAGATGGTGATGGAGAAGCACGGCGCTGGCATGGATCTGTTCGAGTTTATCGAACGGCGTCCCCGATTGGACGAAGCTCTTCTGAGTTACATTTTCAGACAGGTTTGAACAAGTTAAAGAGACTGATAATATTTAATTGTTGCAACCGAGGTTGTATGGCCCTATCGTAACAATACCCCACAATCGTCACTCTCTTCTTAAACCGTAACCTCACTGAAAAGATTAGTGGTACATTATATCACCGCACAGAACTTTTATGTTCTATGTATTTTATCATCTTGCGCTAAAAATTGTTACATAATCATATGTTTATAAACTGTGAATTTTATTGCAACTTTTTTAATGTAAACGTTTACACATTTTTTTAAATAATCTTATCTGTGTGTTTCATATACTCATGACAATTGCTGTTTTTTAATCAACCAATTACTCTCTTCCAGATAGGACAAGCGGTAGAATACCTTCACTCACTGAATATCCTACACCGAGACATAAAGGACGAGAACGTGATAATCGATAATAAGTTTCATGTGAAGCTGATCGACTTTGGCTCGGCCACTTTTATGAGCAAGGACACGCTATTCTCCACCTTTTATGGGACCACGGAGTACTGCAGTCCGGAGGTGCTTGCTGGAAACAAGTACGCTATATTTTCTTTCTATATTAGTTCTATAACATCTATGACGCTAAAACCACCATATCAAATAATGTAAGATATATTTCTCAATTACATAAGCTATCTACCACAAATTTGAATACTACTCCAGAGGTTGTTGTGATAAATCCCTGTTCTTAGCAAATCCTATCGTACTTCAGCAACGCTATTATGCCGGTTGCACTCCGCCGTGGAATTATAGTAGTGAAACCGTTGAACAAATCACCTGCATTGTCCTTTATCGTATAATATATAATATAATATTATTATTAAGACGCGTGTTACTTTATGGCGTGTTTCCGTTGTCTACTACATGTCAACATTCGTTCTTCATTTTGTTTGAATGCATTAGTATAGAACACATCCGCTAGATATAAATGCGCTATACAAACTGGCGGACAACACTAGCGAATAGACCTTTAAACACTTGAGCGCAGGGACTACATTTTGCCAACTTTAACTTACTATATAATACCAATTTGATAAAAGTAATTGAAATTGTTTCTAGGTATGCCGGCCCAGAACTTGAGATGTGGTCCATGGGGATAACGCTTTATGTGCTCACATTCTTCGTTAACCCATTTTCTGACATCGAAGATACAATCCAAGGGCCGCTGGCATTTCCGCAACTTGTATCTGACGGTAAGGCATAATGAATTCCCAAAACTAAACATTAATAGTGCCAATGATAATAGCTATAATGTTTCAGTTTTATTTTTTCCGTTGGTGTGGCATTGAATAAACAATGAGATTACCCTCACATATGTTAATTAATTTTAATGCACGTTTAATTGATTTTTACTATTATTATGAAATATAAAGACTATTATTATTTTTACTTTTAAACTGTATCTCCCAAATGAATGGGGTGTATTTACTATTTCTGCGGGCATTGTGCCAAGCAAGAAATAAGAGTTTATTGGGGTTATTGTGAAAAAGCTTTTGTCTATAAAGACAGGAATTTTCTCACAACTGGTGTTCATTATCGTGGCTTTCTGCAAGAAGATGTATGTTAATTTCTATATGCTTAATGTCTCCAAGTTTGGTTGCAAAGTGTGAGATATGACATTTTTTATATTATTTTTACTATTATTATGGAGTATAAAGAGAGTACATTCTATTATGGTATTATTTTCGAATTAACAGTTACGAAAAATGGTGACGTATCAACTAGATTTCGATCATTTACAATTCAATTCAACACGTAATAAGACTGATAATTTTCGTGTTTTGCAGATTTAGAGCAATTACTACGGTGGATGCTTTGCAAAGAACCTACTAACCGCTGCACAGTACCACAACTGATGGCACACCCTTGGATCCGGCAACCGGTTGCCGTAAACAACTACGTTTTTTCAGAAGTCGTGGACTGCGGTTAGTGTTATTTATGTGTCTTAGTTCTAGCTAATCTAAAGATATTAACTAAGCATATTGCTATAGCAGAACAACAACTATGGAGTTATCCAATTAGACACAAATATAATTTTCACCACAGATCGGCACGAAGCAAATCCAGAGACGTACTACAGCGGCAGCTTAGAATCGCCCAGAAGCGGGTCTCCTGTGTCGCTAGCTGATCCTTTAGTTAAAGGTATTTGGCACTATAATTATCTAGTAATTTTATTATGTGTTAAAGACATGGTTATTGTAATGAACATATAATAATTGAGTAAATTTAATGTGATTTTTATATCCTGAAAAGCAATGGCGGTCGAATCGCGAAAGCGCACCCCGCAATGTGCCCCATATGGGCCTAGACAACTCGGGGGGGCTTTAGTGGGTAGGCCATGACCGGAGAGCCGCATACACGGCCGCGCCTTGCCAGCGCGGTGTCATGGTGCATAAGGTCGCATTTCCCCCTCTAAATATATATATATATATACACCGTGATTCTCCAGTGGTTGTTTTCCCGCAGCAAAAAATTTACCTTTATTAGTACTGTCAAATCATAGGTATTATTTTTTGTAAATCATAATATTTTTGTCCTCAATTAATTAAATAAATAATCATCAACTTGAAAGCATGAGAAACGATAGTAGCGGTTACAGCACAAAATGATTCGCGCGCGCTGCGTGCGGCGAACGGCAGATCAGCTGACGCGCGGCGCAATGAACCCCAGCCGCGCTGATCGGTCGCGGCGCGCGCGGCTGTTTTCTACTATTGGTTCGAGGTTGCTTTCGAGTTTCGTTTATCACAATCGTAAAACGGCTATTTCTTTATTTAAATAAATAAAAACAGCATAAATCTATTCTACTACAAAGGCAGAATAATTTTATTGCGGGAAAACAACCACTGCAGAATCACGGTGTATATATATATATATATATAAAAGCAAATATACTATTCTGATAATTGAATTATTAAAATATTATGAATGAGTTGAGGAAGGCATCTAACACTACCCTCTGCGAACCCTCAAGATGACAATATCGAATACTCATATAACATGCCCTTTTTTGTGTATTAAAATTTCTGGAAGACTCCTTTCAAAAATCGCATATAACGCGTGTTGTGCAAAGTTTACAGTGAAGTACATATTATACAATTGTATAAAACACCTAGAAATTAGTCAGTATCAATAAAATTACAACCAGCAGAAATTCTTATCTGTGCTTCAAATGTCGTCTGTCGTCAAATAATGATGAAGAATGATAAAATTACTTCGGCACAATTTAACATGACTTTCAAGACGTTTATTAGGCTAACTTGATAACTGTACAGATAGGCTTTGAATATTGGTGTAAAACAGTTCAGCTGCATAGCTGCAATTAAAATAATTCATTATTAGAATTTGTTTCTAGCCAAATTAATTTGTCGGCTATTTAGTCCAGTCATTTTAGCTATTTTAACCCCCAATCTGCGGAAAAATTCCTAGTGAGTCGAATTTTTGTATACACCTTTATTACGGCATTGATGTGAAAAATCGACATTGATATCGGGCCGATTAAAAAGTTATAAAGGTCAAAAGGTCACGAAAATCAGTTTTTCGCAAATATCTCGCGATCTATTGTTCAGAGGTCAATAAAGGTCATTATAAACATTGTTTGTCGTGAAATTGTCTACAAAAAATGGTTCTTGCATTTTTTGTGGCAAAGGGTGGTCACGTCGCTACTATTGTTCTAGAATATCGCACGACGGTTAACGCTGACTGATATACCACTGTTTGTTTGCCACAAATCATCACCGAATTTCGAAAAAACAATCCAAGACGTCGTATGATCCTGCACCATGACAATGGAAGTTCGCACACTGCCCGCCAAACAAAAGATATTTTGAGCACCCAAAATGTCGAAATTTTAAACAATCCTCCTTACATGCCCTGACTGAAGTCCTCACGATTTTTTTATGTTCCCCAAAATTATGCAATGTCTTCGTGGTCAACTTTTTACCTCACCCAAAGAAGCTGTTGATGCATACAAATGGGTCACTGGGACTACCCTCACTTCGGAGTGGAATAAATGTTTTAAGTAACTAGTTTGAACGCATGCAAAACTGTGTTAAATATCACGGAGAATTAATAAATGGTAATAATCTATTAGATTATCTATACTTATTTCAAACTACACAACGAAAAAGGCAGCCCTCGTACAAACGATTGATACCTTAATTGTTTGTGAGCGCATTTTCAATCATTTTAATTAATAATAGACAACATAAACGGCATTGAGTCCCTACCTCTTCCTTCTGATTATAGACGCTCTGACGTTGGACCTGCAGGAGGAGGCACCCTGGTGCATGCTCTTTGCCGACGACATCGTGCTTGTCGGGGAAGAGGGCATCGAGGTACAAAGCAGACTGACGGGGTGGCAACAGAGGCTGGAGAGTGTTGGCCTGAAGATCAGCATATCCAAAACCGATTATCTGTGCTGTGATTTCGGCGGTCTTTCCAGTCCTGTACCCATGTCGTTAGATGGCGCTATACTGCCTACCTGCTCAGATTTCAAGTACCTCGGTTCCCTCATTCAGGACGACGGCGAAATAGACAGAGCTGTGCAGCATAGGATTAACGCAGGGTGGATGAAATGGCGATATGTCACAGCTACAACGTGCGATCCCCGAATGCCAATAAGGCTGAAGGGGAAAATTTACAAATCGATCATCCGACCTGTCGTCGTGTATGGAAGTGAATGCTGGGCCGTCAAGAAGAAGGATGAAAATAGATTGCATACGAATGAAATGAGAATGTTACGATGGATGTGTGGTGTGACAAGGATGGATAAGATAAGGAATGAGTATATAAGAGGAAGCCTGAAAGTAGCGCCAGTGGTAGAAAAAGTAAGAGGAAGTAGATTAACATGTGATGCAGAGGGATGAAAGTCATGTTACAAAACGAGTGTTGAATATGAAAGTGGAGGGATACACGGGCAGAGGAAGGCCGAATAAAAGATGGATCGATTGTGTGAAGAATGATATAAGAATGAAAGGAGTAAGCATAGAAATGACGGCTGATAGAGAGGAATGGAAGAAAAAGATCTACTGCGCCGACCCCAAGAGGGAAATGGGCAAGAGGATGATGAATAGGCAACATAAACCTATAAATGTTGTCAAATCTACACAACAATCTTGTCCTATTTTATCGTAAATGGATGATAACTTTGCTTCCAGAGCGTTCAAATCCGTCTGAGGGCGCGGTGCGGTCTGAGGGCAAACAAGCTTCTAAGTCGGAGGCACGGCGGCCGCCGCCCGCGCCGCTCGCCGAACACTCGGACAACTACAGCCTGCGTTCCTCGGCTGACGTGAGTCTTCTCTCTGCTGCATTAAATCGCGTTATTTTTTGAAACAGGGAAATATACACCTTCATTTTTTATTATTATAATAAAGAAAACCTTATAAGACAACAATTTTTTAGAATATTCTTTTAAACCACAAAATTACATAAGCTTACAACTTGTCAGTCAGCTAGAGACATTCGGTACGGGATAATGGACGGATATCGGATGTCATACGTCTGTTTTCTAAGAAATACGGCACGCAATTTTCGTTAGTATTTTTTTTTATATTTATTGTAACTATAGTAGATGGTTTTTATTTTTAACTTGATTGACGCACTGGTCAATATTAGTTTTTATTCGTGATTGGATCAGAAATAACAAAATCCATAAAAGAACCAAGGTCACCGATAAAATATTTATGCAACTGTTGTACAATCAGAGGTATTAAAACACGAGGCGAGCCGAGTGTGATAATAGTGTTACATGAGTGTTTTAATACCTAATTATAACAGTTGCATACAAGACTTTATCTACAATCATGATGTGGGTCCTCGGAATAATAGAATCTTCGGAAATATTCACTTAAATTACATGCTATAGAAAGCATATTAATCTATGATAACAATTTGTTAGAAATTTCCTTTGCTGCTTTAGAAATATCTGGTGGTGTGTCATCAAAGCTAGAATCACTCATTTATGTAAACAACGCACACACTAATTCTTTGTTTGCGATTTCCAATATTCGAGTGAGTTTTGAATTTATTGTGCTTTTTTGATCTGGTGGTAAAAATGTCATTGCATGAGAATGCTCTTTTTTTTAAATTCATAATATCACGCGTTTGGATTATATAATGATCATAATATCATTGAGTGTTTTAATGTTGGTAATAAGCTAATTGTTATAGGTTCTTTTATAGAGGATTAATAGCATGATAGTAGATAAACTAAATTACATATCTTAAGTGGCAATGAGCAGAGCACATTGCTCCAGGGACCCCCGGCGGCGGGAACAAAAGATCCTAAAGTGACACACGCACATAATGAAGTTTTAATTTCTTTTTAAGCTATTTATTCGTAGATAAATATACAGCGGTGGTCATATAATTAGAAACTCCTTGGCATAATGTTACTTGATGCTTCACCGTAATAGTTTTTATCTTGAACTTAAACAATAAATAGGATAATATATATTCAACGAATATAGAATACAAAATAATATAGTAGTCTTCCATAAGTGGAAGTGCACTAAAAAATAAAAATATTGCAGATACTAGACATATCATCCAAGCCGGTGTCCGACGCAGCCCTAACGGACATAAGCTCGGACGCGACTGGCCACGCAGCGTGCGACATAGACTACGATTGCGACCACTACGAATGCGACAGCTGGGACGAGTGCGAGCAGGACAGCTTCTCTTAAATATACATGTGATAAGTCGAACTAATACTAATTATGGACTTCGCTGATTATGAACTAGTAGTTAGGCTAAATGTGCTGTGATAAGTCCTAATATTTTATGTAATATAAATGTTTTGTTAACGGCCAATATTTTCAGCAAATTTTCTGAAAAAGTTGAATACTCATGATTTATACATGATCCACCTTATTATGCCTTTTTAAAGTGATCACACTAACTATACTCTGTCCATTATGTTATTTTCTTTTTGACAGATCGCGCGTATGAAATATTGTTTCTATTTTCAAATTATAGTACTACAGTAATAATATACTTTCTAGACGGGTAACGCCCACATAGTGAAGTGCTCTGTGCATAACAAACTACCACAGACAATAAGCAGTTCTTGAAATCAGATAAATCGATAAATTGTCTTCAAATCAAATATTTGTAAATTTATTTATTTCCTTCTCGACAGCTACCTTACATTATTTATAGGTATGTGAATTTTAATATTAAAACGCATATGTAGTTAATAACATCTACGTCAAGTTTAAATCAAGAATTATGATCAAGAATACTTAGAAAATCACATACATACCATTTTTTTAACAAACTAGCTAGGTAATTGGTAATTCGCCAAAAATATAAAATTTTGCCTAATTTACTTGGCATGTGTAAAACTTTATTTTTCATATATTTCTGATCCATTTAAGAGAGAAAAAGGAAAACTTTCTTAAATGGATCAGAAATATACGAAAAAATAAAGTTTTACACATGCCAAGGAAATTAGGCAAAATTTTATATATTTGGCGAATTACCCCAATTGGGTAATTCGCCAAATATATAATATAAAAATTAAACAAGTAAATTTATTTACATTATTTATTACATAGATTCATCAGATTCTTCTTCGTAAATTACACTAGACTCGTCAGTTGAGTCCTCTGTTACATAAATAACCAATTCTTGTGCCATCATGTTATCAATTGCAACATCTCGATCCCAATCAGACATTATTAATTTTTTTGTCCTCTGTACAACACTAGCCCAGTTTTCAGGCGTCGTTTTTCGGTGAAGACAGTTTATTACTCTGCATACCACTACTGCCGTAGGCTTCTTTAGCAATTTTTGTGACTGTTGGAATACTAATTCCTAAGGCGGCAGCAACACGGTTGCGAACCTGCGATATTGGTAGTAGCGGTTCACCATTTTGACATTCCTTCTCAAAGTATTCATGTCGGCGTCTCACAAACTCCCTCGATTGCCCTTTTAACACAGTTCCTTTCGGCATATTGAGAACTTAATTAAGCTCTACTGTAGACTGTACGTATTGATAAGGAGGAATATAAATACTCAACACAACTTATTATATTGTAAAACAATACACAATGAAAGCAATGAATGTGATACAAGCGTTGTATGGCAAATGACAACCAAACGGCGTAGCCGTATTTAATGACACATACAATCTAACGTCACTCCTCACAACTCCCGTTGCCTAGACAACCCCATAGACAATATATGACAATTTATTTCATGTATTTGAAAAAACCAGATAAACGAATTTAATATTTATAATAAAAATAATATCGCTGCATTAAATCGATTAAAAGTTCTTCTTAAATAAAATCGATATTCTGTTTTAATCGAATCGGTAACTTGCGAGTTCATCACTAATTTCAAAATATCTTAAACTGTCAAAAAGAAAATAATATAATGGACAGAGTATAGCAAAGTAAATTTCTCATTTTGCTAATGTCACTAGATTGACATGTGTCATGATCATATGACATAAATAAAATAGTTATAAATATCTAACTTTAACCTGTGACAAATGTGAATTCTGATTGACATCACAACAAGTACAGTCGGGTCAATTTAATAGGCCACATTTGACATTTGTTCATAGTGAGGTGACCTGCTTAAACACTCCGATTATGGTGAAAAAATCGATATTTACTTCAAACATATGTGAATCAAATACAGTTATTATGGAAAAGTACTTTTTTTATAAGATCCCTATCTTATAAAAAAAAGTACTTTTCCACAATAACTGTAATAGGCAAACGAGCAAATGGATTACTTGATGGTAAGTGATTATCGCTGCCCGCAACAACAGATGTGTTGGCGGCCTTTTAAATGTGAATACGCTCTTTTTTATAGGTACTGTATTAATATATTTTACGAGTTTAATTGCCTTAAAATTTTATAATACCAATTATTTCTCTGTTAAAGAAGTTATTATTGTTTTTTTTATTATAAAACAAAAGAATAACATGTTTATTTTAATAAAAATTTGACTCAAAAAAATCAAAATCAAAATCAAAATAATCTTTATTCAACATAGACCTTTACAGGCACTTATTGACGTCAACAGACAAAACAAAAAAACAAAACTTAAAAAAAGAAAACAAAAACCTTGTCCGTACGTACGAATAAGGAAAAAAAAGAAAAAAATAAAAAATTGACTCGACACCTGTTAGAAATTGGGAGAGCCTTCTCGAGAAGAACAGGCAAGAAACTCTGAAGGTCTATTTTTTATCTCCTCTTTACAATGTTAATAATTACAATAATATAATACAATATAGTATAAGATACAATCATACCTAATACGATTACAGTCGTATGTATGTTTACATACAAAAATAATACAATAAACTAACTGACCGACTATTAATTCATGGTGAATAATGCCTTCACAAGTAATCATTGCATTCATTCGATTTATTGAGGGACATCACTTACGTTTAGACTTCACTGAACGCAACATTGTAACAACGGTCATTTGTGCATTTCCAAACTAAAAAAATATTGAATATTTTATGTCCGCCATTACAAGGTTAGTTGAGGAATTTTAATGAAATGTCAAATGTGGCCTATTAAATTGACCCGACTGTAGTGTTTTTTGTATATGCATGAATAAGAAGAAAAGTAAAATGATAAATTGTGTAAATTTATTTTTTTAATATCGTCTTGATTCATAAGACTTAGATTATATGATTAATTGTATTTTAAGGAGTTACTTATATATATTTTTTGTGGACCCGTTGTGCAGATCTTATTATTTAAAAAAAATTAAACCATAAAGGAAGTATTATTATTAATTCATAAAATCTTATTTCCCTTATTTAAATAAGTGGGACTTTTATTGTGAATAGTAACTTAATATTGTGAATTCCTTAATGTAGAACTTTTAATAAAGGTAGTTTTAATATTAAAATAAAAATGAATGTTTAAAATATATTTTTGCAAACTCCGTGATTACTTACATATAAATGTTCCTATTATGTTAAAGTTACAAATATTTGTTGTATAATATTGAAAAGTAACCTTGTTTACATTGTGATAATATCTGAAGTGTTGTCAGTAGATGTCATTAGACAAAATTCCTAAAAATTATCAGTATTATATTCACGAGACATTTTATTTCTAGTAGTGTCTAATACGTATAAAGACCAAAAAATGTAGACTGTACCTTTTTATCACCGCATTGTAGACACGTTATTATCACTATTGGATTAATGTATTTGTAAAGGTTTTATTGGCTATCTTCTGATTAAATATTTCTTGTACCAGTCCTATTTTTAATTTTGCATACAACTAAGTTTGAGACTAAATCTAAAGCTTGCTACTAATCGCGAACACGTGTATAATTTTCAGAAGTTCATAGTTTTTGTGTCTAGATATATTTGTAATATAAATTAATTCCCAATAACTTTATTAATTTAGGTGGTGTACATTTGAAATGCGTTAGCTTTGGAACAATTCTTACTTCGATAGAGCGGCGGGATTCGATGTTGCAGAACGTATATAATAGTATGTAATCAAATGTTGAACTTATTTTGATATTATTATTATAATTTTCCTACGTACTTATCTATTACCTTATTAATAATTAAGTACTCGAGAATATTGTCAAGGACAAGTATCATTCTAAATATTCTATGTATCAATAAAAGAATGTTCTTTATGTATAATGATTTTCGCAACGACCAGAATATAAATCCAATCTCTGAAAGCAAGGTGGCATGGTTGTGGAGTAAATCCACGAACCGACCGATTTGAATACGCAAGTTGGAACTAACATTATGTGGTATTAACAATAATATACTGAGGCAACTTTCATATAGCGGTAGCTTTATATTTTATATACTTTCTGGCAATAAATAGAGCAAACAATAAGAAAAATAGGTATATTTATATAATTACATTATAACAGTTTTCTAAGATCAAAGCATGACATGAACAAAGGTACCAAAATGTACGTACGTATGTATGTAAAATAATATAGAATACAAAATATTCATATGTATAAGACTCGGCAACTTTAAGGCCCTTGCTTCCGGAAGAAATGTACAAATTAACATCGGATAGTAATAATTTTCGTCGCAACGTTCACCATTCTTATCCTACCGTCTCTTCCCGGGTATAGGGCAGATATTCTTTAAGGAGGCCAAGTGCCTCGGGGTAGGCTCTCATCCACGATGATAACAGTATTACCCACTTTGAGATCGACTGCTGGACATCCTGGTTGTCGCGGTTGCAATGTTGGTAATATTTCCCCAATACATCTGCTCAAAAGTGTTCAGCCAATCGTAAAACTTTGTGCTATTCCAATTAGTCACATATAGATCTTTGGTGAAAGTGGTGGTCTTCGTCGCTTGTATCTACGGAAATGCGGGTCAAGGGACGTAAATTGACGATAGCTTTGTCCTCATGTAAAAGGGTTAATAACGTTTCCTCTTTTAGGGCCTATTCACGTAAAATAGCTGTTATGGCCACTTCATTAAGCGTACCAAATGCTAGCGCAGCAGCCGCCAAATGCTAGCGCAGCTGCAGGAATAAAGCGCCACGTGATTTTTTATACTACAACGGTAGCAAAAAGGCTTACGGCCTGCCTGATGGTAAGCAGTCACCGTCGCCTATGGACGCTTGCAACACCAGGGGCATCACAAACGCTTTGCCGACCTTTTTAAAAACCTATTTACTCCCTTTTTGAAGAACCCCATACTGTAATCCCCCGGGAAAGCCTCAGCAGAGAGCTCGTTCCACAATCGGAGCGTGCGCGGAAGGAAATTACGTTGAAACCGCACTGTGCGTGACCATTTAGGCTCCAGCATGTGAGGATGAACACCCTGCCGATGGCGAGCGGTGCGATGGTAGAATGTGGCCGTGGGCATCATGTCGAACAATTCTTTGGAACACAACCCGTTGTATAAGCGATAGAAAACACACAAAGAGGCACAGTCTCTTCTCAGACTTAAGGGCTCAATACCGCATGTGATTCCTCGATTTCTTGAAATTCTTGATATCGGTAGAATAAAAATCTTTTGAAATACGGTTCCCCCTACAAACAAGTTCCATAATCGAAGGAAATTGTATTTGGGACACCTCTTTTGGCAATAAATCTGCGCAAGCTCATTATGGCTGAATTGGATCTTAAGTTGTGGACAAGCTCCAGATGCATGGTTCTCATTGTTAATCAGGTGTATAAGGCCACGTATCTTTTTTCGTGCTTGCAGCCGATTGTTACGTTTAAAGTGCCAAAATAATAAACTGCTGTAAAGTTAAATGAATGCCTGTGAGGAGCCATTCGTGATGGAGATAAGTCCCCAGTTGCTGCTACTACGGGCTTACTGTTTCTAATGCGACAGAATAAACAATGACTTATAACCCTGTATACTAGGTCTCAAGTGAAGAATTCGGTAGCGCTGCCGCGACTCATTTATAAGTTTCGTCAATAGTGTAACCAGCAGCTCTATGGTAATGATGTACGAGAAGTCTTATGACTGGGTGTTTTCCGTCTAAAATGACTGGTCGAAGAACGTCTGGTTGAATATCTCTAAAAAGCGCCTCGACCGAATCTTACTAGCCGATATAATCAAGTTATTTTATCCAACAGGGGATGACAGTTTCGTGAGCCGGCTCTTTCTAGGGAGCACTTTAGACTGTAACATGTACAGGAACTCTTCGTGAACACGAAAGCTATAGATATGCACATGTGGTAATTTTGCCTTCCTGCGGCTTTGAAAGAGATAAGTTGTGGACGTTATTCGTTATTGAACAGTTTTCAGAGTTACGAAATAATACTACTGTAGCACTGCATGAATGACTCCAGCAGTAGCTCGCAAAAGTCTGAGTCAGTTGCTAAACTGACTAACATTCAAGTTACAAGGACTGGACTTACAAGGACAGGCTAGTCAACAGCTGCCACAGTCCAGCCAATTCGGTGGTCTTAGTTCGTCTTGAACTTATGTGATGCCTTTTGGCTCTACTGGCCAGTCTTCGGGGGCCTTCAAATGAAAGAATTGCAAGGCCTACAAAAAAAGAAGGTTCTGGATACTAGCAGCGCAGGATCGACCGATGTGTAGGTAAACCCTTGGGGGAAGCCTATGTGAAATACCTGAAATCATCATGCTGTAAAGGTTTTTATTACAAAATCGTTGCCAGCGTCACGTTGGTTTTTAAAATTAAACTAAATAAAAAAGTACGGAGACTAATAATTAAAATAACATTTTTTTGTTTATGCTACGCTACGACTTACGCTACTGTAGTATTATATTATCTGTTCCTACACTAAAACTGCAAATGTTTTCATCGTTACTTTGATTATTTTAGCGAATGCGAGAACTGTGGGAGGTCCTCATCCTTGCAGATAATCAAACCCAATGGATTTCTATCGATCAGGCATCACCTCAAGAGTGTTTCCTTAGCCATCAAGCATAGTGAACCGGGCGGGATCGACGCTATATGAATGCGCCGCCACAGGTTCACGTTCTCCGCTTAGTCAAAAGTGACCCAGTACATATCTGTATCGTTTATATTGAATATAATGTAGAGCGGGTTGACATACTTGTTCCACGAATACAGTGTGTAGTTCTAATACAGTTTGTGTGTATTATTGGAAACTGCTAGAGTTTGGTGGAAGGAGACTCCTAGGTCGACATTGCTTAAACGAGACGTTATCGATAGGGATATGTAGGTAATATACGAGGGGTGATCCAAAAGTAATGAGAATAGGTATATTAAAATAACTATATACTTAAAAATTAAATACACTTAGTCCATCTCTTTTCTAAACCAACAATACCTTTAAAAAAATTAATTATCTTGACTCTCCCAAAATGCCTCTACAGCGGCCATCACTGCGTCCTTATCTTCACAGATTAGATTATCTTCAAATTTCTTGCCCCGGAGGTGTTGTGTAGTTTATACTAAAGCATAGATTAAAATTAATAAAAAAGTTAAATAGCTGTTACCGCCATTCGGCAACTGTCAACGTCAGTTCATAGAAAATGGAGCTTGATTAAAATACTTATTAAGTGAAATACTTGTTTTACTGGAATTACACAGGTGTTTCTTGAGCCGAGGAAACAAATAAAAGTCGCTGGGGGCTAGATCTGGAGAATAGGGTGGGTGCTCCACCAGCTGGAAGCCGGCTTCTTGAATGGCAGCCATTGCAACTTCAGCTTTGTGTGCAGGTGCATTGTCTTGATGAAACAGCACTTTTGCGCGCAGTTTACCCCGTCTTTTTTCCTTGATGGCCTCTCGCAATCTTTTAATTTGTTCAGCATAGTAGGAGCCTGTTATTGTAGCTCACTTATCAAGGTATTCAACCATAATTATTCCCTCAGCATCCCAGAAAACAGATGCCATAACCTTGCCAGCAGAGCTTGAAACTTTGAATTTCTTTGGTGTCGGTGAGGATGGCCTTTTCCATGTCATTGACTGTTGTTTTGTTTCGGGATCAAAATGATGAATCCACGTTTCATCCATAGTCACAATTCGAGCCAAAAAATTTTCTTGATCAGCCTGGAACATTTCAAGATTGGTCCTTGAAATGTCAAGTCGTTTTTTTCTTTTTTGACGTTTTCCTCAGTGAGGGAACAGAATGGGCGGCCTTCGCGGTGTTCGTCTTCCGTGGATGTTCTTCCCATCTTAAACTCCTTGCACCAGCGTGCAGTTGTAGAATATGGAGGCGCAGAGTCCCCTAATGTTTCCATCAAGTCTGTATGAATGTCTTTGGTGGACATTTTTTTCAAGCAGAAGTATTTGATGACGCTTCGCACTTCTTGTTTCTCCATTTTGATGTTATCACTCCGACTGCTCGTATTCAAATGAATGTAACTTTTATTTTTTTTTTTTTTTCCTCGCGGGAGGAGGCAGTGAATCCTCATAGGGGGCGCGCCACCACAGTGGTCGCTATGACAACCCCCTGGTGCTTGGACGACCTTGCACCGGATACCACCCGCGCCCGGTCTACGGCGGGTGGTTATGTTGGACTCTGACAGAAGGTCAGCCTACCAACTAAACACTGCCTAATGCCTTTGGCCGGGCAGAAAGCCGATAGGGCATCGGCTTTATCGGAACGCTCGCCCTCTCAGGGGAGGGGGCGAGGTAGGTAACTTTTAAAAATGACGTCCTATTTATACCATTTTTTGTCCGGGAACTTGTGCAGGACCAAGGAGTTGAACAAATATTTTTTCAGAATTTTATTATATTTAGAAATATCCGTTTATCATTACTTTTTGATCACGCTCGTATAGTAGCGTTTAGCAAATGGGTAGAGTGCTTTAATACGTGTGTTTAACGAGATCTGTGATATGGGCCACTATGTGTGGGAGGCGCATATCGTAATGGAGGTCTACGGACCGCAAATATCACCTAGCGTAGTTTTGTAGAACCCAAAGTGTCTTGTAGTACTACAAGTTATCAGTCAAGTCAGAAACATTATATTGAGTCAGTCCTGCATGCTTTTTGTGTAAATCAATCATTTGATTTACACAAAAGAAGGATTGATTAATGGAAGGATTGATTAATTTAAATGACTATCTCAATAAGCTATTTAAAATTCATAACTTGTTTTAAGTTGAAAAAATGGCAAATTTTTAGTCGTACCCAACTGGTTGTGCGATAGTGCACGTCAGGGACCTCAATACTTTCGTGAACGCATATGCCTGTATTACAACACGTGGTATTTTTACAAACCATTCAGTACGTTTTAAAACTTGCTGCAAATCCCTCATAAAAGATAGAATGTCCTTGGAAGTGAACGAGTCTTGAGCGATGGCGGTATTCTTTGCCTACAACAGCCCTCTAAACTCGTCAAGTACTCCGATGCGATAATGGATATAATAAATATCTCATGAATTTGCGTAGACGCACCGTGTATGGACATGGTGAGATTGCTGAGGGAACTGATGGAAATGGAGTCGTAATTTTTTTTTATATTTTCTACCTGCACGTATTATTACCTTAACTACAACAAAATAATCTGGAACACCGAACAATACAAAGATGTCAAATATAAGAACAATACATAATACTTCTTCTTCTTCTTCTTTTGGGTTTGATGGCGGCAATACATAATAACATAATGCTTGAAGCGTTGAAGTATAACAATATGACTAGTTCTTTGGTCTACTTAATCTATATTGTTCCATTTGAACAATTGTTAATAACTACGTCAGGCTTAACTTTTAATCGTAGTTGTTTTTATGGACACAAAGAATAATAACGTTCTGCGGTTCTCATTTTACAAGCAACATAATAATTATTTTTTTCTAGCAACATTTTTACAAAATGTCAAATTGTATGGTGGTGCGTCTCTTTTTTGCTATTCACTGCCGTATTGCTGTATCATCTAAAAATTTATTTACGTTAAAAAAACCTAGATATTTGGCAGCCGTCGATAGATCTACATCTTTCCGTGCTATACCAAACCCATTGGTAAGTCGCAATTGTATAAAAATATGCTATTTCCTACACATAACATTCATCAAATAATGTAAATTATAATTAATAGTAAGAAAATACTTGTACTACTTATGTTATAGTTACTGCACGATATTACTTACCGGCACAAACAATTTTATAACCTGAGTATAGTGTTAAGGTTATAAATATTTATCATGGTGACAGGGCTCTACCTTTGGGGTTGCAAAGTGAAGTCTGGATTATATTTTTGATGTTTTGCTCAAGTAGCTGGAGAATTAACTGTATTATGCAGAGAAATATTACTATGAATAAATAGAATAAGATCCAGTAATTAAAAAAATTTATATTCATGCTTAAATCATTTACAAGTATGGAGTATTTCCTAGCCATTTCGAGCAAAATATATTGTATAATATTTTGTTGTTCATATGTAAAATTTAATGTTTTTAACACTAACCAAAGATTGAGAAGTAATAATATATTTACTGATGTGGAAGCAAATATTTCAGAATACCCACAAATATTATAATTGAGTTAATGAACAATGACTTGTTATAATGATAATAATTGAAATTAACATTTTATATTTCTAGATCTAATAACAAAGGCTATAAAACTACGAAATATTAATACTTTAAGATCGTCATGGTTAAATAAGGCATTCAAAATATAGAAAATATAGTCATTTTACTTTTCAAAAGTAGGTAGTAGTAATTTAGGTCTCCTTTTGAAAAGTCAATTTGTAAAGTAATATTGCTCTAATCTTGATATGAAAACATTGACAATGTATTTATCTTCATCAAAATTGATAATTTAATTCATGGGATCTGGTTGAACAAGATTGACATGACAAAAGTTTGCAAATGTTAGACGAAAGTTTACTGCAAGATATATAAAATATATACTGATGCCTGCTGATGATAGTTAAAGGTGTTGATGCTTAATGTCAATTAAGTGAAAGATGCATTAAACCCCATGATCATTAGAGCTGAACTCACAGCAATTAAAGAAATAAGAGTATGTAAATAATTTACTAAACAAACCTTCTGTTATCATTCTGTTGGACTGCAGCAGAATGCCCATTGCTTTTGAAGCCCTAATTAATCCTTAGAGTGAATTGTAGCAATAAGTGAATTAAAATTCAATGGATCCCTTCTCACTTAGGTTAGTTGGTAATTTGAATACAGATAATCTTACAAGGGTGGCTCATTCCAACAAACAAGGTATATCACCATATCTATTGGTATAAAATCCTCACTTTTTTGTCAACAATGACATTTCAGACGAAAGGGAATGATTAAGAATTAATGTCACAACAGAAAGTATAAAATCAAGATAGGTATGATCATAATTTATATATTTCATCACAGCCCACTGCAGTCTGTTTAATCAAATGAACATTTTCTTAACATCTTCAGCTACAATTATTATAACATATGATTAAACATGCTAAACCCTATAAAAAGCAAAAAAGAACTTTAAATACACGTAAGTATCAATTAAAGCATGTCAGACTATCTACTCGGAACTTTTTGCCACCTTTATGTCGGAGGCATAACCACTAATTTCGAACTGCAAATAGTTATCTTGGCCTGCTGTTGACCATATGTATGATTTTTTTTTTTTACTAAATTTTGTCGTGTCGGGGACTGCTTGTAGAAATATTTATATCTTTTGGTTACAAAAATACATTATGTACTAAGAAAAATTATCATGCGATTTTCCTACATTCCGATACCGCATGAGTCTGGGAGCCATTATCCGTTTCATTCAGGCATTCCAGGGTTTCATCTGCCACATCATTTCCAGCATCAGGTCCACGTCAATTAGAAATATGAAGAGAACAAGTTAACACAAATTCAACAAGCCCAAACTCGATGGGTTTACTAAGAGGCAGTGCAGGGTTATGTCTCCTGTCTTCGAGCCCTAACACCAGACCAGCTTAGTGGTCCCTGAACACATTAGTGTTTCAAATGTCAGATCCCACATATGCTTGCAAGCAAACTGTGTGTGTAACATTTCTATCACACCTAACAAACCTGATGACCTTGAAGACTTGGACCAATTTCCATTCAACATAGCTAAGAACACTCTCGACGGATACACCTTTCAATCAAAAAAGTCGCATTAAAATCGCATCATCCGTTTGGGAGCTACGTTGCCTCAGACAGACACATACACACACTGATACATCCACACACTCACAGACATATCAAACTTATAACACCCCGGTTTTTGCGTTGGGGGTTAAAAATCTAGGATGTAATAGGCGAAACAATGGAGAAACAGAGTCGGAGGAAACAGATATGAAGTGATTGTTGAGGTTATTAAGTTAACAAGAAAAACTATGTAGACAAAAGTTTGTCTTACCAAAGCTAAGAGTCTGAAAGAATGTCCAAATATTAACAGGAATTACAATTTTGAATAATTTGACAAATATATTAGTATTCAGCAGTTAGTTAAAAGGAGGAGCTAGTGTGTATCATACATCAATAAGTCAGATCCAAAACTAGGCACCAACTGTGAAGATTTAACGTAATCCAAATCTAATTTTTTTTGCTTGCTTCTAACTCACTATTATTAGAACGGTTTTAGTTAGATGTTATGAACTATTTTAACAGATTATCTTAATAGTAATCAAGAGTCCAATATAGAGCAAATTGTAGGACATACATTTTATACTGGGTAATCACAAAAAGTTCTAGAAGTTTGAAATTAGAACAGGATGTGATTTGCACAAACTCCTTCTCAAGATATAGGTTTTTCGGTTATTTTGTCACAATTTCTTCTGCATCAGTAATATACAAATTTATAAAAAATAATCATCCTCTCTTTAGTAATTACTCGCAAAACTTTCAGTCATTACAGTATAACTTTTCTAAACAGTTCAATATATTTGATACTTTGTCCGAACATTCTATGAATCAAAAACCTAAATTTAATCATAGGATGCAACTTATTCATTCAATAATACAGAAGTTTTGAATGTTAGTAGGTATCAGAAGCATAATAATAAAGATTGATTTTCTTTGAAGGTAAATTTTTAACTTTGTAAATGAGAAATGAGCAAATAGGTTGTTTTCAGTTTGCATCGCTTCGATTCTGTCTTTGGTTAGCGCTCTTATATCTTACCGTAACATATGTTACTAATTAAAATAAAGTTTTTGAATGTCGCACAGTGTCCATATGTGTAATTTTAATTAAAACATCGGTGCATGGTACTGGTCTGAATAAAATAGGAGAGTGCCTAATCAATTTGCTGTGGGATAGCAGTAGTAGTAAAACCTTTCATAATATTCACAGAAAAAAGACATAATATATTTATAGGTCAATAGAGCTAAAAAGGAAGTGGATGTGCCCAAGTCCAATGAAAGCGTTTGAATTTAGCAAACCATATATAAATAATAGCTTTGCATGGTGCTTCTTTGTCTAAAGTAGGTTGAAGCTGAACAAGACTCCACTGATGTTTAAAATTATACTAAACATGTTAAATCATGCTATAAAATCTTCGATAATTAGGATAACTTTTAAAATTTAAAAATCTTCAAATTTTGTCTTAAAAATTTATAAAATGCAAAGTCTCTCCATTCAGAGTCCTGTCGATAATGAAACCTAAAGCTTCTTCTGGTGCGCTGGTGCAACTATGGAACTTGTTTTTATAAGCTATGGCACTTTTTGTGATGTCAGACAATGTTCACCTTTTAGAAATCTGATACTTTTAAGGGTTATTTTGCTTTGCTACGACTTTTTCTTCAGTAAAACTTCAGTAAAATGTGAAGATCAATCGCGACCGAACGAGTTGTTATACCCGGGTCATGTCAAATTTTTGATAATTGTAATCAATTATTTTGATTGACCCGGGTTCTCCAATCCTAGGAAGTTCGTATTTTGGTTTTGATCTGGTATTGATAGAACAGCAATATCGATTGACAAATTCACAAATCAGGAACTGAACTTACCGATTGCTGATTGGCTGCTTTGCGCGCGTTACAACACACATAATAACTAATTGAGGCGGTCCGAGATACACAATCACTTCCAACATTATAATTATGAGAAGTGCAAATTGATTTGGATACAATTTTGAGGCGGATTATCTAATTTTTATCTAACTATTAGCACGGCAAATAGCACTAATACACTCCAATAGTACCCAGATTATATACGTGCTATCAATATTAATAGCACAGAAAGCACAGTTTGGCAAACTAGACTGGAGACTCCTTCAGTACTGGAAGCCCGTAGGTAGTTCTTTAATTTAAAATTTAAATTCCTATTTGCAATTTAAATCCAAGAGCTATGGAGCAACTAATACAAATATCATTTAAAACATCTATTATAAAACTTTTACTATAACGACATATTTCAAATGCGTGGATACTATTATATAAATATAATAGCAGTCTATTAGTTATTACGAGGGCTGCCTGTTAAGTTGTGTCGTTTGAAACAAGTATAGGCCATCTAAAATATCTAATAGATTATTACGAATTATTGTTTTTCAAGGAATTCTCAATCAAGGAAAAATATTAAACACACTTGCAAGTCCGTTATTAAAACATTAATTCCACTCCGAAGTGGGGGTAGTTATAATGACCGATTTCTATGCATCTAGGCAACAGCTTCTTCGGGTGAGCTAAAAAGTAGACCACGAAGACTTTGTTTAATTTTAAGGAACGTTAATAAATCGATAGAGCTTAAGTCAGGGTTGTAGGGCAGATGGTCTAAAATTTTTACATTTTGGGTACTCAAAAACATCTTTGCTTGGCGAGTGGTGTACGAACTTGCATTGTCTTAGATTGTTTATTTCGAAATTCGGTGATAACTTATGGCAATCAAACAGTGGTACAATAGTGGTGACGTGACCATCCTTTACCACAAAGGAGGCAACCATTTTTTTTTAACGAGTGTATGCCCTTGGTCGGTTTTAGCTCATCCTGAAAGACCTGAGAAGAGAAAGAAAGAACGTAGACTACTGTTTAGAATCAGCATCATAAGCATATATCCAAGATTCGTCGTCGTAGTTTCAATTTTACTGTATACTCAATATAGCACAAATATCAAAATGCAAAATCAATTCCAAAAACATGTAGGTAATTTAATAGTGAAACAACTGCATCTTATTTATGAAGTTATTACGAATTTGTATAATACTATAAAAATAAAAGTTAAAGTAAAATCGTTTAATTTAATAAAAGAAAATCTATGTTTTATTCGATTTGTTTCAAACCAAAAGACATGATAACCATGACATTATTTAATAAACATTATTATACTTATACTGACAAAAACGCAACTAACATCGTGCGAGACGATCTTTCGGTCGACCAGTTCACCCAACTTCAATCCAATCTTTGAACAGCGGATCAATGATTGAGTGATTGATCAACCCTAATGACCCGGGTCATTACTGAAATTCAATAACTCGCCGAAATCATGGTAACCGCGGGCATGGTAACAGCATAGCAACATAAGAATTTTTACTGACTGTTTTTTTCTGCATTTTTGTACGAGTAGATTGAATTATGATGAATAAGTCACATTTAAAACATACATTGCTTTATCTCGACTTCTTTAAATTTCATAATATTAATTCTAACACCTTGATTAACTTGTCATCATAACCTTGTTTGTCTTACTATGCTCTCTTCTTTCATTCATCGTATTTCGATAATATTTTCTCATCTTGTAGGTAATGACAAAATCGCGTGGCTGTAGAACAATTTGGGATTTGTGATAAGAAAGTGAGAAGTGGTCATGACGTTAAGCTGACTGACTAAAGAAATCTAATCTGAGCGAAAATATGAAGCTGCTGCAATTGCAGCTTCATATTTTCGCAGGGTATATGGCAGATGCAGACACCTCTCAGCTAACTATTTTTGCTGAATAACTAAAATTATTGTTTGTGTGTGTGGTCTATCGTTTTGGTATTGAAGAAATGCTTTTTCTCAAAATCTTGCTTTATTTAATTCTTTATACTCATCGGTTATTATAATAAATACGAATCGATGATTCTACCTAAGGGATTAAAGATCACAATAGGGTATTACGCACTATGAAAAATAAAATCTAAATTTATGTTTTTATAGTTCATTTATGAAAAAACAAACGAAAAATATTAATTTCTATTCATAAAACTGCAAAATAAATTAAATATTTCAATTTGAAAATACAAGTTTTTTTATCTGTGCTTCGAATGTCAAAAACGCTGTACGCCATGTTTGCATTCGCTGTGACGTCACTGGACTTGTAAATAAACAACCTCGGTTTTTGTTGTACATGTCTACTGTGTAATTTATTAGATTAACGAAGTTTCTCAGTTATTACTATCACGTTTCTTGATATTCTGCACCTATACTATATATATTGACCATGGAAGACGGCTTTGTAAAAGCAGAAAGTACAATCTTCCACGAATAAATACATTGATGGTGGCGAAATTCTTCGCTTGCAATCCCGACTTCTGTTCTGCGGAATTAAGAAATGTCAAAACATCTATGTAAGTATTAATATACCTACTACAAACTTTCCTTTAATAACAACAAAACTTTACGATTATGCTTTATTTTGCGATCATATAGGTATTATAACCTAAAATTTCCTTTCAGAAAAATATAACCTATAAAATATTAGTTTTGTAATGACAAGAATTTATTTTCACATGTTTATATGAGCTATTAAACTGCATACTTACATCGAAATGATCCTCACAAAAATAGTATTTCGTTTTTGTGGACAATGACTTTGGATCTCTTCGTGCTAATTTCAACCAGGTATTTCTCATTTTTAAATCTGTTGGCACTTGTATCCATAACTTTTCCGGTGTTTTAACACTTGCATTCTTACATTCAGACACAAGACACCAATGATAAGGACTATAGCCACTAGAACTCATTATTTATTTCGAAAATATGTTTATTTCTTTCAGCGAAGCGTAATGTTTACAATGCCCGTGACGTCACAGACATGGCGGCCTAAGAATTGGCGTTTTCGCGCCCAAATTTGAATTGTAAAATTAAAACACGTTTTTATGAAATAATTGGAATAAAAAAAATGTATTTATATTTTTTTGTGGTATTTTATCAATAACAGATTAAATTAAAACACTTTTTGAATTGGACTGTAATACCCTATTAACGCCCCCTACCCACGTCATCTTTTGAGTGAACCTGGTCTTTGCCACAGCCTATGAAGTCTGACTGACATTCAACCATGACCTTTTTCGTACGTTCCGGTCATCCATGTCATCACAAGTTGTTCGGTTCAACAAAAACGGTTCGGTTTTATATGCAGCTTCACATACTCGTCTTAATATGCACCGAAAATGAAGATACGGTTTATTAGGTACTCTCTTATTTCGTTCTTTCAATGTCCTTATGTGGCACACAAGGCGAGCTTTTTTGTGTACTCAGCTTTTCGCATTAAAAAGATAAAAATGTTTTGTGATCAACTTCTAGTTCTTCGGATCAACTAAACCAGCTCGGTCAATTAGCGAAAGTGGATCAAATAAAAACTACTTGCATAGCAAACAGACGAGAGCAAGGTTCCTTTTTATATTTATATACAGATTTGAATGGACGTAGGGTTTGCTAATTAGCTGTGGTTTTATGTACAGTCGGATATATTTAAGACTATATTAAATTATTAGTATTTTGAAATAATGTTTAATTCTACTAAAACTATGATTGTTACTATACTCGCCTAACATAATAATAAATATAACAGTTGTATATTTATTATTATATTAGTTATATATTTGTGCTACCATTGTACTAATAAAAAAATATCAAAGTGGCGATCGTAACCGCAACCCTGATCTTAAATACCACTTCAAAAGTAGTAAATAATTGGAAAAGGTAATTTGGATCTGAAATTAACTGTTAGAGCCGTGGTCCCAGTTCTAACAGTCAATTTTATCTAAGCAAGCTTTCGGTGTCACTGAAAACTGAAACAATGACAACACACTTGAGAAAGAATATATGAATATCCTTACAGACATTATTATGTATTACATTATATGCGATAGTTCATTGTGTAGGATAAGAAAGACACGATTTCTTGATGTTTAATTTGCGTATGAATATGGTAAAATATGATCTATAGATCCGACGTAAAACTTTTCAAGGCAAACAATCTTATCAATACTATAATTATAATAATAACAGTAACTTTGACCATATTTCAGATTCGCTATTACTACTGATTTTCCTAATATATCCCTATTATGCAATAAGCATTTGTATAAAGAATATGTAATGTTAGATTTTGGTCTATGAACAAACAGTTTCAAATTAAAGATGTATTCAATTATTAAGTATACTTTTCTCAAGTACGCGTGGAAAAGTACCTTCTCTTTTTATTATTCTATTGCATTAACAAAACTTTACTGGTACACAACCAACATGCTCTTTGTGATACTCGAAGATCTGCTCTTACATGATTACTATTCATTAGCTTGCAAACTTCTTTTATATAAAACAACCCACCCACTCCTTTGCACTAGTCAGTACGAAACCGCGTGTATTCGCGCGTGGTCGCTATGTCTACGTATATATATAATGTTTACGTTGTTTCAGCGTGTGTGTTGTTACAGTGTGTCTGTGCATCGACGTCTGAAACAATGAGCTTCGACTACCCGGTGGCACGCAGAGATGAGACCGTTGTCGACGATTACTTTGGCACCAAGGTATTTGTCACTATGTATAACATTCAACTTTAATTCTTAGCTAACCGTAATAAGAACTCACTTATTGGAACACAGATCATTACTGTTTATTAGATTCAACTAATCGCTAGATGAATAGCAATTTATCTTAACATCCCGTAGTAAAAGGTCAATGCGTTCCATTCGATAAAACATTATCATGGTATACGCTTTTACATTATAATTACTGTAATAGTAATATGGTTTTAGTAGTGGCTATTGAAAGAAAACACTTATATATTCCAGAAACGAAAGCGATCGATGAATCCTAATTTAAAAATCCCCAATAAACATTGCGTTATTAATTTATTATTTACATAACGTTTACAACAATGAAATAACTGCAATGAAATTGAACTCTTAGTTTAAAAATCATGTAAATCGCTCAAAATATAATGCAGTTTAAAAATTAAGAATTTAGTTTTTTATCTGGTGAAATGTTTTGTATTTATCTTTGTTTGTATACTTGGATTCTGTTCAACTACTGAAAACGCTTGTTGTATAATAATAAATATTTATTTGGCCATTACAATGCGTAGTCTGTACACGATGCGTACACATTTTCATTAAACCCGCATCTATTGGCTAAATAGAAGGCAGTGAATATAATTTGCATATATTTACAAGATAATAGTTAATTGAAAGTCTGAAGAAATTAAATATAATAAGTTAATAAAATAGTTAAATAGTCAGCGACTTAATTTTGTCCTTTCTTACTTTTACCGAGAATTCAATTAAATATTAAACCATAAAATACGGTAATGTCATGAATTGAAAGAAACAGATGAATGTGTTTGAATAAGTAAAAAATGGAAATAAAAAATTAATTCCTTTGCTTATTTCATATATTATTCTGGTGATATACTGGTGATGAAGTTAAATACTTTACCTTTTATTTCAAAGTTGTTATTTTGAAATTATTGTTTGCTTAACAATTTATCACTAAACAAGAAAAATGAGAATCAAAAATGAATTCCCTTGCTTATTTCATATATTATTCTGCAGGCGTTTAATATACAGGTTATGAAGTTAAATACTTTACTTTTTATTCCAAAGTTGTTGCTTGTTGTTGTTTTGCAATGATTGTTTGCTTAACGATTCATCATAAAAACACCATCCGGTTCGTTGATCAGGAATGAACTGTTATTATAGATTGGATGCAAAAAAAAAACTTGCTCGAAACAAGTTCTCACTAGCTTGTTTCGTTGTTTCGATAGACTTATTATATTAAATGTTGATACATATTATGTTGCGTTTTACCTACACGTGCATCGAAACGTGTCTTTCTTTAATAAAACCATTTTACTGTATCTTGAGAGTACTATGAATATGCCTAGCATCGGCTATTATTTTTTGATTCTCATTAGATTAGCACACATTTTATTTTTCTTTTAGAGGGTCGCCTTAGCCGTGATCAACACAAAAGTGTGACAATGACCTCATTTTCTGCTTGTCCGTCTGTAACAATCGATGCAGAAAATTTTAAAAACGTGTCACGTGCTTATGCGTATAATACGCATAAGCCCGTGACACGTTTTTAAAAGAAATCACGTCTATCGTACATGTTCAATATTTGTAATCCCATTTGATTGAAATATTTGATTATGTAATTTATTCTCGGCTACAATCTACAAACTTCTATGGTTCATTGTTGTCACTACCAGAAAATATCTGTCGGAAACGCAACTTGAGATCATGTTTATAAATATTAAGTAATAGGAAGTGACACACGCTATATGCTTTAAAAGTCGGTTGTCATGCATTTTTGTTTTCAATATGTAATGCCATTTTATCGAATTATTAAAATATATATCAAATAAATCACTTCATTTTCTAGACAAATTTATTTATATATGTATATATATATATATGTGGTATATAGCTATATATATGTTTGTTTATGTATGTATTTGTATATATATTAAGTAGTATGTAAGTTTAGAATAGTTTTTTGTCTAAACAAATGTTTGTATACCTACTAGCCTTTCGGTTGACTGGTAGAGAATGCCGCATGTTGCATTAAGTCGCCTTTTGTATTTTTATATGTGCAATAAAGTTTAAATAATAAATAATAAATAATAAATAAATAAATGAACACTATTTAACATAGAAAGTTTAGCTGAATAACTGTAAAATTATAGCAAGGAAATACGAGTGCATATGTGTGTAGTTTTTCCATATTCGAGTAAAACTAAAGAATCAGAATATTTATTCACAATTCAGAACATTTATGCACCTTCATTTATTTTTCCTGAGTCGCCGCGACTACGTTTCTTTCCATAAAATACCTGCTTATAAACTACTTCGTCAACGGCTTAGGCATTGTGTTAGTTAATGCCATCGATATCTATCGATATGCAATGCCGTTTGTATGACGTGTTGACATAGAATAAATAAATTCATAAAAAATTAACTTCTTTCTAATTTATTTTAATCAACTTTAACAGGTCAAAGATCCATACCGATGGTTAGAGAACCCAGACTCAAACGAGACCAAAGAATTTATAGAGGCACAGAATAAAATTACCCGTCCATATCTGGATGCGTGCCCTGTAAATACCGACATCAACGAGCGACTCACCGAGCTGTGGAACTACCCTAAATACTCATGTCCTTTCAGAAGAGGCGACAGATACTTCTTCTTCAAGAATACCGGTCTGCAGAACCAAAAGTAAGTAGAACATAATATTGTCAAGTTTATTTATTTATTTATTTATACTTCATGTACAATTAAAAAAGTGTACAAAGGCGGACTTAATGCCCGAGGCATTTTCTGCCAGTCAACCTTCGGGTGATGCAGAGATACAATGTGGTAGATGTACCAAAAAGATAGAAAACGAGTCAATTTACAAATATTGATACTAATAAATAATAGATTTATAATCCTAATACATAAATACAAACATATTATAATACACTAATATATAATAGCCTAAATCTTATTTGCGAAAATTTATAGGGAAGATATGCACAGCCTACTTTCTAAATAACAAAGTTTCAGTACCCAAAACTTTCCTGGAAGAAAAGCTTACGCAACTTATTCTTAAAACTAAGTTTGCTCGGACAGTTTCTCACTTCTTGAGGGAGTGAATTCCATAAAAGAATACATTTGACGAAAAAGGAGGAATGAATTATATTAGAGTGGTGAGAAGGACATTTTAGAAGGCCATTTGAGGCAGAACGAAGATTTTTATTATGCGAGGAATAAAGGTATTCAAAGTGGGTACTGAGGTAACCAGGGGTATAAGGATTATTAAGTATGGAGTAAAGCGTCAATAAGGCCCTTATATCCCTACGCTGCCGTATAGGTAACCACTTTAAACGTAATCGGAATGCAGATACATGATCAAATTTTCTTAAGTTAAATACAAACCGAAAACCAAAGCAGTTATTTAAAAGTCTGTCCAGCTTATTAAGAAGATCTGCATTCATATCGAAGTAGCACACATCACCATAGTCTAGGATTGGGAAGATTAAAGTCTGTACAAGCATTTTTTTTATGTCTGGCGATAGAAAATTTTTTAGGCGGCAAGTTCATAATAATACTGAAATACTGCCCGTATTTCTTTATGTCATACCATGCTCACGGTTTGTGGCGCCTCAATAATAATTAGATGTCATTGAAAGAAAAGCATATTATACTTATCGTAAGTAAGTTAATAATGCTATTCTATTATTAGCCTAAATATACTTTTATTGGAATTGAATTGAATACATACGCGGTTGTTGTCTTGCAGTGTCTTATATGTACAAGATAGTCTCGACGGCGAGCCCAGAGTCTTCCTGGACCCGAACACTCTGTCAGAAGATGGTACTATTGCACTGTCCGGCAGTAGGTTCACTGAGGACGGGAACACCTTCGCATATGGCCTCTCTGCCAGTGGCTCTGATTGGATAACGATACATTTAAAGGATGTAGCCACAGGTGAGACTCATTCACTTTACAATTTCTCAGTTTACCTTTTACACAATTCATCAATCGCTTTGAATCATCAATAATTTATGCCTATATCAGATATATAGTTCATATTATGTTGATAATAATATATCTTTCATTATTTACTCAGGTGAAGATTATCCAGAGGTATTAGAAAAAGTGAAATTCGCGTCTATGTCTTGGACCAAAGACAATAAAGGTTTATTTTATTCCGTAAGTATAGAACATGATTTAATCGTCGTAATGCCATGTAATGTACCTCTGACTTATGTTTATATATTTAAATACCAATAGAATATATTTTATTCTCTTGGATTTATATAAATCTATATGAATACAGTAGCTTTGAAACAAACGACAAACCCAAATATTGCTTGTAAAACTTGTTTCAAAATTAATGTTTTTTCATAAAACTAATTGATTTATTTGCTCATGTTATCTAATTGCATAATGATGTTCTATATTCATGTTCCTTGGATTTGTTCAAATTAAATTTCTCTGACTTTATTTTGCACAAATTCCGTCAGCCTCAGTTTTAAATATCTCATGCGTCCTTATTGAAAACTTCAAATTTTACTGTTTTGACCACAATAATCATTTAACTTTATTTTACAACATAGTTTTTGAGAAAAAATAATCAAGTGTGGGTCATACGGGGGAATAAAGATTGTCAAATTTGTAATAGGAAATCGTCACATTGGAAGCATTTATCAAACTGTCATTAATGTCATGGGCAATAACAAACGTCAAACGTCGGCAATGTTTTTTTTTATGGATAAGTTCAGGAAAATGTCCATTCTATCGTATAATAAATAGTCATTTCTCACTTAGCTTTGTAGAATACCGAATAAGCATTCACTTTAACTAATCTTTAAACCCATATAAACTTATTTTTTAGACATTACTAATTTAGTAGTCACTCATATCCTACTAAACTGTAAAGCAACTTTTTGGCGGGAAATAACGCTTAATTTGTCGCTTATATTTACATAAGAATTGGCTTTACACAATAAGCATCACCAGCTTTCTTACGCAATATTATCGAACAAGAATTGTTTAATTCTTACATAGATACATTATCACCTCTGGTTTCACTTGGTATACTGTTTATAAGTTTAGATATCATAAACGGTTTGTTTCGCTTACTTGCATTTATTAGTGATAATTATGTTTTTTTTTTACAATATCGGGTCATGCATACTTGTAATAATTACTATCTTTTATTTTAATATGTTATTGTATTAAAAACGATTTTAATACAATAACATACTTTATGAAATATTAGTCAATTGTGATTTTTGTGGTTAGATTGTTGATGCCCAACACTTATTGACGGAGTGCTTTCGTACGCACTCCATAAACTCAACTTTAGTAACTACTTCCATATTTGAAAGATCTCAATCGCAACCTTTTACAGTTAATATTAAATAAATAGGCCATTACAATAGCTTAAGTTAATTAGTTTATATAGGCTGCAAAAGTTTTTTAAACTTACATCATTCAATAAATAGTAAATAAAATGTATGTATTTACCTGGAACCCATTTTTCCGATTCGAAGCGAGATTTTTCATTAAATAGGGAATTAATCTCTTTTTTGAAAAGAATCTTAATTTGATCCTTGCGTGTCAGTAAACCATATACTAAAAATATAAAAATTTTATACACTCGTTAAGTACTATAAAAATTGCATTAAAATTTACTATTTTCAAATGTCGCGCGTAATTAGACGAAGGCGCTGCACGAGTTGTTACTCTGTAGCGATGACGTCAATACGGCATGTAAATAATAAACAAAGCTCTATGTTTGATGCTATGTATTATTATATTCATAATTTAAAAATGAGTTATTATCTTTTATATATAACAACTAATAAAGGAATAATAATAAAAGAGTAATACTGACATCGATGTTTTAATACTCCGTAACTCGGCAGAACAAAAGTCGGGATTTGCAGCAAAGGTAAATTCGTACTATCTCCTTTTACAAAACTGCTTTCCATAGTGTGATTCACGTGCGATTTTAATTTAACTTACGTATTTCTAACGTTCTCTTACATTAAAAAAGCAACCTAAAAACTTCTTTTTTTATTGTTTTGCGGCTTTATACGTACTGATTCATAATGACATTGACACACATAAGTTTACAGTACCTTATGACGTCACGACATGGCGGCCTATGTTTCGCTCTTGATTTACGTATAGATTAAAAAAGTGAATACTTTGAAACTAATTTTTATATTATTTTTGTTATTTTATGTACTTAAACATGATGGTTCCGACTATTTAATGCATAAGCTATCATAGTTATATGCTTTTAGATCTTTTCTAATATAGAGGGAAGTACCCTATTACAAAATGCATGTAAACCCATAGACAACCTACATAGTAGATCTGCCATTTGAATAATTTGTAATAATATCCATAGCGATATCCAGACCAAATGGGTAAAACCGACGGATCTGAAACGGAAGTGAACCGCGACCAAAAGCTCTGCTACCACAGAATAAACACGCCGCAATCGGAGGATGTCATTGTTGTGGAATTCCCAGAAGAACCTCTTTGGAGGATGTAAGTAAATCTTAAGTTCTATATCAAATTGTTTTTCTTGGTAAAATTTGTATTATGATTAGAAATAAGCCGACCTTGGTATATAATGACTAATTATCCGATTATTTTATTATATCCAGTTATATCAATATTTATTTCCAAGAAATCAAATTTGTTCTAAATACGAAACAGATGAGATGCGTCGTAATATATTCGTAATTCTTCAACAAAATTGTACTTTTTGTGCGATTGATATTGTATTTGCAGTTAGTAAATAATAGTTATGTGTAACGTCATGTTGAGCGTAACGTATTTTTACCACATGGGAACCACACGGGAAACGACACATTGTGGTCACCAATTAAACAAAAAACTTTAATTTAAGTTCAGTCAATGAAAAATGCGAAAAAGTTATATTTTGAGACTTGCTCTAATAATTACATTTTTAACATAATTTACACAAATTAAATTTTAAAGGCAAGTTTTTAACTTAAATAAGCGGACCTTCGTCTTGTCAAAAAGATTCGTAAAGTGGCAGTTTTTTGTTCTTATTTTATAGTCGGGGCAAAAAATTGTCCTATACAGAACCGGCACTCTGGTGGTAGGGCATTGTGAATAAAAAATAAATAAATAAAACATATATAAGCATTTAAAAGTAAACAATAGCTTTCTTGTTAATCATGTGATTCAATTAACAAAAATCAGTTTGATTTTCATTGTAGTGCTTTGTGATATACAATGTTTTTTGTTTGATTACCTGGATTATATTATATATTATTATCGCATAGCCAACCAATTTGCAAAAAAGGATGAAACGAACTACTACATTTTGTAACTATTCAATTATGGAACGTGACATTAAATCCTCCAACGATGTATTCTGTGCTCCAACGCACACACGCACACTGTTTTGATAGATATGATTGAATTTCAACGTTAATAAAGCGCAAATGGACTCTTTGATGTTAGGAACACACCTACATTGCTTAAATGGGGAACATGAAATTATAATATTTATGAAAATATTGTTATTAAAATGCCACAAAAAATATAAAAGTAGGACCACTGCAAGGTTTATATTTAAAATAATGTTGCTTTTTAACAATAATGATTCGTAAAATCAAAAGTAACGTGAAACGGAACGGATTTAAAACACCAATCAGCGTTCACTGACGTCCCTCCTGTTATGTAAACTTATTTGAGGTTATAAGTTGTAGTAAAAGTGAACAATTAAACCAAAATTAATTACGTTTTCTGAATAAAAATGGAAGTTGGGTTTGCCTAAGCAGATTCTAGGACTCTGCCAAAAGTTAATGTTGACATGGTAGTGACATTTTTTGTTGAAAGTGCAGTTTTCAAGTGTAGAAATGAAAGGCACTAAGCAAAAAGACATTGAAAAGTTTGGGTAAGTGTTAGATAGGTAACTGTTTCTTTTGTGTACAAGCTGCAAGATTAACTAAGTTTACAATTAATATATCCGCCGACTTACGTCAAAGTGGTCTTCACAGCGGCTTTGGGGAATAAATGTCATTTTTCTTCGCCGCTTGAAACCACAATTTTCTCAGTTTTGGGTCAGAAGGTCCAGTCAAAAACAATTTATTAGGAAACTTATTTGAAGTAGATGGACACATTGGCACCGCATTTTTTTTTGTAATATACAGTCTTTTCATTTTGTAATATACCTATAGTCTATTCTACGTAGAGTTCTTTAAAATGAGCACAAAAATAAAAATATTGCATCTTCCCTATTAGACAACAGTGTTTGCTTGCAATATGAACTTTATACAATAATAATAAAACTCAAATTGCCTGTACGGTTTAGTTTGTGTAGGAAAAAAGGACTGTTTTTATGGTATTTCCGATAATTATTCCAATTTTTCTCGTAATAACCATCCTTGAACTTCAACGAACATTTGAATTGGCCAAATTGATCCAGGCGTTGTTGAGTTAAGCGCTTACCAACACATTTTGCGATTCATTTTTATATATAAGATAAAGTATAATGTAAAATAACTGTTTTGATAAAAGAGCTTAAAATGGAACCAAATATTTAACACAAGAGAAATTCGAAAATGCTTACCATATGTATAGTTTGACATCAGTCTGTTTCCAATAATACTTACACATTTGTTTTTTTACATTTATGCATTACATTTTTGACTTCTCAACCCATTTCTTTCTTTCAAAAGATTACTGAAATATAACCCATCGTATAGAAAATACCTATTGACATACATACATATATGTCACGCCTTGTTCCTAATGGGGTAAGCAGAGACCACCTCTCTCCACCTATTGACGCAATCCAAAAAAAGGATTACTTAAACATAAATGGCAAAATAGGCAAATAGTGATATTGCCAGTAAACTATCTCCGATTCTTAGATTTTTTATACTTATCCATTGCAATCATTTTTAGCTATATCCTCCAACAATTTTTAATAAAAATATTACTTTTTTCTACAGAGGAATCAATACTCACGTACAAGGACCAGATGGCCGAGCGTAGGTCATATTTGTAACACATATATATTATGTAGTTTATTGAGTTGAAATCTATTAAGTAGTCAGATTCCTGCTTAAGTAGTTGTATAAAAATGTGCACATAGTTTCTATAGTAGGTAGAGTATTTACATAATTATCGTTCAAAAACATTTGGATCATGTTCGCTCAAAAAGACATATGTCAAATAACATTAATTTGTAGAGCTAAAATCTGAATATTCGCACGATTCTCTTCATCGAACATCATCGTCACGAATCTCGTAAAAAAGTCTAGTTGGATTCATCCCCATTAAGAAAAACATAATAACTATTGTAATATTATTACCACGAGGACTGAGCCTTACTTTTACCCTTCGTAATAAATAGTTGGAGACGTATTTTTGAATCATTAGAAGTGAATCTGGAATTCTAATACGAAGATGAACTATATGCGCAATTATTTTCTAATGCTCACAATTTTAGAGAAATGTAACATTTTTAAATCACTCAAATTCAAAGTATGTAATTAAAAACATTTTATTATACACAGTTTAACGCAGAAAAAAATTAAAACCGGTTTGCAATAAACTATTAATTTTAAAAACCGGCGATGAATCATGTAAAGCGGGACGTAAATTTAAAAGCTGTCTGGCTATAATTAAACTTTCAAAACAATTCACTGTTAAATTGTCAATATCACTTCCGATAATTATTCTACTACTAGTAGAAAAAAACGAGTGGCTATGATCGATTGATCCACAATTAACGAAATTATAGATAAAAAATAGTGGCATTAAAAATTCTTATTTGAATCTTACTATTACGAATTCGAATATTTCAAAAATGCTTCCTCTCATCATCACCATCCATTTTGTCAGCTAAGAGACGCCCATTGTTGGATATATCCAACAATGGCCTCCCTCAAAGATTTCCAAATCGATCGGTCCTGTGCCGCTATCTAAAATAAGTTAATTTTTTTTTAGTACTTTTCTAATTACATTCTACACTTTTGCGATAGTGGTAACATGTACATTATAGGTATTGATTGACTATAGGATAAATATACAACTACAACACCGTCTGATTATACATATTTCGTATCTAAATATATCTGGCAGCCCTCTTACGTCCAGCCGACGGCAAATAAACGGTAAATAAACAAAAACAGAATAAAGAACAAAGTTATAATCTATGCTACTCAAAATGGAGTTAAACGTGTTTAATGTAATGAATTACTTGTACATTGTTATTTAAAAAAAAGTCATTTCAATTTATTTCGAAATAAAAGGGTTTCTAAAAAAATTATAAATAAATAAAAAAGCGACATTTGAGTTTAACAAGCTTTCTTTTTAATCTACTTCTTGTAGGAGGATATTAATTCGACAATGTATTTTTATGTGTATGTTACTCATTTATTCCGTCTAATAAGAACTGATTTTTGAAATTCTTATTCTTACAGAAAGCTATATTAATTTAATTAAAAAAATATATAAACATCTGGTAATTAATGTTGTAATGTCAAATCTTTCAGTCGATTATCTGGAATTTATATATGATTTAATATATCTATCACACATCATGACATCACACACATATCACACATATCTATACAAAATGTCACGCTCAAGATCTGGTTGAATGTATTGTAATAGAAATAAATAGAAATAAACTGTCTATTTATATAGTTAATTTTAAACAAAGTTATTATTTACGTAATGTAGTTATTATTTACGTAATGTAAATGCGACTAAACACAACACTTTAAATTACTTAATCTGCAAATCTCGTGATGCGATACCAATGGAACGTTTTATAAAATATCTCAACGCATATTTATTTAATAAACTACACTTAAGTTTTAAAACTGTGTTATGAAAACTATGGTAAAACAATTGCAAATCTTAGAAAATAAAATAAAAATAATTAGCGGCTTTTGACAATAGTGAGTCATGCTAGGTCCTGTCCTAACCGACGTTCTAGCGACTACACACTGAGGCTAACATTATATATTTAAAAGATTCGAGGAGTTAGAGAAAAACTCTTAGTTTTGATTATACTCAAACTAAAATAAATGTTGAATTAAAAACGAAGAGATCTTACAAAATCGAGTACATAAAAAAAAACTTAATATTTCCGCCCATGTCATTTTCTAATAATACATTTACGTAGCATTTTTAGTAAAAAGCAATGTTACAAATACAAATTTGTGAGCTTACTTTGATCTTAGCCAATTATCAAGGAATCTTTATAGGTTTGTAAGATGGGTGTTGATATGTGGTTATCAACTGTGAATAATCTACAATAGCTTAATAAAGTAAAGGGTAAGAATGCAGTTAAAATATCAAATTGGGACAAATAGTGCTCAGTGCTGTGGTTAAAGCGTCAACGCGGTTTGTTGAAGGCGCGGGTTCGAGTCCCACCCGAGCCAATTGTTTTGCTTTTTCTTGTATATACATTTATATAACATTTTAACAAAATGTCACAAATATAATAAATATATATTAGACTGGGTATATGTACTTATAAATATATAATGTTGGGTACTGTCTGCAAAAGATTCGCGCAAATAGTCAACACTGATATATATTGTACTTAACTATTGCTTAATTAGCACAGTACACTTTTGTTATGCGTAGCGGCGCAGAAGTGACGGACTGCGGACGGTACTTGATCGTCTCGCCGGTGAAGGACTGCCGCGATAACCTGTTATTCTTCGCGGACCTGTCGCAGCACCCGCAGGTGGCCGCGCGACTGCCTCTCACGCAGATCGTGCACAAGTTCGAGGCGGACTACGAGGTCGGTGCTTTAAGGATTACTGATTTGTCCTTACAATCTTACATCATTCACATTTATTTAA
The DNA here is from genome assembly GCA_036419045.1 of Scirpophaga incertulas. Taxonomy (NCBI): domain Eukaryota; kingdom Metazoa; phylum Arthropoda; class Insecta; order Lepidoptera; family Crambidae; genus Scirpophaga; species Scirpophaga incertulas. The sequence continues at coordinate 22,707,414 of CM071629.1, read as the reverse complement.
TTTGTGTTTAATGGTATTCTAGCGGACTTGGTGACTAACAATATCATTTTATATCTTGTTTTTGTATTTGTGACTTGTGTAATATACATTGTACAAAAATGTAATACATACAAAGTCACAAATATTAGTTTGCAAACATGTGTTACATTGATGTGAATTTTGATAAGTGGACCTACTTATCAAAATTCATTAATTAATAGTGAATAAAGTGTATTTTAGCCTAACTATGTTGTAGTTGAACAACGCAGTTGCAATTTTTTAACTTGGAAGGATAGTACTCTTGACCAAATTCGTAAAAGTGATGACGCTGTACCGCATGTGTCCGTCTCGCTCGTACCACAGTCGTTGGTGCGCTCAATAAAATCATGTCGCAGGAATGCACCAAGCGATGTGTATCATAATGATAGGCTGTCAATAAACTAATACCTGTGATTGAAAATACATTCGTGATTCAATTTAGACACACAATTTTTACAGTACACAAAAAAAAAACATGTTAAACATACACACACATAAAGGATAATCACAAATGAAGCTTGAATTAAAACGAAACAAATATTCTAATAAACATTCCTTAAACCAGGGTGTCCACATTCTGGAAAGTCAGGGAAAGTCATGGAAAAGTCAGGGACGCTTGAGGTGGTCAGGGAAAGTCAGGGATATTGAGGAGCTACCTGGAGAGTCAGGGAAAATTTAAGATATTTGTCAATAAAAATTTCTTGAACTGTAAATTGAAATCCATGCAAAAATTTCCCAATGATTGTAAAATGAGGGATATATTTTATGCTCTGGTTTGATTCTTAATCCAAACCATTGAAGCATTTTTTTAGGTCCGGAGAAAACTACGTAGTTTTTTGCCATTACCTACTAAAATTACTCCTTTCTTGTTTGAAATAAATGAGTATTTACAATAAATAAAGAGTTTTACTTTGACAGGGTGAACTATCAGTCATATTGTGCACATGGACATGTATCTTCAAAATTGGAGTGAACTATGTTATAATTATAGGTTATAACTAGTTTACTCACTTTTAATATTACTTAATTATTCGTATTTAGAAATCTTTAATTTCTTCATACAAAAAGTGCTCATTACTGTTATCTACGAGGAATTATAGAAATTTTACAACACTAGAACTAAAATGAATGCCAAAAAATGTTCATTTAATAAATTGTGGCTAGATCCCAAAGTCAGTCCTGAATTTTTTGAATGGCTGAATGATGTTCCAAATGATCCAGGATTAGCATTCTGTAAGATATGCTGCAAGTCCATCAAATTAAGTAACATGGGTAAACATGCACTGGTTTCACACGGCAAAAGACCTACACACGTTAAAAATTATGAGTTAAGAAAAATGCAACCAAACATTCCATTCTTTACAAAAAAGGTTGAATCTGATGAACCATCAACTTCGACAATTGCAAGCGCCACAGAGACTTCGTCCCTCAATATCGAAAGTTCTAATGACTCCCATAAAAGTAAAGTTACAAAAATGTGTATACCTACATACAAAGACGATGATGTGACATCAGCGGAAATACTTTGGGCATTAGAAATTGTTTTTAACAAAATGTCCCTTAATTCTAGTGATAGAACCAGCACTGCATTCAAAAGAATGTTTTCTGACAGCAAAATTGCCCTAAACTTCACATTGGGAAAAACAAAAGCGTCATATGTAATAAACTACGGCATAGCACCTTATTTAACATGTTTGCAAAAAAATTTAGAAGATTGTCTATTTTACGTAATTTCTTTGATGAATCACTAAATAAAGTTTTCCAGAAATGTCAAATGGATATTGTTATAAGATTTTGGAACAAGACTACCGAAAGAGTTGAAACAAGGTATTGGACAAGTATTTTTCTAGGGAAGTCGACTGCAAATGATCTATTAAATGGATTTTTAAAGGGTTTGTTAAATCTAGACCATGACAAGTTATTGCAGGTTTCGATGGATGGACCCAATGTTAACCTGAGCTTTCTTCATAAATTGAAAGCAGAACTTGCTACAGAAAATTCAAAATCTTCATTAATAGATATCGGAGTTTGTGGCTTACACACCGTGAATGGCGCTGTTAAAACCGGACATAAGCAAACTGATTGGGAAATAAACGAACTCTTAAGAACAATGTATAATTATTTTAGACTCACCGGCACGTCGAGCTCTGTATACAACAATTACTGGCAATACAGAATTTTCACAGAAGTTCACTTCAATAAGATGGCTTGAAAATGGCCCTTGCATTGACCGAGCTTTGAAAGTTTATGATAAACTATTGGAATTCGTTACAAACGCATCTGTTCCATATAGTCGTAATAAGAAAAAGTTAAATACTTATATGAAAGATCTTTTGTTGAAAGCCAAATTAGCTGCTACAAGATCAATTGTATCAGATTGCGAACCGTTTTTAAAACGATTCCAAAGCGAAAAACCACTTTCGCCTTTTTTGTACACAGCTTTGGTAGAATTATTAAAAACTCTTATGATGAAGATCGTAAAACCCACAAAACTTGATAGTGATTTCATAAATCTGGATTTAAAGAACACAGAAAATTTATTGGACACGGAAAAGGTCCAAATTGGCTTTGAAACAAAGCGTCTTTTAAAAGATGCAAAATGTACAGAAAAAAGTCGGTTTTACGGGCGAAGATTTTACGTGACAACGTCTTTTTCTCGGTAGAATATTTATTGATATGAATATTAAATCAAGTTTTTTTATATCTGCCACTTTTTCTTAATATTTGTAATTTTAAAGAATCAATTCGAAAATCAAAACATTTATTCAGATTGAAGGTTCAAATTTTTGCTAAATAAATTTGAAATTAATGAAAATTTGTAAAATAATAATTAATTAATTTTAAACTAATAATTTACTTTATCTACACTAATGTTGTAACATTCTACTTATGTTTCCCATACTTGATTTATAATTACTACTGTTATAGCGCAAGACAACAAAACACTCAATTTAAGCAATTTCACATGATGGTATAATATCCACATCGATATCGTAAAATCTCATTATAACATCAATAAAACGCGACCAATTAACCTGGCGAGCCATATGTCAAAAGCCATATGACAAGTTGTATTAAAATTTTTATATTAGGCTGGCTTTTGAAAATAGTTGGATTATACGTGAAAACTGAACAGCGCGCGCTCGCTCTTGATCGGCCCTGCGCGCGCTGCTGTGCTCTCATTGGTTAGATTTTAATGGCGGCAAGTTCACTGTAACAATACACGTACGCGGGAATTTAATGTTTCGCAGTGTATTTTGTTTTACACAATTTATTCAAATTAAAAGTTAAAAATGGACAGCGACGATATCTGTACGCCTCCGGATATTCTGGAATTGGCAACAGAAGTAACTAGTAAATCTTTTGCCAGAAAAATCTAAAAATTTATATGAAAAAGAATATAATAACTTTTTGGCATGGAAGATCGAAAAGAAAACTACATCATTTTCTGAAAATGTAATTCTTGCGTATCTCAAAGACCTCTCCGACAAATTCAAGCCATCTTCTATGTGGGCTACGCTTGCCCCGCGACCGCTAAAGCTGCTGAATCAATAATTAACATTAACTTTCAAAATTGTACCATCCAAAATTTGAACAATTATTATAATAAATAAACTATTATCAGCTTTTACTCTTGTTGTTTGATTAATTGCATTAGTGAAGATAAAGTAGTGTATGCAACTGCATATAACACGGGTATTAAAACACTCGTTACTATTATGAAACTCGCTGCGCTCGTTTCATAAACTCACACTCGTGTTTTAATACCCTTCATTATATGACAGTTGCATAAACTACTATAACACTATCAACATTTATCAATAGTATGACATAACCTATAAACTCAGTTTCTCAACTTTTGTGTCAATCTAACAATTAATCAATCAATCATAGTTTACGATAATGAAATATCAGTGTACAATTATTTACCTTTATTGTTGTAGTTGTTGTAAATGACGAATCTAAGCACTCCACATTTTCACTACAGACACAGCTGACGATACTTTAACCACACGTGTGAACTTGTATTATGACGCTTTCTTGTTTTTCCAACGCCAAGAACGTTCGAGAAAGACAAAGACAGAGACACAAGCATGCGCCGATTCAATGCGCCTAATTCTCTAGTGCTGCGCGCGCGGCAGACCGATCATAGTTGAGTGGGAGAGAGACGCAAGGCATTCGGCGGGCCTCTCTCTCGTTCGGTGACTCATCGTAACGTTACCGAGCGTTACACTTTTTCATAAGTGACTCCCAGCCGCAACCTAATTTAAGACGTTGTCACGTCAAAAGACAAACAGCTGTTCAAACGTGATTTTTTAAAAAATGGTAACATTTTTGGCAATGGCTTGTATTCAAAAATTGCTAGAAAAAAGCCCTGTTAAGAATAGATTTGTAAAAGGCCTGTTGTGTTTTGATCCTAAAATAATAAAGCATCAACCTGAAGTGGCTAATAATTGAGTGGACACTGCGTTGGAAATTTTGCATGAATCGGACAAAATTAAGGGATTTGTTGCTGATAATGCCAAAAAGCAATATCAAAAACTGACTACCGAAGCCCAGAAGTCCTGGAGTCGAAAATTTGAAGAATTTGATAATGATAAAATTGGCGTTGATGAGTTTTACCACTCACTTATCGGAGATGATAAACAATACGTTGACATATGGAACGTTATGAAGATCTGCTTTATCGTCTCCCACGGAAACGCAAGCGTCGAAAGCGGGTTTTCCATTAACAAAAATGATAGAACTTTTGAACTTGGTAGAAAATTTAATGGAAGACTTCACCGCGTTCGGAAAGCTGTTTTCAAATAAAATTAATTATTGATTATGTATTCATTCATTAGAGTTTTACCACGATATTTCCTCAGTCTTATACCTATATGATACAAGATAGACTGTTGAATGTTCTAATATTATTTGGTTTTTAATTTGTTTTAGCAAAAAAAAGTGTTTGATTTTTTTGTACAATTAAGTTTTACTTTTCAGTAACAAAAGTCCTCCTTTTTGGTGAAAAAGTTATTCTATTTGCTGAAAAAGTCCCACGACCCCACTTGGGGGCCTGCTATTGTTTTATTATTATTTTTTAATTGCCAACACTAAGACTTCTCATTGTGGTATTAGAGCGAGTAAATGACTTATTTAAAAAAAAAATGTTTTAATTAGTTTGGTCAAGGAAATTTGAAAAAATGGTCAGGGAAATTTGAAAAAATAGTCATGGAAATTTGAAAAAATGGTCATGGATAGTCATGGAAAGTCAGGGATTTTCTTTAACCAATAGCTGTGGACACCCTGTTAAACGTTCTCGGTGTTAAGTAAAAATATCAGCTTTATTATCGTTCGCAGCGACAAAGAATTAGACGGAAAGCTAGATTTAAATGGATTTTAATTATAAGGTCTAGAAGAGTGAAATTACTTGTATCCTCATCCTGTTACCGAATACCTGTTATATGATATTTATGAACGCCGAAGAAAAAATATTCACTTGTTCATAAGACGCTTTAACTAATTCGAGCCACTGTTTATCGGCAATTGCCATTGGCAAACAAAGGCAATTTTTTTCTAATTATTCATACTGACTCTCTTAGAATGAAGGTGTGGAAGAAAAGACTCTTAGGCACGACTCATTGTGATTAACACAGTACGCGTATAACGCCTTCGGCGTACGTGCTCGTAAATACTTTATTTACTGTCAAATATTGCAATAAAATATATATATTGATAAAGAGTTGCCTGTATAAGATTTTATTGCAATGTTAATGGAAATGCCATTTACTATGGGTGTTCACGTACTATAAACATCGAAAATATGTGTAACATAAATGTACTTGCCGCCTAATTGCTTGTTAAATGTTTTATATACATTTGAATGCGCCAACTTTTGCAGTTACATGCCAACTCGCATAGTACATTATTTTTTCAGTACAGCTTGTTAAAGCTATGTGAAAAATTAATTTACAATATTTAATTTAGATAAAAATGGCAAATTCTTCTAACCTGGAGCAACTGGCTTTAAATTTTAGATTTAGAGTATACAGAAACATTATTCAGGATTACAAAACAAAAGAAAACGTTTAGAAAAGTCAAGATTTGTAGCAACAAGACTGAAAAAAACCATCACAGAGTGTATATTTTATCGATTTTTTAAATATGCTACATTTTTTTAAAAATAGTTGACTTAGATTTTTTTTTATGTTTTTCTGATAACTTATATGAGTTAGTCTACCACCTGCTTTAGGCTTGACGTCAGCTTCTAGGACACCTGTATAGGTAGTGCGGTATCGTTGACAAAACACTATGCACGTGACACTTCTGACTAGTGAAGAGAGCTTCACTACATTACAACGATATATAATGATCTGTATAGTTTAGGTCTTATACGCAGGAGATGATCTGTATAGTTTAGGTCTTATACGCAGGAGATTATACGTACATATGAATACTCGCGACTCTTTACCAAAAGGGTAAGTAGATGTCACAATTTTCCACTTGCTACAATTCAAACATACTTCCCTAACTTCCTCGACTTTCATTAGTCTAGATCGTCTTCCACCAACTGCCCGATTCATATTTGCCTTATAAATTTCATTCGTCAGTCGTCTTCGATCCATCTACCACCATCTACCATCTGAGCGCTCCCTTCTCGAGTTTTATAACTACATCCTCATTTACACCGCACATTTCCCATATCACACTTTATCTTTCATCGTCACTAGCCATTGCCATCAAAGTTCTCATTTCCACTGCATTGATCTCGCTTTTATCCTTCTTTTACCACACCCAACATTCACTCCCCTTCATAAACGTAGGGTCCAGCGTACATCCTTGCACAGCAAAATGCGCCTATTTTGATAAGGTCTGACTGACAATTAAACCATTTATAACCCCATTCACACCCCATCTCTTGTGAACATAGATCCCAGATACACAAAATCTTTTACTTGCTCTAAGCATTCGGTTCCTCTAGACAAAGTTTCAAATATCATCACTTTCGTCTTGCTTACATTTACTTTCATTCTTTTTCTCTCTAATGCGCCATGCTTACAGTTAACCATGTCTTGTAACTCTCACGACGGTGCCAAAACTATTCGTCGATCGTCATCACATGGGGGGCACTTAACAGTTAACTTTTAACAAACAAAAATTTATTTCCTTTAATACTACCGGCCCGATATGTGCTTCGCTACGTATAAAGTGAAATAATGAAAAGAAAAATGTGTTTAACATCAAATTCATACAGCTCAAACCATACCGTTGTTTGACAATTTAATTCATAAAGCCTGTAAACGATATGAAACACCGACGACTCATTAAAAAACTGAGAAAAGTACACATATACATTTAAACAATTCAAGATTCGCCGTTTGTATAAGCTCTTAAATTAATCAAACTAAATCTGCAGTTAACACTGTTTCACAATACATAGATATTTATAGTATTGGTTGATTCTTTCCATCTAATTTGTACGTGACATGCTCAAGTAATTTTTTTTACTATGTTGCAGTACATCACTAATGAAGGACCAGTTTGCATTTTCCGCACCAACAAAAACGCGCCCAACTACAGACTGATCAAGATAGACCTCGACAACCCGGCTGAGGAGAACTGGGAAACGCTTATACCTGTGAGTGATACAAGGAACAATATATATATTGTTCCTTGATGTTATTGTATCATAATTTAGATCATTGTGAAAACTGATTCCTTTGCTTTGACCAAACTTAAGCATGATGAAATATGACTCTTAGCGAAGCATCAGTCTGTGCATAGAGTACATTAGCAGCCTAAAAATATTTACCACCTTGAAGTTTATATTTATGCCAAAGAGTCAATAATATTTGATTCCATAGGGGGCATAAATTTCCTCCGTCGACGAAATTGGTCCCATTATGATGCAGGATGTAGGTCCTATTATGTAGCAAGGATATTCATAAAAAAAGATTAAAATACGAAAAATCCAGAGGCGAAGATAGACCGTTAATTATAGCCTGTACCTCCATACCTTATTCGAATTATCTCTCTCTAAAAGTAGCGTAATTTTTATACCGTTATGAAAGTAAATTTAATTTACTAAATTGGTCAAATTAGATGCTGTTCTAATGAATAGCCTGTTATTGAAATACAAAAATATGTACAAAAAATAAACTAAAATGTGTAACATTTTAATTTTTAATAAATAAATATTATATATGACGTATTTAATTTAATGAATGAGCGTTGGTGGCAATGTGGCCCTGGACATTGGTCTACGAATTGGAAGATTCGGGGGCCCGGGATCGATCCTGCCGTGTACATTTATGTGACGCTTTAACGGTAAACAAAACCATCGTTAGACAACCTGCGAACAAATTATTCATTAAGACCTCATCGCCCCGACATAGATAGGTAGGCTCGAACCGAGTAAGGCGGATGGCGTGCATTATCTTAAATGTAATCTAAAATTCAATACATATATATATAAATTAAGGAAAATGACAAAAATGTAATATTAGCTTTCTGCCCGTGGATTTTCCAAAACGAAACATTTATTTTACCGCAGTAAAAAATATTTTATGTTCTTACCCGGGTCTCCAACCATCTCTTAATCAAATTGTATCTACACCTGGCCGATTATTTTTGTCAGTTTTTCCCAACGATGTATCCTCCAGATCTCAAAACTATACATATATCAACTTTCATCCAAATCCGGTCCGGTTTAGTAGTTTCTACGCCTTCCCCTATTTTTCCTCCCTTTAGGGTAAATTTTTTACAAACTAAATGTTTTTATTTACCTATAATCAAAAGCCTAAAAAATAAGTTTCAACTTCTAGGATTAACATTTATAAATAACCTCGACTATCTTAAACATGTTCGTCTTCTTTAAAAATGTCATATTTCTCATACAAACTTTCATATTACTCTATTTTCGCATTAGGAAGTGTCATGCATATTTATTTAAACTTTATTGAACAACATCTTATTTTATTTTAACGTCAATAAATACCTAAAAAGTCTATTGAATAAAGTTTATTTTTATTTTAATAAGCAATTTCTGATTATTGTTTTGTTAAGAAATATTGTTTATAAAATCACCATGAATGCAATTCTGCTGAAACTTGTTTAAGTCTTAATTAGACCTTGATTTTTATATTATTTAGTATCAATGATACTTGTTTTAAATTAAATACTATATTTTTCAGGAACATCCGACTGACGTGCTAGATTGGGCGTCCGCGGTTGACAATGACAAGTTAGTCATTCACTACGTCAGGGACGTCAAGGTATGTAATTATATTTACCAACAACTATTACAGTACTTTATGCAACTTTTGTATAAGACGTCACGTTTTTTGTACTGCTTAATGCTTTTACACCGCCAATAAGTACCTATAAAGGCGTTGTTATTTAGATATTATTTATTGCATATAATACACAGCCTCAGTGGCGCTGTGGTCTCGGCACCGGTCTGTGCGCCGTATAGAATCGGGAGGCGGGCGATCTAATCCCCACCGTGTACCAATGTGTTTTTCGTTCCGAATTTCATATGTACATTTATCCGACGCTCCTACTGTGAAGGAAAACACCGTGAGGAAACCTGCGTACATATGCGAAGTGTACGTAGTCAACCAACCCGCACGGGGTCAGCGTGGTTGACTAAGGCCTAATCGCCCTAACGTAGTTAGGGTAGGCTCGAGCCCCTCGGTGGGGACGTATATGAGCTGTGATGATGATAATACACATATACTTATACAACAACTTGGATTACGACTGACGAAAAGTAAAAACCGCAAAAACACTTTATGTAGTTGTTTACGTGAATATCGCCGTTATTATTGTTATATCTAGCTTTATAATATCAACGACCACGATGTCGCCACCAGTACTTGAAGAGCTGCTACCCTCCGTAGTAAGAAAGGATATGAATACCGCCCGAACGCGATATTGATATCGGGAAATTAATGGACACCGTTACTATTTCCCGCCACTTAACAGCCACATATCCCGGTAGACCTTTCTTCCTGAGAATGAAATGGGACTTAGTATTCACTGCCACAAAGCCATCCGTAGACTCGCAAATGACTAGACTGGGGCCACCGCATACGGTTCGGATATACGAGGGCCGTTCAGAAAGTAACCTCCGGTTGATTTAAAAAAATACACCAAGTTAAATAAAAATATTTTAATATGTATATATTAAAATCAACTACTATGTAGAACTATATAGAAATATTAGACTATGTAGAAAAATAGTGCAAAGATGCACTATTTTTCTACATAGTCTACATAGTACTTTAAATCACAGAGAATATGCAAGAAATAAACGAGGTTTCGAAATCACAAACAACGTAAACAAGTAGTAGGTGACAAGTGACAATGATAAATGACGTCACGCGCTGTGATTGGCGTTTGTAGTCACGTGACTTTCACATTAAAAATAATAATTTATTATGTTAAAAATAAAGAAAAGTTATAATTCTTATCTAATTATTCCTGTCAATAATTAATTCTAACTGCATAAACTATCCCTGTACAAAACAACATATCATTTTATTACTACAGTCCAAGACCCTATTTATGGATCGCCCCTTATGAATATGTGTACTATCGTATTCACACGAAGTGGGTGTATTACAAATATTTTTACTAGTTGTGTGAGGAAATGAACATTAAAAGAAAATTATCATTTGTAAAGTATAATATTAAATAAATTTAGGTAAACACAGAAATAACATGTTTTGTTGTTGAACAGAGCGTACTACAGCTACATAGTGCTAAGACTGGGGAACTTCTGCGCGAGTTCCCGTTGCCCGTAGGCTCAGTGGTGGGCTTCTCTGGCAAGAAGGAGCAGACGGAGGTGTTCTACCACTTCATGTCATTCCTTACGCCCGGTATTATCTACCACGTAGACTTCCGTAAGCAGGATTACGAACCCAATGTGAGTTTCTAGTATTGTATCTCGATTACGATTATTAGATATGGAAGGATATATTTTTCAAAACTTAGAAACATATTAACATGTAAACACTTTCTATGGATGGATGGATTCATTTAGGCCCTAGAAATGCATGATATGCATTTCTAGAACTTTGCTTTACGTTATCACAATTATTATTTCATCATCCTTTTAGTTTAATCTATTTATATTTATCATGAAATTAATAATATGTAAGATTAAATAAAACTTATTACATGAATTTTCAGATATTCAGAGAAGTAAAGGTAAAAGGATTCGACGCATCGCAATATGAGGCTAAGCAGATATTTTACTCAAGCAAAGATGGCACAAAAGTTCCTATGTTTATAGTTTCCAAAAAGGTAAGAATACTCCAAAATCTTAGTTTGGTAACATAACTTTTTGTCTGAGTAATCTTCAGAAACATAACTGAATTGCGCGATGTCCAATATTACGACTTATTCATAGATTTATATTATTGGGAAGTCTTGCGTGATATAAGATCGACATACTGCACGATCTGTTTACCTTTTCTTTTTTTTGTTCCACTGAGGAAAATGCATTGAATTGCATACCCCGGTTGCGGAGAGCCGGTGGTTCTGTGGGGCTCTCCTCCTCAGAAGGGGGAGACCTACCCACTAAAAACCTCAGCGGTCGCATCTGAGGACCCCTGGCCTTTGCTCCCCTGGGTGCGTTAGGGGAGCCTTTCTCGGGGAGGAGTGATTTGGCCGCTTCCTCCTCTCCAACCTCCATTCGGCCATTTCAAGCCATTCGGGGGTGAGGTCCCTCCCGGGTCGCCTCCACGGGCGCGAGCCGCGTCACGCCCGTCAGCGCCCCGTGGCGGCGCCTCAGGCCAGGCTATCTGGCCCGAGGCCGCCTTCTTCAAGCGGGATCGGCCATGTCCCGATCCTCCTTCTGGAGCATCACCGCTTCACAGAAGGAGACCACAGCCCTCCAACCTCCCTCATCCGCCATCATTGCCGCAATCAACGCTGGCGGAGACAGATCTTGCCCGATCTCTTCGACCAAGACTCGACGTTCGGAGTCCCAGCGGGGCACTCCGCCACCGTGTGCTGGGCCGAGTCGAGGTCAGATGCGCAATGGTGCTCCCTATTCGACTCACCTAAACAACGATGTCCGGGGAGTATCTGAGTCAAGCGGTAGGTGACTTCCGCCCTCCCGCAGAGCCAAGCTTCGAAGTGCGGGAGTACTGCACCGACGGCGCGCTGACACACGCAGCCCCCACGCTCTAGCTGCGCACGCCAGGCCCTCTCGGCCCGTCGGTGCAACTCCCGTCTGTGCATTCCGTGCGCTGGTGTCGGACGACTCGCCGCTGCCATACCGCCTCGTACGAGATCGTACGGTAGCCTCGCACGGTCCATATAGCCATTGACGTGAAGACCTCGTGCAGTCTCGCGACCACACGGGGGCCCCATATAAGGCCACGAACCGTATGACACTCGCGTACAGGCAGCGAACACCATCCCTCGGTTCCCCGAGGTTGGGCAGCAGGCGATGTAAGGCGCCCGCGACCCTCTTGATTCGGGGGACCAATCGCACGAAATGCTCCCCGAAGCTCCACCTGCTGTCCAAGGTGAGGCCAAGTTCCTTGATGTAGGGCCCCACCTGGACCTCCGCGTTACCCACCCGTATCCGGCAGCTGGGTCGTTGCCGGCGCCTTGGGAGGCCATGGAACCATAGCGCCTCGGTTTTGTGCGGCGCTATTTCTAGACCCAGCCGGCAGATCGCCCTCACGACACACGCCACCCCCAGCTCAGCAAGCCTGGGCGTCTACTCGAAGTCGGCCCCGGTCGCCACGACGAGAGTGTCGTCACCGTAACAGACGACACTCACGCCGCGAGGAAGGCTGGTGCGAAGAACCGCATCGAATGTGAGGTTCCATAAGAGGGGTCCCAAAACCGACCCTTGCGGAACGCCGCACTCGATCCCTCTCTCCGTTTCCGTCTCGTTCCTTCCCCTGACTCCGATCGTCACGATCTGATTACCTATTCCACGTTTAGCATAGCTTTTGATCAACACTGGTTTTGGTTGTGCCAAAAATGTTATGTTTTGATTTTCCCATCTGGGTGGATATATTGAATAACAATAAGAATGTAAACAAACACATCAAAATATGAGCAATAAATTTGGAAACCTTTCAAAAACGCGATTTTTATTTCGTTTTAATATACTTTGTAAATTGTATTGTTTTGCATACAGGTGTTTCATAGATCCACATTTCATCCCATCAGACAAGGAATTAATACAATATCTATAAATACGTCTCATTCGTCGGTGGCGCTGTGGTCTCGGCACTGGTTTGTGCGCCGCATAGAATCGGGAGGCCCGCGATCTAATCCCCACCGTGTACCAATGTGTTTTTCGTTCCGAATTTCATATGTACATTTATCCGACGCTCCTACGCTGAAGGAAAACATTGTGAGGAAACCTGCGTACATCTGCGAAGCGATTCAAAGGTGTACGTAGTCAACCAACCCGCACTGGGCCAGCGTGGTTAACTAAGGCCTAATCGCTCTAACGTAGTTAGAGTAGGCCGAGCACCTCGGTGGGGACGTATATGAGCTGTGATGATGATGACGTCTCATTAATAGTTTATATTAAAATACGGGTTAAGGCTCAAATCTCGCGATTTTCTGTTGTCATTTGTACACTTGACGGCGTTTCTTTGATCCTCGTATAACGCGTGAAAGAGATGATATGTAGACGTATATTTTTACGCGATTTGTAAGGAATGCTTCCTTGCCCTATACGCGCGCTGATAATAGGCGTTCGTCGGTGCAGGACTTGCCAATGGACGGGTCGAACCCTGCGTTGGTGTACGGCTACGGAGGGTTCAACATCAATATTCAGCCCAGCTTCAGTGTTACGCGCTTGGTGTTTATGCAGCATTTTGGCGGCGTCGTGGCCATACCCAATATCCGCGGTGGAGGGTTCGTACATGCATTTATTTGATCACTTCAATATTTTAATTGGTTTTTTCCCATCTACTCGAAAATCATAGATTGTTTCTCATATATAAGCGCCAGCAAAGTAGGATTTTTGTCACACTAGCAAAATTTACTGTTGTATGAAAAGAGTTACCATTCTAGTATATTGTAAAAGCGGTTCGAGCACATCGAGCTTTCTGGAAGGTTGTAGAAAGTTCAGGAATATTGGGGAAAGGTAAGTCTTGTGCCGGTAACGCCCTAAAATAATAGTGACTATATAAATTATTTGTTGGTTAATTGAGCAGAATAACTAAAAATTATATGGTAGAAAAGCGCATTTACTAATAAGAACCGCAGCTGTGGTTCTTTTCTTCGTTTTTTGACAGAACCCACACACTGATCCCACTATGGAAGTGGGATCAGTGTGCGGGTTCTATCAAAGGAGGTCACGCAGGGTATCATCCGAACAAAAAGTTGACCAGTGGAGGGTCAGTAGCCAGCAATGGAAGCCAAGAGGAACAGACTTCCCGCTTGGAAGAACAGCTGCAACGTGATAAGGAGGGACCAAGTACGCGCTGGTATGAACAAATGATCCTCATCATAGATATATGCGACTTTCGCTAAAGAGATCAAGGTGATGAAAGATTAGGTTCTGCAACACGAGAACCATCTACCGAAGCCGAAACTCAAATTGCCGATGTCAGGAAGGCCTTGGGTAAACTTAAGGAAGTAGACGGAAAAGCAACTATCGTCAGTACTGCTCCTTCAGTGCACGGGTTGAAATCACCACCAGCTGTCTTGCGCCCTTGATAACAGTGACCTATGAACAACTGTTGGAGCGGTGGAGGTGAGATATGGAGATGCTCACCTGGAACATGTGCTTCAAGCCCAGCTGACAGATCGTTTGCAATGTGTCGGTGAAAATTTACAACAATGGACCCTAGAAGTTGAGAAACTGGTACGTCAAGCTTCCCAGACCGCACCTACCCTCGTTAATGGTATTCGTGTGCAAGTTTTCGTCGACGGCATACGCGACATCGAAGTCAAAGCTACTGTGAGACTTAGGTACCACGAAACACTTGAGGATGCCCTGACTCATGCCCTACTGGTGGAAACTGCCAGACAAGACCGTCGGTCTCACCGTTTAAGTGAGGTTGTAGCAACACTTATGTGCGATTGCTTAAAGAGTACAGCCCAAGATGCTGCACCTGCAGTGAAAGGTGCATCTCCGGTTTAATTTCCGTAAGCGTAGCTTAGGAAGCGATGAAGACCGGCCGCAAGTGTATAAAAGGCCGCTCGGCTTGCGCTGCCCATCAACAGCAGAGAAACGAGAAAACGCCAGAACTGCACGGCGGGTATTCAATAAACTCCACGATATGGGAATAGTCTGATCATCAAAGGTGAGGTTAACGGAAGGCCATGTTGACAACTGATTCAGGACTTTTTGAATGGTTGCCAGTTTCTATCTTGCGAATTGTTTCTGAGGAACATCTGAAACAACAGCCATGAGTGATTAAAGTTAGTAACCGTCACCGGTCAGCATGTACCCGTCCGAGGTTAACAGCAGATACAGCTGGACGTAATTTTAATATTTTTATTTTAGTTAAGTTTATACAGTTAGTAATACGTCAAGTTTTACATATGCACTACGAAAACCGCCACTATTACAGGTCATTAAAGTCTGACGCGATGCTGTGTACATATATACACTTATATTGAAGTCTGTTAACATTTTTAAATAAATATTATTTTTCTAAATAACGTCGAATTCTTGTTTATTACATAATGCATTTTCCTATAAGTATTTATTTCACTTAGTTTAGATGTAGTGTAAGCTAGTATGGATAAATTATGTTTCAGTGAGTATGGCGAGCGGTGGCACAACGCGGGCCGATTGTTGAACAAACAGAACGTATTCGATGACTTCCAAGCAGCGGCGGAGTACCTGGTTGCCGCGCGGTATACGCGGCCCGAGCTGATCACCATGCAGGGCGGCTCCAACGGCGGGCTGCTCGTGGCGGCCTGCGCCAACCAGCGCCCCGACCTCTACGGCGCCGCCATCGTGCAGGTCGGGTGAGTTGGCACATACACCTTCTACCTTGTATACAGCTATATCAATCATTTTGTTTGGTTTATACAGAACGTGTTCCAAGTGAGGAGTTCTCTTTTTCCCATTATCGAACATTATCCTATGCATCCGCAGTATTTGCTCACGTCCCATAATGTTAATTACATAAACTTCAGGTTGTCCAAAACAGATACCTGCGTCGCGCTCAAGGTGTCCCGTGGTAATCGCGGTCTATTGATATTCATTACGACAGACTTTTCGTCTATAGGAGTCTCATATCACAGATGTAGCAACTCGCTATGCTATTGCTAGCGCCTCCATTCAACCAAACCCACTAAATGAACAAGCGGTTAAGTGTGTTTAATAATTTAAGGTAACTTATAGTTGAATTGTAAATAATGTATGTATATTTCTTCTTGAGTTTTGTTATTCCAACATATCAAGTGGACATCGGACAGTTGTATATTTGCTGCACGCTAATAATATAATTATTAAAATGTACATATATTAAGTTTCAATCTAAATCGGTATAGACTGTTTTTGTACTTATCATTAAATAAATAAATTACACACCTTTTGTTATAGATGTATATAATACAGTGTAATTTTCAGTCTACAGCAAAAATTTGGAATAATGTCCATACTCTGCTTTATATCATGAATTCTGAAGGTCCTATTATATATTCCTTTTTCTTTATTATTTATATTCCTTTTGCAGTGTATTGGACATGTTGCGGTTCCAGAAGTTCACAATTGGTCATGCATGGGTCTCTGATTATGGCAGCTCAGATAATAAGACACATTTCGAGAACCTCATCAAATATTCGCCGTTGCACAACATACATCCAGCTGGAAACGGTAATTTATAGATTTGTATATTTTAGCTATACAAATACAAGGGATTCAAAGGACAAAAAAAAAATGTGTTTTGTGGTGGTTAATTATGTGGCTACTACATAGTACAAATTAATATTATTGAATTCTATTCATATGTTTTGTATATTTATTGAACAATAATTAAGTAAGTATAAGGTTTTTAAAATATTTTTATATTACCTATTTATATAAATTATATGTTATCTGCATCACTTGAAGGTTGTCTGGTACCGGATGCCTCGGGCAATAAGTATGCCTTTGTGCACCTTGTATAAGGATTATATAATTAACATTACGAGATAACTTCAGGAACAAATGAATGAACTTTTACGCTTGTAGGCAGGGCGCAGTACCCGGCGACACTGGTGCTGTCAGCGGACCACGACGACCGCGTGGTGCCGCTGCACTCGCTCAAGTACATCGCGGAGCTGCAGCAAGCGGCGCGCCGTGCGGGCGCGGCGCAGCAGCACCCGCTGCTGGCGCGCCTCGACACCAAGGCCGGCCACGGCGGCGGCAAACCCACCGCCAAGATAGTGAGTGTTACACTGGTGCTGTCAGCGGACCACGACGACCGCGTGGTGCCGCTGCACTCGCTCAAGTACATCGCGGAGCTGCAGCAAGCGGCGCGCCGTGCGGGCGCGGCGCAGCAGCACCCGCTGCTGGCGCGCCTCGACACCAAGGCCGGCCACGGCGGCGGCAAACCCACCGCCAAGATAGTGAGTGTTACACTGGTGCTGTCAGCGGACCACGACGACCGCGTGGTGCCGCTGCACTCGCTCAAGTACATCGCGGAGCTGCAGCAAGCGGCGCGCCGTGCGGGCGCGGCGCAGCAGCACCCGCTGCTGGCGCGCCTCGACACCAAGGCCGGCCACGGCGGGGCGGCAAACCACGCGCGCAGGAAAGTGAGTGAGTGTTACACTGGTGGCGCTGTCAGCGGACCACGACGACCGCGTGGTGCCGCTGCACTCGCTCAAGTACATCGCGGAGCTGCAGCAAGCGGCGCGCCGTGCGGGCGCGGCGCAGCAGCACCTACAGAAATACACCGTTTCCGGCTTTTCGATTTTTTGCGAAAGCTACATCTCTTTTATAGTTTAAAAATCCTATATGGCTAACTATGATTCAGCTGATTGACACTTCAACTTCTAAAATTAATCATATTACAACCATATTGAGATTCTATCGATACGGCGTTTTTAGCCCCCAAGATGTGATAGTAATTTTTAAAATCTGAGAATCTCAAAGCGTAACACCATCAGGTATTCTAATATCGCCAAATGTAGAAGGCCCAACTTTGGCGCACATTTTGGCAGTATATAAGCTACACGTTTTTATTTTTATTCGACCAATTTGTTTAAAAAACTTACTTTACTGGAAAGCGTTACTTCAGCAACATACGCTTACTTAGCATTCCTTCGAAAGTATTTGGCGCCCATTTGTAGGAAATACTGATCTATAATTATTATTAATTGTATACATTACATTTCAGATTGAGGAGCACACGGACATCTTGTGTTTCATAACTCAAGCGTTAGGACTCAAGTTTGTGAAGTAATCTGCCATATTATTTTATACAAAGAAGATTAAAGTATTACAACGAGATAATAAACATAGTATTATGTAAATAAATTGTACCACACCAAGTCTGTTGACGATTACCTCTAAGTCTGAATAAGACTGGTGATATTGTTATGCAATGCTACTATTTTTTATGAATAAATTATGTTTTTATTTTTGTTACCTTCTCAATATGCACTTCCTTGTCCTTTCCTCCAATTTTTTTCAATTTTCTTTCTAATACATTTAATAAACTTTGTTTCATATATTATAATAATGTTAAAATTTGTCTAATTTTGTATTTTTTACTGTTATAATGTAACGTTACGCTACGTTAAATTAATGTAACAGTGTCGTGTATATGTCAAAAAGTTCAAATGCATCTAAATTGATGGATCCACTTTTAGTTCTTAAGAAAATCATAACACTTCAGTAAAAAATTTCAAAACTCATAACACAGCAAATACGCGCCCTAAAGTACATGAAATAAATAAATTAACATCATACTAAGCTAACATATTATGAGCAATTAAATTTGTTGAACTTAGTGATCCTTATAAACGCATGTGGTAAACGTTAACGAGATCTTGTAATATGTTGTCACAGCAAAATTGTATGTACCAACTTTCAAAATCTATTCTGTGTATGGTTCCAAAAAGAATTTTTTTTTTTGCACATGTAGTTAGTATAACAACAAACATCTTTAAAATGAAGGTACTGCTTATAACAACTGAAATTTCTTGCAATCCTGCGAGATGAGAAGTTTTATATAATATTAGTAACTGTATATGACGAACAAAAACAAAATACTATAATAGAAATAAAAATAATAAATATTTATTTTAATATACAAAATATTTATTGTTCGTTTCTTACAATATTCTCATTCTTTTAATAATTTCTAATATTCCCGCCTGGTGAGTGATTGACAGATATGCTAAAGGCAATTCGTAAATACCCGAATCACAGAGGGTATTATGAAAAAACTTGGGCCGCCTCGGCGAGAGCTGAAGAGGGTAGGGTTTATTTATTTATTTATTCTTTAAGGGAAACATACATTATTTACATACTTATAGCTAAATTACACTTATATTACATAAAACAATCAAGTTTCCACAAATTTTTAGTACATCAACAAGTGAACCCCAGGCCTAAACTAATGTTTACACACATTCCCATTATACATAATTATATATATATATACATATATACACACATAAATATATTCATACACACACATTACATAGACACTTATAAACTTACACTACATACATACATTATACATATATACACACCTACAATTAACATTGAATACAAAGATAGGCTAAATTGTATATTCTACTGCCTTAATTTTCCTAGCAAATTGTTTTTCTGACAGAGAAAATATATCAATTTTTGAAAATCGTTCGTTGTAAGATCTGCATGCGCGCGCCACAAAATTGTTGCTACCATATTTTGTATTACACTTAGAAATATAAAACAAAAACTTATTTCTAGCACTTAATTTTTGACATCTAAAATTAATTTTGCTCAAAAGTGACATTGAGTCTATTTTATTATGTATAATTTTGAATAAAAACATTTGATCCCTATGAATACGACGATGCTTTAGGTTTAATTCTAAACCAGGAAAATCTCTAGAAACGTCAGCTGTCCTGTATCTAAGATGCTTTACAAATTTATTATGAATTCTTTCAATAAAATTTATATAAATATTATATTGAGGGTTCCAAACAGTGGAACAATATTCTAATATCGGGCGAACCAATGAATTATACAACATTATCAATGTTGAGGGTTTTTTAAAATCTTTAGCTACCCGTAAAATAAATCCAAGCATTTTATAGGATGCGTCTGTTATATTATCTATATGAGATTTAAAAATTAACTTGCTATCTAACTGCACTCCCAAGTCTCGCAACTCGGTCACTCGACGTATCGGAACATTATGAATTTTATATTCAAATTCAATAGGCTTTACTTTTCTAGTAAATGTAATAACATTGCACTTGTTAATATTTAAAAACAATTTATTTTTAGAGCAGTAAGAATAAAACCTATTAATATCTTCTTGAAGTAATTGGCAATCATGGTTACACTTAATAATTTTATAAATCTTTTTATCATCAGCAAACAGTAACACATTTGAATGCCAAAATTGTGATATAACATCATTTATATATATATTAAACAGAAGTGGACCGAGATGCGAGCCCTGGGGGACACCTGAGGACACAGGTAAAAATGAAGAGCAGAAACCCTTAACTGCAACAGCTTGGCTACGTTCGCGCAGATAAGATTCCAGCCAACGTAAAAGGTCGCCATGTATACCGATTTGCTCCAATTTATATAAAAGAATCTTATGAGGAATTTTATCGAAAGCTTTAGAATAATCGGTATACACGGCATCCACTTGATATCCCGAATCCATTGCCGCGTATACAATATCAAGGTATTCGCATAAATTACTTTCCGTAGATTTTCTGGTCATAAAACCATGCTGCTGAGGTAATAGAACGGGTCGGATGATGGGGTACATAGCATCGTACACAATTTTTTCGAATAGCTTAGGTATGACATTAAGCTTTGATATCGGACGATAGTTGTTAATGTTCTGTCTATCACCGCACTTAAAAATTGGGGTGATGAAGCACTGTTTCCACATAGAAGGCATTACTCCCGTTTTCATTGATAGATTAAATAATCTGAATAGCGGCTCGGATAGTTCTTTATAGCAAATTTTCAGAAATATTGGCGGTATTCCATCTGGACCACAACCTTTATTTATATCAATATTTTTTAGGTATGTCTCAATTTTACCCTTTTCAATTTCAATTGAGCTAAGATTCACTTGACTTGTTCCTTGACTAATACTTATATGTTCTAGTTCCGACTGATTATGTGATTCAAACACAGATAAAAAATATTGATTGAACGAGTTACAAATGTCTTTGCCACTAGATGTTGTCACATCTTCCAAATACATTGAATTTGGTAAATCGTTTTTATTTTTCCTTTTTGACTTGACATACGTCCAAAAATGTTTAGAATTATTTGCTATTTTAAATTCAGCTTCTGCTATAAAGTTATTAAAACACTCGTCCTGTACTAACTTTTGTCTTTCTCTCAATAACTTGAAGGTATTATAATCGTTTACACGACCATAAATTTTCCATTTACGATGATATTTTAGTTTTTCATTAATTATTTTCTTTAGAACTCGGTTAAACCACATCGGATATTTATTATTAGTATGTATAATTTTTATAGGAACAAATTTGACAATAATGCTATTAATTATATTATAAAAAGTTGATACATTAACATTTATATCATATGAGACAAAAAACTTCATTCCAGTCTATATTAGCAAGAACCGCTTTAATTTCGTTAAAGTCAGCTTGTTTGAACATTTGAATGGTCTTAGTATTTTGGCGAAGTGATTTCTGCTCACTTATCGAGGCTTCACAACAGAAGGCTGGATGATGTTTGTCCTCCGCTACAAGAGATTCCGAGGTAACCACGCTACAAACAATGTTTGCCATAACTAAATCAAGTACTCGACCATTGGAGTTTCGTATATTATTATACTGTTTAAGGTCATTGACAGATAAAAAGTTTGATAATTCATTTACACAGGTAACATTAAAGTTTCCCGCCAGGGTGGAGTCTGTATCAGCTATAGCTGGTACCCATTCAGCACAAGGAAGGTTAAAGTCACCAAAAATTATAATATGCTCCCCTTGCGACTCTAGAGCATTAGTTGATACACTATCGTAAAATTCATTTAGAGCTTCTTTTTGAAAATTACCTTGAGGAAAATAACATGAATAGATATGCAAAATGCATTTTGAGTTAGCCTTGAGTGATAATGAAACCGATATTATTTCTGCGGCTGAGTTGACAACAGAAAACGTTTTGAAATCACACACATTAAAATTTTGGTTTACCGCTATCAAAACTCCACCCCCCATCCGATCACCCCTAGCAGCATAGTTCCGATCACATCTATAGACATTATATCGAGAGTCGAACAATTCCATATCGTGTATACCAGGTAATAGCCATGTTTCTGTGATACATATGATATCATATTCATTGAGTATAATATTCCTATAAAAAATATTAGTTTTAGTTCGTAAACCTCTTACATTTTGGTAATAAATTTTTAATTTACTATTCATATTTAAACAAGGTACTACAATAACTCTTATACAATAATACATTTAAACAATCGAAATTCTTTTTACATAATGATCCAACACATAATGATCAAATAGCGGCCAGCTTTGTAATCGCGCACTTGGCTGGAATACACGCATATCTAATCCGTTCAATTCGAAAATTGAAACAAATATTCAGAATCCCAAGTGCATCATATGTGTGTTGTGTGGCTTTTACTTTATGTGAAAAGGACTAACAAATTCAAGTGGCTAGCCATCTCGCCTACTGTGGAACGTCACCTACCCGGAAAAACTACCTCAAGCCTCAACGGAATTTGCGTGCTGACAGGAGAGCTGGGGCATCTGTGAGTACTTTTAGCATTATTGTCATCACTTACTTCAGTCCGTATTTTCATAACGGCGGGATTATTCTTAAATAACTCGCTCCCGACCCAGATTGCTATCAAGAGCCTAACACAAAGGCTGCGATGGCACATTTATAGTTAATCATGTTATTGAAAAGGAAAATTATTCTCAGTCGCCTCGCGGGGACTGCTTTGGTATAAGTCTTACGTGCGGACAAATCCCTACTTGTCAGCCTTCACCCGACTTAAAGCGATTGGTCCCAGGCATAAATCCGGCATCTGGACTGGCACTTTTTCGACTCCAGAGCCTCTTTCTCTGAAACGACCGTCTCGCAGAACGAGACTACAGCCTTTCAGGGCCTCTCGCTAGCGGCTATCGCTTTTACTCGGCAACGGTAGATCCGTCACAACTGTCGACGCTGTTTAACCCATGCTGGGCAATACTCCGGCTCGGTAAGCTCGGCCAAGTCGTCGTCGCATCTACATGAGTAGCAGTGGACACTGCTTTACCTCCGGGCGATATTGTGACTGCCGAAACAGCCGTGTCCGGTCAGGACTTGAACCACCCGGAAAGTCGAATCGAAACACCATACCACCGACCAAGCCAGTCTAAAATCGGCCACACAGTCTAGTTGGAAGTCTAATGGCGATTATTCCGTTCGGCAAGAAGAGTGGTATAAGGGCAGGATGACGATAATGATTATATAAAGAGTACTAGACCAACAAAATACCGCAAACTGAAGTTACAAATGACGAAGACGAAACAGACTATTCCCCTCCTATAAAACGGACAAATCTTGCAAGTAAGAATCAAGCAAGAATCAGTGGGAGTGCTTTACTTTTATGTGGCGGTCTAAGTAAATTATACAGAGTTTTTTTAACTAGGACAGTATGGGGAAAACCTAAACTATTGAAGATATAAGGAAAAGGTCTTAAAAAGCATTTCATCTTTTTTTCTAAAAATAAATTTGACATAGTATTTTTTTTGGTCGAGTGTGAGCTGTCCTTGGAAAAAAGTCATTTTGAGGATTTTTTTTCGATGATCAACTCAATTTCATGTTAGGAATATTTCATTCTATCAGAAGAAAAAAATCTGAGCAGCAGAAGTTAGTCATATTTAATAAAAAGTTTCCCATACAAATTGTTAGCTCAAAGTTACCATACTACGGTTTCACGGGGGATCCCTACACGTACAAAAAGCGTTCCAAATTCAAAATTTTTATTTATGTTTAATCTCCAGTACTTTAAATTATACAAAAATATTAAAAAAATATTTTTGTAGTGTAGAATTAAAACCGGATCCGCATAAAAAAAATCATCAAAATGACTAATTTCCAAGAACAACTCACGCTTGACCAAAAAAGTTACTAAATGTCAAATTTATTTTCACAAAAAAATATGAAATGGTTTCTAAGACCTTTTCCTTATATCTTTAATGGTTTAGGTTTTCCCCATACTGTCCGAGTTAAAAAAAAACACTCTTTATACATACATAATCTCTATTTTTTATTTTATTTTAAATGGTGCACAATAAAGTTTATGTTCATTTCAAAATCAGCATAAAAGTAACTGCGCCCTTAGAGGTCTTCTTCAGATACTCCGTAGTTATGTATAAAAAAACCTTTATGCACATCATGCAAATATGTGATGGTAGTTTATGAAACGTAATACACGTAACGAAAAACCTTAGGCAGCCAACAAATAGAAAAAGCTCAAGACGGTCTACTTAGTTCAATGTCAGTCATTTATCAATTACTGCGTAATAACCTGTAAACGCATCTTATCTCCAGAGGCGTCCTAAAAGTAGGTCTATTTACAGCCCTATACCCAACTGCAGCTCTGTATGACGAAGCAGAGGTGCTACAGAAGTTTTGAACTTAAAAATAGCAAAGGGGTCAATCTAATAAAAAGATTGAGAGCCTAAAGGTAGCTCCAATAAGTGAACACGCGTAGCGTGTTCTTGGCACTGCAAAAACCTTTATTTTCAAAAAAAAACAGACTTGGTTTTTACGGTTGCCGTTTAATTTAACCATAGCAGATCCTTCAAAAACTATGCAGTAATAATTTGAGCAGAATATCTGGCCTCGTTAAAGACATATTACCAAAACATCAAAAACCCGCCTAGCGTGTCCTCGGCATTGAATGAGTTAATGGATTTTTGTTTAAATATTTTACTAGATTCATTTTTGATAACATTAAATACGCTATTATATAAACTATTTGGGTTACTATCATTTAATGGTAAAGAATAAATTGTATCATTAACATTATTTTTAAATTTTTCAACACCGTGTTTTGTAATAGGCCTATAAGTAACCTCAAGGACCAATGGTGCATGGTGGTGCTCAATAGTCACAAATTGTCCACTATGGCCAGAATTAATGAAATTAACTATGGATTTTTTAGTAATATCACTGTTGCAAAAAATATTATCTATACAAGTGGCTGATGTAAGTGTTACTCTAAATAGAATTATTAAATTTGTGTTTATATCAATCTGAAGAGTATTTAACTTTTTTATTAATTGGGGCATTGTAACGCCTGGCATGCAATAGTTAATTGTATCCCTACCAAATTAATGCACTCTGTAGCAACCAACCCAAATCTTTGCCAATTTCATCACAAATAACTACATATTTTAGATGGTTTGGCTGCTCTGATGATTTTCTACTGTCCTGTCTAAGGAAACATACTGAGAAGTCTGATATTCTCCTACTAAGCGATTTTCATTAAAACTACAGTTTGGTGACAAAGATTTACTTGGTGTGTCTACGAGAGTGGAGGTGTCAGACATACATTTTAAGGCCAGAATGTATTCAGCTATCTGCTTTTTTGAGTTATTATAATTTTCTGTCATTTTTGTTAATACCTGTTGAAGATTTTTTAACCTACTATTTAATGAATTTATATTTTGTTATATGTAAATCTATTTTCTTTAATTATCGAATTTAAAATATCTATTTTTTCCAATAACTGAGTGCGTTCTTTAATGAAGTTGTCATTTTTGTAATAAGTTTTTTCTTTATTAATCAGTTCCCTAGTTTTTAAAATATACTTTCTGACCTTAACATATTTTTTTAATTTATATTTCCTAAGCTTAAAATTTCCTGTTTCAACAGAACACTGAACTGAATTATCAAAATTCAAATTATTGACATGTGGACAGTTAATCCTTATTGGTTGAAAGTGGCTGCTGGTACAGCATAGATAGTCCTCCTGGAGATCCCACTAGTTCTTGATATAGGTTCTCAGTGTGCACTGTGTCCTGTAACTGCTCTAATTCCTTATAGTGTGCATATTGGTTGTTAGCTACACTCAACTCTTTCTCTAGGTCTGTAATTCGTTGCAGTGTCCTTTCATAAGTGCTGTACTGTTGATCATAGCAGTTGATGGTCTCCTTCAGATTTTCTTGGTTTTGGAGAACATCCACATGTTGAGCATGTAGTTGAGAAAGCTCAGACTTGAGTTGTGTGTTCCTATTGAAGGTTAACACAAAAGCAAATAATAACAAAAAGAAAGTATTTTAAATTTTATTGTTCCTCCTTACACTTGCTAAAAGCACGAAGTTCATAAGGACTTTCTCTGCCCGTGTGGTATAAAATATTAGTTACTTAAAACGAAATAAATAAAACACTTCTTAATGCCCTTTAGGCTTTTTTCTATAATTAATAATTTCTTTATGCTTAGTTATTTATGAAACTTTCAGCACAAAGAAATTGTTCAATGGCCTCGATTTAAAATTGTTTCGTTTATAGAAATACAAAACTACATATAAATAGTACATTACCATCTTAATATTTATAATTGTAAGTAACATACCTACTATGTTATTGAAAACTAAACACATGAATTCCAAAAAAAAGGAATAATTGCTCAGTATGTAGCAATATTCTATTAGACCCATTACAATGAAATGTACAATCAATCAATAAGATACAAATGATCCGTATGTCTCTGAGGGTGCTTGGTTATCACACGTATCATCTCTAGAGAAAATACTATAATGCAGTAGCGTATATAGACTCGAGTTTCGTGGGGGCCCAGCGAATATCTACATGCATGTATGTATATACATATATATAATATATATATATATATATATATTATATATATATATATATATATAAATGAACTCCAGACGTACCTTCTTTAAAAGTCTACAACAGAAAATAAAGTGTTTATATATATATATATATATAATATAATATATATATATATTCATGTTATGCGTAAAATAAAATAATATTTGAAAATAAATTAAGTTTATTTATTTGGATAAATATTTTATAGCAGGAAGAAGTGTAGTATGTCATGTAGCTCTTGACTCTGACTCTACCTCTCAGTTAGTAGGTCATTTAGGTTTGCACATTTCAGCTGAGGAGCAGGAATATATTGCTTGCTGTTAGTGTCTTTCTGACTGTAACAGTCCGAGACTCACTGTTACAATGCTCTGAAATGAAATGTGCTGTACAAACCTAATAATTAATATACTAATTGATAACAAATAATAATAAATAGCAAAATATGGTTTTTTATGCTGTAGACAATATAATTGACTGATTTTATGATTAACTTTTCTTTTTTTTGCACAGACATGGTAACTTTTAGGACTAAATGCTAAAAGAAACTTCGAATAGGGGTAATAGAAACAAAAATATAAATAATGTTAATAATTATTATCATTAACATTTTATTTTATTGAAACAATATAAATCAGACAAGAGAAATCACATTATTTAGACTTATAAAAATTAAATAAATAAAAATTTTTTGCATCTTTGTAATTTCTTGATTCTAAGGGGCTATTTATTAACCTGCCAGGGATTTGGTGGTTGCCTTTGCCAATTTTGGAGTCAGTTCTTTTAAACAACACACAATACTTACAAAACCCACCCTCTAATGACTTCGAATAACTTAGCCATTCATATGTGCTCATCCATGATGCTTGAAACCTTCGTTTGTGGCCCCCATGCTCATGAAGTGGAAAGTTAAAATTATTTGGAGGTTTCCAAATATTTTCCAACATATTTAATTTGGACACATTGTCCAACTGGGGGTCTAAGTTGTGGACATAATTATAAATGTCACATTTATTACTGTCACTGTCACTGTCATGTTCAAGATCAATTGCTTTACCACTAGCAGTTGATGGCGATTCTGCTATAAAATCAGAACTGCTGGCAGAATGACTGGTACCAGGCTCAGGCTCAGATATTGCTGCCTTCTTAAAAAAAGAAGAGATGTCGCTTTGTTGATTGCGTTTTTTCATTTTTGTTACGAAAATGCTAACAAATGAAAAGTAATAAAATAATCAAGAAGCACAACATTAAATAAAAAAAAAACCTCACTCACAAATATCACACGCACATTAATTCAAAAAAATTTAAATAACAAGTTAGAAGTCGGGAGGATTCAACGAAATTCTTCTTCTTTTTCACTTTCCAAAGATGATTTACGCTGCAGCAAATGTACTTTGGCGCAATACTTTTTCAAGCAAATATTTTTCAACTCTGCCTAACTTGTCCGTTGCAGCAAATTATCAATGACGCAAAACTCTTTCAAGCAAATGTAATTTAATATTGATTTTTTGTTTCAACGTTAATTTCTGGCACAGGATTTTTATTAATGGTTAAAAAACAAATTCGAAAAAGATTTTCCTTTTTTTTTTTTTTTGTTTTTTGAATGTTTATTTTATTATTATTATTATATTAAAAAAATAATTTATGTGTATTGCGGGTTAAGGTATGTAAAAATTTCGTGGGGGCCCGGGCCCCTCGGGCCCCCCCCTATATACGCCACTGCTATAATGTAATAATATTATAATTAGTCACACGTTATACTACTATGTATGAGGTACATGCATTAAAATGTAAGTTACATAACGCTTATTAAGCAATGGGTTACATAGAACTTGTCAATGCTCATCCTTAAATCGAAAACAGAGAACCACCCGATCGAAATCGTGTCATGTCAATTTTCGTATATTTTTAGTATTAAAATTACACATTTCATAGTTTAGGGTCGAGTTCGAAGTCGTAAACGCTCACGCACTAGCTGTCAGTTAAAAATCGAGGCCAGATCGTAGAATCGCCGCACTCCACGCGAATATACCTAAGAGGAGGCGCTACTAGGACTACGGCGATTGTTATTAAACTAACGAGACACCATGGCCGCATGATGTAACTTTAGCGTTCGTCGGGACAGCAGCGACTACACAGCGTGCACGTGACCACGCCCGCTATACGTCGTGACGTAAAAAAGTCTTCACGTCTTTACGTGACATCACGCAGCAGTTCCGTCAAGATCAACGTTTTAAGTATATACGTACACTATTCTGTATATTCTGTATATTTAAATTCATATACTAAATAAAAATTACAACATGCGTGCGACAAACGTTTTATGGCTAAAAATAAAATGTCACATACTGATACAGCCACCACATTACTTATGTATAACATTTAACTTAAAGAGCACCTACGCGTAGTCGAACAATACACGCCGCAATTTGACGCTGCCAGACCCTATGAAACTTTTGGTTTGGCTTCACAGCCTAAGTTTAAATATAAATATATTATTAATTTTCTACAATAATTTAACTGACACTCTACATCCAAATAACCTACATATAGGGGAGCAGACTACATTTCATAAATGTAATCTATAACTATTCGACTATAATATATTACTACACTAACATTTAAAAGGAATCAAAAATTTGGGAACTTACACTAAAAATTATTGCGAAATTATATTAGTAATCCTATGAAGAATATACAGAAATAATTACAAATTAAAAGAGCGATCAGCGAGTTATAACGTCAATCCATAAGACTGGTGCTTTTTTTATTCTATGCGCAACAAAATTTGTTTTTCGTTACTGATGTTGATATTATTTTCTAAAAGCAATTATTTGGTATAATTTAATAAAAGTTTTCAACGGACTCTCCAATATTTGGTAAATATCATGTTGATAAGACAAGAGAAGTAAAAGTTTGTTGTGTTAAATAATAAATGTTCCAAATGCATATCAACTTTATAAAAATAGTTTTTTTTTATAACGCCTTTTTCTTCCATTCGATAAAAAAAATTACGTCTTATTGATTAACGTCACATCAATCCAGCTCGAGATGCATTTGATAATGTGTATATTTTTCTTTTAATACTTTTATGTATCTATAACATGAACATAAAACAGAATAATGATAGTTCCCTATTTTGCTCAACACAGTTCTTAAACAATATCGAAAATGGATAACTGTTGATGTAAGTTGATCCTTATAATTGAAAAATTACTAATTTAAAGCATATATATTATTAATATGAAGTTATACAACAATGTAGCTTTAAATATAGAGTAAGATAAGTATTGTACCTAGTAATTATTATAGCTGCAAGATCCGAGATCAAAATAATGATACTAGTTATTTATATTAAGTTGAAACGGGACGCCGTGATGTGAAACGAGGAGTCGTCCCGAACGAAATCCCCTGCGGAGAAATTTAAACAACGCTGCCTCGATTACTCGGTGGAGCCGCGCGCGGCCGCTAGCCTGCAATCAACGGACAGTATTAACACGCTTTATTTCGGACGAATAAAACATTCACATACTGCAGTACCCTCATTGTACGTATCCGCTTTTCTTAATCTTGGTTGGTTTTTATTTCTACTAGTGTAAACAGAAACGCATATATTGTCAATGAATAGGGATCTTACATATGAAATAAAAAGTTAGCACAAGCCCTCATATTAAATAAAAACATACACACAGTGGCGTGCACTCCATATAGACAAAAAATATCAAGTTGCTTTTAGATTGGCGCTTCGTATTTTGGCCGTATTATTTTACTGTTTCTATGAATTCAGACGTCGCCATTGTTATTGCTTGTTTTGATTCGTTTTGTGTTAGCAGTGTTTGTTTTTTAACTGTGATAATAGTTAGATAAATGGAAATTTTTCATTGTGAAAGTTGTTCAGGTGGTGTGTGTGTACAGAAAATAAAAAGTGATGCGTTTTTAAATCTTTCAGTGATCAAAAACAAGTGATCGTGAAAGGCCGGTGTACACCTAATTTGCAATTATTACAAATTAAAGGTAAAGTTACCCGTAAATTCAATATAAAACAATATGATTCATATAATTGTCTCACGGGTTGCACACACAGCAAGCAATTGTTCTGTTTCCTTGTTTATTATTTTGTAACAATAAATCGGTCTGGAATAACGCCGGTTACATAGATAGTTATAACTTTGGTACCGCGGCAAAAAAAAAACACGAGCAATCGGAAAAGCATTTAGAAGTTTCATTTAAATATCACACTTTTGGAAAAAATCGAATAGAGACGCATTTAAATTCTCAGATTCAAATTGATATTGATAGACATAACGCAAAAGTCGATCGGAACCGATTTTTCAGCGACTTGTTGACATTGTTTGCTTTTTGGGGAAACAAGAGCTCGCTTTTCGTGGACATGACGAATCTGCTTCGTCTTTGAATAAAGGTAATTATTTAGAGAGCCGAATTTAAACCAAACATACGTGTATTTTTTTTCGGGGGAAATGCTCCTTACGCAACATGACACCGCGCTGGCAAGGCGCGGCCGTGTGGGGCTCTCCGGTCTACGACCGGCCTGCCCACTAAAACCCCCCGGTGTTCTCTGCGGGGCAAATGGCGGGGTGCGCCTTCGCGATTCAATCGCCATGTACTCCGGGGGCCGGCTCGACCTAGAATTGGTCGAGCCAACGCCAAGGGGGAGGGCCCCCAGTTGCGGCGGAACCTTGCAGTTTGCAGAAAAGCCTATATTATGTTGTAAATGGATTATGAATCAAGTTACTCAATAGTACAATGTTTGTAAGTAAATGTTTCGTTAGCAGTGGGTTGAGGCTAAGCTCAGGCGGCGGTCTCGGTCTGTAAAACTTACGGAGGCGGCGCGTCCAGCCCCATCATGGCCAGCGCCCGCAGCGCGGCCAGCGAGCACTGCTCGTGCGAGTGCGCGGTGGACGGCCCGCCGCCGTGGCACATCACCGGCGGCTCCGTCGACACCAGCGACGGGTACTCGCCGTGATTACTTACGGAGGCGGCGCGTCCAGCCCCATCATGGCCAGCGCCCGCAGCGCGGCCAGCGAGCACTGCTCGTGCGAGTGCGCGGTGGACGGCCCGCCGCCGTGGCACATCACCGGCGGCTCCGTCGACACCAGCGACGGGTACTCGCCGTGATTACTTACGGAGGCGGCGCGTCCAGCCCCATCATGGCCAGCGCCCGCAGCGCGGCCAGCGAGCACTGCTCGTGCGAGTGCGCGGTGGACGGCCCGCCGCCGTGGCACATCACCGGCGGCTCCGTCGACACCAGCGACGGGTACTCGCCGTGATTACTTACGGAGGCGGCGCGTCCAGCCCCATCATGGCCAGCGCCCGCAGCGCGGCCAGCGAGCACTGCTCGTGCGAGTGCGCGGTGGACGGCCCGCCGCCGTGGCCCATCACCGGCGGCTCCGTCGACACCAGCGACGGGTACTCGCCGTGATTACTTACGGAGGCGGCGCGTCCAGCCCCATCATGGCCAGCGCCCGCAGCGCGGCCAGCGAGCACTGCTCGTGCGAGTGCGCGGTGGACGGCCCGCCGCCGTGGCACATCACCGGCGGCTCCGTCGACAGCGACACCAGCGACAGGTACTCGCCGTGATTACGCTGCAAACCAATTAAATTAATAACTTTTTATATAGTATCCATAACGATAGTTGTTTTATCAAACGAATGTTTATAAATTCTAAAATACAATCAAAGATATTCCGTAACATACCCAGCTTATAATTAATAACTTATAATTTCGAAATAACTGAATTTTTAAATTTGTTTATTTTTAACTAAAATTGAAAGTATACAGAAAGTCCAATTATATATAAATATAATATTTTTAATTACTCCTTCATTGTTGTAGTTCGAAAATGATTTTTACATTAAAATTACTGCTTTCGCTAATATCTTTTAGTTATTTGAAATCCTATTACTTTTACCATTGGTTTGGTGAAAAAAACTATTGTCATTTTTATGTAATGGATGGATCCATTACATAAAAATGACAATAGTTTGATCTGGCGATGCAGCAGGAAAGTGGTAAAGTCAAGTCAAAGTCAAACACTTTTATTGCTTAGAATCACACGTGATCACTTACAATCGTCATATACAAACAAAAAAAAACATATTATCAGCTACTTAAAACAAACAAAAGGGAAGTTATGATACAAATAACATATTACAATACAAGTAACAAAAAAAAAAATAATACAGCTAAATATAATTAGGATCACCAAGAACTGGGACCAGGATAATTATGCCCAGAGGCTTTTATCTTCGAGGTAACAAGCAGTGTTATAGTACGCCTTTTTCATAAGTTTACATTTTATGTATTTTTTAAATTTGTTAATTGACAAATCTCGTATATCTCCTGGTAGCTTATTGTAAAAACGAATGCCAGCGCAACCAAAGGATTTGCTTATTTTATGGAGCCTACTTCCGGGCACAGTAAGGTCATTTTTATTTCTTAGATTTAAATTATGAATATTGTGATTTCTTTTATATGTATTTATATTCTTGTGAACATACAAAAGATTTTCATAAATATATTGCGAGTGAACAGTTAATATGTTAATATCTTTAAACTTCTCCCTTAGCGATTCCCTGCAGCTAATCTTATAGATTGCCCTTATAGCCCTCTTTTGAAGCACAAAAATAGTATCTATGTCAGCAGCACAGCCCCAAAGCAAAAGGCCGTAGGACATTATACTGTGAAAGTAACTGAAATAGACAAGGCGGGCAGTTTCTATGTCAGTGTATTCCCGAATCTTTTTAATGGCGTAAGCTGCAGAACTAAGTTTATTGGATAAGGATTCCACGTGAGGGCCCCATTGAAGTTTATCATCTAAAGTAATACCTAGAAAGACAACCTTATTTACAATTTCAATGTTGTCATTATTAATATTAACTTGAGTTTTAACCTGCTTAACATTTGGCAAGACAAATTTTACACATTTGGTTTTAGATCCATTAAGTAAAAGATTATTTGCACTAAACCAGTGCCCAATTTCAGAAAGAGCTTTGTTTACATCACTAATATTAGTTTGTTGTCTTTTGACTTTAAATAATAAAGAAGTGTCGTCTGCAAACAACACTATTTCATGCTTATCTCCTACAATATACGGTAAGTCATTTATGTAAACAAGAAACAAGAAAGGTCCCAAAATGGATCCTTGAGGCACCCCTATATTCACTAGAGCTCCAGTAGAACGTTTTCCGTTTACATCAACACTATGAATCCTGTTACTTAAGTAAGACGTAATAAGATCCAGAGAGGCTCCATTTATACCATAATGCCGTAGTTTCATGACTAATGTATCATGTTTAACACAATCAAATGCCTTAGATAAGTCACAAAATACACCATACGCATCTTGTGACTCCTCCCAGGCATCAAAAATATTTTTAATTAAAGTCGCGCCTGCATCAGTAGTTGAGCGGCCCTTAGTGAAGCCGAATTGCTTCTTATGAAGTAGATTATATTTATTGAAATGACTAAGGATTTGAGATAAAATTATCTTTTCGAAAATTTTACTCAGTGTTGGTAGTATTGATATTGGCCTAAAGTTATTGGGATCGGATGGACTACCAGATTTAAACAATGGGATAACTTTACTAATTTTCATTTGGTCAGGAAATATACCAAAGTCTATACATTGATTAAAGATAATAACAAGTATCGAAAAATAAGTAAGTATCGTAAAACCGGAATATGAACTTTTACGTTAAGATTTGCTTTATCTACTATTTAGTTTGGGGCTGGGCTCATATATATATATATATAAAACTTTTATAATTTTTTATTGATTTGCACTGATAATGTGGTAAACTACAAAAAAAAACTTTTTGAGGAATAAATTGTATTTTTTATATATATATACATATATTTTCTTAAAGAAGGTAAAGTTGTATACACTTTTTTCTACAAAGTCGTTCCGCAATAATAACAATAATATTAAACCAACATATAAAACATATAAAACCAACAATAAACTAGGTTAGGGATTTTTTTTATATAGTACTAAAACTAAAACAAATTTTGAGCAGAAAGTTTTTTTTTTTCTTTTAAAACAGTTTACTTGTATATATAACTAGGGAGCCCCGTAACGATAACATCAATCAATGTGAACTTATCCATGATATTATTATTCATCTTTAATAAATCAATTCTTGTCTATACTTGTACAACTTAGATTGATATAGTTTCATCCGACCATCTAGATGGTAAACGTCGCCTAATATGTTTGCTTGTTCAGAATATGATTTGAGGACCGCAAGATGTATCCGAAGAAGGTGAGGATTAGGTTAAGGCAAATAGAGGTAACGCTATTTGAGATGTTTTATGCGTAATAAATACAGGAGCTTTTTTAGGTGAATAGTAGATGTAGTACATTCATAAAATATTCCTAATGCATAAATTAATACTTAACAGTCAGAAGCCTACTTGAATACGCGAGTATAGTCTGGAATCCACAGTACGGGATCTATGTTGATAAAATTAAAAAAAAATTAAAGAAATCCGCTGTTCATAAACTTCAAACACAAAATTACCTCAAAATGTAATAATATTAATGACTGTAAACACCACCATCTGTTACCGCTGAGTCTTAGAAGAGAAGCTACTGACCTAAAATACTAACATAACATTGTTACGAATAAAGTTGAGAATAGCGAGATACTCTCAAGAATTTACTTACAAACGCCAAGTCGTTCCAATCCCAGGAGAAACTACCTTAAATTCTATACTAACGCATGTACAGATTATAGAAAAAAATCATATTTGAATAGAGTACTAGTTAATTTTAACTGTAATCACTCTATGCATGTTGATTTATTCATGAAAAAACGAGGTGTTCGTTCGTAGGATTAATACAGACTTCTTTGGAAATGTGACACAAAATTGTTTAAATAAGTGAGTAACATTGTTATTATTGTTGTAAGATAAAAAAGGTACTATTAGTGAAAACTGCATAAGGCATGGTTGTTCCATATTTTTAGTTCTACTTTTTGTAACAAATGCTGTTTGTTTTCCATGAAAATAAAATAAAATAAAACTATTTTTCTACTTGGGAACACTTACACAACGCGGTGACGCTTTACTTCTGTATCACTATGCGCAAGTTAAAGTAAAAACAACGAACCTTAGGAAAGTCAGAGAACTGCACCGTGAAGCCGAGCAGCTGTGATAAGTACATGAGCTGGTCTTTAGCTCCCGGAGTGCTGCCGCCGCTGCCGCCTGTTGCGCTGTTCTCGCTCACACCTGGTACACATTATATTCCAAGAGTACAAAATCGGTTTCCATTAAACTTTTATACATCGCGTTATATCGAATTAAACCATAGGAAAATAATATTTTCTCGCCACAGATATTACATATAATACTACAGTACGAATCGCCTCAACCCACAGAAAAAATGGGACCGTTGTAACTTCCAGTCTATTCTTCCGGCCAGATTTATTATTTCTACGTGGCCATAGATGGCGCAACTAATGAAAAATATTGTAAACCATTTATATATCGATATAAAATTTTGATCTAACACTAAATACATCAAAGTATTTTCAATACCATAATTAACATGTTTCGATGTCTCTTATTTCATCTGCAATAATTGTTTACATAATGCTATCTATTTTTAACAAGTTTTTCACTCATATACATGATAGAACCCCACGCTCATACCAAATTATATTAGAATTCATCCGGCACTATCGGATTTTTTGGCAGAAAAAAAACCATTACCCTATTACATTTTTTTTACCGAGTCTATATAAATTATAACTATAGTAACTCTCATTAAAATCTGTTCAATTGTTTCGGAGCCTATTCAATTATTCCGAAGTAAAAAAAAAATGCCTGTGGTAAAAGTTATCCATCTCCACTTGCTCTTTTCCAACTGTTATCAAAACCGTTTCAATAGTTTTTGAGCCTATGCAATACAAACAAACAAAACATTAAATCTTTTTCACTTTATGATAATAATATATATTTACAAATGTACAAATAATTATTGAGGTCTTTAGGACATGACACCGGGTAGCTCATGTTTCAGATCTCTTATTATAATAAGAGACCTTATTATAAATTTTATTTGACAAAATATTAATGTGCTTATATAAATCAATATTACAATACCTATAATATGTTAATCTCTTCATAAATTACAATTTTGATAGGATTGTAGTATTATACGACGTATGTATATATATTATAATATTCCGTCACGATAAAACTATTTTCTCAAACATGTGGAATACCATACCGTTTTGGTGAGTAGGCTGTCCCGCGCGCTGGTGGTAATCCATCATGAGCACACCTGGCACGGGTTGCCGGACATCGGGATTAGCACCACCGCCATTACTCACTATCGAACTGGTTCCACCCCCACTAACACCCCCCGGTGCCGGGCCGGTCACGTTGGATGAATCACCCTCCTGAAAACCACATTAGTTTCAATTTTACAAAACATTCTGTGACGCCATTGCAATCAATTTAGTATGTTTCCTCTCTTAAGGTGAGTACTGACATTATTGATTTTGAAGACAGATCGACTATTATGCCTGGTTTGTATAGTGAAAAATTATTTGATTTGGCCACGAACAGATACACATTTATTATTTGAAAATGTCCATATATTGAATATTGATCGACTCTTGGTTCCTATAGTGGAGAAACAATTCGCTTTGGCAATGAACAAATACATTTTAATATCTATTATATGATAGCGTGTCAATATATGACTAGGCATATAGTTAACTCTATAATGAAAAACGATCGTTTTCGCTACAAACAATGAATTAGACATTTATTATATGCAAAAACTTGTCGAAATATATACTGTAGCCAAAAATCTTTTTAATAGAAAACTCAGCATACGTGCAAAGAATAAAACAAAATATTATAAAATATATAATTTCAGTATAGATATAGTCTATAGTTGGTATTTGGATCCGGAATCTAAATGTAGGCACTATATTACCTGTGGTTGGTTAGAATTTTTAGTAGCTTTTCATACTACAACAATGAAGAGTTGATTGCGATTTAAATTTAAAATTTAGTCCAGGAACACTTTTTTCTGTGATAGAAATGACAGAAATCGTGAAAAATTAACAAATAAATTTTGTGCAGAAGACTAATTTTTTATGATTTCCCATATTAATAATACTCAAATTTCAGTTTCTGAATATGTGTAATCCTTACAGCTTCTTAGCGTAATATTTTAAAGATCAAATCAAAATCAAAAATTTATTATTCAATTAGGATATTACAATCACTTTTAAAATGTCAAAGATACTACGCCATTGGTTCACAAGTCTACGCCGGGAGACCTTGTACTGTAAAGAAGAACCAGCAAGGGCAATTTTTTTTCTCCCCGCATTATTACAGAGTCGTTAGTTGGAAGGCGGCTTCAGATACACAGTCTGAACCCAACCTCCGATACAAATTACAACAACTAACAAATATATATTTCCGTCACAAGAGTCATATCGCATTAAACAAATCTGATATGTATATGTCCAGTACAAAACAAAAATATCATATATTATAGAATCATTAAAATTATATATCGCAAAATTTACATCCAAGCATGTTTAATTATTCTGGAAATTAAATATCGTAAAAATTACATCCACGCATTTTTATCATTCAAGAAATCATTGACCAGATAACAGAGATATCTCTATGTAAGCCTTACTTTTCGTTTGTTGTCTGCGTTAGTAGCTGTCTGGGAGTCGGTGGACGCGGCAGAGTCCCCGTTGACGGCGTTTGAGACCGAGTCACTACTCATCTCCATCGCCAGCAGAACATCTGAGTGTTTAACAGCTGGTTTGTAAAACTGTTGGTAAACAAGCAGAGTACCTTACCTAACAGTAAGTGTTACTATCATATACTCTTGAAAATATTGCAATTTTGCATCTCTTTATTAGGGTCTCTTGCATCTTTGTAGTTGCAGTAATTTAGTGCATTTTTGTGTTTTAGCACGTTAAGAAATGTGCGGTCCAAGTTGCGTCTTAGGTATTCCGGTTCATAACCTTTATTTACTAATATTAAGTATAACCTTATTTTGTAAGGACACTCTATACTATATGGAATAACGTTATGCTGAGCGCATAATATTACATGTGTCAGTTACTTTTATTTGTGTTACTTTGCACAAGCCATGTTAATAGGCCATAACCATCAGTTGCAGGTAATTGTTACATAATCTACTTACGTTAAACGTAGCATTTGTTTTAACACAAAGTCGCAAATGAGAAATTGAAGGTGGCCCTACTGTTCCAAAATAGATACTATATCTGAACATATTTATAAATAATCAGTATCTTTATGATTCGTGGTAGAGTCAACATAGATGTTATATAACATTCATTATATGTACTTATATCATAAATGTGAAAGTAACTCCGTGTGTATGTTTTCCACATCAAAACGGCCGAACGGCAGTGCCGTTTAACCAAATTTGACAAGGAAACTCGATATAATTGACATCAACATTTTATCAATGTCGGAAACATTGAACTTTGTTTATTAATTAAACGATAAGGTCAACATAACTTTTTTCGTATTGATCGATCGTTTATGAATATAGCGTGAATACGCAACATATTTCGGAAAAAATGTTTAAACTAGACAACAATGCACATGTCAGACATACACAAATACTTTATGAATTTCATTAGATACTCAATTACTTTCATAATTTTTA
This sequence comes from Scirpophaga incertulas, assembly GCA_036419045.1. Lineage (NCBI taxonomy): Eukaryota > Metazoa > Arthropoda > Insecta > Lepidoptera > Crambidae > Scirpophaga > Scirpophaga incertulas. The sequence goes on along the minus strand of CM071629.1, from coordinate 22,667,716 downwards.
CCTTTTCAGAACATTAGTAAAAGTTAAAATCTTCATTGAATAGAATTAATAAATATATGGGTACTTCTTTATCATTATTCTTCTTTAAAGTATTAAAATTCTTTTTTTTTTTTTCACTTTGATTATTATGAAAAAAAAGAATAAAGATTACGAACAGAAACTATTTGCAATAAGCCCTGTGTATAGACTTGTGTATATATTTCCTTAATATACCAAAGTATATTTATAATAAATAAGAACTAATGATAAATATAATTGGTAAATATTTATTCTCTTGATATAGTCAGCAAGTATATTTTCATGCTACCGGTTATCAATATACCTTTATAAAAGAAATAAGTTTTTCAATTTGATCTGCAATAATCTGCGAGTAGGGGAAAAAGCTATGTCATTCTTGTGCAAAAAACTGCGAAAAGAAAGTTAATGTGTTTTCTCTACCTCTAAGAAAGAATGTATACCTGAAAATATCAAGGTTATGCGCAACTTCTATGCAAACGGTTGATAGTTCTAGAGACACTACTAGCCTATTTCTTGTGTTAAACTTTACTATGGTAAAACCTTGGTGTGCAGCGACGAGCAAACCGCGCTAGCGCTAGGCGCTAGGCGCGAGGCGCGAGATGGAACTGTTGCCGCATACATACTGTGTGCGGCGCGTCGTTTTGCCGTTTTCTTGTTGGGCCCGAGGCCGGTGGCGGAGTGCGGCGGCGCGTCGCACTGCACCAAGAACTCGCGGCGGCGCGCCTGGCCGCGCTCCTCGAGCACGCGGTACTGCGGCGACCGCGCGCGCGCCGCGTGCCGAGCCACGGCCAGCCGCGAAATGGGGTTGTCACAGCCGCCCAGCGAACCGTTTGCGCCCACACCCCCTCCGCCCGCACCGTTCGCGCCGACCCCAGCCGCGCCCTCCTAGAAACAATGACATGTGTTAAGGGTGCAAGCTCATTGAGTCGCTAATGACGATCGCTGTAAGATTCTGTCAGTATATTAGCAGTACCAGGGATCAAACGTATTCGGGAGATAGAAACACTCTTGATCACAAAAAATAAAACAATCGACGTTCCATTCATAGCTCGGGGCAAAACCGGTAGGTGTGGCAGTTTGTGCAAAAAGCAAAAGCACATTGACCACTAGTAGTAGTGACCACGCGTATGACACGCGTAGTCACTACTTGTAATTAATAATAATAATAATAATAATAATAAACTTTATTGAAAATAAACATTACAATTAGGAGCACAATTACTTAATTACTAGTTTTACCATTACCAATTATTGCGATCACTATCGCTAAACTAGGTTTCGTACAAAACCTGTATCTTAGCTACAGTGCTCTCACATGTAATAAATTACTAAGATTGTACGCACGACTAGTTTTGTACTGAGGGTTTACAATAACGTTTAATTTTTACGTATATATTTTACATTATGTGCATGCGTATATGTGTGTGTGTGTGTGTGTGTGTGTTGTGTGTGTGCGCGCGCACGTTTGCGTGTGCGCATTAATACTTAAAGTTTCTGAATCATGAAATTACAGAAATAAAATTTTCCGTGTCATTGTAATTTAGCTTTTTAATTCGCACGTAACCTTTAAAACGCTTAATTTGCGTCGATACTAAAAGATTTATAAGAAATCTTTCCCCCACTTGTGTGAGCCTGAATAGTGGCTATCATTTATCAATCAATTAGAATTTATAATCTTTAGTTTTACTTCAAAACATCACTTCCACTGTGTATAAGCTTCACAACGGATATTAATTAGTGATGAAACGGATATCCGGTAACTATCCGGTATCCGGCCTATCCGGCCTATTTTCACTATCCGGCTGGATACCGGATAGTAGGGCACTATCCGGCCGAATACCGAATACTAGATGTTTCCCGCGATACCGTTCGCGCTGAGTGCTTTACGCCCTAAACTCGTCTATATCGCGCTTTTCTGTGGGAATACAAAAGTTTTTAAGCCTATCTATATTGTTTCTCGTTGTCTAATCTATCTCTGTATCAAATTTCAGCAAAATCAGTTCTTTAGTTTAGGCGTGAGAGAGTAGCAGACAAACAGACTGAATTTATAATATTAGTAACGGATTATTTTGCACATACACACACATATGAAACGCGATAAGCGGCCGAATATCCGGTGGCCGGATATCCGGCGCTCCGGCCTCGTAGTTAGCCGAATATCCGGTATCCGGTATCCGGCCAAATCACTATCCGTTTCATCTCTAATATTAATGCAGTTTTCAACAATATATAGTGACTTTAATATATATATGTATAATACATATTAGAATAAAGAAAAATATACAACGCAATATACTCGTGCGAAGCTGGGGCGACTCGCTAGTTAAGAATATTTTACACTTAACTATAGTGTGGCATTTCATTACTACAGCTCAAATTCTAAATAACTTTGTGTAGTCGCGTGAGGAACGGTGAAATGAGCTTACACTTTATTCGTTAGAATCATTTACTGGATTTCACTATAGATGAAAATACTAACGAAGAAACGGCAAATAACTTAGTTATGTGATAATACGACGATACATAAATGCTGTACTGTAGTGTACTGCACCTGCTACAACAAGGTTCAATTTAATTTTGTATTATGCATTAGTTAAAATTCTTATTATGCATTAGAAAAAATCGTTAGTCAAACACTCTGACCCAGTGTAGATTGGAAAAATTCACACACACACCTTTCAGGTTTCTATGCAGTTGTACACAGGGTGCTTCACAATGTTTTCTTCAGCGTAGGGCGTCGATGTGTGATACGTATCATATTCACATAACAGAAAACACCCAAAACTCTATTATAGAAGACGAAATCGCGTCAACGTCGCATGTAATATAAAAAAATATATTGCATATAATAAAACATACGCGAAAATTAAATTCAATACATTTCGTGATATCAACTTCTAAAGTATTGCCTAATCTATACGCTGCATTAAGAGATCAACATACAGTAATCGTATAAACATCGTTGGGCTGTATTCTTGTATATATTCAATTTAAATTAAAATGTAATCAGTGTGTGTGAACCTTTATGAGATTCCTAGGCTTCTTTTTGGTTGGTGGATGACGTCGCTTGTCCTGAGGCGGCCGCGCTCTCAGCAAGGCGGGCGGCCATCGGCGACGTACTTCTTCTAACATTAGTTCTGCTGCTCGACGCTTTGAAATTTTCTTGCCATTGCCTTCGCCTTCGGTCTCTATATCACCGACAGTGCATGCTGTGACAAATACCTGCAATGCACATATTTATCGGCATATTATCAGTCTCGTTAGTAAACAGTGCAGTCAGCAACACGTCAAGCTTTACATTTCAAATACTAAAACCGTCACCATTACGGGCAAAATACGAGCTGTCTCAAAGTCAAAATGTAAGGTTTGAAGATTCAATGCTCTGTGTACAACAAAAGAAATCCTTAATTTTGAGTAAAATATAAAACAAGGGTTATGCACATGAAAAAAATATATAATTTGTATAATTTGACGATAAAGGACGTAAGTACTAATTTTCTACCTTTAAAGATTACTTTAAGCACGACATAAAGAACATTTACGAACTTTACAAACATACAAAATCATAGAACGAAATTGACGTTACATTTAAAATTTTACATACATATATGTCACGCCTTGTTCCCAATGGGGTAGGTCCACCATCTCTCCACTTGCTACGATCCTGGCACACTTCTCTTGCTTCCTCCACTTTCATGAGCGTCTTCATGCATGCTCGTCGGTTGCGAGTACTCTTGACCCGGCCTTTCTTTAGGACATCTTCGATTTGATCGAGATATGTCCGCCTAGGTCGACCTGCACCGATTCGTCCTATCATTCTTACCTTGTGTATCTCTTTCGTTAATCTTCCTTCATTCATTCTTTCAACATGGCCGAACCATCTTAGCATCCCTTTCCCTATCTTTGTCACTACATCTTCAACTACGCCGCATCGCTCCCTTATCACACTGTTCCTGACTTATGGCCGTTTTCACCAACCTTGTCTTAGCTTAGGTGACTCCTAAGTGACATGCTGTCACTTTTTATATTAACTAAAAAGAGTGAGACAGCATGTCTCTTAGGAGTCACCTAAGCTAAGACAAGGTTGGTGAAAACGGCCATTAGTCCTTCAGATTCACTCCAATTATACTTCTCAAGCTTCTCATCTCCACAGCATGAATCCTGCTTTAATGTTTCTTCTGCCACACCCAACATCCACTACCATACATCAATGTGGGGATCAACACGCCTCCATGCACAGCCAGTCGTGCTCTTTGTGATACGTTCTGGCTATTCATGAAGTTATGAAGTGCCCCATTTACTTTTCAAAACTCTTCTTTCAATATCACCATCACACTTGCCATCTCTCGTAAACTGTGAACCCAAATATACAAATTCTTTCACTTGTTCTACTTTTTGTCCCTCAATCATAATATCACAGTTAGTCATACATTCTTCTCTTTCAAAAACCATTACTTCGTTTTTCAAATTTTGTTCTTGCAAATTAAATAAACAAAATCTTTGACCTTTTGGTTAGATAGTAAGTAAGTAAAACTTGTGCGATATGGTCAAAATATTATGCAACAAAATTACTATAAATCGTGTATTATAAAAATGATTAAACATATGAAAGTTATAAACGGTAAATTCATAGGTGAAAGCCTATTAATTTACCTTCCTGGTGTTACGACGTTACTATTTACAATATGAAAATTAAAATATGTTTCATAAAAAATATTTTTTAATAAATTACCCTCATATGCGGCGGGCCTCGTTCTGATTTGACAGTGAATTGTACGGAGAGGTTGCGCTTTAGGGCCAACTCATGTACGAGTGACACCGGAGATTTTACCTCAGAATTGAGTATATCTCCATTCGTATCACCTGCAGAAAAATAAAGTTATAATTAAAGACACAAGACTCTATTTGAGATGCTGGATAGATTCCAGGTAAAATTTAATGAACTGTTAAGGTAAGGTAAGGTCGGTACATAAATTATTCAACTATTATTGTATACCGTAATCTGGTAATTACTGAATAGACTTATCAAAACAAAATGGTTTAAGAATTTTTTAATTTTGTAACAAACCTTATAAGTGTCATCATTAGAACAATACGTAACGTGAAAATTTATATAGAAACAAGTATATATAGAAACTTAATTTGATTATAATATTGCTTATATGCAGTTCCCTAGACGAAGTATCATGTGCGTTCCTTTCATTCTGAACATCGTTTCGTTATTGAACAGCTTTATATGGGAATGATTCTAAATTGCGGAATTAGTCTAATATATTCCGTTTCAACGGAACGACCGCGAACGTCTAGAATGTTACTTTTGGTTTCAGGTCCTGTTTACTTCGATCGCGAATGTCTAGAATGTTACATTTGGTTTCAGGTCCTATTTACTCTTGTGAACATATAGTTAAAACTTGTACGGGAGGTAGCGTTATTTTGAACAAGTCATTTTATACCGGCTGAAAATCATAACAATAATAGTTCACCCCTAACACATAATAACTCCGAACGTCAGCTGCGTCGATAGCGCTGGAGCTAAAGGAGACAGCATAAGAAAGTCATTGGAAAAGAATCTGCTCCGATGAATTTTATACTTATATTATAATGTATACTTATATTAAATGTTTTTTCAATACCATTGCTTGTAATTGGTATGTAACTACACCAATTTTAGTTTCACAATGTACCTATCATATTACCAACTTATATGCGTCAGTCATGTGCATGAACCTCTTTTAAAATTAAAAAAAAAAAAACAAATTAACCTTATGAAATTTATACATCAAAATTTTAATACTTTTAAAATAATAAATAAAATCGTCAGCCGTATTTTTAACGGGGGTAATACCGTCAGTCAGTCTGATAAACATTTTGCGTGTCAGTACATTTGAGTGTTGCATAGGCTTTTTGGAAAATAAACTGTCAATTTTTACACCCATAAACAATTTCCTGACGATCATTTTTATTTTTTTAATATTTAAATTGTATTAATTTAAATTCAATAAGTATAATATCAATTTAATATAAAAAACACCACATTTTATTTATTAATTTTGTGTCGGTTTCAAATTATATGCAGAAATATATATTAATTATTATTATTGTCGCTTATGTCACGTGGTTTTATAAAACACGTTCGGTGTGAACGACTAAGGATATAGAGAGGTGTGTGCGACAGCGAAGATGATGTTTTTAAAGTAAGTAAATATGAAAGCTCACAGTTGTCGTCAGTGGGCGTGGGAGCGGCTGGGGAGCTGTTGCCGGTACTTGCGGCGCTGGAGGCCGCGTTGGCGGGGGCGGGGGCGGCGGCGGCGGCGGCGGCCGCGGGCTGCGGGCGCAGGTCGTGCAGGGCGCGCGCGGCCGCGTCGTGGCGCGCGGCCTGCGGCGTGCTGCCTTCGCCGAGCCACGCGCGCCCGCCCACGGACACGCGCACGCGGTATGTCAAGCCGCCGACGCCCATGCCAGGTCCCATCGGCACACCCATCTGACAAACACACACACAAAGTGCAGTATAAATTAATTCTAGTAAAAAATGCTGTTCCGTTGGGGTCAAGGCTTATTGGAAATGGCTCAAAGTTATGTAAGGGATATTTAGAACAAAAAGAGAGAGACGGGGTATTGAAAAATATGACTTGGCCGCCTCAAAGTCCAGATCTCAACCCGATAGAGCTTTTATGGGATGAGGTGGACAGAAAGGTGCGTGACGGGTGTCCGTCCTCTCAAGAAGACCTTTTGCGGATACTTCAAGATAGTTAGAAAAATATTTCAACAGAAACAATCAATAAATTAATTGCTCGTATGCCGAGACTTATAAAAAAAGTCATAAAATGTAAAGGTGGATTATTCGATGAAAAATCTGTTTAAATAATAAACGCCATTTTTAACATTACAATCAAAATTTTTGCATATTTTAGCGTAACTGTATTTAAATTATTACTTAATTAGTATATTAAACCATTTGATTTCTTATATTTATCGTTTTATTCAATTTTCCCCGCATTTTCCTACTTTGATTATGGTGGTCTCAAACTTTTGGCCGGCAGTGTACAAACAATCAAAAAATGTATTAATTCTATACATTTCGAGAGGTGTAGTAGATTACACATCCACGACTCAATATGGGTTTTTTTTAGAGTTAGATGAAATAAATTCTGCGGTCTCTTTGGTCTGCACTCTTTTTTTTTTGTGATAGTAATTTTTTTTATGTCCTTATTTATTATCTATTTACAAGTAACTTATCAATTCTCAGTTGGGAGGTGTCTTTTCTCCGTGTTGTAGGAACAGATGGTCCCGTCACCCACAGGTATAGCCTCATCTATATTCTACTATAATATACTATTACAACCATTATTAACTATTCCTTAAGACTAACAATGTTTAATATCTATGGTTAGTTTTTACATTTTGTTTATTATAAGTTAATACTAGTATTAATATAATTATAGAATTATTACATGTACTCAATATGGGTTTATAAAGGCCTTGTAATCGTGTTGTGTTAGCTCGAGTGCATCTGCTGCCTCGTACGAGTTGACTTTTCATTATATCAAGCTGCACATATTGTTTCCTTTTTGTTGTCTGTTGTTTAATTAACTCGATATTGATTGTTGATCGTTATTCAGACTCTACAAAAATTGATTTTTCTGATTATGATAAATAAATTATTATTTATTTTGTCGTCACACTGCTGTTAAATAAAAGTATAATAATGAGAAGCATGTGGTAAGCGTGCTCACTCCAATCCCGAGCGGAACGCCGACGCCCAGGCGGTAGGCCCGGCCGCGCCCGCGGCACGCCACCGCCGGGATAGATGTGTATATTGCCGGCTGGCACAGCTTCATCGCCAGCGCGTTTAACTCCACAGTCGGCATCACTGGCAAAAAGCAAATGATAAGAAAGTGATGTTTCTGAAACATGCTTGGAAATTTGAGCATAATTTTGACAACCTTCTTCGAGATAAATCGAAATTGCTGTACTGGCCAAATACATGCGAGCAGCGACCGGCAAAAAATGTATGAAAATCCATATCGCCCATATAGTTTTAGCGGCCAAATAAATATACATGTATACATTCATATCTATCGTGTATTTTAAAAATGGAACGATTTGCTGCATTAAGAACATTGTTTATAAAACAACTTGATCTTTGAGATTGATTTCCTCGAACAGCGTCTGCTATTGTCGGTCTCGGTCTCACTATACATAAAATAGGTTTGCTTTTCCATGGGAAAAAGGGTTCGGAAGTATTTCCACCGCCATAGAGAAAATAGCGAAAATGGGGTTGCGCAAGCTGAACATAAAATGAGAAATGAATGTTGATTTCCATAATGTGCAAACTAATTCGTTTTTAACATTTTCCAGAGAAAAGAAAATATATGTTATTACTTCATGCATGTTAAAAAAAACTAAAAGATTTTGTTGTTATGATATTCGGGGAATGAAGGAATGAATGGAAGACAGTCTATTCAACGATTTAGACGATAACATTTTTTATAACTAGTACAGGGTTAGTAAAGAAGAATTTAAAGGGCTTTTCCTTTTTATTGAAGTCGATAATAAGAAACAAAATACTAACTACATGAAAACATATTCCTTTCAAGAGAAGCTAACGGTGTGCCTAAGCTAATAGTAATAATAAAAGCAGTGCAGCTTGTGGCGAGCTGCCGGTGAGTTGCAGCAATGAGTTAGCCTCTCATTCCCGGTATGCCCCCGCCCAATCACAGTTGCTGGAGAGTACAACAATGTGGCACGACGAGTTAGCCTCTCATTCGCGGTATGCCCCCGCCCAATCACAGTTGCTGGAGAGTACAACAATGTGGCACGACGAGTTAGCCTCTCATTCGCGGTATGCCCCCGCCCAATCACAGTTGCTGGAGAGTACAACAATGTGGCACGACGAGTAAGCCTCTTATTCCCGGTATGCCTCCGCCCAATCACAGTTGCTGGAGAGTACAACAATGTGGCACGACAGTTAGCCTCTCATTCCCGGTATGCCCCCGCCCAATCACAGTTGCTGGAGAGTACAACAATGTGGTACGACGAGTTAGCCTCTCATTCCAGGTATGCCCCCGCCCAATCACAGTTACTGGAGAATACAACAATGTGGCACGTGCTCGATGAGATACCTCGCTCTTCTATTTTCAAACTAGTTGGCCAGACTGCGACGCAGCGGACACATTTGTAATCTTCCATTATTTTCGCTCACAACTTACTCGGTAGAAATACTACTACGTCAAATTAAACTATAAGTTGAAGGGACTAAGTAATGAGTTTGCTCTCTAGAAATCAGGAAGCTAATTTTTACTCCTTTTACCCTATTTGTTTTCGCTCAACACTTTGTTGGTGGGAATAGATGTATGCACTTTTGTATTAAGAGGTAAACCGAGTAATTAATGGCATCGCGTAGCTTATAGCGAAAAATGCAAACACATTTTATGTAGACGGAGGCTGTTCCGCTAGATATCTCTAACTCATTCCTCTTAGGCTTGAAATGGGTTTTATAGAGGGTCTAACAAATGAGAATAGCAAGAGAAAGTCAGATAAATGATATAGTACATTACTGCAGCGGCCAGCAATAGAGGCATTGATGGACGAACGTGTACACGTGGGCCGAGGTGAAGCCGAGCCACACATACGTAAGTCCATCAATGCCTAGTTGTGGCCAAGACTTGTATAGTACGTTTTTCAAATAATGCGCGGAAATTATGTACTATTTCAAATTCACGCGCGAAAGGATTCGTTGGTTTTTTTTTTATTATTATATAACAGGTTTTTTTTTTCAAGCCAGTTCGATACTTAAATACAACTCTGATAAGTTGCCTCCTTGGTTTGCCATTTTTCGGAGCAACAAATCGTTCCATTTTTTAAAATACACGATAGATATGAATTTACATGTATATTTAATTGGCCGCTAAAACACGACAGATATGGATTTTCATATATTTTTTGCCGGCCGCTGCCGCATGTATTTGGCCAGTACAGCAATTTCGATTTATCTCGAAGAAGGTTGTCAAAATAATGCTCAAATTTCTCAAAAAAAAAATGCTCATGTTTGAGAAAAAAGATATAGCTGTACTCGAACATTCTAGCTTATACGTAGCGTAATACCTGAAAATAGTAAATGGATAGCTTGTAGTAAAAACGCGCTATGTAAGGCCGGTCGGTGTGAAGATCATTGGGGACTGCCTTTCAGTAGTGGGTCTCGGTTAAAATGATGTCGATGATAAACACAAATTAAGACATGATAGTTAGCATAGATGAACGCACCCAGGTGCCGGTGGTGCGAGTGCGGCGCGGCGTGCGGCTGCGCGGCGCGCGGCGGCGGCGGCGGGAAGCTGGTGGCCGTCAGCGCGGCCTGCGCGGCGGCGTGCTGTGCGCGCTTTATTGACGAGCCCTGCAACAGACAATAGATGAGAAGCAAAACAGACTCACACATACATACTTATTATACGTGCAAAAAATGCAATGAAAAAGAACATGGTTCCGCGAAGTCAAATCGAGTGGTCGATCGTAAAGTGAAGTGCTTAGTGTGCGGTCGTTCTAATCACGAATCTACCCAGTGTCGATTTGCAAATCCCGGCGGCCGCGGCATCGCTCGCACACACACATCCGCAACATTTCACTTTTATTTGTAAATACGTATATGTATGTTGTTGGTGACATGTATAATCCTAGTGTGGAGTGACGTTTTATTTTAAAACAAAAATAAAAATAAAAGAAAATACCTCCCTCATATTAAAGAAATGTGCGGAAGTGCAAAACGAATGTAAAGAATATTGGCATTAATAGTACATTATGATACTAGTGTGCAAAGTTGTTCATTGCATACGAGGCGGTATTGGTCGCGCGAGCCGTAAGGTGAGCGCGACAATTTAGCCGAGGATGCTCACAATGCTCACGAGTTTCATACGACGTTTTTCAACACAAGTTGAGGAAAAAAGCTAATAAAATGCAAATTTTTATTTATTAAAACAATTTATCAATGAAGAAAAGTTATAAAAGCGCAATAATGTTCTTGAACGGCAACAACCAACTTTCATTTTTACCGCGCAATCGCGCATGCGCACGCCGCTCAGCGTAATGGCGGCATCGGCATACAGGTACGAATCAAATTATTAGTGATGAAATGGATATCCGGTAACTATCCGGTATCCGGCCTATCCGGCCTATTTTCACTATCCGGCCGGATACCGGATAGTAGGACACTATCCGGCCGAATACCGAATACTAGATGTTTCCCGCGATACCGTTCGCGCTGAGTGCTTTACGCTTTAAACTCGTCTATATCGCGCTTTTCTGTGGGAACACAAAAGTTTTTAAGCCTATCTATATTGTTTCTCGTTGTCTAATCTATCTCTGTATCAAATTTCAGCAAAATCAGTTCTTTAGTTTAGGCGTGAGAGAGTAGCAGACAAACAGACTGAATTTATAATATTAGTAACGGATTATTTTGCACATACACACACATATATGAAACGCGATAAGCGGCCGAATATCCGGTGGCCGGATATCCGGCGCTCCGGCCTCGTAGTTAGCCGAATATCCGGTATCCGGTATCCGGCCAAATCACTATCCGTTTCATCTCTACAAATTATCATTCAGCCAAAATTTAATAAATTCAAGAAAACAGCATATGATAATATAATGTATTTAAATAAAATTATAGTGAATCTTTGATTACTATTGCACCTCAATGCAAGTTTGTTGAATGTAAATTTAGCTATTAACTATTATTAAACATTAGAATACATTTGTTCGAGAAAAAGAAAGTGCTACCAGACTAAATTAAGAATGCATTGTACGTATATAAAAACGTCTTGTAACAGGGAACAACCGAATTTTATCGGGTTATAAATATTGCACACTAGTGCGTAATGAAATTGCGCACTAGTGTGCAATATCCTAGTTTTTGAGATTAAAAACACGCATGAAACAGCCCCGCTATGAGAACGTGTGTTGAAAAGGAATTGAAAGAAAGTACAATCAACTACATAGATCAATATGTCCAAAGTTACAATTATCATTTATTCTACTACTCTACTTAATTTATAACTTTGATAACTTTAATCTCTTTGTAGTCAACTGTAATTTCCACTTCGGGTTTCTTGGGGCATCTAATAACACTTTGTTAGCTACCTTCTGCCCACAATGAACAATGTGTGAAATATATTCGCTCCACAAATTATAAAATAGTCACGATTAAAATAATGTGTGAAATGTAACTAATTTGTAATTAATTGAAGCAAAATTTACCTCAGCAGTGTATTCTTCAGTATCACCCAGTCGCAGTGTTACGGTGAATACTTTTTTATGTGCGGGTCCCGTTTCAGATGTGAGGCGATACTGATGCTTAATCTATGGAATAAATATAATCTGTAGTATAATAATTATGGTTTTATTCTTTATTGGTAACGGAGTTAGGTGGATTGTTAAAAATAAAGTTTAAGTTATTTATTATTATTATTCTTAAATCTACTATGTTAATTTTATATTAATAATATTAATAAGTGCATTCGATTATGTTACTATATCTACACTGATTAATAGAAAATAAGTAATTACAATGAATCGTGGACAATATTATAGTTATGGCACGGACACGACAGTGCTTATGACTACGTGGTTACTATACGGACACCTTAAATGTTCGGCTAGTGCATCGAACATTGTGTGTTAATTTAAAATATTGATAAATAATCTAAATAGAGAATAACCGTGTACAACCATTATTCTACCGTAACATCTGAACAGTCATTCTACTGAACCCTTGAAATTAGTGTATGGATGTTGTACCTTATTGTACCTGGCCAATTCATTGACCAGGCACATTGGAGTCTTCTCTTTACTGTTGGCCTGTGCGGTGGCCGGGCGAGCCGCCTCGCTGTCGCCCGGCGCCGCGCGCTCTGCGTCCACCGTATCACCGACAGCGGCGCTAGCGCCTATACCAGACATATTGCCGGTACCGCTCGCCGCACCGGAGCCTGTCGATACCGATGCCGATGCCAGTTTTGCCGTTTTGCCTTCCTCGCTGCTAGGCGTCGCCGCTGCAGTCGCTACCGGGGTTTGCACCACTAAACCAATACAAACATCCATTTTATAATACCTTTTAGCAACGGCACAAGTTAATTGCAAAATAAAGAACAGTCTATCTGCGACCTCAATATAGCAACAACTATTTCATTCTTTATATTTTCATTACAGTATATAAAATAATATAATCAAATAGAATGACAAAGTAAGAGTGACCTAAATACACTTTGCTTTGAAAGTGCCCACACGGTCAACTTAACGCACGTCAATGTTGCAGTCAATTCAGGACAAGCGTTCTACGTTCGTGCGTTAAGCGTTCTTTTGTGTTGGTAGTCATTATAGTAGCCTTGTTCGTTATATCTTTTGCGGCATAATTAAATGCGCGGCCAGTCCTAACATCTGCAAATCCCCTAAGCGTACACAAGTCTGATACGCTTGTCGTTCTACTTTGATTAATCTCTAATTTTGGTAAATCTTAAGACTTTCCATTCCCCGATTCGGATATCATAAGGTGACCAATAATATTAACTTAGCGAGAGTTGTCTGGAATCCATATAGAATCATAAATGTCAAATCACAATAAACATATCAGATTTACATATCCGGCAAAATAATAATAATAATTCACTTAGTGACCTTGTGAGAACCTAGTCCGCGTTGAGGGGACCAACGCTGCGTTTTGCGGTTGACGTGTTCCACTGAAGGTCCTTTCTGTTCCAACAGCCATCACTTCTACGAGCAATATGCGCTGCCCACTGTCACTAAAGGTTCTTCAGACTATATCGGTGACCCTGATTCTTAGGATATATGAATCAATCACGCGTAGAAACATCGATAGCGCTCTCGATTGCTCTTGAGTGCCTCCCATTCCGTGGCCGAGGAGCGTCATCGGTGGTGGAGATCGGGGGAGGTATTGTAGCCTCCCCCGAGGAGGGCTCCTCGGTATCGGCGGGGGAGCGGAGGCTGAGGGTTCCCGGGGGCTCCCTACATGCCTGAGGAAGGCCATCCCTGAGGTTTTTAGTGGGTAGGCCTCCCCCTTCTGGGGAGGAGAGCCTCACATAACCGCCGGCTCGCCACAGCCGAGGTATGCAACTTAATGCATTTTTCTCAGGGGGAACAAAAAAAAATGTTTCAGTTATGTCATTGGCAACAACTGCGTATCAAAGTTTTTCGTCTTAAAAAACTACGGCAGATAGACCGAGAATACACCACGTAACTTTCCGAACGGGATCTTTGAAGATGGACGTGTCTAGTTGGGCTATTTGTCGTAGGTATTCGTCAACTTCCTTCATAATGCTGGAAGTTTCTCTTCTTAGGAGTAGGCGCCACATGATTGTGTGATGTGATTTTCGGCGTCATTTCAAAACCTATTTGTTGAGAAACTCTATTTATTATTATTATAGTCGGGAAAGTCTTCAATCATTATGCCCAAGACTTCCATGGTCTCCGCCTTGAGTATGATATTATCAGTATATAATTGGCTTATCAGCTAGTGCAAGAGAAAAGTTATTATGGGTTTCATATGTTTATGGTTAAAGAAATGAGTAATTTTAGGAGCACTTTAAAGTCAAATTGAATAATATTGATTCACTACGGCAAAAAGAAACAAGGATTGATTATTCTGTGACGCAACGCTAATAATGTCTACCAACGACTAAATTCGAAAAATGATTCGGTGACACAATCTTATGCAACAAAATGAGGGTATACGTGTTTATTTTATTGCTGAAGTACCCACTTGACAAAAAAATAAAAGAGTGCATAAGCCATAGTTAACGTAAACAAACAGGGTGACGAGAAATAACGGTGGGCGGTTAAATATGCCTGTGAGTGTAGATAACGATGACATAACTCTTTATTGCACACCAAAAACAAGAACCATAGACAAAAAAATTACAATAACAAAAGTACAACAGGCGGCTTTTGCTCCCTGTCAGGCAACGTTGAACTAGGGAAGTACTATAAGGAGATTTATATAGGAGATGGTTGCAATAATTGGACTGGACAAAATGGGCTATAACTATTTTAAGTTAATAAATCAGAAGGTGACATGTGGAAGCGACTTATAAATCAACTCCGGTCTATGATAAATAACCATTCAATAAGAATATTAGAGTTGTTACTTGAAAGCTCGCGTCGAATATGAAAATAGTAAAATAAACATTCACCATGTAGTTCCTTAGTAACGTTATGAAACACAACATATAAACGTGGAATGAACATTGAAAACAAGGAAACGTGAATATACTGAACAAATTACTAAGGCAATGGATTTTTAGATGTAGAGTATATGGTTTACTACTTGTGTTGCACACATACTCGTGTTTGAAGCATAGTCGGTCTCGCTAATTACCTATGTTCTGTTGTGGTTGTGGCTGTGGTGTTGGCTGCGGCTGTGACTGCGAGTGCGGTTGGTGCGGTTGCGGCTGACGAGGATGGCCATAGGGCGGCGGCATCACAGGGCCCCCAGCTGGCCCGTATCCACCGCCGCCCATACCATACGGCCGCCGCATCTGCTTCATCTGTCAAACGTATTGGTGCAGGACTTACATTGATAGCCACACGTCCGAAACACAAAAACCGATACTAATAATAGGTAAGCAATCTCCGAGAATCTCCCAGAAGATGGGAAAATCTTTTAGCTATTCTCTTAATTATTCATTGGTAGAAAATACCTTTGATTTGGAGATTTTTTATAGCACCTAAGGAAAGACTATCCATATGTTGCTTTTTTTTAAATAATCACGTTAAGGGAGTTTGTCGGTTGTCCTAACATAATAGAAAAACTAGCCATTTCAATAGGGTTTTGAACAATTATATCTCTTTTCTTATATAAAGTTATGAAAAAACTAAATACATAGGGGCCACGGCAAAGATGCCATAGATTTGTTACTCTACTGTGGTTTTCTAAGGATAAAAGATTTATTTATTATTTACACTTAAGATTTTTTCCAATCTCGCAAATCGCAAATACGCAAAATACGGACATCATTGCAAACACGCGACAACTATCGCACGAATAAGACGAAAACAACCTCTCCAGTCAATTTTTCGTCAATAAAGTACAGCCTTTTTATTTTCTATAGATTATGACCACAACGATAGCATAAATATTTATCATAAACGATAAATAGGAATACTTTTCTAAAATTCACTTCTTTAACCATAATATATTTAAGTGTAATAAGTTCTGTAGATGTTATACACAATACGCGCATTTGTGGCGATAATATACCAGTTCTTGCAATGATTGAAAATGGTACTGTTCCGATGCATTTAACAATTTCCTTACATAATACTAGCTAACACGAAAACGTCAAGCTTCTCATCATGTACCAATAAATATTTTTCTAACATTTCTTTTTTAACGTATATCAAATATTTTTATTTCACATACGTATATTGTTTCTATATACATGAGTATATGTATTTTATTCAGTTCAGTTCAGTTTGTTTTAAATATCGTTAGTATAATATATAATAACTAAAACCTGCAACTAGTATTTGTCAATTATTTTCAATTTGACCCGGTAGTTTACGGTCATGCGATGTTACGCTGTACGTGTATGTATATTGCTGCTTATCTGTTCCTGTGAGTCTACACTAACGGTGTGAGGGGGCACTGCGTGGTGCTGGTGCTGAGCCGGTGTAGGCGGATGGTGCATGGGGCGCGCGGGATGCGGTGGCCGCTGCGCCGTGTGATGCACAGGCACTGCGCCTAACCCCAGCTGTCCGTGCGCGCCCAGCGCAGCGCCGCCACCCGACGGACCCAGTGGGACCCTGCAGGACCACCATATCATACAAAATACATCTACACTCACATAGACAAATTACTTTGATAAAAATTTTTGTTTTCTTAACTATGACACTTTTACATAACTGTGACAAAAGTGCGGCTCAATTTGCATTAAGAGTGAACCGAATGATAGTGAGACACACCAGAGTGAATTGTTAACTATACGCACAGAAACAATGCTATGTTGTTACGTTGCAGTTTTCTGATGAGGAAAATTTTCACTATACTTTCACGGAGTAATAATAGATTATTAGGAGACATACACGTGCATCCAAAAGGACAGTAATGATATCATTGTTGTGACCAAATACTCTGTACTTGCAAAAGGTTATTCTCGTAACTGTCATTTTGCATCAGTAATATCCAATTTACGAGCGGAATTTAAATAGTCAACACAGTAATATTTAATAATAATTATTGTCAAACTGACTGCCTGAACTAGTTGCTAAGGTGTAATGACAAATCTACAAACCTCAGCTAAGAATTTGTAATCGGCAATCACGGCTGGTTGTGATTATTCATATATATAAGAATCGAGCTTTATATATATAGGAGATATATGATTCATAAGTGTAGCAGAAAAAGCAAAGGAACCCAGAATGAAAATAATGCTGAAATTAAATTAATTAAAATGTTCATAATTACTATTAAAAATGTTAATAAATAATATAAATAAAAAAATAATAATATAATAAGTATAAATTACTATTAAAAAGTTTATATAGAAAATTCATTTTCATTTTCTAGCATTTTCTATATTAACTATGGTACCTGCAAATATTGCAGTCACTATACGCGTTTTTGTATGCAAAAAGTAAGCTTTTAGGACTTTAGTCCTCGAGACCGATATGACTTTGTCAAGTGATGTGATATCACAAAAACTTTTCACAGCTACGGTTGAGGTTGTATTTAAGGCTTTCGGAGTGGAAAGGACTGCACTCAGCATTTACGGACGGATGACGCATGTTCGCTTTGCTGATAATATTGAAGTCATAACTCAGACCATGAAAAATTTGGCATAATGCTCGGACACCGCAGAAAAGATTCCCTACAAGTGGATATTAAAATCACTAAAATTATACGGAATGTGAATTGCTCTTGCACAATCCACTTAATTTGTAAATAGGTATTAAAAATACCATCCTAAAATCTAGGAACCCGTCAATCAATAACATAATACAAATTGGTATGGCATTATTATTTATTGCAAAATGCTTCTTTGACAATAATTTATCATATTACAATCTTGGATATCTCCTAATTTGTATCTCAGTTTTTGTCTAATATTTGGGAAATAAACATATATATATTTCATAATATTAGGTCTTATATGTAAAATTGGCGTTTTGATGTACTTTGGTCGAAATTGAAAATATATTAAAAAAAACGTAAACTATTTAAATTACAAATACAATAGGCTTGTTTCCACTAAGAATGAATCAGATGGGTTAGAGTTTCTAATGATTAATCATGATATGTAGTAAACAAAAAAACTACTTTTTTATTAAAATAATATAAGATTACTAATATTTTTGGAAATTAATTTCGGCAAAATTACTTATTTAATCACGTGACATTAAACACCAATCAGAGAAGCGTGACGTCACGCCTCGCGAAACACCGGCTGTAGTGTAGCTGTACATCATCTACCTAATCTGTGCTGTCAGTGAACACTGAACAGGTTATTTCGATACACTTTGTTTTCAATGACTATTGTTAAATTAATACAGTTTGTTTATCTTAAAAGACACGGACATTTGCCATGGAATCAAGATTTACCAAAGCAAACGGCAGTAATTTGCCCAAAATTGACGCCGTTATGCTTGGGAAATTTTTCGCAGCAAACACAGATTTTGTATATAAATAATTTGTTTGGCGTTTTTATCGTTGTGCTTTTACATTGGGGCACTATACAGTATTTATAATAAGAGGGATTAATTATTTATTATAATGATCTCGTTGACTGACATAAACAAACTCGAATGTTTCGCGAGGAGTGACGTCATTCAAGACGCCATGACAGTCTTGACCTTTTTCGAAGTCAATTATAACTTCATTTCTAAAAAAGCAAAATACTTATGAAAAAGGCCTATTTTTCTAAAAATAATATATATTAGGTGTAAAATAGATACTAAACTATAGTTTTAAACGAATTTCCAAATTTTGTCAACTAGCCTATATTCTGTGCTTTAATGTTTGACATAATTCCATATACATTTAAACATTGTTCTTTAAATACTTTGTCGCTAGGCAGGCGTTAGGCTGTAATAAAAATTGGGATAGGCCATTTTTAAATATATTTATTGTTTCAGTAGTCTATTCTTTTTGTTCGTATAGTTTTATTTTAACCAGTATATGATTTTCCGACTATTGTGTTCATCTCGCGGAGGGGGTAGGGAAATAGTGCATCGAAATTATTATTTCCGCAAGCTAACTATTCTACTTTTGCCAATTGACAATACTAGAATCCCACGTCCCGTTTGTGATCCAAACCGTATCTTCGCTATAAAAATATTATTTTGCTCCGTTATGTTATGATACAATTTACAATTTGTATCGTCATACTAGTCCATAGACAAAAATCAACTAAATGGTGGAAACCGCAAGGTAGAAAATAAGTGTATAATTGTTTAAACACCACGGGAATGGAATTAATAAATAAGCATAATAGGCAGACGTTCATACAAAAAAAGATGATTCATGCACTAATCTAGTCATCATAGCTTGCAAAAAAAATATATAATTATTAATCTAAACCTATATTAAATGTTGGATGGCGAACACCTCTCACTGTCGAACATGGTTGTGGATCATGCACCACGGCAAGACAAAATGGGCTGTCGCCTCTTTCCACGACAACATTGTTTCACATAAAGTTGTTGCATCCGCTGTAGACGGATAGGCATGAGAGGATGGGCACAAGAAATGTCTGTCTGATGAACCTAGGGTGAGACCTGTGTACATCGTTTAGCCCCGTATTCGGTACCGTAAAGTTTCTCCGTCTGGGGATTGTGTGTTCTCAGACAAATCCCCTCTTATATTTTCTCTCTTTATGAAAGAAGCTGAGAATCCTGACAAGCATGAAACGTACCCAAGATACTCCCGCAGACAAGTGCAGCGGAAATTACGTAGGACTCCATGACGACAACTAAACTCAGCCTAAAAGCCTGGACCTAACCGGCAAATGAGAGCGACCGTTTCTCAAAAGAAGGCGCGATGCAAAACAATTCCCCCCTGGCGAAAGCCAGATCAGCTAGTTAACTAAGCCCGGGCGCGTGAGTTTACATTGACATACCACTGATGGCAATATGAATCCCCATACTACCGCACCATACTACAAGCACCAAAAAGGACAGGGAGAGCGTCGGAGAGTTAGTGGAGGGCCTCATGTCGGAAGAGCCCCACACATGCCCGCCTCCTAATCAACGGTCCGCTACGGTGCGATTTTACGCATTTCCAATAGAAAAATCAAAGCTGTATAAGCTTTTTTTTACTTACAGTACAAAGATATCAACAATATTTTCTTTGTGGTGACCAATGTTAAAAACAAGCGTGACGGCTCTTCATTTTTGGTTATAATAGTGAGTGCCATAAGAGAATTCACCGCAATTTCATATATATCTGCGAGAAGCCCGGCGAGTAGAAAAAGGCCTGCCCCTATTACACTAGGACTGATAAAAATTGCCGACGTGTCGGTATTTATTACACCTCTCACTTAGAAGCAGCATGACTATGTATGTATGTTAATGATAGCAATATAAAAAGTTTACTATTATATGACACTATGAGCCCTCGGCTATGAGCTAACATTAAATAAGTGCTACATACATTTTATAAATAAAGCCTTTTATAAATGCGTAAAATACTATTTTTTTTTATAATGGAATTCTACAAACATTTACACAAAGATAAAGTGCCCATAAATCTTTTATAACACTTGTCTTTGATACATTTATTGTTCATCACATCACACTTCATCATCACAAGTGATATACCATACATCCCTACCGCTGAACACGAGTTTACCCCAATTGATTATATTATAACGACTAGGCCTTAGTCAACCACGTTGATCCAACGAGGATCGATTTTCTTCGTAAGGTCATATAAAGAGCGTCAGAAAAATCAACACATGAGGTTCTAAAACGCAATAGTTCTATTCTGACCACACACCAGTACCGTGACCGAACCAGAGCGCAACCGACGGTCTTACAATTGATCACACTTTCTAACAGAAAAATAATAATGATATAAAATTTTTTGAAGTGCTGTCGAAGCACGAAAATGACGCTAAGGTTAGAATTTTAGTATTCGGGTGTCTACGTACAACTTTTTAACAAAATCCATTTCCTGTTATTTTTTGAGAAAGAGTAGCAAAGATTCATAAACTTTTTAATTGTATAATGTTAATGTATTCATAGTATAATTACCGACTTGAGTTAACCACTTCAATTTCCTATGGATGTTCCGGAATACAATGGTACCTACACAAAACACAGGCTGGTACACTTACTACAATACGTACGATTCTAATGGCACAACAAAATTAGAACTAGGTTTGTAGTGGACGTGCGATGGTGATTATATTATTTAGCTCGATGGGAACTGCGACAGTGAAAGTGCAGGTCGGGTCGCGAAGCATCCTGCGCCCGAGACACTGTTATTTCAACTGCTCCATTCATTCAATGGATGTGTGATATGTTAGTCCGAGCACATAAAGGTCACCCCGTTCAATCTCAATGGTGATATTCGCATGAATAGAGACGTCGGTCATATGTTTCTTTGTATCTACTTTCAGGACCTGTTTGCGCTATAAAGAGTGCCGCAAAAGAACCCTCGACATATCAACAAATTACACATTATTTACATTTGAATAACTGACCGCTCAATAGTCTCGTTTAAAACAGTATTTTTTTTAATAAACATTATCAAATCATTAGGCTACCGAATTTAAAATTTAGTCGTAGTTAGGAAATCCTTATTCCTTGTAGGAATAGCCGACTAATTCTTGGTTATATATATATATTGGACAGTGGTCCCTGAAATGCCCACAGATGCCTCTATTTCACGCTATGTCACATGACGATCTGCGAGGATTAGCTGCCGTAGAGCTTCGATATTCTCTTGCGTCATGGTGGTTTTTGGACGATCTTCACGTGGAACGTCACTGATGGTAGCCCTAAGACATGGTGTTGCATCACCATAAACCCAAGAGTGATTTCCTCAAAGTAGTGACGTCACGATAATCTTCTTTGAAAGTTGTAGAAAAATATAGCACCAAAATTTTCCTTAGACATTTCCGTTTTAACAACCGACTGTTACCTTTGAATAGACGATACAATAAACCTATTGGGCGATTTAAATACAATCTTTTGTTTTCGAATTCTAAATTCAAAAAGATAAAACAGCAATGTTTTTTTTATGATAGCGAGAAGATGGCAAACGAGATAACTTAAAAGGCAACCCTAGTACAACCAATAATTTATCTCCAAATTCTAAGAAAACAATATGTATCAAATTCTCTTTGCCCAATGTATAACAAGTTGATACCTGTTTAGATACAAACGGTGTTATCATTGATTTCTTTTAAGTAATGTGTATAAAAGACATTGAGCGGCAAGTAGTAATATGTAGTATGTGTATGTATGTAAGTAGTAGTATGTGCGATGGTCTTAAATATCTGTCCTTTCTAAATGACTTTAGGCTCATTGGTATTTCTTTATAGGACTTCGTGAACTCTTATTTTAAACATTTTGAAAGAATCAAAAACTGAAGACTATTCCTAGTGATGAGGATGTCGGTGATGTTGTGTACGTATGCCATGTAAATAAGCAAGTCTTCTTCATCCGAACTTGAAGAAAATATTTGTGAGGTCGAAAACATTTCCAGTCGAGGTCGCTCTCGACGCTTGGAAGGTACCAACCAGGTGTCGTGGAGGTATTGTGGAAAGGGTCTTCATAGTATGGAGGTACTTCATAGTATCAACTATCCATCTATACATGCATATAGATGGATAATTAATACTTGATAATTAATATTGGGAGAAAAAATATCGAATTGCAGTTGTTGCCGATGCCATGGCCCATATTTGATTCCTAACCCTTCATAACTTCTTAAAATTGGTGTTCGATTCAAATGTTTCTTTTGACACTAAAGCTAAAGACAAGCTTTGGAGAGTTTGTTCCCCCATCGAAAAAGTGGAGCAGGATGCAGTGCTCAGCTAAAACAACAATGAGTATTTAAATATAGATAAGATGATACCTTTCACTGGTAATTGCGGTATCCGAAGTTATTACCAAGGGAAACCTAATTCAGTTGGAATAAAAGAATTTGTCTATGTGAAATAAAAGTATTGGCCAACCCAAATGGTATGATATGCGATTTTAACATTTACGAAAGCAACACCACATATCCTAATTTAGAAGGTACTGTAGTATCTTGGATTAGGAGAAAAGGAGTACTGACTCTTACTGAAACTCTTGTACTAGAACATATTTTATATTGTGACAGGTACTTTTCAAGCCGGAAACTCGTACATGAACTAGAGAAAAAAAGCTTGGACTGTATAGTCACTGTTTTTGATAAGAGTGCCTGTACAGGCACTCTTATCAAAAACTGTGTACACAAAGATGTGCGGGACATCATTATGTTTATCACGTGGCATGCTTGGCTATGTCTTACGAAAAACAATTGCTATGTTATATTTAATAAAGATTAAAGTTTGATATAATTATCTTACCTACCTTATTTTATAATAAAAGCAGTTTATATTTACAAGTACATATAGTTCCTATTAGTAAAGATTCCAGTCCTATTAGGAAAGATTCCAGTGTAAAGCACTAAGAACAATATTCGGTAACCTTCAGTGTATGAATAACAAATACGTCACAATAAAAACTGGGGAGTAATAGTCCAAAGCAGCCTGAATTACCAGAAGAAACTAATAAGATATGTGACTGATTGCCTAGGAGTTTCATAAATCTTGAGCTGGATCTCTTAACAAAGGCTATAAGGAATCTTGGAATCTTATCAGATATGGCTAGATAGTGAGAGAAGTCAGGGTAATGATGATCTTAATATAGGTTACAAGGACCAATAGTTACTTCTAGCTCACCTCTTCTAAGTTCTGATTCTAAAGAACTGGCCGTCACGATATCACAATGGCGTTTTGGTATAGTACTTACGTTTAACTATAATCTATGTGGTATCTCTATATAGATAGAAGTACAACACAGGCTGGCCAGCATGAACACCAAAACCTAATATGATATTGCAATATATCATACTGAATAGACAAAATATGAAGAAATTTATTGTTTTCATAGTTCAGTATCATGACGACTTGCTCACATAATTTTATGTATTCATACTAGCCAAGCAGGTATGGATGGAATAGATGAACTCTCGTTATCTACAAATGCCAACCAAGACTCTCGTGAACAGTTTATAATGATGTTATGATATGTTCATTATGTCCCCTTTTTATGTTTATACCCCCATTAATTATGAAATTATTTTATGAGTATTCTGTAGCTTATAAAAAACACTGTAGCCTCTATATCTCTAAGTTATGGGCCTAAATATTTTCTGCACCAAACTTCACCAATATCTCTAACAAAAAGCTCGACTATCATTTAACCATCTTGAAAAATACACAATTAGTTTATTGAACAAATGTAAATGAAACAATTCAACAAGATATCAATGCCAAATATAGTCAGAATAGCTGGAAGTATTTATGAATCTTATGGGACAAGTAAAACTTAGCACACTAGTTCTTACATTTTAACACACAATTTCTTGAAGAATAATTTTATTATTTCAACATGCTAAATAGTGTGTCTCGAGTTTTGAAACTGTTTTCATTGTGTAGAGCTTCTATGTTCATTAGATCATTAAATTTGTTTGGGTTTAGCTGTCTAATAGATACACTTGTTATTGATTCTAAATTAAAATGTGTTCTGTATTTATACACTTTGTGTGAATTTGTAAAGTAATACTAATGTATTCAATATGACATACCAATAATTTAAAATTATTATTCAAAGTAGGTGTAATTTATTTTACTTAAAAATGGATAAATTGGTGTGTATTTATACTTTATATTTTTTTTCTGCAATTTTAGGCAATCCGTTTGATTATATTGAATACAAATATTACAAAAAATACAAACACAAATATTAAGACATTATCAAAGGTGAATGATCAATTAAAAAGTAAAATAATAAAAAAGTGAACGCTACTCTACCTAGTAATTGTTACGTGCCTGTTATCCCGATGCATCTGATGGGGCGGCATCTGATGATGACCAGGCATTCCTTGGTGCCCCGGTATGTGCTGTGGCGGGTGTCCAGACATTGCCTGATGATGCATGTTCGGGTGATGCATCATCTTCAATTTACTGTATCAAACAACATAAACAATAATCTAAATACCGCGTTAATTGCAACCGACCAAATAAACAATACCGAGATCAATTTCGCAATGTCAGATTGCACAGCAGCATATGAAAAACTTACCAATAATTTGTGGTGCGATTCAAAGTCTTTTCGCAATTTATTTTTATAAAATTCTATCCACAAATTATGTCTATTGCTATGTTTTGGCAAACAGTAAAGAAAATCGTCTCGTTCAACATGCGGCCATGTTAATAATGTTGCCAGTGCCAGTTGCCACTCTATTCACTCTAATCATTCAATCATGTCATGTAGATGCTCGAATGCGATTTGATTAATCGATTACTCACTTGTAAAATAATTTTTTCGAAAGATCGATTAAAGAGTTATTCATAGACGGCGTGTACATGTTTATTAATTAGCATAGATTATTTATGTGCAACAATACATATTTTGCATTATATAAAAACTCTATTTGTTTACTGATTTATGCAAACTTTATGTATTAAAACATTTAGATGCGAACACTGCGGGCGAGAGAATTGAAAAATAAATATTTATGATATCTATTGCTGTCGCACTGCGCTCGATACTAATCTATGTAGCGTGCATGGCCAGGAGATTTTTAAAACAATAGAAAACCAATTCGCATTCGAAATCGTGAGATTCGTATTCGAATTACCGAATTCACTATAGTCTGATTATTAATTCACTGGAGTAAACTGACAGATGCTAATGTCACATTGTAAAATTATGCTGCCATATTTATCGTACTAGTGAGGTGACCTGCAAATATAATTGGATAAATTGAATAAATCGATAAGGACTTCACCCTTCGTTGTTATTCAGATCACTCACACAAAGTCAGTAACAACGTTTATTAAAAAAAAGTACTCAATTAATTATTATATAGGTACATGAATTCTATCAGATACAAAAAATGAAATTCACTCACTTGCTAGCGTTCCCGAACTATGCGCTTCAGTTAATCAATTTTTTTGAGCTGTAATTATTCGAACATTTGGAAGTACTTTAATTATTGCAATCTTTTAAAAGAAAAATACAGATTTAAGCACTGTGTATAGTAGTTATTGTATTTTATTTTAGAAAAACATAATTCTGTAAATTATTTATCGTTGTAATGGATATAACCACGACAATTTTACGTCAAGATTTTTTTTTTATTTATTACTGGTGATTACTGGTTACTGGTACAAGAACATCAGCCAAATTACGTAATCAATCACTTGATCCCGTTCTAAAATACTGACTCGTTCTAAAACCATTATTTATCACTTTCTCATAGCACTTTCTCTGTCAAATTTCCGAGTGAAATTTTATGAGTTTTGGAACGGAACCCTAAAGCCCGCTCTTCATTCTCTAAAACTAAAACCCAATTCCGTAGTGGTCATGGATAATGCCCCATACCATTCCCGGAAGATAGAATCACTGCCAACGATGTCATAGCTTAAACAAAAAATACAGGAGTGGCTTACAAGCAAAAATATTCAATTTGAAGAAAACATGACAAAGGCCGCTCTTATAGACATCGTACGGCAAAACAAACATTTACATCCCGACAAATATGCTGTGGACGAGATGGCATCAGAGTGCGGAGTCACGGTTTTACGCCTGCCCCCTTATCACTGCGAGCTCAATCCTATGAAGCTGATTTGGGCGCAGGCAAAGGGACACGTAGCGAGAAACAACAAAACCTTTAAAATGACTGAAGTTAAAAATTTGTTCGAAATAGGACTTAAAAACCGTGACTGCCGAAAGATGGAGAAGCTGTGTGGATCATGTAATAAACTTAGAAAATAAAATGTTTAATCTCGACCATATGATGAACAATATTACGGGCCGTTTTTTAATAAGTGTCACTGACAGCGACGACGATAGTGATAAAATTATGTCTGACGATGACGAATAAAAATCTATCCATTGAATATTTTGTTTCATTTCATATATATAATTCGAGTAATTACGCCATTTCAAAGTTATCACCTATTTGCCTAAAGGTACCATGCTAATATTATTACATCGATTAAACAAAATTGGATTAAGATTTCTTAATAAAGTAAATAATATGAGTAATGTGATTTGAGGACGGAATGAAATTGAATGAATGAGTTTGATTTCAATATTCTAGTCACAACACTATTTTCTGTTCATCATAAAGTGGTAACACCGTAAACGTCAGTTTACTCCAGTGAATTAATGATTAGACTTTATTTCTGAATTTTCATTTCGTGCGTTGTGCAACGAGTGGTTTTTTTTTTTTTTTTTTTCCTCAGGAGAGGAGGCTGAGAATCCATCATGGATACCAACGCAACAGGCAAGCAGGGATGCGTTGATTATGTCGGACTCCTGGTACTGTCGAGACGGCTCGACTACACAGACCTACCGACTAAACTCAGCCTAGCCTTTGGTCCTATTGACCCTACTGGCTTTATTGACGAGAGGGCCGCACCTCAGGAGAGGCACGGTTAGCGCTACCCCATGGTGAGGGTATATGCGCTAGAAGAAGGCACGAATCTCCAAAGTGGGACCGGCCAGTATTGACGAGAACCTATTCAGGCTAAGCAGAAGGCTGCCGTTTAGGGGTTGACAAGGGGGAGCGACGGCTCAGACGCCGCCGCTTGCAGGTCTTGAAGTTCCTGCGTGAGTTGGTTGGGAGGGTCGCTAAGGACATGTCGCGGTCTACGAATCCTCTGCCGGTATTGATTAGTGTTGCCTTGTGACAGGCTCACAGTTGGTGGTATTGACGGGTGCAACGAGTGGTTCAACCCACTCGTTTTTAATATCCAACGCTGACGTGACCTTGACAGTGATCCGTTTCACGTGTGAGTCATCGTCGGATTTTTGTTTTTGTTGTTGTGGTTTTGAATTTTTCTGCGTGGAACGGAATTTAATTAAGAATTTGTTCTTAATGTCTGACAACACTGAATTCGATTCGATTCAAAAATCTAAAAAATTGTAAGCAGTAGAAAATAATTTCGCACATGATTTGTATTCGTATTCGAATTCCAAATTTACCTCTAATGATTCAAAAATACGTCTCCTGTGTTTAGGGATGCAACATCGTTAATGAATAACATCCATACTGAAACATCGATATTTTTTAAAGTGCAACATCGATGTAGAAAACATCGATGTTTTAGGATGATACATCGATGTTTTTTCGATGTCAGCAGCAGGGTCAGCAAATACATACTGAAATACAGAGAAAACGCTTTTTCTTATAAAAAATTGTGATAACCTACTTAGATTCATTTTAGTAATCATGATCACTAACGATGTCAAACAATTAATTACTTAAATGATACATCTATAATGTATTAGGATATGAAAAGTAGTAAGTAGAACGACAAATTAAACAAATAATTATCAGAAAGACAAATATAATCAAATTTATTATGAATTTTTTTTTTATTATAGAAATTAAAAATAATAATTTTGATAACCTACTTTTTTTTTTTTGGGTAATTACAGCTCCAGCTTCAGAAAATAGCCTTTCACTGGGAACAGAAGTTGCGCCTATCGGCAAATGTTTCACAGGCAGTTTATATAAATATGGAAATACAGTTTTCATATCTTCCCAGATTTCTATAGGATCTCCTTTTATTGAGGTAACGGATGAAGATAGAAATACGAAAGTCTGATTCTGCTTTTCTTGAGTCTGTGGTTTTATTTTTCATGTTATCGTGCGTTGATTGTTTGTGGTAACTCCATATATATAATTCACGATCTGCCTTTTCTTCTCTTTCTGATGGAGGTCATAAGACTCAGCTGGTAAAATCATAGATTGCATATTTTTCACATAGTTGTTCACAAACTAAAAAATCGTTGTTTTCTTGTAGTTCAATATCGATAATGTTTATGAACGATACCTCGATATTTTAAAACATCGATGTACCGTTTGTATCCCTACTTGTGTCCGCGCTAGACGCCGGCCTATACTAATCTGTGCGCCGGCCTGGCTACTTTGACGATGTAGTATTTGCAAATTCAGGCCGGAAATTGATAACTTAATATTGGCGTCTGCGGTGTTTGTTTCGTATAATTGCATGAACTTATATTTTTAACCCTGACTATTGTATATTGGACTTATTCTTTGCTTCACTGTTTTGGCTGTCATCATCATCCTCTTGCCCATTTCCCATTATCTGGGGTCGGCGCAGTAAATCTTTTCCTTCCATTCCTCTCTTTCTTTTATTTATATGTAATTTATTGATTGAACTTAAATGATTTTTTTTACCAATTTTGAACATGTGCAATTCTTAATTTCTATCGCTCATTCCATTTCATTTTTAGAAGACCCAATTTGTATACCCAATTATTGAAATATATTGTATGATAAAAAAAAATACATCATTTTACTCACAATGGATAATAGAAGAGGAAATATTATATTTAAACGCCTAACGAAAAAGATATCACTTCAATTACTATAAAGCGTAATGTTCATTTCCAGATTGCTATATTCCGTAGGAATCTATATACATAACTACAAATTACCTATACAATATTAATGATACAACTTACCTCTACTAATGTATGAAACAGACAACGCGTTATTTTGACTGGCAGCTGTATCCCGAAACCAAAGTCTGGACAGCGTCGGTGGACATGGAAAAGAGATGCCCGTTTTATAGTGTCAACCTGTCTTCGAAATCGTACTTTGACTGTCGTGTCGTGGAATAGATGTCAACGAGTTGAAAATATATTCGAATATGAACTCAAAAAGGCTTGCTGCAGACCCCTAACTACGGTAGTTCACCGACAAGCGCGCCTTCAATTCGCTCGCACCCATCTTGATTGAGGAGCAGATGGTCTTCAGGCTGCTACATTTCATCTTTCTGGAGCTTGTGGCTCCGTAAACGGGATATACCTCCTTATGCACGATAACACTCGTTGTCACCTCCCGTGCCCCTGAATACTTCATTGGAAAAAAGTTCGTATTGCGACATTGGGATGCCAAGCGCTCAATCCGAAGATGAATCTCATTGAGCACATGTGAAATGAACAGAGAGGGTTCATTTTATAGATATCCTGCTTCTTGTGATGTATGAATAAGCTGAAATCGGCTTTGATAGAGAAGTGGGAAGGAATACTGCAAGAATCGATACTGATCAGAGGGCTGATTCACTGAATAGAGAATCGTCTTCGAACAGTTATTAGGGCTAAAAGAGGAAACATAAAATATTAAAACTTATTAATGTCAAGGCCAAATTAAATGTGTTAATTAATTTTTGTTGTTTTCTTCATTCATTAGTTTTCCTATTTTTCAAACTTAATACGGAATAGCTTCTAAAATATTAGTATGATATAAATAAATTAACTTTTTAACCTTTAAAATTGTATTTTTTTATTAATCTTAACTAGTTGTTTTATACTTGTGACTATATATTATGATTAAGATAATTTTAACAAAAGAAATTCTAGGAAATGTATTTTAGCCCTTGCAGCATGAAAATTTAAATAGCGTTTCATTTAAATGCTCTAATGACTTACACCCTGGTTCCGAGTCTTTGTGTGTTAATAATGTTTATACTGAAAATAATTTAAACAAGATATCTTGATTTAGAAATTATTATCGAACTTGTGTATAATTTTTCATTACTGAACTCAAGTTCATTTCCAAATTATAATAATCAAATTATAGCACTTAAATTATAGCGTGACTAGCACCGCCGTCATAAACTAAGCTGGGGCCCTTGGGCACACCATAATTGGAGGCCTGTTTGGAAAGTAAAACACGCGAATTATACTAACATATTTGAAATAAGTTTAATCATTTATTATAGGTAATCAAATATAGTATGATATGTCTATAATGATATACGAATGCTGCTGTTTTTTGGTTCTGATTACGATAGTGGTTTCTTCCAGGATATTTGTTGAGCAAAATCTTCTATTATATCATTAAAGTTTGAAAAATTGTATGCTTATCTTAAAGCGTAAGGAGCCGACCGCGCGAATGAGCCGCACGGCTACCTTTTTTTTTTGAGGGGAAATGCACCTTTGGCACCATGACACCGCGCTAGCTAGGCGCGGCCGTGTGTTTGGCTCTCCGGTCTGACAGGACCGGCCTTTTTTTTTTTTTTTTTTTGTTCCGCTGAGGAAAATGCATTGAATTGCATACCCCGGCTGCGGAGAGCCGGTGGTTATGTGGGGCTCTCCTCCCCAGAAGGGGGAGGCCTACCCACTAAAAACCTCAGCGATGGCCATCCTCTGGCGTTGTAGGGGGCCCTCAGGATCGAGTGTCGCAACTGAGGACCCCCGGCCTTTGCACCCCTGGGTGCGTAAGGGGAGCCCTTCTCAGGGAGGAGTGCTCTTGGCGCCTCCTCCCCTCCAACCTCCTACGACGTCACCCCCCGGCCATCTGGGGGTGAGGTCCCTCCCGGGTCGACTCCACGGGCACGAACTGCGTCGCGCCCGCCAGCGACCCGTGGCGGCGCCTCAGGCCAGGCTATCTGGCCCGAGGCCGCCTTCTTCGAGCGGGATCGGCCATCTCCCGATCCCGCTCGGCGGCCTCCTTCTGGAGCATCACCGCTTCACAGAAGGAGACCACAGCCCTCCAACCTCCCTCATCCGCCAGCATTGCCGCAATCAACGCTGGCGGAGACAGATCTTGCCCGATCTCTTCGACCAAGACTCGGCGTTCGGAGTCCCAAGCAGGGCACTCCGCCAGCGTGTGCTGGGCCGAGTCGAGGTCGGATGCACAATGGTGGCATCGTGTCGTGTCCTCCCTCCCTATTCGACTCAGATACTCACCGAAACAACCATGTCCGGTGAGTATCTGAGTCAAGCGGTAGGTGACTTCCGCCCTCCCGCAGAGCCAAGCTTCGAAGTGCGGGAGTATCGCACCGACGGCGCGCTGACGCACGCAGCCCCCACGCTCTAGCTGCGCACGCCAGGCCCTCTCGGCCCGTCGGTGCAACTCCCGTCTGTGCCCCCCCGACCGACATGCCGCGGTGCGTTGTACATCACCGCGTACATGTCGGCCAGGATCTCAAAAGGGGGGGACCGCCCCAGAACCATCGCCGCCTCGTACGAGATCGTACGGTAGCCTCGCACGATCCGTATAGCCATTGTCCGCTGCATGCTCCGGAGCAGAGCTCTGCAGCGGGAGGACCTCGTGCAGTCTTGCGACCACACGGGGGCCCCATACAAGGCCACGGACCGTACGACGCTCGCGTACAGGCGGCGAACACCATCCCTCGGTCCCCCGAGATTGGGCAGCAGGCGATGTAAGGCGCCCGCGACCCTCTTGATTCGGGGGACCAATCGCACGAAATGCTCCTCGAAGCTCCATCTGCAGTCCAAGGTGAGGCCAAGGTACTTGATGTAGGGCCCCACCTGGACCTCCGCGTCACCTACCCGTTGACAGGACCGGCCTACCCACTAAAACCCCCCTGAGTTCTCTAGGCCCATGAGGGGCACATGCGGGCCGGCTCGGCGGACTGTCCGAGAAATTCTGGACAGTCCTCCAGACGGAGAGACATCACCACGGCGTTCGCGGTAGCCAGACGCGCACGCAGCCTCGCAGCGTAGGATCATTAGACGAGCACCGATCTTGCGTGTGCCCGCCATCTCCTACCTATCCGTCTACGGCGGAGAGGAGCGGCCTCAACGTCCTCCTCCCGCTCCCTCTCCGCTGCCGAGGTGCGAGACAAGGTTATGTGATGTCGCCGAAACTGTTCACATAAGCGCTGGAGGATGTATTTGAATGTTTAGACTGGAGGGGACTGGGACCATGAAAGACATAAACACAATGCTAGAAGACCTTAGTAGAGATTCCTAACAAGTAGGTCTTAAAATATACATGAAGAAGACGAAAATCATATCGAAGTTCCATGTAGCACCCACTTCTATAAAGGTTGAAGGCACACACTACACTTAACGTTTTTGACGAGTATGTTTACCTGAGATAATAAAAGTCCAACTACCAGAAAGAGATTATTCTACGGGTCCGGGTGGTACGGTTCGGCTGGGCAGTGTTCGGGGAATTACGCAGCATGTTCTCATTTAGTGCCTCAAGATTAAAGTCTTTCTTCTTCAATTCGTGTCAACACGTCTTTAATTCGTGTGTGTGTTCAGTGATTCATATGGAACTGAAACTTAGTCGTACATAACATACAAAATCAATATATTAGGTGTAATTGGCACTTCCTGCCTTGAAGACAGAGTGCGCGAAGAAGAATATGATGTCTCTCTGCCTGGGGGATTGTCCTAGTCCATTAGAAACAACGGACAAAAGGGGGGGGGGGCCTTGGCAATGGCACCACCAACTATACTCCAGCCAAATCCAATGAAAAATGTTTACCAACAAAGCGTTGCCTAGCAACCACTGACAGGCATATACTAATAACCTTTTTTACTAAGCAACAGTATAAATATTTTTTTTCTATTTCAAAATATTAATACGTCCGCGAAGGGGTGGGGGGGGGGCGCATTTCTTATTTTACCAGGTGGTAAGCCGTCTGACCTATTAGGTCCTACCACCGCAGTGCCAGATATTTTTTCATGAAATATACATACCTATGTAAATGCAAGTGAGGAGCTTGTTGGCGTATTGTGCAAGTGAGGAACTCAGTGGTGTATTGGTTCGTGCGCTTTGGCTTTGATTGAAAACAATGCAACCCTCATCATGGTCATGCCATGGATGGGTGACCACAACTTTTTTATCTCGAGTTCCTCCGTGTTTCGGAAGGCACGTTAAGCCGTTGGTCCCGGTCACATTTGTGACCGTTTCTACCCACCAACCCGCATTGGGCCAGCGTGGTGGTGTTACGGCCCATTCTTCTCATATGTCCATGAGGAAGGCCTGTTCCATCAGTGTGTCGTGTATAGGCTGAGGACGAATGCAAATAGGTACAATATACAAATACAGTCAAAATTTAAATGAAAGATCTTTTATTGGTTTAGGTATTTTGGGATGGGATATAATTAATATAATTTAATTTTAATAATGTAGTTTTTAATTCTTAAACTTGTAGTTTAATATATGAATGCAACAATGATATAATTGCCACAGAAATATTAAAAAAAAAACACGATATAATTATTATTTAGAACAAACGGAACGCACAACTTTTGAACGTGGTCGGATTAAAATGCAGAAAATACGCGACAGATTTTAAAAGTAGTCATGATGAAAGACTATGGTAAGAAAATATAGCCAACTACTTTGGCAGATTAGTTAAAATTTACGAAAATGTTTATTACTTCTGCATTTCACTTTTGTTACCCAGATTATAGGGATGTCAAATAAAATTTATTTAGATTTTATTTTATTATTTCAGTTTTTTACATACATGTTGAAGTTTTTTGTGTGTTTCTAGTAATATGTGATAGAAAAAAATAATAATATTGAAGTAGCTATCAAAATCAGGCTTTAGATACAGGATAACGACGAGATAAAAAATGTTTCTTGTGAAATAGGTTGTGATAACCCTAAAATTGGTTTGTTTACATTTATTCGTCATCGGATTTGGCTGAAGAATAAGTCGATCTAGCCCGTGGGCGTGTGGCGGTAGAATCGCGAAAGCGCAACCCGCCATGCGCGCCGGTTTGGGCTCAGAGGACACCGGGGGTTTTAGTGGGTAGGCCGGAGAGCCCCACACACGGCCGCGCCTTGCCAGCGCGGTGCCACGGAGCATTTCCCATCGAAAAAAAAGGTGTAATTGGCATTTAAATAGTTTATTCGTATGACTGTGGTTCCATATAAAGTATCGTACTTAGCTTCATAGCATACAAAAATATAAGTATATTTTTGTATGCTATGATTTGTGTCTACAGATAATAAATATGTATAAGGGTGATGTTCATTTTATAAGTAAATTTTTTATTAGAATCTAAGCACCATGATTACATTATACTTCGCAAATTCCGCGCTACTACATCCTTTTAACGCTTTCCTTTGCCTAATGCATGTCAGAAATTATAATTTTAGATTTTTGTATCTTCAGTATTGTCTACCAAGAATATTATTTATGTAATAAAATATTAATTCATATTTAGTACCAATTTAGCGTCTATGTTATAACCGTATATCTGTCGCTACCTTCCCCGTCATTGTCGCGAATCATACATATCGGTGTATATTATAGAATTATAGTAGAAATATAACTTATAGATTGACAGTAAAATACTTTGTGAAAAAACACATCTTTATTCTTATGTTTTTAAATTACAAAATACTAGGCACAATGGATCACTTGTAAAATTATTTATTAAAAATACACACTAGAGGTCCGTTTGACATATATACAAAAATACAACAGACAAAAAATGGAAATAGTCTTCATCATTATTGATTTGCACGTCTGTTAAATTCGAATATGAATGTTCGATCTCTTGTAGCGAATTGTCTAGATTCTCGTCGCTATCTGTTGTCGTATCCGCCCAAGACACACGTTTGGAGCTGCGAGCAGTGTCTTTCTTTTTATCTGATGTAGGAGTTGAGTGAGACACTGGCAAAGGTGGTTCTTTTGATGGCGTTTGGGCGCATTTGTCTAAATAATGTTTTCTTAGTATATACTCTCTCATTGAATTATGGGCTACACGTTTTCGTGGTGGTGGCGGTGGTTGCACATTTTCATCTTCACAAAGACTATTATCTTTTCGTGAATTTTCAATACGTTTCTCTTCTTCCTCATTGGCGGCCAGAGGCCAGGCTCCAAGTTTGTTGCGTACTAAATGAGGCCGCGTATGAGCTGCACAGAGTATACGCTTACGTACAAAATCATGGAAAACTGTGAGTTCGGACGCGAGTTCACGCCGGACGAGATGCTTGTGACGAGAAGGGACACTTGCATCGCGAACAGCTAACAGCGCCTGTATGAATAAATATATATTATTTATTTAAAACCATTAACAAGACCTCCACAGCGAGGTCTTTTGCATCATCATTTTAGCCGAGTGCCCAAATATCCATTACTTAGACCACTTATCCCTGAGCATTTTACCAATTAATATAAAAATACAACGCAGGACAATGATAGAAAAGAGGAGCCGCACGCAGTACAGTGCTATGATTTGAACCGGGAGTTATGTTGTAGTTATAACAAATTTGACAAACTAATATACCATATAATTAACTGTTCCGTTCCACTAACTATAGCAGCGCGCTGGTGGCGTAGGAAACACTAGTAAATGACTAGCTGCGGTGGTACCTGCGAGGCTAGCAGCGTGCCAGCTGCCTCCAGTGTGCCTCTCAGCAGTCGCTCGTCCAGCCAAGGCAGTGCACTGGCGCCGGATGACACGCTAGTAAGTGACTACCTGCGGTGGTACCTGCGAGGCTAGCAGCGTACCAGCTGCCTCCAGTGCGCCTCCCAGCAGTCGCTCGTCCAGCCAAGGCAGTGCACTGGCGGCGGACGACACGCTAGTAAGTGACTAGTTGCGGTGGTACCTGCGAGGCTAGCAGCGTGCCAGCTGCCTGCAGTGCGCCTCCCAGCAGTCGCTCGTCCAGCCAAGGCAGTGCACTGGCGGCGGACGACACGCTAGTAAGTGACTAGTTGCGGTGGTACCTGCGAGGCTAGCAGCGTGCCAGCTGCCTCCAGTGCGCCTCCCAGCAGTCGCTCGTCCAGCCAAGGCAGTGCACTGGCGGCGGACGACACGCTAGTGAGGGACTCGCTGCGGTGCGTGCGGCGCGCATCGCCGGGACTGCTACACGAACACGCCCGCCGCCGTCCACCCGCACGCGGTGATCGCGACCCGCTACCCTCTTCCGTGTGGTACGCCTGAGAACATAGTCGCAAACTTACTCTTTTAAAAAAATCTTGCAAAAGAAAATCTCCATTATTTACAAACCTAAAAAAACTAATAATTGTAAATATGTTGTAACTAGCTGATCCAACAACCCAACATCATATATCAGCTTCTGGTTTGTCTAAAATTCGAATTTTAAAACAGTAATTAAACTAATAATGATATTTTACATGTTTTCCGTAATTTTTTTTTCCGTAAGAATGTAGTACAATGTTTAAATATATAAAAATGAAATCCCTAAAGTCGCTTTTAATATTACTAACTAACACAAATAGGATTCACTTTTTCTAAACACTTATAATCAGTCGTTTAGGCGTACTCACGTGGTTCAGCGAACGAGTTAGTAGACAAATAGCAGTTAGTAGTGTGCCGAAAGTGAGCTGTGGGTAGGGCTCATAGAGTTTCGGTGCACCGAAATGCAGTTCCACTAAAGGTTGCCACCGTTCGAGGTCGACCCCGGGATCCGCCAGCAGTGACAGTAGATCCGGGCTAAACGACAACAGACACAGCGTCGCCATGTGGAGGATTTCCAATGTTCTATAAACAATATTTGTCATAAAATTTTTACTCTGATAAAATTAAAGTGACAATATAACTAAAGTCAGTGATGGTATGTGACCCTATTTCTCAAGTATGGTCTCCCACCCAAACTTTCAATGAGGCATTTTTCGACAATATACAAAAAAAAATTGCTGACATAATAGAATAGTTTTTACTCAATGACGTCAAGTGGTGTAATCTTTTGTTAATAAAAATTTCTTGCGTCGTTAGCTTTTTAAACAGAGGTATTTAATAACGGCTTGGACTTCATTTTTTTCAATTTTCGAGAACGCGATCCGACACGAAGCAAACAACGACGACATTCAGAAAAAAATGTAAATTGAATCGAAGCTATTTTTCTTTTTTAATATCTATCTATACTAATCTATAAAGCTGAAGAGTTTGTTTGTTTGTTTGTTTGAACGCGCTAATCTCCGAAACTACTGGTGCGATTTGAATAATTCTTTTTTTGTTGGATAGTCCATTTATCGAGGAAGGCTATAGGCTAAATAACATTACGCTATGACCAATAGGAGCAAAGACAGAGCGGTAAATGTGTAAAAAACGGGGAAAATTATTCATTTTTGAAGGCTTTCTTTGCGTGCGCTGCGAAAACGGTTCAAGATACACAAAAAATATGTATGAAAGAATTATTCCTCTATACATGATCTAAAAAAAAGTCCGCGACGGCATATGTCTATCTTTTAAGGTTTAGTCACAATGACCGTTTTTATGGTACCAAATTTGGTCGAAATAATTTGTTTAAGTTGTATCAACATAATAATACTAAAAATTCTGCGGAAACTCGACCATTCCGAAAATCCCGCAAGAACGGGAACTATGTGGGAAAAACCAAAAATCTGCCGGAAGTCACTATTCCACGCGGACGAAGTCGCGGGCAAAAGCTAGTTTGAAATATGTATCTGAGCTATGTTTATGTAGTTCTCGCTACTTTTTGATTCCTCCTCGTTTGAGAAAATGTGTAAGAGCAAAGAATAGGCTATTCTACAATTCTTTCAATATTTTTTAAAATATTCGTTTACATGCAATAGTCAAGTGTTATTTTTATTTTCGCAAAATATTTAACCTGCAAGCAGGAAAAAAAGATCAAAATATTATCGTAAAATAAAGGCGCCAAAATGCCGACCGCCATGTCTGTGACGTCAATTGTACTAAAATAAAGAAATGTCAAAGTTGTCAAACGCCAAAGATAGTAGTGATGTGCCAACACAGAAAAACAAAACTCGATTCAACCCGAGTTAAAATTCACATAACTCGGGTTGAACTCGAGTTAACAAGATAGAAGAGTTAATGTTTTTTTTTAATTTTTGCGAATTTAATCTCCTCCTTCGCATTAATAGCAAAAAATGAACAAACAAATGATATCTTTATCTGTTTCAATTCTTTCATTTTTTATATTATTTGTTTATTATTGGAAGAGTTTACTATAGTAAAAAGGATTTTTTTTTTAATCGAATCATTTATAGTCAGTATTTTTGGTCTGAATTTAAATTAAAAAAAAATATTTATTTTTATTATTAATAAAACTATGCAATTATACAGCAGTCTTTTCAAAATAAAATTAAATTAACATTATGGTGCATGTATGTACATAGGTACATAGACTCACATAATTGTATTTTGATTAAAACTAATTTATAATCACACTATTTTCAAGAACAAGAAAACTACCTAATTACTATCATAAAGAATATTGTTGCAGTAGTAAAATTATATGTTGATATTTTAGTCTTAATTGTAATGTACTTAACTGTTTATATAAAGGAAAATTATACTAAAAACAAAACGAAAAATATTTTCTTGTCAATTAAGTGCCAATTAGTGATCAACAAAAATATATAAAAACTAGCTTTTGCCCGCGACTTCGTTCGCGTGGACTTCAGGTTCGTCCCGTCTAGTCTAGTAATGAGTAAGAAATACGGTAACTAAGCACTGCAGAGCCCTAATCATAGCCCTATAGGTAGCTACTGCAGTATGCTCCTATAAACTACATTTAAAATACTGTATTGCTTAAAATCGCTTCGTAAATAAGCCATTATTTCTCGTACAAAGTAAAGGATAAAAAATTATTATTGTGGGTTATTCCTAAGAGATAAACATATACCATCAAGGACTTTTTTGTAGACCTTTTTAAGTTGTACAATACTGTAGTAAATTGTTTTGATCTATCTTGTAGGATTCAGTTAGCGTTTGCAATGTAAGCGCAAAAAATGTGTTTTTTTACGACCTCACATTAGAAACCTCAAAAATTGTAGCCTATGTGTTATTCTGATGTATAAGCTATATTGTGGTAAAGTTTCATTCAAATCCATTCAGTAGTTTTTACGTGAAAGAGTAACAGACATCCATACATCCATACTTACAAACTTTCGCCTTTATAATAGTAGTAGGATCTTACGTAAATAACTAAAACAAACTTCTTGTAAGTTCTAACAAAAACAATATTCTTATCCCAAAAATATTCTTCTATAAGATTTTCTTTTAGGACCCGGCATTTTTCAAAAACAGAATTTAAAACACGAATAACTATAACAATAACCGTCACAGCAAGTGAACCTGAAATCTACATAAATGTGAGACTTGTTTGTTATAAATGAGCCATAGAAGGAATAGACATTAAGCAAAGCGATTCGATTGTCGATTTAGGTACAAAATCACCTCACAGATAATAATCGATTGATTTCTATAATTTGTCCCAACCCTATAAACATGGCAGATTATGTCAATTTACTGTAAAACGGAAGTTAATTACTGATTTATTTCAGAAAGTTAATCCCAAATGGAACTTAAAATATTATTGCTTTATTTTTGGTAAGAAAATCATTGAGACAAGATGTTTCTACAAAAAGTACTGGAATGGGCAATCTCCTTTTAACTTGACGCGATGCTTACACACACACTATGTTTTAGTACTAATGACGTCATACCGAGAAAAACATGGCGGTCGGTGTTTTCGGTCACGTAGTATATAGATAATAAAACTTCGATTTTAAATTAGAAATATAAAATTAATCTTACGTTTTTATGAAAAAATAATATAATTTTTGCATTGCTCCGTAGAAAAACTATATAAATAAAATTATTTCACATTTTTATGTTATAACATGAAAATAGCCTATTTCCTTCATACAAGTTAATTCGTGCAGTTCATTCAGGAAACAATTGTGTTATCTTCCTGAATCTAGCATTGAAATTTCAACTTCAAGATCTTTTGGATCACTCTTCATACAGGGTTCAATAGTTTTGTTTATAAAACTGCTTCAACCCACAGAAAGTTGTTCCTAATGGGGATGTGATGGATCAAGTGGACAAAGCGAATACAAGCAAATCCTACTAGAAGAGAGCGATATAATTTTCGACCAAATTTATTGCTTGTTAATGGTAATTAATAATTATATAAATTAAATAATTAAGACTACCTATGCAGAATACTCGGTGTTTGGCTCACAGTTTCATCTCCAGTTTGTAAAGCAGGGTCGGATGAACGACGAGACCTCAGCATAATCGTAACGCATTGATACAAGCACACGCTGATACTTCTCTAAATTAAAGACACATAATTCTTATTATTATTAGTAACAGCATCGAAATATAAATCGAAGCAAATTTTGAAAACAAAATAAATTTTTAGAACACCACTTACCATAATTCCAATCAGAGAGCTTATATTTTGTATTCTCCATCGAGCTTCAAATTTTACAAGTTGAACTACTAGATTTAGCGTAGAGGCGCACAAGTTCAACGCGTCAATACTGACTACCTGGCGTGGTAGCAATATGGCTTCAATTAAATATTCCAGATGAACACCGACAAAGGTGATAGCGTCACTGGCGAAGAACTGTCCGTGTTTTATTACCATCATGGAGATAAAGTCTAAGCTAAAGGCATAAACACGCCACCACTCTTGTACTTTCCACACACCACCGCTCACATCAAATTTAGGTGGTAGTAGTTGCATCCATAAAAACTGGTCCACATCAGACATCAGCAACTCCTTGGAAAATGGGCCACGTGAATAAGCAGTGATGCATCGCAAAGCAGCCAAAGACGCATGGTAATGTTCACGATTTTGCAAACATATTTGCAGACAGCAAAGCAACTTGTTCATAAATTTACTTGATTGGAACCATTTTGACAGACCCGAAAACATGTCATCATATAAGTCTAAACATTGTTCTAACATAGCCAAAGACAACACTACCGGTGGAATTTCTTCACTAACACTAACTTGATTATTAGGTTTAATTTCCTTTTTAGGCGGATCTTTTATATTGTCTAATAGTTTTTCTAGTTCTATACTATTTATATTGGTTACAGAACGTATTATACTTTGTGCTGTGGCGGTATTGGCTTTTATTTCATAGTCTAAGCTACTTATGGCCACAGTACAAATAGACAAAATAGCGCGTATTGCTCGAGGGTGCAGGCAATCGTAAACGATTGCTGTGTTAGTTAATAGACCATCTATTTGTTTTGCATTCAATTTTCTATTTTCAAAACAATCATCTTTCCAATTTGCCAGCATTGTTACATATAATTCCGCTAAGATCACAACTAATCTTCCATCTTGCAAATTGTCAAGTTCATTCAACAAAGCTGACATACATGGTGCTACCATTTTTGACTTATGTGCTATATTCAGACTTATTGGTAGGCATTTACAGCAAATAGTTGTAAAGTCTTTCCACGATGTCAAAAGACTCAACCAAATAGGAACTTTATCAATTAACTCTTTGCTGTCTTCTCTGCCATCGAATGAAAATATATGATCTATCCATGTATCTAAATATTTCTTATCAGTATCAAAAAATTGTTCAAAAACTTCTTTTAAATTAGTATCAAGTTTTTCTCTTGAAGTGAAAAGCTCAATTCCTAATACATTGAATATTTGTGAATATGTACGAAGGCCAGGCAGTATTTTATCAAATAATGGACTGGACATGTGTTCCCAGAACTTTGGATTTTCACGTAGTTTTTTTACTAAAATTTGCATGTTGTTTTTCCAGAGAGCATGAAACAATGCCATAATACATCCTAGGAGCGGACTGTGCAAGAGTGTGACGTCCTGTAATAAAATATAATACTAT
The DNA here is from genome assembly GCA_036419045.1 of Scirpophaga incertulas. Lineage (NCBI taxonomy): Eukaryota > Metazoa > Arthropoda > Insecta > Lepidoptera > Crambidae > Scirpophaga > Scirpophaga incertulas. The sequence goes on along the minus strand of CM071629.1, from coordinate 22,625,057 downwards.
TATATACCTACAAAAATAATACAAATAATATATAGACGAGTAATATATACTTACAGACTTAATAGTTCCTAAATAGTCAGCCATATAGCCTAGAATACCTTCAAATCCGTCAGCTGTACTAGGTTCATGTTCAACTATGCCCTTTTCTTTATTACTTAGCTCTTCAGCTTTAGCTTTTTCATGGTTCATCATAAAGAATGCTTCAGTAAGCCCTGGTTGTTTCCCAACACAGGTGGCCACGAACTCCAATATAGCAACTTTTAGTTCAATAGTCTCATGCTTGTCGCGCAGTCGCTCTAAGAACATGACACGGACTTGATACGCTGTCATGTCTAAGGAAGCGAATAGAGACATTTGGAACCCCTGAAAATTAGGAACTGGTTTGTATGATCGAACATTTTTTGTAATTTGTAAAAAACATTGAATTTGACTGTAATTTGTACCAAATTATTATCATATCTCAAATGTTAAATGTTATCTGTTTCTCTATTGTAGACATAGACAACTCTTTCTGTATATTGGATCTACCTAGTTAAGACTATTTTTCCCATATAAACATACTCATTAACAACTTCAAATCTAAAATCTCCAATCTTCATAAGTGATTGCGATATAGGAATTCCACGTGATGGAGAATTTTCAGTAGCGGTCTTCTAGGATTTTGCCTACTTCTACTACGATGATCTCATCCATGCCTACAATATCAACAGCAGGTAATAAATCTTGACCAAACAACATTTTGGGACACGTTGTATATATATAATATATACAACGTGTCCCAAAATTCAACGATAAGCGGCTACCAGAGTGGACCTACTCATGGCTATTCGAGAAAAATTAGAAGAAAAAAAACATTTTTTTTTTTAATTATAAATAAAAACGAAAATCTTCGAAAATCTACACCCCTTATGGTATTTTTAGCAACAACCTAAGTAGCATTGCTATCCACCAAAACCTTTAAAAATACCTGAATAAAGATAGCTTTTACACAAAAATTTATCATAATATTTTTTTCGACTAAAATTTTCAAAGATTTTTACTTTTAGTTCACTTTCACGAATCGTGGTGTATAAAAATTGTATCGACACTACTATGGCAAGATATTTAAAAAGTTAACGCAACTAACCAAGATTCCAAAATGGTATTATAAATACTCTATGGAAACTAACCCCAAAAAAATACCAACTAATTATAAACAAAAACCGATAATTTTAATTGTATAACTTATACTATGGACTCAAAACAGGGCTTTTGTTAGTGATAAATATTGTTTGAATAAAAACGAATTTTAAATTTTGATTGAGATTTTTTTTTCTTCTATTTTTTCTCGAGTAGCCATGAATAGGTCCACTCTCTGGTGGCCGCTTATCGTTGAATTTTGAGACACATTGTATATATGTACGAGTGTGTGGGTAATGTAATGAAACTCACGTCAGCAAATCTCTTCAGTAATCGACAACTCAAAACTGGTAAACTTCTATTAAAAGCATGGTTTATGTAGCTTGTCACTTTTGGGACTACTTTGAGTGGGTCCTTTTGTTTGTTTTGGGCAAAAATAAGGTGCTCCAGGGGGGTTACATCATCGCTGCCACTGACCAAACTTTTCAAACGCAGTGCGAACATCACAATAGCAATGCACCTCTGGAGTGTCGCAAGGTAGTTACTAATAGGTCCCGAGACCCAGTTCGTTTCGTCAAACAATATCTTTTCTAGTTCATCGTTACCTATGAAACAAAAGTATGAAAGCTATGAATCAAATGTATATTTAGGATTGAATTGATATTTTGCGATTTCAAGTGCTGTATCATTAGCAGAGGTCGGAATTAGGTATCTTGCATCGAAATGTTGATATTAATGTGAACCTTCCCGGGATTTCTAATGAACAATCCCGTGTGGTATCGATATTACAAATAAATAATAATAAAAACCTCAGAGATAGACAAATAAAACAATGATAATTAACATACAATTTTTATTAGTTAACATTAATTCACAATACAAATTATTGATAGTCTTAAGCAAATTCTCATACGCATAATTCGCCTTTTTTATAAATACGAGCGAATACTATTGCTCAGACTCGTGAGGTTATTCAAACGGCCCATCAGAATCATTTCCCTTGTCCGATTCATTACCAGTAAGACTTGAAGTGTTCGCTTCTCACTTCGCTTCTTACTGTATAACTTTTGTGAGTATTAAAATATCTAACCATTAGCTTTTCTACATTTTCTGGTTTCAATGAGACAAAATCTAGTCCATTCCGTTAAGCGGGGAGTGCTCCGCATTTCGGCTATTGTATTCTTTTGTTCTCACAAGTTGTTGTTTCCTTTTTATTCAGTCTAGTCTACTATGAAATGCCATCCGTCAGGAAGTGAGAAACTCTCCAGGCAAAAATAACTTTCAAAAACAAATTACATAAAGTTTTCAATTAAATAATAGGCTTCAATTCACCAAGAATTTTTACTAAAGAGAAATTTCGGCAATTATGTTGTAGTATATTATATTATTTATTTATGTATAGACATTTTTTATTAATTTTATTTTTGGTTATATCGTATTTTTGTTTCTACCTATGAATTTTTGTTTCTAAATGTGTTTTGTAACATCTACCTCATCTTATATCTGCAACACTTGACTTAACAATTCAGAAAATATATCAGACATTAATACCTCTGTACACCAATATTTGTACAAAAACATAAGAAATAAAAAGGGATAAAAATAAATAGTTACAATCATAAAAATAATGGAATGCAAACTTATGAAGACGTGGGTCAATTTTGATTACTACGCCATTAGTAGAAACTACATCATAAAAAGATGCAATTATTTTTTAGCAACTGAAATATGAAAAAGAATGGGATTTTTATTGAAAACATGACATTTTCAGAATAAGTGTTTTTCGAGATTGCACTTCATCAAAAATTAATGCTGATCAAACTTTCAGTAGTTACTTACATATATACTCGTGTATATAGGACCTCGGTAAAAAAATATTGGGTCATAATGGATGATGGAAAAGCAGACTACACAGTTATTCAGTCAGGTAATCTATTCAGCTTCTATGAACATGTTTTAACTACATGTAGTCTATACAGCATTGCAATTGATAACTTTACAAAGATGACACTAGTAACACAACCCAGATCATTTGAGATGATTTTTGTTGTATGTTTGCTTTAACAACTTTTCTATATTTTAAAACTATACTTCGTTTAATTAAGGAAACGAATAAATGTAAACAAACCAGTTTTAGGGTTATCACAACTCAATTAAAAAAAACCTCAATAGGCTTTTTGACAATGCGAAAAATAAAGTGTCAATTACTGTTAACAGTATAAATTAAGAGTTAAAAAATGATTATTTATTAACGTAAGTTGAAAATAATGATTAATTTATTTTAAAATCCGTAAATAAAAATTGCATTTTTTAAACGTTTGTCATGTGACACAAAACGCTTCTGATTGGTCGCGTTTATCATGACGTCACTTGCTTGTAAACTTCGTTTGCCTACTTGTGTTGCGCCTAGTTGTGGTAGATTATCTCCGTTATATTAAGATTTTCTTTACTATTCATTTTTTTTTTGTTTAATTGCACTATTTTACAAGTACTTTCAACCATGGACAACGATTTTGTAAAAACAGACAGCAGAAACCTGCCGCAAGTCGACGCAATCATGGTCAGATTATTTTTCAAAAATAATTCTGACATTTATGTTTCGGAGCTAAAAAAATGTAAAAACAGCAAAGTAAGTATAATTACACTTTACTGGTAACTTAAATTATATCATAAGAAAGTGAAATAATGATGAACTTCCACAAGAACTTATATAGGTTATAAATAATGTTGTCGGGGATGAAATTTACATACACATTTTGTTCTTCATTATATCTCTATTTAAATACAAGATAAAAACAATTCAAAACATTACAAAAACCTTGCACTACAATTTCCAATACAACAATCAAAATCTTAATGCCAAACACATTTTCTTTTTCACAACCTACCAAAGGCAAAATTTCAACGTCTTTAACAAATAATTAAGTTTGTTTGGCACAATTCCGTGAACATAAACGATAATTTGTTCACGTTACGTCGTCATTCTTTGCCGTTTGACAAATGCAGATCGGGAAGTACCAGCATCACACATTTTTTTAATACGATCTGGCTGGCAATGAAATTTAGAAGGCACAACTTTATTATTTAAAATTATTTTCTGACTGAAACCCATTTTGTAGTGATAATAATTTGCCATTTCATTTTCCATCTGTAACGAACAAACAAGTTTTAGTCGGGATCTTTTAGTGTACTCCTTATTGAAATCATAGGACTCTGTAGCTACAAATTTTAACAAATATTATGGAAAACAGCGGAAATATTCGAAGTGAGTTGCAAGAGACATTATGTTAAAAACATTAGAAGTATTATAACCTCAAATCAATAACGAAAATATTAACATTCTGAATGTAATTAATTATTACAAAATATAAATATTATGTTTACTTACATCGAAATGGTCTTCACAAAAGAAAATATTTGTACTATTTGCTATGTCATTATGATCCCTCCGAGAAAGTTGCAACCACTTTCGGCGCACTTCGATATTCTTTGGAACACTTACAAATAGTTTTTTCCGGAGTTTTAACAACGTATTTGTACATTTTGAAACTACACACCATTTGTAACTCATTTTGTTACATAAATCACTGATAAAAAGTAAATCCAATCGCACTTTCGTTTTTTGTTTACAACAAACAAAATTATTATGCCAGCTGTCTCAGATCAGAATACAGGCAAGTGACGTCACCGACGTCATTGCAGCGCCATATTGTCAAAGTAGCGTTTTGGCGGACTATTCAAATATTTAATTTTTAATTCGATGTTTTTCAGCTAATATATACCAGAATTAAAAATAACAACTTTTACTGGGTTCCTTAGACTCTACTAAATAAATATAAAATGGATTTTAAAAAACTTGTCAAATAGCCTATTATCTTGTATTTGTAAAATATTTTTCATGACTGATCCATTATATATTTTTTTAACTACCACATACTACTATAAACACTTAAGAAACTTCCATATAAATAAATTTAAAAAATTAATCATAATTAATTTTACTTGATAACCCTATAATCTTGATGACATGGGTGAAATTCAGATGTAATAAACATTTTTGGTTATAGTTGACACTTTGATACTAATCTATCAAATGAAATAGACTATATTTTCTTACGTACTCGCTTCAACTTAGCTACCTTTTCAAATCAGTAGCATATATTTACATTTTAAACCGACCACGATCGAAAGGTGTTCCGTTTGTTGTAAATAATAAATGCAATCTTTTTTTTTTAATTTTTTTACTAATGTTTCTGTGGCAACTATATAATTGATATTTATGTTATTAAGTAAAAATTACTAGTTTAAATGATTACTACATTATTTAAATAAAATTATTATAATAATGTCTCATTTTATAAAGGAATTAATTACTGAACGGAATAACGGAACGTAGAAACACTCGTATTATGTTTGCAATATTTTTTTATGTCTTAAATTATCCATTTACATTTTTATAACATAGAAAAAAATATAAATAGGCTTGAAAATAGTCAAGTTTTTATACAAAGTGAAATTGAATAAAAGAAGCCGTTCAACCGCCGCCATTTTTCGCGCGCTTATGATGACGTCATTGGTTTGGGTCTGTTTGTTTACTAGTAGCGTTTCAGTTGCTTAGTACTAATTTTCAATTTTAATTAGCAAACAAATCATGGAAGAAGTAAAAAAACCTTGTTATGGTACCGAAGTGTAAAAATACTACCATCAGTACACCCGATAAAGTGTTTTTTTCGCATTCCACGCGATGAAAAATTACGTAAACTATGGTGTAAGATGATAAAGGAGGAGACTTATTATCAGTTTTATTTTGCTGTGAAGATCATTTTGACGTAAGAATTCTATATTTCTGTACAGCTTAGTGTGAATTAGGATTCTGTCTACAACTAACCTAGTTCACAAGTTTACAAAAGTTTATAAACATCTTCACATTCAACAGATATAATAGTTTCTTCCGTTTCATTGCAAGTGCAAGAACAGCAAAACTTTTTGTCGAACATTATGCTCAGGTGTAATCCGAGCTTTGACTACACATATGTCTCCATCTCGTTTTACTTGAACATAGCCAACTGCTGAATCACCGTAACATTCTCGTTCAGATCTGAAAAAAAAAACAAGTATGTACTTAAATTTAAAAAAAAGTATTCATGTAAATTGGATATCATATATCATATTTATCTAATATTTACAAAAAGTATATAAGCATATCTTACTTAAGTGAGCTTCAACAATATAAAATATCGTTAATATTAATAGTTTTAATATAATAGAGGTAAATTAGGAGTTTTTTTAAATACAAATGGTTATGTTATAGGTTATGTTTTGTTGTATTATTTAAACATGAACAAAAATCTATGTGGTTTACTAAAATATACCATATAATGTAATAATTACCTTGCAGCTTTCACTCCCTTGATTTCTGCGCTCGTAAAATCAAGATTTAATGCAAAATATGCTGACATCATAAATACATCTATTTTCGGCAGATTATCGGATTGTGCTTTGACAAAATCAGTTTCTATCGTCGTCTTAGATTGACTACAAATGTATATTCACAAAGTAAACACACAGAAATACAGTTTTAAACAAATTTTCTCGCAAACACAATTTAACACAGTACGAACACGTATGAATAACGGCGCCGATAAATGCAAGACATAGCCATTGACGTCACATATCGTTTCGACCAATAGTGACGCGTTGTGTAAGTTAGAATTTCCCTCACTTATTTTTCACTTTTTAAATAATTTTTTTTGGGCTTTAATAATAACTAAATAAAAAAAGATCCTTTTAAGTATAATATAACATCAATAATGAATCCCGAAAAAAATATTTGAGGCAAATTTAAATTTTATGCATATTCCCTATTTGTGGTCATAGCCTACCTGCTTTCGAGTACTGTCGTGTGTTATTAAAAATCATATTATATTGGAATGTTCTTAAATGGCATTATTGTAACTGGCCGCAATACATATATTAATAACAAATTTTCCCATAGGACAGAAATATTTTTACGCAGTAAAATTTTTAATATAGTCTATATTACTCAGCTTGAATGTAGCTTTCCAATGATGAAAGAATTTTTGAAATCGGGTTAGTAGTTTTTGAGTTTATTCATTACAAACATACAGATAATACAAATATTTCCTTTTTATAATATTAATTAATGTAGATATACTAGCTTTCCGCCCGCGGCTGCGCCAGTGTTATATTCAGTTTTCCCATGGTAAAAAGTAGCCTGTGTTTTCCCAGATCTCACAATACGTACTTCTAAACCAAATTTCATCCAAATCGATTCAACGGTTGAAGCGTGAAAGGGTAACAGACAGAAAGACAGACTTTCGCATTTATAATATTAGTAGGGATTATTAAACAGTCTGGCTGCGACAGCCGCTCGGAAATAAACTGTAAAATATTACTACACTATAATATTTAAAGTAGGTATCACAAATTCGAAAGCAATAAAACTGTATTATGATAGAAAAAGGTTATTAATATATGCCTGTCACTTTGTTGGTAAACATTCGTTCAATTAGTTGACTGCACCATAGGTGGTGCCGGCGACTTCTTCTGCGCAGGATTAGTATTTCAGGTCACTTATTACTTAACCTGGCGTATATAATTATAAATTCTAACCTATGTGTTATCCTGATGTATAAGGTACCTTATTGTAAAGTTTCATTAAAACCCATTCAGTAGTTTTTACGTGAAAGTGTAACAAACAACCATACATACAAACTTTCACTTTTATAATATTTGTAAGGATAATAGGATTGAAGTCACAAGGCAGCAAAAATTGTTTTGAAAACTCACCCATAGAAACTATTTTTAATAATTCCAGTGCATTTTCCGTATGCAGTAAGCTGTAGATGCAGGTTCGCTTGAGTAAATCAATACTTTTGTTGATTTCTTTTTGTTGAAGAACTAGAGTAAAGAATTTTGCACAGCGAGCGATCATGTTTCGCTGCTCGTTATGGTGGTTATAGCGCCAGCCCAAAACATTCGGGAATACTTCCCTCAACATTAAAATTAAGCCCGGTAGAATAATCTCTTTTGTTATACGCTCGTCGGGTGATAGCTGGAAATTAAAATATTTAATTAATATACATCAGTTAATATATATCAAGATCCTATAATTCTATCTGGTTGTATGCTGGCACTAAAATATACAACCATTATAATGAAAATACCAGAATTTCTTTTCTGTTTCCTCAGTATCGAATATTGAAAGAATATTATAAAAAAATATGAATCCCATTGTTTACTACCGCAAGTCTAACTCCAACGTATTTAAGTTTCATTGACGGACGAATTAACACTAACGCATTATGCACACATACGAACGCTCAGAAAATCTCACTTCGGCGACAACTCCCACACCCGGCCCCGCTGCCTGTACTGCCTGTCCTTACTTGTTGTTTGAGCATGCCCTTGTCCTCTATTTAGTCACAGGACAAACGCTATCAAACGATCGGAGAATTACACCCGTACTCGTAATAATTAATTTTATCGTATTTGCCGGGTTTCGACTCGTTAATCTATCTATCTAATATATATAAATCTCATGTCACAATGTTTGTGCTCAATGAACTCCTAAACTACTTAACCGATTATAATAAAATTCGCACACCATGTGCAGTTCGATCCAACTTGAGAGATAGGATAGTTTAAATCTCAAATTATCATCATCATCATCAATTTTAAAAATTCTTTCACCAATAGAAAGCCACATTATTGCGGAGTGTCATCATCATCATCATCATCATCATCATCAGCGGACGGCGCGCGATGGCTTCGGGTTTAATTCAGTTCGCTTTCGTGCTCACTTCGGGGATTATTAATATTATGCCCAACGAAGTGGGCGCGGGTCAGCTAGTATACATATATGTCATGATGGCAAGTACACAGCGTAATGTACTTATCAACAGCTATTAGACCATAGCTCATTTTTCGTCGTATAACATACATCAAGACGAGGGAGTCAGCGATCTACCAAAATTTTCTTTTATAATGAAATTTATAGTAACGGGCGTATTTCTATGTTAAATACCTAGTTGACGTTTATGAACATAATAATATTTAATTTTGTAAATATCCTGATTACATTTTTTTAGACAAGCGGAGATTACACGTTAATAAATAATAACAACCTGCCTATTCGTATTTTAAGTAATAACGGATGCATTTTAGAAATGTTATTTTATCAACTTATTACCCATTTATAATGTATTTTTACCGTTTCAATGTCAGAAAGTATGACGGAAAAATTATATATACCGCAGGCAAGCACCAAGGAGTTTATTGTTGGAGTCGTAATGAGCCGAGATGGCTCGATCCAGCCTGCCTACCAACTAAACTGTACCTTAAAGCCTTAGTTCTTAATATCTTTATGGCTAGAAGTGAGATTGACCGCTCCTCAGGAGAGGGCCCGATGCAACTATAATCCTAAAGAAGACGCTTATTCTCAACTAGCTGAGGATGCGTTGTTGTTGATGATACAATTTCCTAATAGTCACTTTACTCTTGATATTATAGAAAATAGATTTATAAATACAAAAGATATACATATATGTTTTCATATCTGAGAAGCAATCTATTTCATAAATTAAGCAAAAAGAACGAACACACAGACAAATTCTATTTGTTAGGGAAAAATTGTATATAGCCCTGTTATCGTTGTTTGTTAAATGTCAAATCAAATTGTTACCGCGTTTTCACTACGCCTTCGAAGAACCCTAGTTCGACCAAAGGATTATTGTCGCGTCAGTCCAGCCATCGTTGTAACACATTAACTAATCTACTAGCGAGCGCGTGCGGGCGGGTTTTTGGTGTCGTAATACATCGGTCGCTCTAAACATTTAAAATGTTTACGTGACAGGAGGAACAAACAAGAATCGGGGCAGTACTATTCAACAGGGAGGCGAACTAATTTTACTAATTGTTAGGGAGGGAGGGTCAGGGATATTTTTAAGGAACCTGTAAAAGTTAGGACATCCACTACTCTCACTGCTTGATCTTGTCCAGGGTATAAATAAGTAATACGACTACGACGCCACTGTGAAATTACTATTTTTAAGAAGAAGATGATGTGCTTCATAGGGTAAATCGGAATGTTTTTGAGCGACCACCGACTCTAATAAGTCATTTATCATCAAGGAATAAATTAAAGCGATTTCTGGAGTTGATTATTAGGTCACCGCGGTGTAGACGATATAGCTTATTAGGGAAGGATATAAACTAAACAATTTTCACAAGATGCATTAAGGAATCTCATCAGGGAAAAGGAATGGTAAGGAAATATGATTATTTGTATTTTTTGCATTATGAATGTGGCCGGGAGGCGTCGTTGGTGGCGGAGATCGGGGGAGGTATTGTAGCAGGGGAGCGGAGGCTGGGGATTCCCGGATGTCGCTTGGCGTTCCCGGGGGCTCCCTACATGCCTGAGGAAGGCCATCGCTGAGGTTTTTAGTGGATAGGCCTCCCTCTTCTGGGAAAGAGAGCCCCACATAACCGCCGGCTCGCCACAGCCAGAGTATGCAATTTAATGCATTTCCCTCAGGGAAACAAAAATCAAAATGGCAGCGGAAATACAAACGTGCCTCTGACAAAACGCACTCGATCATGTACGGTTTGGTTCAAATACTCGAGACATTGACGCAAATACAAAGATACACTCGATGCTATGCTGATTTTGGTATCTTTGTCATTGTACAAACTGGTCTGACGCAGATACAAAGATACACTCGATGCTATGCTGATTTTGGTATTTTTGTCGTTGTACAAACTGGTTTGATTCGAACTTCTATTATCATATCACACATACGTATGGAGATTATGTTTCGACATGATTGTACACGCTTATCCATTTGAGTCTTACGAGGGCTACTACTTAAGTATCCGGAATCTGGGATTTCAACATTTTTAAACGCAATATATGACCTCCATGGTAAAATTCGTTCTTTTTTTGAAATACTGGCCGCTATTTTTTTCTTCCTTACGTATACGCTAGTGTTTTGTTTCTGATGGGTTTAAAATGTCATATCGCTGAAATGATGGAACTCACACGTGAAAATATTCGTGCTATGATTTATTACGATTTTCGATGTGGTTTAACGCAACAAAAGTGCATAGTTCAATTAACTCAACTTTTGGTGTTGAAGCTCCATCAAAAACCACTGTGTATCACTGGTTTAGTGAGTTCAATCGTGGATGGAATAAGCTCACGGACGAAGTTAAGAAAGGTCGCCCGAAGTCAGTCGTTGTGCCACAAAACATTGAAGCTGTACGAAAACTAATTATGCAAGACCGCCATGTTACGTATCGCGATATAGAGGCTACTCTGGGCATATGTAGTATGAAAAGCATTAATAAAATATTACATGAAAATTTTTTTCGCGTTGGATACCGCACAACTTAACTCAGGATCAAAAAGAAGCTCGCGTCGAATGGTGCAAGAATATGTTTAAAAAATTTAACGGATGTGACTCAAAATCTGTTTATAACATCTACACAGGTGATGAATCTTGGATCTATGCGTACGATCCCGAAACTAAGCAACAACAATCTAAAGTTTGGGTGTTTCAAAATAAGCCGAACCCTACGAAAGTGACTCGTACAAATAAATAAATAATAAATTAATAAATAAATATTTGTTACACTTACACCAATTAGCCTAGCCCAAACTAAGCTCTGTAAGGCTTGTGCTATGGGATCTAGGGTAACGGATAGACATACATATATTATACATATATAAATAATTTTTATTGAAATATATATATCAACAACCATGACTAAGGTACAAATGCTCGCATTCATCACACAAACATCTGCCCCCACCGGAACTCGAACCCGGGACCTCAGAGATGGCGACACCTTGAAACCGGTGTACTATCCACTCGACTATGGAGGTCGTCAAACAACAACAAAAAGCACTTTAAAGCAAATGGTGGCCTGCTTTATTGGTATTGATGATTATGTGGTTACAATACCACTGGAGAATCGTAAAACGGTCAATTCGGAGTGGTACACGACCATTTGTTTGCCGGAAGTATTTGAAGAAATACGTAAAAACAACAAGCGACGCAGAATCATTCTACACCACGACAATGCCAGCTGTCACACATCACGCGAAACAAATACTTTCTCAAATGTAAAGAATAAATTACGTGGTCAACGATTTTCGACCCGTGTAGATGCCGTCGACGCGTTCAAACAGCACGTTTCAGAGATACCGCAATCAGAGTGGAAAAAATGCTATAAAAATTGGTTTCAACATATGCAAAAGTGTATCGATCATCGCGGAGAATACTTTGAAAAACAATAAACCCATATTTAGCCATATGTGTTTGTTTAATGTTTCTATTCCGGATACATAAGTAGCAGCCGGATACATAAGTAGTCGTACATTTGCAACACACTGAATAATTCGATGAATACATTGCGTAAGAAGTAACGACGCGTAAAAAAAACAATTAGCTGTTTCGCTAAGATATTATTTTACAACTTTAGCCAAAAACTTGGCTATTAATTCACAACTTGAAAATGCTTCTATTGAGCAATCAAACGTCTTGGAACAAGTTCCAAGTAATTTAAATTATAATAAGTAATATGACAATAGAGGTAGCTTCTTGCCAAGCTTTGACCAAAGGTAAGCCAAAACTTTTTCGTCTGGTCCACCAAAATATTCAAGGCTTTTCTGGTAAAGACCTAGAAAACTATTTTTAAATTCCGAATGTATAGATGCACTTAGTATCACTGAGCATTGGCTAAAAAAGGATAAATCATTGATAAGCTTAGATAGTTACACTATAATGAGTTCGTTCACTAGAAAATCAGCTATCAGAGGTGGATCTATAATAATTTTACATAACAATTTCCAATGTAAGGATAGGAAAGACATAGTTTCACTCTCTATCGAACGAACCATTGAAATATCTTATGTGGAACTTGATAGTTTAATTTGTGTGTATATAGACCTTCTGGAAATTATTCAGAATTTGAGTCTGTTTTGGAAGATGCGCTTAGAATAGTATGCGGGAAAAATAAAAAAAAAATGTTGTTTGTGGGGATTTCAATATTAATATTTTAGACGAATCACCTTTGTCTAGTCGGTTTGTTAATTTCCGACTCGAATTACACTTACATCTGCTACTTGTTCAGACAACATTTTTTGTAACTTTAATACATGACAAGCTTATCGTAAATTGTATCAACTCTGACCATAGCGGGCAACTGACATCATTTGAGCATCATGTTTGCTTTAAGCGTGAGATTACTTGTAGGCCTATCACAAAACGAGGTTTAAACAAATTTAGAAGTAATATTATTAATCAGACTGCAACTCGTTTACTGAAGGATTAAAAACCAATAATTTATTCGATTTAATAAAAAAATTATGTAATGGTATATTAAAAAAATGTCATAAAATAAAAAAACGGTAGAATGAAATTTTGTGACTGGGTTACTCCAGGCATATACAAAAGCCGTACAAGACTAAATGACCTATACACTCAAAAAGTAACTTCGAGTGACCCCGCATTAATAACTTATGTTAGAAATTATTCTAAAATATTTATGAAAGTGTGTCTGTGCGCTAAACCTATGTTTATTAGTCACAAAATTTGTTCATCAAAGAATAAAATAAAAACTACCTGGAACATCATTGACCAGGAAACTGATAAAAATCTGTAGAATCACTCTCATTAGTAATCAATAATAAACGATTAAAGTCAAACAGTGAAGTTGCCAATGCATTTGAGCACTTTTTTCTCACATACCTATCGAAACTACAAGTAGTCTCAGCTCTTGCCCAAGCAAAGCCCTCTTGGCACAGAATGTAGAGAAGTGCAACAAGGTATTTAATTTTTGTCACATTGATGCTAATACTATTTTGAAAACATTCCGTTCGATTAATATAAAAAAAACTGAAGACTTATATGGTATTTCGATTCATATACTTAAATCCATAGTACAGGAACTTGCTGCGCAACTCGCGTTCATATGCAATTTATGTGTTGATGAAAGTGTATTTCCTGACCTAATGTACAATAGCAAGTTAATTCCAATATTTAAATCTGGAAATAAAAATAATCCTGCAAATTATCGACTGATTTCTATTCTACCAGCACTTGGCAAAATATTTGAAAAAATTATATGTAATCAGATAACTGATCCTTTAACAAGAAATAACATTATACATATAAACCAGTTTGGCTTCACCAAAGGACGTTGCACTATAGATGCTGGAGTTGCACTTTTCATACACATTTTTAACGTTTGGGAATGTAAACAGGATGCGATTGGTATTTTTGGTGACCTGTCGAAAGCTTTTGACATCAGACCTTATTAAATAAGCTTACTTGAAGCATTATGGTGTCTCAGATGCAGCGTCTAGACTAATCGAATCCTATCTGCAGGTACTCCTATTGTTATTGGCGTGCCCCAGGGGTCGATATTGGGACCCTTGTTTTTCTTGATATATATTAATGATCTCCCACACTTCCCTGTTACTTTGTGTAATACTGTACTATTTGCAAATGACACTTCTTTAATATTTAAGGTTGACAGAGGAAACGGCAATATTAACGTTGTAAATAGTACTCTTTCTAAAGTATTGCACTGGTTCACGATTTATAATTTATCTTTAAATCCCAATAAAACTACATGTATCCAATTTTCATTACCAAATGTAAGAAAACTAGATACTATTATTAAAATGAATAATGAAGTGGTAGAATTTGTAGAATTCACTAAATTCTTGGGTATTACTTTGGATCCGACTTTGCAATGGGATCCACATATTGAGACCCTATCAAATAGACTAAGTTCTGCAGCATATGCTGTAAAAAAAATAAGACAACTTACGGATGTTGAAACAAGTGTTGTCCTATGGTTTACTATCATGGGGGTCGGCTGTTAGCATAGAAAGTATTTTTGTTCTTAAAAAAAGAGCAGTCCGCGCTATTTATAATTTACGAGCAAGGGATACTCTTAGAAATTTATTTAAAGAGATTAATATAATGTCTTTAGCGGGGTAGTATACTTATGAAAATTTGATTTGTGTATAAAAATTGTCACACATTTCATACTAATTTTCAAATGAATAATTTAAACACAAGAAATAAAAATAAACTTGCCGTTCCAACGTACAGGCTACAAAAAACTAGAGGTTCGTTTGTCAGCAAATGTATAAATTTTTATAACAAGATTCCACATAGTGTAGCTGAATTGCAGTTTCATAAGTTCAAGGTACATGTCGAAAAGACACTATTAATAACAAAGTCAATGATTATTTAAATGATGCCAATGCTTGGTGTTGATTTGAAGATATTACATTGTATGATAACGACATAATTTATTGTAAATGTTGTTATTAGTTTTGATAAAACTGATAAGTTTCTTGCGCCCTTTCTTCTTATCAGCTAAAGAATATGTCCAGAATGGGTGGTAGGGGAAAAAGAAGTTTGCTAGATGGCTAGTCTCTTATAAGATCTTAATTAACAACAAAGTAACTGTGTTCCGGATGCTTACTTCCTGAAAGGCGCACAACATATCAATATACGCGGCCAAGAGCTTGTAGCTGCCGGCGGGCTGTTCCACCGACACGAGGTACGATCCCACTGCGGCGGAGTCGAACGATGCGCCGTTGGCGTACTCGGCGTGCGTCAGCTTTGCGTTCATTATACGCGGCAAAAGTCCAGTGTTTATGAGCCTGTGTAATTAATATAATATTTACATTTTTACTTTTAACTCTATATTGACAAACAGCCTAACTGCCCACTGGTAAATGGGCGCATACAGTACATGTTGTGAAATTCATAGTAAATCTGCAACCGTCTTATGAGATAGGATATAAAATCACAGTATCCATTAATTTCACGGCCATATACTTACCATTCAAACTGGAACACAGCAATCTGAGTACTAGTACTTAACGGTAGATTTAGATAATATGGTGGTACTCCAGCAGTCGACTCTGGTATACTCTACTTCCAGTCAGTGATGTTATTAAAAATTCTTAATAAAAAATATTAAATTATTGACTAGGAATGAGATGATAATGACCTGTGAACTTCGCGAATCTATCGTACATTCATGTACAAATTAACTTTCCGACTGAACCCATTGCTACTGACTGCTTCGTGCTGCAATTCGGCAACATCGTTGTGTGTGGATGTTAATAGTGACCATTTTGAATATCTATAGTGTAATTCTTTAAGTTGGACTGTGGTTTGGCTTAGACTTTGGCTACACTTTCACCAAAAATTAAACAACACATTGAATTCTCTTTAAAATATAACAGATATTTTAAAAGAAATTGTTGAAATACATTAATTAGACAGAGATCCTATACGTATCGTAAGGTTTCTGAACCAACTCTCCATACAATACGCGTACAAAAATTCGGTTTGCAAGAGCTACCGTACAACTTTCAATAGCTTATAACTTTTGCGTATTTCCTTGATTTGTTTTGGTTTTTATTGAATTATGACTTGTTGCCAATGAATTAAAAGAACTGAATATTTTACATATTGCTATGGAATTACAATATTTTATTAATTTGCTTTCATCATAACTAAAAGCACTGACCTCATGTGTATTTCAGTCGGAAAGGCAGGGACAAGCGCAGAACAGGATTCCAAGCATTCCACCAACAGTGGAAGTGCGGGTGCGTCCGCACGCATGAACCTGACCAGTACGTCGAACACGCCTTCGCTCGGCGTTATCAAACTTTTGGGGATTTCTTTATCTTGTACCAACGTCTTTAAGACACCTATAAACAGACATTAGACATTACTATCATTCCGTTTAAGATAGACAAGATAGACAATGGAAATTTATTTGATGTTATATAAGTTATTTTTTATCGGACCTATGCTGAAGCCTCAGATAGCTATGTTCAGCTTTGCAATGCGTGTTTGTGGAAGGCGCACGAAAAGAAGGTTCGACGCCTTGCCTGCTAACGACACCGGCGACCGTTCTGGAGTCGTTAGGATCGAAACTAGGGAGTCGACACAACTTGAGGATGTTATATAAGTTATTTTTTGTCGGACCTATGCTGAAGCCTCAGATGGCTATGTTCAGCTGCTGGAAGGCGCACGAACAGACGATGTGCTAACGATGCGACCGTTCTGGAGTCGTTCGAAACTAGGGAGTCGACACAACTTGAGGATGTATATAAGTTATTTTTGTCGGACCTATGCTGAAGCCTCAGATGCTATGTTCAGCTTTGCTGTGTGTTTGTGGAAGGCGCACGAACAGAAGGTTCGACGCCTTGCCTGCTAACGACACCGGCGACCGTTCCGGAGTCGTTAGGATCGAAACTAGGGAGTCGACACAACTTGAGGATGTATAAGATTTGTCGGACTATGCTGAAGCCTCAATGGCTATGTTCAGCTTTGCAATTGTCACGAACAGAAGGTTCGATTGCCTGCTGACACCGGCGATTCCGGAGTCGTTAGGGTCGAAACTAGGGAGTCGACACAACTTGAGGATTTTATATAAGTGCTATTTTTATTTCACATTTTATTTAACTTCCAAAATTATATGTAAATAGCTTTTGCCCGCGACTTCGTTCGCGTGGACTTCAGGTTCCTAAAACCTCAAAAATTGTAGCCTATGTGTTATTCTGATGTATAAGCTATATTGTGGTAAAGTTTCATTCAAATCCATTCAGTAGTTTTTACGTGAAAGAGTAACAAACATCCATACATACAAACTTTCGCCTTTATAATAGTAGTAAATAACTGGTTAATCGAGGAGTGGTAACCTTGGTTTTGGTGATGATAATACAGAAAAAGCAAGTTTATTATCTACTTCGAATATTTTTTTAAGCTTATTTATATTTAATTAATTTGTGCATCGAAGCTAATTATGAACATTCTTGCTAAAATGAAAATTTTAAATGGATTGCTATTTGAGTAGACTAAATTTATTTACCTTTTAAAACTTTGGCGCCTTCATAAACTCTTTGTAATGTTACATGAATATTGATGTGCCTTTTTCTATCCAGTGCTTTCTCTATTTCACTGTTGAAAATTGTCCAATAAGAATAAGGAGTTCGGAAATGTATCATTGTGCCCTCTTTCCGGTCCATTACTGTGGCTAGCGAACCCGCTTCTATTCGATAGGACGGACCACCAAGAGGGCAATATTCGCGACCTATTATTGCATCGTCCGATTCCAAAGACACCAAAGGCACACTATTTGGATTGTAGATTTCCGTATACACTGGTAAGTTTTTCAATTCACCAATTAACTGAAAATTTTTATGCATACATTGAGAAGAATCATTTTTCATTTGCTTGCTAACCCAAACTGTTATTTGGACTTCTAAATCTTAATATTTCAAGTTGTTTGTTTATTAAATTTAATCCATTTTTAAAGTAAATGCTTAAATGTCTGTATGATTTTAAATAGGTCAAAAAATAGGTGTAGTTGAAATATCAATCACTTACACAGAGTACACTGTCTTTACCAGCTTGAGCTAGTCCACAAGCGAGAACGGAGAGCATGCTAAAATCATGTGGAAAATATTCTAAAGCAGTATTCCATAGAGAAACAATGCCGATTTTTTCACTCTTCTGATGAAGTACCCAGAATTCCGCCGCTATTTCTGGGGATTGTAAAAGGTCTGCACATAGCTGCGTAATACCAGGCTGGTTGCTTATAGTTCCATCACCATCAAATCTGTTACATACCACATTTATGAGTTTGAAGATTGTTTCTCTTGCTATTTTGGAACATTTTGATTGGTCCTATAAAAAAAAATATCTTTTTATCTTTGTTTCATAGTTTTAAGTTGATATCGCTCTCATCTTGTTCATGATTAGATTCTAAGTACAGAAAACTCGAAGATTCTTTTTGAACATTTACAAAGAATATGGAACCTTACACCGCAGAAAAATCTTGATAATTAAATTTTAAATAAGAATAATCGTTGTCGGTGTGTAATTAATATAAGAGGTGGTAACACTGATTATCAATAATTATATTATAAAAAAAAAATTCAAATTTAATTTAAATGAAAATAGTTTTTATGAAGAAATGAAATTATTTTATTGATAATTTTCAGCGGCGATTAATAAAGTTACGTTTTTCTTTATAAAAAAAAACAAAACATGAAATTTTCTATCATTCTTCCATTTACATTAAATTTTTATATCTAAAAATTCTTTGTAGATTTTATGTTATTTAATTAAATATCCCTAGATTCTGAGTGTATTTTTATCTGCGCATTGAGCGTTGGTTGGTTGAGTAAAAAAAAAATAAGATTTCAATTACGTCATTTTTATTGTTTTAGTTTACATCGTGAAGTGTTAGCTAATCTATACCAATATTTTAAAGAGGAAAGATTCGATTGTTTGTTTATTTGCACTGAATAGGCACTGAAACTTCTTGACCAATTTAAAAAATTCTTTCACTGTTGGGAAGCTACACTATCTCCGGTGAACATAGGTTATATTAAATTTTCAAAAAGTTAGGGATCCTTACTATAATTGTAACCCAAGGTGTGACAAAATTACCAAAAATCTTTCTTACATCGCGTGGGCTATGAAAACTATTGATATAGAATAAAATAATGTACTAACGTGTTTGCAGAACATATAATTATCTACAAAAAATATCGCGACAGCATATTTCATACTATTATAGTTGTCTCAATAAGTGTTTTTTTTTTCATTTTAAAATATACATATATATAAATGCTACCGCTATAAAAGCTCTTATATTTATACTTTAGAATTAATCCCTATCAAAATAATTTAAATCGGCTTCAATACTATATAACTTTTGAATTATTCAATTTGAACATTCCATTCGAAAGATTGTAAAGAAAGATCATAAGTTTAAAAATGCAAGTTACTTGAAAAATGTCACATGTGTGTGTAAAAAACATAACTTTTGAAATGTTTGTTTAATGTCCGTGCGAAGCCGCAACGGGCTGCTAATAGTTATTTATAAAAACTTGCATGTTAGTAAGGCGTTATAAAGAAGTAAAAGATAATTAACCTTATTATTGTTGAAATAAAAATGCAGTAAGCAGTTAGTCTTTAACACGTCCATGTCAATTCAATGATTTCGGGGCGGAGCTAGTAAGTACTCCTAATATTTAAGTGGAAAAAATTGTTGTGGTCAGACTAAAATGTCTGCGATGGTACATATCTAATTTCCGGTGTGTACTTATTAATATCCATTACATTATTCATTCAATTAAGAAACGCTTTTTGTCACTACAGTATTATGTAAATTAATAGTACTTACTGTAAATATTGAAGAGTTGATAATTTCACGAATAAATTCAAAAACACGCATTTTCAATGCAGTTGATCCATAGTGCTGATACTTACTCTCAAATAATTTGGCGTGATCTTTGCTCTGAAATAGATTAGAACAAAATAAAAAAGTCAGCTTTGAAATATCTATATTATGTCTATATGTCTTAATCACATCACTTATAGTATGTATTCTACTAGGTAGGGACCGAAGTCAGAGTGTGGTGCTAGTGAGTGCTACTACAATGTATATGGCCCAAAACTTACACCAGGATTACAAGTCTAGACATTGCTTCTTTGCAAAACTAAAGATCCAGCAGGGGATCCATGGAGTTTACGTCGCATTTAAGAAAGACTAATTGGTACCCAACTTTGTTGAATTCATTTGCGAAGTGCATCAAATACATTTCATTGTATCATCCGAGAGATGTCGACTGCTTTTCGGTCATAAGAAGATTTCAAATGTGGGGATACGAACCACCTATCAGTTACTGATACTATAACAACAAAGGTCTTAAAGGTAAAAAATGCCAATAACATGGAGCAAATATGGCTCAGATTTTACAATATACATTCATGAGGGCAATGGATTTTATGAAAAGCTCTAGTGCTAGAGATGAGCCTAGTGGATTGACGTGGCGTTGTGAAGTTTCTGACAGCAATATTGGTAAAGTTAGTGACGGTCTTTTGAAATCTAGCAACCAACATGCATGACATCTTATTTATTAATATTTTGTTTTATATTATATAGAAACAGTATGTCGTTTTTGTAACTCTTGGCCAACCATTCTTAAGCACTCAATGAAGAATGGCTTCTTAGTGGTCAGATATGATATAGGCCGAGGATGGTGTAGACTATATAATATAATAAATGTACCTGTGGTCAATATCGATGCAGTTGCAGATTAACGATGAGGGAGCATGAAAAGGTAAATGTGCAAATATTTCAAAAATATCTAAGTGAAGAATGGATTATACTAGTGAGCCACTCTGACTAGGAAAAAATATTGGATATGTGTTGAGTATTAAATATTAAAGATGAATATGCATTACTAACAATGTAGAGATAGTAGAATATTATATTGCGCTAGACTTAAAAAATGGCTATTTTCAGTTTGTAACATCAACCAGTCAATATCGACGGTTAAAAGGAAATATTTATGGAAATAATTTTGAAAATATTTGTTAATAGCGACATTTTGGTCAAAAATCTATACTAATATTATAAAGCTGAAGAGTTTGTTTGTTTGAGCGCGCTAATCTCAGGAACTCTGGTTCGAATTGAAAAATTCTTTTTTTATTGAATAGACCATTTATCGACGAAGGCTTTAGGCTACATAACATCACGCTGCGACAAATAGAAGGGAAGAAATAATGAAAAATGTGGAAAACACGGGGAAAATTATTCATCTTTGAGGGCTTCCTTTGCGTGCGCTGCGAAAACGGTTCAAGATACTAAAAAAAGTATATATGAAAGAATTATTCCTCTTGAAATGATCTAAAAAAATGTCCGCGACAGTATACGTCTATCTTTTAAGGATAACTCACTAGAATCGTTTTTATGGTAATCAAATTTGGATATGTCGCGTTGTCAAGATCGAGTTGCGGAGAAAACCAATATGTTCTTCTGCCACAAGAAAATATAATTTACACAGAAGTACTTTAAAATAATTATGTTCTTTTAAAAACTTAAAACTAAATTGTCTAAGATAATAACAGAAATTGCCGCGGACAAAGTAGTGGGTAACAGCTGAGGTAGTTGTTTGCAAAAATAAATATGATGCTCAAAATAACTATTCCACGCGGACGAAGTCATGAGCACAGGTAGTGAGTTATTTATGCCTTTGGACTCAAAATTTTCTGCTCTTTCGAATGCGCTGACTCCCATGGTTCTACGATGACTTTTTTGGCGTTTATGCCCAAGCAAAAAAAAACATTTTCATAGTGTTAGTTTAGCTAACAGACGAAAATTCTGATCATTTTTGCTATAAAGGTGATTTGTACCCCAACAAAACTAAGATTACCAGTAACTGTTCCATTTCTATCTGATTTTATAGCTGTTTCACTTCTCAAAATACCTTAATAAATGATGGAAATACGTCAGTGTTTGTAAAATTTAAAATTGCTATATGTCCCACATATTTTACACGTTTTATTTATATTATTTAGTTTTGATAAACAATAAATAGAAAAGTGTATTTTTTTTATATAAGATAGTCTGAGAAATATTTTATAGGAAATTTGTAACAAAGATTGACTATATTTTGACTTGTATACCATGTTTTTTAAATATGTAACAAATAGATGTTCATGTTTTTTTTTATAAAATAGACTAATGGCACACTGTGTTCAGGATGGCCGAGTGTGAGATACACGACATAGAGGAGTGAAGATGACATGACAGTTTTAACAGAAGATGTGTATGATGGAGTGAGGATACAATTGTAACAAGAAAAAATATAATTTGTAATATTGGGAATATTGACACTTGATGGTCTAAATCAACATTTATTACTTTTAATAACTGTTACTGTTATTATAGATGAAATTAGTTCTATGATTCATAAATTTCCTTAACAGGCATAAATCAGACAGTTGTTAACTCAATTTATATTATTTGTAAATATATATATAAAATAAAGTTAGTGTGATTTTTTCATATAAGTTATTTTCTATTTCACATTTTTACGAAATAAAAATATATAAAGCTAGTTGCATATCTTGCATATTATTACAATTTCTATAATAACACACATACCTCCAGAGCCAACAACATCCATAATAGTAACATGGGACTGTGATCTATAGTTGGCTGTAATTTACTGAGTTCTGGATCTACAAACTTTTCTGTAGCAGATATCCAAGTGGCTGCATTGTCACTGTAAAATTGTTTATGAAAAAAAGTTATCAATTGAAATAAATAAAAAATATGTATGATTGCATGGCAGTGCATTCATTTAATATGGATTTTA
Organism: Scirpophaga incertulas; assembly: GCA_036419045.1. NCBI lineage: Eukaryota > Metazoa > Arthropoda > Insecta > Lepidoptera > Crambidae > Scirpophaga > Scirpophaga incertulas. The sequence goes on along the minus strand of CM071629.1, from coordinate 22,601,695 downwards.
TTAGTAAATATGTACATTTAAAGTACTTATAATGTTATCTGTTTGCAAGAAACCATCTTTGACATCTTCAAAAGGCCCTGCCAAAGATAAATCACAATAGTGAACTATGGCATTGAAAGTCATATAAAACAAACATACATAATTGTATAATATATATATATAAGGTAAGTGTTTTTAAGTGTAACGCTAACTGACACCAAACAAAAACGAAATAGGAACTTACAAGTGTTTGTATGTGATGATGATAAACATACAGACTTCAATGTACATAATTTGGGTACAGAGTAGCCTATGCCTCTCATCTAGCAGATCTTGGTACCCTTGATTTTTTCCAAAATTATGTTTTCTAAATGCCATGAATAAATTTTCAAATTCGGTTTCTGTTATACTTTCTTTGTCAACAAGTAGGAAGATAGTTTGTAATATCACCAATTGCTCACGCAAATTATATTCTGCCCATTCTTCTCGTATTGTGTCATTGTTGAACTCGGTCTGAATTTTTCTCGGTGGAGGGGGAGTTGTTATAACTCTCTCAAACTGGTTTACAAGTGATGACTTGAGGTTTTTAAGGTGTGAGTTATACACATTACTAAATTCAATATGATAGTTGTGATTTGTATCATCTTTAAATTCAACAAAATACTGTAAAAGTCTCAGTAAAAATAGCCTTTCAGAATAATAGAATTTCCATATATTAGGCAACAAAAATGATGGCCTAGTATCCACAAATGCAATATTTTTCAGTGCATTACTTGGTGTGCCATAAGAAATTCCACATAAATAGTGCTTTATAATATCCCATATTTGAAATGTGTCCACATCCTGAAACATTTGTTATAAAATTTTTAGAAAAATATTACAAATATGATTATCATTTGTAAATCACATGTATATCTAAAACTATAAATTATTTAATGTATATATAGTATTGTAATTATATAGTGTATTAATGTAGCAAGTTTGTTGCAGATATAGAATTTTCACATCTGAAATCAGATTTAAGTTACAATTTGAATTTCAGATTTAAGTTGAAATCGGAAGTTGAAACTTCTGTTAATATGCTACTAGCAGTTAATTTCATATCTAAGGCCTGGGAAGAGATGACATCAACAAACAATATGCCACAAAATATTTATGAAAATTTAGAAACCTACATACAAGCAGATGAAAAGCAAGTTTAATCAACAATAAGAATCAATCAACATCAACAATTAGATACAACAACAGCATTAGTTACTGATGAAGAAATTCTTTATTCAGTAAAGAAAACTGAGAAGGACAAAGTCGAAAACAGATGATGTCACTGTCATAGAGTTTAATTATTTATTGTAGTAATAAGGTTTTAGGATGTTCATTCCAAATTTAGTTTTAGTTATTTATATTATTGTTAGGTTTATAATTTGAAAGTTTATAATGTGGGGTTATAAGTAATATGTAGATATGTATAGTATGGGTTATAAGTGAGGTTTCAAATGGATATTAAATTCAGAGGGGCTGTCATAGAGTTTATATTTTGAATTTAATACTGGCTGGGTTGTATTGGTAAAAGTGAAGTTTGAAGGTTGAATTGAAGACAAAGTAAAAATGTTTGGAATTTAGATCAGATTTTATATTGATATTGTATTTAATTATTTTAAACTGTTGTGACAGTGGTGAATAAATTGAAAGTGGTAATGAATTGAGTTATTTGTTTTTATTACATGAAGAAATTTTTATAACAGTCACCACCAAGCATTGAACAACATTTACAATTTTTGCTTCAAAACTATTAGAACATTTTTTCTTATTTAAAGAAGACGATCCTGCTATATCTCAAGATATGAATAAAATACAGTAAAGAATACAATATATATAATACTGGCATGGTAAAAAACGCAAACAAAAATAACTGATTATAATGTTGTTATATAGTTTATTCACATCATTAAAATATTACTTTATATAATTATAATATCATGTTTTACACATTATGAAAACTATAACATTATAAAATATCTGGTCTCTTTATTTTGCTTTATTTGCTACTAGCTTTCTGCCCGCGGCTTCGCCCGCGTGGATTTCGGGATTGGGTGTATAGAGGGTTAAGGGTCATAGCTTTTGCCCACGGCTACATATACGCGGAAGTCGGTTTATGGTGCGAAGATTTTATCGCGCTTCCCGTGGGACTATCCGTTTTTCCGAGATAAAAAATGCCGCAAAACTCCTCAAGAATCACTCTATCTATTGATGAAAACCGCATAAAAATCTGTGCAGTAGTTTTTGAGCGAAGCCTTTATTGCGCATCCCGTGGGATCTGTCGATTTTTCCGGGATAAAAAGTAGCCTATGTTACTCGGGGAGAATGTAGCTTTCCAAAGGTGAAAGAATTTTTGAAATCGGTCCAGTAGTTTAAGCGTGAAGAGGTAACAAACAAACAAACAAATAAACAAACAAACAAACAAACACACTTTCGCATTTATAATATTAGTTGGGATAGAGTTTACACTGTATTTTTACGGAGTTGAAAAGTAATATGAAAATGAGTCAAAATACTTACAATATAATGTTGTAATATTTGTACTACACTCAAAAGTTTAGTATGGTCTGAATATTTAGACTGTAACTCTACAAAAGCTTCCGATTTGTTTGGTTTATAGCTTTTTAATCCGAGACACAAAGCCTCTATTACTTCTTTACTGATAAGGCTTCGTAATTCTTCTATAGTAAGGTTTTTTGATGTTATCCAACGCCACAGTCTTTTCCAGTAACTATAACAAAAAGTTGAAAATAATATTTTCAGTAAACAAACAAATATAAAGTAAAGCAATAACATACTTAACGCTGTTTTCTGACATGTTGTATAAAACTATTAAGTCTATAATTTATGTCTATTTAAATTAAATATGTATGTAAATAACCGCTTCCAAATGTTTGAGGTTATTGTTTTAGTTTTTTTTTTTTTTTTTAGGTTTTTTTACTGGCCTGAATTCTAGTCTTTTAGGCCATGTCTTGTATGGATTCACAGACTAGTTAGAGATACTACGTATCAGACTGCAAAGTATAGAATAAAAAATACTGGTCTCATTTTTACTCAAAGTAACCAAGACCTCTGAGCATTTTTATGATATACGACAGTCGTTTCGAATCACCGAGAACGAGAACACATTGACAGCACCTAACCTAACGTTAACGTAATTACTGTTAGGGTTCTTTCAAACAACTGTTATTTATTAATGTCATTTTTAATTGTCGTTTGATAATTGTGACAGATGAAGATAATATAAAAGTAGAGCTCTCCATCATTCTGCATGAGGTGGAATGACGGAAGGTGGAATGATGATGAAAATTGTTGATTTTATTCACGGTAATATCTTTTGCGTGGTTATGAACGTCAATCTCATATACAAAGACTCTTTTAACCGCTCTAAACATTCGTTTGCGATTATAGTCAGGCCGCTCTAAGATTACCGATTTGACATATGTCAGATTGACAGCACTAGTGAGGGACTACGGCAAAATTACCGAGTCATTTAAGTAACTGTTATTTCTACTTAATAACTAAGTAAGGATTAATTAAAACAAAAATAAGATTGAAAACAGTAGCGTATATAGACTCGAGTTTCGTGGGGGGCCCAGCGAATATCTTACATGCATGTATGTATATACATACATATATATATATATATATCTTAATATATATATTTCTTGTGTGCGTGTGTATGTGACTGAACTCCTCCTAAACGACTGGACCAATTTTGATGAAATTTTTTGTGTGTATTCCAGGGGGCTTGAGAATGGTTTAGATTCACAATACGGTCATATAGATATTGTTTTCAGCTAAATTATTTATTTAAAAACATTTGAGACAACGTGAGACAACGTGACATTTGAGACATTTGACATTTGAGACATTTGACAGGACAACGTCTGTTGGGCCAGCTAGTATATATATATATATATATATATAATATATATATATAATATATATATATATATATATATATATATAATATATATATATATATATATATATATGAACTCCAGACGTACCTTCTTTAAAAGTCTACAACAGAAAATAAAGTGTTTATATTTATATATATAATATATATATATATATATATATATATATTATATATATATAATATATCATGTTATGCGTAAATATATTAAGTAAATATATTAAGTAGAAAATAAATTAAGTTTATTTATTTGGATAAATATTTTATAGCAGGAAGAAGTGTAGTATGTCATGTAGCTCTTGACTCTGACTCTACCTCTCAGTTAGTAGGTCATTTAGGTTTGCACATTTCAGCTGAGGAGCAGGAATATATTGCTTGCTGTTAGTGTCTTTCTGACTGTAACAGTCCGAGACTCACTGTTACAATGCTCTGAAATGAAATGTGCTGTACAAACCTAATAATTAATAATACTAATTGATAACAAATAATAATAAATAGCAAAATATGGTTTTTTATGCTGTAGACAATATAATTGACTGATTTTATGATTAACTTTTCTTTTTTTTGCACAGACATGGTAACTTTTAGGACTAAATGCTAAAAGAAACTTCGAATAGGGGTAATAGAAACAAAAATATAAATAATGTTAATAATGATTATCATTAACATTTTATTTTATTGAAACAATATAAATCAGACAAGAGAAATCACATTATTTAGACTTATAAAAATTAAATAAATAAATATAATTTTTTTAAAAAATCTAACGCATGAGACCTATGAGAAATAATACAAAAAGAAAATACTATAAAACAATAACATTAGTATAGTACTATAATAGAAACAAGTGGAAATGACTTTTACAACAAAAACATTAATATGTTATGATATGGATACATACGTTTACTATAACTATTTGAATGTTTATTTTATTATTATTATTATATTAAAAAATAATTTATGTGTATTGCGGGTTAAGGTATGTAAAAATTTCGTGGGGGCCCGGGCCCCTCGGGCCCCCCCTAATATACGCCACTGATTGAAAAGATTTATTCACTTTCAGATTCACTTAAAGAGTCGCTATCGCTATCTGTTACTCGAATCACAATTTCATTGTCTATAATAGAATCAACTCTTATGTCTCGTTGGTAATCTTCTAATATTAGTTTTCGGGTCTTTTCGACCACTTTGACCCAATCCTCTTTGGTCACTTTGGAGCATGCCTCTTTAAGTAGGTTCAACATTTTCTTCGTGCTGAACGGGGGTGTCGTATTATGACGAGCTGCGTAACCTGTAACATCATTTTTATTATTAGTATTAGAAGCACTAAAATTTAATTTAAAAGTCTGGATATTTGTTTCTTTATAACTTTTTTATCATTTAGTTTTTAATATTTCTATGTATGAACTGTGTATGTCCTGCTATTTATTTTTTTTAGTCTACCAAGTTAGTCATGCAGAGTTTAAATACGAGTATTAATATAATGTTTATATAAAAAAGAAACAAATTACCTTTGACTTGCGCCCATATTAACTCTATAGCGTTGTATTGGCAATGGTAAGGCGGGATTCTCAGGACACGATGTCCGTGTGCCAGAGCTAGTTCATCGATTTCATGTAGCTTTTTTGCTTCTTTATTTTCGAACATCAATTTGAGTAAATCCGATTTTAACATTTCGGGATTGGTTTCTATACCATTTTTTTCAAGCCAACCTGCCAGATCTGCTTTCTTATTAGCTTGAGTGGGTGCTTTGTTTATTTGCGCCGAGTGATATGACGCATTATCAATAATTATAATGGATGGCTCTGGTAAACTGGGGAGTAATTGGTTTTGAAACCAATATTTAAAAGTTTCCGCGTCCATTTCCTCGTGGTAATCCGACGTGTTTTTGGATGCAAACGCTAGCAATCCATTTTCAATAAAGCCAACTTCAGCAGAACCGGCATGGCAAATTATGAGCCTTGATCCCTTGCCAATAGGTACTTTTGATGTAGATGCATGTGTTCCATTAGTCCAAGTACGTGACACAGAGTGGTTAGCGTTTAACCATGTCTCGTCAATAAAAACAACGTTCTCCCAATCAGTTATTTTTAGAGCCTCTCTTAAAAATTCACATCTTTTTAAAATTATGTCGTACCTTTCCATTAACATTTTCCTTTTATTGGTTTTGGCGAATTCAAAACCAATACCATGTAGCAATTTAGATAAAGCGGTTTTCGCTCCACTAAACAAGCCAGCCTCTTTTAATGAAATCATAAGCAGACTTCTGGTTGGATATTCATTGCGGGTATAATAATTATAAACGTGATTCCTTATTGCATCAGCATCGAAAGAATCAACACCGGTTACTGGCTTTTGTCTTTTCTTAGGCTTCCTTAAAATGTTTTCTTCACTGCCTGAAGCACCAAACTTTTCTTTGTTGATATTATATATTGTTTTGGCACTGATTCCAAGAGCTTCTGATAGCCGCTCTTGTACTTGAGTTACGGGCAATAAGGGTCCGCCATTTTGTGACTCACGCTCGAAATAGTCCTGTAGCTTTATGACAAGCTCCCGACATTGACTATTCAATGTTTTTCCTCGTTTCGGCATTTTAAACCAAACACAAAGTCCAAACACAAAGCAAAATCAGAGTCCAATAACGTGCCAAAGTCAACGTAAAAGCAGGATAATCAATAAACTGGAGAAAGCCGGGTCACAATAATAACAAATACACTGAGGGACGTAGTCTATGCGCACGAGTACGAAAGACGACTGAGTTGGACGATTGACATTGTCAGTCGTTCACAGCAGCTGGGTTGCCAATGTCAAAATTGATCCAATTCCCTAAATAAAATATTTGCAACAAATAAATTTCTAAATGTATAATTTTTTCTGTATGGCAATAATTTATTTCGATATTTAATGTCAATGTCAAGTTTATCGAAGCTTATCGAGTTTCATGCTCGCAAGGCTATGTAGTATAAAAGAAACCTCTAAGTACTATAAGTAATATTTCTATCATTCTAATTAATTTTTTTCAGTCTAACTATAATCTGATTTTTTATTCCGTGAATACCACATTTACCGTAAAAATATCACAAAAAAACAATATTTAACTATTATGCAAACCGCAGCTATTAAATCGCGCCAAAACCTCCTCATTCTAATACATTCCGGAACACAAAAGTACGCAGTGAGTATTACCGAGCACATCACTATGAAAGCGTGACCAACGAAGTAACTTTGTAAAAGCGCTATACAAAGGAGAAATTATAAGTTTTTTTTTATTCTTAAATTATTTAAAGTACTAAAAGACAAATAATAATACAATTACGTAACTTTGATATTTTGACAGAAAATTGTATTGATAAAAGTTGTTCTAAACGATTTTCCAAATGTGTTCCTCATAACAAAGTTATATGTACAACCAAAAAAAGTAAAGTGTCATATCGGTAAGCGGCCGACTTTATAATCTTACATTTTCTCATTTTTTAGTCTGTTTCACAGAAATCACCATCTAATTTTTTTTTTTATTAAAGTTTAACGGCCTTGGATTACAAATCACCATCTAAGAGTTTAACTTGACAGTTCAATTTGCATGAGTGTTGCAACAACGAGTCAGCTTCACTGTTGCTATAAATATTTAAAAATACATGTTTGGTAACCATTAGTATTTATTTATTAGTTACGGTGAACTAATCGAATTCATTTAAAATTCATATTTCTTATTATATAAAGAAAATAATGTATATTAAATTAAAATAAAACCATTTCATTTAGTGACATGACAAGAAGTGTCTTCGTTTATTTTTCCATTCTTTTAAGTTATAAATCCATAGACACATGAACAGCGTATTCAACCTTAACACTCCCCCTCAAGATCAATACACATTACACAAATCAAAGCAGTATTGATATTGTCGAATAAAATATATAACTATCCTAGATTACACATAGCTTATTTACAAAATTCAAATATTTAACACAAGACAGAGGTTTCGTCAAAACATCTGCAATATTATCGTCAGTGCAAACAAAATCTATATTGATTATTTTCTTTGATACTACATCTTTAATGAAATTTGCTTTTATATCTATATGTTTAGTTCTTTTTCCATTGTCAAAAGATTCGATCATTTTCTTTGCACTTTGATTATCTATAAATAAACTAATTCTAGGATTTGTTGTATTATAATTAAAATCTAAATAAATTCCCCTAAGATATAACAATTCTGTTGCAGTCATTGCTGAAGCTACATATTCCGCTTCTGCAGAAGACAGTGCCACCGTTGCCTGTTTCTTAGAAAACCAGGAAACTAAATTACCACAGTAATAAATAGCTGCTCCACTAGTGCTCTTACGGTCTAGCTTATCACCAGCCCAGTCAGAATCTGAATAAGCTACTATGTCTTTTTCTCCATCATACTTTTTATACACTAATTTCTTGTGTTTTGTCTCCTTTAAGTATCGTAAGATGCGTTTAGCAGCAACCCATACTTGTTCGGTGGGCTTATCAAAATATCTGCTTAAAAAAGCTGTAGCAAAAGTTATATCAGGTCTTGTTGTATTTGATATATATAGTAGACTACCAATTAGCTCTCTGTACGGAACATCAACAGTTTTATTTTCTGCTATCACTTCGAAATTGCTAATCATAGGTGTTTGCACTCCGTTACATTCTTGCATATTAAATTTATCTAATATTCTATCTATCATTTGTTCTTGAGAAATTTCAATCTTATTCACATCACGTTTAACTTCAATCCCCAAATATTGATGAATTTTGCCTAAATCCTTTACATTAAATTCTTCTTTTAATTTCTCAATAACATCTGAACTTTCTCCCATCAAAATAATATCATCAACAAAAACTAATAACCAGACATCACCCCTTCTATATAAGCAAAAATCATACTGTGACTGTATAAATCCAATATTTAGAATAAAATTGTGAAAACATTCATTCCAGACACGAGGTGCTTCTTTAAGTCCATACAACGCTTTACGCAGCTTAAAAATTTTACTATTTTCAGTTTTAATTCCTTTTGGAGCTTTTATATAAATATCAACATCTAACTTCCCATTTAAAAAAGCAGTTGGTACATCCAGCTGTCGTAATTCTAAATTTTCTTGAACTGCATAACTTAAGAGCATTCTAATTGTTGGCATTCTTGCTACGGGAGAGTAAACATTTCCAAAATGTTCCTCCTGAAAACCTCTCGCCACTAATCGAGCCTTTTTTGTGCCATCAGATTTCGTTCTAAACACCCATTTAGTGTCTATTGCTTTGACACCTTTCGGTAAATCAGCAGGCTTCCATGTTCCTTGAGTTTCATGTGCATCTAATTCTTTACTAATGGCCATTCGCCAGCCTTCTTCTTTTTCAGCTTCCTCGTATGTAACAGGATCTCCAGAGCATAAACAATAAACAACATTAGTTTCAAAAGAATCTAAATAACTTGGAGGCTTCACTAACCTTCCACACCTGGTACGCATTTCTTCTTCTGTTTCTCCACTTTTATCTTCATGAACACGTTCAACTATATTTTCGTCAGATTCTTTTGACAAATCATTTTCCTTTATTTCTTCATTTAAGTTCTTATTATATACAATACTATTAACAGGTTTATATACAATATCTGTTTCATCAAAAATTACATCCTGGATATTATTATAACATTTTTCTCGTCATCCCATAGTCTATAGCCAGATTGAGAATATCCAACCATTCTAAATTCTTTAGCTCTCCTTTCAAGCTTTCCCTGCTTTGGTAGTGTTACTGCCCACGCTTTACTTCCGAAAACCCTTAGCCTTTCTAAGTTCTTAATACCAATCATTATTTCTGTAGGTGTTCGATTATTGATTGCTACTGAAGGCGATCTATTTAATTGGTAAGCTGCACATCTAATAGCTTCAGTCCACAAATATTTCGGCAAATTTGATTCTATTAATAACGTTCTGGCTTTGTTATAAAGTGTCCTATTCATTCTTTCACTGACACCATTTGATTGTGGACTATATGGAGCTGTAGTCTCCAATCGGATTCCTTTATCCTGACAAAACTTTTGAAACTTATTACATGTAAATTCGCCACCATTATCACATCTTATCCGCTTTACTTGATTTTCTGTTTGCGTTTCTAAATACTTAATATATTTCATCAAATTATCTGTAGCTTCACTTTTATACTTCATGGTATATACAACACAAAAATGAGAAAAATCGTCGATTATAGTTTGAAAGTAAAGTTCATCCCTACTGGAACTTGGTTTCACAGGTCCAGCAATATCTGTGTGTAGTAGTTCAGCTATTTTACTCGATCTTGGACGATTTAAACTAAGAAACGGTCTACGGGTGGCCTTGCCTTCAACACACGGAATACAAACTTTTTGTGAAAATGGCAATTTTAGTATAGATAAACCTTTATGATTAATATGACCCAAACGTCTATGCCATAAATTATCATTAATACCACATGCAATATTACTCCTTGGTACTTCATGTGAATTTGAACAGATAGTTCCGTTTATAACATAAAGCTTACTATTACACTCAGCAAATATACTTTTATTTTTACATTTAATAATGACACCCTTATCTGTAAAACTGACGAAATTGCCCATTTCAACCATTTTCTTAACCGAAAGCAAATTATGTGTTAAATTATTAACAATTAAGGCTTCACAAATCATAAATACTCCTTTGTAACAAAACTTTAACTTACCTTTCTTATTCGTTTCTATATACTCACCGTTAGCAACATATATTTTAATACATTTCTCTAAGATAGTTATATCCGACATATACTGTTCATATTTACTTTTTATTAAATTATTCGTGCACCCAGAATCTATAACGAAAGTAATATTATTGTTAATACTATTACTACAACTAGCCATAGAAAAATCTTTATTATCTACATCAAGTGACACGAACGAAAATTCTGCATCAGCTTCAGCAACAGTCTCCGTGCCGCGTCTACCGCTCCAGTTAGTGCGCCTTCGATACCTTGTTCTTCTGTTACTGCATCGACTCCAGCATTCATTTGCCTTATGACCTATTTTATGACATATGTGGCATTTTACCGGCTTAGACTGACTGTTAAAAGAATTTTCTTCTCGAACCTCATCATTGCATTTTCGTTTTATTTCGGCATCTAGTAATCTGGCCTTTACAAAATCATACGATATTTCTTTATCTGTACACATCGTCTCAATCGAAGTTATCACGTTCTCGTATTCGTTAGGTAAAGTTGACAATAGATAACAGATTTTATCTAAATTTTCTATAGATGAGCCAGCAGCATCTAATTCTGTAATTATTTTATCGAACTGCAGAAAATGATTATTAAGGTTCCCGGAACATATTCAAATTAATTAGCTTTCGCCTCAAATACAATTTATTTACAATGCTTTTTCGTTCAAAAATATTTTGCAATGTTTGAAACATTTCCTGAGCAGATTTTTTATCTCTAACAATTTCCAAATATTTATCAGGTAGACATTGTATTATTAAGTTCCGTGCCTTTCTGTCATCTTGTAAAAATATTGTCTCATCCTTACCTTTAATGCCCATTACTGCGTCTAAAACATTTTTTTCTTCTAATAAGGTTTTAACTCTGAACTTCCAGTTACCAAAATTGTTTTCTTCAAGTATTGGTAGGGCATGCAGATTCGACATCTTTTTTATATATATATATATTATATTTTTTACTTTGGTCACTTTAACGTTTATGTTTGTTTACTCTTTATACATTATTTATAAGTATTTGCCCATAACCTCTTATTATATAAAGAAAATAATGTATATTAAATTAAAATAAAACCATTTCATTTAGTGACATGACAAGAAGTGTCTTCGTTTATTTTTCCATTCTTTTAAGTTATAAATCCATAGACACATGAACAGCGTATTCAACCTTAACAATATTGCCATAAATAATAGTTTATTAAAGGAAATGCAAATATTCATACATTGTTTTTATAACACAGCATGCTAAGCCTATATCTATTTATATAAAGATATTGTTAAAATTGCATCTCACATACATCTTTTTAATTGTGGAAAAAAATGTTTTTCAATGTGTATAGATAATACACAATTTTTCTCCCAATAAGAAACAACGACGAACACTAATTAATAACAAAAAGCTTATGGTACTTATACAGTCGGGCCAATTTAATAGGCCACATTTGACATTTGTTCATAGTGAGGTGACCTGCTTAAACACTCCGATTATGGTGAAAAAATCGATATTTACTTCAAACATATGTGAATCGAATACAGTTATTATGGAAAAGTACTTTTTTTTTAATTTTAATAGGCAAACGAGCAAATCGATTACTTGATGGTAAGTGATTATCGCTGCCCGCAACAACAGATGTGTTGGCGGCCTTTTAAATGTGAATACACTCTTTTTTATAGGTACTGTATTAATATATTATTTCTCTGTTAAAGAAGTTATTATTGTTTTTTTATTATAAAACAAAAGAATAACATGTTTTATTTTAATAAAAATTTGACTCAAAAAAAAATCAAAATCAAAATCAAATTAATCTTTATTCAACATAGACCTTTACAGGCACTTATTGACGTCAACAGACAAAACAAAAAAACAAAGCTTAAAAAAAGAAAACAAAACCTTGTCCGTACGTACGAATAAGGAAAAAAAAGAAAAAAATAAAAAAATTGACTCGACACCTGTTCGGAAATTGGGAGAGCCTTCTCGAGAAGAATAGGCAAGAAACTCTGAAGGTCTATTTTTTATCTCCTCTTTACAATGTAAATAATTACAATAATATAATACAATATAGTATAAGATACAATCATACTATTAATTCATGGTCAAACTGACTGACTATTAATTCATGGTGAATAATGCTTTCACAAGTAATCATTGCATTCATTCGATTTATTGAGGGACATCACTTACGTATAGACTTCACTGAACACAACATTGTAACAACGGTCATTTGTGCATTTCCAAACTAAAAAAATATTGAATATTTTATGTCCGCCATTACAAGGTTAGTTGAGGAATTTTAATGAAATGTCAAATGTGGCCTATTAAATTGACCCGACTGTAGTGTATAACATATCTATAAAAAAAAGTGAATATAGATTCTGATTTACCTCACTTTACCATGACACGAATTAATAAAATATGTGCTAAAAGCGGTAGAAATTTTCAGGATATGGAGGGCTACAATATATAGAGTATCGAATGAGGAAAAGGAAAATGCGCATTTTGCTTCTCCTAAAAAGCCTAGCCTGAAAAAATATAAATGCATACCTAGTAAATGTTGTATTGTTTTATTTACAATAAAACGCTCCACCTGTGACAAAAGTTATTTAACACGATTTATGTAACTTGACTGTAATTTTAACGTGATTATATCATTTGGTTTTAGATTTCTAATTACCACAGTATCTTTAAAGTCATCATAATAATTTAGTTTATATTACCAAAATTTAAACAAAAAGTTTAAAACTATTTATAATTTAGTTTTAGGAAATTGGTATGCTGAAATTGTAGTCTATCAGTCTAATTATAAGATGGCATCCGTAAACGAATGTCCAAATTAAGCCCACAGATAAAGTAAAAACTGTAATAATATTCTTTGAGAACTTTTCTCATTTTATCATATTTGAAGTACTTAAAGTAATGTTAATTTATCATAATTTTTATTTTAAAGCATATTGCTCTTCGATGTATTGTGAATAGAATTTTGAAAAGTGAATACCTAAATACATCGGTAAATACAGAATACACTTAGTTCATTTAGCTGAGTCGGTAAATGGTCGTTTTATTATTATTAATATTACTGATGATGTTGATGATGATGATTACCGATTAAACTGATTATGATTGCTAATAGATAGCACTTTAAATAAAACTTGTTATTTTTTGCAAATCCATAATATTTGTTACAGTAGATAAGGTAACTAAATTTTTTTATCGTAAAGATAGTGCTGGTCTATGTATAAATGACGATTGTAATAACAATATTTATCAATTTCCACAACAATTATATAAATATATATTTATTAATTATTGCTTTCCCGTGGTTATGACGGCAAAATTAAAAAGAATACCCATTTCGCTGCTCTGCCTAGCGTATTACAAAAGCTGTGAATAACTTTTTGTATAATACGTTGTTGAATTTCGAACTATTGTGACGTTGCTATTGAGATCATAGATTTTATTTATTTATTTATTTAGATTTTGTTGAAAATTATATGCTAAAAGAACTTACAGAAAATGTTTTAGTTAAGATTTACAATAAATCATTTATTAGTTTTACTAGTGTATTTTCACTATAGAGGAAAATTAGTTTAAAGAAGATTCATTAGAAAAGCCGACTAATAGGACACAATTACTTCAATGCTGTTTTTCACAGTCAACTGTCTTATAAATGTGGTGGAGTACATCGGGTATGGAACTCCAAACTCCCTGAGAAATTATAGACCTACTTTAAATGGAAAAGAAAACAAAACTGTTCTGTTATTTTAGATACATTAATTTTAACTACTAGCACCCAAAAATACCGTTGCCGTCACAGCTTTACACACTCCTTACTAGAATATAATACGAAAAATACAGAAAGTGATGACTACAATCCTTGTGCTAAATTGATTTTAATACTCTTTTAATTTTGTATCCCTAATATGATTCAGAAGATCATAATTATTATTTCAATTATTTGTGATTAACTAAGCATTAATGGGTTTTGTTAACCATACACATTGTTAAACATGTATGACGTGCCAAATCATAATTGTTACTTGATAGATTTCTCACCAAGTAAATTAATATATAATCATGTTCACATGATATTATAAAATTACAGATAATTATAGACATAAGCAATACAATTTATATTATATTACTTTTTAATTATCATTTTAAAACTTATTCGATTTTAAACATTGCTTATAGTCAAGTAATTACTTATTGATATCACATTTGAGTAAAACTAACAAATATTTCAAAATAATATACACATATCGCACAAGAGTGTTGACAATTTCGGACCGCTCACTAGTTGGCAATTTTTTAATAGCAGCTTGAAAACGTAGACCGAGATCTTTGACAGTTTGATTTGATTAACAGATTAACAGTTACTCTTGCTCCACACGCTTCGCTATAAGTGGGTAAAATTTTGTATTTTATTCGATATAGGTACTAATATTTCTCTGTACAAATATTTTCTCTCTAAAGCTATAAAATCAATAATATAATCAGACGCGTGAATTTCCCAATTTTCTTATACATATTTCCAAGTTAAATAATCGTTGAACTTAATTTTTAGTATCTGTTTTGAGAGATAAGTGAAATGGCACCGGCAACATCAGTAAAACCTATGCCAGATCGTGACCCGTTAGGAATCAGGGCTGTGCTTTTGGGACCACCAGGATCTGGTAAAGGCACTCAGGTAAAATTATTATTATGACCTTTAACCCTTTGGTTTGTTAGATATGTAAAATCTCAATTTTATTATAAAAAATATGTCGTACAGTCAGAAGAAATATAAGAAAATTGCCAATTTATTATGTATCAATTATATTCTTACGTGGGTACAGATCCAAACAATCTAATACTATTTCTCAAAGATTATTTTACTGACAATAGTTATTAAGATCATTGTTACGCTTGCGTGAAAAAAATATTATTATTTATCCACTTATCGTCAGTCCTTTATAAGAGGTGTGTGGTGGAGATATATATCCAACACAGAGGTTATTTTAGTGAAATTCATGAAAATTTGCATGGAATGTACCAACTGGATCTAATCTATCTCCATATTGAGAAATGCAGCAGACTATACCCAGCTACATACACAGGAACTAGTCTATTTAGTTGTCTAAATATTTATAGGTTATTGTCTTATCATTATAACACAACCACCCATATAGAGAATAGTATCATTTGATGATAATGAGACAATTCTCATTACCATCAAATCACAGTCCAGTGACTATGGGAAGAGACTATAGTCACTTACCTTCACAATGCCTATTAATTAATTTAAATATGGCAGATGATGATACACACTCGTTAGGGCCCCCCAAAAAGGTGGACCAATATTGCTATTAAGAGGCCAACATTGTTGTAGAGTGGTATATCTGTAGCAGCAAAAGGCTGCTAGCCTTTGAATATTATTACTTCCACCTTTAAGCATCTGCTTGTGCAACTCTATTTTGGCCAGCCAGTTAAGACTAGATGGAGGAGTGTGGTGTATGGTCCCCTAAAGCACATCAGACACCGTTGGTGTTGCAACTCATTGATTGCTCACCACAAGATGCCCTAAAGGCAGCTGATTGTACTGTTCAGGCATTTTTTTGCCACATACATGGCTCTCCAGACAGAATGAGTCTTATAAGGAGTCTCTACAGTCACCGAAAGAGCTATGGAAAGTGCTATGCTTGTAGTTTCTAAACATGTAATCCACTAAAGAACTGGTTCTTTGGCAATTGATTTCATGATTCATAACCCTTTTTTTTGAAGAGAAATGCTCCTTATGCACAGTGGTGGTATAATTTTATAATTTTAAGAACATAACAACATAATTTTAAGAACTAAACCTTAAGTGCATTTGTAGACATCAAACAAGGGAGTCCTTTGTTCAGCAGTGGATGTCTATTGGATGAAATGATGATGATCAGTGGACGAGAAGGTCATCACTTTATTTCCTTTTTATTATTTTGGTATATTGTGTACATAGCCAAAGTAATATTTGATAATATTTTCATATCTTATTTTTTAGGCACCTCTTCTCAAAGAAAAATATTGTGTATGTCATTTATCTACTGGGGATATGCTTCGAGCAGAAGTATCATCTGGTTCAGAATTAGGTCATCGTCTGAAGAAAACAATGGATGAAGGTAAACTTGTATCTGATGAAATGGTTGTTGACATGATAGACAAGAATCTTGATCATCCTGATTGTAAAAATGGGTTTTTACTGGATGGTTTTCCAAGAACAGTTCCACAGGCTCAGAAGGTTAGTTTTTTTTATTACTGTTTAACTAATAGAGTTTATAGATTTACTATTAACTAACAGATTTAGTAGTTAATTGGAAGTAAGGCATATCTTTGTTTGAAACTTATACTTTCAAGTGACAAATTAAAGAATTTTGTTTCAGTTAGATGATCTACTTGTGAAAAGAAAAATGGAATTGGATGCAGTTATTGAGTTTGGCATTAAAGATAGTTTGCTTGTACGGAGGATTACTGGAAGGTTGATTCACCCATCTAGTGGTAGGAGTTACCATGAGGAGTTTCATCCGCCAAGGAAAGCAATGATGGATGATGTAACTGGTGAACCACTGATCAAGAGATCAGATGATAATGTGGAAGCTCTTAAAAAACGATTAGCAACATACCATGCGCAAACTGTGCCATTGATTGACTACTACATGAGGAAAGGACTGCATTATAGAGTAGATGCTTCAAAAGCAGCTGATACTGTTTTTAGTACAATTGATAACATATTCAAGAATAGAATTTTCAGTAGAGCTCAACAGTAAACCGTTGAAATGGCCTATTTTATAGATTAAGTGATAAGTGTACAAAGTGACATAATAGAACTTGGTTTATATGAATATTTCTGAATTTTGGGAATATTGTTACTTTTCAGAGAATTTTTTTCTTTATATGTTCCTTTCGAATATATGGAATGGAATTATGATCCTATTCTTTTATTGTAACATATATTTAAAATAAGAAGTCATAGTGGCCTTGCATGGGTACCACACCCCAACATTGTTGCTTTGCATCACTACTTAGTATAAAACAAAGTCGCTATCCGCCTCAGTCTGTCCCTATTTATGCTTAGATCTTTAAAACTACGCAACGGATTTTGATGCGGTTTTTTTTATTAGATAGTGATTCTTAAAATTTTTTCGAAGAATCGCGGGTCTTCCCTGTGTTTTTGGAGCATTGGTCGATGGTCCCGGGGTAGTAGAGTTTATACGCGCTGTATCTGCTACGGGTGTAGCTGATTACTTTGCAAAATCCGATGGGCTGTACTTTTCGGTACTTCTCACAATTCTTAGAAGAACTCTCTCGGTCTCATTCAAACTAGAATGTTAAAGTAAAGGCCTTAAAGCAAAACATGGGTACATTAAAATAAATTTTAAGAACGTAAGAAAATTTTGTTCAAAACTGCCTGTTTTTGGAAAAATAAAATATTGTCTGCAATCGTAGAAATTATCTACCAAGTATCATACCATTTTGGAATCCTTATTAAATGCGCCAACTTTAGCAGTTACTTGCCATACTCGCATAGTACATTTTTTTTTCAGTACAGCTTGTTAAAGCTATGTGAAAAATTAATTTTGAATATTTAATTTATATAAAAATGGCTTCGAGAAATATATGATCGAAGAAAAATGGCATATTCTTCTAATTTGCAGCAGCTGGCTTTAAATTTTAGATTAGAGAATACAGAAACACTATTCAGGATTACAATACAAAAGAAAATGATTAGAAAAGTCAAGAATTGTAGCAACAACAGTGAAAAAACCGTCACAGGGTGTAAATATCGATTTTTTAAATGTTAGATTTTTTTTTAATTGGTGACTTAGATTTTTTTAAATATTTTTTCGGCTTGACGTCGGCTCCTGGGACACCCTGTATAATTGGTAACTAGTGCTTTTCTAATCTGAGCTATTTTTAATTTAAAAATAAAACGTCTTTTGATAAATAACATCTACAGGGTGAAATGGAAATCAATCGACAAAATTATCTAGGACATTTTGACCGTTGTAATGAAGGTTTTAATAATAATTAGAATCGTTATGAAACATTATGTAAGAAAATACAATAACGGCAATTATTACTAGCAACCTTATCATTTTGCGCGCGATGGTACCTACAGCTTTGCTATTGGTCGACCGGACAGGATGCGCGCGGGGAATACCGGCTGTTCGAATGGTCGGTCTCGTAGCGCGTAAGAACTTTATTACTTTGGTTTTTAAGTTGATGTTTCTTTGTTTCGTTTCGAAGCGGTCTCTTCACAAGCGTCTTTGTGGGGTTGCGCTGACGCCGCTCCGTACGCGCAAACTACCTAAATGCCTAGTGCTGACTTATGAATGAAACACCTGTACGTTTGTAAACAAAAGTGTCTATCGAATATTAATGTAATATTTTTCTTATATACTTTTTACATGTAATTTTTATTGTTTACGTTTTCTTATGTATACTTTACCCGTTTCGAGTAGTAGTATCTAAAAATCGTGGTTTATTTTTTGACAACTTAGATTGGTTTTTTGCCCTCACAAATATGATGTCTATTAGCACTAGAACCCCCCCTTAAAGTTTGTCGATTAATTTCAATTTCACCCTGTAGTATGTTATTTAGCAAAAGTGTTAGTAATATTTAATAAACATTATTTTTAACAATATCATCTGTCCTATTTATAATAATATCATCTTCATATATAATGTGTTTCTTCATATACGATATATATAGCAATAACGAATTATTCCATAAAAATATAAATATAAAAATTTTGCGAAAAGTATCAAAATCGCTTAGTCGTAGCGTCAACACAGTATTTTGAACGTGTGACCTTACGCTTCGAAATACCTAATCTCGCAGACTGAAGAATTGTAGTAGGCCTCTTAACGATTGCAAGATCGAAGGTTGATGCAAATTGCAGGATGTTCTCGCCTTCCGGGTTCTTACTGTCATATCCCCAGTTGCCATGTATTCTTTGGTACGTGGATGTTCTGCCTCCAACATGGCCGTTCAGATCGCCACCTATGTATTTACTCTGTTGTCGGAATGGATTGCAGTAGATCGCCTATCTCGTTCCAGAATGTTTCCTTGTTAGCATTTGAGCAGCCGGCTTGTGGGCATAGGCGGATAGGATGCTCATGCACGGTTGGTCATCAAGAGCGAACTTAATCGACATTAGTCGTTCAGATATTCTGTTTACCTCCACTATGCGGTCTTGAAGGTCCTTATCTACAACAATTCCGACTCCATTCTGTGATCGTGTGCCGTGGTAGATGAGTTTGTAGTTATGCTTAATGTTTCGCGACTTAGACCCCTTAAATTTCGTTTCCTGAATGTAACAGATGTTGATGCATCTATGTTTTAACACTTCATTCAGCTCGGAGCTTCGTCCTGTCATCGTGCCTACATACCAACTTGCGATGCGCATTTTTGGTAATTTTGGCGACTCTGGTGACATTACCGTCGCTTCGGGGGTACGCCCTAGTATTTCCAATTTGCAGAAAATAATATTATAATATATTATTTTCTTCGACAATATTTAGGGAAATTTATTTTATAATAACACATTATCATATTAAAAACAAAGAAAAAATACTTCATTATTTTACTACTTTTATAAGTTCCTCAGTTTGTTCATAATTAAATGTGCTCAAAAACATTTTCAGTGTTTCTCTGCAACTATATCCAGTCAATATATTTAGATCAATTGTTTTATTAATGCAATTTTGCCAAAACATTTTGATAGAAAATCAAGGAGTACTTACATCAGATCAATTAGAGAGTTGACTACAGTTTGTCAATTTAACGAGGATCGTTAAATTCGTATATTTATTCGTATTCAAACCAGTGACGCAATCACTAGTTTCTTATCTGAGTAAGCCGTCACCGACTTACCAAAATGTGTAATATTCTGTGATGAAATTGATAAAGATATGGGGTGCTTGTTATCTGACCAGCTACCCCAACTAAATGTCTTAAATTATTGTATGCCAGGTTCCATTATATGTAACTATAAATTTAATGATAATTGGAAACGGAATATACATACATTTGCACTAAAAAGGTTTTTATCTCTGGCCACCCTTCTATATAAAAAATTGATTGCTTCCTGAAATACCTACATGTGCTTTAAAGTTTAGTTATCGCCATCCATGACGACGTGCCCCTCCACATCTTATTTGAATAATGTATATATCGGTAACTTTAACATCAATTAAAAAGAAAGAGAGGAGACGCCACAAAATGTCAGACCTTTCCACATGATTGGAATTACTTCTGGTGCCAGCATGAATCCGCCAGTTTTAAGACTACAGACACTTTATAGATTTTCGACTAGATACGACCTGGCGTCAAGAAAAGAGCGTATTCCCTCCTTATAGGCCTCTGATGTTGTAGGAATATCTAAATTTATAAAAGGTACTGGAATTGAAGTTAACTACACATTTTTTTAACCCACACGACTCAAGTGGATGTATTCTTATTTATATGTAGGTATATATACCTATATTAGGTTTTTACGATACCAAAAATATTAAAATTTAATTGTGCATATGAAAGTATATGTAAAATATATATTCCGATCAATATATCTGTCAGTGTACACAGATCCAATTGAATGACCTATATAAACTTTTGTCAAAAACTACTTAAAATACACAAAAGGTTTCAAACAAGTGATCTAAATAAATCACTTACCAGCCATTCCAGCTAAATCTCGTACCGAAGTCATTTTAAAACACACCAAACAATTTGATAAGCCCTTCACGTTAGACATTCGATGCCAACTGAATAATCACGAGTAAACAAGCCAAAATCGTACCATGAAGCAAAATGTGTTCGCTCATGGCTGAAGACGCGTAAAGGCGTCACTTTAATGGGTGGCGGCGGTAGTACTTTTTATCAAATTATTAACTATTATATTTCAATGTATTTTTTTACAATAAAATTGACGGGACTAATGGTAATGGGATATCTATTGTAGGTGGAAAATACTGTAGATACGTTTTATTACCAAGGGGTTGATGGATGAGTTCTTCATACAAGCTGTGTGTGTGTCATTTCCACATCCTGCTTGTATTGTTCAAGGTGTATGATTTCATCACTAAAAACTGAGAACTGAAATATTAAAGAATTATCATATGTAAACTGTACACAATACAGTAGGGTAACCTGGGTACGATTGTGCCAGGGTACGGTAGTGACAGTCGCTATAACAGCGAAACTATACGGATTGCGGGGAGGGGTGCAAGGGGAAAAACAAGCGCATGCAAGTCTAAACGCGTGTCCCAGTGTTGCGTCAGCCGATGTGCGACGATAACGTAAGCAGGAGCCAACATTGATTTTTGACAGTCAAAAGTAAGTTTTTTTGTTCGATTTCTTTTTGTAATTATGGTTATTTGTACACAGATAGATTGCCTTTTATTTTTTTTTTGTTATAACTTGAACATTGGCAGTTACTTACGAGTGATTACTTTTAATGCAGATCTTTTTGCTCAGTCATGGTCATTTTTTGTTTTCAAAAGTATGCGTTGGGTACGGTTGTGACAAATTTTGTGGGTACGGTTGTGACATTACTTTTTTTGTTTTATTTTATTTTAGAAGATGCCTAGGAAACGCGTGTGGAAGACCGAGAGAGGCCTGTCTGACATTACTCAATATGAAAATGCTTACAAAGAGGTGAAACGCGGTACTTCATTACGGAGAGCTGCGGAAATACATAAAGTTAATCGCATGTCACTCTTGCGATATCTACGCAAACGCGACAAAGCTGGCGATAATGAAAATGAAGGCACCATCAGCATGGGGTATGTTGCTCATAATAAAGTATTCTCTATCGAGCAAGAACAGCAGCTGTCAAAATATATTACACGTTGCGCAGACATTTATTTTGGCCTTTCTACGAAAGAAGTACGGAAGCTGGCATTTGAACTGACAACTAAATACAACATAAAGCGACCTGCTTCTTGGGTTGAGAATAAGATGGCCGGTGAAGAATGGTTCCGTTCATTCATGAATAGAAACCCGTCACTATCTGTACGCGTAGCTCAGGCTATAAGCCTTTCAAGAGCTACAAGTTTCAACAAAACAAATGTTGAAGCTTTTTATAATAATTTACAAACTGTGTTGGACAGACACGCATATGAGCCACAGGATATATACAACATTGACGAGACAGGTGTCACTACTGTTCAAAGACCTGATAAAGTAGTGGCAAGACGTGGTATACGGCAAGTTGGAGCTGTTACTTCAGCGGAGCGTGGCACATTAGTCACAGTTGCTTGTGCAGTCAATGCCTTGGAAAACGCAATTCCTCCTTTTTTTATATTCCCGAGGGTTCGATATCATGATCATTTTGTTAGGGACGGGCCAGTGGGTTCGATTGGAACTGCAAATCCCTCAGGCTGGATGCAGGTTGTCTCATTCTTGGTATTTCTCGAACACTTCAAGAAATTCACTAATGCTTCTCCAACACATAAAGTCTTATTAGTGCTGGACAATCATTCCTCTCATGTCCATATCAATACTCTGGATTGTTAACTTTGTTTAGATGAAGATTATATTGTGTTCAGTTGAATATTTGTAACAATAAAAGTCACTAAAACTATTTGGATGTATTTTGTAAGTCTGTCACTACCGACCCCAACCACTGTCACAACCGCCCTTGGGGTGTGGCCGGTTGTGACACTTTCCCTTTTTTTTTTAATTTGACCGTATGCCTAATACAGTGTAGCTAGGGACAATTTTTTATAAATTTTAGGTAGATAAATAATCAAATTAAGTATTTAAGTGATTTTTCTCCCAGATAACTGGTAAATATACAAACTTATAGGCGATCAAACCAAAATTGTCACAACCGTACCCAGCTTACCCTACTGTATCACAGAAATCGTTAGTGAAGTCTCTTTTCCCTCCTGGAATTTCTGTATGATTTGTTTCATTCACAAATAATTTCGTGAAACAAAACGTGGTCTGTTTTTAAATGTCGCTTAGTATGAGTACCTATGTGTAATGTATAGTAATTATCATTGATGTAGTAATATTTTACCTTTCATACAAGAACATAGCAATGCTTATGTATAGTTTTAATTTGCGGTAAGAATAAATAAGATGAAGGTACCCAAGCAGACAAAACTAGTATATAATTCCAAGTTGAACAAATTTAAGACTGGTCGGACATAAATGTTAAAAGGTCCGTTCTCACTTGTTCAAATTAGTTACCATTTCCTTAAATTGTTGGTCCCAAAGTAAGTACCTACTTTGTAAAAAACATGTTCTATCCTTTCTTTTGATAATAAAACTGGACGGTTAATAATTTGGCGCGTTATTACCAAAATCTCAGCCCGACTGAATAGATTGATGGGTCTATATCGGGTTCCAAAGTAAGTTTGTGCGGCGTTTCGCTCGAAATTTTAATTATTAAACGGGGAGCTTCAGAAAAATGAATCAATTTTAAATGTAAAACCGCATCATCGGCCTTTGCTTCTTTGGTTCCTATTATCTGATGACATGGAAGACCAACAAGTAGATTGCCTTCCGTAGGTCCTGAGAAAAAAAACAATTGTCTCATTACATGTTTCGTCGCTTTACTTACGTATTTTATTTGAAGGGTAGGAAAATAAAACAAAACGAAATCAAACAACACGTGTAATCAGTTTTATAAGAATCTATTTATAAAACACGACATTCAATTGAAGTGAATACAAACAGGTACTGAATGTAGGGAAAAATTTAGAAAGTACTTTTTTTAGAATGAAATAAATGTATGTAAATAATTAATAAACAATCTGTGTATTAAATTCACTTGCCACTATAACTTTTACTGACAGTTTATACAAGGCTACTCCGCCGCAAAAAGAAAAAATCCAATATTCACAACATAGTCTAACAACATAACTTGATGATGTAATTCGACATCTGTAGAGATAACTAAAAGAAAAATATTGAATTTTTCAAGCTGCGCAGTGTGAAAGTAACTTTAATGGAAAGTAACTTTATTATTCTTAAACATTCAAAAGGATGGAAATGAGTAAAATTGTTCAAACAAAAGTCACTTAACTTTTACAACTTAAGTATACAATAGCAGTACCATGTAATTGTATTAGTAAATTTTCTAACCACAGGTTTCTTACTTGACATTTCTGACTATGACATTTGTCGTTTTGTTATTTACGCTCACT
Organism: Scirpophaga incertulas; assembly: GCA_036419045.1. Classification (NCBI taxonomy): domain Eukaryota; kingdom Metazoa; phylum Arthropoda; class Insecta; order Lepidoptera; family Crambidae; genus Scirpophaga; species Scirpophaga incertulas. Next base: position 22,576,853 of record CM071629.1, on the reverse strand, counting down.
TAAAATATTGGAGACACTGTTAATGATATCATGGCAACTAATGTCAGCGCTGTCATCCCCATGCGGAACACCTTTTATCACGATCACCGTATTTGTCATTCAGAATGCGGTAATAGTTTTCGTCAGATGAAACTAGCAACCATTGGTAGTGCTATTGGTTTCATCTATCACTTCAATATAGCACACTGTCATGGAAAATTGAGGCATAAACACCGAAAGCAATCTAGCATCTAAATAAATTACTACTAATATTAAATAAGTATTTACAGGTATATTTTAACTACATATTATTATGAAAAGAGGCATGCCTATTCAATAACGCTCTACGCAATAGCTTTGGATACACGCAACGACGTGAGTCTAATACTAAATTATCATACAATAAAGCTTTTTAAGAAAATTTACAATAATTTTTAAAACTTTGACGTTAACAAATGTCAGTGGGGGTGTCCCTATATTTAAACACGCCTCGATTAACTCACGTCACAACAACAACAACACACTGAAGACCTATTCACAATATGCAAGTAAACTTTAGGTAAGGTATCCATTTATTAAAATATTTCTCGTTTGCCGTTTCGACGAGTAATTTATTACTTTTCTGTAGAAAATCAGTACTTTTCTGTGGTAAAAATGATCCTGTCTTTTCCACAGAGTCAAACGTATTTAGATTGTGGAAACAACTTTCAAAATAGGCAAATGATAGCTCGGCAGTAAGTTTTATACATTGTGGAATAAGCCTCTAGATATTTATCAGTTTTCTTACTCATACCCAATTTGACATACATATTTCAATGTTTTTAAATACGTTATTGTTATGAACACATTAAACACATAACAAATACTTGTTGTTATGGATACTCGGTTTGATTCGAAGTGAGTTCACGTCCTGTGTCACTGATAAGGAATGAACTTTACGATGCTTATATATGGATTAATTAATTATTTAATTGTAATAATTGAATGGACATAAATAACTATGTACGAATAAACGGCTTTCCGTTCTTTTCATCAGACATAAGAGGACATTGACACGTTCAGGATAAACTTGCATTTTATGACGTGATACATCTTTTGTGATGAACTATATAAAAAACAACAATAAGTTGGCATTTATTCAAAGATTATAATCTAAGCACGCGTAACACATTACATTTTGAGTACAAAAATAATATTTTGCCAAGTTGATGCTCCTACTAAAGTGCTATTAAGTGCTAAGATGGTGCTCACAATCTCGTCTTTACTAAAAGCTAATACCTACAAAGAATGATACTAACAAGAGGCTATATGAATAGTTCAATTATGCACTCGACTAAAAAGTTTTTATAATGGCAGTATTCATTCAAATAAGAGTATTATTTATATTGTAGTTTGGGTCATTCGTCTCACTGTGTTGAGATTTATGTATATCGTTGAATTTGCGATATTCCCTTTGGGTTACGGTTACGATATTAAGAGAATTTATTTCTTTCAACTCCTATAACACCATATTGTTCAAATTTGGATTATAAGATAAATAACTATTATAACAGATTATTCCAATGCTATCTGTGGATATTTGTGATGATCCGAATTAAAGTTTTATGTCTATGATTGAACGGGTCGTTTCTTAGTACTGGAATACTTGAGGAGATCCGTTTCCGATAGGTTTATCTGGTTGAATTAGCGAGCCGATTAGTGGTCGTGGAGGCGGTCGTGTGAGCGGCTAGATGAGCGGGATGTTTTGCGTTGGTCGAGGTACGCCGCCGGGGCCCAGCCCTCGCCGTGCCCGCCTACGGAATAAAAAATATGTGTTTGAGTAAACAGACTGCAAAACTGTACTATTATTAACTCTACTTCTGAGAATTTTGCACAAAATATTAAATAAAGAGAGTGTCATTATTAGTCGTAGTAAGTCTCGTGTGATTGAAAACAATAAACAGAAAATGAGCCATAATCTTTCAAAATAACATTTAAGTTATCTTGCTTTGCTGGGTGCAGAAACTTTTATGTGAAAGTGATTCAAATACACTTCTCATCAAAAAAAATCGAAACACTTCCTTTTCATTGTTTCTGTCCGAATTTAACACAAAAAAGAATTCATACGATGAAAAAAAAAACATAAATGTATAGCTGGCAGTTTGGCCATTACAGTAATAAGCGAAAATTCTAAATTCAAAATTAGAATTTCATTTGTTTATCTTATAAACGAAATTAATCACTGTTTTGAGACAAATGTGTGTTTAGGGTTGGAGTACATTTAGCGTTTAAAAACTAAAAATTGGCGCCTATCCTTAAACTTTTTGTTTTTTATTTCAATACTGTGACTTTGGGACGTCTGAAAAAAGGTTATTTTTCTAAAACGTATGGATACTTCGCCCACAGAAGCCGCCCAAGTTGTGGCATTGCTGGATTCTGGCCTTAGTCAGCGTGTTGTGGCTGCAAGACTGCATCTAAGCCTGTCATCTGTTCATAGAGTCTATAAACGTTATCGGGAGACTGGTTTGTTCACGCGCCGTTCAGGATCTGGCAGGAATCGGGTCACTTCTGAGCGAGATGATCGATTTATTGTAACAACTTCTTTAAGAAATCGACGCCTTAACGCTTTTCAACTGCAGCAGCGGCTTCGTGTTGTACGAAGGGTGGCTGTAAGTGACTCTACAATTAGAAGAAGGTTGAAGGATCGTGGACCGCATAAGCCAGCAAATGGGCCGAAATTAACTGCAGACCATCGAAGAGCGCGCCTTAACTTTGCACGTGAGCACCTAAATTGGTCATACCTACAGTGGAGCAAAGTTCTCTTTTCTGATGAGTGTAAAATTATGCTGTATGGTAACGACGGAAGGAACAAGATCTACAGAAGAGACGGAGAACGCTATGCAGAATGCTGCATTGAAGAAAAGGTCAGCTATGGTGGCGGTTCGTGGACGGTTGGGGAGGAATCAGCGCCGACGGTAAGACAGAGCTTGCTTTTGTGTCTGGGCCACGTCTGCCTGCACTAAACTGTCATCGGTACGTCGAAGAGTGTCTCGAGCCTCATGTGATGCCCTATGCACATTTTATTGGCAACGGCTTCATATTCATGCACGACAATGCTAGGGCTCACACCGCGGGCGTCGTACGAGATTATCTTAACGAAGTCGATATCTCTATTATGGAATGGCCAGCAAGAAGCCCGGACATGAATCCCATTGAACATCTGTGGGATGAATTAAAGAGACGAATTCGAGCAAGAGATCCTGCCCCAGAAACACTTAGCCAGCTGCAAGATGCAATCCAAGAGGAATGGGACAATATACCACAGCATGTGATCGTGACTCTCATCCGATCGATGAAGAACCGTATGGAAGCAGTAATTAGAGCTCGGGGAGGGAATACAAGTTATTAAATAAACGTTTTTTAGCTTTTTTTTTCATTTACGTGTGTTGTTTTATCCATTTCCTTTATACTCCATGCGGTATAAAAGACTCATTTAACAAAATACGAAACCTATGAAAAATTCATTTAAATTTAGAACATTAACATTAAGATTTGATAAGCTCATATTACTCACTATTAAACGACATTTAACATTTATTCCTAAATGTACACATTTTTCTGATAATCCTGACAAAACGTAAACTTGCAAGGTGTTTCGATTTTTTTGATGAGAAGTGTATATTGTTTTGTAACATTGTGGTTTGATATCAAAAATTTGAGGAAAGTTTTGACATAATTAAGTATTTGTTAAACAATAACGTCACAAGTGGCCATAATGCAATTGTTCCGCGTTCATGGCACGGTTTTTATTTAAATTATACATAACATATTAATAAATCTTTTTACTATATAAATATGGTATATATATATATATATTTAAAAGTTGAACTTTAGTTAACTTAAATATGTATTGGAATTATTGTAATGTTTGTAGTAATACACCTACAGTAATATTGTATTCATTATTTAAGTAACAATTACATACATCAAAGTAGTTTAACAACTGGAATTTTCTCAACATCATGTAGTTTACAAAGTGTTTAAGTTACCTGCCAGCCGGACGTACCACCAGCCGGCGCAGCCAACTTTGAGCAGTTCGGCGTGCTGGCCTTCTCGCAGAGAGACCTCGCTGGCGCCCACCGCCGTGTAGTCCGACAGCGCCATTAGAGGGCACCCCACCGCCTACATTCAGTAAGTACAATGTAAGTAACATGGACTATCACTAAGTGCATGATAGTGGTGAATACAGGAAAAGCGGAAAATCTATGTAAGTATATCTAGCCACGGAGCAAACACTAAAAATGTTTGAAGTAACGTAGTCAAATACACACAGTACTTAATCACTTGACCAAGAGTCGATTGAGTCCCGACATCATAGATTTTTAGAGCTACCTAGTTACCACTAAAGGCGCTGGCATCAGTGCGATATTGTTGGTTCTGAATTGAATGTCATACATCAATATAATATTGTACTTATCATATTTTTTCGTGACTTTTCGATCTTCGTATAGAATTTGTTTATTTTCTAGGATTGAAGAATAAATTATTGATGTTGTTTAAAACATCATTGTCTGTCTTTTAGGTAGGAGGCAAGGGTGTGTGGGACTGCCGGGTTGACTACGGCTCAATTCAATTTCCCCCGACGTGAAAACCTGTCCAGTCATTTCAGAGCCACTATAATCATGTCCAGGTTGCTAAGATTCCACGTGTCTCGACCTTACAAATAAATATTATACCAGAGAATGCAAAACACAGATTTTCATATATATCAATTTTAATTAAATGATAATAAGTATATTATTTTGTCTTTACTTCCTTATCAATCTTAATGAGGCTGTGTATCGTTACTACTAATGCCTACCTAATGATGAATAGCGGAAGCTTTATGTGAATGTTCATTTTCTAACACAATAGTATTTCTTAGTTATATTATTTGTTACTAGGTGACTGTACCATCGCGTAATGCCCCTACAAACTGAATAGTGTCTTCACTTGATTTAATACAGAAAGCGTTTTAGAGGATTTCGTCTTGATGTTTGCTCCGTGTACTGTTGTCGCAAATGTCTCAAACTTTGATATAATATAATATTTATTTGATCGAGAAGGGAGAGATTTGTAATCCTACCAACCATTGTGTGATTACCATATTTTCCATCAAATAAATTTTTTATGTTGCTTAAAATTTATTCTTTCTTACCTAAATAACATACATTAAAAAGGTTTTTAATCACTTGTTCGATCGATTGATATGAAAATTTATGTACCTATTGTTGCGGCATGGCAAACATTATGTAGTTTTGAAATTAATATTTTCTAAATGTTAAAAGCTATCAAAGTATAGGTCAGTTAAACCATTACTTAAATGATATTAAGTATATATGTATATAGTACTAGTGTACTGTTCTAAAGATGTTAAGTCATCAATAAATATTTGTGTTACCTATATGTTGAACATTTTATTCAGTAGAAATGTTACAAAACTCAACAGGTGTCCCAATTTTGTGAATTAATTCCACTATGAATGATCGAACCTAAGTATCGACGAGGTTAATCAGTATTTGCTTATCTAAACTACAAACAGTAAGTGTTTTGAAATGTAGAATCATCTTAAGCATGTATTTTATTGATAAGATAATGTTTTTAAAGCATATTTATTTGGCAACACAGTTATTACATTACCTAACTCTTTGAAAAGTATAAATTCGTTATACATAGAATTGAATTACACGGAGAAAACAAATTGCACCTATGTTTTTTTTTTTACACAAAATATTTAACAAAACTACGGTTAATTAGCAATGTTTCAGCCTCCCGATGTCATCAACTTTCCTGTATCGTATTAATAAAGGAAATGACATAAAAATATGTCAGGTTTTCTTAATGTATTTTTTTCTTTTCCCGTTCAATCTTCAAATAATTAGCTTAAATAAGAAAAACATATACTACCTAAGCCAGGCTTAAAACAAAGTATGGTGAGTAAGTATTTCCCGTATGGGTCCGTGTTTTCACTTTGAGACTAGACATGTCTATCACATGTCTAGTTCCAGACAAAACACAGAGTAGTTAAACTGAGATTTCTAATAGTAAAATTTTAATTAATCATGAGCATTTAAATTGACCTTGAGCTATTTTGTCTTTGGAGTTCAATCAGATCCAGCTCAATTCATACAATACAAGAAAATAGATGTTTTGTGTAGAGAAGTAGGCGCACGCTCTCTGCGTTAGTGGTAGTCAGACACTCGAAAGTATGACATACTATCTTTATTAAAACAGTATAAATATATGCACTTATACTAGTATATATACAGGTATACCGGTATACCTATATTAGAGGGAATACATACAAAGGATTTATTTTGTATTATTGCAATGAAATTGGACACATTTTTATGTATACTTAAATACGATTACTACAATGATGAAAGATCGGTATTTAAGTCACACATCAGGTTTGCAATATCAGAAAATTGCTTATAAACTGATTTAAAAAATTACTAAGTATAGGTACGTGGAAAATGGGACCATAATAATAATACAGCAAACAAAGTCAATATTATTAATTTTCTAGACCGGAACTGTAGTGATCATCAACACCGATCTATCCTCATTTAACACTTTTTTTTTAGTTCACACCAAGTCATGCGTCTCCGGCAACCACTCAAATTGTCCAGAGCAACATTGTCAACATGCGAGCCAAAATCCTTGTACCTTGATTCCAATCGCTATTCAACTACAGACCTTGTTAAGTATACAGTGATTATTAAGACTTTCATTGACATAATCATTAAATAATATTGGTATAGTCGTTTTTTGATGTCTTTGATGAATAGCGATTGACATATACGATACTGCAGATTTTCATTAGATACTTATATATCTTGAGTTGATTTTGATCGTGAACGCATTCTTTATGGAGGCAAGAATTCATTAGTTTCGTGCTAAGAAAGAGTGAGAAAGTCGAAAGGGTTCGAGCTGAGTTAGTCAATAACTAGTATTAGGCGCAAATTAAAACGCATTTTAAAAGAGTTCTTTAATATTAAAGTATTGCGATCAAGATCAAGGTGGTACATCAAGAAGAATTAATTTGTTAATTTCGTTAACATTTCCAGGTCATATTTCCCTGCCGGTTTAGCAGTACTACGCCATGCATAGTGTTAGTAAAAAGCTGTAGACATCGACCTATTGAAATATAGATTTTAATATATTAAACCAGCTAAGTTCTTGAGAAAAGATACATATAATATATTACAAAATTGTGAAAACATATTATAGAAATGTATAGTCCAAATAATTAAATGTTAATGTATGTCACACTTACCTACATATGCACGAAAAGGACTACAAATATATGCCTTTGGCAAATAAGAATTTCACGATTATCTTCGATATTCGTTTACTTCCGGTTCAGATTTACATTTGATATAAATAGGTGATCTTTAAAATACATTGTACAACTTGATAATGAGTTAAGTGTTATTTTTTTAGACAATAAATTGTAGTAAGTATATCAAAACATAAAAAAATGAAGAAGATAGAGTATCAGATACCGCACATTTATAGGGATTTTTAGTAATAATTATTGTATATAACAGAACACTTGTGAATTGTGACGAAAGCAGATGCTGTGCGTAGTTGTACTAATCATCAAACTTCAACTCAACATTTCGGTGCAAAAATAACATCATAAATAGTTGTAATATATAGACAATAGATTTCTCTACAAAATAATAGTACAACAAACATTTATACATAATTTATGAATGAATTTGATTGAATCTTACGAGTATTATTATCATTCAAACATGTTCAATAAAATAAAAAATAAGAAAAGTTTTGTATATAATTGTATATATAAATAATAAGTAAAAGTCAAAGTAACCAATAATATACGTAAGTCACATTTTTTGATAAAAATGTTTAACGTCATAATATCGAAGCAAGCGCAAACTCAAAAAGCACACTGACAATGAATGAATAAGAAACAAATCATAACTTACACGTCAGTTAGTTCGGCAATAAAACTGAAATATCCATTGTCGATGACGAATTCTTTGGTTGAACAACTTTGGATATTTTATATCAGTCTTTATTCTTTATATTTACATAGCCTCTATTTGTACGCACGTAAATGTTTACGTGGGTACGTTATCTATTTATCAATATTGTGATACATAAAACGTGGACGTGGCTTGCGCTGAGCCCGATACCGAAAAGAATTGTACCATTCTGTGGATGGTACCGTTGAGACCGACGGCCTCCGTCACCTGTAGAACAACACATCTTAAAACAATTCGGCCATCTTTACTTCGGTAATCGAAACAAAATAGTGTGGAGCAGAGACCATGTCTTTGGCTAGCGCATTCATTTTTAGTTATGATTGCAAATATCAGTGAAGTGTCACGTGACCGTGCAAATCTAAACCAAGTTCCAGTGCCAGTGCCTAGTATTTTTTAAATTTACTGATCAGAAGCGATGAATATGTGGCTAAATTAGATATATGCGTAGGTATATGCAATGGCGTGAATCTTGGACTAGGGCAGGACGTATTTTTCATTTCAAAAAATTATATGAATCTAAACAAATTCATAACGATTCATGAAATTCTCTTATACTTTTAATGGGACCATAATCATTAACATTATTTGGAACATAGAATTTTAGGTCGGGAAGCGTTAGGTGCGTTCGGGTTGCCTGCGGCCCACATGCGCTACCCGTGACTATTCAGCCCACATTCTTTAAAAAACACTATACACTTACATAGTACGAGTGGTTTTCACTTCACTCAACGCTGTAAACCCAAAATTAGTAGAAATTAATGTTAAGCCAGTTAACACTTAGTTTAGTTGAACCATTTTGAGGGAATAATCTGTATTACTAATAACTATAGTAAGCCCCTATGAGAACAATGATTATTGTCACTATGTAACACATAATATAATTAACATACCCAACATAAGCATGTAGTTTCAGTTCCCACATAAGCCCTTAGACACAACAATGAGCATTTGAATGTTTGAGCGTATTCAAATATTAATAAAATTTATAAATATTTTTTCCAACACCTGGCTTTAACAAGTCATAAAATGCTTGGATAACCGTCGTCATTTAAGTATTTATTGGTAATTAAAAATTTTATATAGAAATGACATATTTTTTCCCAATGATCTCTTACGATACAAGGTATCGTGGCTTACCAAGCATTTTAGTGTAAAAATATATATCTAATATACTGTTAATTTGAAAAGCTTAAACGATACCTTATATTAATTTACATTAGTCCTATTTATCAAATATTGACTACAATGTAATGCATACATACCGGTGTGTGGTCAGGTTCCTCCTCATCATCATCAGAAGGGTCGGTAGACCAGCATGGCTCATCGTGTATGTCGCAGGAGGCAGTCCTTGAGGCATTTGATGTTGGTGGGTGAGGTCGCGTCTGTTGATTGGGTGGGCCCATGTCCCATGAACTTGTTTGTATTAACGTTCTGTCAAGAAAAAAAACAAGTTTAAAAAAATGATAGTATTAATTTGAGCAAGTAATGGAGAAACTAATTTTGAATATCAGAACTTATAGATAAATTTAACTCCATCCAGGAAGCGGATTCGGAAGATTCTCATGCAATCGAATTTTTTCCATAGAAAAGTTCGATTGTTTCGTTTATCTCGTATTCTGAGCACCCATAGAACAATTACTATTCGAAATAGTACGTCAGGTATAGATTAAATAATAAATTACATTATTAAGCGTTTATAAAAACACTGTTACTGCTTCATCTACTAATAGATTTTATTGGTAAATATTACTTTTAAAAATATATTATTTTATTAATATGACACTTGAATTTTAAAACTCTTTAAGTTTTTTTTAATAAACACATTTAAAACGAGAAATTTAAAATGATTTATTTCCGATATTTTCTCAACGTTCATTAAATAAAACGGAACGCGCCCAATATATAAATATATAATCTGTGTCTCTGTGATTCTTGTTTTCTGTTTTGCGCGCGCTATCTAAACTTCGGTTTCGTTTTTCGTACTACGTACGTACGTACGTACTGCAATTACCTATTTTTATTAAAATGGAGCAAAGAAACCCAGGAAAGAAGTTCGCTAGTGTAAAGCAAAAGCTTCGCCTTATTCAGTTGTTGGAAGCTGATCCACAACTAAAAAGTGGTAAATTTTCAAACACATGTAAAGAAAAAAAGAGGTATTTTCTTATATTATATTCTCGTTGACTTTATTCAATATCTACTCTAAGGAAGTTGCTAGGCAACTTACTTGTTAGATTTGTAATGTATTAATTAACTTGAAATGTAAAAGATATAGCCTAGAGATATATTTAATTATATTTATAGTGTACAACAATAATGTTTTAATGAATAATAGACTTTAAATGTCGGACAGGACAGGACATATGATGTAACCGAAACTGGTCACAGCTGTGCTGGATGACGTGTTTAATAGTAGTGGAGGACAAGAGGGGATTTTTGCAGTTACTCCGGCGTGTCAGATTAAGATATGGGAGATACCTCTCGACTTGTTGAATAATCCCACAAAATTTCAGAGCGCCATCCAGTGACGAACTAGTTAAAAAAAATATATGAATTTAATCGTGTACGTCAGATTAGCACATATATGGTTTAGTTTGATTACCTGAATCTGTTGATTCTTAAATTTTTCAATTACGTGCAGAGAATTCCAAAATATGGCAATTCAAAAAATAAAATTTTGAATAATCATAATTTGTTTTGGAATTAATTAAATGTGGCAAATAAGCTTGTGTCACATATGAATAGTGTTGTAAAATTTATGCTATCAATATCTGACACGATCGAGAATTCTATGTGACTTTTTTTAGATTTCAAATTTTTTGAAAACCTGTTAGCTGCTAAACCCACCTCTAAAAATATACACATATCATAATCTTTATTTCTTCTTAAATTTAACCTATCAATTCCAATAGCTGTCTACTACGCTCGAGTGAATACACATTTAGCATCCTGGCCTCCCCTACTATAAGGTTTTGGACTAGAGAGGACTGGGCGTTAACATCAATGGCAAGAAGATGATATCGGCATTATGGCTGAGATCATGAAGGCTTGGAGAAACTTTATTTGCTACCACCACTAAATAAACATTTAAATAACATTATCTTAATGCACAAATGCATTTTATCACAAAAGGTTAAATACTATAACATCCTCCAAAGCAGCTGTGAACAGTTTCGACGTTATCACACCTGTCTGATACCTCGCTGGAGCCGTATCGGTCTCGAGTTTTGGTAAAGAAGACGGACTGATTTTCCGGCGCTTTTGCAGAGTGCCTGCAACACTTGGATGTATCGATAGTCTATATGGCATCTCTGGAGAGATTGAAGCACAGACCTCTCGCGAAATCGAAGGCTTTCTCATAGTCCACAAATGCCAAGCATGGTGGCAGGTAAAACTCTTCGCTGTTCTATATAACCTGCCGTAGCTTGTGTTTGTGGTCTATGGGTAAAAAAGTCTATTCGGTATCCGGTTTTATCGGAAGATTGAAAGTCGTTAACATTAACCTGCACGCGAGACGCTCTGTGGTGACTCTCGAGAACACTTTATAAACATAATTCAGGTCTGTAGTTCCTCAGCTGGATGCTATTCCCGTTTTTGTAGAACGGTGCCACAACGTCCCTATACCATGCTTTAAGCGTTTTTCCTTTGAGTATGACGAAGTTGAAGAGCCTCTCAGGGGCCTTTCGGACTAGTAGACCATTCGCTTTCGGAAGCTCTGCTGTAACACCATCGTTACTTTGCGCCTTGTTGTTTTTGAGCTGTGTGACAGTTACACTAATATCATACAGGTTGACCATGCGATATATCTTCGGTGTAATGTCGATTTAATTTGGATTCACTTTCCGATATTGTAAATATTGAAGCCATAGGTCGCTTAAATAGTACATTGAAAAGCGTCAATTATATATGAATGTGACAAAAAATAACTAATATTTATAACAAATAATAATATTAACCTGTGCTGTGCGCCATACTGTTTGACCCGTTCGCCTTTGAGCTCCTTAAGCTGATCGAGCAAAACTCTCTTGATTCGGTCTACCCACGCTCTCTTCACTTCCGTTGTGGGAGCCGTGATCGTGTGCACTTCAGATCGACCTTGCCGCCACACTTCAAACTTTCGCAAGTCTCCTTTTACCGACTCTGTTAGACCGATTTGAGACATCTATAAAGAAATCAGAAGAAATAACAAACTTTATTAGGATTTATATGAATAATTCATTCATAGCTTAATAAGGATTATATTATAGTTATCCGCAGCAAAGCGTTTCATTAATCTTGTCAATGTCGAGCTCAACTATGCCCATATCAATCATGCAGAAAACTGCGTCACAGTATTAAAAGGATTAAAGCTCAGGGCACCAACAACTAGCAAGCGAGCAGGCTGGCGAGCAAAGCCATGACAACTAAATTAACGCAGTAAAGCCTTGGCGTGCTATAACTAATTATAACTATGTGGAAAGCATCGATCAGTCTGGAGAAGACAAAGAGTGAGCACCATTCCAAAAGCCGCTGAGTATCTCTGTAATAAACACACACGATGATTCTAGATTAGGGCTGAGAAGAAACATATTTTCCTGATGCTTAATCTATAGAATTCCGTGTCATCGTGTCTTTGACGGAAGATACAATATCCAACTCACCATGAAATGGAGAGGTTACTCTGATAGTAACGAACCATCGAGCACATAGGGTATGTGCTCGATGAAGACCACTTACAAAACTGGAGCTGCCGTTTTCTCAAATGAAGACAACATCAAAGTATCAACAGCTTTAAAAAACAATAAACATAATCTTTCAAGCAGAAAGCATTGGTATTACCTGAGTGATTCAGGCGATAGCATGTAGAAACGTAAATAATTTCAATTTAAGGAATATTTCAGAGAGCGCATCAGTCCTACAAGCCATCTAATAATAACAAATCATATTACTGGGCGGCTAACGTGGCAATAGTAACCCACCGACGAGATAGAGACGAGAGCCAAGAAAAGATTACGTATAGGATCGCTACCCGGGGGCGATCGCCGGGGCACGCCTGGAGCCGATGCTGGGCGTTCCAGCATACGAACCATCGGTGGTAGTGAGTTGAGTCAGCGGGCTCCTACCAGGTCACCCGAACAATACTACAGCAGACCATCCTCCTCTATTTCTCTATTTCCTTCACTTCCTTCTTCTCCCCTCTCCTGTCTTAACTATAACACTGACTCCACTTCCGTTACCTCACCTGATTCTATCAATTCTGCAGCCGTGGATGCTGTGCAGGAGACAGTTGCCGACAACCCTGCACCCACCACTGGTCAAGTTCGCGCGCGAATGAGATGGACAAGAGAGATGAACGAGTTTATCTGGCGCACATATCTATATATAACACATTTGGACACTAAAATTCGTGGTTACCTAGATCCTTTATATGCAAAATTCACCGAGAAGTTCCCTGAAATTAAAGTCTCTAAACAACGCTTAGGCGATCAGAAACGAGCTATTTTAAGAAATAAATTATTACCAGAATCCACATTAGAATCGATTAAAAACGAAGTTCGAATAGCGTTTCAAAATACTGTTACAGCGCGGAACACAATAGCACTTACACAGCCTCTGTTAAATCAATCACAGCAACCTGCCAACTCAAACACTCGCTTAAGATGGACTGATGATATTAATGAAGCAATTATTCGTGAATACTTCAAAATAACTAATTTAGAACAGAATAGAACGGCTTATCGCAAACCACTACACACCATCATAACAGAACTATTTCCCAATATTGCACACGTTTCCGAACAGCGGATTGCTGACCAGCGTAGGGTGATCATGAATAATAGTCTCATCTCAGATAATAGATTAGAGGAAATGAAGGAAGAAATAAGAAGTAGCCTTAACATGCAAACAACAGAAAACACACAATACAATGAAACACAAGTAACCACCCCAAATCTGAATTCCACTAGCGAATCAAATCAAACGGACCACATTACCACGTTACAGAATATTTTAGGCAATATGCATACAAACACAACAGAATTTCATAACGAAACCATAAATACCATTTTCACTGACGAAGATACTAAAATTACAAAAACTTTTGAAGAAGCCTATAACAAATATTCTCTCACAGACCCTACAAAAAGACCATTTATTCCAAAGCAAAAAACATCCAGAAAACTAGCTTATATTATTTCATATTTAAATAACAATGTTCTACCTAATTATGAGACAATTGAAGATGACTTCCTAAAAACCCACTCACTCATATATTGTGCTGCTCATACTGCAGCTCTCTGTAATGGCTCCAAAATCAAAGAAAATATCCAAACAACAACCATTTTACAACAACACACAATAATAGACAAGAGACCAAAATGGTTGAAACGGTTAGACAGAAGGATAGCAATAATACGAATTGAAAGAGAAAGAGATTGGTAGATTTATAACAATGGCAATAGAACTTTAGGACTAATGACACACATTAAAAGAATAAAACACAAATATCACAAACATTCCAGTTACGAAGAACCCAACACAACAACAATTCATGGACAGCTTAAAACAAAAACTCACCGCTATTACAAGTCGACGACGTAGGTATTCAAATTGCACTAAGCGTAAAGATCAGAATACTCAATTCATAAATAGCGAAAGACAATTCTATAGAAACCTAACCATCGATACATCAAACACAAAAAATACATCACATAATAGCCCTAACTCAGAACAATTCCATATTTACTGGTCGAACATTTGGTCCAAAACTTCAGAACATAATCAAACTGCTACATGGATACAAATGGATAAACACAAATTACAAAATGTGCAAGAAATGGCATTTGATGCAATACCGTTAGAAATATTTGTTAAAGTCATTCAGAAAGCACATAGCTGGAAGGCCCCAGGCACCGACCACATTCACAACTATTACTACAAGAAATTAACCTGTTTACACCCATCAATTTACAAACATATTAATAATTTCATAACAAACCCCCAAACTATACCAGATTTCATCAACTTTTTAACAATAACCATGGAACATTGGAACACTAAATTAAAAGTAGGAAAATTAATACAAACGGACCCCATACCCATTAAGCGAGGATTTTTTCAGGGAGACGCCTTAAGTCCTCTTTGGTTTTGCCTTGCACTAAACCCTCTATCCAATCTCCTCAACTCGTCTGAAAATGGTCTCATAATACAGGATAGTTCTACACCAGTATTGAAGCTGACACATTTGCTATTTATGGACGACATTAAATTATATAGTAACGATATATCAGGCCTCCACTCCCTTGCAGATCTCACACAAGAATTTTCAGATGACATTAACATGGAATTCGGTATAAATAAATGTAAAACATTTACACTTCGAAAGGACAACACATTGAAAGTAACCCATACACATTAGAATCTGGACAGGAAATAGATGCAATGACACCAAACTGTACCTACAAATACTTAGGCTTTGAGCAATCACATCAAATCGAACAGAAACTTACAAAAAATAAAATAATTACTAAATATAAACAAAGACTCAACATGCTAATACGATCACAGCTAACATCCCGTAATTTAGTTAAATCCATTAACTCATTTGCCATTCCCGTACTCACATATTCTTTCGGTATTATTAACTGGACAAAAACTGATCTTATCAAACTACAATGATTACTTAATTAACACTTCTTTGACAACTAACAGGAAGCACCACCCGCGATCGTGTGTGCAAAGATTAACGCTACCAAGGGACGAAGGAGGACGCGGTCTTATAGATATAACAAACCTGCATAACCAGCAAATCACCAATTTAAGAAAGTTTTTCCTGCAAAAAGCCGACCAATCACATTTTCACAAGGTTATTTCTCTATTAGATAAACATTACACTCCACTTAATTTACATTCCACTGGCCCGCAGGCTAACAAGCACATAACTAGTAAGACAGACAAAATAGCAGCTTGGGCACATAAATCCCTTCACGGAAGACATCGCCTTGACCTGCAGCAACCTCATGTCGACATGAAAGCGTCGAACGCGTGGCTGCGCCGAGGTGAATTCTTCCCTGAAACGGAGGGATTTATGATCGCCATACAAGATCAAGTCATCGACACAGCTAATTATCAAAAATTTATAATTCATAGACCCCACTATAATGACTCTTGTAGACGTTGCCATGGTGCTTCGGAGACCATCCAGCATATTACTAGCATAGAGCCATAGCTCAAACCGACTATAAACATCGCCACGACCAAGTTGCCTCAATAATTCATCAGTCCTTAGCCATTCAAACAAAACTAACTACAGAGAAGGTATCATATTATAAATACAAACCACAAGCTGTACTAGAAAATGAAAACTTCAAATTGTATTGGGATAGAACCATTATTACAGACAAAACTATATACAACAATAGACCGGATATAACAATGCTAGACAAACGAAATAAATTAGTTTATATAATAGATATTGCCATATGTAACACACACAACCTTGTAAAGACCAATTATGCGGCTAAGTGCGGAATAGCCCAGCCAAACTAACTAGACTAAAATTAACTAAAAATTAAAAAAAACTAAGAGTTGAAATGGCACTCAATAGCTGGCGACGCGCCATGGCCAGCGCTAAATTGTCTTTAATCATGTTATATTGTTGTATGTTTAGATATATTTATTTATATCTCTTAAACGAATTACGTACCTGTAGATCATTTTTAAAGTGGTAGGTGGCTTTATTGTGGTTGTTCTTGGTAGCTGGCTTGCAAAAGAGCATAGACTTTTCATAGAGGAAGATGTGTCTACGTCGAGGCCGTATTCGAATCCGCAAGTCTCGCTTGTTTTCAGATACTACTAGGAACGAGCCCTGCATCAGTAATTCGCCTTGCTGATTGAGGTCCACCTGGTATTAACATTTCACAGTTTTCAGTTACTATAACTTTTTTAGTTACACTTATAGACACTATTTTATCTTTGTATTGTATTTATAATACAATACAAAGATAAACCTACATTATAATTGATTAAAATATAAACATTTATATAAAACAGTCTCGAAAATATCTCCTATTTATTTTTGGATATTTGTTAGTTAGTAGAAAGGTCTATTGCTAGTTTGTGTTTAAGAAATTTAAAAAGTTTGTTTTCCACGTTATTAAATAAATAAAAAAAGTAACTAATCTTACTACAAACTATTAAAAGAAAAATTCTTAATAATCTGTACATAAAAAATCATGTTAAAATTTTCTTCTCGAACAGTGTAGGTGGATGGACCGTAGGTGCTGTAGGTCTTTGGCATACCGTAACGCGCTATTCTTGGGTCAAGCCTTTCTTTAATTTATTTTAATGATTTATACCCGCAAAATACTGGAATACTGGTCCGGTTACTTTGAACGAAGTTAAATGTGATACTGAGCATAGAATATGTAAGTAAGTTTTAAACAATCTTACTTAAAATATATGTAAAACTAACTTCTTGATTTCCTCCTTTTCTCGTTTTTTATTTGTCCTTAAATAGGTAATCAACAACGAAATGGCTCTCAAATATCATACGTACGACATGTATGACAGAAGGAGCAGACATTTTTATTATGTTTCAATTTATCTTTGTTTTTATAGAGAAAAACACTGCTTACCGAAATATACAAAAGTCTAACTCTGTATTCAGGAAATTCTCGTGTATTGTTACCATCGTATGTTACAAATAAACATTATTATTATTTTATAAAGAAATTACCTACGTATAGCTAGGTACGTATTTCATGATTTTGTAAGGCGACCAAGGTACTACTCACATACAAACAGCTACTATTTCGTAATATAACATACATATTTCTGCGCCGTGGTAAAACATCACAGACATATACTGTGTAAAACATCTGAAGCGGATAACCTCGTAGATTGTGTCTACTGATTGACTCAATTGTTGCTAAGTATAAAACATAAATCCATAAATGAAATAAAATATAATCATTGAAAGATTGGCCAAAACAGAATAATATTTTAAGCTTTTCTACCGTGGGAGAGCCATGCTTCGGCACGAATTGGGCCGGCTCGACCGGAGTGATACCACGGCCTCACAGACAACCGGCGTAAAATAGCGCTTGCGCTGTGTTTCGCCGAGTGAGTGAGAGTACCGGAGCCCCCCCCTTCCCCCTTATTCCCTTTTAAAATAAGGCATCTCTGACTCCTCTGGTGTTGACGGTGTCCATGGGCAACGGTTTTCGCTTACCATCAGGTGATCCGTTTGTTCGATTGCTGCTCTATCCTATAAAAAAAAAGGAAAAAAAGCTAGTTTTATTCCATTATAAACATATTTGCGGTCATTTTGTTTGACATAGAAGTTTATTTACCATTACGCTTGGATACGGAGCGATATGGAATGTCATTAAACTATCATAATTGATCGATGAATTAATTTAGGCTGTTAAAATTTGAATTTTCTCAATGTTTTTAACTACAGTTTGAAAATATGAAAGTTAAAACACATATGTATTAATGATTGTAAATATAATAATGCTGTCAATCATATCATCATCTCCGCTAGTCCGCAATTTCAAACCACAATTATTCACTTTTTAATGTTATTTCTAAGATAAATTAGTTTTATAACTCAAAGCAATTAGGGATGATTATGCATCGCCCCCGTTTTGGAGGGCGGGAGCGTTAGTTCAAGCCGATAGGGTACCAGGCCTTCCGCCCGACTAAAGGCTGTAGGTAATGTTTAGTTGGTAGGCTGGAATTCTGCTAGAGTCCAACAATAACTATCCGCCGTAGACCGGTTGCGGGTGGTATCCGGTGCGAGGTCGTCCAAGCACCAGGGGGTTGTGATAGCGACCACTGTGGTGGCGCGCCCCCTATGAGGATTCACTACCATCCCTCGTGGGGAATAAAAAAAAAGCAATTAGGGATACTACTATTATTGTAATGTACGCACTACGAGTCAGAAAACTATAAATAGCATTTTCTATTTATCTATTTTATATTCTTATTATCATTTTATTTATATTCGTGATTTTAAAATAGTGTTTTACTTTTTAATAACTGCAATTATTTATATAGTTATATTGAGTAAAACGGACGGAGTAACGGACATTTTGACCTACCAGAATTATGTGTATAATGATAATATATATAAAGATGCTTACACTTACAGGGACGCCCGTGATGGCGATCTGGTGCATGGAGTCGTTAACGCACTTGAGTACCACCAGCATGCAGTCCAGGGCCTGCTGCAAGCCCGTGGTCATCGCGCCGCACTCGCTGTACCGTAGCAGGTCCTAAGCATTGACAATACATATCAATATATTGTTTACTAGGAAATGTAAATAGTTAATTGCATCCTGGGTGCTTTGTTTGTATAATGTGCTAATAAAAAATCAGGGAATATCTTTTACAGTTTGCTTCCGAGACAACTATTTGGATTTCATACATACGTATGAATTTCTTCTTTAATTTTAAACAAGCTGACATTACATGTTTGTTGGTTTTAGAAAAATGCATATACCTAAATAAATATAAGAAATAGTTTACAACGGTTTTTTATGAACCGCACTGATTATCAAAACCGAATGTCAAAAAATTCTTTAATTTTTCCACGCAGATTAAATTTATAACAAAAATCCAGTTAATAATTTCTAAAGTGACCTTTAATTGATTAAATTAATTTAATTAACAGTAGTTTTCATGATAGTTATAATTTTCTTTAATGAAAATTTCCCATTTCGTAATAATATTTAAATTTTTATTTAGAAGCTAAACTAAACATATAACTATATTTATAAATTTAGCAGTACAGCGAGTGTTCCTTTTAGAGGCACACCATAAAATTAAAGGACAATTAAAGGAGGATTTTCGAATTTACTGTCTTCTTGAAATGTAAATTTGATTTCACAGTGAATTTTTTTCACACTGAAGAAAAAGAATATTGACTGACTTATATAAATAACCGTCAACTTACGATGTGAATATTCTGTTTTTTACTCTATGCCACTAAATTATACTAATACTAGTAATTGGGACTGTATAGACATTATCCTCGGACTTTTAGAAAAATTAAAAATTAAAAGTACCAAAAAAGCAGCATGGCATCACACATCACATGGCACATTAACTTATAAAATATGAAAAAAAAAAGAAAACACAGTAATTGAATAAAATACCAAATGAGGACGGATAACAAACCGTGTGAGTCAATGTTGAAAAAAGAGCACCGAGTCAAGAAGCATCGTTCGATTTTGATATTTTCTTACATCGCATGGCTTACATTACTTCACTGATTAAAACTATACACATCCTCCAGCTCCAGCTCCTTGAGCTCACTGCAGTTGAAACTAATGCAGTTAGCACGGTTGTAGTGAATCTATCAACTTACAAATGTCTGCATTACACGTACAGTTGTGCGTTCCAAAATGCTGCTTTTTTATTGTAATCATATATATATATATATTCAAATTACGATTCTGTAGTAGCATGTGCAGTTAACCAGTGCCCTATCTATATAGATACGCACAGACTATCGAAGGTAAATAAACCACAAATCTTTATGCCAGAGCAGGGTCACTCACTGAGAGGGACGAATGTCAGTAATACCAGTAGTTAGTTAGTCAGTACTAACAGAGTGAAATGTTAGCTCCCGAAAATGTGTAAGTATTCTTGCAACTTATAGCGTATGGTAAACAATTGGGTAGTTTTGGCTCTGAGTGGGTGTGGAACTAATTTATTATAGTTTTGCATAAATTGGTCGTTTACCTATGCAATAAAAGCTGGTAAATATTAGATAAAATTGTGATGGAGGAGACCATCAGTATATAATCAGATAGACTGTTGTATATCGCTCATTTGGAGCAACAGTGATACATTTGCAAATATATGCGAAAATGATTTATTAAGGGGATTACATCGCCCAATGATCTCGACGATTTGCTTAGTGGCAAACAGATTTAAGTTGCTATTTTAGGTTTTTCTTTATTATTTAATAGAACATCGAAGACAATAAAAAATCTTTTAATAGAAATTGTAGTCAAGATCGAAAGCTTTCTTATGGTGCAAATTCATAGATTAGTAATAAGCAGTTTCAGAGAGAAATTGCAATTAAGTTTTTAAAAGACGAGATTTAGTGACTTTTTTACATGAGTCAGTTAAAGATATTACGATTTTGATTAATAGGATTAATTTTATGTATCCTTAAGAATAACATATATTTTTTTGTAACTCTTGAACAAACGGTTTACTCAGCAAATTTATTCAAAGACACAGTGTTTATGAGATTTCAACCATGTTATCCCCTTAATTCCAAAAATACTATAGTCGTCTGCGTTGGCAGTGAAAACGCCACATTTGTATGTTCAAAAACCGTCCGAGACAGGGCAAAAAGTCTTTGTGGCATTATTATTCCGGTTTGAACTATGAAATAATCTTTATTCTGATCTGGTGTAAAGTTAACTGATTTGCATTTGTGTCACTGTCACTCCAAATGAGCGATATGCAGAGCATTACAATCAAATTCAAGACATTTTCTTCCTAGTGGTATTTGCAACTAATATGAAAATACAAGTAAAGAGAAAAACAAGCCGACTCTGCAATTGTATTACAAAATATAATCAACATATGTATGCTATAGATACAGCTATTTTGTCATCAAACTTTGTAAATTGTGAACACAAACGAAATTATTGTAATATGTGAATTAACAACATTATTGACTAAATATAAGTTGTCTATTGATTTAAAGGTCACTTGCTGCCAACGCACTAAGAAAATTCCCCACCCACGTTTAAATAAGTTCAAGGTTTGTTTCGATACCATTTACTTATACGCAAGGATACTTTGAATTTTTATTAAGTAGTAATGCATCCATTGAAATATAGGCATGTCCTAATAAGTCGCGAAGCATTTCCAGTTTTTAAGCTATTTCATTTAATTGAAACTTTGATAATCGAAAATCTGTGCATGATAGCCAATGGCAATTTATAGGATATGTAATGTAATAAACATAAAGAAAAAGAAAAGAACACTTTACATGACAATTAAAATATCAATAGACGATGAAACAAATAGAAATATAGTTTATGCATGTTAATTTTGCACCAGCGGTACTATCGTGTCATGGCTGTTAAAATTCATAAGCGGTTACCGTACAGTATCTTTTGTGGGATTTTGACGCGCAAGTGTACCACAGCGCTGCTCCGCGTCGATAGTGCCCGACGGATAATACCCGAACTGATATATCGTTGGTGTGAGGTTTAAAAAGTAATCCTTGCTGCATTGAGGTAGTTGCTTTCGAACTTCCACGTCTGGTATCCATACAGAAGATGCTGTGTTGCAGATCTTTTTAAACTGGATTAATCCTGATCGGACACGACGGTTTCGACAGGTACCTGCAACAACATCTCTCGGAGGGAAAGTAGAACGGCAAGCGACTTCCGGGAACCCCCAGCTTCCGCTCCCCTGCCCATACAGGAGGCCTTGGGGAGGCTGCAATATCTCCTCCGATCTCTTCCACCGACGACGCCTCCCTGCCACGGGAGGGGCGTGATCCCGCCCGGCGCCGCTTCCTTCGAGCGGGAATTTGAATAATTATTATTGTTTATTGACATACCTTCAGGAGTAACTGGTATTTGGTGATCCTTTGCACGGGCTTTAGGAGATACGCGGCGAGTGGTAGCTTGTGTCCAAGTCGTAGCTGACACGCTTGCAGGAAGAGATGCGTGTCCACAAGCGTTTCGCGCAGTCGCTCAGAGCGCGGGATATTCTGGCAGTAATAACTATACAGCCGAAAAAATGTTTCCCTCTGTAAATTAAATCATTATTTATATGGAATCTTTTAGTTTTCATATCATTGTAATTATGTGCAAAATAATGTAGTTAAAAATTAGGAAGACGATAGTTTTATTTCTAAGTCTTTCTAAGGATTCTGGAAATATTAAGAATATAGTATAGTCCACTGACTGTACAGATAGAGGTGCCATCTTCATTCTTCCACTCGCACAACTCGGTGGCAGTTAAGTAATACGACCGGCACGAGCCGAGATCCGCTTTTAAAGCTGTTTCTATGATATTTTATATTTTTAATAGTTAAATTGGTTACAAATGGTATTCACTATCTGATTTTCAATGTCATCATTTACGTTAGAATTGATATCTTGTTGTTTGCTGTTGCTTACAAACTCATGAAAGATCATATTACCAACCAGGGTCAAAAGTTGTTGCATTCATATATGCTTGTAGTAGATACATAATTTATATATTTTTTTGTCATATTGGAAATGGACGTTATTATATTTAGAGAATCGTATATATTATAAAAACTTTCTTTTTAATGCGACGTTAAGATTTTGATAAGAAGAACGCATATCTAACACAATTAGAAATCAGTAGGAAGCTCATTATAGAAATATGTAGTTCAAAATTAGCATTAAATTTATAAGTGTGATGCATTGCAAGTTACATATTTAGAAACTTCAATTTAATACCGTTGGCATGAAAACACATACCTTTTCCACAAAACATAATGCGACAAGTTCTGTAGCAGATATCGATCTTTCCAGGTCTTTGAGGAACACATCCTGGTGGAATGTAAAGAGCTCATGTAAGTTTCCGAAAAGAACATCTGCTTGACCCACCAAAGCAGAAGGTAGAAGGTGTTGGTTTTCTGGTTTTTCGATTTCTTCTTTATAACCCTGCAAACAATCAAAGATATTGTATCTGCATTTGCTATTAATTACCGTACAAGCACTAAATAAATACCAGTACACCGTACAATCGCTTAAAATGTGATTATGACATTTTTATAAGTATTAAAAATGATGCAATAAATAATGAAATATAGTACCGAACTAATCAATGAAGAATTATGGCTTATTGCATCACACCAATCTTGTAAGCGTCTATCATAGTCATCATAAATAGCTTCCAGACATTCGCATTCCGAGGGGGTTAGACTAAAACCTATTTTCCAAAATTTTGTTTTATTTTTAATTTTCTGTAAAGTTGATGTGAAGTTGTTGACTATCTGATTTCTGTTTAAAATCTGACTTTTTCTTTCATGTGTCGCTGCACTTTGGTATTTGTCGCACGTTTGTGTCGAGCTATACGTGTTGCTTTCAAAATATTTTCTTGACTTTCTGCACGATAAAGTCGAATGTAAACTTTGCACATAACTCGATGTATTACTGCGACGACATAATGTCGAACCTCGGCTATGTGTATATGAAGAGTAATGATCCCGTATTGTATGATTCCATTCTTTCATTATCCTTTTGTAGTCTTTCAATATCTTAGATAACACGTCTTCTGTGTCTTGACTAGACGAGCACATGGTTTCTCTAATTTCTGTACAGCTGGTGGATTTCAGTTGCGAGTCTTTGGAAACGGTTGACGTCGACAAATATGTAGGAGATGAAATATTGAATTCCACGTTTGCACATCCATACAAAGGATTCTTAATATATTCGGGAGCGTCAACAACAGTTCGTGCCGTCGTTGCAGCCGATTCAATTGTATTATCCTCGGAGACAGTGATTATATCAGAATCTGGTAAATAGATTATTTTCTCTTCCGTTTTTTGCGAGCATTCATAACCGGGTAACGGCTTACCGTAGTAAAAGTTGCCTACAAATGGCTGCGTACACACCGGCTTGAAGTTTTGCAAATCACATTTAACACGTTTAATTTTTCCAACGTCGCTTATAGATTTCTTGCACTTTTTGTACTTTCGACACTTCTCCCTGTCGAACAATAGCATTTGATTGGCATAATCGCTGAATAGAGTAGAGTCCGAAGCTGATCTATTAAACTTTTTCTTCTTTTGCACTGTTGGATTATCGTTTTTCTTGTAGTACCAGGAGTAAGATGTGCCAACACTCATATTCGCGGAAGATTTATGGAGGTCATATTTTCCATATTTCATGGTGCAGCGACCGGCGAAGTGTAACACGCGACCGAGAGACTGCAACAGAGTGCAGTTGGTTGGCGCGTATGGGGAATCTTGTTCCGCTCTGGGAGACCCGCTTGCTCGCGTGCGGTGCATCGGATGCACCAGTTGCTCACGGGCGGCACCTGCATGTATTAACTCGGCCTGTTCGTGACTGCCTGGTGGGACGGAACCCGAGTGCAGTGCGTCCCACTTATATTTCAACGGCATATTTAATTTATAGAGCGCGCAATCATTTGTCAGATGAAGATATCTAGCGCATTTTTGTTTTGTTAGTCATAATAATGTATCATGTTTACGTCGGTTTCAATGATAACATTATTTTTTAAGAAATACGATCGACGGAAATTTTAATCTCGTGATTGGAATAATATTACTGGATCTAATGGCTACATGACTTTACTTATTAAATATTTGTTATATATTTATGAATAAATATTATTTTTCTATATTAATTTATAGGATAAATAGATTTTCAGACAATTTTGGACGTCTTCGTCTTGATAGGTCAGCAATCATGAGCTGAAGGACTACTTTGAATTAGATATTTTCTGCAACAATAATATACATGTATATGGTTGTCAGTAAGATGTTCGTACGACCTGGTGAAATGCATAGGCAGCGCACCAAATATCGATAAGGAGATCCTTTTATTGAATGTTTTAGGTTACAATGACAAGTCGTTTATCTATCGACGTACCGACAATATCGAGCCCATTTCCTGAACGTAAATGCGTTCGGTTTGCAGCAGCTCGGCGAGCACGTGGCCGCGCCGCGATCGCCGCGCCTCAGCGTCCTCGCCGCCGGAGCTCTCTGATCCACCGGACGTCTCCATCTGCCGGGTCACAATATAAATATTATTTTAAACTCTAACAACATTCAAACGTGGACTTTTTTGAATTAGGCTATTGATATTTTCACACTCAGTAATGATAGCGCTTGAACCTAGTACTATATAGATAAGGATGTCAAAGTAGATAAGTCTGGTTTTCATCTTGTAGTGTTTTACTAAAACTGTCACACATAAGAAATACACGATCTCAGGACATCTAACGTAAATTTTTGTCTCCAACAGCATTCGATGCAACAAGTATAAGCTAGGTCTACTAAATCACTACAACTGCAACAGTCGTCTATATATTAGTATGTTTTATTGGAAGACAGCTGGTTTTGTTTACAGACATGACTGCCACTTTATGCCCAAGTGCAACAAGCCTTGTTGGAAGTAAACAAACACACATGTCTTGGGTATTTTTTGTTTGGGTCGAAGTGGAATTGGTGAAAGTTATAACTTTACGTAGAATACATAGGTACAAATAAAAACTTATGAAAACACTGACTCAATATTATAAATTAAAAATTATTTTAACTTTAAAAGTAATGTAAAGAAGAAGTTTCAGAATAGGATTTATGAAAATTTAAAGAAATATATCGATATGTGAACAACAAAAATTATTTAGTGTCAAAGCGAACAAAAATTATTTACGAGTTTTGTAATTTTTCATGAAGCTAATATATTTAGATAGATATTTATATTACATGAACCTTTTTATTTAGGTGAGTGACTATAATTATAATTTTGTCAATTTTCTGTCTTGTCAAAAATCTTCCACGAAATAAAGATTACAAAGAAAAAAATATAAAGAATCTTGCAGTAAATGCAGAATACTATTATGAATCACAGACTAAATGATAGAGACTGGGAGATAAGAATATGAATACTACAAAAAAATCACAAACATTTTGAATATCACAATATCACAAACATATGAAATAAATCTAGAAATGACATCGAATATTCAAGAGTTCGATTTTATATATTTTTTCTTGTTATAAGTAATTGTTGCATTCGGAAAAAAAAATACAATACCTAAACAGAAAAAACCTGTAAACTTTGTAAGAAAAATGATAATATCCACTTTCATTTTTCTTATACAGAGTAATCTGCGCCAATTGAATGTGACATTGACGATCGTCAAAAAATTTATATAAGAAATAGGTACATACTACTACTACATTGAATTTTGTAACAGAAGACATTTATAAAATATATAATTCATATTATTATCAAAAACAATCAACCGACATTACTACATGATTTCCTAGTAAACATTAATAGAAACCTCTTCACCTCAACACTTCACTATACTATGAATATTTCTATTTAACTAAACTATTACCTTACATTGACCCTACACCGCATAGCACGTGACTATTTTAGCTTGGAAAGGTTAAGATTATCATGTTATCTAATATCTATATCTAATGCAGATCCAACCATGATAACACACACTTACCACTTTATGTTGGTCTGAAAAATCCTTTACAATTTTGTATCCAGTTTTAAGCATTACATTTATTTTTTCCATGTTCGTTTGAAATTCGTCGTTTGTTCATTTCGATCAACACAACACACGAATACTAACTATACTTATATAAAAACAAGGACTAAAACACTTTAAAATATCTACAAGTCATATTAATATAATTTGTTTAAAATACATGTAGAAATGAAATAAAATCGTGACACAGAAAAACGTCTTGCAGAGTCGTGTGATAGTTATCAACAGCGCGCACATGCTGAGCCCGTTGTGTGTAAGAAAGAGGAACCGGGATGCAAGGGGCGCGGGAATACGTTGGGGCTTAAAAAAGTGGTTGTCTCCACTTTTGAGCGTTGCGACTAGCGCGGCTGTTGCTCTACTTAAAGTTTAAAGGACGTAAGGCCGACAACTCTACAACGAGTCGAGTGATGTATATCCTTTTACAGTTCGATAATATAAGCTTGTGACATATTTACCATTACTAAATGTTAATTACTGTTGGCTAATAGTGCGTGATGTTCACACACTGTTTTACCATTGCAAAACGTAAATCAAATATATCGCTTACATACATTTTATTTAATAGTATAGTAGAGACAGGTTCTGTATAACATCATTGGTTACTTGAGTTTAAAATTACCGATTGCGTGTATGTGGTGATTTAAAACTGACAAGAAATAGAATATTATCTCCATTTAATGCAAGATTTTTAGTATTGTATACGATTGCAATAAAGAATATCATGTAGCAATCTCTCGTAAGGGATGTCAACTTTGATAATCAATGTAAAGATTTTATTATAATTGAGCCTCTTTTTTGACAGAAGTAAAGGGAATGTAGGCAGTTGCGCTCATAAGTAAAACACGTATCTCTCTCGTCGGTGTCTTGAATACCTGTGTGAGTCTTCCATGAGTCTATTAAATACAAGATATGAATAAGTTGTTCTATCAGTTGATTTCATTCTGACTGATTTGAATGAGTCGGAGAGCTGGTTATGTAATATTGCGATACTATCACACAAATATACCTCATAATTACAACTTATATTATTATAATTTGTGTATTTAACGATAACATAAAGTACAAATAGGTACTATATTGTGATATAAATAATCCCATATTCGTATTGAATATTTTATAAACTCAATGCTAATTTATTAATCATAAAGTTTTTCAATATCATACCTTTTGTTTCCCTTTTATTCAAATCGTTTGATTTTATTATTATATATTGAATATCACATAATTTTAGGTTTTGTTTTCCCCAGTAAACATAAAACAGAAGATTGCAATCATTAAAAATAATAAATACACTATATTCTTACTGTAGTGTAAATGTACTGCCCTATATTAATACATTATAGTTGAGCAA
Organism: Scirpophaga incertulas; assembly: GCA_036419045.1. NCBI lineage: Eukaryota > Metazoa > Arthropoda > Insecta > Lepidoptera > Crambidae > Scirpophaga > Scirpophaga incertulas. Next base: position 22,548,236 of record CM071629.1, on the reverse strand, counting down.
TGTCACAACCAGTACTATTTCTAGTACCACACCTGCCAGGTTCATGAGCTCAATTCATCTGGGGAATATTCATTGTGTGTGGTGATCACAAAGCGAACTGAGATGTGATCTTGCTCTTTATTTTGTTCTCTCAGGAACATCTGTGCATTGTCCCGAGCCGAGACCGGCGCGAAGCACGTGCTCTGCATGCTATAGAATAAGTATGGTTAGGTATATTGAATTCATATAATGTGAGACATATGCAGTATCAAGGTCAGACATATATAATAATACATATAAGCTTGGTTTTAACTATGAAATTACTTTTTTGGTTGTATTTATAAAATTTATAAGTTTTAAATTTAGACGCTTTTGAAAGTATACATTTTTTCGATATTTTTTAAATCTAAAGTGCAAGTTTTGGTTCCAATTGAATCGCAGAGTTAGATTATTTTAAACTAAAAAATCCTATATGCTGTTTTTTCGTTACAGTTTTCTACATTATTGTCTATAACTTTGTGATAATTAATTTTCTTGCCTTTAAAACTGTGTTATTACTTAATTTATTGTCATTTACACGAATGCGTAAAATTTTATAAATATAAATTCTTTAAAAAATATCCATTCAAAATGGCAATTTAATATTCTATCCCTCAATACTTTACTTCGCAGTGGTTAAATTCTTTATCATTATCCGTTTTACAGAGTGAGTTTAAAATCCGACGATGGGATCCCATACAATTCAATACGAACACAAATAACCAAAACAAAGAATTAAATAAGGCGTGTTTTATAAAATGGGAGCTTAGGCTAGTAATTAAGAGTGGCGGAAACAGCGCTATTTAGTTCCACACGTTTTGTTCGTGCTTCGTGGTCCTAATTATGGTTATTTAGATAAGACATTATTTAGATTAGAACAAAATAACTTGGAAGTGAATAACTTTAAATAATTACATAAATATGTTTTGTAGTAAGTGATTGCTGTCACTTGTAATCAGTAGATGAGCTTTTGTGACGGAAACCACCATATATGTTGCGTGTTTGCGCCATTGATAAGTACCTAGTAATTTCACTGCCTATCTTACTTGTCAAACCGGAACCAGCAGAACACTTCTGTTTGTGACAGAAATGGGATTAAACGGTAGCTAAGCAGAGAGCCCTGGTAGTGTCTCGATTCGGTAAAACACAGTTTAAAGGAGTAAACTGAAAACAAAAATATGAATGATATTAATTGTAATTAACGTGAAATCAATTGTAACTAAACATAAAATATGAAGTTGTAACTGAATATACAGTTGCATTATTGGGCTTCTGGTTTTAACTTACATTCCACTTAAGTCTGTAAGTTATTCCTAGGTGACCAGTTGGTCTAGTGGGAGATTAGTTGACTAGTCCAGATTAAAACTCGCTTTTATCTGTAACTTTTCCGTAACCATATCAACATGATATAAGAGTCAAGAAGTACCATAAAGTGCGAAAAAAACCTAAAGAGTAACTGAGGGCAATACGACATTAAAAACAAATCTGTAACCCCGCCAGGCCGCGCACTTGAACTGATTGACCATAATACGAGCGTTGAGCCGTAGTGGGACGTATGATTCATCTTTCTAACTGGATGTACTTCATCATGTTAATATAAATTAAGTCAACCTATTCTGTCATTTTACTAAGGGAATATATAATTTTTCATCATAGAGTTCATACGCATACATTTCGTTCTGGTTTCAGGTGTAGAAGAACCGTGAACCTCTAAGGAGTACATGAACAATACAAGCAACAATCAACAATTACAAGTAACCAGAGATATCAGTGGAGAAGCAATAAAATGAATAATTTGTTTAATATACAAGAGCTTTTAATAATTTAACTGTCAGTTACATTTATAACAAGGTTTGTTCAGAACTTTCTTCTGAACTCATCAAATGTGAACATACAGCATACGTATCAGATTTTATATGTTCACCTATAATACAATTATACAATTTTTATATTATTGTATTATAGGTAATAAAATAATACAAACTTTATCACCAGAAAGATATTGTATAGAAGTTAAATATATTTATTATTTAGATATATAGAAGTTAATTAATTAATCTAAGACAGACATACGTGATGAGTCGTATACCTATTATGTTTCTGTATTTACACTATAATATACGTAAAATCAGTTAATTGGAGCATTGATGGCGCTGTAGTCGAGCACTGGTTTACGAATCGGATGATTCGGGGAGCCCGGGGTCGATCTTGCCATGTACTAATGTGTTTTTCATATGCACATTTATGTGACGTTGTTTAGCTAACTATATGTAAGGTTCCTTAACAAATTTCGGCATGGTTATTATTAAGCGAAATTCACATGAACAAGTTTATTTATACAAGCAAAAGTTTCAGTGTTATCAACTAAAATTTCGCTTACAGAGTTCTCAAACTGTTTTGTACAGTTTACAGACCTTGTGGATTGTTTGCAAGCCATTAAGGTTCTGGCAATCTTTGCTTAGTCGAATGAAACATTGTGACCATAAATATAATTAACAGCATAAGAAATTGTAATTTACATTTCTTATCAGGGCCGTTATCTTTTGACCTTGCGATGTCGACAAGCTTTATGTCTGCAAACGGTACTTTTACAATGTTTTCATTAGAATTCAGTTCGAGACTGAGTAACTTGTATGAAGTCACAAAACATCTCATTAGTGAAGCGAAAGCATAGACCATAAATTGACTGATGGCACTTTGAGCTTCTTGAGAAAAAAAGTGAAATCTTTGCTGCGCCGTTAAAATGTACAGTAACGTTTGGCATATGTATAGATATAACGTGATAATTTTAATTGTTACAGATAATTTATTTCATTGAATTTCTTGCTAAGCTTATGGACTAGTCACAGTTAGTTGGTTGACTGAAATTTTTATAAAGTTTTCCTTTAAATTTAGTTATCATTATTTATTATTCACATCCTAATAAACATCAACAACGACATACAAGGAGTTTTTAGAAATCGGTACTATTTACGTCAATGTATAACAAATGTATGACATTATTAGACGCTATCTTATTCTAAAACACCATACAGATCCTTATTATTGACTGAAAACGTGTCACATTGGAACGACATAAACCTTTGTTTGCGAAGGTATTACTACTACAGAAATGATCTCCATAAAATAACTTAATTTAAATCTCTACTTTATTTCTTGGGGTATAAGTAACAATACAGGAAGCACGCAAGTCGCTTAGAGAACAGGCACGTACTGATTGTAACGTTTATCCATTGCTAATGGAGTTGCTACTATTATAAATTTGAAATTTAGTACTCAATAATAACACCGGTGCAGGTATGACAAAATATCACTAGATTTATTTATTATTATTAGTTATCGTTCCAAAATACTCAAGTTTGTATTGAAAACATGAAAAAATATTTAAAAACAAAAAGTGTATTATAGAAATTATTCATTTCTACTGATAATAGGATTTGTTGTCGTTTTATTTTGTTTTTTTTTTATCTTGTAGAGTTGGTTTTATGTGATTTTCGTGTAGTGTTATTTTTCTGTGATATTTTTGTTTCTCTGCAATACATACATAACATAATTATTGTTAGGCTTTTCTTTTTTATAATGGTAAGCTTTCATGTTTCTCAGCAACTTGTGTTGTGGCTTCCATTCCAGCAAGTAGGAGTGTTACCACTACTCGTTCTTTAATTTCATGGATACTATATGTTTTTTTTACATTTTAGTAGAGGCCCCGTGATTGTTTAAAGAATCATCGAATCATAAATATCCGATCGGGTATTTTTTATAAATAAAATAAGTGCTAATATTCAAGTGCAACTAGTCTTCACATTAATTCCTTCCTTGTAAGAACCTTTGATTTGCATGGCATAATATCAAACATGTCAGATCAAATTCAATATGTTACATGTTTATCGTACATATTATAAATCGAAAAAAAATATGATTAGAGATTGTATACTTAAATGTACTCCATAAAACCCATCGTGCATCGTGAAACGTGTCATAGATCAAAAAAAAAAAAATGTTCAAATAGAAATGCATTGTACAACTTTGTAGTAAAAATCTGTACATTTCTTCATAAAAGAGCTTTTAGGTTATTGCAGCCCTTGGAATGATAAATTTATTTTTGATTTCCGTGTTATATTTATGGATATGAACATTTTTATTAAATTATTATAGTAATAAATATAAATAAGTTTATTTATTAACGTAATAACACACAATGTACACATTTCATTTTGTTTAAATTAAGTGAAGTTTGAATGTTTATTAATTTCTGTCTAACGTTTCGGGTTAAACTATCACAGATAACCCGTGACAAATGCAATATATAATTCAATATAATGTTAAATATTATTTGTGTATACCATTACTAGACAAAATAATAATTAACACAAATTTCAAGTAAGAACTTGTCACTAACTTTATGAATACACAATCTCTTTCAAGTAACGTTCCAATAAGATGGAGATTTATTAAATGGTAGATTAGGTAAAGTCAGCAATACATTAAGCTTTACATTTGCAATACCAAATCTTCGCTATACAAGTGACACAAGAGTTATTTCAAGGCAAGATTTTTCACAGGGATGCTCATGACCTTGCTTCATGATATGTAAAGATAAGATCCAAAAGTGGATTCCACAACAACTTATATATGATACTCAGACACAGAAACTAGATGACTCACCTCTGTGGGAACACAATTATGCTATTAATACGAGTAATGTTGTTGTGACGACATTCTTGAGGAAGAGAGTGTAAGCTAGCCAGGCGGGTGGTAGATGACCTTTTTTTTTTTTTTTTGGTTCCCCTGAGGAAAATGCATTAAATTGCATACCCCGGCTGTGGCGAGCCGGTTATGTGGGGCTCTCCTCCCCAGAAGGGGGAGGCCTACCCACTAAAAACCTCAGGGATGGCCTTCCTCAGGCATGAAGGGAGCCCCCGGGAACTTACCAAGCTACTTCCGGGAACCCCCAGCCTCCGCTCCCCCGTCGATACAGGGGAGCCCTCCTCGGGGGTGGCTACACTACCTCCCCCGGTCTCCTCCACCGACGACGCCCCCCGGCCACGGAAGGGGCGTGGTCCATCCCGGGTCGCCGTAGCGGTCGCGACTTCCTCGCGCCCGCCGGCGACCCGCGGCGGCGCCGCAGCTGTGCTACCGAGCCCGGCGCCGCCTCCTTCGAGCGGGATCGGTCATCTCCCGACCCCGCTCGGCGGCCTCCTTCTGGAGCATTACTGCTTCACAGAAGGAGGCCACAGCCCTCCAACCTCCCTCGTCCGCCAGCATTGCCGCAATCAATGCCGGCGGAGACAGATCTCGCCCGATCTCTGCGACCAAGACTCGGCGCTCGGAGGCCCACGCGGGGCACTCCGCCAGCGTGTGCTGGGCCGAGTCGAGGTCGGATGCACAGTGGTGGCAATGTGTCGATCCCTCCCGTCCTATTCGACACAGATACTCACCGCGACGCATACGTCGCCGCGTACATGTCGGCCAGGATGTCGAATGGGGGGGAGCGTCCCAGAACCGTCGCCGCCTCGTACGAGATTGTACGGTAGCCTCGTACGATCCGTATGGCCATTATCCGCTGCAGGCTTCGTAGCAGAGCTCTGCAGCGGGGGGACCTCGCGCAGTCTTACGACCACACGGGAGCCCCATACATGGCCACGGATCGCACGACACCCTCGTACAGGCGGGTGGTAGAAGACCTATCACTAACCAAAACATGTACATCTGTGTTGTATGTGTACATTTTACCTAAATGCATAAATTATTATGATTCAAATGTTCATGATGGGATAGGCTCAACTTACATCATTATTAGTCGGTCAATATGTCATATGCATTATGACAAGAATTGTGTAAAACTCTACGGGGCAGTATCAACGTTGATATATGTATATTTAAATGTTGCATATTATATAACAGAGGTAAGTGTAAAATAAATATATTGTAACTTGTGTACGCTATATTTCAAATCAAGCTGATCGTGCCGGTGCCGGTGGCGGGAACAGTTGCATAACCGAGTTAGCGAGTAGGTCCGTTAGGGGCCGTTACTGTGTTCTTGTACCCACATATACACTTAGAAATCGCCGGTATTTTAAACAAATCAATTTACATTTATCTTTAATAATTTTATAACACTAAATTTCTTTTAAATAATAATAACTGTGTACGTAATTTTTACTTAGTTAACTACTATCAACATTGGGCAATAACCGTAATGTATATATTGGTCACATTAATTCTATGTGTTTTTCTGATAGTCAATTCTAAATTTCACAAAAACCGGTTTCTATGTGAAAATGTGAAAAAAAGATAGACGATTAATTTGCATTTCTCATGTATAATATTAGATTGATTTACATTTGTTTGATTCAATTGTCTGAGAGAAAATTGATCACCGAGACAATCAAAAAATATATTTTTTGATTTAATGATAAAGAGAAAAAAGGTGAAATTTATTTTTCTTCTCTTCTGTTGGATATATCTATTAGCCAGATTGGCTGTCAGTATCGCTAACTATGTGTCGGTTAATTAAAGATATAAGTAATATTAGAAGATGATTACTTTTACTATCGTATATAGTGTCTTAAGCCGTTGATATATGATGTTTAAAGATATATTATATATAATATTACGTAGGAACATCCAGTCTTATAATCTAGTATTTTTATATAGTGCCCGATTCGCAGTAAATTTACGACCCTAGCTCGAACCATAATGTACGTACAGTTTGTGTTATGAGATTAAAGTAATTTTACTGCCATATCAATATTACCTTACTCAGCATTAGGTTGCCACAAGCTGTCCTGAGGGTTTATTTCTATTATAAAAGCGTATTAGGAAAAGCACTTAAAACAGAGCAGTGACATGTTAACTTAAACAAAATTTATAATAAACACATACTTATAGAAACTCACACATTGCAATTTCCGCGTGAGTTCTGACTGCACCTGGGCCCATATAACTTCATAACTCTGCCTCCTGGGTTTGTGGTTAATTCTTATTGAAGATGGCGCAGTTTTCATCATTAGGGTATCTAATTTATTATCACTATTATTGATCATTGCACTATTAGTGTTCACCAGCTTTGAAGAGTGTAATCACATTACGTTTACATCTTATTGAAATGACTAACTTAAAAACAATGAACTATTACAGAAGGAATCATGAATGTGAATATTATATAATTAAGTTTGTGTACCTACTTGTATGTCTCAAGATCCACTTTACAGCATTAAGGCATACTGATGATAGACAAGATTTAACAGATACAATTATAGTCGATTCGTTTCAATACAAAATAAATGTAACTGCATAATGAGGTCATAGAGCAATCTCCCGGAAACGTTTGGTAGTAGATAATGACAGCGGGCGTACTCAACATACTCGTACCAAACCGCTTATTTGCAAATTATGTAGATTACGGCAACAGATCAAATAGTAAGCCCTAGTGACCAATGTTTAATGTAGATTATCATTATCAAGTGGAGAGAGGTGGTCTCTGCCTACCCCATTGGGAACAAGGCGTGACATATATGTATATGTATATCATTTTATATCATTAAAGCATTAAGAAGACTGGAATCCCTTATGGCCGTTGTTGACGTCTAGACTAGATAGACACATATGTACGTGTAAATACTTTAATGTATTGGTTTAGTTATTACTTTGGTTTAGGAGAAGAAAATCATAAGTACGAGTAATTTGAGCAATAAATTGCGAATTTTGAGATTTCGTGAATTAGTAAAAACGAAAATAATATTTAATGTATTAATAAATAATAAATTATTTATATCGTGGTACATCGCGAAGTGTGGTTACATAAATAGAAATTAAGATACCCGATAATAAATAATTAAGATAACCACAATAAATAAGCTGTGAAAAACAAATCAGTAAGAAATTATTGAATGTTTATTAGTTTGAGATTGAAACCTTCGAATCTAAACTATTTATATCACATTTGAATAAGTTAATTAGTCTTAAGGTCTAATCATATCATGATAAGTATACATATACGTAAGAAGATGTAAATTATTAATATATGTAATTTACAAAATAAAAAATGTTATCTAATGTATTACAACAAATTTAATTTCATATCATCTAAATATACAAACGTAAAGTAGGTTGCCAATTTTAGTAGAATCTAAGAGTGCGAAATATTCGTGTTCATTTCTGAAAACTTAATGTTATTTTAGTGCAAACTTTTTGTTATAATATCAAGAACTGTTTTTATTTATGTAACAAAAACCAGATTTTATGTTGTATTTAATGCTATAATTTGGAGATTATATTGTTTATAATCGTCTCCCCAGCTATATAATTTGTTGGAACACAATAATTAATGTAATTTATTTTAAACTTATTATTTATATTCTTGAAGTAAATAAAATATGAATTGTTTCACATAACCATCTAGGGTTGGCTGGAAGAAATCTCTCTTGAGAGATAAGTCCACCTTTGGACCAAATAAATTTGTACCTCCTAATATTTTTATAATGTTTGTGTTCAATAAAGAGTATATATATTATTTCGGATGAGTAAGCATCAGTAATAACGCTGTTCCGGTGATCAGTGACAACAAGATTTCTTTTCGCTGGTGCAGAATCTCATGCCAGATTATTTTTAGCCGGAAATGGGTGGGATCAATCAGGTCGCATTACGAGACAGAGGATCGATTGCGTGCGATAAAGTAGCGTACGAACTTCGTGACACTTTTGATTTACTTTCTTTATCGTTTTGCGGTAGATTTTGAGAAGAGACAGAATTAATGCAGAGCTTCGTACAGAACTTCATATATTTTCAATATTACCTACTTACAATGGTTGGTTGGTCTAGTTAGGTGAGAGTGGATCAAGCCAGCCTGATTTTGTGATGCCAATAATTAGAGTGAAAAGAGACAATTCATAGTCGTAACATTTTTTATTGTAGAAGTTTTTTATTTTGCAGCAGACTATTTTCTGGTAAAATATATAAATATCGAACGATTCATTCAACAAGAGGTCATTAGAGAAACTTGGGAAATTAGAGTTTATTTATTTATTAATTGCATTATACTTAATTGTTTTAGATGGATAAACATTGTGACTTGTTAAAGTGCTTTAATTTAAATACTTACCTATTACAAAAGACACGCTCTTTTGGATAGTCTAATCAAAGTACATATTTTTAAATTACCGGTACAAGTACAGACATAGCTAGTTAGTCACCAGGACAGGAAGCAAGCCTTTTCCTTGATTTACTCCTTAAGTTTCCGGACATTCGCACACGCTGCTGGTAAGCATTCTACTTTCCCTGATTAAGTGCTTGAAACATAAAAATATACTCACTGAACAGGCTTTTGTGACGGCTCAGTCACTTTCTTTCTTTAAATGGACATGGCATATGCATTAGCTCTATAATTTTGAATGAGAATTCCTTATGAGTAAACAATTAAGCTTGCTGCTTTAACAAGTTTCTATGGCCAAAAAGTACTTACAAAATAAAAAATAACGTGTATATATACATACTCATCTTCATATCACCTATTAACATTGTGATCAAGTAAAATAATACTTTGACACATGTTTTATATTAAAACTAAAGCAATGTAGACGTAGAACTTATTCATTCAAACATAAAATATTTAAATGTTCGTAAACAAATATGAATTCAACGTATAGACTGATCTGGCAAGGTTTAAAAATGAGACTTTCACTAAAACCGGCGGTTTTCGTTAGCAAGAAATCGTGGTGGTAATTAACCTATTGATTAACTCGGCACGTTCTTCTGCGATTGAGGTAAAATGTCTCAAGTGTATTTAGAAGACGTAAACAATAACAGCGCTAGTATTGGACATAGCTATTTCATATAATTCTTTTCATAGGCAGTGTCCCAATAAATAAGATACTTATGTCGAAATTAATTTTACTTTTTATTTATTTATTTAAGATTTGCCAACATCTGAGTACATTCTTAAAACAATTTTAAATCTTAAATCTATATTATTAAACTAAATGTATCAGACAATTAATGGCAAATACTGTTGTACAAAGTACAAAGACGCGAAAATTCGCGAAACTTTTCGCAGTGTTCCACAGGTGTTATTAATTATCAAAGAGATATTAATAGATACAAATATCCAAGAGATATCTTACATTCATAAAATTTAGACGTGGATGTGATCATGGTCATGACGGGGTATGTGCTTGTGAAGGTCGACCAGCGGCTAATCTTCTATATAACATTCACTATTAGAAAATTTGGAGATATGTACATGACTAGAAATAGCAATTATTTTTTTCACATCGCATGATATATTAGTTCATTGCAATTAATTTAGAGCAGCTAGTATAAAAATTGTATTTTTTTCATGATAGTGGTCATACCATGTTAAAATATTGAATCTATGTGAATTTATATTATATTATATATAGTATATTATTTTATGAAACAAAGTATGAATATTCACATAGACTACAAACAAGCTGTCCTTCATTATTAGGGAAATGTAATATTAACGAAATTATATAATCAAAAGTAACAAATTGTAAGAAATCATATACCGGGTGTCTCATTCAAATCGGTCAGTATGGGAAAGTCTGAAACTATAAGACATACGAAGACCTGTTCTGAGGAACCATGTCATCGATTTTAATAACAAGAAAAACTGCATTCATACATTTTAAAAATCATCTGTACTCCGTTCGGGAATCGAACCCGATTGTTTTGAAAAAAAAACCTACACTATTTCTATTTAGATATCGATTGTGTAGGTCTTAAGCAGTAAATGTCTCTATGAAACATGATGTCTAAAATGAATAAAATGCATTGTTGCCAAGAGACATTGCCATTTTTGCCCTACCAAATGGCCCGCAAGGTCGCCCGATTTAACGCCTCTGGACAATTTCTTGTAGGGATACGTTAAGGATGAAGTTGCCATAGAGACAATTTTAACGCAAATTCACCACATGAAGATACAAAATGCAATCATAAGATCGTTACCTAAACGTGTTGAATATTGTATTGAAAAAGGCGGCGGTCACTTCGAGCACCTACTAAAATAAAATAAAGTATGTGAAAACAATGCATTTTATTCATTTTAGACATCATGTTTCATAGAGACATTTACTGCTTAAGACCTACACAATCGATATCTAAATAGAAATAGTGTAGGTATTTTTTTCAAAACAATCGGGTTCGATTCCCGAACGGAGTACAGATGATTTTTAAAATGTATGAATGCAGTTTTTCTTGTTATTAAAATCGATGACATGGTTCCTCAGAACAGATCTTCGTATGTCTTATAGTTTCAGACTTTCCCATACTGACCGATTTGAATGAGACACCCTGTATATAAAAAGATTTGGGCGATTTTCAAATTTGAGCACAGTCAGTGCATTAATGATGAAATACAATTATTTTTACTTTATTTTATTTTATTTTTGTATGAATAATTTTAATGCAAATTATTAAACAATTGGTAGCGCGGACCTTATTAAAGTTACAAAAATAGAAATTAGCAGGCTTAACGTATTTCTAAAGTTTATATCATATTGTGTGAAATTAAATGATGAAACGGTGATAAAATAGAATCGGATAAAGAAAACTCTCATATACCTAAAACATACAAAGATACAAAAATTATTATTCGATTTTCTTAAATTATTAAATTCGTATGTATGAAGCTGAAGTAATGAAGCAAAAGTTCAAAAAACATGCAAAATGTACATTATTTGTTGCTATGAAACTTAGGGACAGTGCAGTTACATTGCTATTTCATTAAGATTCAATGTGACGACCGTATTCATAAAGCAGATTCAATCAAACTTTGATAATAACAAATATATAACTTATCTCCTAGTCGCTTGTAACCGAGAGTTTATATTAGATTAGACAGGTAGAAACGCTCATAAAAGAATAATCTTTGTGGTATTATATTATTATGTATTATACGTATGCAGTCAGAATATGATCAAAGCAATATTAGAGTACCTAACTTTATGCCATTATTACTGAAATAACTTTATAAATAGGTTAAAGCTCTTAAAAAGGAAGTTATAATCATTTTGTGATAAAAGAAAATGAAACATACCTTTTCAATAGTACCGCATTGCATTTTAATACATAGGTATTTACTATGGCTACTTTATTGTCAATATTCAGTGTTGTTGCATTGTACTAGAGGCAGTACACAGATCAACATTTTAATTTGTCATATGCTCAATTTATTTTTCTGCACCAAAAAGAAGTTTAACCAGCATTAACATGGTAATAAATGTCATTAGTGAGGAGCACTAACAGCCGCCGTTTGAACAAACATTGTTAGTTGACAGTACAGACGGGCGCTAACAGGCTTTTGTTTGCGGAAGCAGAGGTTGGTTCTCCACGTCGGTCGTTATCATTATTTTAAGTTAATTTCAACATTACTTTTTCCTTCAGTATTCAATTAGTATGTAAATGTATAGCTAATTAATAATACCGTGTGAGTAAAATTGTAACGCACGTTTTATTTTATTATTGGTAATATATGATATATTCAAATAATTGTTAATTGTTGTTGTTATATTTTTATAATATACTAGCTTGCCACCCGCGGCTTCACTCGCTGTATTGCAGGATTTCTCATTGAAAAACATATTTGCCCTTGGTTAATCCCTGCACCAACTTTTATTAAATCGGTCCACAAATTTTTGAGCTTTTTAGTTAATAGCGTACATATATTTTCTCGTTATAACATTAGTATCAATCAACCGCCATGTCAATGTAATCCCCGATAACTAAAGCATTTCGACAATATACGTTTATTTTCTAGAAGATTTAATTTGGAAAACATTACGAATATTATATGAAATTGTTATATGAAAAGCCACCGCATTTAACACTTTATTAATGCACTGTTTCACAATAATCCACTGCGTTGTGTTCACCACAAACATGCTAAAGGAAAACTAACTGAAAATGGATCGTTTAACAGTTTACCTAATCAATAGTTTTATCCTTGTTGTATTAATATGAAATATAAATACATTTGGAAATGTGACGTAGTTAGGAGAATATCTATCACCAATACATAATCAACCTATACCCGTGATCAAAATACTATTTATAGGTGCATATTATTATTGAATTATGAAGTAAGGTCAAAAACAGTCATCGATACTATACAGCGTGCCTTACCAGCCGTGAAAGGCTACCTGATATATGCAAATATGAGTATTAGAAATTGGAAAACGATGGTACCGTTCCGACGGCTCCGGCCAAGAGAGCATCGAAATGAGCTTATGATCAAAACATATGTAGCTGATATACTTTTGCAATTATATCACTTTCTATAATTTTTAAGCGGTTTTATTATACACCTGTATGGTGTATTTATTCTTTAAATGACGGATAACCTTATTACACTGGGACTTAAAAACATGCACCCTCTGGGTATACCTCTGCCTATAGGCAGTGAAACTGAGAACTGTAACATTCCATATTACGAGTATCACATGTTGATAACTACACTGTGGTTTATGCGGAGGTTCCAGATGTATTGTGAATCTCACAGAAACTACATTTGTATAGGCTGCACCCACATATCATTTCTGTAAGTAACTATTTGATGGGCATTCTTCTTGTCACTGTATCATATAAAATTTCTCCCGAAGAGATTGAGCGTGGATTATTATTATTTAGCCAAATTGAGTGATTCTATCAACCGCTGCCAGTTATATTAACTTATAACACTCATAACAATATACTGGTACGTAGTAATTTAATTTGTACGTATGAATCTAGCTTTATTATTTTTGCTTTTCGTACATTATATATTATCTACATCATTCTTTCAAATGAAATCGTTTAACTCAAATACGTTTTGAAAAAATAAGGAGTTTCGTCCTCTAAATATCACAGGCATCTTACTATTGATTATGGTATAGATGTAATTATCTATAGTTAAAATATTACAAGTACAACGTACGCTAACGAAACGAACGAAGAAAATTAAAAAAGGAATAAATTTTGTCTTTGATTTATTATATTATTATTATCATCACTTATCGATTTCTTGATACTGTGTGTAGCTGACCCCGCGTAATATACGTTATATGCGTGCGACAAAAATTATTGATGTCTAGGAAAAATAAAGTTGTCAATCCCAGATTAATTAAACGTTAAAACAAAGAACATTTCTTGCAGGAAAGTCAGGGAAAAGTAGACTTGTCATCTGTTGTTGTAGTTTCTCTTAGCGAGCAATTAAGTACCGGCAGTTGCTGTAGACGCGGGGGTGTTTACAGTTACTTTGAAGTTTGATGTATGAGAGGAATGTGGAATTTTCTGTTGAGTAAATTACTAGTGTTTCTAATAATATGTCATTATCATGCACTGTATATACACACTACCACGGAGAAGAAATCGAAAGGCAATGAAAGCAAAATTATCAAACAAAATGGTCAACAAATTAGATAATGACTAATTTATATAGGATCATAATTAGGGTTACAAAGTTTGTAAGGATATGGTTGATGAATAATAGGAAATCATAGTACGTAGATTAACTGATATAGTCTACTTGTATTTGGCTACTTGTCTTTATAATTTTTACAAGCTTTTATATTTATTACTATATAATAAGATTCGTTAATTTAAAACATATTATGAATACTAGCTGGCCCAACAGACGTTGTCCTGTCAAATGTCTCAAATGTTAAATGTCTCAAATGTCACGTTGTCTCACGTTGTCTCAAATGTTTTTAAATAAATAATTTAGCTGAAAAACAATATCTATATGACCGTATTGTGAATCTAAACCATCCTCAAGCCCCCTGGAATACACACAAATTTCATCAAAATTGGTCCAGTCGTTTAGGAGGAGTTCAGTCACATACACACGCACACAAGAAATATATATATTAAGATAATAAGATTCGTTAATTTAAAACATATTATGAATACTAGCTGGCCCAACAGACGTTGTCCTGTCAATGTCTCAAATGTCAAATGTCTCAAATGTCACGTTGTCTCACGTTGTCTCAAATGTTTTTAAATAAATATTTAGCTGAAAAACAATATCTATATGACCGTATTGTGAATCTAAACCATCCTCAAGCCCCCTGGAATACACACAAAAAATTTCATCAAAATTGGTCCAGTCGTTTAGGAGGAGTTCAGTCACATACACACGCACACAAGAAATATATATATTAAGATTGTAGTTCCATCAACACTATAAATTCAGATAAAAAAGGATATCGTGGTGGCAAAATTTCACTATCACGTTCACTACCATGATTTTTTTTTATCAGATATGTCTCGACAACAGAGTTCAGATATCACAAAAACATACACTTTTTTTATACCACATTTGTGTTTATTTCTTGAATTTATTGATGAGCAAATTGTACGATTACTAATATGTGATCATCTTGTAATCGCAAAATTATTTTTAGAGAAATAATATTGTGGTCATATCCAGCAAAACAATTATACAAAAACAATTACGACATTTTAAATATTGACAAATAAAAAAAATACAGATCATTTCATAAATTACATACTACAATTTCACTTGTCAGGTCTTGTTTTAAACACAAGAGGGTTGGGAAACATATCGAAAGTTGAAATCCATATTATCTCATATAACATTGAGTAATTATTCACATTGTTTGACGCAAAGAATGAACGCAACAATGCATTTAAATGATGTGTTTTAAATAATATATTTCTTGGTGCAATTTCCTAATAGTTCGAAGCTTGTATTGCTAATATTATTTAACATGATTACAAATAATTTGTTTCACAATAGACAATCTAGCACGAGTGACGGCGAGTTAATTAAAACTAGAAACAAAAAATGTTATAAGTTTCAATTCATAAACACTGTGTATTAATTCATGAAATTAACATTAAACATAATTTGCATTCTGATTAAGGATCGATAGCCAAAAGGCTACATCATTATATTTATTGCAAACGATAGACTCATAGTTGGACAGGTCAAAGGGTCTCTTTCCACACCCACGTAGCAGAAGGCTAGATAGAAATCAGAGGAAGTTGGTTCAAATGAACCCATAACTTTGATTTAGGTCATCGTATAATTAGTACTTATGTAAAATATAGTAATTGTTAAAGAGTCTTTCAACGGTCTTGGATATAATATTTTGTTTTCATTTGTATTACCTATGTGATAATAAGATATTTATTATCACGAGGTTTTTGGATACTTACAGAACTACTATATTAAATAAATAGACATAGGTACTATATTAAAGTCATATAATAAATGTCCAGAGCGAGATGGAAGCATCTTCACATACCGTAAATGAAGGTCAACCAATGATGATGAGACTACAAAATTTAAATCCGAGGTAAAACTTGGCTGGTGGAAACATAACATTTACTGTTCCATAGATACGAATGAAAAACAAAGTCAACAAGTCAATTACGTAAAATATACATTTACAATATGTTCAAACTACAAAAAAGTAATAAAATCTTGTTCACTGTATAGTGAATTGATACGTTGTTATACAACCGAATCTAAAATATAAATCTTGTCCATAACCTTATTTTATTATACTAGACTTATTTGAGTTGCGATTGATTCAGAAAGCACTAAAGAAATTAGTGATTTTCGACTTATTTATATAAGAAGTGCTGTCCACGAACTGAAATAATAAATACATTGTAAAAATATGAAGTATACTAATGAAATTAATTCTTGCCTAAATTTAATAAAATACGCATGCTAGCTTATAAGTTATAAAACTTGCTCGACTTTTGGAATAAATGTACAAACGACGTTTTAACAATACTTGCTTTCTTTTTAAACGAACAAATAATTGAAACCCCAATTCTTTAGTTATTATTAATCAATTTAATCCACAGTTTTAAGTGGTCTGGCAATTTTAATTATTAGTCTTGCATTGTATAATACGTAGCTACATGTTAATTATGCAAACTAAATAAATTTATATTTTGTGTCAAAGCTTTTAATGTTTGGTTCCGTATATAAAATAAAAAGTATATTTTATTTCAGTTTTGATAGTACCACGCTAAATTACTTTGGTCCGCATTAACAAAGGTTTTTCATTATTTTTAGTTAATCTGTTTTTTCATTTATACTATTAATTTAAAATTATATTATCTAAAATGAATTAAATGGTTTAGGACTATATATTTTAGAGGGTTTATAAATAAATATAAAGAAGCTGACAAAGTAACGTAGAATCATATTTTTTCATTATTCTCAGTGCACCTATATTCATAAATACATTTGAGGAAATTTTATGTTGATTCATTTCATAGACAACGGGAATAAAGAATAAATTCATTGTTATAACTTTAGTATACCTTGTCACTACACACGCAAACGTAGTTGGGGTTGCAGTAAGAGCAATCGCATTCGGCGCATTCACTCCAAAATATTTCGCCGTTGCAGCCTAGGCGGCCGCCTGTTTCTACGTCCACCCACGTAGACCGCTTCATCGGGATAAGTCCCTGGTTCTTTGATTAGTAACCAAACTTTATATAAGGTCTTTCAAGCTCACAGTAACGTAAATGTTTCGAATGAACTTTTAAACCACTAACACTTTTAATGAACTGTGCACTAACTACTACACTATGACACAAAATTGTTTCAATAGATGTCGAAAAGAATGCGGGATAGAGACGATGTGATTGACTTGGGTGCACTAGGGGTGTATGAACCGCGAGGAGGTCGTACGAGCGTGGCGGCTGGCGGCAGGACCGCCGCGCTACGGCTCATCGAGTAAACTGGTAGGTACTATTGCGCGTCAACTTAACGCCGCCCGCCGCCTAAAGCAGAAACACATTATTAAAACGCGACGCGATGCAACGTGTCGACACCCGATATACACCGTGCATATTACCAACACGCGGACGCCACGACACACTAGCAATTTCTGAATACAGTTAGCTAACAACAGTGGAAGTGTATGGTCATGTACTATGGATTTAATAAAATAGTCAGATGAAGACAGACTTTGAAGAAGATTTGATGCATTCCCATGCATTATTTCTCACAGTATGATCCCTGTATATAGCTAAATTCATGTCATATAGAACAGGATATCGTTTTACCAACTCAATTAATTGTTTGTCGGTCATTACGCAAAGTAAATGGAAAATTTTATATTAATATAGCGTATAGTTTAGTTTCTGTAACAGTTCTCAAACACAGACTATTATTTGATACTAACGTATTTCTGGAACGACTGACGTGGACTGACGCGTGGCGTCGGGTGTTGTGCTAGAAACATCCGCGCGCACCGCGTCGGATGGCGTGTTTACCCCCACCATGGGCGACACACCGATCTGGCACGTTGGGATCAGGTGGCGTGTGTGCGCATGGCGTCGCGTCGGGTGTTCATAGTGTGATTCTGGTCTATAGAAAACAATACATTTGATCCGACTCAACAAGCATCACGATTCATCGGGTCGCGTCGCGTTTTAATAATGTGTTTCTGCCTTAACCCGCGCTCACGTCTTCGTCTAGGAAGCCCTCGATTGAGATAGATATTCATAAGGAGATTGCTCAGAATAAGGACCAATAAAATCAGAACACTAAAGAATTGTCAGGTATAATCTATTTTTTATTGCTGTACAGTGGTAAACAAGCAAAATGCACACATGATGTTAAGTGGTTGAAACCACTTAACATCATGTGTGCATTTTGCTATATATTTTTTGTGATTTCTGTGATATTTGCAGTAAATCTGAAACTGTTCATGAGTCACAGTGCAGGTGACAATTTGTGAAATAAGGTCTAATGTAACGGTACCCAGTAACTTCACTGCCAATCAAATATCTATTGACGTATTACTATAATAAACTAGTTCTAAGGAGAAAGATTTTGTAGCACAACCAATGATTACGTCATTGGATCGTATTGGGTACCTACATGGAATCTACTGAAATCTAAACAAATGGCAATGATATGTAGACTGAAATTGAATAGGAATGGCGTACGTAGTTGGTGTTAATAACACCAACTACGCCATTCCTATTCAATTAAACGTACACGATATTGATAAACATATTAAATAAACAAACATGCCATTAGTATAATTATGGTTTGAGTTTAAGTTAAAACTAAAGCAGAAGTTTTCAATTATTTTGATAAAAATGACAGGATTTTCCAGTATTAATTTTACAATAAACTACATATAATTGTTTAGTATCGAAATAGTCGACAAAAGCACTTCATTCACTGCTCTATATATAGTTGAATGAATTAAAAACTTTCAATTCTAAAAAATACAGAGAAATCTTGTCTGAGTAGGACAATTCCGTGATCCGACGTTAACTTATTCAATAAAATTTGCAACAGACCGCCTCGCCCGCGCACGCTTCGGCCATATTCGAGGTCATTGTGACCTACGTGATAGTTTTTTTAAAATTTAAATTGAAATGCGGCATTCTATAAACGATTTTAGAAATGCATAATGAAAAAATACATAGTTAAATTTCACTTGCTGATTATAACAATTTCATTTTATTTCTATATAATATCTTCTGGAACCTTTTGCAAAATACTTGCAAGCTTTTCTACAATCTCTTATCGTTAAAACTTGTGAGAGGAGGTTGCTACAGCGTATAAGCAAAAATACTTGTTATAATATGTTCCAATGGCGTGCGTATTTCTACACAGACGCAGGCTCATTCAACTACATAACAGTTCGGGTAATTTACGCGTACTAACGGTTACCCCGTGCATTGCTGCCGTTCTTTTACTTAGAAAAAGCATAAGTTGTTAAAGTAAAGTTTAGTTGTAAGCTTAAAGTTTACAAATGAAAAAATCATTGCAAGTATTTGATCTATCCTTTTTGAGATGTATACACCTTATTTATAAACGTTGGTGAAAACTATATGGTGTACTGTCGATGGATTTATTTATACCATGGATTTGGGGTACTGTTGATAACCAGTCGATGGAACATTTTCGATACAGCGATCGTCGATGTAGGAACTTTCTATACATCCGCTTTTTGGAACCTATAAAATCTTTAAAAGTTAGTAATAAACATTTCTATTGTGTATATTATGAAATGGAATTACTTGATTTATTGGTGTTTAAACTCCAAATGTATTATTTTATGTACTCATTATATTAATTCGAATTGTGAATGTAAGCATTGTGGACATAAATTATGAAAACCCCATTAAAGATCTCTTTGGGTAAAAAAAGGTTTCAGGTATACCTAAAATATTATTCACTTTCAACGGATTATTTCGATATGGTAAAAATGCAACACCGTAGAATGCAAGTCATCATTTATATCATTACTGCCCGACTAGCATTGAACTTGATTCTTGAACTCGGACAAAATTGATTGATCTGACTCTAAAAATTTGTGCAGTTATCGTGTTCCTAATTTTGTGCACTGTAATGGTGAGAATTATGTCAGTAGTTAAGCATGATGAGTTACTAATGAATTTGCTATGACAAATTATCGATTAGGATGATAATCAATTAGTAACAGAAAATATCATAGGTTAAATGAAACATTCTTTAGAAAAGAAAGAACAGGAATTATTTCTAGTACTTAATATACTTTTAAAAGAAGGAAATCGAGTGTACTAAAGTCATTTATGTGCTTGTCTATCCACAAGCCGGTTTCTACTCTAAAGGATGTAATATAAAAAACTGTACAAGTTTTAAATATTATTACATTCTGACACTTATAAAAGGTGAATAAAATAAAACAAAAACATTTTTGTTAGATAAAAATTATTTGTTAGACAATAATTACAAAGTATACATCAGTACCATAAAAAATTGTGCGAATATTAAAAACAAATATTCTATAACAAAGACTTCTAAAGCAAAGCTATAATCGCACCTGTATACTTCACCATATAAGGTAACACGTGGGTGAACTGCGTTATTTCGAGCAAAATTCTGAGTTCGAGATAAACTGATGTTGGTTTTGGTAATTTCATGTTACGAATAAGGCAATGTAAAAACATAAAAGCAAAGATAAGACATTCTTTTTATTCCTACGCATATTCTTGTATTATAATATGAAATTAAAGTAATTGGTTTCATCTGAAAAGCTTTGAAAGGACATTGGCGAAATTGGCCCCAACACGGACAGACAAATGTCCCACGTCATAATTTTTTTAATATAATTTGACGTCGATAGCAATTATCTGTATTAAACGGACAAGCTGTAGTTTGAAACGAATAATTAAAAGCTATTTAACTGACTGTCATTAACCAAAGCCGCCATGAAAACAGCTAGAGATGTTCTACTTGTTCTAAAAGAATTCGATTGTTCAATTGTAATTTAATTTCGTTCTTATTTTATCAAATAATGTCATATTTATGTTATAATGTGTATGGATTTGTTATTAATATATATGTTAGATATATCACAATCTATAATATATCATAATAATAGTGAGTGTACCTATCGGTATTGAATAAAATGGATTTTCGATTTTGTAGTTCAATTAACTTATTGATTCTACAGAATCGGAAGTGAGTGACATCTCTAATAATTGTTTGTGACTTTGACAGTTTGACTTGCTCACTTGCTCTCGTGTTTGTGTAGTGCGATTTTATTTCTATTTTTGGATTACTTTTAAATACTTGGCTATTCTTACGGACTCTGATTTCTTGCTTTAACATACGTACCCTGGCTCTGATTTATGGACTTTGTGATCTCCACGAACGATAACTTGGCATTAAACTACGGATTTTGTGACCCTCAATACGAAATGGAATGTGTTTGTGTTAATTGTGATTCTGCTGGTGGTTCCATGGTATTGGAAAATGAGCAGATTCTTCGCTGTATACAACAATGGATGGCACCCCGTTTGGTAAGCCTATTTTGCTTTTTCCAAATGTTTTAATTAATGTGCATTTCGTAGGTAGGCAGCAGTGTAGGTAGTTTTTTATGCTTGAAACTCATGATGAAAGCAATGTATTCAAATAACACAGACACAAATGATATAGTTATTTAGAGTAAATGTAAATGTCAGTGCCTTTTCTTACAAATCATTTTTTTTTCAGGTTGAAGCTCATGATCTCGTATGTACAATCTGCTGGACCAGAGCCCAGGAGACTATACGTTCATCATCAGCTATCACCAATGTAAGCAGAAACTGTATGCTCTGCAGTAGAGCACTGGAACCTCGTACACGTTCACATCAACTAACATCATTAAAAACTAACACTCAACATCATGTTAACATAAGGAATATCATAGCTGAAAGGCTAGCTCCATTAGAGGTAAACTAATTCATATTAATGGGTTCATAATAATTATTAAAGGTCTTATCATGTACACAACAACCAATGACAACTTCATGTTACTTTGCAGATTCGAGCATCTCATTATATATGTCATCCCTGCTGGCAGAAGGTTGATCGTGCAGCCTTACACTATTCAACACCATCCACATCAAGAGCTTCTGAGTTACCAATTACAATGCCTTTGAGATGTGCAAATTGTGGTATTCGTTTAATTAGAGAACGCCGTCACATCCTTGATAATGATGCTATTCTTATACAAGTACAGCAACAAGTGTCACCACGAGAGGTAAATAAATACTTACTCTTATTTATTTAAACATATAGTTTTAACTCAATCTACAGATATCTTTGCAATAAATATTGGCTTAGTGAAATATTGCTCAATGTCTATTGTTATGTTTTTCCATAATAATAATAACAACTTTAAATGAATAATTTGTTTATAAATAAAAAATAATGAAATTCCAGGAAATGAATAAACGTAAATGAGCACAACATTACTTGAAAAAAAGAAATCAAATAAAAAATATTAATATTTGTTTGCATTTTTAAGGGATTTCTATGATCATAAAAAAATTGTATTATAAGTGTTACAAATAATTCTAAATTATTAATTATTTTGTTAAACAGGTAACTGCAAGTGATTACATATGTGGCTCTTGTCACACACTATTTATAAATAGAGATCCTGCGATTAGCTCACAACATTCACAGGATATAATTGTAGGTCATGAACATGTTTGTTTGAGATGTGGATGTTCAGTGGCAAGAAGTCGAAGTCACTCTATTGAAGATGAAAGTAACAGAAATATTGTTGATGTTGTTCGGAATTGGATCCATCCAAGAGAGGTGAGAAAGACTTTTCTATATATTTTTAATAAAATTCTAAGTAGGTAATTGACTTCTTTTATTACTAGATCACTATAAAATCTATCAATCACAAGAAAACTAGTACTTTGATATTTTAGGAAATCAGAAGTTAATGCTCTCTGCTGCTCTATTACTTTCTTGAAAAAATACTGCCACAAATTATTGTTAAATAAATTATTATGATTTCAATAGTGCTTCAAAAACCATTTTGTATTGGTATAACAGTTTTACATGTTTTTTTAGATTTCCTCATCGGATCTTCTGTGTCATAATTGTCATCAAATTGCACAAAGGGCAGCTGTCAATATGACCGTACCTGCATTAGAAGCTAATTCAGTTCCACAGCATATAATCTTACCGAACTACTCCAGAGCATCAGACACACATAGAAGATGCATATTTCTACAGTGTCCGAGTACATCTCATCGAGTAGTTCCACTTGTATTAAGAGTTAGGCTTATTAAAGATTATAAGTATTATATACCACCAAATTGCCGCATATGTGAAATGCATTTAGCAAGGCAGTCGTGGGACGAACTCTTTAATGTAGAAAGTGTGAATCGAAGTTTCACAGCGGATCACATTGAAGATTTTTCCGAATTGTTAAAAGTTGACAACACTGTCTTAGATTTTGAAAACATACAAGAAATGGATGACAATCTAGTCTGGTATTGGATAGGTCGAACAAAGGAACAATTTATGGAACTTATCACAGAGTTACCCCAGTTTCCAAAACAGGCAACATCTCTTGGGGCATACTTAATGAAATTAAGAACTGGTGATTCAGACGATAGAATTGCAACATTACTAAATATTTCTCGAAGCACTTTATCGAAATTAATAACAAAAGCCCGTGAAATAATGGTAGAACATTTTGTGCCTGCTCATTTAGGATTGCAACATATAAATATACAAGAAGTGGCAGCAAGAAATCTGTACATTCCAGAATCATTATTTGGAAATCCTGGTAGTGATATAGAACAAAGAAAAGCAATCGCCATAATGGATGGTACATATATTTATGTACAAAAAAGTACTAACTATGCATATCAAAAAAATACATATTCGATGCACAAATATAGGAACTTGGTCAAACCGTTCATGGTAGTATGTTGTGATGGCCACATAGTTGATGTACTGGGTCTTTATCCTGCTACTAAATCGGATGCAGATATTGTCAAGGAAGAATTTATGGAAACAAAACCAATGAGACAGTATTTTAGAGAAGGTGACATAATCATACTTGACAGAGGATTTCGAGACAGTATTCCTTTTCTAGAAGGTTTAAGATATTCTGTGCATTATCCTCTCTCACTACAACCGGGTGAACATCAATTAAGCACAGAAGATGCAAATGAAACACGCAAAGTGACTCTATGCCGTTGGGTGGTGGAGGTGGTAAATGGTCGATTCAAACGTGACTATAAGCTGCTGCGCCAAGAATTTTTTAATAAAGCTTCCACTCATTTATTTAAGGATTTTAAGGTTGCAGCAGCTTTAATAAATAGATTTCACCCAGTTTTAGAGAACAGAAGTGATGCTCAGGATATAATCTCTATAATTCAAGAGAAAATGTTTTCTAACAATTCATTAGCCGATTTTGTAGCAGATAATAATTTAAATAGAAGGCGGGCCCAATTTGAAAGCTTCACTGTAAATAGTGAAAATATAACAGATTTTCCACAAATGGAATTAAATGATTTAATTTTGATATCATTAGGTATTTATCAAATAAAACAGGCACGGTCCTACTATGGTGAACACATTCGACAAGATGGTTCCTATATTATTGAGGTAGCAAGAGAGATAGACGAAGAATTAATAATGCAACTGCAACTGAATTCTAGTAATATATCACTACTACGGGGCAGAATACAAAGTCGCCACATTAGTAGCAAAACTTATTTTGTATATATTGTAATTGATTCGGCACAAGTTGGGAGGCAAGCGATAGTGCAGTTCTGTTGCAATTGTATCGTTGGGCGCAGGACAATTGGTTGCTGCGCTCACGTCATGACAATTATTTGGTACTTGAGTTTTGCAAGACACCAACAAAATATTAACCCACCGGCACAATTCCTGGATGATATATTACAATTAAATACAGAAAATGAGTCATAAAATAAAGAAATGCGTTGAAATAAAAATGTATCTTTTTATTAAATCCCATACCATCATTCAACCATGACACAATATAATTATTCACAGCAATTAAATAGGTATTTACCAACATGAGAATAGGACTATCTAACAATAATAATATATTGATTATAGTCAATTAAGTCTTCATAGATATTTTCGGACATTATGTACAGGTAATTTGTATTCGCATAAGTCCAATATCACTTTTTAGTTATTGATAACCTCTAATAAAATGTTAATGGTACATAAAGCCATGTCATATCAACTTGTAATCAACATTGTGATCTGAGCATTCCCATTTTTGTTTTATCATTACATGTGTTCCCATTACATAAATGCTTATATAAAACGAAACAATAAATCTATTTAAATCATATCATACACAGTTCACTTTACAATTATAACCTCAAAATCTAATACATTTTGTGTGATATTACGGTTCCTACGCTTGTCCGTGCTTCAATAAATGTCTGATGTGTATGTATGAATGATTCCCAACCAAATAAGCAGTTTACCTTAGCTGTCTGTTCTGGGGCATACAATGTATGGAAAAGGAACAATGTCCTTTCTTTCACATTGATACGCTTATAACATTTATTTGAGTCAAGAAAAAGATAAATATTGAGTATTGTGAATGGTGATCGCTATGTTCTTTTTCATATCATATATATATATTATATAGATATTTTTGATATTTGATTGATCTTTATTGTGACTTTCCTGTGATTGTGTCTGTAGTTTGTTATATGACTTAGCTACACAAACATACACATTTTTAGATCTTTATGAAAAGGTTTGACATAAATAACTTGTTATTATTCGTTTTGTTGTTTAGTTTGTTTTATTTAGTGATCGTGTCAATTATTCAATACGTGACAAGAAAGTTTAGGTGTAGATATAGTTATTTATGAAAAGTGTGTTTCTCATAACGTTATCTACATAGCTTCTACGCTAGCTTGTAATGTACAAAACATATAATTATATCTTTTGTACATTACAAGCACTAACCGTTCGTGTCGTGATCAGAAGACGTCTACGTATAAACATTCTCTAACAGTTAGATGTTATGTGAACCGATATTTTCCCATAAGACAGGGAATATAATGGCTGACGATACGGGACTCTAAACAAAGACAGATTGATGCAACGGGGCCGCAACAAAAACTGGAACAATACCAACACGCTCTGATTGTTGCAGGAAGCAGGTGCGACCGCGTCCCTTTCATGATAATGTATCTGGAGATCAACTCTTTAATCGAATGATCGAAAGTACAGAATTAGAATCTATTTCTGTAATTTCTGTTGGTTTTGCATCAAGTTGACAATACAAGGTTAAAATGTTAAATGTTGAGTTTAACATTTAAAACTCATTATACGAAATTTCTTAAGAAATTATGTACTAATAGTAATAATAATTATTTTAAAAATTAAGATTCTGTATTAACTATTCATCTTTTTTAATTCACCCGTGTGGTCCGTTGTTAAAACATTTATAAAAATATAAATGCTTTTACGAAATTATGAAAAGCTGTTGACCTAAGGTTCATTTAAGGAATTAGGTATATGCGTTAAGTTAAATCTTAGTATAAAAATATTTTCGTTTGTAATTTTGAAATAAGTATTATTATTGCAACATGGAACAATATATATATAGTATGTATTATATATATATATATATATATATATATATATATATATATACTAATATTATAAAGAGGAAAGATTTGTTTGTTTGTTTGTTTGTAATGAATAGGTTCCGAAACTACTGAACCGATTTCAAGGAACCACCTTTGGAAAGCTACATTATCCCCGAGTAACATAGGCTACTTTTTATCCCGGAAAAATCGACAGATCCCACGGGATGCGCAATAAAGGCTTCGCTCAAAAACTACTGCACAGATTTTCATGCGGTTTTCATCAATAGATAGAGTGATTCTTGAGCAAGGTATTGCGGTATTTTTTATCTTGGAAAAACGGATAGACCCACGGGAAGCGCGATAAAACTTCGCGCCGTAAATCGACTTCCGCGCATATGTAGCCGTGGGCAAAAGCTATGACCCTTAACCCTCTATAGACCCAATCCCGAAATCCACGCAGGCGAAGCCGCGGGCAGAAAGCTAGTATATATATATATATATATTACATTTTATGTTTGGCCTGTGAGAATCGATGAAGATTAGATTTAATTGTTACTGTGTTACAATGTTGGGTACAAATAAAACATATATTAATGTAATGACATATTAGTTTCTCTATATAAACGCATATTTTTTCTTTAAAAAATTTTCGATCGATTTCTTTGTTTACTCGTAAATCAAAGACGAATGTTACATATACGGGAAGAACAGTGT
Source organism: Scirpophaga incertulas (assembly GCA_036419045.1). Lineage (NCBI taxonomy): Eukaryota > Metazoa > Arthropoda > Insecta > Lepidoptera > Crambidae > Scirpophaga > Scirpophaga incertulas. Next base: position 22,520,621 of record CM071629.1, on the reverse strand, counting down.
AGTGTAAGGTGACCCATAACATGCAGTTTAGTTATAAATTTCCTGAAGCGGAAAGTTCAAGGTGCCATTTTACGCGGGAGCACAACTCACTGCACAGGACGAAGAGCGTGAGAGTGCACAAGAACAGGAAATGCTTATGAAATAAATTTGTCTAATACAATCTTTTATTATACCGGATAAAGGTACCTATAAGGTTAAATTTAAAACACTGTTTTAGAAAACCATAATTTGATGATCATACATAAATAAACGACTTTTAAAACAACTTAGAAAACCATAATTTGATGATCATACATAAATAAACGACTTTTAAAACAACTTTACATTGAGAGTACAATAAAAATCGTCTTAAACTTTATTACCCAATATTAACAGCCCAGATTTACACTGTTAGGGCTTATAAGAAATTACTATTACATTTTTTTACATTAGCACTTAAACTTCATCTTCATCACGTAATCATAATTCAAATAACACGTACAAGTGTCTCTATGTGTATGTAGATGTTTTTAAGTCTAAAGATAAAAGATTACGCTTCAAACAGCTTCACCTTGGGAATGGAATGTTACGAACCATTTACTACCTCAGACCTTAGGTTAGGCCTATAACTTCTATAATTAAAATAAATAGTATATGCCTGAGTATTGAAGGAAATAAGATTGAATTACAGCGCGATCCATAAAACCAGGGCGTATTCTAAAGTCAGTAAAAGCCAGGCAAGTGCATATCCTGCAATATGGGAATATCGTACGTACATATGTGAATGTAGAGGTGATTTAGAAAGTTATATCAGTGAAATGGACAATGTCTTAAGCAATTAAGTACCAATGCTGATTTCTCGAGGCCCATGCCCATTAAACTGTGTAAAAGTCCCATTAAAATAACATGAGGATTTTAATTATTTACATTAGCACGCTATACTCAATTAGTAAAGAACAAAATGAATGGAAATAATGTAATGATTATATCTTTGACTACAACTGTTGTGTATTCAAAGTCGGCATTAAGGGTAATTTTTTATGACTGCATGTTGATTTTATGGGATATTTTTATGCAGTGTCAATTATATGTAAGCTAAGACATTTGAGAAATGTTCACTTAATAAAGATGTATGTATGGAATTAGTCTGGAATTAAATAACGAATGCCTTGGTAATATTTCATAGATAATTTTGTAATATATTTATATACAGAATATAAATAAGTCATTGAGTTATTCTTATCTAATTAAATATCTTTATTTAAATTCTCCATCAATCTGCATTGGGCTAGCATGGTGGGTAAAAATTCCCCATGTTATTTTCCAAACAGGGAAGGCCCCAAGTCCCGGAGGCCATACAGATGGCGACGGACGTTGGCACAGTGCCGGTACCAGGCGTGCTAAGAATCCTAGCAACTGTCAAACGACTTTTGGTCCTGGCAATATATAACGTGCGAACACTGGGGATTAAGAAATTGCTTGAATTGGCGAAAAAATAGAACAGGACTCGCTGGAGGATTTGTGGGATTATTTGAAATCCGAAGAGAGGGTAAGGATACCATAGTTCTGAAATGCGGCACTTTCTTCTATTTCCGGGAGCATCTAATTCTACTCTAGTATTCTAAGATGGAGTCGTGCTCTTTGTCCATTGTTGTGTCCCACAAGTCTCTTGTGAACAACGTTGTAAAGATCGGAAGCGTGTCAAATATGATAGCGTACGGTCGGCCAAGAAAGTGGTCTACCACCCTAAGGTTGAAAATCATTCGCGCGCTATAAAGTAACAGAGTTGATTTTCCCGTGCAAAAATATTCTGACAAAATTGACAGATTAATAGCTGTCAGATTATTTTAGGTTTAAATGTCATCACTCTACATAATCTTAAAAAGGTAATAAGTACAGGAGTTCAACCTTATCGCTATTTTACTCACATATGAAATTTTGTCAAAACTGGTAGACCACTTTCTTGGCCGACCGTACCTAATACTCAGAATCAGAAACAGTAGTTCTTGAAACTAATTCAGGTTTATGCCCCAACCTTGACCCGCCCAACCAGGAAGTGGAAGTAACTTATGAGGATTTTTCTCAAGCAAAATATGCTGCCACAACTCATTCCACCATTATCATGGGAGACTTTAATGCAAAACTAGGCAAACGGGGTAATGATGAGTTGAAAGTGGTCAATTTGGAACCGGCACTACCGTGGTCAAATCCTAGCCGAGTATATGGAGAGAGATGGATACGATACGATGAACTCTTTCTTCAAACAATTTTAAAAAATAAAGACTTGGAAAGGTCCGGATGGAGTATTAAAAATTATATTAAATTCATCATGTGGACTGCCTCGGTTATTTACCGATGTTTCAGTGATCTATTCGCTCAATATAGGCAGTGATCACTGATTGGTAATAGGCACATTGAACCTCAACCTAACCTCACCGCAAGTCGAACGAGATCGATTGATGTAGTGTACACTCCATCCAGAAGCCAACCAGATTCAAAACCCCGAATGCTTTAACTCCAATTGCAAAATTACTTTGATTGCCTAGACATATAATGATAACATGTCTGTGTGTAAGCTGTCCTTATTTTTCGCGGTTTTCCAGTTTTCCAGACCAAGAACGAAGAAGACAAGCAAGATCTGAGAGCCGACGCTTGTTAAATGTCGAATGTCTGAGATTGCTTTAAAATTGTTTGTTATAAGAAACATGATATGTGGCATGACAGGTGGAGTATATCGTAACATTTAATATCAACATACCGTATAATATGGACATGAAAGTGGATGGACGTGCTCTCTCCACACGTGGGTGGTGAAAAGATAGATGGACTTTGTGATTGTTGTTATATGTTAAAGAAGGGAGTAAGTGTTGCAATGGCGAGTGATGAGGAGAGTGGAAGAGAAAGACATGTTGCGCCGATTCCAAATAAAATTGGGAATAGGGCGAGAGAAAAAAGAAGAAGGTCGTATGATATCAACATGTCGTAAATGAAAATAATGTTGTTGACACAAGGCAATCCCACGCAGCGATAGAGTTAAAGTAAGCGACATTGAACTTAATCTAGCTTGTTTCATTCAATCAGTAGTGACGTAGAATCTATCTACATGTCGCAAAGAATCCTATCACCAACTCGCCTTGATGCCCGCATTCTTCAAAGCGGGAAGTTGACACTAGTTTTTATAAAGCTGCCGATTTATTAATGGCTTATGTATATTACAATTCAACCGACTTTCCGTTTGATTCAATTACACAAAAATTAAAATATTGTTTAAATTGCATGTATATGTAATTCAATAAATTGCTGTTACAAATATAGGATTTTCCATCATTTCGTATCCTAACAATAAAATACTCATATCATAAACATGAAAATCGAAAACAAAAACGAAATATTTAACCAAAAAAGAGCGCGTTAAATAAAGTAATTATTAAAATTGATAATACAAAAAGTCAATAAAATATATTATTATCAGCGTCATCCTGTTATTTTTATTTTCCAACGAAGATTATATACTAAATTGAGTTTTGTATATGTACAATATATCAATAAAACTGAAATTATTTTTACAAGATACTAGGCAATCATTCACAAAATTCCGGAAAATAAGTTAGCTTACACTACTGCTTTCTCACTTGGATGAATATTCTAAAGAAACCTTTCTGTTTTTAATTTTATTTGTAAAATTAATATAAATGTCTTGTTGAAAATATCGATACCTAATTTATCGATAGTATCAATCAACAGAAGAATAGGTAAAACATGATGATTTTATGTATTTGTTTTTATAGAAAAATTACACTACAAATTATTAATACATTGAAATATGATAATATTTCCCTGATCTTTTAGTGCAATACATTTCAAATAATTTTACGAATGATGCATTATTATTACTTTCAAAATAAATGAAGAACTGCGAGGATTGGCGAACATTGAGCTTAACAGTAATAATCAAAAACATTGAGATATTACACTCAAGCACTGCATACGTAACCATAATTGAATGTCCGATAAATGTAATATAATTGATGAAAAGCTCAGAATTTGCAATTTTTATTCCTATTAATTATTTTGAAATCAACTATCGTTCGGCTCGCGTTGTTATTTTTTCTCTCTTTTTCATTGCTAATATATACCAAAAACAAAACCTCTTTATAATTTGGGAATGCAATGTAAAGGTGCAATATCTACAGTGTAATGTTGTCGTACACGTGCTTGCGTTGGGTTTTGAATTTATTAAGTTATATAATGAATATTAAACACATAGCATTAATATTTGATTTTTTACAATAGATTTTAGTTGATATATTTCAGTGTTACTGTGATTTTATTTATCAAGTAGAGACATTCTTATCATAGGCTTATTATGTAAGTTGTATGCTATACATATAACATCTTTACTTTTATTGGCGCAGCAGACAAACAAATAAAATCTGGCGCCAGATGGCGAGTAGTAAATGTAAGGTCGCGAACTTTCCAAACCAGTAGAAGGGCGGGATGATTAAATTATGCCTGATAGGCTGGCGATGCATAAGTACATTGTGCAAGCTAATGCCACTTTTGGATAGGTTGTTTAGTTTGTTCAAATTGTGGTGCTGTTATGGCTATGTTGACAGTTAAGTCTTAGAAGTAGAATTTCGTCGCCGCGACATTGAAAACCTACGAAGTGAAAATTTTCATTTCAATAAAAAGTATGATAATTAAAATATTTTTTTTTATTGCAACAATAAGTTATATTACAAGGTTAAGAATACTCTTGATATTTACAAAACCATCTCATTTTACAAAGTTTATTTTACCATTTAAACTTCCTTAACCTTAATTGCGAAGAGAAGATCAATCGTCAACACACGGAAGGAGTTCGACTGACCGAAAGCATTCTTGGAAATATGTGCTTAGCCCTTTCGCTGCAAAAAAACATACAGGTTTGAAACAGCTTCAACACAATTATATGAATACGCTTATCGTATATTATTGCTGCCATATTCCTCATTAATATTATTATGGTTGCCATTGCTAGTGTACGAGACGGATATTACACCACAGGTCTACAAGCTGGTATGTCATCTTTTCTACTTTCACTAACATTGCCATATATAAATCAGTATGCATTTTGTATAGAACACGATTGAGCATATCAATTGAATATAGTACTGATTATAGGTACATAACCTATCAATCAATTTGGGTGCGTATCGACCTAAGCAAGTCTAGTCAATAATATAATGTAAGCTGTATCATGATATCGTTTAATTCAATGATATTTTAATATAGATGTCACATACATAGTTACCACATTTAAAACTAATCTTGTATTATATGTACATACTTATATTTTAATGTTGTACGAGATTATCATTGAATGAGACAAATCATGGAGAAATATCATACAGATATACGAGTGGGGAAGAGATAGCGTTGCGGGAGCTAAACTTAGAATCCCAGCGAGGAACATCTTATCCCTATCGCTTTGGCTATAAAACTAAATGAATTTAAACCAATTGCCTGAATTTGAACGCCACAACGAACGCGTTGCTACGATATATCTACCTCATACATTACACGTTCATTATCACAAGTAGAAAATGAGCTTTTGTCGTTAGATAGGTGAAGTTGGTATTTTAAATCTATATATCACATAAAGGGCTATTATTGTGTTACATTGTTACACTTTTATTAAGTAAGTTTATTAGTAAATAGTAAGTACATGTTACATTTCGAATAAGTACCTAATCTACTCAGAAAATACTTTTTTTTACAAATTAAAAAAATACATTCCACCTTATAGGTACATAACCATTTCACACACACATTTGTTGCGACGATTATGCGTTTAGTTTATGTATTTAAGTACATATATATCTTTTTTGTTCAGTGTCCACTGTATATCTGCAATCTAAATTTTAATTCAAATGCTAATGGCAATATTAAATAATAAAACGGGGCTAGTATGTCGTGTAAACACAGAGAAATGAAATGAATATAATACCGAATGTCCGGATATGCAACAAGTAACTGTACACCGGTGTTCCAAATTATCGAGAGTCTTTTAGGAACGAACAACAGAGGAAGTTACTTCGATTGAAATATCATATGATAGCGATATCTCAACGACCAAACAAACAGCATGTTCTGTGTGGTGAACAAATATTGTAATATCATTATGGTGTTTTAAACGTAGTCTTGAAAGACATGACGACATCTCATTATATCTATAAACAAATCTCACACGGAAGCTTTATTTTAGAACATTCTAATGCTTACCATTCCCTAAGACATTGTTTTGAATATAAAATTTTATATCTATTGATATAGGAGTCAAAATCGCCTGTATCTGTTTACGTTTGTGATATGATGTCACTGGTTAGTATTAAAATACCGATGAAAAAAAAATACGTAAACAATAAACATAAATCAAGTATTAATAACTACTCAGATAGTACTTAATACATTTTTAATGGTTGTGTTTGTCACTGCGATATACTCGTAGTAATTAAGCAAACTGTTACCATGTACCATACTCCGCTGTCACACTAAAAAAAAAATTTGCTGTGCTATCTAAACTCGCTCTGCTGATATTTTCTTTGCTGCAGTGTATAATGTCTTAGCAACTGTAACAAAGGCTTGTGTATAGTAACTAAAACCCATTGGCTTCCTTTACAAACGATTTTCAACTAAAAGAGTTTTAAGTAATTGGCTTCTGTTACTAATTGATTAGCAACATCAATTAGTAACAGAAGCCAATTACTTACTTCTTTATCCGTATTTACTATTACCTTATTTCTTTATTCGTATCCGCAAAATTTTATTAGTCATTGCTGTTAGCTGTGACTACTAATACTTTTTAGCTCTAATGGCTAAATACTTTGTTACTATTACTAAAAACATTATGCAATGATAGACAGCTTAGCAACAGTTGCTAAGTTTATCATTACACTTATTTACTAAATAACATATATTCGTAAGAATACATATTCTTCCCCAATGTGATAATTATATTAAGATACATTCAACATTATTTGTTGAATGTATCAAGGCAACAAAGAGTAGTAATATATAATTGGTAGTAGCAAATCTGATTTATGTGAAGCTACTATGAACATTTTGTAGAGGTAATTAACTTTTCACAAATACCGATATGTTGCTAAAAACTTTAGTTATACTATTATTTTTAAAGTAATGAACAACAATAATACATATATAAGCAGTAGTAACAAATCAAATTTATTTAAACCTGCTAAGAATATAATGTGACTATATTTTTAAATGATCTGAGCAAATATTCTTTGTTGCAATTACTAAGGATCTCGCTATACTCATTTGCTAATGTTGCAAAAAACTTTATTCACACAATCGAATTTATTACAGCAAAAAATATTTTCTATAACAGCTATGTTTTGGTAGCTAAAAACACTGTGCTACGATTGCTAAAAACTTTGTTGTCCGTATAGTTTGTAAGAAATTTTGCTATCGTACCTAAATTTTAGTAACCACAGCAAAGGTTTTTTTTATAACTGTTTCGCTATAAAATTATAGATTTGACATCAGCCTTGTAGACGTTTTTACCAGCACCTTTATTCCGCTCATTTACCTGTCTTTCACAAAAAAACCCTTAATTCTTTGTATCTATATTTAACTGTAATAGTTATTATAGTTTTAAGTGTAAGTAGCCCTCCAAGTGGCGCTTAGCAAATGTAAATTGAATTAAACAGTTGGCGGACTGAAATAAAAATATAGATTTGAAAGCTACTCACGATTATTATAAAATTTTGGATTTGTAATTTAATTTACATTATTTAAAAATGTATCGCGTTTCAAAAATATTTTCACGTTAAAAGTTACCAAGACAAAAATATATAGGTACAGGCTGAATTTTTTAAGTAGGTGTGGATCGCGAAAACCGATACTATTGGGAATAGCGACAAGTATTCAAAGGAGACTTGTGCCCGATTTTTATCATTTGATTGAAATAAATATATACGGTAAATTAAAAAAAAAAGCTTAATTTTAACAAAATATTGTTTTATTTATCTTTTGTTACCATTATAACTCAAGTAACTAATTGATAAAAAGATGGCCATTGTTCTGAGCATATAAGAGGGCTGGGCAGGGTTCGCGATATTCTTCATTACGCGACATATTCTCGGCCCAACTACTGCAGTTCTCGTATCTCAAGACTGTATGATTCGTGCCTGTTTACAAACTGAAGTGTAGCCACTCACAATGGACCTTATAAGGATGTTCAGTCATTCCAATGACAATGAAGAGAGTTATGCTCGTAGTTTCTCTGCACAGTCGTATCAGAAATAATGAAATTCGCAGAAGAACTAGAGTCACTGACTTAGCCTGAAGTCTTAAGAGCCTAAGGGAAGATTGCTCGCATGACTGACAGGCCGCTAGTGTGTTCAGGTTTTCGAGTGGCTTAAGGTGATTAATTATTTTTTGGAGATGTGTAACAATAGGTAAACCACGTTGATGACAATTGTTTCGGTATGACACCAACGCGCGAGAGGCAATTCACAAACTATGCTTACTAACTGTTCATAATTTGTTAAAATAATTTATTAAAATCTAAAATTTCTTCAAGTTTGCCGTTTGCGGTCTTTCCAGAATTTGTTCCTTATTAGCGACGCTATCCAATTGTGTAATAATGTTGAATTTTTTTCCTCCATAGTATAAGTACAAGTGTATATTTTAGATTCCTGGCTGGGAATATAGATTTTTGTAAAATTCAATGAAGTAATTTTAGTTTTCATCGAAATTGGGCTTGCGAATCCTATAATACTCATAGGGTTTTGCTATTTCTACAATTTTCGGATTACGCCATCCACACTCACTTAAAAAATGCTTGCGACATCCCCTCAAATTTTACACCTTAATCGAAATATGCGAATTGGTCCTTGCAAGATATATAGATCTATTTTATAGGGTGCTGCCCAATGAAAATAATGACTTGCCCAGTGAAACATGAGTAAAAACGGGGATAAAAAATATATATTTTTATAAAAATTTGGAAATAGTGTTGGTAGTGTCTCAGATAGACTTACAATATTAATATTGAAAGAGTCTAGTAATACTCTATAATCAAATCTGGCAAATATAGGTAATAGTGTGTGCATTCAGGAACATTTTTTTTAATTTTATTTTTTAGTTCCGCTCACATTCACCAATCTAAGACAACACAGCTAAAATTAAGGATATGAAACTGGCATGAGGAGAATACCTTTTTAAGTTGAGGCTAGCAGACTTGTTTATTTGAGATATAGTTCATAATATCGTTCAGTCATTTTTAATCTCAATACTTATATTTTAACAGGTCGCTCATTTGAAAACGAATAGTTAACATATATACTATATGCGCAGTATATATAGACAACGTCAATGTTGACAAAGCGTTTTTAACATGCGACGCACTAGGACTATACTTTTAAGTATCGAGAATTATAATAGAAAGCATTTAATGCATTGGTAACGAGATGAGGTAATGTCATTACTGTGGCACGAAAGCTACGTAAGAGAGCAGGCTTTGACATCGCGCCACGAGCTGCCGCCTGTGCCAGCGCGTTCGCTTTCATTTCCATACATATTGAAGTTAGCTATGTCACTTGTATACGGTACATGTTTTGTAGCATGCAATAAATACATTTCATTCTCTACAATAGCTACACAAGGCAAGAGTATATGAATCAAATTGTTAATATTTAGGCAAGATGAGACTAAAGATACTATATGGAATTTTTTTATTAACAGAATCAAAAAAAGTTAAAAATAAACTGACAACTTTTCGAAGGTTGTTCTCGTTGTTGATGCACCAAGGGATCTGGTTTCTAGTAAATAGCAAGTTCAAGGTATTGTTTGCGTTAAACGATAGCATCAACGGCTGCGATCAAAGCAACCACACCAATCAAATGACACCGAACAATGGCAATGACCTACCGTTGTCATTGGTTTGCCATTGTCTATGCAGCCAAGTCAAACTACATCATTTCCACGTATGTCGACATTTCAATTCATACCGACAGACAATTCATATCAATTGGTTCATGTAGAAACACTATTTTACCTGTAACTTTTGGACATCTGATAAATCTACAGCACTGCCAAGCAAATTTTTTCTCACTAATATTTATTTACACCCAGGGTCGGACTGGGCCGGAAGAGCCCGGGTGGCTGATCGCGATCCCGAGGCCCGAGACACCTTTTTTGTACGACGCTTAGTTTCCGAGACATAAACGTGGGCAACTGTAGCACAGGGGGCCCGCGCAGCTCCTGTGCTACGTGCCCTGCCGCATGCCCCGCAACCTAGGCCCGTGGGGGGCCCGCGCAGGCTGGGGCCCGGCTGGCAAATGCCACCTCGACTGTATGGCCAGTCCGACGCTGTTTGCACCTAATAGCTGAATCAAAAACAAAATACATTTTCAATGCTACAAATGTTTAAATAATAAACAGCACTTCTTGTGTAAATGTAAATTATATAAACAAACGACGATGATTAAAAATAAAATTTTCATAAGAAAAAAACGTCTGGTTCTAGCCATTTAATAAAATGATAACAAAACGGTGGATCAGCATACATAAAAAAGAAAAGTACATGATTTAAGCATGTATGTGAAAAAACAAAATTATTTATATAGATTATGATAACCACAATACACTCAGGGTGATTAATGGCCGTTTTCACCAACCTTGAAAAGAGTGAGACAGCATGTCTCTTAGGAGTCACCTAAGCTAAGACAAGGTTGGTGAAAACGGCCATTAGTCCCGCCTGGCCATTAGTCCTGTACGGAATGTGTCTGCCCACTGCCAGTTAAGATTAGTTATTCCTTGAAATGCGAACTCGTTGCAAACACACCTATCTTTATTGCCCTTTGAGTTTCTTGTATTCACTTTCCATAAACTTATTATGGAAAGTGAATACAAGAAACTCAAATAAACAAAGAAACTCAAATAAAATAAACAAAGATAACTTATATCACCATAACTTATCTTCGGCAATACGTACGAATAATAAATTCGTCTTGAAGCACTGCCATAAATAGTCCGAGAATATATATATTATTAATAAAGACCAATAAGCATGAATAATATAATATTAAAGCTTAAAGCGGGTTGCGTAGGCCCGTTTTCTACTACACACCCGCCTGCGGCGGAGGGGAGCACCATGGGGATCATTTTCCCACTCTCTCTTCGCTGCCTCCTTCTGGCAGGCATCACATCATCACAAGAGGAAGCGACAGCCTCCCACTCCCCCTCACCAGCCAGCATCTTATTTATGATAGCTGGTAGTGAGAGGTGACCTCCGTTCAACGCTGCTGCATACTCTTATGTGTGATATTAAAGTGCTCCTCAAATCTCCAGAGAGGCTTCAATACTAAGCTGAGATATTTCATCTTAACTTCAACAATCATTTTCTGCCGGAACTTTATCGTTTGTGCTATTATTAGTTAGCTTTATATAATTGTTAATATAAATAAAATTAACATTACTATTTCCATTGAAAATCAGAATTTGGTGTATTGAAAATCAGAATTTGTAACAATTTAACTTCTACTACAAAAAAATATTTATGCGAGTAAAATCTTCGCTATACTTTTTGTTACTGCATAGTATAATTTAAAAACTACGTTAAAATGTGTACCATATTTGTTTGTGTTACGATGGAATCCATTTACTTAATATTATTATTATGTTTTGCAATAAGTTGCCTGTCTTGTCTATATAAATAAAAATGAATTGTTGTTCGTTAGTCTGCTTAAAACTCGAGAACGGCTGGGCCGATTGAGCTGATTTTGGTTTTAAAATGTTTGTCGTAGTCCAGGGTAGGTCTAAACGGTGAGCAAATAAGGAAAAATTGCGAGTAAGATAGAGTAAGACGACAATTTCATTTTCCCATATAAAAGTTGATCACTTACTTTCTGTCAAACATTTGACGGTATTACAAATACCGTCAAATGTTCCACTCGAATTGAAGAACGCATTAAAACAAGACTTTTGAATCGACAACATAATATCAACTTTGCTTATAACATCGTGTATTTAAATTTCAAAATATAAAAATAATTAATGTGTTGACATATTTGATGGGTGCCAACCTATTGTCTATGGTAAAATGTCACTTGAAATGTAAACGCCTCTTTGCTGTGCACCTATACTATAATTCTTTAATATTCCTAAAAATCTAAAAGCAACAAATTTCAATAAAATTAAAAAAGTATTGTGTCGTATGTTTGTGACTTACTAATATGCCTCCAATAATTAGGCGGTACGAAGTTCACCGGGTCAGCTAGTAATTAATAAAAAACATAGTTCTTCCAGTAATGTTTTCTGTTTAATTCTCGAGTATCGTGTCTTACTTGATCACTACTAAATATGATATGATGAAGCTATATCGCTCTGATATGTCAAAGTACAATATTTTTTATTTTATTTTCATGATTCGGCGTTATATATTGATGCATCGTTTTAATTTTGACTTTTTGTAGGACGTGTGTGTTTCTCTGTTACGGTTCTCACGTTCTTATTTCTCTAAAAAAATTCATTATTAATTATTTTGTTCACTGTAGGTGAATCAAATATATTTACATATAGAATTTGAGAAACGAAAACACGTAGTATGAAGTTCAACTGCCTGTTTCCTCGTCATCTTGGTGAAATTATGTCGCAATAATATATAAAAGTGATTCCTGCGACCAACGTTTATAAAGTATATAACGACACGTTTTGTGCAGCGGTCGAGTGATCGGCTACTTCGCAACTCGCGGGTTCGATTCCACAAGGGACAGATTATTTATATGACCTATAAAAATTTGTTCCGGTTTGACTGCATCCACAACACAGGATAAAAATACTAGTGTGGGGCGACATTAAAAATAAATGAAAGTAACAAGAATAGTAAAATTTCGTTTCATAGGTAAGAAGTATATTTCAACACTAATAGCAAAATTCTTTAAGATCAGCCTGCCTGCGATGCCTGACGAGACTTACCTGGTTGTTCTGAACAGCTATGGTGGCGCTTTGTGGGGGTACGGATTGCACAGGCCGCGCGGGCTTCGACGCAGCGCGTTGCAGCGACGCGCGCTTGACGGACACCATGAGCCATACATCCTCTACGCGTTGAGACACCTAGGAAATCATTATTATCATTGCTTCAATATTTTAGGGTTAGAGTTCCATACCTCAAAAGGAAAACTGAACCCTTATTTACCACTTTTAGTCTGTCTGTCAAGACCTCTTGGGATTTTTCTTGGTAATTAACATCTAATATTTAAATTAACATAACTCTTTACTGCACACCATGAACAAGAAAATATACAAAAATAACAAAAAAACAATAAAGAAATAGCAAATGTATAAGAGGCCTTATTGCTAAACAGCAATCTCTTCCAGGCAACCTTGGATCAGGGAAGTACTAAAAGGAAATTTAAATAGAGCATGGGTGTAGTAATTGGGCAATAGGCTATAACTATTATAATCATTGACAGAATGACAGGAAGTGAATACGAACCTGATTCTTATAAAAATCCAGCGTTCGCGTTCTCCTAATACTCTGACAGAAAGAGATCCAAAGTCGGATAAGCCGAAAAAGAGTTTGAAAGGTTCTTCGAGGTGGTATAATATCAAGAGTCAGATTAAAATTAGAACGTAAAGTACGACACAACGAATGTGATCGAAAAGAGAACAAAGATTTAAGGTAGGGTGGAGATGTTGGAAGGTACAAAATATTGTAAAGTAGGGATAAAACATGTAAGTCTATGCGCTGGCGAATAGGTAACTATTTTGATTGAGAGCAATAGTTAGAAACATGGTCAAACTTACGCAGATTGAAAATGAACCTGATGGTTACATTTTGCAGCCACTCCAAGCTATCAAGAAGTTCCTCAGACAGATTAATCCACGCGGCGTCACATAGTCAATTAAGGAAATTAAGAGTGACTGAGCTAACACTATCTTTGTAACTATCGGGAGAAAGTTTCTAAATCTATTTAGAGCACTATATGCGGCAAACAACTTCTTCCGGACAGCCTCCACCTGCGGCCACCAGTCTCATTCTCAAACACTGGTTAAATACTATTCCTTAGTTTTTAACCACTTTGCTGATTGGAATAATTGTTCCTCCAAAGATTACTGTACGTAATAAACTCTAGTTAATTAAGACCCTTTATATAATATGAGGTGCCAATAACAATTGCTTGGGATTTATTATTGTTTACGACAAGACCATATGCTTTACTCCAGTTGTGGATTACATTGAGATCATTGTTAGTCAAGCCTGTGAAAAATCATATAGCGAGGCTTGCGTGTAAATCTGCAAGTCATCGGCGTACAAGTGATAGTGACATTGAAGTGATTGCGGAATTTAATTTATAAATATTGAGAAGAGAAGTGGAGATAATACGCCACAATGGTATGTGTAAATGCTGGCATAAAGATTTAATGAGTCGTTCAAATGAAGAAAAGTAGTGGACTCTTCTTAGGGATGGACTATAATAGACACCCAGTAGGTTCCTACTGTGTGAGAGAGCGATATTAAGGAAAAGATGTTCAGCGGTGTTGGGAGGAGACTGAAGAGAGCAACTAAGAAGTGAGTGGGGAATATTTGCACGCAGGTAGATTGCCACCCCTCCAGGATCCAACTTAACCGGTCATTACGATTTAATTTAAAGCCAGGCAGGGAATAAGATGTTAAGAGGGAAAAGAGGATTCAGAAAGGTTTCTGATATCAGAATAGCATAAATATAATTATTATCAAGGGGCAAGCATGTCTGGGTAATGCGAGGGGATGCTTTGAGCATTGAAACGTACTACATTAAAATTATTTGCAACAACGCTGAATGTGTCATGTAACTCATCATCAAAAGGACCGGCGAGACTGCGAAAACTGGAGGTGGAAGAAGATGAACAAGATAGAAAGAGATCTCTATCACTCAATGAGACGTCTATAAAACTGAAATAACTTAAAACTAATACAATAAAGAAAAACAACAACATACAGAATAAACATTAGCAAAATCGAATATAAATTTGCAAAATGCACAAATACACCGTAACTACTTAGTCCGTATTGGATATATGATTCAGCTAGGGAATTGTACAACTAATGGCGGTAGAATCGCGAAAGCGCACCCCGCCAAATGCCTCGCATGGGCCTAGAGAACTCAAGGGGGTTTTAGTGGGTAGGCCGGTTTACTCAGACCGGAGAGGACACACGGCCGCGCCTAGGCAGCGCGCTGTCGCTGTGGAATAGGTGCATTTCCCCTCTAAAAAAAAGGTAATTGTACAACATCATGTTAATTTTATATGGTCGACGACCTTTTAAAATAATTAAACTGTAAAAACAAGCCAATGTAGTATCTGAAGTGATGAGTGTTTGTTGATGTTAAGATGAAAAGAAAATTGTGAAGGTCTTTCTAACTGTATGTATACAGTTTAAAACATTATAAATAAATGTAAAAAGTATCGTTTTAAAAATTAAATAAATATTTAGTAACACAGTGTCGACAAATTAGTTGTCCCTATTTGTCTATCTATTCACTATATTTTGTCTATTGTCTGTATTTTGTGGTATCCGGAAACTGTAAAAAATCATGATTCGAAATTAAAAAATTCCAGGAATCCATGGGAATTAATGCCGACTAATTACTAGACCATCTTTTTCAAAGGCACACCATATCCGCTGAGTTACATTGTTTGTGTAATTAAGTCACTGAAAAGGTTGTAAAATAGCTTTTGTATTCAATCTTCTTGAATCTTCACAGTTGCGCTTTACCTCTTTTAATTACCTACTATCAACTAAAATTTATACCTGAGCCACCAGCGCTCTGGTCTCCTGTGTTGCCGACTGCATCAGCATCTCCCGGAATTCCTCAGGAGCGGTCAGGCCAAAACTATTCGCGTCATCTAATAACTTGTCTACGGCAATCAGACCCCCTTCTCCGGCCAGCAATTCCACCCCTGTGGCGCACCATTCGTTAGCCTATTTATATGTAAAACAAAAAAAAATATTTTGATCATGTTTAAGATAAATTTACTAGCAATAAAATATTACAGCCTGGATTTACGGTTCATTTCAATGAAACTTGCTCAAAATATATAAAATTTTTATTTTTTTGTATATAATAGTATTTTATTTTTTTGTATACAATAGTATTTGTGTTGTATATTATGGAATTTTTTATATTACGTTTGAGTAATAGTTACTTGACCTCAACTCACGTGACGGTAAATTCACATGAAGTCTAAGCTGGAGTGTGCCTATTAAATTTCGACTGGAAAAGACTCGGTTTGTAGTGTCACAGGCACAAGAAAGAATGAAGTTGCTTATGTTCTTTGTTACAGTTTTTAGAGGATTTGTTATAAGTTTTCGTTTTAGCTCCGAGTTCAGGGACTTTATTAACACTTCACGAATTTTGAGTTTTCCAGTTATTACAACTGTAAATAAAGTCTATTTTAGTTTAACATTGTAAAAGAATGCAGTTGAAATTTTCGATTGCAACGAATAATTTTCGGTGTACGAAGTGGTTAAGGCCTTCTAGACTTGAAGACGCGGATTCGAATTATACAACGAAATTTTTTATCGTGTTATACATTTATTTAGCATTTTCAATAACACACATTGTCACAAAGGCAAAAAACATCGTAGTACATATTTAGATATATTTACCTTATCTATCCTGTCCATAAGCTCTCGTGCCTTAGCCAACAACATATTTCGTTTTTGTATTTTATCAATAAGTAGTGCGCTCGTGCGCCTAAGTTCTTCGCATTTTGATTCTATATGATCCACGGAACTTAATGGGTCCTGCATTAGTTTTTCACCTGATACAAAATAGAAACAAAAATTAAATATAGTATATGGGAGGCAAATAGTCCCCACTATACTTCAAATTCTAGCCTTGAAGTACGGGTAAACAAAAAAAAAGGCATATGGTGAAATACAACAGCCTCGAAACCCTTTTGAAATTATTGGTTTGTAATTATTATCAAATGTTTTTTTTTTATATACGGCATAAATAAATGTAAATACATTATTTTACAATCATTTTAGTTCTCTCTGATACAGTATATGTAGCGAAGACTCACAAAAACCGATGATATGCAAAAAAGAGTTCCTTGTACGCCGGTTTCAATAGAATTAATTTGGAATACATTTCCAATTATTCCTTCAGATGCGATTTCTCGAAAAAGTCATAAACTCGAAAGTAAGTAAGTGTTGCACTTTCGTGGATTTTACGTTTTTCCGTATTTTTTAAATTACTTGCTTATTCCGATCGTAAATTAAGCTTAAAATAGGGTTACCGTCATCGATGACTGAAGACGCCGTATCAAGATCACAATGGCATAGTTTTTCAAAGTCGGCAGCCTGTTGGATTAAATTGTCTACTCTGTTCGCCGTTTCGCCTACTTCTGTCATATCACAAGCCGCTTTTAGATGGCTGTCCAAAGTCGCCTGGAAAAAAAGATGGGAAATTACCAATGAGTTAATTTCTATTATTTGTTTAATAAGAGTACCTTTATTTAGGTTGTCAGTAGCAAACTATGGAACGTTTTAGTTATGAAGTAATTATTACTTAATTTTGGATAATTAATATATATATATATATATGTATTAATATATAATATGGAGTAATTGAATGAGATGCTAGATTCGCAATCACTTTATCATATCTTTTGCCAAGAATGGGAATACGCTCTTTTTTTGAAAGTTTGGATATCTAGTGCGATATACCGCAGGCAACAATTCATTTCACAGTTTCGTAGTGCAATACAATTTTTTTCTGGAAAAACGCATTATTCTGGACTGCCAACCGTTAAGTTGATGATGGTGAAGGTTTTAGTCGAGTGGGACGATAGTGGAAAATAGCGACAGGAATATATCCGAATAATTCCTCCGAACATTTCCCGTGATATTTGCGATGGAGGCTCCATAACGAGACTATGCAGCGCCAAAGCGTCAAACTGACATGAAATATCTGGGTAGTCGAAGATTCGAGTTTAATACTGGCCCCTGCCCAGGACGGGTTTCATGTTTGGTTGAATCTGCGTCATACAAAGTGGCGGTGGGCGAGTGTGGAATACCACCTCGATTTAATGACCACACCAAGCTTCTCTGAATCTAAATTAGCATTTCCCTCTTAATGGCCATGGAACTGTACTTCGCTCAACACCAAAAATTCTAACATTTGGTGAGGCAGTTATGAGAGAGCACTCTAATCGAGGAGTTGCGATACAGATTTTGGCGGACTATGGCTATTGGTCTATGGTTGGACAGATTACTGCGGTTGCCTTTTTTAAGGATAGGGTCTTCCATTAAGTCGGAACTACGCCAGAAGAATACCAGAAAGATTGTGCCCAAATAATTTGCACTTTCCTTTGCACCGTGGGTCAATATATCCCAGTCTGTTGACCAGTAATGCCACATACTTGTACTGTTGAGACTGTATTATTTTATATTAATAATAAAGCCTAAAAGTACTAATTCTAAACCTGTCAAAGTCATTCTTTATGGCATGTTAACCTAATTAGTGATGCGATGAATCATCGTGAACGCAAAATATATACTGTCGATTTTGTAAATAAAACTTTTTGTAAACGGTCGGATTTACAATATTATTATTTGTGTACTATAAATCTTTTATTTTTCTGTGTCCTTTAAATAAATAAATGTATGACATGTATTCGACAACCAAAGACATTAAAATACAAAATAATAAACATTTATCATTCTCATTACATTGTTGTTATTGTTAGTTTCTTGTTGGCATAATGCCGATGAGAACGAAGAAAACAGTTTTCTTCGTTCTCATCGTATGTTCAAAGTCGTGAGTTTGTAGTTCGATTACGTGAATATTTTGAGCAAGAGAACCAAAATGGAGGATGGGTATTACCCGTGGAGAAAATTTGTGATAGAGTTGCAGATGCTCTTGGCATTGGACGTGAGACAGTAATATGTATAAGTAAGAAAAATATGGCGAATCTTCCACTACAGCATTATTGGAGGACGAAGATAAAAAAGTTGCAACAGTTATCACTCATGCTGGAACTTCGTCTGAATATCAAGAGGAGATGAATTTCGAAACGTTTAATGAGTGGTTTTTAAATTTGTTAGGTAATTTAAAGGAGCCACATTTTTTTTGTTATAGATAACGCTCCATATCACTCGGTCCAAAGGCAATTGCATAGTTGCAGAAAAGGAAATAAACAATGCTCAAAAACGAATTGTTAAGACTCGTTGGACTGCACAAACGAAATACTCCGACGTATATTTTACATTACCATAATACTACTAGTATGAAATATCGATAATTCTTATCGATTCTTTTTTATCCTTACAACCCTTTTTTTTTTTAGAGGGGTAATGCAATTATGCACTGTGACAGGCGCGGCCGTGTGTGTGGGGCTCTCCGGTCTGACAGGACCGGCCTACCCACTAAAACCCCCCTGAGTTCTCTAGGCCCATGCGGGGCACATGGCGGGGTGCGCTTTCGCGATTCTACCGCCATGAGCTCCAGGGCCGCCTCGACCTAGGTCTGGTCGAGCCAACGCAAAACAAAGGGAGGGACTGTCCGAGAACCCTGGACAATGCCCCAGACGGAGAGACATCACCACGGCGTGCGCGGTAGCCAGACGCGCACGCAGCCTCGCGGTAGGGTCATTAGGCGAGCACCGCTCTTGCGTGTGCCCGCATTTTATCCTTACAACCCTAGGAATGTCTGTTTGACATATGTCACAGAGATCAAGATAGCTTTTATAGAATATAGTGTATTATTATTTAATCATAATTATCATATGTCTGAAGTAATTATTTAGGTTTTGAGATTCGTTACAGACCGATTTATGTATTTAGATACAAGTTGAATCAGATGACAAGGCTGTTTGGACATTAGTTTCCTTTGATTTATTCTACAAGGGACAATAAACAAACAAGAAAATCAAGATGTTTGATATTGCAATAAATGATTTTCGTTGTTTAAGCAAATCTAACTGTTGGTCATATATGGATATGCTGCATTTGAGGAACAGAGAAACTTAGAAAATTTTAAAAAATGAACGCATATTTGACTAACGATGATATTTTGACTTACGGAAACTTTTACGTACTTTAGACGCATACTTGGAAATTTATAAATACTTAAAAAACACAATGAAGAAATTATTAAGTAGAAAAAAATATGTAAATAGAAGAAAATATATTAATCCATAATTAAGGGGATAAAATGGTTGAAATCTCATAAACACTGTGTCTTTGCATAAATTTGTTGAGTAAACGGTTTATACAAGCGTTTAAAAAAAAAATGTTATTCTAAAGGATACATAAAATTAATCCTATTAATCAAAATCGTAATATCTTTAACTGACTCGTGTTAAAAATTTCACAAAATCTCGTCTTTTTAAAACTTAATTGCAATTTCTCTCTGAAACTGCTTACTACTAATCTATAAAATTTGCACCACAAGAAAGCTTTCGATCTTGACTACAATTTCTATTAAAAGATTTTTTATTTTCTTCGATGTTCTATTAAATAATAAAGAAAAACCTAAAACAGCACAAGATTTCCCCGCAAGAGATCCCGCGCTAAGCTCCCTGGCCTGGCAGCATGCTCGAAGCAACAATATTAGTGTCAAAACGACTCTGGCAGAGAGACTACGTACGTGCGTTACTTGTTTTTAAAAATTACAAAAAAGAATTGATTTGTATGATTTATAAGTTAAATCTGTTTGTAAATAGTGTGAATATACCGTAACTCTGACGAGATAATTCAAGTTGAAAATATATTTAAAGTGCTTTTCAATTTTATTTCCTTGTCATAGAATAAATCAATTGGTTAGCAAATAAAAGCAAACCCAAAATTTTTTCTTCAATATTTTATTTTCCTTTTTTTAACATGATTCATATACAGACATATACCAAATTACAGCTATCTAGTACCAATAGTTTTTGAGGCCGCGGACAGACAGACAAACATGGCGAAAACTATAAGGGTTTCTTATTTACGGAACCCTAAAAGCACCTGCTAGGGCCTCCACTGCTGGAAGCCGAATTACCTCACTGAATAACTTATCTTTAGTGCTAGATGAAGACCAGGGACATATTTTTGAGTTAGTTGTCAGAAACACATAATATGATACGACCAAAGCAAATATAAAAACCTATGTTACTAAGTGATTAATTATTATTTATTACTAATTACTCAAGTACTTATTCTAAATGTGTACGTATATAACCAAAGTAAATAAGTATCATATAAATAGTATACAAATAAAATTAATTTTAGGTCACTCAGAGAACGAATAAAATAGGTAAACATAAATTTAATTTGACAATGTATCTGTATTCTTGCTTTATCTTAGACTGAAGCACATTGTAGTGCGATTATCGAGAGACAGGTGGCGCTGACGCGAAAACATGTTTGCCACTAAGCAAATCGTCGAGGTCATTCATTGGGCCATGTAATCCCCTTAAGGGATGTAATCCCCTTAAGGGATGTAACCGCAATGTTAAATTTAGGAAAGCAAAATCAAATATTTTTAGGCGGAATAATACATTGATAAGTAATAATAATATTTATTCAAATAACAATAATCTTTTTATTGGTCAAACGAATATCATATACAAAGACAATTCAGAAAAAAATTCTTCCATTTACATTCTAAGGGACAAGCAGATCCATTTCTATTCGAAATCTTTATATTTATTACTCCATTGCTTGAATTCTTGATTAAATTCAAAATTTTACTCGTTAACATTATTGTTCGTGAATTGGTTACCATACCTGTATAGATTTTTCTGTCATATGGATAAAAATCATAAGTGATGCACAATTTTATGTATTAACTTCTAATTTTTCTATTAACCATTTATATTAGCTTGTTTAAAATATTATTAAAATTACATATTTATAATTATGAAGAATTTGTTATTTGATTAACTAATAATAATAGCGGTGCAAGACAGTTCGATTTTTAAATTTCAAGCACTATGGATAGCAATCGCGCATGCGTGTGAATGTTCTTTTTTCAATAGATAACGTGAATTAAATAAGATGAATTGTGACAGCTTCTCTTGAAACAATGATCCTATAATATTTTGCGCAAAATCTTAATACTCTCTCATAATAATGCAGCATATAAAATTATTTTATTTTTACTATGCGAATAATTATCAGTAAGTATATTTTCCTGTTTTTTGGTGTGAAAGCAATGGTTATTATAGTTAACGTCAATTCTCATAATTTTCCACTCGTATGCTAGGTTTAATAAAACCTGAACCTCTTTTCGGTAACAGAGCTATAAATCAATATTGAGAAAAAAATCAATGACAGATTCAATTAATAGCAATAAGCAGGCATGTACGCAGTATAACAGTTGATAATAACTTGACAATACTGTTATGATAAAATGATAAACAAATAATTCCACAATTGAAAAAGTTATTGAAAATATTACGAATTAATCTTGTACATATAAAATGACTATGGATATGATATGTAATTATCGGAAATGTCGAAGATCACTTGTAAATCAAGCATGGGTTACAACATGTTCGCACGCGTTTTGTGTAGAGCATGGAAAAAGAGAATTTAAACGAAGTACAGGTAATTGTTTGACCTGTCCGGCATGTGGTAATGAATTGCGCGATAAGTTTGATGTTATACAAGCTGATCTTAAGCCATCAGAGACGTTCAAATCTATTGTTCTTGCTGGTTTAAAGCCTGATGTGATAATGGATGTCACTATGAGAGCTATGTCATTTTGGTCCTATCAAGTGGAACAAGAGACTCTTTATCATGAAAGTATGGCAAAACATGCAAAGGAAAAACTGCAATGTCTAGAAGAAGTAAATACATTAAACATACAGAAAGTTAAGGCGGAGTTAGAGACTTTTAAGAGAAAGATTGCGGCATTACAGACAGACTACAATAATAAGAGAAAACAAGCAGACGAGCTAGCATCGCGATTGGAAGAAAAAAATAGGAAAATTCAGAAACTCACGTATCAATTGGAGGCGCAAAAACGAAAGGATATTCGAGGAAACTATGAACAAAGCGAACAAGATAAATGTTTGGATATTTCAGCGTTAGTTGGTAATAGAGCGGCATCTGAAGCTTTTGTATTCAGACCAGCAAAGGAAATAGAAGATCCACATCAATTATGTTCGCCGGCTACGCCAATGTTTGACTTTAAGAAGAAGAGCAAGCATAAACGATCTCATTTTGAATTCCATCCCATTCATTCCAACACTTAAAACACGTGATAGTTACAGATAACGTATTACTAACCTGCATTTGTTTAAAATTTAATAAAAACGTCCTAAATTTCAGCCAGTGATTTAATTTTGTGGAATGTTTCTGCCAGAAATTGTCAAATTGTTTTTCAGTCTCTTCTAGTTGAACTAGTAACCTGAAAATTAATAGAATAATATTTCATTCATATACATAACTTAACAAATACATGGCAACGATGGGAACAAACCCTGTTGACATTGAATATTAACCTTTCAACAGCAGCGACATGACTAATTATATTATAATTAAGGTTTGGTTTTCGCACTTGCGTCAACAACTCTTCGCCCTGCGTTGTAGCCGACGCCAGGTCTGTTTTCAAAGCTTTATACCTGAGAAAATTGATTTTATATAAAATTTTATAAAATTATGTTTCAAGAACTAATAAACATACCTATCAGATTAGGTATATAATATTCTACTTTCGTGGGTACTCTACTAAAGATGATTACTTAAACAAACTCATATTTTTTTTAAATATGAGACATTCGTTATGCGTTGATTTTACAATTTATTTTTTAACGTAGTTTACCTAGATTCTTGACAGTCTAATAATTCTTTGGTTTGTGTCGGGTCATTACCCATATCGCAGTCCACAATTTCTTTCATAAAATTGTCCAATCGTCCCGATATATCTTTCATTAACGTCGAAAATTTTTCTAAAGCCTGAAATAATAATAAACAGAAGTTTTTAATATAGATGAAGTTATTAAAATCATTGTTCATAATATATGCACTATTATTTGTTCTCAGTATTTCACACAAGCGATCAGCTTTATATGAAATTCCTGGTATTCGTCACTTAATTCAGTGCGCAAGGATAGACATCATTGAATGGCAGGGCTAAACCTTAATCTAGTATAACGGTAATTAAACAATATGTATTTCCGAGGAACTATTATTTTTATTTCGATTTATGTCCATATAAAATAAAAACGTAAATGTACTGTCGAGTGCAATAACAGAGGGAAAACCAGTTCATTTAATTTATGTATATGATGTGATTTTTTTCCTATACAGGTATATCCTATACCTATAAAATATTAACGTTTTTCATATTTTTTCTACAAATTCATAGCCAAGTGCAAAGGTTTTTTCGAATAAAATATTGAAATAACCGAAACATTACTAACAGATTTCTGGGATTGATTTCATTCAATCACACTAATAAAAAAAAATATTTACAAACGTATACGGAAAAGAAGTTATTCAAAGAATTGTTTTTCATATATTTTACAGTAGGTATATTTAAATTATATACATACAATTCGTTGCTGTATCCATTCCGAGTGTGAATACTGTAGTTCTCCTCCTAAGTCCGATGTCAGCTGAGATCTGTCGAAGTGCTCGTAAAGCTCCTCGACTGAGGAGCATACGAGGACACGAAACCGGAACTCCTCCTTAAACAGTTTGCTGCTCACTTCTGATAGTGCTTTCTGAATGAAGCTTGCCGGCCGCAGAACATACACAGCGTGGATAATCCCAGGGAAGAACTCCTGTGGATAACGTAAAAGTATAATCGTGAGTAAGTTATTATATACGTATAGTTCAATATAATTGTCTTATTTAATGTTTAGTTATCTGTTAGTTATTTCTAGGTAACAGTAATTAATAATAATATTGCTTTATTAACCAATCAAAACTTGTGAAGAAAAATATTATTTTTAATTCTTTTAAATGCAACTTACTTAGATAAAAAACCCTAAAAAGAACTACTAATTTGTTCTATTGCTCTGTGTAAAGGTTTATTTACTTACAGAGATTCTTAATAATACTGTTTTCACTGAGTTCCATCTGTCCTTCCTGCGGTCTATAATGATGTGGAACCCCATATCTGCTTCAAGTAAACTGCAACAAATATAAGAGTAAATGTAGAGCATAAATTAAATGAAAAATAATAATATGTAATGTAGTGTAATGAACATAATTCTGGTGCAATTATAACTCTTTGTAATATAAAATTCTCTCAGAAAAAAAAGACGTTAAAAATGTTACATGATGAAACTCACAATAAAGTTCAAAAATAATTTCAACATCATAGGATATCCATCTTCATTTCAGTCACGCCCACTGCTGGACATAGGCGTACCCCAACGATCTACACACCGGTCGGTCCTTCGCTACTAGTGTCCAGCGCCTTCCTGCGACTTACACTAAATCGTCTATTTTGTGGGAGGATTACTAAGAGGGTATCCAAAAATTACGGTGGAAGTGTTTTAAATTTTCTGTCCCTCCCTCCTCCTCTGGTGAGATTTTATATAACACCCTCCCCCAATCACACGTAAGATTTTTCAAAATGTGGGATCTTACGGAAACGCGTTGGATTGTTAAGACTAGTAATCGAAATTGTTTAGAGTTATTAAAGTGTAATAAAAATTTTACAATAGAATATTTAAATTGTGACTACTTGGATTAAAAAAAATATATTTACTCTAATATAGTCCATGGAGAATCATGCGCCATCTCAAGAGAGACTATTCGAAACAACATGTTCATATGATTTCGCTGCCACTCAGCTCGTACGCTCTCGTTGACAGTGACAGTGGCACGAAAACAACGACGGGCAACACTGTGCGCTAAATTCAGATTAAATTTTTTATTTTTTATTTGTTATTTTCTTTCGAACGAATTAGTGAATGATCTTAATCGTATTACGATTACACTTAAGATTAAATCTTAAGCATGTACAATCTAGATTAAATGGACCAAAATAGTAATTTTTAAATCAGAAAAAGAAATTGCTTGATAATTGTCGAGACGTCCCCTCCCTCCAACGTAAGATTAGATGAGATTTAACTCGACCCTCTCCCCCCTTAAACATCTCACGTAATTTATGGACGCCCCCTAATGCTGTGGTGTCTGTGGCATATGCCAGCCACTCAAAGACCTATTCGCTCCAATAACCGTGAGTTCTGAGAAGTTATGCGCTGCATTCGGTATATTGTTGACGCTGATTCTTCGAAGGATTTCATAATTTCTGATACGATTAGAAAAACTCCGAGCGAAATCTTATCTATTGCCCTTTGGGTGACTTTGAGTCTCTTTATAAGGGTCATCGTGAGGGACAAGATTTCAGTTCCATATATCATGAAAATGCTATAAGCAATACATTTCATTTTTTCGCGAAATTCGCAAAATATGCCGTGTAATATCGAAAAGCTGAGTTGAATCTGTTGTTTGTCCTTTTTCTGGAAATTGGATCTACTTAGATGGACAGGTAAACAAACTCGTCAATAGCTTCCTGTGTAAAGCCTCTAATTTTAACAAGAGTGGATGATATACGGGAATTCGATATGATTTTCGTCGCGTCCATGTTAATTTTAAGACCCACTGTTTGGAATAGTCTAGTTAGGTGTTTGAGCGTTATCTTCAAGTTTATGTATGATAATGATAAACCATAAATGTTACAAAACGTAATTGAAAAAAGAAAAGAAAGTTTTGTGTTTTCTTAGTTCTGTATTTTAAATATGTGAAATCTATATGATAAAAAGAGTTATTGTCTTTCACTTTATTAATAAATTACTATCACATCCCAAAAACCATAAGAATATGCACGTATCGTCAGCATACCAGATTAAGAGAGTCACAAAAGTACAGTGAAAGTAACAGGCGTGTCGCTTTCTAGGGTGCAAAGAGTCATCAAATTTTCTGAGAACCGACAGGACTAGCATCATGAAAAGTATTACGGCTCGGGAGGAGCGATTTATTGTTACAACCATGCTCCATAATACGGCAAACATCTGACGGCAGTGAAGTAACAAATCGACATCAAACCCTCGTGTACATCGACTATGTATACGAGGGACTCTTAGATGGCTGACCGGAGAATCTAATTTGACCCAACACAGACTCGCAAACACTATAAAATTTTTTGCTAAATTCGCAATTGCAATGGAAAATCTAGTAGCACAATTTTGTTACGTTCGCGAACGTGGACAATGGTTAAACGAAGAATGGGCAAAAGTTATGTTTTTTAACGAATCACAACTTACAGGTGAACCCGTGAAAAGTTTATCGACAGCCGGAAGAATGTTTTATTCCAACTTGTTTTGAGGAAAAAGTATTGTGCCGTTGAATCTATTATAGTTTCGGCTGAAATCTGAAAGATGTAACGAAGACTTAAATTAAAAATAATCTTACGAAGGCACTGAGGTGAGGTAGAGTAGCAGCCGACGATATTCTGCTGGTGAGAGCGCGTGGAAGTTGCCATGATCGGGAAAAGTGACTAACGGTCGGTGGTCGCGCGCCAGTCCACCCGTGGCCAGGGCATACTGTGGCAGCAACAGTTCACCTATACTGCGGCCCTCGTCGCCCTCGCTCCCGCATCCGTCGCATTCTGCCTCTGCAAAAATAAATGCATTATTCCTTAATATTAAGCTACAAACTTGCTGCAATATAGACCTTATATAGATCAGAATCAGAAAGTGTCCTGGTCTTTTTTTTCGCTTATGGCATTTAAATAGTGATCAAATTGGACAGCAAAGTTCTGTTCTTATTCAATAGCACTCTCCCTCTAGATTTGAACCATGTGCTATATAGACGCTTGCAAATTTACCAGTTGTCAATGCCACGCCACCGTACCTAACAGAGTTATAGGTGAACAAGAATCAATATCAAAGTTGTACAGTCTGCTGCAGCAACCCTCTCTTATATGTGAATTAGTCTAAATAATTACAATTGCCTTCCCTCCTCTACCTACCTCCTTGTCAATATCGTGTGTGTGTTTATATGCGGTTCACTCATAGCCGTGATTTAGCATGAATAAATATATATTATTCACGCTAACAAAGTACCTGTCCAATACACGTTATTATAAATATTATATTGCTTTGACACAATGTCATTGGGGCAATCAGAAATGATTACTTTCTACTTATAAAAAAACGTAATTGTGTTCTCTTCTTTTAACATACATGCTATTCATTATTTACGCGGTTCATATACATAGATATGTATAACACGTAATACTTTCAAAAACCTAGACCGCGTAGCTTCTTTAGTGGCTATAACACCTGGAGTAGTCTATGTGGTATCATACACGATTTTTGTATTTGCTTGTATGCAACGACAGGTGGATATCGATCGCATAATATTGTCGACGCGGCTGTTAAGAACAACTGATGGTTTCCCAACCAGCAATTCAGTACTATTATTTCAGCTCATAACACTAAAAAGTTCTATAAACGATTTATTAAGGGCACCGCTAAGTGCCACAGTGTTGTATAAAAGCGTTCGACAGTACATTATTGCTCTAAATGCTTAGAGAACTAAAAATACCTATAAACAAAGCATGTAAACGTTTACAACGCCATTTTATACGACCGTTATAGTCAAGTACGAGGGGAGGTCAAAAAGTTCGCGGGATGACTGGGAAAAAAGATGAAATGATACATTATGTTATTTTTCCTTTTCAATATATTCCCCCTTAACACGAATACATTTTTCGGATCTGGCATATAACTTATTAATACCGTCGAAAAAATAGGTTTTGTCTTGGGCGTCAAAATACGCCGAAATCGCCGACTTGACTTCATCATCGTCTCTAAATTTTTTTCCACGCAGCTCTTTCTTCATCTTTGGGAATAAATAAAAATCGCTAGGGGCCAGGTCTGGACTGTAGGGTGGATGGCGTAGTTGTTCAAAACCGCATCGATGAATGGCAGCCGTCGCAACATGACTCGTGTGAACGGGCGCGTTGTCGTGCAAAAGGAGTACACCTTTTGTCAGTTTTCCTCTTCTTTTTTCTTTAATAGCTTCTTTTAATCGGTCCAATAGGGAAGCGTAGTACTCTCCCGTTATAGAAACACCACGTTCTTTATAATCGATCAAAAGAATACCTTCAGTATCCCAAAAAATAGTCGCCATGATCTTTCCGGCCGATTGCGACACTTTAAATTTTTTAGGGGGTGGTGTGCCTTTTTTGTGCCACTGCATCGACTCCTGCTTTGACTCAGGCTCATAGTGGTGAACCCAAGTTTCATCACCGGTTACAATTCGGGCCATAATTTCTTCCCTATCTTCTCCACAGCGGTCCAAAAACTCGCGGGAACAGTTGACGCACTCACGTTTTTGCAGCGGCGTGAGCATTCTCGGGACCCACCTTGAACACACTTTACTCATGCCAAGATGTTGATGAAGAATATTTAAAATTGTGGTTTCTGATACTCCAACTGATGCTGCAAGTTGTTTCTTCTTCAACCTTCCGTCTTCCAATACAAGTTTTTCAACTTTTTCAATGATTTCCGGCGTAGTGGCCTCAATGGGCCGTCCAGGCCGAGGATCATCTTCAATTGACTCCCTTCCTTGCTTGAAAAGGCCGTGCCATTTGTAAATCATGGTTTTACCAGGAGCAGAGTCTCCGTAAACAGCTAACATCTCTTGCAAAATAGTTTGAGGCGTTTTTCCTTGTTTGGTGAGGAACTTTACGACGGCGCGATGTTCAATTTTCTCCATAGTGGCTAGTTTGTTCCCAATTTACTTGTTTACTCGTTTGTAACTCGAAAGCTAATGGCATATATAGTAATTATGAGTTACTCAAGTAGCGGCTACCTGGAGGAGCGACCTCACCCCCGCCAACCCCGCCATTCCGCGAACTTTTTGACCGCCCCTCGTATAACTAGTGCATAATAATATTGCTCTGTAAAACTGTTAACTGGTGCCTTTATTTATCTGATTTATGTAATAAGGGTTCCAAACGATCTGCAACAGTAGTTTCGTTATAGTAGTGATGAACACTCAACTACAGGGCGATATAGTGATATTGTGGATATTCAGTTATTTCGATATTCGTTAGTAGTTACAAAGTCTTTACAATAGAGTGTTTTTGTGAT
The DNA here is from genome assembly GCA_036419045.1 of Scirpophaga incertulas. Classification (NCBI taxonomy): domain Eukaryota; kingdom Metazoa; phylum Arthropoda; class Insecta; order Lepidoptera; family Crambidae; genus Scirpophaga; species Scirpophaga incertulas. The sequence goes on along the minus strand of CM071629.1, from coordinate 22,490,534 downwards.
GTAGTCTAATTTCAGGGTACGCTAATAAAACGTAAGTGTATTATAATAGTTTTAAATGCATACCTATTATAATTTTATCGATAAGTATATCACACATACACTATATAGTAAGTATAGTGCATGCTCTATTAGTTGTAGTGTCTATTAGACACTACAACTAATAGAGCAGAATTTTTAGATAACAAATTTTTTGGTGCCTAGTAATGCGCTTGTTGGTATTATAAATGGGTTCTATCACTATAATGACGCAAAAGTGGCACATACATGTAGATAAATGTTTCTATTAAATGACAGCTAAGTCCCAAAAAGTATTCTTGGCCTGCTTTTACAACAATATTCCGATATTTTGATACGGAAATTAATGCAACGTGCATTCTGCCGTAAAAAGAAAATAATGGATTTAAATAATTGGAAAAGATATAAACGCAGTGGAACTTATAGAAGTTAATAGACGATTTGCAAAAGCAACTTCGTCATCATCAAACAATCAAAGAAGTGATAGTAGCCAAAATCAAGTTGGAATTACAATTATGGGAAACGGTTCCGTACAAAATGTGCCGTACAAAGATATTATTTCTGAAGAGAGTTATTACTCTACCAATTTTTTTGAATCTTCAAGCAATGATTCAACTGATTCATTCGAAAAAGACCAACACTTATGTGACGGCGTGAAAAATTGGGCCATTAATTATAATATTTCGCATGAAGCAATACAACTACATAAACTACTAATATCATATCCCAAAGTAGGACAAGGATCATAACATATGCTGAAGAAACTATTCCCGAACTCCTAACCTTTAAGGAGTTCCACCTTCCATCATCAGCTCAGCAACATGAGATGACAACTACCAGACGTAAATACTTGAATAGTTTTAAAAAATACCAAAAACCATTGTAAGTGCGTATAAAATTTTAAGAGTTCCCTCGATTTATCCTGGCTCCCATTAACAGATGAAAATGGCCCCTGACCTGGTGAAAATGGGACCACTTTAGAAGTGAACTACTCTATCCAACAATTTTTTTTAATTTATCTGTTGATGGAAATATCGGTGAATATACATAAAAAAATTATACATACAGACGAATTGAAAACCTCCTCCTTTTAATTTTGAAGACGGTTAAAAACTATTATAGGTACGTAACCTTGATACAACTACGTGTCTTCCCGAAGATATAATAACTGGCTGGTTACATGATTAATTCACACTATTCGTCAGTAAGCAGTTTATTCAGTATTTTTTTATTACTTATGGTCTTAAGAAAGCTAGTAAAAAAACACTGTCTTATATTATACACTAGCGACCAGCCCCGGCGGCGCCCTGCCGGGTATAAAATATAATTGCATATTTCACTCATTGAAAAAATGATTAAAATCAATCCAGTAGTTTTGATTTATTCATTACTATACCTGTGCGAAGCCGGGGCGGGTCGCTAGTTATACATATAAACCTTCCTCTTGAATCACTCTATCTATTAAAAACACCGCATCAAAATCTGTTGCGTAGTTTTAAAGATTTAAGCATACAAAGGAACATAGGGACAGAAAAAGTGGCTTTGTTTTATACTATGTAGTGAAGTATTCAGTCATGCTCACACAGAACCCCAGTTTTAGGTTGAATCCACGATGACTGACAGTGAAAACATTATCACAACAAGCACTATAATGGCTCTAAGAAAATCGAAATCACTTTAAATTTCGAGGGGGGCACTTAAAATTCACGGTAAACCTATACCTAATTTATCAGTAAATCTGCAGTCGCACATCATTTCCACCGTAATAGACTATATTATAATAATAAAATAAAATCTTACTCACCTCAGATTGCTTTTAACCTTTTGTAAAAGAAATTAATTATTTTTTGCACTCTGCACCAATGTGAAATAATGAATCGTGAATAACTCTGGTATAGTACGAAGTTAGAAAGTGATATACGTGAACGTACAGAAGTTGACATATTAATTGGCAATAAATGAATTTAAGTTTACTGACCAAGGCGCCGGCATGTAAAGGTCAAGAAATTTTAATGTAGGGCCCCGACAGCACAGTGGGCTTTTTCAGGTTTTATTCGTCGTCGTTTAAGAGTCGTCCGTGAATGTCATTCACTTCAATTGTTTTGTTTATTTGTTATCATACGCAGGGAAAACAAAATGATTCAATTTCGGTGCACACTAACGATTAACAAAAAAAGATTAATAACAACACTAATCGTTGTTAGAGAAAACTTTGACATAAGGTGATAGTCATAATATTTGTACATGGATGGACTTTTGAATATTACTTAAATTATTTGGATTTGAGCTGATTTAACTCCCCAGGTTCACAACATTTATCAAAAATCTCACCGTTCAAAATGAAGAAAAGTTTCTTTTTTTATGCTTATCTGTCTATCATAAAATTGCTTATTGTGTAATATAATAATATTTTAATTTATAAATATGTATCAATGTTCGTATCCACACTATAGAAGAAGTCACGTTTAGTCAACAATATCTAGTGTTTAGTGTAATATATGTACTAAGTAGTTCAATATACGTACAATTATAAGGGTACACAAGAGTACTGGGCTAAGCAAGGTCACGGTCAGTTCAGTTCTCGGACGTAGACACGTCTTTGTGAAATCTAGGCCTAATATGAATGGGTATTCATAAAAAGAATATCATAACTTCAGAAGATTTTTGTGCTATCCTAAAAGTATATTTACTTGATAATCTGTTAATTTACCTGTTAAATATTAACATTTTGCCTTTGAGATTGCGGTTCCAAATATTAATGATTGAGAATAGTTTGAGATATGTAAGTGACAATGTTATAAGTTATATGAAGAAAATTATGAAACTATTTGAGGTATTTTATTTGGTATTATATGTTGGAATGTATGCCAGTACTTCAAATAAATATTATGATGTAGGTATAATCTTTAGTCTATGTTGTTCTAAATAAATAAATTAATGACATCAATATAAAATAATTATGAAATATTTGAAATAGTAACAAATTCCCTGTTGTTTATGGATTCAGGAGTAGGTTATTGAACAATGCAATAATATGAGATGTAGGTAGTTCGTAAATAATGCAAAAGACGGAGTTCCAGTTGAGATTTGGACTACGTGGGCGACAGCGGCGTTACCAACGGGCCGTTGATTTTATTGGTCAATGTCACATTAAAACATTTTTTAAAACTTATAAAAATAAAAATTGAGTTGAATTATCTCGGTTTGATTTGGAAATTATATTAAAATTGAAATTCAGCAAATGCAGCAAATATACAAAGGGAACGTGCAGTATCGATCTAAATTCAAACTATGTAGTTATCACTCGCAGTATCATCCACTTGAAGGGACTAACTACCTTATTATATTCTGGAGAATACTCGATTTCATAAAATATCTCCGAAGAAATTCATTTGACTGGGTATTATTTTTTCAAAATAACATAGATTAATATTATTATTAACGTAGCTTCGATTGTTTTGATGATTTTTAAAATTTTTATAGAAATCATATTAAATAATCATTATATTTTTGTTTTATAACTATTTCAACATTAAAATTTAATATATTACAAATAAAAGTATTTTTGAAATATATAAAAGTTACCTAATATTACATGTTAAGTTATTGGTGAAATAAAATCTTTTCATCCTACCTACGCCTACCCTAACTACGTTAGGGCGATTAGGCCTTAGTCAACCACGCTGGCCCCGTGCGGGTTGGTTGACTACGTACACCTTTGAATCGCTTCGCAGATGTACGCAGGTTTCCTCACGATGTTTTCCTTCACCGTAGGAGCGTCGGATAAATGTACATATGAAATTCGGAACGAAAAACACATTCGTACACGGTGGGGATGAGATCGTGGGCCTCCCGATTCTATGCGGCGCACAAACCAGTGCCGAGACCACAGCGCCACCGACGCTCTAATCTAAATAAAATCTACATTTACCATTATCTGTAACTTGCACGAGATATTAATATATCGATACAGTATAATTGAGAAATTATTTTATTAAGTAGGTACTTTCCTTGTCACCTCTAGGCTGAGTTTAGTCGGTAAGGTCAGTCAACAATTTACAATTGAATGTGTTTAAATTCTGTTTAGTATACAGGCTTTCTCACTATTTGTCGTACATACCTATTGCAGGCAAAGGATTCTTCTATGTTAATTTTCATTTTATGATTACCAAAAAATACTGTTTAAAAAGACCGGCTTCTTACCTTTGGCGTTTTTCCGACCAAGAAGGTCAGTAGAAAGAAGCCTGGCGAACACAACAGCTTATTTGGTGTTGTTCATTAACAACACTGAATAAGCTGTTGCTGTGTACAGCATTCTCTACGAGTATTATATGGCTGGTAATTAAACTGCTGTCCTATTGAAGCGGCAAGATTATATAATTTCAGAATTACATACATACATACATACACTCACGCCTTTTTCCCATGGGGGTAGGCAGAGATTACGTCTTTCCACTTGCTACGGTCTTTACATTTTCAGAATTGGCGGGTCAATATTGAATATTGAAAGTATTTTCTTGTTGCAGAAGAGAAGATCTGTGACATTCATAATTTACCGGCAAGGAAAATTGTTTATACAATTTTTATAATTAAGTATTAGAGTTTATATATAGGTACCTTTTTGAAATTATTATGACATTGCGTGATAACAAATCAGAGAAGTAAAAATAAACATCATGTTTGATTCGTTATCGAAATTTTTACGATATATTTCGTCTAATGAAACGAAAGCCAATGTCATTAGTGTTACTTGGGTCACAGGGCCAGACCCTATTTGTAGTGTTCTCTAATCAACTGTCGGTTCTTATCTAGTTTCTTATGACTTAATTTGTATTTCAGTAATTATTTTAAGACTTGTTAATAAAAGCTCAGATAATAAATGCATTCCTTCTAATCTAATGTATTCATTAGTTATATACTTTAGGCATTCCCCAAGACGATTTGCAGGATTCCAAATTATTTTATGGCCAAGAAGTGAATCATGTACTTTGAGATAAAACTCAACTGTTGTTTTCCAGCTCTTCACCATCAATTTTCATTTATCAATTTTTTCGCAGGAATATATATATTCTCCCGTTGTAAAAAATTCCTATGTCTTTCTTTTGATTTCAAACTACCCCTATATCAACTTTCATTAATATAGTTGCGGTATTTTTGTATATCCCCTATTCTTACCCCTTTAGGTTAAACTTTTTACAAACTTTGAATATCGTATTTATTTATATCTAATCAAAAAATAAGTGATATATATCTAGTCAACTAAAAATGAAATACATTCCATACAAACTTTCATCGCCTGTTACAACCCCTTATTCGCATTATAAACATCCCTTTGTCCTTTCCCGGGCTCTACACTATACGAGTACAATTTCATTTTAATTGATTCAGTAGTTTTGACGTGAAAGCGCGATAGACAGACAGAATTATTATTCGCATTTATTATAAAATATATTAGTAAGAATATTATACGTTATGTTTGATTCAAAACTTTTAGTACCTATTTAAAAAGAAACCATTTTGTTAACAGCAAGCTGTATTTTTGAAAAAGTCCTTTCAGTCCTACTGACTTAGCAATCACAATCAACTGGAAATTGTTAAACTGTTTCAATTATATTTGCCATCAAATATCACAGCATTACATAGAAAGGGATTGTAAAATGGCTCATTTTCCAAATAAATAAGTTAAAGAAGTATGTATTCATGTGAAGCCGAGCAAGATAACTTGTTGGTTAACTGTAAGTGAATTATAAATACAAATAATATTGTGATAATTGCATAAGGAGATTTAATGTGATTAGTTAGATTATAATCTTATGATTTTTAGATATTTTATAAAGTTTTCAGTTTTTGTACCAAGTTTCTTGTGCCGGTCATCCATATTCACCAGCTGTCAGACAAGAGAAAAGAATAGAAGAAGAATATGAGCGAAAGTTGCGTGATAGACTTGAGAGTATGAACGAAGTTTGTGAGATAGAAAACATATGGAAGTTTGTCAAGGAGCAAATAGTGAGTGTGGCAACTGACGTATGTGGTGTGATTAAAAGAAAAAGGGCGACAAGAGAAGAGAGTATGGATGGATGAAGACGTGCAAAAAGTAGTGCAAGATAAGAAGAAAGCATGGAGAGATTGGTTGGCACAAAGAGCTAACCAGAGAATGCAAGTGAGTACAGCTGAAGATACAGAGGAAGCCAAAAAGAAGTACAAAAGTGTGAAGGCATTAGTGAAGGATGTAGTAAATAGAAAGAAAGAAGAACGTAAAGATGAGTTTGATCGCAGGCTCTCTGATAATTTCCGTTCCAACATAAAGTGTTTTTGGAAATCCATTAGGACAGCTCGAGGAAAGAGTACAAACTCGGAGCTGGGTAATATCAGGGGCCACGATGGAGGTATGATTAAGGGTGAGGAAAGAGTGATGAAGAGATGGAAGGAGTATTTTGAAAGTTTGTATGAAAGAGCAGACCAGGGCGAACAGGACGATTATGTGTACATGGAACAGGATTGGAATGAAAGTGAAATAAGTATGGAAGAGATAGTGAAAGCTCTCAAAAGTATGAAAGCGGGAAAATCTGCTGGGTATGACAGGATTGTGGTAGAGATGCTACGAGCTGGAAAAGGTCCCGTCGCAAAACAGCTGCACTGCCTTTTCAACTTGTGTTGGGTGAACGGCCGAGTACCTAAAGATTGGTGCGAAGCCGTCGTAGTCCCACTATACAAAGGAAAAGGGTCGCGGTTGGATTGCAAAAACTATCGAGGAATAAGTCTTCTCAGCGTCGTTGGCAAATTGTATGCTAAGGTTCTGATAGAAAGAGTCATAAAAGAGACGAGTGATAGAATCTGGGACGTGCAAGCAGGATTTAGAAAGGGAATGGGATGTACGGATCAAGTCTTTTCCTTACGATGCATTACTCAGAAATTTCTGGCCAAAAGCCAACGAGTATATTGCATATTCGTGGACTTGGAAAAGGCTTATGACAGAGTGGTGAGAAATGAGTTGTGGTCGGCATTGTCCATGCATGGAGTGAGCAGCAGCCTAATTCGAGCATTAAAATCTCTCTATGTGAATTCTAATGCTCGTGTTAGGATAAATGGTGCATACACAGAACCGTTTCACATCGAAAAAGGTGTGAGGCAAGGGTGTGTAGCATCTCCATGGCTGTTTAACCTATTCATGGATCAGTGCCTGTCGAATTTGAAAGAGAGTGAATGTGGTTTACGCATGAATGAGTTACTTGTCAAATGCCTACTGTACGCTGATGACCAAGTAATATTGGCATCATCGGCCAGTGAGTTGCAGGAGATGGTAACTGTTATGAATGACGCTTTAAATGATAAAGGAATGAAAGTGAACGTAAGTAAGACCAAGGTATTGGTGTTTGAAAGAGACGTAAATATGACATTGTGTGACATTATGATAGAAGGAGAAAAAGTAGAACAAGTAGAAGAGTTTGTATATTTGGGATGTATGTTTACAAGGGATGGAAGGTGTGATAATGATATAGAGAAGCGAGTGAAAGCTGGTAACATGGTGAATGGGGCCATGCATACGTTTCTGAGTAGTCAGAAAATTTCAGAAAAAGCGCGACTAGCAGTGCATGAGGGCGTGCTGGTCCCAACATTAATGTACGGAAGTGAAAGTTGGGTATGGGAGAAACGACATGAAAGCAGAATAAATGCAGTAGAAATGAGAGCTTTGCGGAGTATGGCAGGAGTAAAACTGAGTGACAGATTGTATAATGAAGTGATTAGAAAGAAATGTGGTTTGAAAGAGGATATCGTGACAAGAATAGAGAAAGGGATGCTTGGGTGGTTTGGGCATGTGGAACGGATGGATGAAAGTAGACTGACCAAAATGATTTATGAAGCTGGAGTGAGTGGAGACACGGGACGAGGAAGACCTAGGCGAACATATTTCGAACAAATCGAAAGTGTCCTCAAAAAAGGCCAGGTCAGAAGTACCCGCAATCGTCGAGCATGTATGAGGAATGTTATGAAAGTAGATGAAGCGAAAGAGATATGTAAGGACCGTAGCAAGTGGAAGACGTAATCTCTGCCTACCCCCGTGGGAAAAAGGCGTGAGTGTATGTATGTATGTATGTATGTATGTCAGACAGCAACCCAAAAAAAAAAACTAATTAAAGCAACATTTATTGTGGTCAACATAACTTATTACGGTGAGCAAGTTGATAGTATTTTTTTTTTTATTTTACCTTAAAAATATTAATAAAATATGGAAACATCGTTACATATATTGTACAAACTTTCACAATTATATTATAAAACAATATTACATGCATGGATGAACTAGAATTAGCCTAGTACACAACATTAGACTTAATATGACAAAACGGCAAAAATGAACACTTCGTGCCAACTTTTAAGCAATTTAATTTCTCAAAAATCTTTGCTATCGTGTTCCGTGTTTAAATGTTATTAAACTAGAATAACTTTCGTTTTTAGCTGTTTTTTACTGTGGTAGGTACAAATATTTCATAGCTAATGTTTTCGGGGCGATGTAAAAGAAGATATTTTGTAGAATGTTTCTCAAGAAATTCTAACTCCATTAGGCACAACAAAACTTTCACCCTTTCCGTGGATGCGAATTCATTTTTGCGATTCATATTTTTGTGGTGCTTTACAAAATATTGCTAGTACAAAGCGTTCAATAAGTATTTACATAATTCTAATTTTTCAAAAGTACTTTTCATAGTTTAAAGTGAGAAATGAAATGAAAAACATCAACACTGAACAACTCATATTTAACACAAAAACAAATCATGCAAACACTTAATATTTTTGCAACATTTTCACTTGCCTAGTTTAACAGTTCTGAACACAAACAAGCTCAGCCTCATCTGAGCCACAAACAAACTGTGCAGAGAGTATTTTATGAGACACATCGGTGCGCGTGCGCATGCCAATGCGCCGGCCGCTCGCGTAGTACTGTCGTGCCAAACGTTTTTCTACAGAAACGTTCCGGTAACTCATAATAAATAACATACACCAATTCGGACCGGTCGAATTATTTAACTTAATAATATATGAATCTCTTAATCTATATGAAAAATTGCAGCCGTTATGCTTGCGCGCACTGCGTAACGTTGATAATTACAGCACATATATACTTCTTACTAAAAATGTGTAATTATGGGTATTATTTACATATTATCGAGTACAAGCTGTGACCGACAGGTGATAGTTCAATTATAATTATCGGATAATATTTACCTCGTAATCCGAAACACTGCATTGTTCGTCGCACGCGACAACATACGCCGGTCGCGACCACAACACCGATACTACTGTTGTCCCGCTCGGTCATCACAGCGTCCCGCGACATACGACCTTCGTATTACTGACATAGAGCACACCTACTCGCTAATGGTAACCACAAACCACAAAATGAATTCTTAATTTTAAATTATAGCTGCTATAACACAAAGTGCGCAACGAACCGCATCTAGGCGAAGTATGAGGTAATTGGAAAGCGTTATCGGGACGAGCCTACAATCATTGAGATAAACGGTGGATCAAAATACTTGATACTGCTACAGGAAATTGATAGTTGTATATTTTAGCAAATGTTTATTTAGCCATTTGTTAAGTAATTACCGTTAGTCTTAAACTCTTAATTAATCCTTTTAAGCATGTTTAGAATTATTATTATTAATAATAAATAAATATAGAATAAATGCATGTTACTCTGCAAGGGATCACTAGTACCATTCAAGTCCCATACAGTTTGAAAAGCTGATTAAATTGCAAATGTTCCAAGAAATAGAAAATTACATTGCATTCTTAGAAATAAATTTATATGACCAGTAAGTTTGAATTGAATATATAACTAGCCTTTAGCATGAACAAAAACGTTAGATTTTAATTTACTTAGAATGATAATACCATATTTTTAGCCTTAAAACAATTACGATTAAGACATGGCAAACAGATATTCATTACATTACGTCTGTTTTCCTCGTAAAATATAAACGGCGGAAAATTCAAATACTGATCTGATCTTAGAATAGGTGTCAGAATCTGTGACGCGACAAATCTGTTTCTTACAACTGCATCAGCTGATTATACGCTGGGTGGACACAGTTGAGTGCGAATGCAGCTGAAGCGTGGCGAGTACTCTAGTTGGTGATGGAACAAAACTTGGGATCCTATGCATGTTTTAAGTTCTATTACATCATTGTAAAACGAGATAAAATATAGATAGAAAAATAATGACCCCGACCATCTTAAGAAACGCAAACGCACAACGCACAATACGGTTAAAGTTGTAAATATGGCTTAAAATGTCAGAAAATGGTAGCTATTCAGGCGGGCTCAGAAGCTCAGGTAATGTTATCTGTACATGTAACACACAAAATAGATAAATCCTTATCGCTGTCGCCTCTCACCCTTCTCTAACTTATATGTACACAGTGAAGTTAGAGTGAAATATGTGACGAAGCGATGACTATGTATGGTATTTTCGATTTTAACATTACAGGCACCCCATTCGTTGACTCTTCTTCTCTCGTGGGAAATTTAGTCATAAATAATGATTGAAACTAAAAACTGTTTTGACAAATAATTATTGAAATGTTGCCAGTACAGTAATGAATATAAAATGCATAAAATGATAGCATATGGTTAGGCACGAAGAAGGATATGCATGCGAGGAATGTCAGTACTAAAATTACGTACGGTAGAAATGAATGAAATAAGAAAACGTAGATATTATTCTCATATGCATGTCATATATTAATTTCCCGCTATTTCACACCAGTAATATAAGGCTAGTGTGTGTGTGTGTGTGTACTTTGACTGCAGTTATTTCAGCTAGAATTGTTTCTGGATATCCTCGGTCGGGATAACTTACTATTATTACATAGCACTTACGTAATGCATTAAAATTTAGCATACCTACCAACATTATTAGTCCATTCTTTTACATTGCCTTTGGCAGACTAGAAGAATCAACAGAAATAAGCCCTCTGTGAACAAATTGTGCACGGGTCACGAATCCACTGTATGATGCTATGTAGTTGGGGAAACATATTTTATATGCATATTTAGCACTGCGAGCAAGACAAAAACTGACTGCTCAGCATACGCGCTAACATTTACTGATATCCTTTTAATCGATATACCTAATATATATTCAAGAGTTTCGTTCGCGACTGTACTTTTAATAACAAATTCGTTAGGTATAGCTTTGTTAAGATTGACCCTCTATATACACTTTCAATCTTCGTAATATTATCTATCACAAAGTTCTAAATATTACAACGTATTTTAAATTGTGCGATAACCGGCTGTCGATGAGTTTTTTATTGGGTTAACTATTGATTGCTTACACATACATATGATTATGATATTTTACATACGATATACAATTTCCCGTGTAGTAGCCATTATAGATTGCTTGAACGCCACATGAACTAATAAATACAAAAAGCGTGTAGTTATATTAGTATTCATTACAAAATTATATTCATTGAAACTTTACAAATAAAAATATATCTATCATTAAAAAAAAGTTGATGACAATTAATGATATAACTAAAATGAAATTAAATATTAAGATGAAGATTCAATTCCAGTAAAGCTACAATATGAAATCAATAATAATATTTAGAATATATTAAATTAAAAGTAAATAAATGTTTTTGTTATTTATTAATATATGCATGCAATGATAATGACAGGAAGGCTTTATTTCAAACTAGCTGTGCCAGCGACTTCGTCCGCGTGGAATAGTTATTTTGAGCATCATATTTATTTTTGCAACAACCACCTCAGCTGTTACCCAATCTTGACAACGCGACATATCCAAATTTGATCACCATAAAAACGATTCTAGTGAGTTAACATTAAAAGATAGACATATACTATCGCGGACATTTTTTAGATCATTTTAAGAGGAATAATTCTTTCATACATATTTATTTAGAACCGTTTTCGCAGCGCATGCAACGCCCTCAAAATGAATAATTTTCACCGTTTTTTCCACATTTTCCATTATTTCTTCGCTTCTATTAGTCGCAGCGTGATGTTATGTAGCCTAAAGCCTTCCTCGATTAATGGGCTATTCAATAAAAAACCTAATAACGTAAAACCTAATAACTTTTTTTTTATTAAACTTTAAATGTAGACTTTTGTAAATTTTCACCCAAAACCATTTAAAATCAGTATAAAAAAATCCGGTTGGGCAAGATTTTTTTATTGGGGCCTAAGAGGTAGCCAAAGACCCCTCCAACCATTGAATTCAATTTGGCACACGATGCACCAAACACCCTGTATAATAGGTATCCACATTTATTATTTCGTACTGCTCAAAATGATATACATTTCAAGTCGTATGTACATTGCTTAATATAGTAGAATTTACTTTGTTATTTGTTCTTTATTATGGTTCTGGTTGTGTTCTACGAATAATCTTTTTGGAGAATGTTTGTAATTCTCGGCTTATCGACCAGAATTTGGAATAAAATATATTCGTAAAGAAAATTAGAAACGTGCCCATCTAATAATGAAATTGTGTACGTCATTATGAAGATGGCTGTGCTTTATAAAAGGTAACTATATTAAATTTGTTATGTATTCCACGTATTCAAGTGCAACACAATAGCTGACGCGGACTGGCTGCTTTGTCCCACCATCCGGCACGTCAAGTGCTAACTATACACTATCTCGCAATAAACTGATAATACATGTAGGAAAAAGGTACATTAATTTTATAAAGGTCGCTTGACTAAGACAAAATAGGGCTACCTATATATTTTATAACAATTGTTTATAAACTAGTAAGTCTGTGCAGTGACGGATTTGGAACTGTATCATGGTTCTCTTCCTTCCCGAAGATATCGCAATAGATGACAACTTATATTAATGTTCAGTAGTTGTACCCATTTGATATTTGACTTCTATAGAAAAAAAGTCAACGTTACAAAAAAATAGTAATATAATATACCTAAATAATACCCTTTCGTAATTCGTCCCATTTAAACACATGTCATCAAAATAATTAATTACCTATAGCATATAGGTTCCTAAAAACTAAGGAAATACAGTTATTGTAAGACAACATTTATGTTGTACTCTAATTTTCCAAGGCAAAGTTAAGATTACGTTACCGTTGGCGAGATTGACAAAACAATACTGTTTAAAGTGACTCCGTAACCGTTTCTAAAAACAAAGAATAATGAGTCGAGATAACTTTTCGTTCGTTTTCCTATAAGTCTACCTTATGGAATTGTCATTGCCTTTTCTACAATTTCAAAAATATTGACATGATATAGTTTTACTAAGTTGTCTCCATAATTGTGTTATTTTAATATTATTGCAATTAAGCTAAATATATAAACATATAATTACTCCACGATGCATGATTATACCTATAGATAAATGTACAATTAATGTACTTCTTTATGTTTTCTATTTTAACCAGATCAGTTCCCGGTCGCTAAATATCTGGAAATCACAATAGCTAATTTTATCCACAGTGTTTTGACAAGGCAGTAATAAGTTAGTTGAAAATACGGAGAAAAAATTTACCAAGTATATTATGTGTAAGAAAAACACTTCGGCTGATCCTTGACATACAAGTAACGAACAGAATTTTGGGAGCAACTTCCCTAATGGGTTTTAATTCTGATTGGGATTGTAGATGATCTGCATAAAACTTCAACACTATTGGATTTAAAATTAAATATCGATATACTAATGATTGTACATTAAAAATATAATCACCAATCTGCTAAAATCGCTGACCGCCAAAGTAACAGGCAAAACTGTTAGCGGAATGTCGTAAAATTGAATAACGATTATCTGATTTCAGATTTTGTAAATATTAATTTTTAGTTCTTTACATTGCAGAATATGACTCGATGATGTAAGAAGATTTATATGCATGCTTGTCCGACAAAGCAATCCTCAGTCTGGCCACAATTGCATTAAAACTGTATAGTGCTAAGCCAATGAAAACTGTGGAACACCAACCTGTGTAAGGAGGCTCAAATAACAAATCTCATTACAGTAACAGTTATATATCATGTTGATATTTAAATTTAACTTATTTACATTGCTTACGGGTATTCAGAAGCAGATTGCGATCCTATACCTAAGCACAGCGATCCAAAACATTTTGTTGCTTGATGAAATATTTTTTCATGATAAATTAGTTTAAGGTTTTCAGAAAACAAACCTCTTCCAAACGTAATCTCCAACTTGTTAGGCACTTCGAAACGTATTCTCATATCACTTTTCTGGTGGCCACATTTGTCACTGTTTTTCTTTAATTTGAACAACGCTGATCTAATTTCAATGAGTATTGAATGAATTTAAAGAAAAAAGAATACTCCGTAATGTGAATTTCTAAATGTAAAATATTTGATATAGAAAATAAATATAGAATTTCCCACAATAATAAAATACAAAAAATCGCGTAGGAGGGCTTGTTCTATAGCAAATCGCGTGCCGCGTTGACAACGGAACGCAGACTGACTGGTTTGTGCGTTCGAGTCCGTCCTTCCGCAATGGGATGGCTCCCGCCGCGCCGCCCTACATACGAGTCTACTACTAAACTAAAATCTGCATTGGCAATAAGATGTGACGTAATCGCGATAAATCCCACAATTAACAATTTAATTTTCAGTCGTTGTATGGCTAATATCATCAACAAATCTGACAATTGAGCTTAAGAAATCAAATAACACCATGCACAAATATATGTTTATGCGATGGGTGAAATTTTCTCAAAAATCTAATTTGAAAGTAGATGATACTGTTTATATGGCCAAGTGGTATTCGGGACCCAGGTCTAAATTTTGGATATGTTGTTCTCCTGGTCGAGCTGAGCAAAAAATGTAATGGTCGCAAAAAAGTTAACGACGCATTTTCCCGCTAGGGGTTTTATGAACTTTCGGTAAAAAAAACAGTTTTTTATTTAAATAATACACAAATCTGATGTATTATAATATATTTTACGTATTTTTAAAATAGTACAAGCCTAACTAGATAGCGTTAGATTAAATAACATTGAGGTGAGGAGACCTACTGTAAGGTCACATGCCTGTCACATGTCACTTTTTCTAAAAGTTGAATATTCTGAATCAGCTCGTCAAGGAGAACAACATATCCAAAAATCTGCTGATTCTGTCGAAAGCCACGATTTTCTAATTCAGGCTTCAGAGCCTCCTAGCGGGAAAATGAGTCGTTAACTGTTTTTGCTAATGGTCGCAAAAACAGTTAACGACTCATTTTCCCGCTCGGGGGCTCCGCAATTTTTGTTCAGCTCGACCAGGAGAACAACATATCCAAAATTTAGACCTGGGTCCCGAATACCACTTGGCAATATAAACAGTATCATCTACTTTGTCGAAATAAATATCAAATGTAGAGTAGAAACCACCAGAATAAATATTGTTGAGGAATTTAAAAACAGACATTTATGACTATTATTTTCACTAGTGAATTTTAAATGCTAATAGCTATAAAGTGTTTTGATATTAGAATAAATAAGATGTAGAAGATTTAGGTCTATTATTGCATTATAATCAAATTTTTGTATTTAAGTATATACTGGACCCTCAGAAAAAAAAATGATTTATTGCTGATTGAGGTGTCAGTAAAATTATGTTCTTCATCGAAAACTTTAATCTATATATGTAATATAGAACTATATCGAAAAGCGCAGGGAGTGCTATAAAAATTTGTTCCTTTATATATAATAAATACCTAAATTAAAATAATACAATTTTAATTTTTGATTCTATTATTACTGCGAAATATATATCTTACTCCACGAGTTATTGTATTGGTTTGAATTTGGTAGAGTCATGGTTGATAATTGCTTACGCCATTGTAAAAAGTACCTACATTCGGCAACTATAGCCGTAGATGTCAGTAAAAAAGAGAATAGCAAGGAAACTACGGAATCTATTAACAGATAAAAACGAGGCAACTTATTATAACCTTTTTTTCATAGTTGACGCGTTAAAATGGTAGTCACCAACAAGCCATTTACATTTACACTCCCAAATTGCCACTATTAGGTAGGTACAAGCGACATAAGGGCTGTTTCAACATCTACATCACAATAATAATAATATCAATATATACATCTAGTATGATACCACATCTAGTAGATATCAATTCAAATGCAAAATGATTCTATTTATCTAATAAATAAATATACAAAATCACTAAGCCACGTTTTCTGTAATTTTTTATAGAGATCGAATTTACACATATTTTGCTTTTTTTATTAGGAAAATTAATAACAAGTTAGCTTAATGCATTTTTACTACAATATTACACTATTTAGTAGAATCTTATTGTACTACGGAACAAAGTGAAAAAAATAACGTGTAACAGTAATTATATTACTAAATATCAACACTGTAACAATGGAATGCGGATTTCGGATGAGTAAAGTTACAGGCAAATCTTCAACCAATTTAGTTAATTGGTAGAAGATTGGACGGCTTTCAAAAGGCGTCGTTACTTGATACTTACTACATATATATTATACTGCCATTACACTTATTACATAGGAGAAAATTATTAGCATTCTGCGAATTCACCGAACGGGTGCTGGATCTATAGTGTTACAGAGAACCAGAAGCAGCGATTTGGTCTTGTGACCCCGTGTATAGGTTTAGGGGTCCTTTACGATTCCTCTGGCTCTTCTCTCTATTTAGCCATATAAATATGTATGTAATATTGGAACATATAAATAATCATATTAGTGCTGTGAGACAATCCTTCTTGCCAATTTCTACATTTATGGGATCCGCGGATACGGCGACCCGGGATGGAACACGCCCCTTCCGTGGCCGGGGGGCGTCGTCGGTGGAGGAGACCGGGGGAGGTAGTGTAGCCTCCTCCGAGGAGGGCTCCCCTGTATCGACGGGGGCGCGGAGGCTGGGGGTTCCCGGGGGCTCCCTACATGCCTGAGGAAGGCCATCCCTGAGGTTATTAGTGGGTAGGCCTCCCCCTTCTGGGGAGGAGAGCCCCACATAACCGCCGGCTCGCCACAGCCGGGGCATGCAACTTAATGCATTTTCCTCAGGGGTAACAAAAATAAAAAAGGTACACTATTGTTTTTGATGGGAAATAGCAACAGTCCCGTGTGAAATGTTAGATAATAAGGCACGAATGGCCGGATTGCATTGGCCATAAGGCCCGATCATCGATATCCGAGATGTAGGGTCTTAATATACAAAAAATTTGGGTTAGAACCCAAATAACAAACAAAGTATGGCAATAGGGTAAATTTATACCGTCAAATATATTAGGGCTTTGATTTGGTATATTTGGCGTTGCAAATCCTTGGGTTCTATTTTATTTCAATAATGGACTTAGCCATCAGTGTTTCAGGCTATCGAGATATTTATCAAATTTTTATCCGATATTCAACTTAATGACATACGCTTAGACTAATATATTACTTACTATATAATATTGGAAAATCAAAACCTACTATATGTTAAACTTGTTACTAATGTTATAGGTATATTGTATTATTATTATTATTTCTCTTTCTTCTTATTGTATTATAGTAAGTTTGCTTTTCATTAGATAATGCTTACAGTAAGAATATTGATGTCAACCCGCGCTGTTTCAGTCATTCATTATATATCATAGAATTTAGTAGTAGAATATATTTTGTCGTATTAGAAATATATATATTTATTCTATATTTCTTATTATTTAAAGCTTAAACTAGGTATATATTTGTTTTAACTTTTATAAGTCTATGTTGAAGGTTCTCATAACTCTAGTGATCAATATCTAGATGCCCGCCGTTCAATATCTTCAGACTCCGATATTGATGATCTTGAATTGAATATCAAGTTAGAAGCAGTTTTCAGAGACAAATCCTCGTTTCTCAACCTCATGCATATTAACGCTCAGAGTATTGCAGTCCACTCAGATCATAAGCAGCAACAACGCTCCCTTAACTCCCGCTTAAACTGTAAACGCCCCAAGTCCAATTAGTAAAAAGGGAACGCCATAAACCACCGCACAAATATTTATAATAAACATATATACATACAAATAAATAAAATTGGAGTGTCCGTTTGTAATATTAAAATAACCGCTTTCTACTACATGCATATGAATGTATATACGGTACAAATACCAAAATACATATTTTTAAAATGTTTGTCTGTCTGTCTGTTTGTTCGACTAATCTCTGGAACGACTGGACCAATTTGGACGGGACTTTCACTGGCAGATAGCTTATGCAATAAGGAGTAACATAGGCTTTTATTTGACTAAAAAAACTATTTTTTTTATTATATTCCACGCAGACGAAGTCGCGGGCACAGCTAGTATTATCATATAATTTTAAGTCTAGTCTTAAAATAAAGAATATTATTAAATTTATTTTTTTACACTTGCGAATCGTTGTATAGTAAGAATAATCTATGTAATAGTTGAATAGGGTGGGTATTCAAATAGTAGTTGTTCGCTAATTTAGTTTGTATCATTTGTATTTTGTCTCAAAAGACAACATTGTTTTGGTTCTTTTTATAACAGCAGCATATGGGATCGAATTGTGCTAAGGTATTAGTAAGGCAAATGTCCATATTTTTTATCATTAAAATTATTTACACCGCAAATAGATGAATTTTATACAGACATTACTGAATAATTGCAATAGCTCACCGTTATTCAAAATTGTCGAAATACTCGAATACAATTGGTACAAGTTTATTCCTTTACATATTCCGTTTATGATAATCGGATAATCATTCTGCATTTTAGGACGATGAACTACTTCTAAACCAATTTAAATAAGTTTCCAATATTTTTTTTCTGGTTTATATACGAGGGGCATGCCAAAAGTTTTTAGATCTCTTTACTTAATAATTTGATACTGGCAAGTAATAGGTACACCATCTAATGAAATCGAATATGTTCCATATTCATTAGTTTTTTTTAAGAGGCTCATTTTTGTAAAATTTCGGCGGGAATTTGTTTGCAAAAATGGAACTCAGTCGACGTGATTTTCGCGCTATAATTTACTATGACTATAAAAAAAGTTTAAAACCCAAGAATATGAACTGTTGGTGGCTACTTTTGGTGAGTCTGCTTGTTCACGAGCAATAGTTTTTAATTGGTTTGCTGAGTTCAAGAGAAGGAAGGGGTAGCTTTGAAGATGAAGCGAGGTCGGGTCGCCAGCTAAGAAAACGTTGAAGCGGCTGAAAAGTTAATCTGGGAAAACCGCCGAATTACATACGTAGAGCTTGAGTGAGAACTGGGTATTGGATCAGCAGCGCTGCAAATTATTATACACTAGCTGTGCCCGCGACTTCGTCCGCGTGGAATAGTTATTTTGCGCACCTCAGCTGTTACCCGATCTTGACAACGCGACATATCCAAATTTGGTACCATAAAAACGGTCATTGTGACTAAACCTTAAAAGATAGACATATGCCGTCGCGGACTTTTTTTTAGATCATGTATAGAGGAATAATTCTTTCATACATATTTTTTGTGTATCTTGAACCGTTTTCGCAGCGCACGCAAAGAAAGCCTTCAAAAATGAATAATTTTCCCCGTTTTTTACACATTTACCGCTCTGTCTTTGCTCCTATTGGTCATAGCGTAATGTTATTTAGCCTATAGCCTTCCTCGATAAATGGACTATCCAACAAAAAAAGAATTATTCAAATCGCACCAGTAGTTTCGGAGATTAGCGCGTTCAAACAAACAAACAAACAAACTCTTCAGCTTTATATATTAGTATAGATGATCGCCTTTCTATTCGGAAACGTTGTTCAAGATGGGTGCCGCATAAACTGACCGACGACCAGAAAGATCGCCGGGTAGATTGGTGCCGATTTATGATTGACAAATTTGACGGAGGCAAGAAAAAAAAACGTATACGATATACTTACCTGTGACGAAACATGGCTGTATAATTATGATCCCGAAACAAAACGACAATCGACTGTATGGTGCTCTGAAAATGAACGAACGCCGACAAAATGTCGCCGTGCACGCAGCTCGCAGAAACAAATGATCGCCTCCTTTTTTTGTAAGACCGGTCATATCGCAACTGTGGTGCTCGAAGATCAAAAAACAGTTAATTCTGAGTGGTATGTGTCAGTTTGTGTTCTAACCGTTTTATCAGCATGGCGTGACAAGCGACCGAAGTCAGGAATCCGGCACCTTCTTTGGCATCACGACAACGCACAGAGAGGTATTTGACCCAAAAAGCTGGCCAAAATCACTTTTTTTCAAATTAGTGCTACCCCTTCAAAGCAATTTTTTTTTAAATTAGTATAACCCCTCCATACAATAACAATAAAGACAAAGCTCTAGCGCCGCCCAACACGACGTAAGCTCAGTCGGAAGTTACCGTTCTGTTAAAGTGTACGTGTGATTGTTCGATGCGCTCAGATTTTAGTGTTCGAAAATATCTCCTATCTCATGATTGAACGATTTTATGTCGGTTTTCACTATGGATTCTGAACAACCAGGTATGTGTTATATTTAGTACATAATTTCAACAGCTAATTTATTATATTATTTTAATTATATCCATAAGATGTAACCACGAAAAAAAACTCGTATGAAAACACATTTTGAGAAATCAAAGGACTTTTTAATATGTTTCTCATCATTTCTAAGTCAAAATGTCTATTGTATGTTGTAAAGTAGACGTTATAGGATGTAATTAAAAACAAAACAGCCGCCCGAATACGCCCGCCTATTTTTCGTGATTTTTTTTCTGTAAACATATAAACTTTTACTTAACGAAATTTTACTTATATTTTATGTATTTTTGTTATAGGCTCGTCTGGAGTGAAGTTTTTGTCTCGAAATGACTTGATCGATATAATGGAACGCTCAAACACCTCAATTTTTAACGAAAAGTTGAATTTTATGGAAAAAGAACTGATCAATCAGTATGATGAAAATGATCAAAATATTGCTAATATTAAGCAAAAATTGTCAGTTATAAAACATCAATTTAAACAAAAATGGACAGCTGCTCGAAAAACAAAGGCCAGATTCCTTGAAACCAATGCGGAGTGGCTCAAAGGATACATATCGCTACCAAAATCGACAATGAGATGTTACTTATGTGGCGCCACGTCATCACAATTTAATGATTTGGAGAAGGTAATGCCATGCAAAAAGTAAAACATGGAATTCGGCTTGTCTTTGTTGCATGCTCGCATAAGATTTTTTGAAAGCATTTTACACGTGGCTTATAGACTGCCTGTAAAAAAATGGAATATGCGCCTTACTGTTTAGGAGAAACAAATAGTCGAGAACAGAAATAAAGTAATCCAAGATAAGTTCCGCGAGCAACTTGGTCTATTTGTGGATATACTAAAAGCTAAATTTGGCAACACCAATGATGGAAACACGAGTAGACGCTTTTTTGTTAACTATAACATATCTGCAGCAATTACCGGAATAGACTTAAATTTAATTTACATATTTAAAATTATTTTAGACACATTGTGCTGTGGTTTAAAGATAAACATAGAGAAATTTGAAAATTATTGTCAAGAAACGGCTAAATTGTACGTTTCTTTATATAACTTTTACCCTATGTCTCCGACCTTGCATAAAATATTGCGCCATGGGGCTGAAGTAATAACGGAAGCCATTCTTCCAATAGGACAATTGTCTGAAGAAGCTGCAGAAGCACGCAACAAACATATTAGAATGTTCAGACACAACTACACCAGAAAGGTTTCCCGGGTAGGCTCCTCTTAACCTCTGACCCTGTCCTGACGGGCATGAGGAAGAGGAAGAATAAAAAAAAATACAATTTTCAGCTGATCTTGTAAATTTATTAGTAGAAAGTGACATTTCAAATGTAAGTTTTGAAGATGAAAATGAAGAATAAATGATTATATATATTACGTATGCCTTTTTTTACCTTATTCAAGCAAAACCTTAAATAAAACATTGTTAGGCAGCCATTAAAAGTGTAAAATATTTTTGGCCAGCTTTTTGGGTCAAATACCTCTCTGTGCAACGCCTCGGCTCACACGTCCGCCAGAACACACGACTTTTTTAATTCAGTAAATGTGGCATATCCTGCCTCATCCACCATATTCCCTTGACTTAGATCGCTGCGATTTTTACCTATTCCCTAAAATTAAAGAAAAGTTGAAAGGCAGGAGATTCGAGAGCAAGGAAGATGCACTATCTGCCTATAATTTAGAAATTTCAGAGGTATCTGAAAAGGAGTGGGCAGAGGTATTTTCCAGATGGTTTAAACGTATGGATAAGTGCATACATGCCGAGGGTGAATACTTTAAAAAGATAGACATGAGTAATTATAATATTTATTATTTATTAAATATTATCATTTTTGAGTATCTAGTTTTTTTTGGCATGCCCCTCGTATTGCGGAGAATATTCAGTGCCCGAATTATCTAAATTCGATCAAGACCTGAATTCTATTGTTATATTCGAAGTAAATGTTTACAAATTATTTTTTCTTTAAGGAACGGAATTATAAAAGGAAGAGTTCGCATTTCAACAGATTGGCAATGAAGCACGGTCGATTACTATGCGCGTCGCGACGGCCCGTCCGTTACCGGCTTTTGTTTGCCGCTGGCATTGTCCTAGCTAGGTATCCTACGTCATAATTATGAGAAGATCGGTTTTCAATTCATTTATTCTTAAAAAAAGGAACGATGACTCGCAACCAAACTTTTTTATTTCCGTTTTGATTCTGAATAGCTTTAAAATTTTAACATAAGACCCCATAAAAGAGCTTTCTAACTAACTTAAAACAAGGTCGAAATTGAATCTAACTTCATAGAGATATCTCAACAACTCTGTATAGCACTAACCTTAAAACATAAGACCCCATAAAAGAGCTTTCTAACTAACTTAAAACAAGGTCGAAATTGAATCTAACTTCATAGAGATATCTCAACAACTCTGTATAGCACTAACCTTAAGAAAAGTCGACTGTACATTGAATCAAATACTGTCTACATATATAATTCGTGTTATTCAGTTTGTTGTTATGCAGCAGACAATTCCACATTTCCAAGTTCCGATGCCAGCGTGCACAAGAAATTTTATTATTTGTACTAGCTTAGTGTTATAAATATAAACCTATAATACGTAATCCAAAATATAATGTTGCGTCTGTTTTATGTATAAAAAAAAACTGTTCTTTTGATCTTTGACGAGTATTTAAAAGTTTATGTTAATATTTAAATCAGAAGCGGCCAAATGGATCCAAATGAAATTTTGAATTGTGAATCTTTCTACGTCAAATTTCGAATTATGCTATTAAATAAATGATATAATATTAATTAATAATAAGTAGGTAATTTTGTAAATATACTGTATAAATAAATTGATGCGGCTGCAAGATTCCAAGTCCACCTATCAATGGGCCAATGCAGAATAATCAATATAGACTGAGAGCCAGCTAGAGCGAAAACGGCTAATTATAATTTTACTCAATTTATAGATATAGATTAGCATTTTTAATTAAATATACTACACACTTACATATGCTAATTACATTCTAATTTACCAACGTTTTTTTAAGAATTGCTATAGTTTTTCATAACCTTTAAAAAATGTAATTTAAATTACCTTGATCAATTGTTCAAAATGATAGCTGTTCTCAAGACATAGCTCGATTCAACAGCACAAGGATTGTACTGCATTCACAATTAAAATAATATATAAAAAATATAGTCAATATTTTTCAAATATCGCCTCAATTCAATTGTTGCCAGAGAATAAATAGACCTACATAATGGCATAGGTAGGTCCATGTTTTCTCCAATCCCCAATAGAATTTTCGCTGCAGATACTGACCAATCATTTTACTTAAAGAATTATTATTCGATTTGAGCTAAAGGTAAATTATCTAACTCTTCGAACAGTTCATTTAAAAAGTGTATTTACATATTTAAAAACGATCAACTTTCCATCATAAATTTTGTAATAAAATATTCCGTAATTCATAATTACGGCGCCAACAATTAAATAAAACCGCACTCAACAATACCCTTCGGTTATCAATAAAAGATTGGTGTTTGACCAATAATGTTTTCGGTTAAAATATTCTTTATAAAATAATTTAATGATTTAACCAGTTACAAAAATCAAGCCGGTTCAAGTTATCTCCTAGATATAACTTTTGCATTATGCCTAAATGAGCGGTGAATGACTCAAAATAAGTCTAAATATTTATAACAAATATATAGCTTTCTTAGTTAACTTTTGATACAGTATATCTATCCTTGTTTAAGGTGGTTAATATTTTTTTAGAAATGTTTAACAATGGGGAAAAAGCGCAACTAGCACTTCTCACATATTGATAATTGACTAGTATTAAAATATGCTTCTAATAGATCAAATCTTTCA
Source organism: Scirpophaga incertulas (assembly GCA_036419045.1). Lineage (NCBI taxonomy): Eukaryota > Metazoa > Arthropoda > Insecta > Lepidoptera > Crambidae > Scirpophaga > Scirpophaga incertulas. Next base: position 22,466,150 of record CM071629.1, on the reverse strand, counting down.
TAATTTGTAAAATTCATCTACAAACCTCAAAATTTTAAGTAGGTAAATAGCTACATGGGCGCAAGGAAATCGCGCCCGCGGATACGGCGACCCGGGAGGGACCACGCCCCTTCCGTGGCCGGGGGGCGTCGTCGGTGGTGGAGATCGGGGGAGGTATTATAGCCTCCCCCGAGGAGGGCTTCCCTGTATCGGCGGGGGAGCGGAGGCTGGGGGTTCCCGGAAGTAGCTTGGTGTTCCTGGGGGCTCCCTACATGCCTGAGGAAGGCCATCCCTGAGGTTTTTAGTGGGTAGGCCTCCCCCTTCTGGGGAGTAGAGCCCCACATAACCGCCGGCTCGCCACAGCCGGGGTATGCAACTTAATGCATTTTCCTCAGGGGGAACAAAAAAAAAGGTAAACAGCTACATAAATAGTGAAAGTTGAAAATAATCTATCGGATATTAGTTGCGAAAAGTTATTATAAAGGTGGTAAATTATACGCTATATTTTTCATGGTGCATCATATGCAAGCAGTGCAGCATGCATAGAAATTACACCCAGTTGGTCCACTTCACGCACACTTTCATTAAATTTCGCTTAAATGGTCTCTACGTGTTAGATCTATATCCCCACGTCTTATAAAGGACAGTGTCTTATAGACTCGTGATATAACCGACAAAGTAATGAATATAAATATAATTATGATTTCCAAAGTTTAGGCAGAGGTCTAACAAACACACGCTTTTAAGTCCGTGTAACACGGAATAAGTCTATTTCCATTGTCCGGGCATTTCGCAAAAATATAACTACAAATCTTTAGTAGTCTTACGACGTCCGTAGGAAGAACTGGAGCGGTGATCTGATGGGTGGTTAGATAACAATAAATATTTATAATGTGTAATATTATTACATTTAACACTTAATACTATTTAATTATTTTATTTCTTAAAATATTGGCATGGTGTTTTCCTTTGTTGGTTAAAAGTAAATTCAAAACGCTTAGAAATCAATTTAACATTAAGAAGGATGTTTTTATATCCGTTTATATATTGTACAGGAATTGTTAAATTATTAATACAGTGCAGTATGAACTCAATGAAGACAAAGTGCAAGATTCTCAACAAAACTGGCTTAATTGAATAAAACACAAGGATACATTAGACGAATTGATAATGATGATCGTTAAATATACAAATGCAATAAATTATTTGTACATTGACCGCAACTCACCAAGATCAGTGTGCTCATGCTTCGCAAAACACTTCCAGAATTTCATTTTAGTAATCGCAACGGTCAGGCTGCTTTACGACCAAAGCGAGGTCCGCACGCACCCGTTAAGTCATGTAGACATCGTCAAACTGCCGACCAAAGTCGAAACATGGTCGAAACAAAAGCGATGCTTGGCGCGATAGTTTATTAAATTGTCGAGTGTACTGGCCGACTGCAACGGCTAATGGCCACAACTGATCCGCTGACACCCTCGACGTACAATCTCCGGCTGCAAACGCACGAGTCACAGGAAGGCGTGGGAGCCTCGACCCCAATCAAAAACGTTAATCCGAATTGAGTATCAATGACGAAAATAAAACAGCATATAGCGTAAAAAATGTTTAATGTCTATCACATCATATCTCCCTACGGCAGTAATTAATTATTAGAGATGCCGAATGTCTATTGAAGTAACTATTATTCGAAGCATATCGGTCTCAGAACTAGTTTTGTAAGAAAATATTTTTGTTAATATATTATTTTTTTACTTTATTTTCTTATTTTTTGAATCCTTGCAATCTTCCAATCTCGCCATTATTGCACTATAAAAATACATGGATAAACATAATTTTCTAGGCACTCTGTACTGTTTGTGGTAAAATTACACACTTCTATACACAAATTATGCTACTCTAACCTTATGTAAAAGTAAAATGAAATTTTGCCTCTGCCTCAGCCGACATGCGTGTAGAAGCATATCTGTACCATCATGGTAATGTACTTTTTCCTATTACTTAAACTGATGAAATGATAGAAATATTGTTATCTATAATAGTCACATTTCTTGGCGTCTTGATATTTTTTTGTTAATATATACGTATTGTATCTTAAAAAATTACCATTTGAAAAAAAAAATTAATGGTTAAATAACAAAAGAAAAAATATCGCACTGTGATATAATAATTTTACATGGCTAACTTATAATTATATTCAATGCTGTGGTGAGAGAACAAAGGGTTACAGATGTGCCTTGCCTATTACATTTCCTGATTTAAAATTAATTGAAACACGATAAATCCTTTGCTGCATTAAATATCTGTCTTGCGTCAAGTTAAAAAATAAGTTAAAAACATTATTATTAATGCATAAAGGTTTGACTCACACTTACCACTACTACAAAAAATCATCGCTGTAAAAGATACCGCATTTTACCTTTTATCGATAATGTAGGTAAAAATGCAAACAAATTAGCAACCGCCCACGTTTTGTGGTTGTGGACATGTGTATCAAAAGCTTTACTCAATAAACCTGAACCGATTAAAATTTAATTTCATGTGATGATAAAATTATACATATTGCATAAAGTTAATGCCCACACGTTTAGGTCGTAAGACTTGTGAATCAAGCCTTACTCAATGAGAAAATCTGGGCCTGTTAACATTGTAACTAAGCTAAACCTCGGGCGAGAGCATAGAACTGTTCTGTGCTCTCATTAGTCTACGCCGCGATTGCCGAGCTACTCAAAGGTTAATTTTAATTTGGAACATGCTCATTATGCCACAGGCCGCACCGATCCCCAAATACGTAGCGTGTAAATAGATTGTTCATATATAGCAAATATATATAAAATAAAGGCCTGCTTAGGTATATGCAGTTTGATGCGCAGTCACTGACAGCATGAATATTAAGCTGTTAAAGAAATAACCACTTTAGCAGTCGTGGTCAGGTGTACCTATACAATACCGAACTACAGGACTTCTTGAAACATTCACAGCTCCATATACTTCAATGGATAGTTGTTTTCAATTAGCCAGTGTATGAGCAACACACAAGAGCAATTAAAAATACAAGATTTTAAACAGACCATGAAAAATTAATAAACCAAATAAATAATCATTATTACTTTTAAAATGACATTCAAACATATGCCAAATTATTTCAGAGTTAAGATAAAAAATATCATGTGTTAACATAATTTTCTTTACGACTTATGGTCTGAATTAAAAAAAAAACATTTCTTAAGATTGTAAGATATAATTTTATTTGTGATCGGAAATTTATATTATTAAAAACGGATGTTCCGATTGGTGTATTTAATTGCATCATTTATTCCAAACAAAGTCTTAAATCAAAAAGGTTACACATGTGTGAATTCGTAACTATTTAAAACAGTAAAATCTCGTCTCACAGTTGATATGTATCACTCAAATGCGTTGTTTGATTAATTAGTGTAGCCAGCTTTTCTTTGCTTTATTTTATCGACGAAACTTGACGACGCTATTTGAATTCCCTCAAGTAATCTATCACAATATCTATATAAATCTATTAGTTTCATTTGACCTATTCGGTAATCTTAATGGAAAATCTGCTATCGTATTTATTCGCACACCAAAGCTATATCAAATTTAACATCAATATTTTGAAGGCACTGCTTTACATTTAGTAAATTAAATGAATTGTTGGCATACAATGTTGTTCAGTGTTAGGCGAGACAAGTTTTCAATTTGGACTACTTCATAACATAAATATTAGGTCTGATTACACTGTGTGTAAGAGTGTACTCTATATGCTATATATTGAGATTACTACGCATAAATTATCCATGCGAAACATCTTCAGGTGTTAATTTTGTACTTTGTTCACTTCAACTGAATTCACTTATACATGTATAATAATTTATTTTATTTATTTTTATTTTGTTTGATTTGAGTTATTTATAATTTATTTTAGCAGTATGTCAGTCCAAAAAAAAAAATTTTGCCTCGTTAAACACTAAGTGGTGATTCAGTTCATTACAATATTACATAAGATTGCTATGCTAGGTATGTCTTGTGTTTGACAGTCTTAATTATTATTGCTTTTTCCCTAAATCACTCGACAAAGAGATATCACATTTGGTACTACATCTAGATTTAAATATGATTTGTGTTTCTCATAGTCTGACATATGACAATCCTATGTTGCATGTACATTCAGGGAACATATAATATTGGAAGCGCATAGCATATGCTAAATATCACTTATACCAACATTTTTATACAACTAACAAAACACATTCAAACATCTAAGAAAATCAGACATAAAACATACCTCGAAATCAATCAAATTTATCACCAAAATTTTGCAGTCCATAAGCATAAATCTACACACAAAATGAATAGGTACAAACAATTTATTCACCTCCATTACAAAAAACTTCATGATTACAAAATAAACTACTTAGCTAAATCTAATAATATAAGTCGTGTAAATATGATTAATTTTATACTTACAATTAGTTATCAAATCAGTTTCGAATACTGAATAGGTGTCTCCTACCTATTTTACTTTCTTATTGCCAAACGTAGCATGTGGCGGTACACTCATAGCCATGTAAAACAACCAGGCGCCGGACTTTACCGACAGGATGACTCTATTAAGGATGCACAAGAGAGTGCATAATTTTAAGTTAAATTTGCCTCAAACGTGCCTTAGTAGCAGATAACGTTGCCATGCTTGAAACTTAACATACCGAGTCGTTGGTTAGCTCGTGTAACACGTGATAATCGAGTGGCGACTGCTACATACCGACAGCGATTAGGGTAGGCGATGTGGGGCGATGGTCAATGGCGATACCAGGCGCCTTGCACGCGTGTCTGGAAGTGCGATACTGGCGTTACAAGGTAAGCCTGTTGCGGCTGCTGCACTACAGCCAGCGGGATAACTTGCTGCGCCATCTCCACCTGTTGACCGCCCTCCTCCGCCACGCCCAGTGGTTGCACGCAGTGCTGTTGCGAGACTTGCTGCACACCGCCAACCTGCTGGGTTAGCACCTGTTGATGCTGGCTCACCTGCGGCACCAGCATTTGTTGCTGCATCTGCGCTTGCTGTTGGCCCTGTTGTTGGTGAATAACTACGTGTGGCTGTCCCTGCATCTGTTGATGCTGCTGCACTTGCACCTGCTGAACTTGCTGCTGTTGCTGTTGCACCTGTTGTTGCTGCCGCTGCTGCTCCTGCTGTTGTTGCTGCGCCTGCGCTTGTGCTTGCGCCTGCGCCTGCGCTTGCTGTTCCCTCTCGTGATCCTCCTTCTTCTTAGCCTCTATAGCTGCCTTTTTCGCTTCTGCCTTCTCCTTTTCGTGTTGTATTCTTACTGGGTCTTTATTCTTGTCATAGCTCATACATTTACCGCTTCGGAATGGAACCATGTCCTTGGGTAGTTCTTGTTTTTTCGTCGCAAATTTGACATGAGGAAATTGGTCCTTCATAAAAGCTCGGAAAGTGGAATATCCCATCAATTTTACTCCTGGTTCTAATATTTCTCCATATTCTTTATATGCCTCAAATAGATGTTTTCTAGAATCTCCCTGAATAATAACAGTTTTACTTGCTTTTTTACCATCGGCTGAAGGGTGAACATCTTTAGGTGAACTAGCGTGTTGTTTTAAGTATTCTTTCAAGAAATTTGTGGCGTGTTTGTAGATATCAAGAGTAAATGTATTATATGGTTTCTTTCCAACATTGCCATGTATTCTTGGAGCAACGCCGTGAGTCATGACATGTTGCCTAATACGTTTCAGTTGATAATGTGTGACATTTTCAAGATATAAAAATGCTTCCAAACAAACCTTGCGCCCTTGATAAACGTAGCAGGCACGTAATCTCCTCCTTACTTTATGGCGTGACGTTTCTGCTGGATTAGCCAAGCTAGCCATTGTTATACCCATAAGGTACATGTCATGTTCACTTTTTGTTAACTCTGCTATGTTTAAGCGATGACGATACACAGCCTCCGGATTAAGTCCTCGGTAACAGTTGTCTTTACAGTCACACCCTCGCTTCAATCTTTCTCTAACCTGGAAAGAATGTTGATAAATTATCGTCCAAATGTCTGTACAATATTGTATAGCTTTAATGAGTTTCGATGTTCAGTGTAACCTTCGGTATTACTGATCATATTTAATTGAAAATTGTTATGATGATGACTATCCTAGTCGAACCTGGGGAAGAACAGGATTTATTTACAATTTTTAACAAGGATAAATTTCTTTCCTATGGGAAAAACTGATATAACTTAAATAAAGGCATGGTTGGAGGCTAATCAAATATTATGGCATATTATTCTGTCAAAGTTAAGAAATTGTAAGAATATATGTAATTGCAATGAAATAACACCTGATAATTTCTTGAAAAGAGGCAATTTTATAAAGGATATATAAGTAACTAGAAAAACATTAACTGTGTATTGATTAAACCTACTCAAACCAATGTGCCATAATATTTTATGAAAACTTATTAAGATGGTTAAATGCAGACAAAACAATTTTACCAAAAAAAGAAATTGCAATACCATAAATTACAGTTCTTCAGTAGCTTTAGTTAAATCAAATTATATTAAGGTCAAATTAAGATTCCAGTAATTTCCCTACATAGTGATTGGGAATATAAGGAAACCTAATAAATGCTTCTAAAGCTAGGAATATTCAGACTGAGCAACCAAATATATCTGAAAAAGTTATCTTGTTTGAACAGATTTGTTCTTTGTTAAATTTATTGTGTATTTGTAAGAATTGAACTTATTTAAATTAACTACATTATAATAATATAACCAAATGTACAAGTTTCTAATACAAATCATTAGGTCTATTATTATGATAAAGATAAGAATTTGTTAATTGAAGGTGGTTTTCTACAGATTCACCTTGATAATATGTTATAAGGTGAAAATGATGGTAGGTACTTAAACCTTACAGGCAAATGATGCCTGTGTATGTCTATTAATCAGACATCAGCATAAGGGCTAAATAAAATTTAATAAATAATATCAATATAAATTAATATTTTTGTTCTAAATGTAGTTATACCTGAGTAGGATTATCTTCCAACTTATTATCGAGAACCTCTTCATCACTATCTGAATCAGTTTTTTTCTTTCTCTTTACACCAGCCTTTTTCTCGACTTTAGGCTTTGTATCAATTTCCAAATCCCCTGGTTCACCATCTACATTTGGTCCAAAATCTAATGTGTAAGATGTTGACATGGTTTGCATAGTACCATCACCATTTTCCACTTGTATTGTGTGCCCTTGCCAGAGAACCTGTAACATGAAATTCAAATATTATTTTAATATGCATGCATCAAGTTAACATAATTAAATATATAAGAAATGCAAAACAGCTTCAATGATTAATGCCAAATTAACAATTTTCTCCCTGTTGATACAAGCAATTTAAAAGTATTGCCTGTTCTCATAACAGATGATCAAAATGATACTGGTTGGGCTTATAAATTTATAACTTTTGTAGCATTGGAATGAGATACATACTTGCTCTTGATGGCCATTATAATGTTGTGGTTGCATATTCTGTGCAGCTCCCATTTCAAATACTGAATGCTGGCCCATAACTGGCGTATGCCACTGTGCACTCTCGCCATATTCACCTCCTCCATTCTGATCAGTCGGTATAGACACAATGATAGCCTCTTTGCTGTCCACACTTCGACGCTCCACGGACAGCAACGAATGAAGCACCTCGCTAGCCTCCTTTTCCGCTGGATTAACTACTTCCATTTTTTCAAAAGACATGTTGCCCTCTCCACACTAAAACCGATCGTTCACGTCAAATCACATGTACCTACATACGTGTATGTACAAAGGCGACACCTCAAACCCGCCCAGAATTTCATAAATCCGTAGAATCTTGGTGTCATAATAGAATAAACCGCGGAGAACTTTTCAAATTCATGTAAATAAACATAACAAAAACCGCGCAATTATTAACCTTAATCGCATTTTTTAAGTTTCATTATCGCATAGCGGATCGAACTCCCGTGGAATATTGGGCCATATAGTCATAGCACAGAAAGGATGAAACTCACCTTTTTCACGTTATATTTGAGCCTGGGATACACAAAAATGCATCTCAACTATCAATTACTCTAAATGGAATATTATATTTCACTTCAATTTGGTATTGCATTCATAATTAAAGAGAAATGCACAAATATTTCACTGTATTCACGGAAGCAATATGGCGATACACTTTCCGTGAATAAAATCGGAGGACGCCGTAGAACATGTAGTTAGTACAGTGCGCCGCCGCTAAGTAGCGCTGGAATCGCATTTCCGATAGACGCACGCCGACAAAACGCTGTTATCCTATGGCGCCAATATTTTGAAAAGTATCGCAATATTAACGTTGGCAATATTTAAGAAATAATAAGTATAAATAATGTTAAAGTTCGTAGAGATATTTTTTTTTAGTATTAAAAATATTTGACAGTATAATTAATACCTGAGAATTGTTTTATTGTGATGTATGTCGAATTTAGATTTCTTCGCTAGTAAATAAAATTAAAACTATGATCTGACTGAACAAAGGATCTAGAACAGGGGTGGCCGACTTGATCAGACCTGAGATCTACTGTTATCTAGCGAAACCCTGTGCGATCTACCAATTACATAACTGAAAACTTAAATGGAACTGCATAGTTTATTACAAAAAATAATGTAGTAGTTTATATTTTGTTAAAAGAAAATACATAAAATAAAATATAATTATTTTTAATTAGTTATTTATATTAGTGTGAGCATTGCGTTTGAGTATCTTCCGCTAGATTAGCAAAATCACGTATGTAGTGTTTCCTACTTAAAACAAACAAATAATAAACGGTGTTTATTTTTTGTTTGTTTTAAGTAGGAAAATGCCGACTCACATAAATATGTTGAACCAAAACACGAATGGAGTTGCTCAGCACATTTCTTCAAATTTGGATATTTCTCATAGGAAACGAATGCCCAGAAATCAAGACCTGAGGATGACCTTGCTTTTAGAAATATGTCGCAGCGCAGAGTAATAATTTCGTTTAGAAGTATTATGTGGTCCATTTGAAATGTATCTGCAAATTTTAGAGCCATTTCGTTGATACTACTATGCGCCCCCGCGTCCCACACGCTTCCCGCCCCGCTTATTCTATGCTGCGTAGAATAGAGGATATAATTTACTTGACGGAACGGCGATTGACAATACAATGATACAATAATACAAGATGATGCGTGCAGCAGTTGGTGATTGTGATTATATTGCGCGGTCTGTTCTACGTAGGTATTAATATTTTTTGCCTAGTCAAGATCGACTGAATCGACCACCCCTGATCTAGAACATAAAAAATAAAATATAAGATAAAAAAAAATCAAAAAACAAAATACAAACTAACTAACGCAATAATTTTCAGATTTATGCTCTTAAGCATTCTGATTTCATTTCAAGTGTAATCGCATATATCTTATATTTTTTCTCCTTAGCTATGCTGGTCCCAGGCAATATTAAAATTGGCAGTGAAATTGTTTTGTATGTGTGTTAGTGAAAACTAGACACTGTAATTTTATATGTTATGTCACACGTTGGTAACGCAGGATTCATCTAATATATATAAATCTCATGTCACAATGTTTGTGCTCAATGAACTCCTAAACTACTTAACCGATTATAATAAAATTCGCACACCATGTGCAGTTCGATCCAACTTGAGAGATAGGATAGTTTAATCATCATCATCATCATCATCATCAATTTTAAAAATTCTTTCACCAATAGAAAGCCGCATTATTGCGGAGTGTCATCATCATCATCATCATCATCATCATCATCAGCGGACGGCGCGCGATGGCTTCGGGTTTAATTCTGTTCGCTTTCGTGCTCGCTTCGGGGATTATTAATATTATGCCCAACGAAGTGGGCGCGGGTCAGCTAGTATGTACTATAAGTTAGTATACGAGTAAGGTAGGGAACCTGCTTGTTAATCAATATTAGCAATAAAACCATACAAAAAAAGATCGGCTGATGTAATTGGAACCTTACCGCTAAGCAGGTTTACCCATTTGACATAAATAATACCAATTTGAGTACAAACAAAATGGTCAGTATTTGTAATTAAATTGTATAGTTATATCAATCTGACTACGGCTACTGTTTCTAGTCACATTATAATGGGTATCCATGGTCAGATCCTTACTCGTATCCTGTGAAATGTAAATTCAAAGTGAAGAGTGTATCCCTTCTATTTTCCAACGTCGATAGCGGTTATTTTTTTTTTTGTGATTTATTTATATTGGTATAGGTCTTACGGGGAAATAATTATTGTATCTTGAACATATAAATGTACTTCCCGAACCTCGGCAACCTTTGGATTGTATGGAGCGTATTAAAAGCAAAAGTAAATATTCCAATTATAATGTGAGCATACAGAAAAAAGGTTTACTGGCAGGTTACTCCGTTACTCCGAATTACCTACTCTGATTTCCAGATTCATAGGCGTTTGTTCGGCCACAATACCCAAAAAGGTATTGCAAGGGAACACTGTTGCGAAATATCTGATATTAACTTTATTAAAAATAGTGCACATACTTTTAGAACCAAATAGTTTACTGAACAATGCAGTTTGATTGCGTTGCTGTGAACTGTATGGATACATGACAGATACAAACATGTAAGGGGTGAGTCAAATTAAAAAGAGGGTCGGCAACGAAGCGTTAAAGAGAACACAGTGGTCTCCCAAAGACCTGTTAGGATCGTACCGCATTAATCATTACTGTCAGTAAATGCGCATAAGAGGAATAAGCGAGAAAATACTCGCGTGAACTGAAATATGTATGTAAATAAAATATAGTAGAAAAAAAAAATTAAGTATTAAAAATTAAAGAACTTTACCCAATATTCGATTAAAGTTTCTGAAGTTATTGTAATATAAGAAAAAAACCTAATTAACTAAAATATGTCCTGTATAACAATACCGTTTCTATAAGATAGTTTTAAAGATTTTTTTTTCTGATACAACTTTATTGACGACACTATCTTATCTGTCGATGATATGCTCTGTTTTATTTCTATATTAAACCGTAAAGCTAAATTAAGAAAGAACCGTAAATTAAGAAGAAATTATCTAGAATTATATAATTCCATGTGTCTGCGATACTACGGTCCAGTGCCTACCTGCGATCTTCAGCAAATCGTCTGATTCAGAATACCTCAGCTACCATACAATACCTCAGATTTGTGTATTATTAAAAAAAAACTAGGAAATCAGACTTTTACCGAAACTTCATAGCCCCCTAGCGGGAAAATGCGTCGTTAACTTTTTCTAAACGTAACGAACACACGAATATTCTGAATCAGCTCGTCAAGGAGAACACCATATCCAAAAATCTGCTGATTCTGCCGGAAACCACGATTTTCTAATACAGACTTCAGAGCCCCCAAGCGGGAAAATGAGTCGTTAACTTTTTTTGCGACCATTACTTTTTTTCTCAGCTCGACCAGGAGAACAACATATCCAAAATTTAGACCTGGGTTTCGACAACCACTTGGCCATATAAACAGTATCATCTACTTTAAAGTGATTTTCATATTGATCATGTTTATATTAAGGTTTATTTGTAAAGAAACTACTGAGGTCGTCAAGTAGTGTGTCAAGTCTTTCATGGTGTCGGCCATGAGTAGGATGTCATTAGTAAAAAGTGCTCACCACAAATATAGATGTTAGGTCCTCTCTAGTCGGAAAGCTATAGCCGTGCTATCGCCGAAAGGCGGTATCACATTACTCTCTCACACACTTCGTTGATGCCGGTCTCGAGTGTTGGTCCTGAAGGCGGACTGATATTGTGGCAATATTGTAGTGACTGCAAAACTTGAATCAATAGTCCATATGGCACTGTTAGAGAGATTGAAGTATAAGCCAGATCTCGACGGAATCAGAAGCTTCCTCATAATCTACAAACGTCAGCATGGAAGCCGGTTAACTACTTGATCTTCTGATTAATATGCCGCAACGTATGTATGTGTAAATTTTTTGTCAGCGTCTCGTGGTATTAGGGTATCAATCTTAAAACAAATAGGTACTTAAATTAATAAATAAACCTATTAGTAGTAACAATTTGATAGCTACCAATTTCTTTATTATAACATTTATATGACAATGTATTCTTATAAATTTTTATCTGCATTTTTCCTTCTTTGACAGTTGAGATTTTAATCACACGCTAGTTAAACAGTTAGGAAAGTACACAAAAAAATAAGCCATCCGAATTTTTTGTTTTCATTTAACTCACTCACAGCTGTTAAAAGTCAGAAGCCAGTGTGAAAATAGATAAAGATTGTGTGCTAATGGAAAGATGGAAATAGTATTGTATTATTAGTATTTAAATAGAGGAAAAAGAATTTTTTTTATAGAGGTTTTTTTTATCCCTTTGGATAAGATGTTTAAAAGTAGGAAAGGCTACGGAGTATGACAGGATGATTTGGAAAAGGAAAGTAAAGAGGGATGAACTGTGGAAAACAACATCAGTGTATAGAGTGTGCGACAGCCTGACGCGGATACTGAAATCTCTATACAATGATTGCAGAGCCTGTGTTAGGATAAATGGACAAATGGTAATGGCAGATACAAAGAGTCTTGAGAATGAACGATTTAATTGCCAAGTGCCTCCAATATGTTAACGATTAAATAATTTTGGTATCATGGGAGGAGTTACAAGACAACCATGACTGTATATAGAGCGCATTATAAAAAATGGAAATGAAAGTAATTATAAGTAAAACGAAAATGATAATTTTGAAAAGGACAAAAAGATGTTAAAATGTAAGGTTAGGATGGGAAAGGAATGCTCAGAGTAGGTAAAAAAGTTTGTGTGCCTGATCTATGTTTACAAGAGATGGTATGAATCTGACATTGAATGAAGAGTAATGGCAGAAAACAAACTGGGTGGAGCTATAAATGTCCTCATTATTAGCCCGACCTTGTAAAAGGGTCAAACTCAGAAAAAGTGTACATTTTAAAATTGTAACGTAACTGATAAGTTACGAAGCTGAGAATCTCCGTAACGATACTGATGCCATAAGGCATAGTACACACCAAACAAATTATAATAAAACACTGCTTGATTAGGTATGTTTAGTTTAATCAGTCTTATATATTTAGATTGATTGATATAAATCACATAAAAAATTATACGTAATTTATAAAATCAACGATACAAATATTTGGGGTAGTTATTTTGCGGTAAGTATTTAAACACAAAAGGTAAGGTTCTCTTCAATACAGTATAAGCAGATCAAGTCCGGGGCAATGTAAGGGTCAGAGAGAAGAAAAACTAAAATCTTAAAAGCAAGAAGCTTATACAAGCAAAAGGCACACAGTCATATAACTAAATATAACAGCAATGCATATGACTATAATAGCAACTCATCAATAAATATAACAGCAATGCATATGACTATAATAGCAACTCATCAATAACATGGATGTACTGTACGTCCATGACAAAGAAGTAGGTAAAGTAGACAGCTAGACTGTCTCTATCATAGATAAACCGCAAACCTTTTTGTTTCATACACAGCAACGAAAATTTTTCTTTTTACCCAAATAAAACATTTCACCATATGATTTGCAGTTAAATATTTGAAATACAGAGTTAGATCAATTAATCATGATTTGTTCTTTGTTTTCAAAATCAAATGATACATTCATGCCATTTTTCTTTGACATTTACAATTAAATAAATGTAATTAAAAGATATTAAAATTTGAGTCACTGTCACTGGAATCATTATTATTATTTTAAATAAGGATATATCATGGGTAGAATTAATCGTATTCAATGACTGAATTCCCGGCTTAGCTAGATTATAGTATCGTTGATTGTCGGGGTGCAATCGAATATCCGATAAAATAGTTCTCTTGGAAGAAATATAATAATAATATATAATAAATATAAAAAATGATTAATTTTTTTACATAGAAAAAATCAACGACTCGGATAAACTCATTTTTGTATTTGGATCTTTCGGGAAAATGAAGAAAATATAAATTTCTGATCCAAATATAGCAGTAAACTCCAAATGTACGAGTAGCTAGGAGCAAATTAAAAAACCAGTCCACGTGATACTCAGATTGTGATATTTTGTGTTGTGTTATGCTAACAGTGTACCTATCTTATATTTTATATAATAGGTAGGTAATATCTACATACTTTTTGTTCTTTGTGTTCTAAGCCTTATGTTTTCTCAGATTAGTAACGTTACACAATATAACGAAATTGAGAATAAAATCTGAGAAATTATAACCTCTAAAAATATTTTTACGTGAACCACGAGTTATATATACTAACACTGACCGTATTCACCAAGATACTATCAAAAATAACAAAAGATTTCAATAAGTAAATAAAAATTATGATATATATACTAAAATAATAGTTGTTTATAACCCTGAAATATTTTTTATGATTATTCATCCACAAGTACTGTTTGAACGCACGGCTCCAGTGAAAACATAATGGTTGCCACGGCATAGCTATTTTGAAGTAAGTAATAGTATTGCCAGAACAGAAAAGAAATATATTTCCATTTTAAATAACTGTGTTCTGGATTTTTATTGTGTTATTAACCCTGAGTAACGAATCGACGTAATTTTGGGACAGATTTTAAATTGACTAAAATAGATATCTGTTTTGTAATTTATGATTAAAATTTATCCTATTTAATTGTTTGGTTCATCAATAATAATACGACCATAGTTAAAGTTTACATAACTTATTAATATTCGTAACAATCGATTTCTCAAAAATAAAATGGTTAATGGGACATTAAAAAAATGTATGAGAATATTTTTTACCAATTTTCAGTTTCAAAAAATTGTTATTTTATTTAAAACTTAAGTAGAAATGCTATCAAATTCTGCAAATTAATAAACAATTATAACAATAAAGAAAAACAAATTAATAATATGTATAAATTTAAATACTTATAAAAAAGAAAGTAGCGGGACAAGAAATCATATCAAATGTACACTTTTTCTGAATATGACCCAAAAACACGCGTTTGGAGGTATGCTGGTCCCTATGGCATGGGAGTGAATACTACTACTAGTGTGGCAAAAGAAAGATAAAACCAAGATTAATGCTATAGAGATGAGAGCTCATTTTACGTAATTATTTCATAATAATCAAAACATAGGGACACAACTAGTCTTTTTTAAATATTTATTTAAAGAAATATTAAAATTGGTTTGGATTCGGAGAAATAAACAGGAGGCTACGAAACTTTCATTAGTGTTCTTTTACGAGGGCTGCCTTTTAAGTTGTGTCGTTTGAAATAAGTATAGACAATCTAAATATATTATTACCATTTATTGTTTTTCAAAGAATTCTCCGCCATATTTAACACACTTGCATGCTTTCAAACCAGTTAATAAAACATTTATTCCACTCTGAAGTGGGGGTAGCGAAAATGTTAGATTTGTATTCATCAACAACTTCTACTGGTGAGCTGAAACGTTGACCACGAAGACTGCGTAATTTTGGGGTACGAAAAAACATCGTTAGGGCTTAAGTCAGAGCCGTGAGGTAGATGGTCTAAAATTTCGATATTTTGGGTGCTCAAAAACATCTTAGTTCGGAGGGCGGTGTGCGAACTTGTATTGTCATATAATAATAATAAATATTTGTCACACTTACACCAATTAGCCTAGCCCAAACTAAGCTCTGTAAGGCTTGTGCTATGGGATCTAGGGTAACAGATAGACATACATATATTATATATATATAAATAAATTTTATTGAAATATATATCAACAACCATGACTAAGGTACAAATGCTCGTATTCATCACACAAACATCTGCCCTCACCGGGATTCGAACCCGGGACCTCAGAGATGACGACACCTTGAAACCGGTGTACTATCCACTCGACTATGGAGGTCGTCGAATGTGCAGTATCATACAACCTCTTTTTTTTCAAAAATTGACAATTTGAAAATGATGACTTGTGGCAAACAAAGCATATATCCAAGACTCGTCACCACTAACCATATCATAAACATGGTTTGACTCTCCTCGACTGAATCGCTGCAGAGTTTTGCGACACCAACTAACACGGGCTGGCTGCTTTTGTTCGTCCCTAAGCAAATGTGGTATCCAACGCGAGATTTACTTTCTTACGCTAAGTTCTTCGTGCAGGATTTTTTGGACATAGGTCTCTGAAATGTCTACGGATGGCTCTATTTCATGGTATGTCACATGACGATGTTCGATGATTAGCTGCCGTACGGCTTCGATATTCTCTTGCGCCATGACGGTTTTTGGACGATCTTCACGTGGCTTGTAACTGAGGCTAGACTGCCCTCGTTGAAATGGCAAATACCAGAGTTCTACAGTCTCAAGACATGGTGCTGCATCACTAAACATATAAGTGATTTCCTCAAAGCACTGACACGCGATTATCCTCTTTGAAAGTTGTAAAAATAATCGCATGAAAATTTTCCTTAGATATTTCTTATCTTCATATTGAATAGACGACACAATAAAACTATTCGACCGATCTAAAAACAAAGCAATATTTTTTTTTATAAAAAATTGGCTGAGGTTGGTAAGCGACACAACTTAAAAAGCAGCCTTCGTAGTAGGTATTTTCTCTCCGAGCTGTAGTGTAGTTGTCCTTATCGCACTCTAAGGGAAGAGACTCGTGGTTCGGGGGATGGACTAATACGATAATAGCATTCTATCATCTACTAGTATAGCTAAATTGTATCTAAAATTATAAAAAACACATTAGTTATCATAGTTAAATAATAGGGATATGATGGTTGTTTATTACAAAATATAATAAAAATATTGTGCATCTGAAAAAGTGAATAAGATAACTTATTAGTTATTCATTGCAAACTATACAAATAAAAACTACGTGGAATATCTTAAATCAGGAAGTGAGCATATGAAAAAAATACTGTTAATGTAAATGCCTTTAACTTCGGTCACATTATCGCGGACACTTCGTAAAAACATTTAGTTCAATTAATAACAAAATGCGTTTCAACCCACATAATCAAATTAATATAATACAGGAAATTCTGTATCCTCTAAACCTGCATTGATTTTTAATAAATGTATTGATTTCCCCTTCCCTGAACAAATGAAAAATAGCAAGTCAATACCATTACTTAAATCTGCAAAACTTTTTAAATAGGTATACGAAATTCTCTTAAGGAGTTGGCTATCTTTTTTTTCAATATTAGTTTATAATCTTAGCTGCATGCTTTAAAATATTAAGACATTTTTAAAGTCTAGTTAATAAAAAAAAGTATTACTAAAATAGTCAGTCTTAAATTAGTTTTATTAATACGGGCCATAATGATAATATATCGATATCACAACCAAAACTGAACAAACATCAACAACCCAACCGAAAAACATACAAGTATGATTATGATAGACCTTGTTGCCTCCCAAATCCCGTCCAAGTTCAAATTTTTTTGTGTTATTTTTTCTTCATCATCTTTTAACCGAGAGACGTCTACTGTCGGACATAGACCTCTCCCTCAATACCAATCGGTTTTACGTTGCTAATGTACAGTGGTTTTCTGGGATCTTTACCAAATTGTTTTTTCAAATTTAGCATTTAAGAAATTAAAAAAAAAACAGTCATTTCTATTTTTGTGAAACCCACGTAGACTTTCAAAATGAAAACGACACTAATTAAATCTGAACTACTTCAGTTCACAAAATAGAGGTACTAACGCAATTTTTAATTCTTTATTAAAATTAATCAATCCCTTTTTATAATTTATATAATAATAAAGACGATACATTTTATATTGATGTGATGATTAAAATAAATTGCTGTACCGGAAAATTTTTTTCGTCATTTAATAAATTCAATTTCATGTACAACGGATAAGTTTATACAGCTTAATTTATTTAACTTTATTAAACCATAAACATTTATTCAAATTAAATATATATATATATTATATATATATATATATATATATATATATATATATATATATATATATATATTCTGTGTAATCACTAATCACAACTGTTTTAAAAAAGTTTACGTTTTAAGGTATACGTTAGTATACTTATTATGTAGAATATCGATGTAATTAAAAAAAACGAATAATACAAACTGTAAAATATATGGCAACTTTATTTCTAGCAAAATTCATGCCTTATAAAAGAGCCATTTTAGATACAATTTGTAAGGAATTATGAAAAAATACCATTTTTAAATATATATTTTTATCACTTGCGTGTTTAATTTATTATAATTTAAAACGATACAATGGATTTTTATTACAATGGATTGGATGTGTAACTTAAACATTTTATATAACTTGCTTAAAGGATTTTTTTTTAACTTTAAGTCACAGTATTTTTGGGATTAGCCACGTAATCTGAATAACATAATAAAACAAAATTATGTTGGCAAAACTGCATTGGAATCGTTTAATGTCAAAATAAAATGTTAATAGAAAAGCTTCGATTTTTATATTGTTGGTTGGATATATTAGAGATTTTTTTTCTATTATGTATAATTAGTTACGAATAAGTAACTAGAATGAGAACTCTAGTGAGTATTAAGTCTAAATTAGTAGGGACGGATTATTTTTAAGGGCAGTACGGATTTTTTTGTGATTTAAATATATTGCTTACCAATAGTTGCATCCAATGTGAAGCAGCTACTTCGAGATCTGACAACACTAGGTGAAGGTCCATCAGGCCACTCCATACGCTCCTCCATCGCTTTCGAAGCACTTCTTTTGAACTGCTCTAAGAAACTGTCTATTTGGGTTTCTAAACTCGTCGGAGAACTGGCCATTGTTTTCACCAAAAACTACACTACATTCTAGCCTGCTCTGCGGGAAAACATTTTGCGTATTTTAATGTCTGTCGGCCCTGTCGCATAATTCACTATTATCAAATCTTAACAATAACCAATGACGTATCATTGTTGCTTTAGCTTTGTGAAATTCTAAAATTTTAACATCGATCGGAGCATTTGTCAAAATCGTGCCGAAGTAGACCGCAGTTCACCGCGGTGCATGAAACATACTATTCTATTCATATTCAATATCACAGGATTTTACTACAGATACCGTTATTATATCTACACGGCAAACGGCGTCAAAAATAAAGCGACATCCACCGACATCTATCGATCGTCGACAACAGCTGTTTTGCAGTGTTGCCGTATAAAATATACTTTCAATATAATTAAGCTAGTGATATAATTTTACTCCTACTTTTGCTTTAATCAAGCTATTTCTATATAAATATAAACTTGCTTTTGAGAACTTATTTTGTAAATTACGTGCAAGCTTTTGCTTTGTCTTTTAACTATACATGTGTGAGAATCAATTTTACTTATGGTAGTAGTGTGCGTGAGAAGGGCGAGCGCTGGAGGGGTTAAAGCCGGTTGTCAGTAGCAGCAGCGCACGCTGCGTATGTATTTGCTAGTGCTGCGCGAAGTGCGCTTGTGTTTCGTGTTATAATAAGTGACTGAACTGTCACACACGACACTACACCCGGCCTTAAAATGTCAAGTGAGTTACAGCTTCATCGTAAAGTAATTTTTATTATTTAATTACAATTTAAATCAGCAGCTTTTCAACAAAAGAAATCTTAAAATTATTAATGATGTAAGTAGGTAGCGAGAACAATTTTACAGGAAAACCTGTAGAGTGTAATTATGTAGTATTTTTTTGCGAAAGGATAATCACATATTTTTTATATATTCTATAGTCTAAAATATAATATTAATATACTCTAGATTATTATCATTATTAGCGTTTAATTTTAGAATCATTTTTAGATTTTAACTCCATGTTTTGTTTTAATTCTAATAAAAACTCATTTTCAACTGAAATAAAAATTGATGAAATTATAACAGGTAGGTATATTCAGTAGCAAAAAACCGTTTTAACAACGAATTTCATAAGTTCAAGTGCAGTGTTTTGAAGAGCCTTGAATTTAATTTTCTGTAGATAATAGTAATACGCTATTAATTTAATATCCTTGATTGCTTTACTTATTATTTTTAATATATTAATTAAATATATTAATTATAATTTAAAATACTTTCTTATAATGCTATATCAGCTAATTGTATTTATTTCTACTTATTATCTTGGCTTAGATCATAAGCCGAGAATTCATTAGCCTAATGAAATACTTAATTCAGTATACGTTACTAAGTGATTTCAAATGTCATGTGACTATTTAATACTATTTCAATGATATATATATCTGTGGTTTTGATATTCGATATCGATTACAAGCCACATGCCCTTATTGTGGCTTAGACGACGCCAGGCATAACATCATTTTTTAAATAAATTGGTAGGTATATAAAGAATTGAAAAGCGAAATAAGTATTTTCAAATTACCTCGAAAAATTATAATTTTGTTAGATAATACTTTGAGTCGTCGGATAAAAAAACACAATTTGAAAAACTGCATATACAATCTTAGGTAGACAACTGAAAAACTAGTAAATCAAATTGCATTCCTTTAATCCATTGAACCGGCGGCGACCGGCTGTATGGTCTCACCCCGGCAGACCGGCACGGCACCTAAATAGATACCACAGGGACATTGCTCCCTAACGGCGGCGTCTGGTTCTGCCTTACTTCAGCTCGTTTTCAAGTGTTTTGTTTTTAAGTTTTTGAACTTGGCTAGACTACAATTTTTAGGGCTTTTAACATGTATTTTACCTGTCCTAGAAGTTTCTTATTTTAATCTGTATATGGATATGGCTCCTGTAAGAATAACTCTTGATTTTATGAAGTCTGATAACAATAACAAATAAAAGTTATATTAATTTCTTTCAACGAAAAAAACTTCTAGAACACATTACATTCACCAGACTTATGTACTGTCCACATAACATCAAACTATCTACAGTAGAACGCCGATTATCCGAACGCCGATTAACCGAATCGCCAATTATCCGAATCGGTCCTTAGCTTAATACAGGATGTATTTTTGAAACGGGGCAGTAAGGGCAAGTACCTTAACCGTTGCAGTTACAGCAAAACGTTCTTAGAAGACCTTCCCTAACTTTTTGACATATTTTGAACTGCATTCACAGGTTTTGTAAAAAACTTACAGTTGGCAAAAAAAAAAATGCAAAAAGTCCAAAATTTTTTTTATGCCATTCGATTCTATTTCATGTGGGGATCAAAAAACTCTATGGGACCATTTTAGCTATCAGTAATAGGAAAGACAGAAATCGCCAAGAACGTTTCCCATACATTTCGTACGGAAATATGATAAATCAACTCGAAACTCATAAGTCAGGTCAAATTTTGAACTTTTTTAAATACAAAAAATCATTTAAACATTTATTAAATTGGTTTATGAAATAAATTGCTCAAAATGATTTCCATTTTTACGAATACACTAGCTTTTGCCCGCGACTTCGTCCGCGTGGAATAGTGACTTCCGGCAGATTTTGGTTTTTCCCACATAGATCATGTATAGAGGAATAATCTTTCATACATATTTTTTGTGTATCTTGAACGTTTTCGCAGCGCACGCAAGAAAGCTTCAAAAATGAATAATTTTCCCCGTTTTTAACACATTTACCGCTCTGTCTTGCTCCTATTGGTCATAGCATAATGTTATTTAGCCTATAGCCTTCCTCGATAAATGGATATCCAACAAAAAAAGAATTATTCAATGCACCAGTAGTTTCGGAGATTAGCGCGTTCAAACAAACAAACAAACAAACTCTTCAGCTTTATTATATTAGTATAGATAAGTCTATCCTTTTTTGCACTGAGCGAATGGCGGCTAATAATGTTCTGGGATAAATATTACGTAAAATGGTCATTTACGTATATGTATTTCTGGTCGAGATGTTCAAGTGAGCGTCAAAGTAGAACTGTGTTTGTAAAACGTAAAGTTTATTCGATGTGTGATAGTTTGTTTTTCTTTATTACCAGTCTATGTCCGATTATCGGAATCTTCGATAATCCGAATTGACCCCGGTCCCAATTAATTCGGATAATCGGCGTTCTACTGTATCTGTTTTTCAAATATTAATGTCAAATTTCTTTTACTGATTTTTAAGTAAATATCAAATGCATAGAGTTCAATATTTATTAAAAAGAAGAAATTGTGAATGTGCCATACATCAAACAAAGTTTACGATCACTTACTCAATTTTAATACATATACATATATGACCAAATTGTTGCCTTGATGAACTGTTATTATACATAACAATTGTTGCTTATACAATCGTGTAAAAGTGACGAAGTGACCAAAGCATAAATAAAAAGAAAAAAATTAGTATGAAAAGTTTTTTTTCATACTAAAATGTTTACTAATGCAAATGTTTTAGCAAGTGATCGCAAACTTTTTTATCATGTGTTTATACATCTATACATACATACTACATACAAATAAATAAAATTGGAGTGTCTGTAATATTAAAATAACCGCTTTCTACTACATGCATATGAATGTATATACGGTACCTACACAGACCAAAATACATATTTTTAAAATTTTTGTCTGTCCGTCTGTTTATTCCGGCTAATATCTGGAACGGCTGGACCGATTTGGACGGTACTTTCACTGGCAGATAGCTTATATAATAGGGAAAGGAGTAGGTAACTACAAAAAAAAAATCTAATTTAAAAAAAAAACTATTTTTTTTATTACATTCCACACGGACGAAGTCGCGGGCACAGCTAGTCTATCAAAAAAATAATATAAATTTATTGCTCTTGCTACAAATTTAATGTTTGCGTAACATGAAATTGATGGACGGCTTATTTTCACTATCCTTTAACGTAATCCACAACCTTGAATATTCAGTTAATATCTTTTCATTACGGTGATTCAGTCGCGAAACATTAAAATTTTACCTCCATCATATTTTTTTTCACTGAGTCAATAATTATTTTACTCATTTATATGTTCGTTTTAAATTGATAGTCCAAAGTTGTTTCTACCTCTACCTATAGATATATAATATTAAGTAGGTTGGTTAATTATATGGAACGTTTTGAATATTTTATTGTGATTGTGTATTGATTATGTCGCTTTTTAGGGTTCCGTAGCCAAATAGCAAAAAACGGAACCCTTATAGATTCGTCATGTCTGTCTATCCGTCTGTCCGTCTGTCCGTTCGTATGTCACAGCTATTTTTTTCCGAAACTATAAAAGCTATACTGTTGAAACTGTATTCTGTGAACCGCATTAAGATTTTGATGCAAAAATAAAAAAGTATTGGGGGCTCCCCATACTTAGAACTGAAAATCATTTTTTTTTTTCTATTTTACTGAAGTGAAAAAGTTTTTAGTGAAGGTGCAAAGTTTTCTGATGTGGGCACGCCCGAAGCAAATGTCGTGGGCAAAGAACTTGTTTTTGATTCGTTATTTAACTGTTCTATGGTAGATACTGAATTGGATAAAGATGTCAAATTAAAAATAAAGTGTAATTTATGCATTTTGACTATAAACCGTTGTTTGTTTATCAATGATAATTAGTAATATATATTATAAATTGGAATAGAAAAAATAAAATAATCAAGACTGGTCAACAATAGGTTTGTTAACTGTGATGTAAGACTTCTTTGAATACTTCTATGTCTTTATTTTTATAATTACTTAATATTTAGGTAAAAACTAAAGAGAAATAACAAGGATATTAATAACGATTCTCATTTTTTTCATTGATATCAATTGTTTTGTTTATGTGTTCATTTAATGTACATAGAAATAGGGAGAGTAGGAAAAATATTAAACTTATACGAGTAGGTACTAGACTTCAAAGAAACGCCTTTTATACTTCGATCACTTTTATAAGTTCGTTTATTTAAGTTTTTAGGGACAATCTCTTATTAGAGACCAACAGTAATCTGTCAGTATGCGACGGTTCCAGTTATCGTTTCTTACATCACTTTAAAGTCTTGATGGAAATGCTCACACTCGCTCATCCAGATGACTGTGAAGGAAGTATAAAATATATTAAATCTTTACGATTATATTTTTTCTTATAATCTTGTATTATTCTAACATCTTTTGTACAATTTTCTTATAATATGGTCGTTTACAGTTGTTTAAAATGCTTTTCACCATCATAAAACCATCACCATCACCATTATAAAAATTCTCCAAGAATCAGATTCAAAATCTCTCAAAACTTCTACAATTTTTTAGTATTTGATCAATGTCCGAATTTTGGAACCGACAATTAATTATTTATTCCATACTCAGCTTTGGAAATTCCTTACAAATGTATTTAAAGTTATTTCTTTTTGGCGATATTTGGCGATTTTTATCGAATCTATTTTCAAAAAATGTTAATTGTGGCATTTGGTTCCAAGTCTTTTTTGACTTTCATATTCACTTTTGCTTGTATTTAGATTGCACTGATCCTGTAATGTGACAGATAATATTGTAAGATCTGTGGGTATACGAATTATTTTTGGAGTAGGAAGATTTTTACTGTGCAAGACAGGCCTAATTTATTTCCATTATGCAAGAATGTAAATCAGGCCATTGTTACGTTTTTTTTCTATTGAAGCTTTTATACACAATAGTCATAATGGTTTTTGAAAATTAAATACAAAATACACCATTGTAATAAAAAACTAAAGTAATTTATACTTTTTATGTTTATTATTTAAAAATGTGGGCTTGATAACATAGAAAACTGCAGAGATATCCAGTGCAACAGCAAATATTTTAGTTGAGCTGTGTAATGCGCACTTTTTTCATCATTGTCTTAAGCTGGTCATCTTCCAGTTCTAATATCCACCTAAAAGAGATAAAATATCTTCGCCTCCTGTCATAATCCATAGCGGGACATAAAATTGCACTATAGATCGACAGATGTATCTACTGTTGATGAAGATACCGTTAAAACATTTATAATCAGACTTAACATCTAACTTGATACTATTGCCAATCTTTTTCGGGTTCCTATAATAACCTTTTTTTTTTGTTCCCCCTGAGGAAAATGCATTAAGTAGCATACCCCGGCTGTGGCGAGCCGGCGGTTATGTGGGGCTCTCCTCCCCAGAAGGGGGAGGCCTACCCACTAAAAACCTCAGGCATGGCCTTCCTCAGGCATGTAGGGAGCCCCCGGGAACACCAAGCTACTTCCGGGAACCCCCAGCCTCCGCTCCCCCTCCTATACAGGGGAGCTCTCCTCGGGGGAGGCTATAATACCTCCCCCGATCTCCACCGCCGACGACGCCCCCCGGCCACGGAAGGGGCGTGGTCCCTCCCTGGTCGCTGTATCCGCGGGCGCGATTTCCTCGTGCTCGCCGGCGACCCGGCCTGACTCGGGGCATGGAGACGTCGCAGATCGACGTCATTGTGTCCCGGAGCCAGGCGGCCCGCGCATGCACATCCAGGTCGGCCGAAATCCGTGCCTCCTCCGCCCAGTCCGCGACGTGGGCAGGGGCTAGGGCTGCATGCGCTTGATGGACCAACGTCGCGGACGGCTGTCCTCCTGGAGTGCGCGGGAAGGGCGGCGGTGGGCCTCCGACACGTCGAACACGATGTGCCGGTGGTCGGAGAGTGTAACCACCTCCGCCGCCACCCTCCAACCTGACACCATGCGGTACGCAGAAGGAGTCGCCCATGACAGCTCGACAATCTACTCCCCCTGCCACCGCACGCAGATGCTGACCAACCCCCGGTTTAAAAGCCGGAGGTCCAGTCCCGCCGCCCACTCCATGAGTGTCTCCCCTCTTACGTCGTCCCGGGTGTTGCCCCACTCTCGCGAGTGGGCGTTAAAATCACCCAGGTGGGCAGCACCTCCTGCTGCCCACCCGGTGGCCTGCCGGTCTACCCAGGTCCTTGCAGACCGGGCAGGAGGGATCACTCGCGGTGCAAAGACGGGCAATATGCCCCGGCTCTCCGCACCGGTAGCACAGAGTGCTCCGGTCCACCTGGCGGTTAGGGCAATTTACCCTAACGTGCCCCCTCTCGAGGCAGCTGAAACACTGCTGAGGGCGTGCATCGAGCGCCTGCACCCTGACCGAGGACCACCCGATCAGGAGCCGCCCCGACGTCAGTTTCCTGACGGCCGCAAGCGGACACCTGACCCAAATGGTCTCCATGCGGGCGTGCCTGGTGCGTATTTCCCCGATCCTAACGTCGGCCGGGGAACACCCGCCGGCAGCGGATACGACTGCTGCCACATCCGCTTGGGCGATGGACTCGTCGAGGTCCATCACCCGCACGTCCGCCATCTTAATCGGGCGCGTGATTTTCGCGCCCGTGGCTTCCAGGGCCTCCCTCATTCGTTCTTCCTATAATAACATAAGTTTTTCTTTTAAATATCATAAGATTTATTCTTGCATGGGTATATATTATTTATCCTATCACATTATATATTGGTTTTTAAGTCAAATCACAATTTTCTCATGGTAATTTCAGAGGTCCATTAATTAAGTTTCCGTTAATTTCGCTCGTATATGAACTGGCTATATGTCTATATAATTAAACCTGTGAGAGAATGTATAAAATATTTATTAAATTGATTATTTAATGCATGGAAAAAAATGTAAATAAAGAAGTCATTATGTTACTCTTGAGGCCAATAGAAATGATAGTAGTGGTGCGGGGGCACATGTAAAGCTGTAATGTTATTAAGTATGTAAATGTTTATTGAATAAAGCAGTGTTTTTTTTCAATATGGATAACATGTGTCTCTAAATAAATAAATGTTGTTTACTTAACTAACTAAATTTCATTCAAAGCCTGATTTTCTTATGTTTATGGAACTATTTCCAGTCTGACGTAAGTTAAGTAGTAGAACGTAACACGGCAACAATATCAATATATTGTTTTTATGTTTAGAGTGCAGATTCTAAATACATAGCAACACGGATGTTACTGTACTCGAAAAATTATAGTAAATAATAGATAAAATAAACCAGAACACAACAATCAAATTAAAACGCTATAGGTAGTAAAAGTGTTTGTGAATTAAAAATTCAAAAAACTGCATTATGAAACTTAGAAGCATGGAGTGTCTTGACATGAGAAACTATTGAAAAGTTAAATTACTTACATTTTTTTTATTTAATGGTATTTTGCTAAATTAAATTAAGGAAATGATCAATATAAGAAAGAAATCCGTCTCCGGCAGAAATTAATCTTGCACCGTCAACATCGATATTATTATATTTATAATTATATGATTTTGGCCGTACTTAAATTTGATCATTTTGATTACTTTCACATTCTGATGAATTTATGATTAAAACTATTACGAAATTGAAATAGGTACGAATTTGTGTGAAAAAGTGCAGTCCTACATTTTTGTAGGCTACCTTCTCGATGTTTTTATATTTTAATTTCAAAACATTCCTAACTTATCAGGCTATCTTCCTTCAGAATTTAAACTATAATTAAATTTAAGAATTTAAATTTTATTGTATAGTTAGTGCTTTGTATAGTACCTAATTTACATTTGAACATACAACTCAGAACTGAAATGTTTAGATATTTTGTTTGTAATTTTGGTCACTGATGTCCTAAAATTCTTAGCATATAATTATCCTGACGTAATTCTTGGGTTTCATAGTTATAGTTACCTGTTGGGGCGTCGGCAGTGGATACGTAGTGAAGGTTCATGTTATGAGGTGTCATATCAAAACAGGCGTCCTTTAGGGTGACGTTCTATTTCCGCAAATTATTTTATAGTTATAAAGTTCATTACACACTCGGGTTCATATACTTATCTTTCTGTATACTGACGGCTTGCAGATTTACACGGAAGTTCCGCTATCTACGGAATAAAAAAATTTGGAAACTAATTTGATATACGTTTGCATGACGACTACAAGTTGAGAGTGTTCGTAAGAAGTTATTTATTGCTTATTATTTGACCATCAGATTCCCGAATTACTACGGCTACCCGTTGGAAGAAATATGTTAGATCAGTCTCTGATATTTTCCTTAATTGACTATGCTGACGCAGTCTGGATGGGTCTATCGGACGAATTACTTGATAAGCTGGACCGCTTGTAAAATGTGGACATTACATTTATTGTTAATCTGCGTAAATTTTACCTTGTTTCTATATCCTATTGTTCTCAGCTTAAATGAGTTCTTCACATTTTATATGGAAACAGAAAACATTTTGATTTTTCAGTGTTTATTTACATATAATTAAATTATATGTGCCGTTAGCAAGTTTTTGAAGAGATTGATAATATCTTCAAAAATTGATCAGTCGTTGGTTAAAAATAGCAACGCTCCAGCGCTAGATTTAATTGTTTGAGACGCGAACACGATCGAGATTGATTAGGAATTTAATTATGGAATACAGTGACGACGCTCACTTCGGATGTCTGACGGTATCTGCTAGTTTTATTTTCAATTTTATTTGTGTCGTGCTATTTTGGAGCAGAACGTGGGGCACTTGTCTAACACAGCCAACATATGATGAACCCACGCGAACGAAATGCCGGGAACTGCATTACGCATTTTAGTAAATGATGTTTTTGTTCTACTACTTACGTAGCTACCTACCTACAAAACTCATATCAAGACCCTTTTGTGGATTTTACAATTCTGTATTAATTATGTTTATAGATAAATACTCAAGAAAATGTATGTATTATATTAAACAATTTTACATGCTATGTATCAGAGATGACGCTGTATGTAAAAACAGATTTTCCCGCATTTCTGTTGAAATGTTTTCTTGAATTGTCTTTGCTATAAACCTCACGGAGCCCGAGACCTTTCCAAAGAATGCAAAACCATGGAAATCGGTTCGTTGGAGTTATAGCGCTGGAGTTATAGCGTCAGGAAGGAAAACCCGACTTATTTTAATATAGTAGATAATATAAAATAAAAAAATAATATAAACGAAAAATAATAATAT
Organism: Scirpophaga incertulas; assembly: GCA_036419045.1. Classification (NCBI taxonomy): domain Eukaryota; kingdom Metazoa; phylum Arthropoda; class Insecta; order Lepidoptera; family Crambidae; genus Scirpophaga; species Scirpophaga incertulas. The sequence continues at coordinate 22,437,284 of CM071629.1, read as the reverse complement.
TACACTAAAATATTATAAAAATATAAAAAAAACTCCCGAATCACAGTACTCAGGAATTCGGCAGGTCACCGGAACTATATGTTCTGTCAATAACATTATTAACATGCTGTTAATGAACGTTAACAAACGACAGTCAAATTAATTTTAATCAAATTATTAATGCGTACGAATAATTTAACACGTGCGATTGTTGCTTATGCCAACGCAGTCTAACGTGCCAATATCTAAGAAAACCGTTTTTACTCCAAGGAAACTGCGCATGCTCTTCATTACTTGTTGACTTCTTTAGACTTTAACTTAAAATACTGTACTGCGTAATTCTTTCTCATAACAATTTCCACTTATCTCAGAATTTACGTCGTTGGCAACTAGGGCTAGTACGAACATGTGGGACGATTCATGTTTATTTTGATGTCGTGATATTGGAAATCTGTCAGATTAAGAATATAGACATTCCCTATTTCTATTCTCTTTTGCCTGTGCTTAATTTGAATAAGATTATGTTGTTCCTATCCAGTTGTTAATCAGTTAAATTGACATAGTTGCTAGCGATTGATAATAATCGCTATTTTAAACATTCCTTAAACTTGCACCTTATAATGTGCCGTTAATTAAAATATGTTCCAAAACAATGTACCATCGGTCTATTATTGCTATTTATATATGGTATATTCTCTGCATGGAATTGCTTTAACATCATCAAAATCTTATTTTTTAGTAATTAATAACTTGATTTGTCAAATATAATTATTATTCATCAATTTCCTGCGCAGAGAAACGTAATATAATAAAGTAATTTGGGCAGCGACATTCATGTAGACGGTTGGTGAAGCCAATCGCATAAAAAAACCTTAATTAGTTAAATAAAAAGCTATAAAAGCTGGTTTTATAATATTAACCCGGATGAAAAAAAGGAATAGCTTATTCTTTAATCAAAACAATCAAACTTCATTTTCTACTAGGTAGCAGCACTATTGATTCAATTGGTCCAATTTGCTGTAACAGATCGAGCATGGGTAACACTAGCCACGAACGACTCTTATGGCCTTGGGGCGTTGGTGCTGGCGCACTCGCTTCGTCGCGCCGGCTCCGTGTATCCAGCTGTTGTGCTGATCACTCCTTCCGTTACTGATGCTATGAGGTTTGTTGGTGTTTCTATTAAATTAATAATACATCGTAAAAGTGCATCAGAACTTAAATGGCAAAGGATAGTAGCACTTACGATGAATAAAGAATTTAGTTAGTATCTTATACATGTGTGTATATAGGTAAGGTGATACCTGGCTAAGTGCCCATTTAGCAATATAGTAAAAATTCGTTACTATTTTTGGTTCAATTCATTGTTTATGTCGCCAATGTGATGTTTTTGTCTGCAGGGGGCGTCTTAACGCAGTATTTACAAACGTGGTGACAGTAGATGTGTTGGATTCGCGAGATGCCGCGCATCTCGCCTTGCTGCAAAGGCCCGAACTGGGCATCACATTTACTAAGATTCATTGCTGGGAGCTTACACAATACGAAAAATGCGTCTTTCTCGATGCTGATACATTGGTGAGGTGACATAAACCTTGATTTGCGTGTTTAATATGCAATATTTCTGCGAATTTCATTAACATTTCAGTCACGCATTCTTAAGCCATGTCTAATGCTCTTATTATACTATTCATTACACGGAACTGCAGATAGTTTTCGGATGGTTTCCGAGTATTATCTGTAATTCAGCAGAAGCCTTCAAATTATTACAATAAACAGTTTAAACACACCTGAAAAATACTGATTTTATTTAAAAATAAATCAGATAATCTTAAGTTATACCTCTAGTCCAGCCATTTTATAGTTAAATGTATGTTTCAATATTATATCAATTCTGTAAACAGTAAACATTACGCAAGTTATTTACATATTTGCAACATGATTATTTAACTAATGAATCAATCGAGATTACAAGATTACATTTACATTACATTTGATTTGCTACAAGAAACACATTTTATACAAATATATTTTCAGAATACGAGTAAGAACGGACGGCAGTGAGCAAGGTCATTTTATCTTTATTATATCAAGGTTTAATAATTAATCTTTCGAGTTGTTATGAATATCAAAACTGAATAAAAATGGAATTATCTTAGGAACATAATTCAATTCTTTAAATCTGCACCAATATTATAAAATTGTAGTAGGTTTTTTGTTGTTATGAATAAACCCAAAACTACTGCTTACTTAAACCGGTTTTTGAAATCGTTTACAAATTCTGCCTATAAACAAACAATATTGAATAGATTACTCCTGCCTATGGGCATAAAAGACAATAATGTGAAATGAAAAATTGCTTCGTCAATGTTTGAAGTCGTTTGTTTGTTTCCGATTATCGATATGAAATGTACCAAATGGTTTTACTTTACTTACGGCAAACTATTACATAATTTTTGTGTAGCTGTGATAAAAATCTATTTTGATAGCCAATTGTTTACTAATGCTGCGTAGCGAGAAAGAAAGTCAATGTTACCGGATGTGGACGTTAACTCTGTAACCCGAGATGACGACGCTCACAACCGTGGCCTAAATGCTAACACCCAACATTTTTGGATCGCCTCCAAAATCACTCATTTTCATTCTATAGTATTCTTTCATCTGTGACGTTATACTAACAGTATCGTATGAATTTCGGAATCATACATTTTCCCTTTGCCTTTGCCTTGTGTCTTGCCTTTACGTGCCTATCAGCATGCAATTAGTGAAATTGATTACATAATTTTAACTCATCAATATTCAATTTATTCTTAACTATAAACCGACACGCTAAAACTGATAGCGTTTGATAGAATCCATTGACTTTAATTTTTTTATCGCAGGTTATTATGTCAACCAATATTTATCCGTTCTCTGATAACGACTGTAACATTTTTGACTTAATGTATATAAGAACTTCGTAGAAGGGCATATGATTATAGCGATCAAAATCTTGTGTAATACTAAAATTTTGTCATTATTTATCATCGTGAATTTTAACTATTATGATCAAAATGTTCAAACTGCTTATTTTTAGTGGTTTGCTTAGAAACGTATTATTAATATTATATCTAACTCATACGAATGAACCCATTATCAAAATACGTTCGTTTAGTAAGCTAGCTCCACGTGGTAAATTATCTAATCGGCGCTAAAATTCTATAGGTACCAAAATAGCAAGTGGCTTCACAAGTAAAGGTCACGTTGCAGACTCGTGACTTTCATGACTCGGGTTTATATACAATTTGCTTAAATTTGTACCACGCGAGAAATGTCATATGCAGTACAACAAAACCAAAAGGGAATTTAAGAAATTTTATAACTTGCGTGAATTTTCGCGTCAAATAACAACTAACTACGAGTTATCTTGTTTTATAACTAGAGATCGGATAATCGGATGCATATTTACCTAAAGTTAATTTTTGGCTCACAAATTATGGAAGCGGCTTTTTAAAATACATTTTGTTAAATAAAAGTCCCGGGAAAATACGGGACTGCAAATTTAACGTAGTGATATTGTTTGAAAATTACTAAATTAGCACGTGGTATTTATTTTCAAAAGACCGAGACTACGCTACGGGTTCATTTATACAACTATGCATACGTATTTACATGAAGAGTTTCAGTTCCCCCTGCGATTTTTGAATGTACGATTTATTACATGAAGAGTGTTATACGAAAGTAGTGAGCTCTAGTTTGACTAAAACAATACTCAATTAAATAATTGAATAAAAAAACAGAAATGGTGAAAAATTTTATTTAACAAAACAATAAAAAGCCGTTTCCATACTTTGTCTTAAACTAACTTTAGGTAAATATGCATCCAATTATCCGATCTCTATTTATAACATAATTAACATAGAAGACCTACCTAGCCAGCGTATCTTATGTTGGTTTGTCGGAGAACCTTAACCGCATGCAGAAACAGATTTGTTGTAAACTCTTTGAGATCTAATATAGTCCTTACTAACTTTAGTTTTTCTATGAAAAGATATTGGATAATTTATTTAATTCAATATACATGAAGATTAAATTATAGTTAATATTTTTGTATATAATATTAAAATTTTAATTATCACGACACATTAAAATCTTCATGAATTATGGATTTAATGAAATTTTCTAAAATTACTTAAAACTAACGTTTCACAAATAAATATGAACTTGTAACATTGTAACATTTTCAAATTTAAATTTTTAAGTCAAATAAAGAGAGTGTTCTGTAATTAATGGTTATATCATACTCGTATGTGCGATGGACGCTGAACCAGGATGTTGACTATTTACTTACTCAGTATCACTACTTAAGAAACTCTGTTATTCAATCAGTTGTTGCAAGTCGTTGAACTTAACACATGCTAACTGCATTATTAATAGATTATAACAGCGCTCCCCTGAGCAAGGGTCAAAGTTACTACACATATACCAGTGTAGCTATTTTGCCGCTTATCTATATAAATAATTATATAAAATATAAATAAATAATCTATATAAAATATTATATATAAAGCTTTTTATTATAATTTTAAGATTCCTATAAAAGTAAATATTATACTAATTGTAGTAGACTTAAAATTTGTATTCATCATCCTCTTGCCCATTTCCCATTATCTGGGGTCGGCGCAGTAGATCTTTTTCTTCCATTCCTCTCTATCAGCTGTCATTTCCATGCTTACTCCTTTCATTCTTATATCATTCTTCACACAATCGATCCATCTTTTATTCGGCCTTCCTCTGCCCGTGTATCCCTCCACTTTCATATTCAACATTCGTTTTGTGACATGACTTTCATCCCTCCGCATCACATGTCCAAACCATGCTAATCTACTTCCTCTCACTTTTTCTACCACTGGCGCTACTTTCAGGCTTCCTCTTATGTACTCATTCCTCGTTTATCTTATCCATCCTTGTCACACCACACATCCATCCATTAAAACGATTCATCCATTAGACTTAAACTTGTATTATTACACAATTTTAAATTTTTGTCTAAGTACATCGCAAATGAAGTAGTTTGCATAGACAGTAATATATATATATATTATATATATATTTACTACTATACTATTACTATATATACTTCATTTGCTTCTATCACTACTATACTAACCACAGCTTAATGATTTTGGTGACAGGTAGTCCAGAATTGTGATGAGCTTTTCGAACGCGAGGAACTGTCGGCCGCCCCTGACGTTGGTTGGCCCGACTGCTTCAACTCTGGTGTGTTCGTGTACAAGCCCTCACAGGCCACATTTGATGAGCTCATCAAGTACGCTCAGGAGCGTGGCAGCTTTGATGGTAAATTCTTACTTTTGTGTTTTAAGTTGAGCTAAATCGCAGAATGTCCAATTTGCACATTTCATGTACTTCTAATATTAAAGTTGCAAATTTCTTATAAAGTCGGACTTATTAAATAGCATGTTTTACAATATCTATAAAAATTTATTTATTTGTGTAAATACATATAGCTGGTACATCGATGAAACATTAGCTATATTAGCATAGTCAACTGGACCAATATTTTGAGATCTATACACCCAAAAATTCCGCCAATTCTCCTAACCAAGACCACTCCTAAGTAAAATTATTATATTGGTAGGTGGTGATCAAGGTCTCCTCAATTCCTTCTTTTCTAACTGGGCGCAGGGAGATATTGGGAAACATCTTCCATTTTTGTACAATGTTACATCAGCCGCCTTCTACTCTTATTTGCCAGCGTTGAAACAGTAAGTTACCTTATTAATAGATACAACTTTAACATTTTCTAACTTTTTCAACTTTTCAGTGCAATGTTTGATTACCCTTGAATCTTACCATTTTTTTATATGAATTGAAAAAAACTATCTCGAAAATAGCTAAGACTAGATACAAACGTTATTTGGATCGAATTTTGAAATATAATCGTAGATATTGTCATGTTCCATATGTGTTCCACCAAGTGCTACATATAGGGTTAATCGCCGCGTTCGTACACCGTCACACATATACATTAGGTTTATTGCAGCGTTGCTTATGTTACGTTCGCTAAATGTCGGAAGTAATGAAGATTATTTAATTTAATAAATTTAATCTTATACAGGAAAACATAATCCATATTTTTTATCTTAAAAGAACAAGCTATATTGAGATAGGCTTGTGAACGTAGTTCGGTAACTAAAACATTATTTTGTTACACACGTCCATTGATTTGTCATCAATTTAGTTTCAAAAATTATAAATGTTGAAGTAATATAAGCTAAAAATATGTTATTACAAATATTGTACTTTAAGTAAATAGACAGATTAGTTAGTTACTTACTTATCAATCAGTTTGCAAAAATCAATTAATATCTGAGCGATATTCTAAACTTTTGAAATAGAAGATGTTGAATTTTTCAGTTATGGACAGAATCTGAAGATCATTCATTTTATTGGCGCTGCCAAGCCGTGGTTGCAACAGTATAACTGGGAATCTAGCTCCGTTGATGCACCTGAGCACCTTCGCGAATTCCTTCAACTATGGTGGGATCTGTTTGTAGGACAGGTTCACCCTCAGCTGGACGTTACTATGGTAAGACGCGTGACGCTTTAAGATTTAATGTGGCCTTCTGAAGACTAATAATCGTACAATATTTAGTTGTGCAAGTATATTGTGCTATATATCAAGTTGACAAATGAAATTTTGAAGGAGATATGTAATTTAAAACAATTTAGTTTAGCATTAAATAAATAATAGATGAAATATTTCTGTATGATGTGTAAAGACTCGATTCGATCCAATATATTATTGAAGCAATATTATTAACCGTCACCAAATGCAAAGTAGGTTGGTTCTATACTAGCTATACTTGAGATATCAGTTTCTGTATCGAATAACAACTTGAAATCAAATCGTTAATTGTGGTTGCTCGCTTCGTGTTAAACCACAAAGGCTTCTCACAACATGATGCCTAGTAAACCGATCCATTCTTTTACAAGTCGTTGATCTGATCACAATTCATCATGTTTTCTAAGCTTGCACAAAAGGACTCCCATTTTGCAGAGGTGAGATATTTGTATAATAGTAGTTTAGTGCTGCTGTTATATGTACAATAAGTGATCTCTACTTCGTACAAATCTTAAATATTGGAGATTTTACCTTACACATATTTTATGACCTAGCACTTTATAGTTATCTTGCTTGCAATTTGATGCTTGTGCACTCCTGCTATTTGTTGCAATTCCGTTTGAGCATCTTGATACTTGTGTGATTAAAAATGTTTCTCCAAAATACTAACATTCTCTAACGTTTTGATAATTAATTTAGTTGCTTTCCGCGCGATTAATCTATTTTATGTTTGGTCATGGGAGTAGATGGTGTTGGTATTTTGGTGAATCTTTCACCGCGTTACTTAATAACATTAGTACACGTTCCTTATTATGTGTCGTTTTCAGTAAGTTTAATTTCTATCACATTTAATAACATGTTATTGTAATTGCTAAGGGTTCTGTATGCTTATTATGTAACGCTATAAATTCTAGTAATCAATAATACTAATAGCTGCTTGAACAAAGCTTTTTGCACTTTTTGGTAACTGTGCCTCAAGCTTGGTTCAAGTGTTTGTGCATGCATTACGATTGAGACGTTTTGTCACTTCAACCAATAGGTTGAGGTGCCGGAAGCCCAACCGGAGTTGCCCCCGGAAGATGTCAGCCAACATTACATGCCGACAATAGATCCAGAATCAGAGTTTCCCTGGCATCATCCTGATGCACAAGTACAAGAAGAATCTTATAGATCTGAAATAGATTTATCACAGTTCCACGACCCTTGGGAAATTTACGGAGGCCATATCCCTCCTAACAAAGGCGAAACAAAACCACATAAACCTTTAACTGGAAGGGTGGAAGATTACGAAGAAATGAAAAAATATGTATGGGAATGCCAACAGCCACATCAAGAGCACGTGTCATATGCTTCTTCATCTATGTTACATGAAGATCATCCACAAGTACAACATTTTCATATTAATTATGGATATCAGGAAAGTTGTACTAATAATCATCAATCAGAACGACTTTGGGATACCCTTTCACATCACTGTTCATCACAATCAGAGCATGTTCCTAATCCATGTAGTTACCAAGAACACTATTCACAATGGCAACCTTCCAGTCATGAATATCATCATAGTCACGAAGAGCATACCAGTCATCATCATTCATATCAGTCACAACTTATGGAAAATACACAAAAACTTCATCAACAGTACCAAACTTGTACCTATAGTATTTCTGATTATCACACATATCAAAAACCTGAAACACATAATCAACATAACACTTTGCCTGATACTGTAAGTCATAATCAAATCACTTCATTCACTACTCCTGCTTCACTAAATACTAATCAAGAGATATCTAATCAACAACAAACAAATAAAGAACCATGCGTCCATTACTTTCACAATGAGCATGATGAACATTCACCGCAATCACAAATACATCAAGAGAACTACGAACATAATTATGATCAAACTAACGGAGAAATCACAGATTCCGATAGCGATTACATAGAAGATGTACCGAAGAGGCATCCTTACGATGGATTTTATTTGAAACACAGATCTGTGATTGACTCATATGGACGTAAAATTTGTACACACGAAATACCTCCAACTCCAACGCCATCTCCACCTACTATTTATGAACCCACACACGATCCTGTACACACTCTTCTGGATGTTGTTCCTTTAGTAAACGGCTTTCATGAAGAACTCGAAGAACATGTAAGTCTATTTTTGAAATTGGTAAGTTACCAAATGTTATATCGTCATTGATAATTTGATTTCAATAGACTACAACAGAAACGAAAACATAAGTGGGCACAAAATGGACTGCTATACCTACACTATTTACTCTATATTATGTATGGCCAAATGTATTCTCTTTGTGCTTAACTGAGTATGTAATAATGTATATTTTTGCATGGAACTAAAAAGTGCTTATCCTATAAATAACGTAAAATATGTAGTTCTTTGACCGGAAGGTAAAGGCAATTCTCTGGGAACTCATAACACTTAATGAAAACTGTGTTTTGATGAATGCTATGTTTATATCAAGATTTGTATTTTTATTACAGAGTGGCGTCGCTGGTAACTTGGCGCGAGTGGTACCAGGAGCTACAGGATCACAGCGTGAGGTTTTGGATGAACTCACACGTCGCCAGGGCTGGGAAGCTGGCAACATCGATTATATGGGCGCGGATTCTTTCGACAACATTTGGGCTAGGATTTCTCAGACTCTTAGTCAACCTAGAAAATCACCACCAAAGCAAATACAACCTGCATCTAAACAACCTTCTCCGCCTAAGCAGCCCTCTCCTGTCAATGAACAGCAGGCTCCTGTTGAATTGACTGCAGCAGCTAGCGCTGTTGACATGTCCGTACCAAAAGCGACTGTAGATCCAGTCGTGTCAGAAGCTGTGGCTGCTGATTCTGTAGAAGCGTCTAAGCCTGTAGAAGCATCTAAACCTATAGAAGCGCCTAAGTCTGTAGGAGCTCCTCTTAAATCTGTATCAGCACCTATTGCTGAGACTGCAGCTGCAGCTCCCGTACAAACATCTGATCCTGTAATAAAAGCAGCTGTTGAAATTCCTTCGCCGGTGACTGTGGATAAAGTTCCAGCTACAGTAGTCGATAAAGTTAAGAAAGAACCTCTGTCAGATTCTGCAAAAGTCCCACCAATCGCCGCAAGTGAAATTAAAACTCCAGTTACTATTCCTAAGTCAGAAGTCCCCGCGCCGGTTACGAATGTCCCCGCAGCAGCGACCACTTCAAAACCGAGTTCTCCAGTTGACGCCTCACCTGTAAAAGCGGCGGTCGAAACTCCAAAGAAGTCTACAGAAAAGCCTGTGTTAACCGCTGTACCTACTACACCAGCTTCCCCGAAGTCTAGTTCGGCAACTCCGGCCGCAAAATCTCCTTTGGCTGCAGAGGCCGTAACTACTGTCGAAAAGCCTGTCGTTCCCGAAGTTACTCCTAAGAAAATTCCACCTAGCCCCTCTGCGAGTACCGACAGCCCTCCGCTAGCTCATACTCCCTCAAAGGACGACGCACCTGTGGTGCCTGATGCTAAATGTGAGTAATTTATAAACCCGTTTAAGCGATATAATGGCTTTGCACAAGAATCTCACACAATTTATTTTGCAGTTTTTTAATGATCTCATTTGAGACGCTACTTTACGATGATATATATCCTAGTTACCTACATATGGCAAAAGTCTTACAATATAGTAAATGGTTCTTCTTTGAGATTTATAATTTTCGTGTTGCAACTTATTTCCAAACGAAGGTTGGTTCAGATGATTGCTACATACTTATTTTTCAAACTAATCAAAGTTCAGTAGCGTACAAATGTTTGATATCTAGATTACTAATCTCCATAATACAATTAGCTGCATCTGTTTTAGTGGACACTGTGATGTTAAGTGAAAGCTTAAACTCTGTAATCCCGTATAATACGATTTGTGATCGCTTTTTTTTGTGACGTCTTGCGATGTTTTGGTTTTATTTTAATTTACTGAGCTATAAGTTTCAAAATACGTTGTTATTTCACCCAGCTACCGAGGAGGCAGCGCAAGAGACGAGACTTTGATAGACCAGGTAATAACAAACATGTGCTTGAACGTAACCCAACATCCAAATTTAAAGGGGATGATCAATATTAAAGAGCTTTATCTAAATACCTATTTATCGTTCAGACAACAACATGATAACCCAAAAACATACGATCGATTTTGATTCGTCATTGGTAAATTCAAATTCAATTGAACAATAGATATAATATTCAGTAGCAGTAGATACATTGTCTAATCCACTACGCTGTTAATGTATTGTTTTTAAAGTTAAGTTATAAATTGACCATCTCCTTTTCATCCATGAAGGCGGCCAGTTTGGTTTGAGAACGTTTCGATCCAATGAGTTGGGTTGAGTTCAAGATAAAGTGCCATAATGAAAATGTATGTAGGAACTACATAAATGATTAGCGACTCATGATGGACTAAGATTCAGTGAATAGATTGACTGATTTGAACACCGCCATAAGTTGAGTCGAAGCTGTCGGATCTGCTCTTAGACTTGACGATGTCAATGGCCGTTAGTGTTTTATACAAATTTATTCAATGAATTTTCAAAGCACAACCATGAAAATACCTAATTTAGAGCATAGGCCACTGCGCATGTTTGTGCTCTAACATGAATGTTGCAATTTGGTATTATGTATTTGGTCAGTGTATTAAATTGCAATTTAATAAACATATTTTCTTTTTATGCTTTCCATTTTCGCACATTGCAAGGAACATTATTCAGATCTCATTGCAAACTCAAAAGTATAATCACCATCAAATAAATAATTAAAACATTAGATATTAAAAGGCTAATATTCAGTTTTTTTTTAATATCTAGTTTAACTACTGTTTATTAATTGCATATTTTCACCATTTTTAAATTGATATCATCATATAATACTCCTTGTAATGTATTGGCTTCGAGTCCGCTCAACTCACAGCCTAACTTCCGCCCGCATCGTTTCGTATTAACAAAGTAGCTGTGTTTTCCCTCGAATTTGTTCCAGGCCCTAACCGAGCTTGCTCTCTAATGTGACTGCAATACTAACGCCACGCCTAATCGATCGAGAGAAATAAGGGCGGGATTAAATTGGTTGTGTAGTGGAGGAGCGACGTAAGGGCGCAGGCAAGCTGGAGCTGAAGCCGCCCGTGGCCGCCGACCCGCTGCCCACGCCCGACAGCGAGCTGGAGGATGCGGCGTCACTGGCCACCTCCATCATCGCCAGCGAGCTTCGCACACCCACTGTGACCTCCCCTACATCCGCTGGCGCCCCCGCCACCCCACCGGGGCCGACGCAGGCGCACCGCCTTTCCGTCGATGAACCCGAGATCCCCACGCCGCCCGTCGACTCCGCCACAGTCTCGCTCGCTCAAATCGGCGTCAAATCCAAGCCTACGACTGCAGCTCGAATAGAATCATCTGTGACTGAGAAAACTCCAGAAACCCCAAAAGCTCCCGCGGACCCCCCCAAAAAGAAAATTATTAAAAAGGTAGTAAAGAAAGAGGGCACGTCGAGCGGCGATGCGCCAGTGCCGCCACCACGTAAGAAAGAAAAAAAGCCCAAAGAGAACTGAGGGCCCAGATCTCGCTAACACTTTAGTTCCTCTGTGCCATATTTAGTCTTACCCTTAAAATGTTTATGTTTTCTTTCAAATCGAATTTATGCTTTCATGTAATGCGTAATCTCTACTATGAAGTTTATTTTACGGCTCGTTATCCAGGCGTCCATGAATTGTCTGTTTGATACATAATTTATACTCATTTAAGTTACTAAATATTTACCCTTATTTATTTTCAACCATTATTATTTTGGTTTTAAAATTAAGTACCAAAGGATTTAACTTATTTATTGAAACCAGTTTTAATGTAATTTTTGTATTCAAAATATATTTTGTAATAACATGTTGCTTTTTTATTTTACAATACAAAAAAGCCTTCTCCAACATTGTTGCTTCTTTATATTTGTTGAAAAAGTTGGCCTATGTTGTAAATAACTTATATGTTACTAGCGACCCGCCCCGGCTTCGCACGGGTGCAGTGCAAAAATGGTTATGGTGGGTTATCCCTAAGAGATAGACATATACCATCGCGGACTTTTTTGTGGATTTTTGTAAGTTGTACAATACTGTAGTACATTATTTTGGTCTATCTCGTAGGGTTCAGCCAGCGTTTGCAATATAAGCGCAAAAAAACGTGCTTATTTACGACATCACATTAGAAACCTTTAAATTTATCAGTGTTTCTCTACTATATTATGCATTTATTATACATACAAACCTTCCTTAAGAATCAGTCTATCTATTAAAAAAAACCGCGTCAAAATCCGTTGCGTAGTTTTAAAGATCTAAGCATACATATGGACATACAGCGAAAGCGACTTAGTTTTATACTATGTATTGATTGATCGCCAGGCGGTTTTACAAATACTCTGCTATTTATAAATAGGCTCAAAAAATTATAAAGAAACGTTGAAAGTGTGTTATTAATTACCCATTATTCTTATTTAAAAGTAATCCCCTCAAGAGAGGGCACTCCCTCTCTTATGCGCATATGCCCCCTAGGCGCATATGGTCCCTTTGATGGTCAGCGCTAACCATCAAATGCGCTCGATCAGGAGACGTATTTTTGAATTATTAGACGTGAATTTGGAATTCGAATACGAATACAAATCGTGCGCGAAATTATTTTCTACTGCTTACAATTTTATAGATTTTTTAATTACTCGAATTCAGTGTTGTCATTAAGAACAAATTCTTAATTAAATTCCGTTTCACGCAGAAAAATTCAAAACCACAACAACAAAAACAAATCTGGCGATGTCTCACACGTGAAACGGATCACTGTCAAGGTCACGTCAGCATTGGATATTCTGTACAGTGCTGCCAACCCCAGCATAGAGTAAAACTGTAGATTTGCTTGAAAAAAGCTGTAGAAAACTGTAAATATAAAATTAAAAAACAGTAAATCTACAGTTTTATCATATATTATATTTTGTATAATTGTATGAATGGAATACATTATATGGAGTGTATTAAAAATAAGAAAACTCGTATAATTATCAAAATTTTAATCAAATTAAATATTGTAACATTTCAAGTATCACTAGCTACTATGTTATTTTCAATTTCTAAGTCTTCCTGATTTTCCGTTTCATTTTTATTTTTATTGAATTCATACATATTTTTATTGAATTTTTTAAAATGGTCATTTGTCACATTGAACTCGAAACAATTATTAATTTCAGACTTTGTGTGCAAGGTACCTTTTATTGAATGACATATACATTTCATGGTGAAAAGATTAGGTATGACATCCTTAAAATTAGTCATCATGGAGTTATTCCTACCGAACATGACGTTGGCGCCATCAGACGCAAATCCTAACATATTCCTCTTGTATGGAATTTCTTTCTCATTAAAATATTCGATAGTTTTTTGGTACAAAACTTTAGCTGTGCCGTCGGTGATTGGTATCTTGCATAAAAACTGTATAAAACTGTAGATTTCGAGGCTTAAACTAAAAACTGAGAGAATCTCCTAAAAACTGTAGATCTACAGTTAAAACTGTAGGGTTGGCATCACTGATTCTGTAGAAATAAAAAACGAGGGGGGGTACACTTCCATACAGTCAGATTTATCAAAAAGAAACTGACGCCATCTCCTTTTCTTAACTTGAAACTTTATCATATAGTTACATTATATCACGATAGATGTCACTCTCAGTGAATTACACTAGAATAATAATTTATCATTAATATGTGTATAAATTTCATTTAGATATACATATTATTCTAAAATATAAAACTATCTTATTTCCAGATGCATAATAACATTTTTTATATTGTTATAAAATCGTAAAATTAAAATTTTAGTTTGGCAACAAAATGGCTGTTCGCCTCGGAGTTCTTCTTATAGTTAATCTGTGGAGATCGTCTTCGACCTTCAAGGTTTTCTAATTTTCGGAAGTGAATTTGTGTTTTCCTTGATAAATAATATACTGATCATTGGGTGAGATTTTTTCGTATAAATTTCAATTTATACTGATTTACAATGCCTCATACCTGTGTATTTGGATGCAGAGCTACGGGTGAGTCTTATCTGTTTTAAAAAAGTGTGAATTACTATTTTACCCATTGCCTGGAATACCAGTCTATTTGAAGCCACTGAATTTCTCTCTGAGTTTTAACACAATTATTAAAAACACGGTGCTTAAAAAGAAAGGTATTAATGAAAATGTGTAGTGAAGTTAAAGATACAAGGATCATCTTGCCACACTTTTATCTTTGCAGGATTTTTTAAAATAATTTTCTATTGTTGCAGATGTGGTGATGCATGTGTTTCCTAATCCTAACAAGTTTCCTGAGCGTTTTAAGTCTTGGTTTCTCTCGTTTGTGGAGACCTTCAGATGCTGACAGACAGTGAAATATATGAAAAAAAAAGAATCTGTGATATTCACTTCTCAGATAACCACAGAAATCGCTTTAAACGTTTAAGTGTATTGGCAATACCATCTCTTCATTTGCCTCGTAAGTGTACAAATTTTCATGCATATTATTATAAGAACAACAATGCTCCTTAGCCTATTCCTTTGGAAATCATAGACATGATTGTTTTGATTGATTCCTCAACATCATTTATGTTTGAATTCTTTGATTAAAAGCATACCAAGTAGATAATTATATATTTTTTTCTTTTCAGACACATCTACTGGCCAACATGCTGATCCTGGCAACCATGATCAGCTCAATGTTTATCATGTCGCCACTTCAAGCATAGGTACACCAATATTCATAACATTTGATGATTATTACAAAATTTTTCTCTTTCCAAAACATAATTTAATTTCTTTGTATTACTTATTTGGTAAACAATGAAATCAAAGTAATTTTATAATATTTCTTGATAGAGTCATCCAGAGCTCAACGGGCTGAGCATGCCAGTCAAATTCCGAGTGTTTTATCTTCTGCTGCTTCTATAGGATTAGGTAAGCACTTCTTTATTTTTCTTGAACATAGTTGAATCTTTTTAATCTCTTTGTTTTTTATTAATTTCACATGTAAGTATAATAGAAAACAATTTCAGATTTGAAATTAAATTTAATTCAAATTTTAAAAAGGGGTTTCCTATGAATTACAATTGTGTTTATATTAAGAATAAATTTTTGATTCCAGGTCAACTATCCAATTTATTAGCCGAACATAATTATAGTGCTGCTAGTTTAAGACTGAAGATATCACCTTTGTATATAATGATTTTGGTACATAACCATTGTAATTTTAAAAAATAATAATAAACAATTATTATCTATACATGTTTTTAATTTATAATTTTATGTTTTCTGTCAATGACTAATTTTGTTTTATTTTTCTTGTAATGTTTTCAATTTTTACAAGAAAAATTAAACAAAATTAGTCATTGATGGAAAACATCGATCCAACCTTTCAATACCTACTAAAAATGTATATATATATAATATATACACTTCTCATCAAAAAAATCGAAACACCTTGCAAGTTTACGTTTTGTCAGGATTATCAGAAAAATGTGTACATTTAGGAATAAATGTTAAATGTCGTTTAATAGTGAGTAATATGAGCTTATCAAATCTTAATGTTAATGTTCTAAATTTAAATGAATTTTTCATAGGTTTCGTATTTTGTTAAATGAGTCATTTTTATTCCGTATGGAGTATAAAGGAAATGGATAAAACAACACACGTAAATGAAAAAAAAAGCTAAAAAACGTTTATTTAATAACTTGTATTCCCTCCCCGAGCTCTAATTACTGCTTCCATACGGTTCTTCATCGATCGGATGAGAGTCACGATCACATGCTGTGGTATATTGTCCCATTCCTCTTGGATTGCATCTTACAGGTGGCTAAGTGTTTCTGGGGCAGGATCTCTTGCTCGAATTCGTCTCTTTAATTCATCCCACAGATGTTCAATGGGATTCATGTCCGGGCTTCTTGCTGGCCATTCCATAATAGACATATCGACTTGTTAAGATAATCTCGTACGACGCCCGCGGTGTGAGCCCTAGCATTGTCGTGCATGAATATGAAGCCGTTGCCAATAAAATGTGCATAGGGCATCACATGAGGCTCGAGACACTCTTCGACGTACCGATGACAGTTTAGTGCAGGCAGACGTGGCCCAGACACAAAAGCAAGCTCTGTCTTACCGTCGGCGCTGATTCCTCCCCAAACCGTTCACGAACCGCCACCATAGCTGACCTTTTCTTCAATGCAGCATTCTGCATAGCGTTCTCCGTCTCTTCTATAGACCTTGTTCCTTCCGTCGTTACCATACAGCATAATTTTACACTCATCAGAAAAGAGAACTTTGCTCCACTGTAGGTATGACCAATTTAGGTGCTCACGTGCAAAGTTAAGGCGCGCTCTTCGATGGTCTGCAGTTAATTTCGGCCCATTTGCTGGCTTATGCGGTACCAGTCCACGATCCTTCAACCTTCTTCTAATTGTAGAGTCACTTACAGCCACCCTTCGTACAACACGAAGCCGCTGCTGCAGTTGAAAAGCGTTAAGGCGTCGATTTCTTAAAGAAGTTGTTACAATAAATCGATCATCTCGCTCAGAAGTGACCCGATTCCTGCCAGATCCTGAACGGCGCGTGAACAAACCAGTCTCCCGATAACGTTTATAGACTCTATGAACAGATGACAGGCTTAGATGCAGTCTTGCAGCCACAACACGCTGACTAAGGCCAGAATCCAGCAATGCCACAACTTGGGCGGCTTCTGTGGGCGAAGTATCCATACGTTTTAGAAAAATAATCTTTTTTCAGACGTCCCAAAGTCACAGTATTGAAATAAAAAACAAAAAGTTTAAGGATAGGCGCCAATTTTTAGTTTTTAAACGCTAAATGTACTCCAACCCTAAACACACATTTTTCTCAAAACAGTGATTCATTTCGTTTATAAGATAAACAAATGAAATTCTAATTTTGAATTTAGAATTTTCGCTTATTACTGTAATGGCCAAACTGCCAGCTATACATTTATGTCTTTTTTTTTAACGTATGAATTCTTTTTTGTGTTAAATTCGGACAGAAACAATGAAAACGGAAGTGTTTTGATTTTTTGATGAGAAGTGTATATATATATATTATATATATATATATATATATATATAATTTTTTAGCCAGCAGCCGATTTTAAAGATAAAAAAAAATCAATCTCTTAACACTAATATTTATTTAAAACCACAAATCAAATTAGACGAGATAACACTGCTCATAATACGTAGCAAATTTACACAAATAAGAATATGGAAACAGAATATGGCTCACGTGACCTATGTAGGCAGACCGTCACGGACTCTAACCCCGAACTCGACTATTAGATCCGTACGCCGCGGTAACCTCGAACCAAGTGAACGAATGACTGTGCCAGCCCACCTTATATAGCCTACACGACCATATTTGAGGTAGGGTAGATTGCTAAAAACGTGGCAGCCCGCATTATATAACCCACGTGACCGTATTGCCAGGTTGAGGTAGGGTAGACTGCTAAAACGGCCTTCCTGCTGCCTGGTCGTCCTCGACCTGGTTGTCCGCAGCTTCTTCATCTTCGGTACCGGGGGCTTCCGCCTGGCCTGCTTCCGTATTCAAGTTCAGGCTGGGCGTTGAAGGTCCTGTACTAAAGGATGAGCCGGGCAGATCTAGTTCCGTCGCGTTGGCGTCATTATCTTTAAACAAAGAAACTTACTGAGAAACTTTTCATTGAACTGGGCTGGACTCAAGCTCAAAATATTTTCACAATAAATGATTGTTAAGCAAACACAAATTCAGAAACAAGTAAATAGCGTTCATTTTAATTAAAATTAGGGAATGAGTTGTACACTCATCTAACCATACTAAATTATTACGTTAAAAATGAAATTAAAGAATGCAAGCTGTTTGAAAAGGATATGTAAAAAAAAGAAAAAAAATGATAGTGCTCGATTAGTGTTATACAAGGCACTCGGCGACTTGGCACTCCATTGCCAACGCTGATGAGACTTGGTATTTTACTACCAACGCTACGGCGACTTGGCACTCCATTGCCAACGCTGATGCGACTTGGTATTTTACTACCAACGCTAAAGCGACTTGGCACTCCATTGCCAACGCTGATGCGACTTGGTATTTTACTACCAACGCTAAAGCGACTTGGCACTCCATTGCCAACGCTGATGCGACTTGGTATTTTACTACCAACGCTAAAGCGACTTGGCACTCCATTGCCAACGCTGATGCGACTTGGTATTTTACTACCAACGCTAAAGCGACTTGATATTTTACTACCAACGCTACGGCGACTTGGCACTTAACTACCAACGCCAGGACGACTTGATGACCTGCACCAACGTCTAAGAACGACTTGACGACCAGCGCCAACGTTCATGATGACTTGAAGTCTGTCAACGTCACAACCAGCGGCGACTTGATGTCTCATTACACCAACGCCTCGGACGACTTGATGCACATGCACCAACGTCCCGGACGACTTGACGACAATCGTCAACGTCCACGCCTGACTAGCAATATGCTACAGGCAAGATCTTTCGAAGAACGCAGCACAGGAATCGGGGCACCACTCGCCACGCCACAGCAACATGTGTTGGGCAGCAGCTTGGATGGTTTTGCCAAAGCCACCGCTCAGCAGTTTGAGTTCATAGCGGCCACTGGGCAGGCCCCGTACTACTTTGTATGGACCTCGCATTCCCGAATCCAGTTTTCCGGTTGCCTGTGAACATTTAATTACAAAAACCAAATCGCCTACGTCAAACTGACGGGAATGTTGCCTATTTCGGTTGGCAACCTCATCTTGTTTTGTCATGTTGTCTGTCAGCAATTGACGAGCCCGACTTCTAGTAAGCTCGCGCATACTTTCACGGTTGGGTGTCGCAGACTCGAGAGCGACGTCACGTACTAAGCTACGAAGGACTGGCGTAGTCGCTTCAATGCCAATCAAAATTTTCAATGGTGATGTTTGTATCGTCTTTTGTTTTGTTATATTTAAAACAAGCTGAAGCTTCCATAATGTACTGACCCATGATGTGTTTTTATAATTGGCCTCGATGCGAATCATATTCAGTACAGTGCGCACATACCTTTCCTTGTGAGTCGTGTAATTGGTGCTGTTTTGATAGCGTAGTTTTGAATGTAGCGGCGGAAGTACCCTGCCAAGCCAAGGAGCTGACGAACCTGGCGTACTGTCTCAGGAGGCGAGGTGTTAACTAGGGCCTCTACTTTACGTGGGCTCGGCCTCACCTGACCCTGGGCCAAGGAGGAAACTTCAGAAGAACGACCGGCCGAATTAAGAGAACGCTGTACGGAAGTGATTGGAACAGACTCAGTCGAATAGTTTCGTACACCGGTATTATTAAAAATACGTGATGGACTACGCGTCCGAGACGAATCTAAATTCGCACGACGATGTCTATCTTTACAAGTTCCGCAACGAGAAACACTAGGAGAACGTCGTCGCGGCGACGAAGAACAGCTATCGCTTTCGTGGTTACTGCGCTTAGGATTACGCTGTGCGGGTCGTTCTCTGTTAAGAGATCGTTCATTATCACTCCGTAACGACGGCGAACCACGTATTTCTAGACACGAGTTTCTCCCCGATGCACAGATTCATCGCGAACGGCTTTAGTACGATGCAAACGCAAACGAGATCTAACCCGACCACGTGAGCCACTACGCGAACGACTATGGCATTTACTTCGCGGCATTTTAAGTCGTTTAACACAATAACGAATTCACAAAATACTTCACGCACTATTATAAGGAACAATTAAATGAAAACTTCAAATCCACGTGGTGATATTACGATTAACAATAATTATCAACACAATCAAAATATCAGTAGGAAATAAATCTAAATAAGATTATTTGAGCAGGTTATTTTGTTTTGTAAAACTAATGAGCGAACTGGGATTACTTATCCCACTTCTGATTTTAGCCAGCAGCCGATTTTAAAGATAAAAAAAAATCAATCTCTTAACACTAATATTTATTTAAAACCATAAATCAAATTAGACGAGATAACACTGCTCAAAATTCGTAGCAAATTTACACAAATAAGAATATGGAAACAGAATATGGCTCACGTGACCTATGTAGGCAGACCGTCACGGACTCTAACCCCGAACTCGACTATTACGCCGTACGCCGCGGTAACCTCGAACCAAGTGAACGAATGACTGTGCCAGCCCACCTTATATAGCCTACACGACCATATTTGAGGTAGGGTAGATTGCTAAAAACGTGGCAGCCCGCATTATATAACCCACGTGACCGTATTGCCAGGTTGAGGTAGGGTAGACTGCTAAAACGGCCTTCCTGCTGCCTGGTCGTCCTCGACCTGGTTGTCCGCAGCTTCTTCATCTTCGGTACCGGGGGCTTCCGCGGCCTGCTTCCGTATTCAAGTTCAGGCTGGGCGTTGAAGGTCCTGTACTAAAGGATGAGCCGGGCAGATCTAGTTCCGTCGCGTTGGCGTCATTATCTTTAAACAAAGAAACTTACTGAGAAACTTTTCATTGAACTGGGCTGGACTCAAGCTCAAAATATTTTCACATAAATGATTGTTAAGCAAACACAAATTCAGAAACAAGTAAATAGCGTTCATTTTAATTTAAATTAGGGAATGAGTTGTACACTCATCTAACATACTAAATTATTACGTTAAAAATGAAATTAAAGAATGCAAGCTGTTTGAAAAGGATATGTAAAAAAAAGAAAAAAAATGATAGTGCTCGATTAGTGTTATACAAGGCACTCGGCGACTTGGCACTCCATTGCCAACGCTGATGAGACTTGGTATTTTACTACCAACGCTACGGCGACTTGGCACTCCATTGCCAACGCTGATGCGACTTGGTATTTTACTACCAACGCTAAAGCGACTTGGCACTCCATTGCCAACGCTGATGCGACTTGGTATTTTACTACCAACGCTAAAGCGACTTGGCACTCCATTGCCAACGCTGATGCGACTTGGTATTTTACTACCAACGCTAAAGCGACTTGGCACTCCATTGCCAACGCTGATGCGACTTGGTATTTTACTACCAACGCTAAAGCGACTTGATATTTTACTACCAACGCTACGGCGACTTGGCACTTAACTACCAACGTCAGGACGACTTGATGACCTGCACCAACGTCCAAGAACGACTTGACGACCAGCGCCAACGTTCATGATGACTTGAAGTTTGTCAACGTCACAACCAGCGGCGACTTGATGTCTCATTACACCAACGCCTCGGACGACTTGATGCACATGCACCAACGTCCCGGACGACTTGACGACAATCGTCAACGTCCACGCCTGACTAGCAATATGCTACAGGCAAGATCTTTCGAAGAACGCAGCACAGGAATCGGGGCACCACTCGCCACGCCACAGCAACATGTGTTGGGCAGCAGCTTGGATGGTTTTGCCAAAGCCACCGCTCAGCAGTTCGAGTTCATAGCGGCCACTGGGCAGGCCCCGTACTACTTTGTATGGACCTCGCATTCCGAATCCAGTTTTCCGGTTGCCTGTGAACATTTAATTACAAAAACCAAATCGCCTACGTCAAACTGACGGGAATGTTGCCTATTTCGGTTGGCAACCTCATCTTGTTTTGTCATGTTGTCTGTCAGCAATTGACGAGCCCGACTTCTAGTAAGCTCGCGCATACTTTCACGGTTGGGTGTCGCAGACTCGAGAGCGACGTCACGTACTAAGCTACGAAGGACTGGCGTAGTCGCTTCAATGCCAATCAAAATTTTCAATGGTGATGTTTGTATCGTCTTTTGTTTTGTTATATTTACAAGCTGAAGCTTCCATAATGTACTGACCCATGATGTGTTTTTATAATTGGCCTCAATGCGAATCATATTCAGTACAGTGCGCACATACCTTTCCTTGTGAGTCGTGTAATTGGTGCTGTTTTGATAGCGTAGTTTTGAATGTAGCGGCGGAAGTACCCTGCCAAGCCAAGGAGCTGACGAACCTGGCGTACTGTCTCAGGAGGCGAGGTGTTAACTAGGGCCTCTACTTTACGTGGGCTCGGCTCACCTGACCCTGGGCCAAGGAGGAAACTTCAGAAGAACGACCGGCCGAATTAAGAGAACGCTGTACGGAAGTGATTGGAACAGACTCAGTCGAATAGTTTCGTACACCGGTATTATTAAAAATACGTGATGGACTACGCGTCCGAGACGAATCTAAATTCGCACGACGATGTCTATCTTTACAAGTTCCGCAACGAGAAACACTAGAGAACGTCGTCGCGGCGACGAAGAACAGCTATCGCTTTCGTGGTTACTGCGCTTAGGATTACGCTGTGCGGGTCGTTCTCTGTTAAGAGATCGTTCATTATCACTCCGTAACGACGGCCGAACCACGTATTTCTAGACACGAGTTTCTCCCCGATGCACAGATTCATCGCGAACGGCTTTAGTACGATGCAAACGCAAACGAGATCTAACCCGACCACGTGAGCCACTACGCGAACGACTATGGCATTACTTCGCGGCATTTTAAGTCGTTTAACACAATAACGAATTCACAAAATACTTCACGCACTATTATAAGGAACAATTAAATGAAAACTTCAAATCCACGTGGTGATATTACGATTAACAATAATTATCAACACAATCAAAATATCAGTAGGAAATAAATCTAAATAAGATTATTTGAGCAGGTTATTTTGTTTTGTAAAACTAATGAGCGAACTGGGATTACTTATCCCACTTCTGATTTTAGCCAGCAGCCAGCAGGATAAATAATTTAAAGATAAAAAAAAATCAATCTCTTAACACTATATTTATTTAAAACCATAAATCAAATTAGACGAATAACACTGGCTCAAAATTCGTAGCAAATTTACACAAATAAGAATATGGAAACAGAATATGGCTCACGTGACCTATGTAGGCAGACCGTCACGGACTCTAACCCCGAACTCGACTATTACGCCGTACGCCGCGGTAACCTCGAACCAGTGAACGATGACTGTGCAGCCCACCTTATATAGGCCTACACGACCATATTTGAGGTAGGGTAGATTGCTAAAAACGTGGCAGCCCGCATTATATAACCCACGTGACCGTATTGCCAGGTTGAGGTAGGGTAGACTGCTAAAAATATATATATATATATATATATTATATATATATATATATAGGTATACTATTAGTTCAAGTTAAGATTTGCAGATGGCGCTGGATCGCGTTTCAAATCTGGCATGCATAATTACTCGCAAGAGGGCTCTCTTTTCCAGTATATTATTACTTTACTCTTTGGAGTGGGTTGAACCGTTGCACAACGCACGAAATGAAAATTCAGAAATAGTGAATTCGGTAATTCGTATACGAATCTCACGGCTCCGGCCATTATCATATAATCATGGCGATTATCACGGCTGCCGAAAAAAGCGATCAACGGAGGAATGGCGACGCAAACGCCGCCGCCAGCTGCGCACATGCTTGTGTTATCTTAACAGCTACCTATCCTTTTATGTATCTGCGGGGGCTCTATTTGAAGTCTGAATTTTAGAAAATCGTGGTTTTGGTGAGAACTTCAAGGTCAACTTTTAGAAAAAGTTAACGACGTATTTTCCCGATCGTCAAGGAGAACAACATATCCAAAAATCTGCTGATTCTACCGAAAACCACGATTTTCTAATTCAGACTTCAGACCCCCTAGCAGGAAAATGAGTCGTCAACTTTTTTTGCCATCATCACATTTTTTGCACAGCTCGACCAGGAGAACAACATATTCAAAATTTTGATCTGGGTCCTGAAAACTACTTGCCCATTTAAACAGTAGCATCTACTTTATTATCATTGTGGATATTCATCGTAATTATCTATCAAGTGACAAAAAAAACTCCCCGGCGGGGAATCGAACCCCGGTCTCCCGCGTGACAGGCGGGGATACTTACCACTATACTACCGAGGATGCGCTATACAGTTTGAATTTATTGAATATACTAATATTTCAGGTTATTACATTAAAAAATAATATCTTTTAAAATCAACAATTTCCTTTAATTTACCAATAATAGATATTATATATTACTACGTACACATCTGTGAATGTTTTCTTTAAGTGGCGCAGAGGCTTCAAAGCGACATCTATTGCCATAACATTAAACTTTTATGTTGTCATTTGGTATGACGTTTGTAGTCAGTTATAGCAGATGGCGCTGTCAAGTCTTTAGTATTCATATTAAATCTAATTTGTAAACTTGTAAAATATGTGGAACTAATGGAAAGAAACCATGAAATAGATAAAGGATTTAGACTTCATGTGACCCATACAGAAAAATCTATGAACGAGGCGATGATGTAAAAACCGCGATCACGAATCGGTTATAGCTATATGATTTATATAAAGGCCAATAAGTGTGCATGGAGCCGTAGCGGTAGCACACCGGTCTAGCAAAAAATAAAACAATGCAATCATATTCTTAGATGCAAATATTACCATGGAATATAGTCTATATACAATTAATTCTGTATATTTATAATCTAATTTTGTTTTAATAATAGATTTAGTTATGGTTTGATATGATATCAATTTTGATGAATAAAATAACTTATGGTGTTGTGGAAAGTATTTTTAAGCGCCATCTATGAAAGAATTAATCAGCAACATAAAGTTACTAAGCATGTGCTTCATATAAAAAAGCATGGATGGTGTATATCGTCAATTTATCGTTCGTGTTTCGGAGTCTTGCTTAGAGAGCGACACAGCAAATAGCGAAACGAAATGAACGAATATACACGAAACACGAAGCAACGAAAACTGAACGAATTAGTTTGTCAGTGTTCTTCTTGCGGGGTGGTATTGTCGAAATGTTTTGTACGCTAATGTTTTGATAAATCATTGTTTATAAACAGTTCTTCTGTAGATATCGATAAAAATAGATTTGTTCATAAATAAAATTGTAAATTATTAATGTCAATAATATTAATTCTTGTATTAGACGATATTTTTATGTGAATTTATACGTTATATTCAAGTGAGTGTGTAATCTTGTATCGGAGAGAACTCGAACTCAGCATCACTGGTTAGACGGTTGAGTGAAAATGTGAGAATAAAAAATATGTGATGAAGAATTTGGTCTTGTTGAAATTCCTTTAGTTTTTGATGAGCTAGATAGTGTTCAATGACAATGAGGTGGCTTGTGTCACTGTTGGTGTTACCGGTGTGCTTTGCACATTTGAATGTTTACCTTAGTAGTGCGGAGGTGTGGAGGTTATTGGGTAAGTTTTAAAAGCATTTCCATATGCTTCAAACATATCAAAGAATAAATAATTAAAGTAGGTATCAAAACTTTTTAGATCGGTCTCTATGCTACCATAAAAAATACAAAGTTTTAAATAAACGCTTCCAAATCGCTAATGACATGGGAAGATATGGGGACTAGTAGGTACTACACTAATATTATAGAATTAACAACAAACCTACTATGTGATAATATTTCAGACAAGAAATACATATGTAGTATCTATTTGGTTAGTTAATCCACCAACCAATATTATATTTCCATATAATTATTTTTGGTAAAACACTTGATTGTAAAAAAGTACTGTGTGTAATTTTGTGTTGGGTTTTTATTCTTCTTGTCTATTATATAGGTTTACAAAATTATTAAATTTTATCTAATATTAATGATTAAAAAAATAAGTATAGTGTAAAAATTGCCAACAAGCTGATGCACTTATTATATCTGATTATTAACTACCTACTACGATTATTACTACTACTAGGTAACTACCTATAGTCTGTTCTAATCCAACTCAATTCTTTAAAACCAATCAACTCAATCAACTTCCAATATCTCTAAAACCATAGGTACCTTGGTACTCTTATTAGCTGTAAAGTTACCACCTACATATATGACTTTTTAACTACTTACTTTTTTTAATTTATTAATTCTATAAGTAATTTATTTATTATATCTATATTCCTTTTTCCTATAATCTGCCTTTAAAAATATAGTATTCAGAAGATTCTTCAGAAAATATAGGATTCCTATCGGGAGTGAATCTGATAAATCTAATGTAAAATACTTTATGTAAAATATACATTGTTGACTATCCACACACACATGACATAGGTATAGTATATGTAGATATACTATTCAATATTTTCCCTCAAAAACCTTTAAGGCATTAGACCCTAGTTAGGCTAGTCTACATGAGGCCTATTTTTAAATAAAATAAGACGAAGTATTCCTAGTATATTTGAAAATGGAGGAAAGAAGCAAATATGAAAATGTATTATGATAATGTAGATGCTTTTTTACAAGTGATGAATTACTAAGATTAAGAATTTCATTGAATATATTGAATTCTGTATAGCTAGGTTATAGAAAACCCTTATAATTAAACTAGTGCTATCCCTAATGAGACCATACTTTACTACTGAGTAAATGCTGACGAACATTGAGTGATGTTATTACATAAGCAGATAAATGTTAATTTTTAAATTTGCTCTATAAACAATTTTCATTATGACACATTTTAAGGAACTTTAATAATAATTAGTTTCATTTCAGTGCGGAAGAACTGCATGAAATGAGGTAGTTTGAATATGTTGTGGTACTTAGACAAACATTTGGTTTCTCCATCAACATAATTGTAATTGTACCTAACTTAAAAACAATTACCTACTTGCTTTTTTATATGAGACAATAAAGTGATCGTTTTAATACTAATATCAAGTGTTTAGTTTGTTACAGTCAAGTTTATTTTTCTTGTATCCTTTTAATTCTAAAACCAACCCTCTGTAACAAACCTTTTTCTATTACTTGTTTCAAAATTATCATATTTTTTTATGATATTAACAATATTCTATGTATTATCATAATAATTCAGACCCCATTTTATCTCCTTGAATAATGTCCACACCATTTGGTAATACAATGCTAGTATTCTTCCGGTGTTCTTCACCATATTGTAGGTCTACTTTGTGGGAGGCACTCGAGGACCTTTCTGCTCCAAGGCTTTAAGTATTATAAGCATTGTGTTTGCAATTTTCGGGCTGTACCAGTGACTCTGGTTCTTCTGTGGATTTCACAATGTTTAATTTTATCATTCAAAGAAACTCCTAAACTAAAAGACTCTTGTAAGGCGGATTGTAAGTAGCCCGGTTTCGGCGTTTAATGCCATCACTGGCAGTTTCGGTGCTATATGCCATTACTGGTTGATTGGCCGAGAGTATGCCGTGTGACTTCCAGAAAACCGCCAACCAAGTTAAATCCGTTGATTGACCTTTTTCTAGGAGTTGGATCTACTTAGTTGAACTATTTGGCCAAGGTAAACACACTTGTCAACAAGTTTCAGTGTAAAGCTTCTAACCTTCACGAGAGGGGGTGGGTGCTACATAAGAATTCGACATTATATTCGTCTTGTAAATGACAAAGACAATGGTCTTTTGTCAGAGAGAACTTATAATGCTCACCAGCTATGATTACGATATATTCTTTAAACAAAGGTGCGTTATGTTCTCGCCTTCGATAGTGATGTCCTTTGCAGTATTTGGTTTGGGCCCTGAAAACCGAGAAACGTGCTGGCATTTTCGTTGTCACTAGAATATTTGGATGTATCGCTAGAGTATGTGGCACCTCTGGAGAGATCAAAGCATGGCCGAAATCTCTATGCCTTGAATTAATTACTTTCTTAAAACATCACAAACGCCAACCATAGTGGCAGATTTATTAATTAAGTAGTTTTATTGTACACGTGTTACTAACTATATAAATAAATAAAAAAATAATCTTTTAATACAAATTAAAAGTGTTTATAAAATTTTACAATCACATAATACAGTACTTTATTCGTCTTCTTCTTGGAATAAGCCAAATTGCAATAAAATGTTAGTGACCATTTTAGATTTTAAAGATCACTATTTATGCAATAAAATAAGAATAATAGAAAGACGTGTTTTTAAATAATGATGATACTTTCAAATATTCTAATTATAAGCAGTATTTAGAATTAGATTATTAGTATCAAAATGGTTTGTTAATTTTTCAAAATACCGACTGAAATATCGAATAAATAGGAAAGTTTCTACTTTTGTAGAGGTTCTTTTGAAGAATCAGGAAAGATTTTAATTCTTGCAGTCATAATTAGGAACATCACAATCAAAACTCCATATGCTGTCTGTCATACGTCTTTTGAGAATAAGCCTATGTGACAGATTTGAAAAGGCCCGTGCGCGGCGCAGGTAATGAGCTTAGCGATGTGACGTTCCTTTCAATGAAATCGTTTTTGTGTCCTGGCTATTGTAGGTACCTGCGCTCTTATAGAGCAACATCCATCTTTGTCAACAAGCGAGCCATCAGCTTATTGTTCTTGCTTAACAACTAGCATTTAAATAAACCAAGTAGGTGTAAGCGGGAAATCGGTCATTTCTTTCATTTCAAAGAGAAATTAGGTTTTTCTTAAAATATGTTGAATATACATATATAAATTTCAATTGAAATAGTACGTAAAATTTATAATATTGTTATATTTATAATGGACATTGCTAAACACTATTTTTATTCCTTTATTATTATTATTTTTCTCTATATCATATCTTATTACAAATATTTGACCGTATTTGGAAATTGTGAAACACTATTTATTGTCATTGATAAATCATAAACATTTGCATATCTCTCATCTTTATATACAATCTAATAAAATTGCTTTCGTATAAGCAGAAAGCCATTTAAATAACTACCTCGTGTTCTGTATTACGCGTTCGTTTACCTCAGCGAGTTATATTGTAATGTATTTCCGATGACATTTATTTTAGATAATACGGAGAAAAACCCAATAACAACGACACCTAAGTTTATTCCGACATACCACTGTATATCTTATAAGTCATATCAATTGGTAATGTGAGATAAATACAAAAATCTGGTTTTTGAATAACGCAGAGAAGGCGTTAAGCGAACTCTTGTTATTGATATTGGACAAGTATTTGCGAGAGTTCAGTGTTATTTGTCCATAAGTTACTCGTATCGTGGATAGTTGTCGCGGGCCTGACGCTCAATGCGCTTAACGACAAAATCATGAATATGCAAAAAGGTCTCATAAAAGGATTTATATAACGAAATAAGCTATAATATGTTCAAGTTTATGAATATACTGCAGTAATGTAGTATGTGCATCAATTTGTAGATTTAAGATTAAGAGCCAAATATATTTTGATAACAAAACAACTAGACTGACAAATTGTTTAATAATCTCAGAGTGTTGGTACTTAGCAGTATTCCCATCGTCACTTCAGAGTTTCTAGTTGTTACTGTAAAGAACTCTCTAGTGAATTAAATTCTATTTTCAATAAATGTTCCACTACTTATGTTTGTGGCATCGACTTGACTTGCCTGTACTGATATTGTAAGATTTTCGTGGGTTTGCATTAACAGGTAAATCCACGAGTCTAAATCCATACTAAATCGCAGACTATTATATCTAGTACTATTTACACAACAACAAAAAAAAATATGGTAGGATATCCGTTGGCTTGATCAAAGTAAAAGTAACTGCAGCGCGAAAAGTTGTCAAACATAAACGTTTGTCATTTATTGCAACCGGCAATTTATAAATAACAAAGTTTTAAAATTGAGATTGTAATATTTAATATTTGAAATTATATAATGTTCGAATGTTTATAGATGTTAGAAGTATAATATATAATTGTTATATAAAAAAACTTCTAAACTTATTTAAATGCAATAAAAAGTATTAATAAAAATTTTTTCATTAACATTTTTAATGGTTTTATTCAATCCTTACTTCGACTGTCTTTATTTGTCTACGTCAACTATGATACACTTTGTACAATAGTTATTGCGTGAAAAAGTGATATAATATAACCCTAAGTCCACAAATGCAATTGCAAAACTAGTTAAGTTTTGTTAAATAATTTACCCTTATTAGATCTATCGAATATGTGTCTAAACCACACAGTTATTTTCTCATTAGGTTTTCAATGGATTGCGTGTATCAGCATCCGCTGTAAGAGAATCTTCACAGCAGAACAGTTTTATGTTTCATGACTAGAACTGTGGTGGGTGGGGGACTAAAAAAGTTCGACTCATGTAACTTGATATCTGAATTCCGTGTAAGGTTTCGTTTAGACACCGCAACCTCATCACAGATTTATCTATAAATTTCCGGCTGTGATAGCTTTAAGTGTATTATATCAGTACATTATATAAATATACTCTGTGCTCTGTTTTATTGTCACCAGATTATAATAAAAAGATCCAGTATATATTTTGTAAATTAAAAACCACCATTAAAAATAATGTGTATTTAAAGTATGACCATACTGGCACTTTGCTTTTAAGTGAAAATTATGTGACACTTTTAAGATCGTCATTTTTACAAATGCTTTTTGAACGACGAACGAAAAGCTAGTGCCAAATGTTCATACTAAGAAAGTACAATTTATCTTTATATTTGTCGTGAATAGCTACGTGTTATCTACACTGATTTATGATTGTTTAACTTTGGTCAATGTCTTTCGTTTCCTTTGCATTATCTTTGCCCTTATCTAAAGGATAGTATTTTTTTTGTCCCGACCTAAGCTAACACAGGTTCCACATCTACGTGTAAACAGCCCCGTCTGAAGACTTATCCTTTGCATCCGGATCGCATCATCACTCAGCATGCCGTCGGTCGATGCTTTTAGTAGGATCGTAATAAAAGGGACGTCATAAATTTATTATTGTTATTTCAATACTACAGAAACTTTATTCAGTGGACTCTATTCAGTTATCATTCTCTCGACCGGAGACGTTTTTTAGACAATTAACAATAAAATATTTCAATAAACAGTCATCGTGGCACTGTACAAATGACCACTAGCGTTCATGCATCCTAAATAAATGTAATTTTACGGGTAGATTATTTCAGTTGAATTTCGAATCGCAGCAGTGTTGACACGTCACCACGGCCGTACATATATATTTTGACTGAGTACGCTATTTGTCCTGGATAAACACCCGGCTAATCATTTAATATGTTAACTTATCACAATATTATAAGTATGGAGTCTATAGTTAAACGCTAGGTATTTATGACATACCATATACATATGCAAAATTTTATTGTCAATTAAGCCCGCTCAACTGAGCTTAGATTATCCCAATGCCCTTTCTTCATTGTAGTGAGCGTGCAATTTTAATTGGTAATTGTCATTTTAATTCAGATTATCACAGCTAGGAAGTAAATCAATAATAATGAAAGCGATATTGTCATGAATTAATCTACATTAGTTGGTAAATAGCCGAAGCCACTGTATTTGGTGTTGCATTAAATATTCTCCTCATAATGTCGTCTACGAGTCAGTAAAAATCGCGTCGACACCGAATCAGCTGTTGGTTATTACTGAACAATCAAACACTTCAATTTTATTTAATTCTCTAGATGTGTTAGGTTAGGTTAGATGAGATTCTATTCAGATTTTGTTAAGTAACGCAAAACCGAGAACTACGCTGGTGTAGAGCAGGGCGCAGTTAGTTGAGGCTATGATAATAGTAAGTACATGATGTTCCACACTATTATATATATATATATATATATATATATATTATATATATATATATATATTCCAATATTATTTTAAAATGTTATATAAACTATCTGATATCTCGTTGCTACTTTGGGCTTGCTAGTTATACTATTTCTGACACCATAAAGCAGTTCCACGAAGGACACGTACGAAGAACTGTGAACCCTTTTTGCTCGCACCTTCATAATAGGTTATATGTTTAGAGAAAATGCACTATTGTTGCTTTGTGTGAATCCAATGAATTCAGAACAAGATGATTGATACGTTTATATGGGGGGCGCAAATGTGTATATGGGTATAATAGCAACTTGAATTAGGCAAAAGTGTCTTTTTTGCATCATTTAAGTGAACTCTTTACTTCTTATTCGAACATATTCTATCTTATAGCTAAAACGAAACAATATATTTTGGTACAATTTTATTTGGTACAAAATACAAGGCATTACCGTCATTATAGAATTTAGAATATTTCTTATTGTGTAATTAATATTTGTATAAACTATATTCGTATAAACGGTTTTAGTCATTAATTTACGAAAAACTAAACGTATACATTAAGGGAAACTTACTAATAGGTGTTATATATTGGCATTACATTCAGGTCAGTCCTATTTCAGTTGCATATACTCAAATTATATAAATAACGTGAAAGCGTCAACACCGGCGGGCATGAACTAGTTATGTTACGACAATTTGTTCTCGATTGCTACCACTATTATTATAGTCTACAGCTATGGTAAAGAACTAAAAAAAATTTTAACTAAAATGTTTAATATACATGTATATATCGTGAGTAGAACATTTTGTTGTTAATCTTATCAGTCTGATATAGAATGACATTGTGCGTCAAGCTATATGTGTATGCTCATGTAGCCATTTTTAACTATATCATTTTGTTAGTGATCGATAGCTTAGAATATACAAAATAATGGACGTGCCGGGCCAAGCTCTCAATCACCTCTTGACAAGGGCCTGTGCTAGTGATATTCGTGGCAATCTGTTTGGGATGGATGGAGACGTCAGTACGACAAAAAGCTCATATCGATCAGCGGGCTCGGCGCGGCGCTGCGCCTGCGCATGTGTTGGCATTTGTGCGTCGGCCAAACAAATATGAATATTTTGTTGCATAATCAGATAGACGTGTAAAGAAAATTTCTTTGTGTTCTATTTGAACGGACCAATAAAAGCAAACGATGTAAATATTATCTATTTATGGCATGAATATTTTGTTACTTAAGTATAAATGTGATCTATTTGTAATATCAATATACCTAATAGTTGGGTATAAAAGTAATATAAATCGAGTTTTGTGTGATACATGTTCGAATTTTTACATGGTCGAGGAATATTAAAATGATTATTTTAGGAGATTACGACACTAATCGTGTACATATTAAGTAACAGCACGATATGTCATATTTTTTGTTCTTTATTGTAACTATTCAAATTAAATAATTGTACATACCTGTAAAAAAATCAATTCAATTAGTTTATGTGTATTTCAGAATTACTTCGTTATAAGTTTTTTATTAAAATTAATCAATTATTAAAGGATATCATTCTAAAGCTGCCATTTTCTTTATAATAACTAGGTTGTCGCGGAAGATATTCACTTCAGAAAGTACGCGGAGTTTTTCAATTCTCTCGGGCTCTTTGGGGACCCAACATGATGCGTAATTGCGATCTTGGTCCGCCGCTGTAATTTACTGCTTAGAATAATACTAAAACAAACCGAAATTAAATCATTCTAAAGAACTATGTTTAACAGATTTTAACGTCAATCAAAAGCTCTATCTCAGTAAATCACAGGTTAACTGCAGGATCAGAAGCATACCCTACGCCAGTCAAGCTGATGTTGACGAGCCGTCAACTGTCATACGTGTCCGTCACCTGCCACTGTTGATGAGTCAGTCCCGTCTAGCTTAAGCTCAGCTTAAAATCTGACAGTTCCACGACCATGATAGATGATATGTGTACAAGAGAGAAAGCACTAACCATGGTTAGCATCCCAACACTAATGACTCTGCAACATTGTTTTTGTTGGCTACTAGAGTAAATAGTTTGTTTTGATATCATGAATATAGAAAGTGTCTAGGGTCTGTTGTTAACGGACACTTTTAATAATTCATGAAGACACCGCATGACGCAACCATAGGCGAAACAATATTAGAACTCCTGTTGCGATGCCACACGACTGCTATTTTATTTTTGTTATGTTTATTCAGAGATGTCCCATTAAGGGTGATGCAAGGACAATTTTGTTTGTGTCTGGCATAATTGAATAGGCGGATGGGCTGACACGCGACCATATTATATGGTGAGAGTAAATGCGCGAATAAATTCTCGTAATATTATAGAGTAGCGTGAGACCGCAACATTATATGAATCAAATCCATTATCTTGATACCAAAGCTTTTATAGATATCATTAAAGCTCTGATATGTTATAATTACGTCAATCTTTGCACATCTGAAGCTTTATCTAAATTATTAAATGGACTTACAGTCAAAGTGCGGAAAAATGAAAACGCTAGTTTCAGACGAATATATATAAATATTTGTTATTTGAGTTTTTGTGGGTTGAGAAGTCTAATCAAATTTGAATAAATATATCAATTTTATTATGTACAGTTAGTTTATCCGAACACATACTATATATACATACTTAATAAAATTTTTAGTTAGGCCCTTGTGTGTTCAATTATAGTTACGTATGGTCACAATTTTATGTTCTCAAAAATACCGTTATAATAAACACAGTGCCGAACGTTCTAAAATATAATGTAAACCCAATCGTCTGTAGGTAGGTAGGTGGGACCACACACATTTGCCAGTAGCTCTCCCTACTCAAACATTGATGCGTCTTAGTTCACTTTACCTAAATATTTCTCATTCTACTTGTGTTTGCTTTCTCACTTAGTCACAATATGGTTCTAATTAATACACACAGTATCATTATTATAACACAGTAAGCTCAAATATTTTAGAATTTTGTTTAGAAAAAACTATATTTTCTGTCAAGGGAACTACTAAACACTATGTTTGCAAACATTGACAATTCAAACATTTCTGTAATTAGGTACCGTGAAATATGGCCCGACACAAACTTTGTTGTAGTTTTGTGACAATGCAATATTTACAGAGAACGACCAGAAATAAACAAACATCGCACACAATCGAACGAATAAATAAACTCTAGCACAATGCACGGGCCAGCATGTCATAATAAGGCGACGGCTTTTGTGCAGCTGGCAATAAATCATACAGTCCTCAAAAGAGAATGGAATACCATAAATAATGTCCCGAAATTTGGTAGATTCTCCACTATTGGTTTTTACGGTGATACAAATTAATAATTTTTATTATTATTTTACCGTGTTCCATGCTTCGGTATAGTAATGCAAAGACTGGGAGCTAATTTAATGCACCCTGGTATAAATGTGAGATTATTTATGATAAGTGAGTTCAATATTCATATTTTAGATGCGTTTGGTATTTGTTGCCGTATTATATAGTCTTGTAAAATTTAAAACTGCGATCATAAATATTATGCAGGCCACTTTCAATTTTTACGGGTCCGTAAGAAAGCAATTAAAACTGCAGCATTTGATAGTATTAGAGAATTTAACGCGGAAGATTTTTTTACGTCTTGCCTCCTGCATTTAATGGTTTAGTGCACTATTGAATAAACACAACTATTCGATTTGAATTTTCCTTACACCGGATATAGTTGCTCTTGAACAAATCCATCACGCTAATACATGGTATGGTCAACGATTAACTAGCACCACTTAAGCTTTGCTAAGATTACGAGCACTTTGGATATAAAGGGAAACATTATTCTATAGAAGGGGATGCGGTCAACTCACCTCTGACTGTTTATGTTTATGGACAGTAAATCTTGTTGGTTATGAGCTCCTAAATAATAACATTTTATTGGCCGCTATTGCCGTAGGATTGATGAATGCCTACTTAGTTTTATTGTACATGATGCAGCAATGTGTCTTACAACATTTATGTCGTCATAAGAAGTTTACTGCTAATGCAACATGAAATTGGAAGAAATATACGGTTACATATATAAATTGTGGATTGCGTTTCTAATGTGGTAGTTGCATTCTGAGTGTGACTCATAATAATGGATTTATTAGTTTTTAATCTGCTGTTCGCCATTTTGCTAGTTATCATTCTTTATCACTAAGAAATTCTTGACATATAGCAGCTTGGCCACCATGGTCGTGTGATCTGTAAACAGCGGGGATTTTGCATTTGTTTCTGTCTATGTGTATGGGATACTTGTCTGTTCTTTCTGCTATACGATTGACTTTTTGGCCACTGTCGTAAAGTTTTATGGGTGACGTAGATTGATTTGGGTTTGGATCCATATATACATTTGGAAGAGAGCCCGTGTGTTTCGCAGCATGGTGTATGGATGGGTCGAGTCATGGTGTTTGGGCCAAGACCTCCCGCGGCGCGACAGCCGCCGCCGAGACCCGCATGTTCCTCAATTTTCATTCTGTTGTCTGACAAGCAACAGTTTGAAGAGTAACTAAGTAGAATTTACTCGCACTGTTCTATAATAGATAATATTTCGTTTCGAACTCTATATTATTATATCTATATTAAAGTACTACATATCTTGAAATTGGTTCATACAAAGGAACTTTTGTTATAAAAAATAATATTATATTGTTGATAAAAGTATAATTTTGTTAATAAATACCATCAAAGTAGTAAATTTGCTGCTGCTTCTGGTTAACTAACTAGATGAATAACATCATGTTCATCTTAGATATAGAAAAATTTATAATTTAGCTATTGGTGTTGTGTTTTAATTTATACTACCCGCGCTGACGATATAATATTACTGTATTTGCTACTGGAAATAAATATTGTTTGATTCCCGAAGTATAAATGCATCACAAACAATATTTTTTTACTTCAGTGAGATGAAATGATGGTCATAGGCGGTATGTAGCAAATGTTTTTGTTCTGTCCATTATTTCTTGAATTTCACTGTTTGATTACACCTGTTGTACAATCGTTTGCCTAATATAATGGGGTTTCTTTGAAACAATTGCGTTCTCACTGTAATCCATTTTCCTGGTCGCTACATTTATCGCCGATGCGATCGGATTAAATTTTATTTTTGGCTCAGTTAACGAACGTTCTGGGCACCCAATCTCCTTAATAGGAGCCTGCGTTTATTTAACCGCTCGTAACTTGGCTAGTTACGACTGCGTGTGGATGTTTAAGCACCAACTATGACGCTTATGCGCCGCATTATGGTGTATTAGAATTCATTAAATCATTTTCATATAAACTTTAATTTAAATGTTTGTATCACGTCTAAAAATAATAAATCCTAATCGTTTTTATACAAACAATTAAAATAGTCCTATTACATTTTCCACATAATTAATGAAAATTATACCGATATCTATGCTCGACATTAAACTAAAATACATATTAGTGCTTTAGCTTTTAATCTTTCAACGACTAGAGGTTATCGTTGATTTTTTTAATTCTTAACAGCAGATATCTCATATCAGCTTACTATTTACCAGCTTAAATGTCCAATATTATTTTTAACAATCCTTGCAAGTTGTACAGTAATCTTTTATTTCTATCTCATAAGTACCGTAAGTTTGAGTACTATCTGATGAGCGTCGTAGTACAAGAGAAAGAAATGTGATCCCATATTTCTTTAGACTAAAGAGAACCCAATGAAGGTAAACGGTGACGATACCCAATATACACACAATTCCGTCTGTGGATCATATTGGATTTATTCACAGAGTCTCAATAAAATGTGGAAACTTGGTAAGTTACGAGTAAAATAAAATAAGAGCAGACTCGGTGCCGTAGACGTGTAGGTAATAAAGAGACGCAAGCGCGCGAGTGAGGTGTGGGCGCTGCAAATTCCGTACGGTCTTCATTTCTTTTTTGCAAATGCAAATTAAATTTCGACTCGGAAATCTTTGTGAGAATGGAAATGTTTACTTTACTCTTTTACAGCTCCATGTTTTATGTTTGTGCGGAACTCACGAGCACTTGGTGCTCTGCGAATATAAATATTGACTGTGGTAATTCCGGCGTTGCTCGCCTCGGCGCCACGGCGTTGATCGTTGAATTCTATACAAATTACTAAAATGTGTGATTTTGTATATCCCGGGTTAGGGTCGGCGGTTTCAGACTAGTCTGACCTGTAATTCATTATGTCACTATTTGACATGTTACCTCATCAGAAAGATCGTTCACGTATACACGAATCTGATTCAATTCCTAATACTACAAAAAGCGCTTGTGTAAAGCGCAAAACAACTTACTAGCATATTATAATTAGCAAGTACCCTTCTTGATTGGTTTTGCTTTTTAATTTTTTAGCTCTCGATATTCTTTAACTTTCAGTAACTTAAAGAATCTTGATCGCACTTTTGAATTTCGTGGCTACCTATTTTTATTTTTATTACTAACCACACCGTCCGTCGTGACTCTCAGGGGACTTAAAAGTACAAAAAGCTGTAGAGTCGTGCAGTTCGAATTTTATTCAAAAAAACTGGTAACATAGCTTAATGTGTTTTAGCTGTATGTAAAAGGTAGCATTCAAGTAGGATAATAATGAACAGAGCAGTAAATAATGTTTTAGGCTGTGTCTGTTTATGTTTGTTTTTGAATCAACTTTGATCGAGTTTTGTGTCCTTTTGCGTTCTATAAAATAATTATGGTGTGTTCTCGTTTCTCTCTATTCTCATAATTAATATTTAATTAGGGAAAAGAGGCATCTATGCATTTGGATTTTTGTTAAAAGAATATCATACTTCTTAGAAATAACATGGCATACTTACCCGTATAATGAGCTATTGTTGAGTATCTCGCTATCTTACTCTGAAAGGATAAATTTACGTGCTGCATTTTGAGATCTATGTGATATTCTGCAATTTACAAAAGTACCTCGTTACGAAATATAAATTGTGCTGTTATTCTCGTACCTACAGGTGCGTAAATTGAAAAAAAAAAAAAGGTGCGTAAATTGAAATGATGTAGAGAGAAAACTTCTATGGATTGCTGGCAATTTTAACTAGGACGATTAAGCCGTTTTAACCATATTAGGACTTGCTATATTTGAATAGATTTATAACGTAGTTAATGGAACAATTCGTAGGGAAGCTTTTTACAAAATATATATTACTAGTGTTTGCGGTGAAAGCGAAAACTTCTTTGGTACGTGATTTCGGATCGCCTCGAATACATCAAAATCCCATATTATTTGTGTGGGCAAAATCTACATGTCATATTATAGGGTGATTATGAAGCTTTTACCGATGCGTCAGCGCATACTGCTCGTTGGTCGTGTGTTGTGGCAACCTCCCATGATAAAATTTATGTTTATATGTGCGACCGCCGCCCGCCATGTTTGTTTTATCTCGCTCCACGCTCACCAAGGTTAATAAATGTCTTGTAGTCAAATAAAAAAAAACATTTTTTGACGATATTTTTATGCCTGTCGTATGTTTTATTTAGACATCGGTTATTAATAATAATGGATCCTTGAGGATCGTTAGATCAAAACTAAGATCTCCGAGGTACGTGTAGGTAGTTTTTTATATATCGTTTTTTGTCAGTTGCGTGAGCCTTATTTTTATTCCGGGACAAGGGACCTGTTAGTGTATTTTATATTCTAAACAGATACTATCACATGTTGAAGTTTGGAAAGTTAATTGAATAATCCTTTGTTTGTTATTCGTGTAGTATCGTATCACACGCATATTTAAACATTCCCACATGTTTATTACGTATAGTAATACAGCATAGCTGTAAATATGTTGGGC
Organism: Scirpophaga incertulas; assembly: GCA_036419045.1. Classification (NCBI taxonomy): domain Eukaryota; kingdom Metazoa; phylum Arthropoda; class Insecta; order Lepidoptera; family Crambidae; genus Scirpophaga; species Scirpophaga incertulas. The sequence goes on along the minus strand of CM071629.1, from coordinate 22,397,266 downwards.
ACGTAAACATGTCTTATTAAAGGTATTGTCGATATTATTTATGCATGGTACGGTTTTATTAATTTATTACGAACGCATCTTACATAAATTTGTCTCTAATTTGCATTAGAATAAAATATTGTTTAAGTTTTTGTGATCTGATCGATTTAAAACTAGAATCTCTACTTATGTGTTTGTGTCAGCTTATATCTATAGCTTAATCGGATTCAAGTGTAATAACCTGTCGTTGGTCCCTTGTCACGGTGCGGTATCAAGTTAGTCCCGTCGAACATCATGGCTTGTTAACGCCTCCCGCGACGAATTGGCGGCCCGGCATTGTCCGTCCGGAAACTGGCCGTGTCAACATCTACGGAAACCGTTTAATTAGTTGCCTCAGTCACAGCTATGGCAGCAATCGTGATACGGTTGTTAAAATTATCAAACCAATCACGCCTGAAGAGCGGACGCTCTCCAGATTATATTGTTCATAAGTACTGAAACAAAAGCAAATAGGTATATATAATGTAAGCAAAAACAAATATGTGTTAAAACTAGCTTTCCACCGCGTTATTTTTTAATATTTTTCTTTTCAGTAGAACGCTTTATAAAATATTAACGTATATTGTTGCAACATATAAAAACATGGAAATTGCAACAATTAGATAATCGTTAGAACCGGGTGTGATTATAATATAGGCAAAAGGGTTACTTAGGCACATGTGTAATAAACAGTCACACTTCTCCAGATATTATTAAATCCAAGTGTAATACGGAGTGGACCTATTGCCACTGTCCGACCATATATTTGCAGTATATTCCCTTTATCGGTTGTTAAGGCTATCGTGGGAGTATCATAAAGTACAGTATTATTCCAATTTTACCACACTTCTTGTTATTTATATCAAACACCGACTTGCGACGGAAGAAAATAAATGCCAAATCTGCGTGCAGTGTAAGTATAACATATTTTCATTTGTATATTTAATAAACAAGTGAAATAATTTGATTGTTTTTTTTTCATAAGGGGTGCGCCACTATTGTAGTCGTCTTAATAACCCCTTGGTGCTCAGACGACCTCACACCGGATACCATCCGCGCCCGGTCTACGGCGAGTGGTTATGTTGGACTCTAGCAGAAGGCTAGCCTACCAACTAAACACTACCTACAAGCCTTTGGTCGGGCAGAAGGTCTGGGACCTTATCGGCTTTAAACTAAAGTGCCCGCCCTCCAGAGTGGTGGACGGTGCATTAATTTGATGGTACAGGCAAGTTACTATTGACGGGTTTTACCTTCGAAAACTTGCATTGCATATGACAAGGCGAGCACTTCATTATATGCAATATTTATTTTTAAAAAAGATTGCTTAATCGCACATAGGGCACGTTCTATAGCCGTCGTTTATTATTTTTGCCCATTTAATTTTGTGGTTTTAGTGCACGTAAAACCCAATACTTACGGCCTAATGGTTGCATTTATTAATTAATTATTGTTTGTCTAAAGTATATTTTGCACTTTGGAATATATTTTGTACAGAAAAACATTACATTGCATAAACTCCTTCCGCCCGGGCTGTATTTTAAATAGGTGTTGCAAGATGTAAACAGCGCAGGTTAAGCGCTGCTGTTGACGTACTTTTTGAGAGCCCTCAACGAGAGCTTTACAAACTGCTCTCTTCAAGTCCGCCTAGAGCAGACGAATTTCCAGCATCCGCTGCGGCTATTATTTACCATATTGTTAAAAAACTTATACGAACAAAAAATATGCGAGAACAGCGACTCTTTTATTATTACGTTTTAAACACAACCTTTCATTATAAATGTTCCAAATCAAACAAATCCCCGGTCTTGAAGTTTGTTTTGGAGTATTCTGTACAATGAGGCGTGCCAGTTGAATAATATTTGGAGAACGTTATTTGACAACGTGGCCGTGTGTTTTGTTATTGGACACCTCTACTCGGCATACAGTTTCTATTTGGTCTGCACTGACACAAGATTTTCAGGAAAGGTTGACATGTGGAACTTCTATTTGCACACATGCACCTATTACCAGACCTCTGTGAGGCTAATAGGCAACTCCGGTAGCTATCGAACGATCGTTATCTAAATGATAAGACTCGATAAATAAACCTCGTATCATAATAACTTCGATAAGGTCGTATTCGGCAGGGCTACCGTGCGATAACCCGACTTGGAGAATTGTCCCAATCTATTAGATAAGGCAGATATATCCGTCGTCGTGTCTAGGCCTTATACGTGGATGGATTTAATAATAAGACAAACCAAATGAATTAATATGAAGAGTTTATTCCCGCGACATTTATAAACACGTCACAGCCAACGCGCTTACTTTTTACTGTACCTTCGTAAATGCAAGTCTTGTCATATTAATAACACTATTTTTTATTTTTTTTTCTTTATTATATACGGAATTATAGGTAACCAAAAGGGAGTCAATTGGATTCTGAATTTGTATAAATCTTTAGTTGTGTTACAAGATCGTCAACCATTAGTTTTCTTAGCGGAATATGTCAAACAAATAATTATTCGTCGTATAAAAAAATAGGTACTATTCTAATGCGAAATATTCTCTCTGATTATAAGTTCCTCTGATGGGCGTAAAATTAATAATTGCTGATATTTTGTAGCTCAAAGTATAATAACTATTCTAAGTCATTGAATGGTAATGACAACCTATAAAGTTGAAAAATATCAAAATACAAAGCATAACATCAAAGTTATAAAATCAGACTGCGAAATAAAAAATTGTAAAAAATACTAATAACTAAATAATAAATAACCAAAACAATATAAATTATATAAATAAATACGTTGAGGAATTCATCAATATATATATATATATATATATATATATATATGTATATATATATATATATATGTATATATATCTATATATATAATAAATAAAATGTAAAACAAACCATAGATATTAAACATTGTTAGTCTTAAGGAATCCTACTTACTATTATAAAGGCGAAAGTTTGTAAGTATGGATGTATGGATGTTTGTTACTCTTTCACGTAAAAACTACTGAATGGATTTGAATGAAACTTTACCACAATATAGCTTATACATCAGAATAACACATAGGCTACAATTTTTGAGGTTTCTAATGTGAGGTCGTAAAAAAAACACATTTTTTGCGCTTACATTGCAAACGCTGACTGAATCCTACAAGATAGATCAAAACAATTTACAACAGTATTGTACAACTTAAAAAGGTCTACAAAAAAGTCCGTGATGGTATATGTTTATCTCTTAGGAATAACCCACAATAACCAATTTTTATCCTTTACTTTGTACGAGAAATAATGGCTTATTTACGAAGCGATTTTAAGCAATACAGTATTAATCCTTATCTACTTAGTTACCGTATTTCTTACTTATTACTAGACTAGACGGGACGAACCTGAAGTCCACGCGAACGAAGTCGCGGGCAAAAGCTAGTAGTTAATAATAGTTAGTAATGGTTGTAATAGTATATTATAGTAGAATATAGATATAGATGTGGCTATGACTGTGGGGGACGGGACCATCTGTTCCCACAACACGGAGAGAAGACACCTTCTACCAACCGAGAATTGATATGTTACTTGTAAATAGATAATAAGTAAGGACATAAAAAAATACTAGCACAAAAAAAAGAGTGTGGACCAAGGAGTCCGCAGAGGACCAAACATTATTAAAAAAGAAAAAAAAATCAGACTGCGAAAGGAATTCGTCTGAAATGTAAAAGGAATCTCCCAAATTAGTTTTATATTAATTTCTAGCGGAAACTTACATCCTGACCAATTTTCATTACACATTTTATAATTTGCACATTCCTAATGATTCAACCAATAGTTAAAACATCCTGTTTGTAAAATAGCTACTTGTTTGTTGGTCAACTATAACAAATCCGTCATCACAGCTCTTACGCTACTGGTTAGTAAAGGTAATTAATTATTAGGGCATGTTTATTTTACTCCAGCTACACATTAACTTAACACGTTCGCTGATATCGTTATTAATCCTGGTACTTGTCGTATATATTTATACAATGTCAATTGTAAAACAGAACAGTCCACAGTTCGTTGCTATTTAATGGTTAACGATCGGTTTCTATTTCGACACACATAATTAAGAGTATCGCACCAATAACATCTGGTGGTCCAAAAAATTCCAACTGTCAAAGTAATGTCGGGATTAGTACAAGCCGCGACTAATGATGGATACGAACAAAAAACCACATCCAGCAACTAAGCTGATTAGCGACCAAAGTAGGTAATTGAATACTACTTCAACCACACAATGACATTCTTTTGCATAAGTAGCTAAAGGTAGAACTTACTCTCAAATGTTATTAAAGTGGTTCTATGTAGCTTTCAAATATTATTGCTGTACCTAAACAATGTTCATAGTTGTTGCGTAGTTCAGATGGAGCTTGCAATAGTAGATGCTATTGGTTGGATGGAAGAAGTAAGATTAAAGGTAAGAACTTCGCTATTATTATAAGAATAATAGAAACAATATAAATGGAAACAGTAATGCTGCACATTCGCGTTATTTTATTGTACCAATTTTTAAATTGCTGTACAATAGGTATTAATAATGATTGCTTTTGAAATATATTTGACTATCTTTAATGGTAAATTTTATAAAAAATTGAATCGTAAGTAAATCGTATTCTTTCACTTATATCAATAAATATTAGGCTAGGTCTTGGCGAATTAAGCTATTAATGTGATTTGAATGAATTCTTGATATCGAATTTATTTTAACATAACCCAAAAATTTGTGTTATTATTTGTATAAGTAATTGGAACTCGAGGACAAATTTTATTTCTCACACGTGTAATTTCATTGCGGTATAATTAAAAACGGGGAGGGTGTCCGCTGTAAACGATAAATGGGCCACGTTACCACCGTGAGCTATGACGGTGATTACTGAGCATACTATCCTCTCTAAGATGAGATTCTCTCGGCGGGATTATACCTTAATTCTTAGGAAATCACTTTTAAAATGGTGTATTCGTACCATATTAAATGCTCCTTGATAGTGGGGTATTTTAATAATTGTAGATTTACGAATCAAATGTGTGTGTTCGTTAATTCAATAATATCAATGAATATAGTTTGAGTTTCAGTTCTTCTTGTAGACAAATTGAAATGCTTGTATAAGGAAATACCGATCTTTCTTGATATTGTGCACAATTTCGAATTTGTTTATTGTTTGAAAACATTTAATTATTTTCTACTACATACATATTTTTGCGACTGGTACAGTTGTCTTTTTCTTGATTGATTCTTTATTTTGGATGACATGTTTAATAAGTAGTGGATGCGAGTAGTATTAATATAAATATGTAGGTATATGATGGCGTGAGGACATTTAAATTTATCCGTTAACGAGGACAGAGGAAAAACACATCTGATAGCTTGATTTGTCATTTCCTACGTTATTACTGTGGAAGATACTATTTGCAGAATTACCAATCGATAATCTCTTATAGTAGGTTTCTTTCCGAAACTTTTATCCTATCGTATTGTCTTTAGTCTGACAAGCCAAAATTATTTTAGGACTTTTAAACGACTTAAGCTGCTTGTTACTATCGCACCAACAATATCGTTCTCTTTACACCTACTACGTCTACGTCGACTACGCCAACAATTCAACTATTGCACATTTCAAGACGAATCCTATTCTTAGAAATAACATTTCTGTTTTCTATTTGAACATAATTTTTATGTACTGGTGAAGAGATATTGTAATATCACCACATTTTATTCTGATAGACACCCCATGGGCATCTAAAAATTTAATAATTTGATACTGCTACTCTTAATAGGATATATTTATAACCAGCCTATCCCCACGTCTTCAACCAGAACAAATCACAAAAAAATTAAGTACTCCTAAGTTGGATTTAACGATGAATTCGAGATCATGGCAAATCTTGTTGCGGACAATAGATAGACAGACAGACAGACAGGCTAACAATAAGAGATCACGTTACCCAACTCGCTTCCGGAGCGGTGACTTTCAAAACCTCACTTTACACCTGACTACACCGATGTTGGAGATTTTTTATACAAATTCTATTACACAATTTACTATGGTTCAATTACTATTCTGAATACATGGACATACTATCGGTATAGTGCAAGTACAAGTAAGTTGATATTTTGGCTTTATTGGGATCATATTAACTAACAATAGAGAGTGTGGAATATGTATACTACTGTGTTTATATCGTAGTTTTGTCAGTATTACTCCAGAAGTGATTATTTTTGATGAAATAAATGAATGTTTACGGTATATAAAAATATGTTGACGCTATTTTAATGTCTGCAACAATGACTACACGGTTCAATTTGATGTATGTTTGGTAATTTTTGTTAATAAAAAAAATGTAGTGAATGCCGTTACTTCAGTTATCGTCTAATATAAGCCAGCGTGATTATACACCCAATCATCGTAGCTAGTCGTCTTTAGCCGTCAACGCAAACGTTTCCAGGCGAACGCCAATAAAACTGTCGCCGTTGCAACAGGCACTACCTAAATACGCCTCTTTACGACTCGTCCAATACTATTCTTAACACGTCGTTTACCCATTTTACGAGTATGATAACTATTATCACGCGTATTTATCGGATGTGGTGGAGTTGTTAAACAGTTATTTATTTTGAGGCTTTCCTGCCGGCGGGCGTTGAGCGTTGTTGGCGTAATGTAAACAGTGTATGCAGAGATTATCATTCTTTAGCCCCTTGCTTCGGGTGGAGTGCGTAACCTGCGTTTTTATCCCCAACCACACCTGCATTTTGTTTTATTTTGCGCAACGTCTGCATAATTCAAGTATAATACACCTACTGTACTCTTATAAAAGTTTTACCCGACGCCTCGGAGGGGAACTTTCTATACGAAATATCTGCGGCTATTGTTCAACTCTATTTTATTCCTTACAAATGCGTTTTTGTATGGACCCAATAAAGCATTATTCGTAGGTGCGAATGTAAGAATAGTCAATAGGTGGGTAAACGAGATTTCACGCGATACCTTTCCCCGCACAATGGACGCGAAGTGTGTGGAAATGTTTTTTATTTTTAATTTGCTTCAATAAAAAGAAAGTGCTCTGTTTTGAGGTATTGTGGTACATAGATAGATTTCTTACAATTATTTATTCCGTAGGGGTTGTATTTTTATACCACGATGGTGGCAAACAGGCCTACGGCCCGCCTGATGGTAAGCGGTTACCGTAGCCTATGGACACTTGTAACACCAGGGGTGTCACTCGCGCATTGCGGACCCTTCAAAAACCTATTTACTCCCCTTTTGTATATGTCCTCTAGTAATTTTTTATTATTAATCGGTCACACGTAAACTCAAATAAATTATTATTATAAGAAGAAAAATAACTTATTAATAATAAAGTAGTAGGAATATATTAAAATATACATAGTTAAATGAATTACAGCTTAGACGAAAATTAGTATAATAGTATAATTAGCAGAGTAGTATTGCATGTAAGCGTACAATTCTTCTACGTAGATTTTTTATGTGAAACTTAACGGCTCTTAACTTACACGGGGCATGGAGGGTTTTTTTTAAGAAATTAGTTTAAGAGAAAAAATGGGCGCCATCGTTGGGTGCTCGGTTATCTGAAGTTATTTGTCGTATCAAGGAGTCTTGTCCTTTTGCCGCACCAACATCAAACACGCCGCACGGTAGCAGCCCTGCGCCTACTTATGTAGGAATGTCTCGTAGCAGAGGTTCTTTCACATCTTTATTGCCTAATCAGAATTTGTAGATGATACTCGAGCCAAGTTTCCTTGTTGCCTCACTAACATTTAAAACTCCCATTTCGTGGAAACAATTTATTAAATCCACCGCCAATCTCTACGTTGATCAATGACATTAAACAACCGGTTGTGGTGTATATGGTTGTTAGAGATAATTTAACGATGCCTATGTAGATTTGAAGGGATCATAAATTACAGTGTTTTTTAAAGTACGTATTAAATTGTATATGTAGTAAAATGTAACTTTCCGGAATAAATCCGGGTGCGTGTCATTTCAGCGAAAGCGACTAATATGCAAATTGAACCGTTGCTGTGGTAATATCGTATCTCGTTAGCAGTTAATCGTTGTTATCGCGTCTCAAATAAACAAATAGCCGTTAACCGGCGTCAAAATTATTAATTTAATCGGTTTCGTGACCGTTATGGTGTCTCATTTGCATGCTGGAATAATAATATGCAGAATGCACAAGCATGTTTAGTTAGGACTGTGTTAAGAGATTTGTGCTGAACGCAAGAACCTTTAATCGAGATTATTAAATTGTGTGATGATGGCGGTATTCCAAAATTCATATTTATAATTAAGTGCAATTTAATAAATTTGCTTAATTTATTTGATACTTATTTTCGTTTTGAAGTTATACGCGTATATTTTAGGTCATTCATTTATTTACATTAAACTGGAACCTGGAATTTGAAATAAAACTGTCTACTTTGTCAAATCAATATAACGTATCTGCGAGGTCTGGATTCTGTGCAAATCGAAATTAAAAAATAGTCTGTGCTAGTGTTGCCCTTATAAGAACACCAACCTATTTAATATAAAACATAAGATTTATAGATGATTGAATACTTTCATTTTTAATGAGTTCTCCTTGTTAATTTTATGTTCTGTATGGGAACATAAAGTTCACATATTAAGTAAACGTATTACGCATCGAAAACCAGATATAATGCTTTATTTTATGTAATTATTATTCAGTAAAAAAGCAACTGGTTTCGATGTCATGCCGCGTTCGAGCCATACTAAGCTTGGTATGCCATCACGAGCTCGGTGAACGACGTAACTAGAGTCGGGCCCTTAGATTGAAACTGAGTTTATATGGTTTCCGAGAAATAAATTTAGCATCTATATTAATGTTAGTATCATCATCATATCCATATATATATATATATATATATATATATATATATATATATATATATATATATATATATATATATAAATGTAGTTACTAATTGCACATTCAATGTAATAAGCTCAAATGATTTGTCAGCTTTGACAATTTTTAATATAATGGGTAGCACGTTTCTTAACTATTTACAATATAGCTGATATTGATAATTAATCGTGTCCCATTCAATCAAAAAACACGCGGAGTTACTGTGATTCAACAACTTTTAAGCGAGTGTACTTAATTATGTTTAATTAGACGGCCTCAATAGACAGTTTTTGATCAACCTACGTGCTGCGCTTAAGGCAGAAAGTCTGATTTGTGCGTGATGCCAGTGATGACATCTGACACTGAAACCTTGTCACTTACAATATGTCTTATGCTCAAAGTTCTTCAAAAGGCAATAGAGATGGCTATGCTCTTAATTTCTGTCAGTGTTCAAATCAGAAATTATAACATCTGCAGAAGAACCAACCCTGGTTCTTCATGATACAGGCTGAAAAATTGTAAACCTTTATTCTCATTAGGGCACATTGACCGCAAATAAGAAGCTACGGTACATACTTACCACTTTCACATTTATTAAAGAAATTTAATACTGTTATAAAATGGGCAAATAGTTCAAGATAATATAATAAATCAACGCTTAAACATATTCAACATAAATGTTAGTGGTAAACTGATGTTAATGTTTATTAAATTCGTGATACCGAAAATGTACACGTATAACGTATAGCTGATTTTTCTAAAGTTTTATATTTATTCAGAAATTCATAACAGGATCTTAAAGTTCGAAATAATAATTCCAAATCGGAATTTTAGTTTATTATGTAATTCTATTTTTTTAAACATTGTTATATATGTCGGATAATATGATGGAGGTGATAGTGAACCTGGCTAGATGGGAATTATTCTTGAAGAGATCTGTTATCGCTGAGCTTAGAGGATGTTCTAATTATGATTTATAGACGGCATTATGCTTAAATATAATAACTAATTCAAACACTTCTATTATTCGTATATCAGTCATCTATCTATTCTAAACCCACGGCGTTGATTAAATTTATTTAATAAACAAGTAATTTATAAGTTCAAGTAACTTGCTATATTTTTATTTCCAAAGTTCCCATGATGTGGAGCAGGTGGCTAGGGCGTTGAATTGCGGCATCTTTATGTTGGCTCTTTGAACTCACCGACACATTGTGCGCGTGCGCATTCAACTTTTTGCTCAAACTCTGTATGTGATTGATGCGTTTATTTGAGATGATTTAAGGTTTCCTTATAGATTGATCTCTATGCTTCACTATTTAGACAGGATCTGACTGTTCCGTTTGTCCTTGCGCATGTGATGTGGTGTCCTAATAATGTGATAAGTAAAAAAACAAAGTTCAGGTCAAAGTGATAAAATGATGCATGTTGTAATCTTGAACGAACCCTTTTATTTTTTGGTAGCTGTTATCAGGACATTTATTTTTTATTACGACTACTGTAGCAAATAGGATTAGGCAAATTATCAATGTTGTAATTCTTAGGTTATTTATAACATATGCATGAAATTGTAGAATATCTATGAACGAAGTACCTGACTATGTTTCTTGATTGTCGACAGGCTTAACGGCAGAATTATTTTACGTGAGGGAAGGGCAGATCAATTACTATGCCTTGCAATTCGTGGTTCCAGTCCCTGCCACTATCGAAGAGCTGCATTTTACCTGGCAAAGTCTCTCACGGCGACCGGTGAGTTTCTGTTCTATTTTGGATTGTGTATTTCACGTACAGTAGGTAATGTTGTCATGGTCACAAGAGTAAAATATCTACCAAATTTTATGTATTACTAGCTGTACTATATTCGTCATTGTTTGTAATTGTTAGGTTAGAATTCTTTCGTGTATCCTCAAAATACCACATTTTTTTTTCCTAAATCAGATAAGTGCATAGACATATATTCTGACATGTGTTTATCAAGGAAGGTTATGCACGTAAAGCGAGTTATTCGTTTTAAGTAAAATATACATAGATATTATTTTAATAAACAAATCCTGACGCTTGTATACGTTGGTTAATATAGATGCTGATACCTTAGCATGGTCTAGCCACTGAACAATCGATTCCGAGAACAATCGCGCCATTATGGTAACCAGTTATGACCTGAATACTAAATGTATAAGAGTGACGTTGGGTTGCTTCGAACAAGGAAACAATCTTTGATTCTTTAAATTTATCTCAGTAAAAAATATTTTACAATATACAATTATTTTCTATCACTTAATATGGTTGCTGTTTTGTAAGATATTTGTATAAATCTATCGTATTACTAAGATTAATATTAACATTATACGCTTAAAATGGTAACAGAAATTTAGCTTATGCTAGTAAAAAAAATAAAAAAGGGCAGCCTTTATAATAACTAAGTCTTGTTTTGTCTAAAAAGATGTGTCTTTACTAAGGAATAAGGGCAAAAATTTCAATATTAACTTATTATATGTACTGATAAACATATTTGTGAAGAATAATATTACATATATACATATTTTCACTTGTTACAAATTAACGTTTTACTTACATAAAAATTTTACTTACACATACTGTCTCTTTCTCATGAGGGAAGGCAGAGATCAAAGGTTTGACACTTAATACGATGCAAAGAAGCAATCTTAGCTTTCTCGACTTTTACGCACGCCCGTCAATTACGGGTACTCTTGCCTGACCTTTTTTCCATATATCACCTATTTGGTCCAAGTATGTTCAGTAAGGGATGACCTCTTACTAACTAGTCCATTCATATTTGCTTTATAAATTTCTTTCGTCAGTCGTTTCTCATCCACTCCTACGTGTTCAAACCAGCTAAGCATTCCCTTGTCACTTCTTTCACACCGCACATTTTCCTTATCACACTATTTCGTAATTTATTCATTATTATCACTCCAACCATTCCTTTCATAGCTCTCATTTCCACTATATTAATCTTGCTTTTCTCCTTCTTTTACCACACCCAACTTTCATTTCCATACATAAGCGTAGGGCGTAGCATGTCTGCATGCACAGCCAGATGTGCTTCTTTGCAAAGGTCTGATTGACAATGAAGTCACTTATAGCCTCATTCATTTTGTTTTCTGCCATTACTCTTTTTTTAATGTCAGACTCGTACTTACTAAATCTTGTAAACGTAGACCCTAGATACACAAACGCTTTCACTTGTTCTAAACGTTTGTTTCCGATTATAACTTTGCATTTTGACATCTTTTCGTCTCTTTCATATGTCATCAGTCATCACTTTTGTTTTGCATACCTTAATTCATACTACACATTCCATACACTGATAATGTTTATTTTCCACAATTCATCTTACCTCATTATAGTAGAACTTTTCCAAATCCACGAAAGCGTAATATGTACATATGATATTTTTAGGTTTTGTTGCCAACCATTTTTTGACTATGCATCACAAAACCTGGTAAGGAAAAGACCTGGTCGCTTGTACATCCCAATGTTCTTACTTATTCATGTCAACCTTTGCATACAATTTACTCACAAAGCTGAATAGGCTAATGAATGCGCGCAAGTTCCACTACATTCTTGCTATGACATCTTATAATGTCATGTGTATGTATAATTGCACAATCCTGCACCAGTCCTCTAACGTGAATTATCTGTGGAGTTTCCGAAAATAAAAATGTTAATAAATAAAAACGAATTAATTTGTCTTTGGGTCCATCCCACCAAGCTGGTCATAGTTTGTTCCAGGATGGGTAAGGTTTAAAGATTAAAGAGCAAAGTAATATCTGTACAGTTGGTTTTATTGTGTTGGTGTGGGGTAAGGACAAACTGAATTTATTACCCATCAATGTAATAAAACTAAACATTAATAGCACAAATAATTCACATAAAAATGGCCAAAACATTATCAACAGTAAACTTAGCCATATCTTTTAGGTATATGATTTTTTTTAATATTGTATATCAGCCGTCATGGTTCCGTCCGCCGTTTGATTGATTGGGCCCGTATTTATTCTTGGCATCATATGTTTCTAATTCAAATTAGGTCGCCTCACATGCAAATCATCCGGCGGGGAATCACGATTTGGTTTTTGTTTGTTCGTACTACATCCGTAACTTGCATCAGTCTCCCAAAATTATGTGCGTTTATTTATTTTATCCTCCAACTGATGCCTCAACTTTGGGACATGTAAATTTTTTGACTAAGATACTTCAAAATATATGAAAAAGAGCATTATATTTTTCTTTAAAACATTACATGAATACTCAGCATTTACATACAAGGTCAATGGCGCATCTCATCTCATAGATAGGTTGATCTAGTTCGAAAATATTATTTGCAATTATAAATGATACTTCGGAATCATTTTGGAATGAATGCCGTTATTCATATGTTTTATTTTTCTTCTTACCCAGAACTTAACATTTTGTTGTTAACAACTCGTTTTATGTCCCTTATTTCGCTTTCAATAGCTGTTAGTTCGCTTGCAATTTCGTAATGTAATTGTAAAACTTCAACTTTTGCTGACTATCAATATTATTTTACTACAGTATGTCTATATTTTTTAATTTCTGCTCAAAACTAATAGACGTATATATGTGAGAATGAGAAGCCGATTTAGATAAAATGCACATATCTTATTTTTCTTATCTTTATATTCTGGGTCGTTTTTTTTTTTTAAATAAAATTATAAAATTTGACATAAAGGAAACCTTTATTGTTGTAGAAAAGAAATTAATTTAACGATAATAATATGTTATCCATATATGAATAGAATTGATTAAAATTCGAAATAAAAACTTGTTCTTTATGGCATAAAGTGATAGCATTAAAAGGATAAAATTTCTAACAAGCACGGTAGATTAAATAGAAAGAAAAAATGTGAAAGGCGAAAAGGATACATCGGATTACTTATGTTAGTATTTCATGAAATTATCTTTAACGTAAACAAATAATTGAATTTTAAAAAATATAAAATATAATTATCTTCACGCGTGTATAATGCAAACTCTTTATTCGAAAAGCGAAATAACACTCAGAGACAGAAGTAATTTAAAGTTGGCTTATTAAATTTAAAAATAAATAGGGATAGAACGCCGATAGTCCTTTCATAATGTTAATTAATTACAGCTCAATTAATTTTAGTATCAAGAACAAATTGCTGTAATGCAAGCTTTTTTAAACTGCCAAAATGTTAATTTTGCTTTGCGGTGGTACTGAGAGAGATAATAGAATCGACAAGAAGTTTGGATGGCAGATATTTTTAAGAATTCTGGTAGTTTCAAAGGCAATGTCCACTGCGTGTAAGAGTAAGTGTGTTGGACATACAAGTATTTTGAAGCATACCCAAAGGTTCCAAGCAGAGAAGCTGCCGCAGAAATTGAAACACCCAAGATACTCGGGTAATTAAAATGTTGGACAAGTGTAAGTGCTATTGTGATGTTAGTAAAAAAATTACATCCTTGAGATCCAGCTAACTGTCCGTAACTCGAATTTTTTAAGAGACATTAGTAATAATGGCAATTGCAACCACCGTAATAACCATAACATGTCAAGAGATCTTTTTGTTTGCTATATGGATAAACAAGTAAAACGTTCGTCCACCTTTAAGTGGTTACAATTAGCTGTTGTGCATGCGGTTTCTGTGAATTGACAGCAAAATTGGAAGTCAAATATCTTTCAGGAATGAGTTGAATATTTTTTTCAATTTTGAATATTCACCTTTTATTAAAAGTACCTCCACCTTATTTCCTTAAAATAATAAATTTATGTGTTTTGATTTTAAGGGTTTATTTTTCTTTATTGTATCATGTTTGTTAGAAAAAATTGATCCGTATGGTTAATGCTATCGGTTAATGCCATAAACGTACCAACTTCTTGATTAATAAAATTTTTATTGATTCGTTGTTAAAACATCTACGACTACAGATTCGTCTTTTTCCAATATTAAAAAAGTCCACCTTGCACAGTGCTGTATTTAGTTACATCACTTATAATAGTGGTTTCTGACTTTTTCAGTCTTGTTACCTATATGACTTAACTAGAAAAATTGATTTTACCCCCAAAATGTAACAATGAATATTGTAATACTAGCTTTCTGCCCGCGGCTTCGCCTGCGTGGATTTCGGATTGGGTCTATAGAGGGTTAAGGGTCATAGCTTTTACCCACGGTACATATGCGCGGAAGTCGGTTTTATGCCGCGAGGTTTTATCGCGCTTCCCGTGGGACTATCCATTTTTCCAAAATAAAAAATACCGCAAAACCTTGCTCAAGAATCACTATCTATTAATGAAAACCGCATGAAAATCTGTGCAGTAGTTTTTGAGCGAAGCCTTTATTGCGCATCCGTGGATCTGTCGATTTTTCCGGGATAAAATGTAGCTTATGTACTCGGGGATAATGTAGCTTCCAAAGGTGAAAGAATTTTTGAAATCGGTCCAGTAGTTTTGGAGCCTATTCAGTACAAACAAAAAAACAAACAAACAAATTCTTTCCTCTTTTAATATTAGTATAGATTACACTGTTAGTAGCCCGCCGTTTAATTTAGATCCCACGGGAACAGATAAAAGGTGTCCTATGTCCTTTCTCGTTCCGCAGACTATGTGTATGCAAATATTAATATTATTAAATAATTATATTGTTATTTCTTGCCCGTGGCTCCGCCCGTCGTTGCTCCGTCCGCGTTAATTTCGATCCACGGGAACAGTAGCTACTTTCTTCCGGGATAAAATGTGATATCCTTCCCCGTACCACAGACTATGTGTATGCAATTTTTCGTGATGATCGGTGCAGTAGTTTAGCGTGAAGAGTAACAAACAAACAAACAAACAAACAAATAAACAAACAACAAACACACTTTCGCATTTATAATATTAGTTGGGATATACTGATATAATTTAAAAAAATGCAATAATTATAGCTTCCTACAATCACATCCGTGTTTGTTTAATTTTACAGAATTTACTGAAGCTAACTTTCTAAACTTTGTATGTTACTTTTTTGTATGATAATTGGTTGGTACATACTGTTCAAGATTTACAAGTTTTTGAATGTCAGCTTTTGACACGATTTAAGTTAATTAACAAAGTATTACCCCTACAAATAACTATTAATATAAGAAAAAACAGGAAAAGAAATTATGAACAAAAAACTAAATTTAATTGTGGTATAATATTAGTTTTGACCTGCTTAACTACGGACGAATCACTTATGCTCACATCTATTATCAATAAATATACCCTATAGTACCAATTAAAATACAATCATAAAATACCTCATAAGCACCTTGTCCAAATAAACCATAAACTAGTAAGTCTAAATAAAACATACATCGTACATAATATATATTATATGTACTATACAGAATATTACAGGTTAATCCAAACAAAAAAGAAAGTAGTTTTAGTAAGGATGCATCTTCGGCTAGCAAAACATCGTTAGAAAGAATATTTTGCCTGATGGCAAATCTCGAAACCGAGAATATGCTGCGGCAGCGATCACGCGCTCGCCCTTATCAGCATCTCAGCGCTTTTGAGCGTGCGGCGCTATCTGATCGCTTCTCGCGCTCCCTTATTTGCGGCGCCGCCTTTGGCTAGGGCAAATATTTGGTGACCGGTTAACTAGCGCCGATGAGCGATCGCACCACTATTGTCTGTAGTCACCGCCTGCCCAGTGATAATATTTAATTAGCGGCTTTGCTGTGGCACCTCCGCACCATCCGCGCCGTGACGCCTCCTATCGTTGCCGTTATGAGATTTTCAAAGAGCCCGCGCAGTGTAATATTTGTTCAGCGTTAACTCCTACCGCCTTGGGACTACTTTAGTGGGCAGAGATTATCACGATATTTATGTAAACATTATTTACTTCCTTTTGATAATTGTAGGACGAATTTGCAGTGGGTGTTACCCTTGTTTTAACTCTAAATTATAAATTCATATATTATAGTTTGACATGTCTAATTAATTTTTTATCCGATTAAGTAAATTTGCTAAGGTATACCTACTTATTACAAAACTGGACGAGAGATTTGAAAATACGTATGTACCGTGCTTCGTGATCTTGTACGCCCAACCCGATAATCTGCAGTTGCATGTGACATTTGATCTCTGCAGACACGACTGCGAACATGGCGTGGGCAATATTCCATTAAAGGCCTCCCGAACAAATTCTCTCGTTTATCCACGCACGAGTGGGTACAGTTAATATGTATACATCTTTAGGAGGTAATGTATGTTTATTTTCTTGTTGCAGTTGCCGTATACCCTGCACATCGAGGTAGTATCACATCAGGAAGCAATGCATACACCCACTTTAAACATTACAAGCGAAGGTTTTGTACCAACGGAGCCGCAAACGTGGCAAGTTACTTTGCCTTGCACGCACGCAATAGCAGCGGAAGTTGAAGTCACGATATCCTTGAACGTTTCAACCGGTTCATCTTCTACTACTTTGCATTTCAAGCGTAGAAAAATTTGTCTTAAAGAAGCTCCTCGGCCGGCGGTGAGGGTAGACAGTGTGCCACACGCGCCGACATCTGCGGATATATTTTACGCGGGAGCAGGTTGCGCTGGCGGTGTACTATTGATCGCAGCAGTAGCGGCTGCGGCTTGTAGAGCTAGAGCGAGGAAAATTCGAAGAGCACGTAGTGACGAACAAGATGCTCATGCATTTTTGCCGGACTCCTCTTGCAAGTCTGCCGCCAGCTATACCAGCTACCGCCGACCAACATCCTTACCCGCTGCCGCTGCCGAAGAAAAAGCTAGGGACCTCCAACAGAGGATAGCGGAGCTTACTATACAGAGATGTCGAGTCAGACTGAGATCCGTGGTGATGGAAGGAACATTCGGTCGTGTTTATAGAGGAACATACGCCGATGAGGACGGAAGAGAACAAGAAGTGCTTGTCAAAACCGTAGCAGAACACGCATCTCAAGTTCAGGTACATTTGAAATTCTTTAATTATTTGCTTCGTATTTTAAAGTCAAGTCAGTCAAGAATAATGTATTATGTTAAAACTTGCTATTGAATAACTTGAAACTTTAATAAAGTGTCTATTATTAAAAAAATATATTTAAGGTATCGCTGTTATTACAAGAAGGGTGTATGTTATATGGACTACATCATGACCGAGTACTATCAGTTCTCGGTGTGAGTATCGAAGATCAGACTGCGCCATTCCTCTTGTATCCGTGGGCCGCCGGTTGGAGGAATTTGAAGCAGTTTCTGTTGGCTTGCCGTGGGGTAGGCGTGGGTAGCGCGGCGGGAACGGCGCCCCCGCCGCCACTCACCACCCAGCACGTGGTCCGTATGGCGTTGCATGCACTGGACGGCCTGCTCTACCTTCATTCTCAGCACGTTTTGCACAAAGATATTGCTGCAAGGAATTGTGTGTAAGTTATAAAAGATAGATGTAATTATGGTAATAAGAATTTTATAATATTTTGTTACTCCGTTTTTATAAACATAGTAAAGTATTAATAATGACGAGACGACTACATGAAACATTATTATCACCGTTATTTGTCACACTGTTGCAATAGTTTTATTAATGTCAGCGCAATTAAATAGACTTTGATGCACCGAACGTTTAATATCGGTATATTTGAACTTAACTATCAAATTAACTCATTATCGAAATCGTTGGCAATATTTATGTTATTAGTACATCAATGGTAAAAATTTTATGTTCGTATCTTTTCTCAGAGTTGACGAAAATCTTCGCGTCATGATCGCCGACAACGCGCTATCTAGGGATCTGTTCCCGGCTGACTATCACTGCCTGGGCGATAACGAGAACCGAGCGATCAAGTGGTTGGCGTTAGAGTCGCTCAGCAAACGGCAGTTCAGCCCAGCGTCAGATGTGTGGGCACTGGGCGTACTGCTGTGGGAGTTGACAACACTGGCGCACCAACCCTATGCAGAGGTGGATCCGTTCGAGGTGGCTGCATACCTGCGGGATGGTTACCGGTTGCAGCAACCGGCAAACTGTCCAGACGAACTGTGAGTGTTCTTAATATATAATCTGTATTTATATATATGTATATATTCTTCAAATATAAGATTTCTTTTTTTTTATATATATTAAAGATGTAAGTCCTGCTTTGTCAAACCAGGTTTGCTGAGTGTCTTGCTTTGAAGTATTTAAAATATTCATTTTTCCTTTTTATTTGTACATACAGGTAGGTATACTTTCTAGATTCTTTAGATTTTATTATAACCTTAACCAATTTCGATGAAATTTATGTGGAACTACCTCAAGATATAACGCACAAAAGAAAAAAAATATCATCAAAATCAATTATTAAATGACTGAATAATAGCGTAACAAACATACACAAAATGTACAATAGAATTGACAATCTTTATTAAAGTCAGTTAAAAATCAAACGGTCCTGAATTGTCAGTTCCTCTAATTTTATTTGTTTTTAATCATGTTTAGTAGTATACTTTTCAAATATTACAGTCTGTTCTACTAGCAACTATAATTACATAAGAATATTTAGTTATAGTTACTAATACACATGGCTTCAAATCAGACTGCACACTTGTCTTTGAGACCGCCTCTAGTCTCTGCGCAATAAAAATTGTTTTTGACTCTCAGCTGACTGTATAATACAACTTGTTATTAAAATGTAAAAAACCCGATTTAAAGTATTCTTAAAAATTATATGTCAACGTATAGTTTTGAATGTTTCGCTTGGTTTTACTAAATTCAACAATATAATTTGACAGGTTTGCAGTAATGGCATACTGTTGGGCGATGTCCCCGGACGATCGGCCCACTCTTCAGCAACTTCAGATTTTCCTTAGGGACTTTCACACGCAGCTCACGAGGTTCGTTTGAAGTGAATTGTTTGCTAAAGTGACAACCCAAAGACATTGTGAAAGTGTAAGTTTGATGAAAAGTGAGATACATCTTGTCTTCTACGAGGCCTTATGCACGAGAATATCGGCTAAGACATTTAGTGTTTCCGCGTCGTCGGTGTAGTGCAAATTTTCAAGAGACTGATTATTTCATACAAAAAAATCAATTTGTAAAGTTCGACTTGAAATTTGAAGTGTACCTGTTTCAGTTATCATTAATGAACGTTTTATGTGCAATAGGATTGTTGATTTCTTTCATAATTTTTCTTTAAAGAATGTTCTGTATAGAATAATACTATAATTAATAGTAAAATGAATACATAACATTAAGATTTTGATATTTCTCTGTATGTTTGGTCAACATATAATTAAGGCTAGTGTGATGTTGCTAATGTTTTGTGATTCAAATCAACATTTTTATTGTGTACTGCAACTGTATTTACCATATAATGAAAGCTGGAATGTACATTTGATTTCAAGTTGTCTCGACTTGTTTCAAACCTCAAAGTACTGCCATACTAGTTTGTAAGAAAAATTGTATTTGTAAATACTAAATGAAATTGTATTATAAATTTAAATACGTATATTGAATGTGCCTCAGAACTTTATGAAAAATTTAGATGTTTATAAGTGTTTCACTGGTTTATCCAATTATGTAGATATTTACTTATTAAGAGAGGCTGCAGAGATATGATTTTTATTTAGACAATACTAGTATATCCACAATTAAAAAATATATAAGCATTGTTTCTTGCTGTGTTTCGCCATCGTTTTCTGAATTAAGATTTAAACTTTAACCCGATGCAAACTCTGATTGAGTATGTGTCAAATGTGTTTTTTTACTTTAATGGCATCTGCATCTGCATCAGGATAATGCAGTTTATAGAAACAATGCTGCTTGTTCTAACCAATATGTTACTTGACAATCAATTGTGAGCTCCTAATCTGTTTGGGAATTTATTATTGTATGGTTTAAATCTGCATTATTTATCTCATTTGGTTAATGCCATTATTTTTTTACACCTACCCAATGTCTTAAATATCTCATATATTGTTGATGTTAAAATTATTATTTAGGTATTTTAAAACGAACAAAGATATTCTGAAGATATGTAATAATACAATTTATATTTAGAGGAAGAAAAATCTAGTAGAATCTGATAAAATTATACAATTTTACAATAAAGAGTAGCTTATGCATGTGTCAAAAGTATTTAAATACGAATAATAATATCAACATTTTATAGTTATGCTACAATTAGTTTTGCAATTAAACACAAAATTATAATATTTGCTATTAAATAGCATTATTATATAAATTATGTTGTTATACAAAAAATAGAAATTAAAGTATATGTAGAATCATGAAGATTTGGTTAAGAAATATGTTATAGCTTGGTAAAAATGGAAAAGGAAGTTAATATGCAAACACTTGCATTTCCCAGTATTGCCATTGTATTTATTTATCCAAGGTTTTTGTGAAAACGTTGCACCCAACTTTTGCTTCCTTTATTTTTTCCAATCTGTAACATGTTCTCTACGAATTTTGCTAGTAAAATTGCGCACTAAATATTTTCTTCTATCTCTGTCTCTAGAAATAAATAGCACATTATTTAATTATTAACGTAATCAATGGTTTCCTAAATACCAATTAAATGAATACGTAGATTATTGGATGCCAATATTACTTGTATAACTGTAAATATTCTTATTATACAAAGATGTGAATATACGAGTGACTTATTGAATAGGTATGTTTTATTTCCTGCCTTAATATGCTGCATAACTGCGCGGATGAGGTTTAAATAATTGTTTAATAATTAAAATATTTTTCCGTTTACTTCCAGTAAACCCAGCTTTTACACACCTAACAAATTACCCCCTGTCAGATAAAAGAAAATTTAATTTCGCTAACTCAATAGTAGAATAACTATTCCTATCTTTTGCTTTCATTACCTAAGCAAAAGTGGGCGTACTTTAAGAAATACTAGAAGTCCATATCAACTGAGCATAGATTAACATTAATACACAGAGTAATAAGAGCCTTAAAGAAACTTAAAAAAGGTATAGTCGACATAGAGATATTATATATTACCAAAAATAATCAATTGATCACTTCTATTTTTATGAATTAATAATTATTTTTATTTAACATTACGCAATGTAAAGCATTCATCTCTGGCGCGCTGTGTAGAAACAAACTGCGCGCTAGTTTTTAGTCCATGCCTCGTGCGCTGATCACTAATTATATTACGTGTTTAAAGTTATAAAATATTGATAAATTAAGTAATGGAATGCTTACCAATTACATGTATATTAAAACTGATTTTAATTAAAAAATAAACTAAAAATGTTGTATCATTGACAACTAATATTTCATAATAATTGAATCTCAATGCTAATTTCTTAGCATAAATTATCTTAAAAAAGCAGAGAATGTAAGCCTTTAAAAAAAGTAAGCCTTTAGTATTAGGCTATTATTTAGTATGTTTATATCGAATAAACTCAAAACTACAGGACCGATTGTGATACATTTTTGGTATAAAGATAGCCCGAGTCACGGAGAAGGACACATACTCAACCTGGGAAAATATCACCCTTCTTTCCTGTTGCAGACTCCGATACAAAGTTGGCGAAGTAGCAGGCGCAATGTTTAATTTAACGTTATGTGTGTGTAATTTTATTTTTATTTTATTATATGATGTTAATAAAATAAAAGTCATTATCCTCTACTACACTACCGAACAGGATCTTTATTATAATTCTTGCCGGTTGTCCTCTATTTTAAGTAAATGGTAAAATAAAACTTGCAGTCTGTTTGATATTTCATTGAAATTAAAAACATGCTGCAAAACTGCGTGACATGAATAACTGCAGTATGAATAAAGCAATTTAAAGTTCGTAGCTGTCAAGATTGCTGAATCTTTTGATTATTAACATGTCAATAATCAAATGTTGAATCATATTTATATTAAACATTACTCGGTATGTGATGATAATAATATTACATCAAACATAATTTTCCATTAATTTAAATCAAAGATTTTCATTAATTTAAATCAAAGATTATACAGTCAGTCTACGTGATAAGCGGGAAAGATTATACAATTTTGCTTCAAGCGTACTTGCAATCTGGGTCTATAAACTCGTAGGACTCAGGGTTATTACATGTGTTACAATTTTTCACCGGGCATTTTCATTAGAGAGCAGAAATTTGACTATTCGAGAAGGGCGCACTCTACTACTTTTGAGATACCTGTACCTGGTATCTGGAGGAGATGATATCGCTTCGTATGTATAATTTGATAATTACATAGCAACGTATGCAGAACTAATTTTAAGCGCGCATAACTAAAAATTAATCATATAAATATAAGCCATAAGTATTGTTACCAGGGAAAATCACTTTTTTATTGCATATATATCAGTGATTCAGCTTTTATTACTTTATTGTGCGTTAGCCAAACATAAACGAAATTTATTCGAAATGATCTTCATTGGCTTCAATATAGCCCTATAAACGATGAGGCCTGTTATCAATAGAAGCACTCTTTTCATGGGAAAATTCTTCACTGTTAATTTTATGGACTGCTTTAGGACTCCAAATTATTATGGCGTTTAGAGCAAGTTATATTCTCGAAAGTCCATAAATCATAATACAACGAATTATTATCTAGACTAGATAGTGGATAGTCTTCAGCAAAACCATCAGTAAATTTAGATAATGTCTAGTTCTTTAGAACTTAGAGCATAAAACAGTTGATTTATTTATAAAAATATTTCTCAATATATAATAGTGAGAAATATTATTTTTCAGTAATCAAAATTATTCTATAACCTCCCTTTTGCATAGCGCTTAAATAGTATTATTGTCAATTTTATTCATAATCCTTTTTTGAATTATTAGTTAAGTAATGACCAGAGTACCTCGTATATGTTGCAACTCTTTAGTTATCTTTTAACACAAGCAATATAGTTTTATAGACAATTTTCCAGATAAAATCTTTTATTTTTTGACAGGAGTTCCTCGCATTCTTACTTTGATCGCCTTTTCCGTACGTTTCGAACACTGCGTGGACGTCCAGATCTTTTCATTGACATTCAATAGCCTGGTACACAAACATATACCAAATACCAAGAGGATGGAAAGTCTCAAAAATTGTTTTTGTGGCCATATACCTATTTTGTGTAATGCAATTAGAGTGATTCAGTTTTCTTTGGCGCGAAAATAAGAAAACATAATGTAAGTATTTATGTTCATACAAGAATTACAGATGTCAAATGTGATTTTAACATTTTATAAATTCTTATCTGTAATTTTTGTTTTTGTAGACATTTTAGTAATTATACATTGATATATTTTTGTTATCGTATTTCATAAAATTAAATACGTGCAGTCGTGGCCGAGCGGTTAAGGCGTCTGACTAGAAATCAGATTCCCTCTGGGAGCGTAGGTTCGAATCCTACCGACTGCGAACTTTTTTATTTTAACATTTGAGGAGGTTAGGAACAGAAAGTGACATTTACACTTTTTAATTATATGAATAAATTAAGAAAATAAATATTTTTGTTGAACTTTATGTGCTTTGTTTTTTTTTTGTTTTTAATATTATGGGTTAATAAGACATAGATTACAAGGTATTAAAAGTTTTTATGTATTTTTTAAAATTTACACAAAATTAAATAAAGAACAAATCAGATGTCACCTTTTGATCAAGTCACAAGTAAATGTCACCATTTGATTCAATAGTTTTGTAAAATGTTACCTTTTGAAACTTACTGTCTGAAAAATTTCACTATTAGAAACAAAAACAAATCAATATCCATACAAAAATGTGTTTATTATTATTTTAAATTCTTATACATGAAGTTCTCCACAATCAGGTTCTAAGCAGTCACATCCATTTTCATCATTTTCATTGTCATTTTCACTTATATTATTTTCATACAAGATATCACAATACCATTTTAAAGAAGGATCATTTTTCCAGTTTTCTCCAAACTGTTTAGTTAATAAACTTTCTACATCCTTTTTCTTTGCACCTTTTATGAAATGTCCCAGTTCTTTCTCAACAAGTTTGATACTCAACAGGTTTGTATTTCTCTTTAAAGGATTTATTCCTTTTGATTCTCCAGCATTTTCAAATCTGAAGTTTCTGAAACATTTAACTATTGCCTCAGTTCTTTTTTTTATTTGTTTCTTTTCTATGCATATGCGTTTCATGTCCCTTATACCTTCTACTTTTTTAAAATGTTTATCAAGGTTTTTGATGTCGCAACCAAATCGTCATGTCACCAGTCATTCTGTCTGTCAGTGTTTTGTTTGACAACTGACAGGACAGACAGCGCCATCAAGCAGCGCCGCACCACAAAAGTAAAAAAAAATGTTGCCACCATATAATAAGGTTATTCGATTAAACATATCGATTCGACCTGTCGTCATAATTTATTCTGGGCAAATCGTTATTTTTTAAGAAATAATGTACCCGTTTTGATCCGACCTTAAAAGCCTCAGAAATATTTACAAAGGAAATGACACTTTTTGATTATTATGTACAAATCACTATTGAGATTGAATTAAAATGTAACTTTTTGTTTCAAAAGCAGTAGTTCAAGTTGATTTTTCTATGAAATTAAGCACCTTCAGAACCAATGTCTTGCAGATAATGATAGAATTTATCCTTCCAAGTAAGAAAAAAACATAAAAAAAATGAAGCTGATACGTAAATGTCACCTTTTGTTCCTAACCTCCTCATTTCATTTTTAGTAAAGAATACATTTATTAAGTACTGTCTATAGTTTATGCGAAATGATCAAATGCAAAAAATATATACATTACTTTTAACTTTCTATAATTTCTTCAAAACATTTAATAATGGTTTATTAAACTTACGCGTTTCATCAATAGTATTTTTTTAAATTGTATATTTCGATTAATAAAAATCCTTTCCAAATATTCTGTACCAGAGTTCGTAAGAAACCAGTCTCAAAGACTAGATGTTTTAATCTTTCCAGATATATTTATTCAAAGTTCACCATTTCTTCCCATCCATGCAATAGTATGTTTTCAATAGAATCGTCGTTTTCTTACGTTACGGTATTAAAATTATCCAGTACAATATAATTGGGATAGTCCTGTGGCTTTACCATCAGTTTGCTAACATTTCGATAGCTATATGGCGTATAAATAAACTACAGATGTAGTGTCAATTAATAACAAACATCATCATTACTACAATTTTAACTCATTATTTTTCCGCCAGGGGAGCTGCACCATTTTTTTTTACAATAATTTGAGCTCCACATAGACTGCAAACTAATGTAAACTCATGGTAACTACACTTTACCTTCGCAACTGTAATAATTACCATTAAGTTTACATTACTAGTGCTTTAGATGAATAAATGAAATTCTTTGCGATGACAAGTCACGTCCGTCGCTTTAATATTGTGGTCTTCATTCCATTTTCCTCACCACAACTATGTTGTTGAATTCCCTACGAACAATGCAACCGTGTACTGGATTAGTTCTCCCCCAAACATGCTTTATCAACCCACAATAGGAACGATCAGTAATTACAAACCCTCGCAACAGACGACACATAAACGAGCTTCATTATCGCTGCAAAATATATTTATTTTGCCATTTTCTTGCTTTATTAACTTAACTTGCTTTGTTACTATTAGATTCTATCACGTTGTTGAGTTTGTAGTATAATCGAGAAGTTGCCAAACTTGTAAAATGATGATTAGTTTAATAGTAGATGGAGTAAGTAGGTAGTTTTTTTCTGATGACGTTTTACTACAGACGATGCATACATCCGACGTTTAAAAACTGGCCCGATTTGCACGTATATACTTATCTATTAATGTTTCACGAAATTTTCAACAAATGAAACAGATTAAACAGAAGATACGGCATTGCGCTTGCCAAATATGGAATCGCAGTGAATAACGACGTCTTCACTCTTTCGCTATTACTATTTTCATATAAATGAAATTTACTTATATGAAATAACGATTTACTTACCACCTGTTTTAATCCTTGAGGTCATCCCCAATCAATCAGATATACTGATAGCAGCCAACATGTCACAAGAATAAAATCCTGAACCCTACATCTCAAGGGATTCATCTTACACCCCAAACATTGTAGGAGCAATTCCGCCGCTGGCAAAGATATACTATCTTACAGATTATAGAGATACCCCTCGCATGTAATTACGGAGTGCTCTAACGCACTGTGTTTCATTTAAGTAGTAATATTATTATTATTCAATTATTATTATGTATACAAAATCATAGTTATTTACCAACATTCTCTATGGTTAAACTAAGCTACAAATTTTAAAGTTACTCTATTATTTCATTCTAAGTTAACTAGCTCTTATTCGACCACGTTTATCAGTGGTTGGATCCTCTTTATATACATATACTTTTTTCGCCGGTGGAAAACTGTATCTACCAGGATCATTTGCGTCGACGTCCATTTTATCTATTTCTGCCGCAAAAATTTGATTATTAACATGTGGAGAACAGGATTGGTTAACAATTAACAGGACTGTGCTATATCTATATCTAATAGTAATAAAATTTGTAGCGATTTTAGGTAAGATTTTTTTTGTTATATCTTTAAACCAATATTAAACTAGATATCTGTTAACCATATGTTCTGTATAATGATATTTTAGCTATAAAGAAATGTTTAAAATAAACTAGAAAAAGTTATAAGTAAAAATAAGCAACTCTTTACATACTCTAAGATAAGTTGGATAGTAAAATTAAGAAAGTTTAAAAAATATATTAAAATTATTTGTATTCAAATATATACATAAATCTAAATACAAAATCAATAATTTTTACCTACTTTTACGGGAAATAGTTATGGAACTGGTATCACTCAGTATGAATGTTGAGTATATTACGCATGCAAGTGATTTGACCTGTTGTTTTTGTAGTAATGAAGACGAAGAAGTTTTTAGAAGTTAAATCAAAGTCGCAAAATAGCAGTGTTTGCAATGCTGTGTTCCGGGTCGAATGGTAAGATAGGCAGTAAAACTATTGGATATACATCTTATGTTCCATATTGTTAATGTACACTGTGGATTTTCTAGATGTTGCAGATATGCTGTAAATTTCTTAAAAACCATATAGTATAGGCAACTCTAACCAATTACCTTTAATACCAATAATACCCATTTATTTATCAGACAGATTGCAGAAAGTCGTTATTAATAGATCAGAATCTGCTAGCTCGCTATAACTATGGGGTTCCAGGGATCAATATTGGGTCCTCTACTGTTTCTAATATATATAAATGACCTTCCTTACTACATTACAGAATCGTGTGAGACAGTATTGTTTGCAGATGATACTTCTTTACTATTCAAAGTTGATAGACAAAAGGAATGTTATGACGATGTAAATAGTGCTCTCTCAAGAGTTCTGTATTGGTTCACAACTAATAATTTGTCTTTAAATTCTAAGAAAACAAAATGTATCAAATTCTCTTTGCCCAATGTAAGGCAGGTTGATACTAGTTTAAATATGAATGGTGATGTCATTGACTTGTAAATAATACTAAATTCTTAGGCATTACGTTAGATTCACGACTACAGTGGGATCCACATATTGAAACTTTGGCAATCAAACTTAGTTCAGCGGCGTACGCAGTAAAAAAGATTAGACTTTTAACTAATGTTGAAACGGCAAGAATTGTTTATTTCAGCTACTTTCATAGTGTTATGTCCTATGGACTGCTGCTATGGGGATCAGCGGCTAACATTGAACCGGAACCGGCTAACATTTTCCTTTTACAAAAAAGAGCGATTCGTGCTATTTACTGTTTACGGGCTAGAGAATCCCTAAAAGAATTGTTCAAAGAAATTAATATTTTAACTTTAGCTAGTCAATATATATATGATAATTTAGTTTTTGTATATAGAAACTATAATAAATTCAATAAAAACAGTGATCTACATAATGTGAATACTAGAAACATAAATAAACTTGCCGTTCCAATGTTCAGACTCCATAAAACTAGCTGTTCGTTCTTGGGGAAATGTATATCTATGTTTAACAAGCTTCCGCAAAGTGTCATTGATTTGCCTTTATATAAATTTAAAATCCATATCAAAAATACACTCATGAGTATAGGTTATTATAAAGTAAGTGACTATCTAAATGATCACAGTATTTGGGAATAGGGACACTATTCATAGAGCCATGTTTGGTAACAACATTATTTATAATATTGTATTATTTTATATGTGTATGTAAACATACATACGACTGTAATCGTATTAGGTATGATTGTATCTATACTATATTGTATTTTTATATTATGTTATTATAATTATTAACATTGAAAGAGAGGAGATAAAAAATAGACCTTCAGAGTTTCTTGCCTGTTCTTCTCGAGAAGGATCTCCCAATTTCCGAACAGGTGTCGAGTCAATATATTTTTTCTTTTTTTTCCTTATTCGTACGTACGGACAAGGTTTTTTTTTTTTTTTTTATATTACTTAAGCTTTTATTTGTTTTGTTTGTTGACGTCAATAAGTGCCTGTAAAGGTCTATGTTGAATAAATATTATTTTGATTTGATTTTTTGATTTTGATACCATCACCTGAGCAGTCTGTTTGTCAATATACTTAAATTATTAATGTTAACGATATTTTTCTCCACAGTAAGCGACATATGTTTATATATATATTTAGCGATATATTTATATATTTATATATGTATATATATACATATATAAATATATCGCTATATTCCACATCGCAACAAAAATAATTAAATGTACGTAACCGAGTTACTAAAATTACTTGGTATTTAAAGGCAGTAGGAAGAGAAGGGATTTCATTACATCTGGGCAAAGAATGATTGATGTCTGCAAATCAGCGCCGTTTATTTGACATGGAAAAACATTTTTCTGATCATCAACTTAATCTCCAAGTCATGTTTCTTGTGTTATTTGGGTAATTCTTCGGCAACAGTGACTAATCGACTTATCTTTGCTCTATGTTTAATCTGGCTTACCGCCAGGAAGGTTACGTAACTACGATATTAATATGTATTAAGATTACTTTAGATTTTGGGGAGCTAATGTTTTACTGAATAAAATAAGAATTTTACGCATCAGAACCACATGAAGTAAACAGAATTAGAATTCAATATAACTACATAATTACTGCTTTACATGCATAAAAAAAATTAAATGGGTTCATGAAAAAGAAATTACTGATGTAATAGATTATAAATTAAGAAGTATGTGCATTTCTGATACAATATTATATAAATTGGCAAAGATTCTGTTGCCATCTCTGAGGTCCCGGGTTTAATGTTTGTGTGGTGTATTTGTACCTTAGTAATGGTTGTTAATATATATTTCTATCAAAAATATTTATATATGTATGCCTGTACGTTACATTAGATTCCATAACACAAGTTTTACAGTTTATTAAAGGCTAGGATAATTTGTGTAAGTGTAAGAAAATATTTATTACTTTTTCTATGTATCTATGCAATTTTATTAATGTTGGTTTTGTGAATCAGATTTAAGGAATGATATTGTTAAAATTCGGTCAAAAGTGCGATAGTAGATATCCCGCTACGTATAATTTTAACGATCACAGATCGATGTGACTTTTTTTTTTCTATAAAAATATAACTCAGGAGCCAGTGAGGAATGATTAATTGTCAAAGTGTATTCTTTTTTAGTGATGTATAAAAACGCATTTTAAATGTAATATGAAGTTATGATCAACACGTAACAATGGGGTACGTGCTTATTTCTGTGAAAATATATTTATTATAGATATTTTTGCCACTATTATGGTGAACATAAATATTAATCTAAAAAATATTATAGACGTTGAAACCTAAAATACTGTGACCACAAACGCTTGTAAAAGTTTCCTGGGACACTGTATTATTTACACATAGATATATAAAATATAGGTCTTTAAGAAATAATACTGAAATTATTAATTTTAATTACTCTCTGCTTCCGATGTCAACCGCCTCCATCAAAATATCATCGTATCAGTGATGAACGGCGGAGCTGCGATCGACCTGTCGCCCATGATCGATGTTCTGATATCAGGTGCGAGCGGGATAGGTAATCAATCATCTTCGTTTAATTCAATCCTACGTCGATTTGTGAAAATGGTATCACGTTAATTGGTTTTAGCGTCAATGTATAGTTTATTTTTAAATGCACAACGGACTTTTCGACAGATTTTATAATGGACACATGGCATTACATATTAATGTCTAGAGAAATTTAATATACATATATGGAAATAGGAATTTATTTTTATACGAGACCATTTAGAATGGAAAATTTTAGTAAAAATATTATTGTGTTATAGCGTTATCCCTTCTAAATGTAACCATTTATTTTTCATCATCATCACCGATTATATCCGTCACAACCGAAGGGCACGAGCCTATCCTAACTAGTTATATTAGGGCGATTAGGTATTAGTCTAGTAAGTTGCCCCGTGCAGATAGAAAAATAAAATAATAAAAAGAAAGAAACCGACCATTTCACTTTGGAATTTCTATATTAGTTTTATATTTGCCGATAGTTCAAACAAGATGAAAGTACTTATCTACATAGCGGTTACGCCAGCATTATTAAAGTTACAATGAGAGTACTTCAGTAATACTCGTAAATTCACTGAATTGTTGATGAGTAAGTAAAATATTTTAACTTTAATTTTAAACTAATATATATATATATATATATATATATATATATAATATATATATATATATATATATATCTATATATATATATATATATATATATATACGAAATTCGAAACACGAAAAACAGATTGGTACATGAAGCAATACGTAAATCTTTACATATTGATCTTGAGACAACTCTAATGTCGTTTGTAATATTGTTCTAAGTGCTAGCGCAATTACGTGTTGCTGATCGTACTTTCTTAGGACGACCACAACTCCACCAACGAGCATTTTATTTTTTGCTGGTTATCAGATCACGAATACTCGAACGTTTCTCGAACATATTAATTGTAGCAATGTACTTAGTTTAAATTATTATTACTAAATCAATATCATGGTTAAAGATGTCTAAAATTTACATTGGTTGTTATTTAGAAAAATGCAATAATTGTATACACTATAAAAGTGTATTACGATCACAGTGATATTATTTGATTGAAAGAATCAGTTTCTATTGGTGTGTAAATCAGTTAAATTACTTCAGTTAGATTACTAGATCATAAAATGGTAAGATTACTTAGGTGGTAAATAATTTATTAAATTGAAAATTTATGGGTACCTAACAATTTTTTATAATTTCTACGTTATGATAGAATATTTAAAAAGTACGTACATACATTTCACGTAATATTGTTACAAAAAATGTATAAATTTTATTTTACAAAATAATTGAAATATCTTTAATTTGTTCTTTTATTGAATATCTTTAGTATCTTTTATTGAAATGTCTTTAATTTGTTCGATAGTGATTTTTTTTAATTAAAAGGTTATTTCGTCTGCAAAAGAAAATAACAGTCACGAACGAAAAAATGAAGTGAATTGACTGGATAAATCAGTAGTTTGTACAACAGTATGTTAAGAAGTCTTGTTATATATCTTGTTTTTCTGTTCACTTTGGTTGGTGGTACGAATTCTCAATCCACTTAAGCCGTAACTGTCGTACTATTACGTAACGACCATATTGTCTTCAGTTGTCTACAAGTCTAGATGAAGGTCCATCCATCTTTACGTTGAAATTAATTATTGTCAACAATAATCATTATTTAAATTTAATATTCACGTTCAAGAAAGTAAAATATGTGGGAAATCTCTTATTATGATATTTCATTATTTATTTCAATAAATATATTCATTATAATTATATGTAACATGCGTATGAATTTGAATATTTACGTTTAAAATAACAAGATAATTATTTTAAAGTAATAAAGATAATTTTTTCTCCGCAGCCGGGGTATGCAATTCAATGCATTTTCCTCAGCGTAACAAAAAAAAAAAAAAAAAGGTAGATAGGGTAGACTCGAGCCCCTCGGTGGGGACGTTTATGAGCTGTGATGATGATGATGATGTTACGGATTTTAATTGCCAAATATAATACAAACGTTATTACATTTGAAGGGTACGCATACGTGTCGTAACTTTATTCCACTGATAGTGGGTACAATTATTAGTAAAATCTTCTCAGTAATATATGAGTTAGTAGGTGCAACAGAAATGGTCCAGGCGGAGAATATTTAGCGTAATGAGCCGCCGAAAGACCGCCTCCCAGGGCGAGTCGACGAGGTACAAAAAGAACATGTCGATGTCTCCCATGTGTATTACGGGACCGGGAAGAAAGTATAGAACAAAAAGAGATACCGAGGCGCCGGTACACGTGCCAAGAATCGATTCACTATTTCATATTGAAGATTTTCTATTCGCAGATTCACATTTATATACGTTGCCAAATTGCAATTGTTTTCATTAAATTTGTCTTCTGTGTTGGAAATTCACAAATATTTAGATATTATCAAAGATTTGGCCTTACCTTTGGTTATGTAAAGATTCAATTTTAGTCAAGTTTATAGCTTTTTAGTTGATTAGCCATTGATGTTATGTCAATATACTGCCGCAAAATAAATATTTTTTCTCGCGCATAGAAAATTAGAAACATCTTTGATCACTTCTTTTCTCTCACTAGATAAATAAGCAAATGAAAATACACACATAATTTTAGGAACTGGAGGCATTTGTTTTTATTGTGAAACTTAACTATAGCCTAGAAGTGTTGGAAATTCAATATTATATCACAATTATCAAGCAAATTAGGTTAGTAAGATTTCATGTCTGATAGACGTGTAAATGTGATTACTCTCTTGCAATTTAATATATCAAAGTGAACTCATATTCTAAGCAATGAAGAACGCCATAAAATAATTGGGGAAATCATGACACAGACAAGTGCAATTCGTATTTGGTCGATGAAACATGAAATAAAGTATCGTCTTACTCAGAAGCCTTTGAAGTATCGTGAGGGTCTGTGGATAAATAGCGAATCGTAAATTCACCCAAAGCAACTAATCTACGGAGATAGGCAGTTACGGTTGACTCAAAATATAGCCGTGTATAGAGAGGGAACCATTTAAATAGGCCAGTGAAACCACTGATTTGGCTTTATGATATGATGATTTTACTCATGATGTGGAGACTATTATGACGTCAATTTTAGTATCAAATATGCTGCAGTATTATAACTGCAGCATAGTTGATGCTACCAGTTGTCAATGGAAAGATATTTTTCCTACGTAATACAAAGATTAGAGGGCTGTGGCCTCCTTCTGTGAAGCAGTGATGCTCCAGAAGGAGGCCGCCGAGCGGGGTCGGGAGATGGCCGATCCCGCTCGAAGAAGGCGGCGCCGGTAGCACAGCTGCGGCGCCGCCGCGAGTCGCCGGCGGGCGAGAGGAAGTCGCGCCCGCGGAACCGGCGACCCGGGATGGATCACGCCCCTTCCGTGGCCGGGGGGCGTCGTCGGTGAAGGAGATCGGGGGAGGTAGTAGCCTCCCCCGAGGAGGGCTGCCCTAGGCAGGGGAGCGGAGGCTGGGAGTTCCCGGAAGTCGCTTCGCGTTCCCGGAGGCTCCCTACATGCCTGAAGAAGGCCATCCCTAAGGTTTTTAGTGGGTAGGCCTCCCCCTTCTGGGGAGGCGAGCCCCACATAGCCGCTGGCTCGCCACAGCCGAGGTATGCAATTTAATGCATTTTCCTCAGGGGAACAAAAAAAAAAGGTAATACTATGATAAATATGTTCTACAAGTAATCTTTTTTACTTTCTATTATTTTTTAATATTTAGCAAATGGAACGCAATTTGATTTGATGTTGACACTTTACTTGGGTTTTTAAATTTATCGTTTTTTAATACAAGAAATACTTTGAAATTTACATTTTGTTTAAAAATTATTAATTTTACAGAAACTAATTAATCAATGTCTATAGTAATTTTAAATTGTGTATTATTTCGCGCTTCGCGTTCCGCATTAAACTTAATTAGTTTTCTTTTAGACAGAGGGAAGTTGGCAGGCCGACTGACAGGAATTACAGGAAATTAAAACTTAGGCGGATGAAATTATAATTTAAACTGCTGCTGGTGCTCCACACTTTTTTGTTTCATTAAATTTTTGGGACCTAACTAAAACGAGGTTATAGAAAATATTCAATTATTTTTTGTTTCTATAAATAAGGATAAAATTAGTAGGTAAAAGTAATAGGTATAAATTCGTATTATTTGGTGGTTCTATGCAAAGGTTGATTTATATAATTCGAGAGTTCGGGTATAAAGTGTGTTGTTACATCTTATGGAACAAGTAGGTGACATATACTGTGATTTCCACAATTATATCACAATGTATAATTTTGAATTTTAAGTTCGTAATCAACCTGTTACATGTTGGTTACGAACCTGACAAAATCAATTGCAGATCTATGTTTAGCCTTCGTACAAATCGCAGGGAAGGAAATATTTATATTTTTTATTAAATAGTAATCGATAGTAGATGTAATATAATATAGTAGAAATAGAATTCAGTGATTTGTTTGACACAACCTCGTATTACTGCGCAGTCGGGTCGCGCTCAAAGTACGGACACAGTCAGTGTAGTGTGTAGAGGCGGTATCGCGAAAAATCAAAATTTGGAGGTAGATGAAGAATCTTCGGCCTCCCATCACGGAGCCAAAACACCGCTTCTCCAGTCTGCTTGCGACCACGGCCAGTGCAACCTGCGCCGAAACGTCAAGCCAATAAAGGTAAAATGCATGTTTCGCGTTAATTCGCGGAATAATACTAGTGTAACAAAAGTTGCAAATTTAGTTGTATTGGTGCTGATGTTTCTAAAAGCATTTAGCAAAAAATCTGAGAAATTTTAGATTTCTACCAATATAAATAAATTAGCCATAATTGGACTTGCCTGGAGTTTTTTTATGATTGTGTGGAAATAAAAAGTGTTCTCTTTTCATATGTAGAATAGCAAGTTAATACCTTGACTTAAACCTAGAAATACCATTGACACTGTACCTACTATTACTTTCACTTCACTAAGTAAGCACCCAAATTTATGTAATCGAACTTTGATATTTTATGTAAATGGCTTTACTATTTGGATTTAGTAATAAATGCATCCAAAAATAAATTGTGGCTCTGTGGCCATACTTGACTTTGTCTCTGTCAACCTCTAGAGAATATTATAACGGCTAATATATAGACTTATTAGTGAGACTTTTCTTGGAATCTCACAAGGATCATGTCTTGGTATATATCAAAGTATATAAAGGCAAAATATAAACTGATTTTGCTTCAAAAGTATACGAAAAAAATTATACATATATAAGTTGTTTCTAATTACATAAATATTACATGTTGATGAAACTATGAGTTAATACAAGTGATATGTGTGTATCCAACAAACACAATAAATAATACAGACGACCTTATGATTAAGTAGTGATAAATATGTAATTGTTGTGATTACATTAACATATTTCTCGTTTGTTACCAAATGTGTGAGTTTTACTTTATTATAAAATCACAGTGCACGCGGATATACTGAGACTAATTAAGCGAAAACAATTTAATCCATAATATTACATAAATATGTGTATGTAAGTACACTTAACGAAGCCTCCCGTCTAACTAAACAAACAAAGGTGTGTAAAGCATCAGATAATAAATTCAATTTACTTCGCGGATTTGTTCCGATTGCTAGAAATTGAGTTCATTCTCATCGAATTGCGATACAAAGAAAATGAATGGCACTGGTTGAATTCAATTATGCGCGCTGCTTCACTTGTTAGAAGGCTTTTAGTCTTCACATTTACATATGAATGTCGCCAAGCTATTTCAGGAAAAAATATCTATTAACTTTTTTCAAGATCTTTCGAACTATGGAGAAATTGGACAGTGTCGATATTACATGTAGAACACCAAAATAAGAATATCTATGGCATAATATTATAAAGAGGTAAAAGATACAATTGGTGAATTTGGATGTTCGTGAAAATTTCCGATAAAATTTGAAATGGAATAGTTGAAGATAAGTAGAAATGAGCGATTGCAGGTTTGTCTGCTCAGGCACTTTCGTTTTAAATATCTTGGTCGCAAAAGTGTTCTCATTGCTGTAGAAGCTCTGGTCTAACTTGTATTCATAGAGTAACACAAACATTGTGCAGTTACAAGTTGTTTAATGTTTGAACTTCGCTTAAAACAGTTGAAACATTTGAAGTCAAAGTTTCGCTATGAAATTAAATGTGTATGCATATCTAAAGTTGACTTTACTTACATACACGGGCTATAGGAGCAGAAATTATCACATACAGTGGAAGGGCGATAAGGGTATCTCACTGCCTCTTGTAGGTCGCTCGATACGGGGTACGTGACGTGAATGCTATAGAACATTCACGGCTCCGTACGCGGGTTCTTAGTTGAACGAGCACAATAACTCTTAATAAAAATTGTACACTGTGTTATCCAACATAAATTCTGAAAAATGTAAAATCTAGGATTTACTGATTAGATTCATTACTTGTTTATAAATTTCGTAACCTGAAATAAAAAAAAAAACTGTCTTAATGAACTCCTGCTTCTAATTATCTTCTTAAAGTTAATCAGAAGAAAAAATGTGTATATTTCTTATCTATATTTACCTAAACCTTGTTTATTAAATAAGAATTAAAGGTTTAATGTGCTAGTCGGTCACTTCCATGGAAATATTATTTCGATGCTGAAAAATTTCCGTTATGAGAGGACCAATTAGGCGGCGACATTAATGAGTCGCGGCATCGTTAGATGTAGGGACTATTATGATTTATAATTAATAATAATTCCATTGAATATGATTGTGTTTCTATAATAATTATATCTAAATATTCATGTCACTTTTATGTACATATGAAATTATTTTTTATAATAACAACTTAAAAATAAATTATACACAAAGATGATAAAACTGGTGACACAGGCAATTTATTGCATCCTGAGCGCAATTAGTGGAATGGGTGATATTAATTAGTTGAGCGAGAGTATTAAGAATCCTGAATGCTTCGACGAATTCAAGCCCGCCCAAAATGAAGAAACGTGTATCACAGAGGACTCTATTTTTCACACCTGAGTGACTGACTCAATAAAAATCAGGAGTATGAAGAAAGAATATAGTTTTACTAAGCAAATATTGTTTTTCCTTTACAAATTAAATATTTTTTTTTATACTAAGCCCTATATTAGAATACGTGAAATACTAAGCCGCAATCTATTGAGCATCATTGCATTTACAACTAGCTTTTGTGTTGCCCAACAACTGACTAGGGTCATTTGAAAGAATTGGTTTACATTTCGGTTAAAGGAAATCGGTTAACTTTAGGTTTAGGTTTCAGGTTTTGAACAAACGCCTATGACCGAACTCATTTATATCTTATATGCCCCTAAAATGTTATTTCACTGGCCCTGAAACATTGTTTATTATAAAATCTTTGAATTTTTTTTATTAATCTTTATTTGCCATACAACCCTAAGGGTTAAGTCGGCCAAATCTTTTAATTATCCAGAGATATTTCGATTGAGTATATATGTACTTCAAAGCTAAAGTAGAGGGAGAAGGAGGGAGGGGAGAGTAGGTTTTGGTATTATTGTCAATTAAATGTTGGTATTGTTTTAGTAAATTCAAATTTCTATAAGCTGTTGCAGTATTAGATTTCCAAGCGCAGTTTCATTCAATTTGAGTCATATCAGCAACTGATCGGCTGAAAAAGTCACTCGGTATTCTTCCAAAGTAATGATCAAGGTATATACAGTTCTTGGTTTGTTTTTGGGTTGGTTGGCCTATTGATTTATATTATAAAATACATTTACCATTACTGTAATTTCTGAATACTTTAGTAAAACTAATGCGAGATGGGTATAATTATCGATACTTTATAAAGTACTGTACTAATAAACCAAAAACCTTGTATGATAATATCGTTGCCTGCCAATACCTTTTTTGTCGGGTACGCGTGTAGGTCTGCAAATCCTTTGCAGCAGTGAAAAATTCAAACACTTAGTTGACCCTAACGAAAGCCTTCGTTACGTCCAAACAAACCGCTATTGCTTCTTCCTTACTCAAGATCACTTGTGCCCAATGATGGTAAGGTATACCTTAGCATACTAAGAGATCACTAGTTGAACAACCTTTACAGAAATCGTAATTTTGGTCATAAAGAAGTTGGTAATACTTAAAGTATGCATTGACTTTTTTTTTCTGGTCCCCTGAAGAAAATGCAATAAACTGCATACCCCGGCTGTGGCGAGCCGGCGGTTATGTGGGGCTCTCCTCCCCAGAAGGGGGAGGCCTACCCACTAAAAACCTCAGGGATGGCCTTCCTCAGGCATGTAGGGAGCCCCCGGGAACGCCATGCGACATCCGGGAACCCCCAGCCTCCGCTCCCCTGCTGATACAAGGGAGCCCTCCTCGGGGAGGCTACAATACCTCCCCCGATCTCCACCACCGACGACACCCCCCGGTCACGGAAGGGGCGTGATTAATTCCATAATCATCGGGAACAGTGACGTTATTGTTATCGGTCTGTTGTTGGACAAACTAGAGCGATAGCTTTTTTTAGAGATAGGGTACACTAAAGCTATAAAATAGGAAGAATTCTATAGGGCCCATTCGACTTGTGGCCGTCCAAAGAAAAAAGGGCTAAACTCACTGAGCATTGGTCGGACTAAATTTCCAAAATAGAACTCTCACAAAGTGGTATGGTCGGAGGCTCTTGTCGCCCATCATCTAACGTCGAGTTAGACGCAAAGAGTGTGCCCAAAAGATTTATTTCAAAAGATTTCGAAACACCTTCAGGACCTGCTTGTGGCGGCGTCTGACTCGCCGTACTCCTTATAATCCCTCTCATGGCAGCCTTCTGCTTAGTCACGTACACCCCAACCAATATATTAAGGAATATTAATTTTGCATTCATTATCATTAGCACATTAGCATTTGAGCTAAGAGACGCTCAATGTTGGACATAGGCCTCTCCCACCAAGGTTGTCCAAACCGATCGGACCTACGCTGCTAGCCTCCAGCGCCTTCCTGCGAGCTTCAGGCTACTTTGTGGAAGGTCTACCGTTCTTGCGGTTTCCAGCACACGTTCGCGCTTATAGCCGTCTGAGCTGCGAGCAGTGTACCTTGGCCACTGCCATTTAAGGGTTGCATATTTTTTCATTATCAGTTACGGTCAAAATTTCAGAAAATTTGTGAAATATAATATATACCGCAAGTATTCCAACGTAACCTTAAATAGTCGCTTGTGCCTGACTTATCATTATGTTTTTCTATCCCTACTATTGTAGTTTTGCAGTCATAGTAACAGGCTAACTCCAATTAATGATCAGAATCACTTAGATAATAGTACTTTCGTATGTTCATCTACATAATGAATCTTTTTTATTCATGATAAGTACTTGGTATTTCCTAATTAGAGTAGTGATATCCTCAAAATAACGCTCATTGACATTATCTTCGTTGAGAGAAGTGCCCATTTGTCCGAGAGTCAACGCCATTGTATCATTGTATGTCCGTGAGCCTCTTAGTCTATTGTTTGAATGTACAGAGACGTACGAACGTGCCATTTAGAAGTGGTTTATTAACGTCAGTGTGTGATTTTCCAGCAACGAAAATTAAAATATTTTCTTTTCCTGTTAAAGTAGCTCGCTGAATAGCAGAAGTTCTTGTAAAAAGCAACAAAGTAGAAAATAAAAAACTTAGATCTTGTTTGATCCTAATACAACGACAAGAAAGTAACGTGTAAATGAGCGTTGCAAGTGCTGCACTTGCCTATCTTGCACTTGTCTATCTAAAGTAAACATAATAAAAATAATAAAAACTACAAGTAGTTAAAGCGAGGGTGTACCCTCGCATTAACTAAATAAATATTTTAGGTCAGTATGTATGTATACTAACCTAAAACATTTCTTTTTGTTTAAGCGAGGTTTTAATTAAATTGTCTCTTGAAATACGGCAGTTGACATACAATTTGAAGATTTGAATAGCCCGTGGATGATTGAACGTTAGCCGCCTAGGCAACGCACACCGAGGTGATTAAGCTAATTGCCGCCCATTTCTTCGCTCTCTCAACGAGCCAGTATTACCGCAGCAGGCCGTTGAACTTGGCACGTGGGTTTTTGACACAACAGACACCAAATTAGTAACCGGGATTGTACAAAAAGTCTACACTCACTAATCAAAATATTTCGATGGTACTTTGATATGTAATTTTCCAGTTTGTATATTCAGTACAATTATACAATTATTCAACCGGATTTTTTTATCTGAATATTATTTATCCTGTATATTTTTTATTAAGTAGGTATCAGAATAGTTATATATTTAATGAACCAATAGCCTGGTGCATACAAATGAGAT
The DNA here is from genome assembly GCA_036419045.1 of Scirpophaga incertulas. Taxonomy (NCBI): domain Eukaryota; kingdom Metazoa; phylum Arthropoda; class Insecta; order Lepidoptera; family Crambidae; genus Scirpophaga; species Scirpophaga incertulas. The sequence continues at coordinate 22,355,996 of CM071629.1, read as the reverse complement.
CGCAATTTAACAATAGTTATAAACCGCCTGGACCGGCAATGGCAAGATGAAAATATATAAATGCCGTTGCCGGTGCCAGCGCGTGGAAAGATATAACATATAATATTCATATATGTTTACGCTCTCGACGCTCCGTGCTATTGCTGTCGGATACTGCATCCAACTCTGACTATATCGTGTTGTGATTTTAATTAAAGCATGGCGAATTCAATTTTATTTGGATAAGGAGAGAAGGAGAGACACGAATGCAAACTAATTTCACACAAGCCTTCTTGGAGGTTGATTCTTTCCTAAAATCCGTGCGTAGTTTTCTTGATTTGTTGCCACTACCTTTTTTTTCCCTGTGGAAAATGCATTAAGTTGCATACCCCAGCTGTGGCGAGCCGGCGGTTATGTGGAAACGGGCACCTAAGCAGAGCCATTTCAAATGTTAATATTGTTTTGTTTGGTTATTATAGGTAGGTTTATCCGCAAAATTTGGTAAATTAATAAGAAAATAATCGTTTTCATCAGTATTTCATAAAATGTTGATACAATTTATGGGAAATAATGCTAAAGCTCGCTAGAGTGCATATGCTCATGAAGTAAAAATAAAAAAGTTTGTTTGTTTTTCTTTCATAAAGAAAAAGCAGATAAATGTTTAGTATCGAGTGTGACCCCCTCTAGCTAAAATCACACTTCTTGGAGGTTGTTCTTAAGATGAACATACGAAAATTTGCGATTTCTCAATGCGCGACACACAAGAAAACGATCATCCTGTGGTTGGGTACATGGTTTTCTTCCAGAACCAGACCTTCTCTCGAGGGCAGCGATATCAGGAGACTGGCTCCTTTGGACCGTCGAGCGACTAATATTTAGCCTCCTAGCCACGAAGCATTGGCTGCAAACCTCTTCAAGAACCGCAATAATTTTGGTAGCTTTTACCACTTTATTTACCATTTTTGATACAGCCAAACAGCAATAAATAAAGCTTTGACAGTCAAGGATATGAAATTAATCGATAAAAATTGAATAAATGTTATGAAAGTCGATGTTAACTTCTGGAACTTCACGCCAAAAATGTAAGATAAAAAGAGGTTTTCTGTAAAAATGAGCAGCAATGGTCGTGGTCGCAGGCGGACGGCCGGTGCAACCTGGTCGAAACGTCAGGCAATAAAATTCGGTACGTAACATTATCGAGTTAATTCCCGTAATAGATTTATATTGTTTATGATGAAGTTGTTGATGTGTATAATTAGGTTTTAGAGTACATCGTAAGGGAAAGAAAGAAAGAAGAAAGAAAAATGTTTATTTGGCACACCAACAATTCATAATACTTAACATTAAGATACAATACCATATGGGTACCAAAAAGGTCCCCACTCCGCAAACGGTCGCGACATCTACGCCACGACCACGGGTATTCTGTGGGGCCTGTAACGTAATTTGTGTCGGCACTAGCCCAGCCACAAGGGTGACCGTTGCTCAATACAAGCCTCTGCGCAGACGAAGCCATGGGCACCAACCAGTATACATATATACACACTAATATGCACACATATACATATAAATAAATACATAAATATATACATACATACATACATATGCGAATGCGAGGTAAATTGTGTGTTAAGTTGAACTTAACATATCTGTATCCTGCTACTTTTTCTATATTTTGCAGCAATAATGCATGCTTTTTTAATTTATCCTTGAAAGTGTGAACTTGAAAGTGAAAGGTTTATTCTTAATCACCCCAAAGAGTAGACTCGCAAAGTGTACTAATCGTCGCGACTGCATATTTAAAAGATCACTTTTGTTTAAATGGAGTTACATGAGCTCTGCGAGGAATATTGAAGCAAAATCTGGCGCATGCATTTTGAACGCGCTGGATTAAATGTTGTGTTCGTTTCAATAAACACCCTCCTATACCTGTATCCACATAATTAAATTTTGATAGAACAAGTGACTCACACAGATGCATTCTTAGGTCTTCACTCAAATATTGTTTAGTAATTGTGGTCGTGTTAGGTTACAATTTCAGTTTACATGAATGTTTGCACTGGCATGGTTCAATCCGAACCACAGATTACACCAAGGTTTTATGAAATGAAAGCTTCATATTTTTTATAGGAACTTCCGTAGCGTGGCCAGGTTTCATTACATCAGTCATTTTATAAAGTTATTCAACATTTTAATTCGGATAAAAATTGGTCAAGTCAAAACTAACATACTTAAAGATCTCACTTTTTCAAATAACAGCAATTGTTATAGGTATCCAATAAAGCTAAGAAATAGAGTTTAATAAGTATTAAACTCTATTTCTTAGCTTTATTAGATAGGAAGGATAGGAATAAAATAACATTATGAACAAGTGTTCATAATGTTACTTTATTCCTATAAATACATATTTCGATTTTGCATAGAACTTGTCACTCATTTAGATCCCTTTCTTTTTGCGGCATAACGCAAAGCCAAGCATGATTTTTGTATTGAACTTGGCTCTCCTTTTTTACATTTACGTTTTTGGCGGGATAATGATATCCCAATCAAAAATTTTTTATAAACAATATTATTATTACAATATATTATTATAACAATATTGTAATATATTATTATAATAATTATAATTATTTGAATAATATAATTGTTAGCGCGTATTACAAGTTTTTTGTATTATGGGGACACCACTTATTTTTGGATTATATATATTTTTTTATTTTTCCTACGCTTACACACAATTATTGAGCTGGATTCCAAATTTCATCCTTCTAGGTCATCTGGAAGTAGGTTAGATTTAGGTACTATATGTCAGTCAGTCAGACAATACTAAAAATTTACGTCTTTTTGCCTTCATATTTTTATAACCGTGTGAGCTTCATAAAATTTGGGCTTCTACATGTCCTTATGGATATAATTAAACACACGTAGTTTTATGTGTTTACGTTATAGAAGTTTTCAGTTATAGAGGGTCAAAAGTGGTTCGTAAGTGGTTCGTATGTAATATTACACTCGGCGCTGGCTAGCCAGTTCCTTTGCTTGATCTTGGCTTGACATGCTGCCGCGTGTCTAGATTCCAAATGACATTACCAGTGTGGTGTAAAGAGTAATTAACGATGATCAGATCGACAAAATAGCCCTCGCCAAAAAGCAATCTTGATTTCTTAAGTCCATTAAGACAGTGACTAGACACACCTACTCGTATACTTCATTTCTAGCTAGAGAGGTCGTTAATATAAGCCAGTAATAATGAGTGCAGTAGAACCACTGATAAATTTGCTATCACACATAAACAAACAGCACTAACAAATAATAAGTTTATTTATTGTCGGGCTAAACGATAAAACAGTGTCACGCCCACTCGGCACTATGATTTAGGATGGTTACTATGCTATGTTCTAGAACGCGTCGACTACCACAGCCTATCTAGATCATCCGGTTGCTGAACTTTAAAGCAAGCAATATAAGACACGGTAATATTTATTTTTAATTTACACGTTATTTCTGTAATTATTTACAATTTTCGTACATTTTGTAAAGTGTGCATCAGAAATATTGCAACAAAATTATTTTATAAAAAAAATACTCTAAAGAAAAAACTAAAATGTAAAACTAAAACGAAAAGTTTTTTTTAAATAACTTTTTTTAATTTGTCTTTTGTAAAAAAAATCTAACATTTTATTTAAATTATTAAATATTCCAGAATCAGCCCACCTGAATCGTTTTAAAGAAAAGGTTTAAGGATAAATAAGAAATAGTTAAGAATAATAAGATTTCAGTTAATAGAATTAAACGTGATTAGTAGATATTAATCACGTTTAATACTCACTAATATTTGACGTTTAAAGAGGTTTAGAAATAATTTTTTGTTTTAATACTTTATTGTCCGCGCTACCCAAACAAATTCATGGAGAAATTTAGAGGAACGCAATAAAAAGGTTTAATTTCTTCTGTTGTACGTACTGACCACAAACATTAGTAAGTCCCATAAAAAAAAGAAAGTATTGGAATGTTTTTTATTTCGAATTTCATTTATTTTATGTTGTTATTGCGTAATACGTATTGTGGTTTTTCATACTGCATAAAAATCTCATCTTTTGATTTGGAGTTTAAATTTAGGTTTTTTTTTATTTTTACCACGACTGCCTTGTTTTGTCGTGTTAGGTGTGAATGAATGTCGTGTTAACTGCAAATAAACTGACAATGCCGGATCTAAACGCCACTCCGGTTGCTAGGGCCGTTACTCTAATTGAAACTGGGCACACCTACGGAAATGTGGCTCAAATTTTACGAGTGTCAAAATCTGTGGTACATCGAGTTATCAAGAGGTATCGGCAGACTGGACAGTTTACGAGACTCGCAGTACAGGGGCGTAAACGGAAAACTGCAGCCAGAGATGACCGGTTCAACGTTAGCAGTGTGCTTAGAAACCGGACCTTAACTTCTTCCGAGGTGTGGACTAGGCTGCAAGAAGTTCGAGGGGTTACAATAAGCACAAAAACCGTGAGAAGAAGAATAATAAATAATAATAAAAATTGGGATAACGAAATTTGGAGTCAAGTTTTATTTACAGATGAGTCCAGATTTTGCCTGAAGCCAGATGATAGAAGGATTAAAATGTGGAGATGCCCAGGAGAGAGGTACGCACAGTGCAACATCATTGGAAAAGAGGCATATAGTGGAGGCTCAATTATGGTATGGGGAGGTATTTGTATGGGGGCACGTACGGAACTCTATAGAGAATGGGTCACTAACAGCGGCAAGATATGTAAATAAGATTTTAGAAGAAATTATAGTGCCCTTTGCCCCTTTCATAGGAGATGAATTTGTTTTTACGCATGATAATGCACGCCCCCATTCTGCGGCTGTGGTTGTCGACTACTTTCGAGACGTTGAAATCAATGCTATGGAGGGGCCAGCGCGCTCACCCGACTTAAATGCTATAAACCGCGTATGGGATAAGCTCGGACAACAAATTTTCAAAAGAAGGGGAGAGGCCCCGCTAATTTGAGAGAGCTTAAAAATGCCTTACAAGAAGAATGGAACGCAATCTCTCAAGATTTTATTGATAACTTAATCAGGAGTCTGCCAAGGAGACTTGAAGCATTTCGAAGAGCTAGAAGAGGCAACACTAAGTACTGATTATAGCCCATATTACTGGCTTTCCTAAGCATTATGAAAGATATGAATAAAACTTTAAGTAGAAAAATTTTTTTTTCTTAATTTAGTTAATTTTTGCCATTTGATCGTTAAATATATAACGAAATGTCCATGATTTTTATGTTTTATACACACTTTTTTTTGCGTTCCTCTAAATTTGTCCATGAGTGTATAATAAACGAAAGAGTATATAAAATTCTCATAAAAACTCTTTAAAATGATAAGCATAGGTATTAATTAATGAATGGAATTTGAATAACTTGCTTAAAGAGCGTGATCGAACACCTGGGTTTTTGGAGTCTGTTAAAACTCTCTCAATCAATATCATTCGCATTTGTTTTTAATTGAACGGTATTATTACTTCTCTAAAAACGGTGATCACGAAGGCGCGTCATGTTTTAAATCTTAAATGGCTTCCACTTTGCCGAATAATTTATCAAAACTCGAAAGAAAAAAAAAACTTCAGTGATTCACATATTGTACTATGTTAGCTACTTTTTACCTATACAAGACTACAAGAAGTTGAAATTTATTTTCGTACGTGCAGTTTCAGGTTTTGCTGTGGCAGCGGTGAATAGCAAGCTCTCATTGTGGACGTAGCCGATCGTAAATCTGCAATAAAGGGTAACGAGCGTTGTTGTAATATTTGAAAGTGTAGCATCGTGTTTCCATGGTTACGAGATGAAAGATAGTTGATAGCAATAAGATATTTCAATAATTTTTTTTCCAGTGGATTTTCGCTAATGGGTCAAGAATTCAAGCTGAAAGAAAATTGCTACATTATAACAAGTAAATTAAATTAAAACTTTATATAAATTATTTACTGTAGATAACTTTTCCACTAATGTGAAAGATTTGTAGAAAAATAAGTCTTAGAATTCAGGCAGTATGCTAAACCCTTGAAGTAAGTCTTAGGTATAAGTCTTAGGTTTTAATAAATACAAATATTTTTAGTGGGATTCCATTTTTCTTCATGTAGGAGCCGGTAGTCTCGAGTTGTTGGCAACATCGACACTCCGAAAACCGAAACGTCGAAAGTCTCAGTTGCAATATACAGAGTGGAAGCGTCAAATTTACTAGTTATCCTAAACTATACAATATATCCAGGAAATGATTATCCCAACTAATATTATAAATGCGAAAGTGTGTTTGTTTGTTTGTTTGTTTATTTGTTTGTTTGTTTGTTTGTTTGTTACCTCTTCACGCTTAAACTACTGGACCGATTTCAAAAATTCTTTCACCTTTGGAAAGCTACATTCTCCCCGAGTAACATAGGCTACTTTTTATCCCGGAAAAATCGACAGATCCCACGGGATGCGCAATAAAGGCTTCGCTCAAAAACTACTGCACAGATTTTTATGCGGTTTTCATCAATAGATAGAGTGATTCTTGAGGAGTTTTGCGGCATTTTTTATCTCGGAAAAACGGATAGTCCCACGGGAAGCGCGATAAAATCTTCGCACCATAAACCGACTTCCGCGTATATGTAGCCGTGGGCAAAAGCTATGACCCTTAACCCTCTATACACCCAATCCCGAAATCACGCGGGCGAAGCCGCGGGCAGAAAGCTAGTGGATAATAAATATAATATATGATACACGAGTTCTATCAAACGGCATTAGTTTTCGAAAAATTAAGTTGGTGTATTGAAGTAACAAGTTTTGTTGCTACGTCGCCTTAAAGTATCAGTAGGAGACCTATTTTTGAGTTACGAATGCGATTTCGAAATCATCGCTGACTAAATAGTCAGCGGTGACTTTGAGGTCACGGATTCCTAAACATCCAATTTTTGAAAATCGATCGCAGCGCTACCAATACACACATAAATGTAAGAGTTCGGTTCAACGCAGAATGTAGCCGCTGCCGTTTATTGCCTGGCTTAACCATTATTGTTATTATATCTATAGATATAATAACGTGATAAAATGGTCCATACTAAAAGTATAGGAACAGCAAAATATGATGTTTGTTATATCGTCTTAATTTTTTAAATAGTTGTTAATGCCTATAGACAAAGCTCGAGGAGCATTTTTAGTTATTTTATATCTTGTATGGTTAAGGAGTATAGTGTGATTATGCGTAGGGTTTTCTTGGTGTACTCGTATAGTGGAAACGTGTTCTCAATATACTCGTACGTCCATTCATCGTGTACGATAACCGGGCCTGGCCGGGCCGTGCACGGGCGCATGTTACGCCTGTTTTACAATTGTAAATAATCATTATAATATTATCAATGCTATTTATTAATAATTTTATAACTATACTACTTAAAATAATATAATATCTGCTTATCTTTAGGTCTTATGTTCCACAGTTACGGGCGGTATAGGGCGACCATTGTGCCATTGTAATGATTCTTGTTAGATGCGTTGCAAGTAACCCTTCATGCCTTTGTGGCTTCATTTATGTTATTCATTTTCTGAATACTATTAGAAAAAAGTGATAAAATTTTGCAAACTAGAATATAAGTGCTCTGAAATAGATGACAAAAATGTAGAGTCACGTACATTTATAATAAACGAAAGAGTACTTTTTGTGATGCTGTCCTAAGTTTCGAAGTAAGCCGGGCTGTTCCTAAAAATAAACGAATAAATAAATAAAATTGGTAACAAAAAGGCAATATTAAATAATGGTAAAAGCTATGTGGTATTTAATTTTGGCTTAGCGATCCGAACATAATTTTTATTCATGAATAAAGGGAAATAATTATAGAAGATTGAGGAAAGAGAAGAGGCACAAGGAATAGTTGTTGGTATGCAACAACTTTATTACTGAGTGTTATAACATTTTTTTTGTAACAATATAGTAGGTATCTAAAAATTATTCTAAAATAAATTATCATTTATAGACATATATTAATTTAATTAAATACAATCTCTGGATAGCATTTCCATAACAAATCATAACTTTTCGTATAAGATATAGACAGAAATAAAACTTGTCTAGTTGTACTGTATTTTTCGTTAATTGATTGATTAACATTTAGTGTTATAGTTTGGTTTAGTTGTAGAGTAACTTTTGTGTTGTTAACTCTTTCGCGAAACTCATGTCATGATGACAAGTCTATGGGCGTCAGTTAAATATATCTTCTTGATGTATTATTGCATGTAGTGCAAATCCATGAGTGTACTTATACTACATGGGTTTCACTTGATTCCTGATTGTTTATGGACTAACATCAAAATACATCTATGCAATATAATTTATCGGTGTTTAACCATTAGTTTCATATTCTCGCCTCATAAATTCTCAGTTGTTACTTTAGATTTGGATCAATGTGATGTATGTAACAAATTTCATTCCTCTCCTTCACGCCGAATCCAAAGACTAACACTGTGTCTAAAATGAAAAATGTACGTTGTTTAAATGTACTAATGAAGTTCAGAAAAATATAACATTAATATTAAATCCTTTATTAAATCCATTCTATTGCAAATTTATTTGTGCATTTTCAGCAATCATAAAATTGGGCCGCGTTGCATGTACTCGTATAGTGTTGTATGTTATTTAAATGCTAACAGTCCTTACTGCCAACATTCAAAATACCTAATTCTATAATAATAAAGATCAAAATGACACATTGGTAAACAGTATTTTTTTTTTAACATGTATTAAACGTCTTTCCAAATTTGAAGTTGAATATGAATTATCCAGAAACGGTGAATCAACCTATATAATAAAAATTTACTCAACTACTTGGGTTCTGGCGACATCAGTCAGTTATGTACTCGTATTTATTATAATATAGAATTATTTAGTATAAAAATAGTTTGCATTTAGTTTTATTAAGTAACACGAGTATACATCAAATGTTCTAATCTGTTTAAAGAAACTTAAAAATAAGTACTCTGTAATAAATTGTAATTTATTTTACAATCAAGTTAAACAAATTCAATTAATACTGAATGAGACAATCGAATCGTTCGTTTCGGAGTACGTACTCGTACCGCCGCCTTTCGGGAGCGGGTAGCACAGACAAGTGAGACGTAATTTAGGACTAATTCGATATAAAGACAATAGTGAAGTAATATGACATTATCGATAGGCTTACATATTTGTTCATAAATAGTTAACGACAGATTAAAAAAATTAATAAAAATTAGATCAAATACTCAAACGAGATTATATTGTTCGTTTGATTTGTGTGAAAAGATTTTCTTTTCGATTATAAGTTCGGTTAAAACAATAAATTGAAATATCCATGTTGTATTCTTTACACATTATTAAAAAATAATAATATGCTAAATATTCAGTAATGGTTGTTACCACATATATGTTTATATTTTGTTGCTTATTATTTTTATGAATCGAGAGTGTTGGAGGATACCCATATCTTTCAACAGTCTCGTTAAAACACTGTAATATAATTGCAATTATTACACACGGAATTGCAAAGATTTGTTCCTCCATTCATAATGTTAGATTATAACACTTAGCTGGTTTTTTTTATCGTTGCTAGGAATCGCTGCGCCCCATCTCTAAGCCCAACAAAATTCTGTGTAAATAATCGAGGGCTGCTTTGTTTGCGCCCGACGTAATGTGATTCGCGCCCATCCAATAGCAATTTGTAATAATTTTAATGTAAAAGCTGTATGCCTGTTCCATTGTTCACCCCTCGAACACGCTATATGTTCTCCGTGTTATTGTAATTGTCAAATTTATTGTTAGACCCGACTGCTGGTACCAACACCGAACAAATTATTTATCCATATGGGCTGTTGATGTCTAATCATAAACATAGATTTAATCTAGCTTAATTTAAATAATACCATCTCATTGTTAAAGTTTGCAAGTTCTAAAAATTGCTCAAGCAATGGTTGCTCGCTATTAGATATACTTAGGTATATTTCTCCAGATAATCTCCACGTATATTGATTCTATGTTTCCTATATCCAGCACCACCCTGTTACCTGTACCAGGTAGGACACAGGCCCAACTTATAGAGAGCCTATCACCGATATTTCATAATCGGCATGGCAGCCACTTGAAAACTTGTCTCTCGTTACGGCTGTCAATCCTGCGAGGAATGTGCTAACCTGGGTTACGTAACTTATAGTAACCTTAAATCTAATACTAATCAATTGATCCAGGGTGGTCTGCTTAGGTACCTTTGTCTTACCTATTTCTGCCGCAAAATAGTCGCATTGCTGTGTTCCAGTCTGAAGGGTGACATAGGCAGTGAACTTACAGGGTATTATGATTTTATTTATTACATTGCAGGGATTCATTATCATGCAGGGAACTGCAGTCCCTATAGGTGACTTTAAATCGTCACGTGAGAACCACTGTGAATAGCCACGTTCCTATCTTGTATGACATAAACGCTATAGTAGATGATAAACATACTCGTCTACAACTTGCAGTGTAGAGCACCCATCCTTCATATTCATTTTAATACCGACACACTTGTATAATCTACTAAGGACTTACACGCTTTTTAGTGAAGCCATGAATATATCCCATGTGTAAAACGAAGGCGCGTTAAATACTCTTCGATTATGTTGATAATCAGTATTCTTCAATTCAAATGGTTGAAAATATCCTGTAGTGCAACTGTGAACACTTTCGGTGATATTACATATCCGGCTGAAACTGTATTGTCCTTGAGTTCTAGGTAGCGTTTTTGTATGACTACACAACATTTGAGTGTGTCATGCACATGCCCTATGAGTTTCAATTTTGCCTCTTTTTATAGGTTTACAAAATTTCGCACCTATCTTATGAATAGCTTTTACGACCCAGTCATGGTATTGTTGCAAATGTTCAGGATCTGGAAGACTTTAGAACAGAGCGTATATTTTAATAATGTAAGCCTGGTGGTAGCGGCTGCTAAATATCTGGGGGCACGGCAGTGCCCCCGCCAAGTCGAGCGCGAAGCAAACACTGCCGTACCATCCTTTACTGGAACCATTTCGCCGCATTTTCAGGAACCTGTTTGAGGGCCTCTGGATAAGACCAGAACGCAGAAATTTTCGTCATCCAGTAAGCTATAATCACATACTTAAAATCCAAAATTTCAAGTCTACAGGTCATTTAATTCCGAAGTTAAGCGAAAGCAAAGTTTCGCATTTATGACACTCACTCACTCACTCATGATCATCAAAATAGAACTAGTACTTCCCATAACCTCAGAGAGCTGAAATTTGGTACAGAGTAAGGGCCACATAAAGGGAAAACTATTAAAACTAGTGTTTCTACAAAAAGAAGTGAAATTCTACCAAAAACTAGCCAAGCCTCGATGGAGCTGCTAGTTTATTTCTAAAAAGTAATGAAATATAACAAAGTCGTCCCAAGTCTATTGCGATTTCGTTATTATTATAGTTAATGTTGTGTGACTTGGCCGTTAAAGGGTAGCACCACGTTTTCCAAGTGGCAATTTTCCATCGTTAATGGGTAGCGGTTCTGGTGACAGATTAGACAACGCTACTAGTTGGCATGATGATGACCACAGAACACAGAAAGAGGTTCTGTGATGATGACAGTCCCATTTCTTTTACCGTTCGATCTTTGTCGTAACTATTTTGTGACCATTTTTTGAAAAAGCTACTATGTGCTACTTTTCCTATCTCTTGATATTATAGATTAACTTTTGCATGCGAAGTTAGCTAATTTAAACTGTACCTTGCCTCATTTTTCATTTATGGTGACTATGTTGATCTAAATCAACTAGCTATGTTTTCTATTCTCAAACATCAGCGACATAAGTTAAATGAAAACTTAGTAATCTATTTCTATTCGTTAGGCGATTTCTCGATATTTAATTTTATTATAGTAGCAGAGCCGGCCTGAGAATCATTCTACCGATATTTCCATCTAAGCTAATTGTTCAAAAGCTCTTCCAATATAATTAAATCAGAGAACTCAATGGTATAAGTATTTATAACATTTATGAAAATCACACACGTCACGGACCATCCTCCGCTTCTATTTTATCTAAATTTAAACATCAAATTTCTTTGCACATTCTCTGGATGGAAGCCAAGGAGCGGATAATTGTACAAATTACAGTGTAGAATAAGCCAAATTCCAATTAGTCCCTTTGATTTGAATTTTGAACATAGCTCTTATTTTATACACACCCCTTGCTGTTGTATCCAATACAATAGGTATATGTGAGGCCAAATATATTAATCTGACGTTGATGATTTCATGAGCTTGTGGTGCGTTCCTATGTGGCATAAACAATATTTCTTTCAAATATAATAAGTAGATAATGATATTGTAGATATTGAATTGGGATAATGAATTGGCTACATGATACTTTAGTGTGCTAAACATTAAATAGGAATTGATAAATCACTTGCGAGATGACATTTCTTAATTGACTTTTAGTTGTAATTTCTTATAAGTATTCTCCTAAAAAAACGATGGAATATACACCTACCACCATGGACCTACTATATACAACCACCACAATGGACACAAACCGTGCAGGTAGATCTTTTTAAGTTATAGGAATATTTAGATATAAAAATACACTAGGATTATGCTATGGCAAACCAGAACATGTCTATATTTGCCGCGTGCACTCACGCCATATGGCATCTTATCGTGCCCAAAAGCCGACAAAGATTTGTCGCACACAATAGGAGATTAAGCCGCGTTTGACGACTGCGATTTCACTCTATTGACAGAATGCAGCTGGTGTGAAATTACGAGAAAAAAAATCTAATGAAACATAATTCCATATTGTTGTTTTTAAAGGTTCTCAGACTAAGAATCTTATGTGTGGTTATTTAAATATACATATTTTTGTTGGGATTTGGAACCATATTGCAACGCTATAATAAAGTTAAATATGTTGGACTCCAAACCGATTGAATGTCCACCAGACGATTTGGTGACAATTTTGCTTCACAATAACCTATCAGCATCCAATCTGTCAACCTTGAGGCATCATGCATGTAAAGCCTTATCTGTAATTAAAAATGAGGCTATTCCAAGCAATGTAAAAATAAATAGAGAAAATATCGTAATAAACGGAATAGGAGGGCAAAAATGTTCTCAAGGTTATGCGTATTTAAATCTCAAAACTGAAGAAAATCATGTATTTCATCAAAAATTTCTTACATTTGATAGCCGGGGTATGCAACTTAATGCATTTTCCTCAGGGGGAACAAAAAAAAAGCCATATCTCTGGTTGTTCTCATCTTGCAAACGGTAAGTATTTGCATAGACACAACCTAGTAGCCAGGATCATCCATCAACAGCTTGCCCTTCAATACGGCCTTGTTGAGCATGAGACACCGTACTATAAGTACGCACCAGCGCCAGTTCTTGAAAATGGCCGTGCGTTGCTTTATTGGGATCGCTCTATCATCACGGACAGGGCTATTGCGTGCAATAAACCTGTTATCGTTGTGGTCGACCGCTTCCAACGCCGTGCAATGCTCGTCGATATTACCATCCCTCATGACGAGAGCCTCGTAAAAGCGGAGAAGGACAAAGCCAGTAAGTACCTTGACTTGGCATACGAGGTAACCGCCATGGGGGATGTTGATTCGACAATCATTGTTCCGATAGTTGTGTCTGCGAATGGCTTGATAGCGGAGAGTCTCGATCAACATCTAATGAGGCTCTCGCTTGACGGATGGATCAAGGACCGGATACAAAAAGCAGTGATTCTCGACACGGCACATATTGTCCGGAGATTTCTCTGTCTGCAGCCCTAACCACCGGTTTGTTTGGGCCTTGCCTCGCTACCGGCGGCATACTAGGTTTAAGTTTTTTATAGTATTTATGTTTATTTTATATATCTATATTGTAAAAAACTTAAATTTAAGATTTTATATTAAATATGTGAATAATAATATGTATAATAAATATTACTTACACTCACACCAATTAGCCTAGCTCAAAGTAACGGATAGATATACATATATTATACATATAAAAATATATATTAACAACTATAAATAAGGTACAAATGTTCGCATCTATCCCCCCGGGACTAGAACCCTGGACCTCAGAGATGGCGAAATCCTGAAACCGGTATACTAACCATTCGACTATGGAGGTCATCATAATTTTATCTTAATATAAATTGTAATATTAAATTAAAGAAGTACAACATAAATTTGACCTTCATGTATGGTTTGTCATCTCCTAGCGCGGTCAGCGCGCTGCTGAATGTGACAGAGGACATTCCATATGCTATGGAGAACACTAACCTCAGTGTTATGAATTTGTTGTACTCTAGCATTGCTTCCAACTCCGGGGACTATGAAATACTTCTTGGTGTAATTTGATGCAGGAGTGCTCCAGAGTGGAGTTTCAAAGACTAAAGTTTTAAAAAAGTTACAGAGACAATCATTGTACGAGTATTCTCCGAATCCGTTAAGTTAGAATTAGCGAAAATCTCGAACCTTAGCCAAAAACACAATAAATTTGTCTCGGCTATATAAAGAATTGTCAAATTTTTTCTAATTTATTATCCACAAATGTCCTACAAAATCTCTCTAGCATATTATTTTTGTGATTTTCGTTAGTTTTTCTCGTGTTGCTAAATACTTAGTATTTACGCAGGCAATTCCGCAACAAATTATACACGTATTCTACCTATATATTCATAAAAAAATTAGTATTATCAGCAGCAGATAGCTACTAGATAAGGTGCTACGCAATTACAACTTGTTAAGTCGTGCAAATAGGTTTTTCTTTTTTATTTCGTTATTGTTTCATGTTTTAAGATTATTCTTTTATCTTGTATTATCTATATATAACATCTTTGGAATTTACTACTTTTGAAGTCAGTTTAAGTGACAAACGAGTTTTGTTGCGTTAAGACTTTTCTAATTGACCTTTGACTTAGTTTGGGGACGGCGAGAACTAGGGTGACTTCTATTGGTCAAGCATATTGATGCTAGAATGTATTGCTTGAATTGTCAAGAGATAGATTTTGATTGGCAATTTTAACAAATGAAAAAATCTAAATTATGGGCATCGGATTGGTCGAATAAATCAATATACTCGTATATCATACGGTCATTCGGATGAATAATTGGCTTAAAGTAGTAAATTAATAAAATCGACTCGAATGCCAGTGTCAATTTACTTATCCCCTCACAGGGATTGCTTTAAAACAAATCATTTAATGTGAAATCGTTTCTATTTGAAATACATTATGGATGGTCAATTATAGTTTTAAAGACACTATGTCGATATTTCCGTAGTCGATTTTTATAATAATTTGCAGTTAAATACAGGATTTGATAATTCATTTAACATATTATAGTTTAATATAACGATAACTTAATTACTTTTTTCTTAAAAATCATTCCCATACCTTTTGGGGCAGAAGTACAAGAGTGGTGAGAACCTAGGGCTAAGCGACACATTCTCGGAATATGACACTACAACCCAACGTGGCAATACTGCCAATATTCTGGGGTTCTTTTTTTTCCTCAGGAGAGGTGGCTGAGAATCCTCATGGATGCCACCGCAGCAGCAAGTAGAGATGCGGTGATTATGTCGGACTCTTGGTGAATCGAGCGGCTCGACCCAACAGGCTTACCGACTAAACTCAGCCTAAGCCTTTGGTCCTAATGACCCTACTGGCTTGAAGTGATAGAGAGATGATGCCCATGGAGAGGGCATATACACTAGAAGAGCCACGGTACACCAAAGTGGGACCGGCCTATGTTGACTGAGAACCTACTCGTGGCTAAGCAGAAGGCTGCTAATTAGGGGATGACAAAGGAGGTGACGGCTCAGATCCGCCGCTTGCAGGTCTAGAAGGTCCTGCGTGAGTTGATTAGGGGGATCGCTTAGGACCTGTCGCGGTCTACGTATCCTCTGCCGATATTGACTGTTGCCTAATGATAGACTCGCGGAAGGCGGTATTGACGGGGTTCTGGGGTTGCTGCCTACTGGCGCGATTTATGATTGGTTTTTCTTTTTATGTGCATCAGTAATTTTTATAAATCTAATATTACCTTTGTAAGTTTAATAGCTTATTTTATTTTCAGTATGTACTATAGTGTCTCGTTTTTATCTAAATATTAATCATGTATTTATAAAACCATTTAAAGCTTGTAAAAGATAATGATGCTACATTAAACATATTTACTGAATGTAACTATTAGTTCTTCACACACAAAGTTAGATCATTAATTTGTGTCGCTTTACATCCTCTAGACTCTCTTTCGGTGTAGTTAGTAAATAATTTTCAACTTTAACAAATAATTTAAAAAAGATACGGTTCGTACGTAAGCAGAACAAACGTATAAAGTCAAGATAACTTCGTCTGGGTAAATTTGTAAAATATTAGGCGTAATTTAAAAATATCCTGCACTAGACCTTGCTTGATTTTATAATAGCTATCTTGAATAGTACACAGTGAATTAAGTGCAGTTAGTTGATGGCAGTGTTTGTGAAAAACAGGGATTGTAAGCTACACTGGTGCTCTCATTTTGAGGAATTGTTTAAGTAACTTAGTTCTGCAGCCTACGCTATATGGAAAATGTGGTAGCCGACTGATATTTATACAACGGGACTTGTTTACTTTGCTTACTTTCATAGTGTGACATTTTGCTGTAGGGATATTGCCAACATTGGGACTGTGTTAATTGGGACAGTGCGATTTTAGATACGAACAATCCTAAAAGATTAGAAATAAAAATAAAAAAAATATAAAATCTATATAATTTAGTTAGTTCGTATATATATAATATATATATATATAATATTTTAGAGGTCGTTGTGTACGTCTCTACAAAATAAAATCCTAAGTAATATTCAAGAGCTTTATTTACACAAATTCAAATCAAAGATGTAGTGATGAAAAAAGTGACCGATTTTTGTGACGGACCAAACTATTTGGCAGATTTGAGAAACTATTTCAATTACTCCTTTTTTTTTTTTTTTTTTGTTTCCCTGAGGAAAATGCATTAAATTGCATACCCCGGCTGTGGCGAGCCAGCGGTTATGTGGGGCTCTCCTCCCCAGAAGGGGGAGGCCTACCCACTAAAAACCTCAGGGATGGCCTTCCTCAGGCATGTAGGGAGCCCCCGGGAACACAAAGGCCACTTCCGGGAACCCCCAGCCTCCGCTCCCCTCTCTAGAGGGGAGCCCTCCTCGGGGGAGGCTACCACCTCCCCCGGTCCCCTCCACCGACGACGCCCCCGGCCACGGAAGGGGCGTGGTCCATCCCGGGTCGCCGTAGCAAACGCGACTTCCTCGCGCCCGCCGGCGACCCGCGGCGGCGCCGCAGCTGTGCTACCGAGCCCGGCGCCGCCTTCTTCGAGCGGGATCGCCATCTCCCGACCCCGCTCGGCGGCCTCCTTCTGGAGCATCACTGCTTCACAGAAGGAGGCCACAGCCCTCCAACCTCCCTCGTCCGCCAGCATTGCCGCAATCAATGCGGCGGAGACAGATCTCGCCCGATCTCTGCGACCAAGACTCGGCGCTCGGAGGCCACGCGGGGCATTCCGCCAGCGTGTGCTGGGCCGAGTCGAGGTCGGATGCGCAGTGGTGACAATGTGTCGATCCCTCCCGTCCTATTCGACACAGATACTCACCGAAGCAGCCGTGCCCGGTGAGTATCTGAGTCAATCGGTAGGTGACCTCCTCCTTCCCGTGGAGCCAAGCTTCGAGGTGCGGGAGTACGGCACCGACGGCCCGCTGGCGCGCGCAGATCCGTAATTCGAGCTGCGCACGCCAGGCCGCCACAATCCGTCGGTGCCACTCCCGCTTAGGCATTTCAATTACTCCTACATTTCACTGTTATGAATCATGTTAATTGTCATTATTTTAATGTTAATATTTGAGAATCTATACTAATATTATAAAGAGGAAAGATTTGTTTGTTTGTTTGTTTGTAATGAATAGGCTCCGAAACTACTGGACCGATTTCAAAAATTCTTTCACCTTTTAAAGCTACATTATCCCCGAGTAACATAGCCTACTTTTAATCCCGGAAAAATCGACAGATCCCACGGGATGCGCAATAAAGGCTTCGCTCAAAAACTACTGCACAGATTTTCATGCGGTCTTCATCAATAGATAGAGTGATTCTTGAGCAAGGTTTTGCGGTTTTTATCTCGGAAAAACGGATAGTCCCACGGGAAGTGCGATAAATCCTTCGCGCCATAAACCGACTTCCGCGCATATGTAGCCGTGGGCAAAAGCTTATGACCCTTAACCCTCTATAGACCCAATCCCGAAATCCACGCAGGCGAAGCCGCGGGCAGAAAGCTAGTAATAGATAAAAAGGAAGACCTTTCGAGTTTGTATGTGACGTATTGACGTTTAACTTAGACAAGCACTTATCGAAGTGCTTACTCGTACCTAGGTTGAATAATTTTTCTTTGACTTTAACTTTGACATAAATATAAAGATTGAATTACAACACATAACTAAAATAAATTCATGTTCTAGCTATCTTTGGTATGGTAGTTTTAAGATTTATAAGAAGTTCAGGTCACCATAAATCACATTAATAACTCGGCCATCCGCAAAACACGTTCAATTTTGCGGAGTTCATCGAATTTCCTGCGTTTTCGGGTAAGCGGAAATAAGCTGAGTAGAATAGCGGAGTCCATACAAAATAAAAATGTTCCCATACTTGGAAAAAGTGGTCTGAGTTTTATCTGCTTAATTAAGCATAAACTTGATTGATTGAATTTGAAAAAGAATTGATTTGTGGTTTAAGTCTTTAAACCACAAATCAATTCTTTTTTTAGCGTAAAGGAAATTACGAGGCAAGTGTAGCAGTCACTGAAAATAATAATAATACAGAATTCTTTTTTTTAATTACTCTATTATATTTAATAGCTTATACATTTATAAAACTTTTAATCAAAACAAATTTACGTCTATGTATACGTTTTAGAAAACTAAAACAAAAGGCAACTGTTAACTGTAGTATTAAATGAGGAGAAAAAGTAGAGCAAGACGACGGACATAAAAGCTGTGCAAGGTCAATATGCAAAAGCACGTTGCTGCATATTGCAAATAAAAGTGAATATGAATATTACTGTTTTAAATATTTCCACTTTAAATAATCTAAATATAAGTGCCGAAACTAAACTTGAATACATAATTATTTATTTTAATTAAATAATATATTATACTATAGATGAAGTGCTAGGTAGTCTTGGTACTGGCTCTCTAATTAGCTGTTTTTCATATCATATCTACGTATTTCATATCATACAGCAACACGTCAAGCTGCATTTCCACTACAACAACTATCGCTTTTATGACATAAAAGCTACTTTAAGGTTATCATGTAGTTTGACATGTTGCTGTGTGTACATTAATAGGTAAGGACGTTTACGAGCTGTGATGATGACGACAGATATCGGTAATTACAGAACTGTTGGAATAATTAAATGCAACGTCACTTGCTTGGATTGATATTTATGGAACAATTCAAAATATATAAAAGGCAAAGTTAATTACAAAAATAGTGCTAATCATTTATCAGCAAATTGTCCTTCTATCGGAAATATTCAACATTCAGATTATTATAAAATTAAATCTTTTTTCTTTCCGATGCAATCTATCTAAAAGTATCGTGATTGAGATAAGATTCTTTTAATGTGTCTAGAAGGTTATCAATTTGGCTATATGGTTCTTTTGTATTTTTATTACGCGAATATTCGTCTAACTATAAGTTGATCTTGATGACTTCCTTTTTGCAGTAGCTCATATTTTGCAAATAATATAAATATTTTACTTAAATCGATTTGGTTTTTTAAAAAATCCACCTCTAGTTCAAACATAAAGGAAAAAATAACAAATGTATATTTTAATAATTTCAATGCAAGATCATTAAATGACAATTAACTAAATCATATTATCATATGTTTAATATTTATATACATACTAGCTCGCGCCTGCGACTTTGTCTGCGCAGTATCAGTATTTTTAGTAGCTTATATTTGGGTGGCGCATATCTTTATAAATTGTAGTTATTCTGATAGTAAAAGTTCTATTATTGTAAAGTTTAATTAAAGTCAACCATTCTGTAGTTATTACGTGAAAATGTAACATACATTCACACATACAAACTTTCTCGTGTATAATATTAGTAGGATTAAATATTTATAAACAGTCACTTTTGGAGTCGATGCTAAATTTATTGGTCTACACCCACAAAGGTAAGATTAAACTGTCATACTTGGCTGATACCACCCCAAATTCTTTATACATATTAAATGACAATAAAGGTATGAAATAATTTTGTTAAATGTCCTTAAAGACTCTTGCTTTGATGTTATTGAAATATTATTTTTTACTTATTAGTTAAAGTTTGTGCTATACAAATTGTAGCTTTGAAGACAATTTTTGTTCTATTTTAAATAATAATTAACATTTACCAAACGTGTGTGTCTAAAAAAAATATATAAATTAAATAGATTTATCAAGCCAATCAACTACCTAAAAATATGTATAAATCGTATTTAAGTAGCCTCCGTGTGCTATATCTGGTTTACAGGTTACACATGATCGTTTTAATTTCGTGGAAGTGTTAGTATGTATGAAACATCATAGATAAAGTTAATTAGTGTAATGATAAAATTACATTTATATTTAGGAAAAATTATATTCCTGTATATTTATTATGCGTGAAGCTAAACTTTATTGTAATTTTGTATTTCATATTATTATTTTACAAATATTTGTAAAAAAATCCTGTAATGATTGTTTCATAATTTTGCAAAAATGTGCAAAATGCGTGAACCAAATTATACTAAAATTCTTGAGTCTATGTTTCTTCAGCTAAAACTCTAATATATTTTTGGAAAATTTTGATCAGAAAAACATTGTTTTTATAGTTTCAATACTACTTAATTTGCTAAATTCTCTTTCACTCGATTATTATAAAGTTTATAATAATTTATAATATAAACCTTAGAGAAGTTTGGATAGATTATGCATCTTATCATTTTTATCACATAGATTTTGATTAAGAGGGCAATAGTATGTCGAATTTATTACCAATACCTATTTATTGAAATTTTATCAGCAATTAGTTCATTGTCTTGGCAGCATAGCGACTGTTAGTTGTAATTGAAATATGACAGAAAATGGAGACACAAACACTGTTCAAACAAAACCTGCAAAGTCTCTGGACCTGGACGATATTTTAGTTAATCAGATAGGCGAGTTTGGAAAGTTTCAGTTAACCAACTTATTTTTACTTTTTATACCTATGTTGTTGTGCGGTTTGCTTAATGAGTATATTTTCGGCACAGCCGTAGTCCCACACAGGTAAGTTTATGATGTGGTGCCACAATCGTTGATTTTTATGTTATTAAGATTACGTCGTATAAGAATATAATAAAGATATTGCTTTGATGTTAAGTGACGGCGTTAGATTCATATTAAATTGTGTTGTTTCCATCCAAAATATCAAATCTAAATTTATTTTAATCTTGATTGATAAATAATTACTTAGTGAATTTGATAATTTATACAAATATCCATGTTGTATTATAATAAATATATTTCTTTTAGGTGCATGATTCCCGAATGCGGTGAGGAAAGTAAAGGTTTAACATACTATAATGACTGGGCTAGCGACGCGATTCCAAAAGACAGTAATGGTAAACTGTCCAGCTGCAAAAGATTTGTACCAATCAATGGTACCAGAAACGGTACCATTGATTCCTGCCCAGCAAGCTTATTCAACGAAGAAGTAACTATTGAATGTGAAGGTTACGTATATGCAAGAGAAAATTCTGTCGTTTACGAGGTTTGATTATTTGGTTTAAATGGAATAAAATTAATATTTATTTATTACCACTGACAATGTATATAATTTTCCCGTTTTAGTTTGATCTGGCATGTAAGGATTGGCTGCGAGCAATGGCGGGAACTTTCTATAATTTGGGCACTTTACTGGCACTGCCTTTTATTGGATACTTTTCAGATCGTTACGGTAGACGTATCACTATGGTCATAAGCGTTTTCAATACTGTACTTTTGGGTATCATCAGGGCATTTTCCGTCAACTACCTTATGTACATGATTTTGCAACTTCTGCAAACAACTTTGGGAAGTGGTATCTATACAGCGGCCTTTATTTTAGGTAAAAACTGTATACGTATGTACATACACGTTTTCTTTTCCCATACTTGAACTATTCACGATAAATACTATGTTATATTACAGCAACGGAAATGTTGGGACCGAAATATAGAGTGGTAATAGGAATGCTGTGTCCTACTATGTTCTCATTGGGTCAAATATTATTGGGTGTTATGGCTTGGTGTATCCAACCATGGAGGCACTTGATAATAGGGTTGCATATTCCGTTCGCTTTGTTGATTTTCCATTATTGGCTAGTGCCAGAAAGCGTGAGATGGCTACTTTCAAAAGGAAAACATGAAGAAGCTAAGAAGATTCTAGAAAAAGTAGCTAGAGCTAACAATAAACAAATCAGTGAGAAGTCATTGGAAGCATTGACAAATCCACCAGAGATACCACTTACGCAGAAACAGGTAGGAAAATTTCAGAATTTGAAAATATTTACCACAAAATTAACGCATAATATTTTTTTATTGCTGTTTATTGTTGATCCAGCAGACTGATGGTAAGTGGTAACAGTCGCCTGTAGAATATGTATACGGCAAATCTGCAACCCTCAAAAAAGATCGACTTTTTTCGTTATGTGATTTATTTAACTACTGTGGACGTTATACTACATTAATCCATAATTATTATTATTATAATAACCAAAGTTTGTTAGTATAGATCTTTGTTACTCTTTCATGTAAAAATTACATAATGGATTTTAATGAAACTTTACAATAATATATCTTATACATCAAAATAACACATAGGATACAATTTATAAAGATATATGCCACGCTAAGAAGCTATTCGAAATACTAATCCTGCGTAGATGAGGTCGCGGGCACCAGCTAGTACCAAATAATACTGCAAAGGTCGTGTAGATGTAAATTTGAAACCTTTTTTTTAGAATGACGATAACATCTTCAAAGTAATAATAAAATCACCCGTGATGCTTCGGCGGGTTTGTACGATTCCAATCTGGTGGATCACAACAACATTTGTATACTATGGTCTTTCTATCTACTCGACCAGTGTCTCAAGTAACATGTATGTGAGCTTCATATTGGGGGCTGTAATCGATCTACCCGGATACTTTACAGCTATATTGCTTGTAAACTGGGTTGGCAGAAAATATACAATTTGCGGCGGTTTCTTTCTAAGTGCAGCAGCAAACGCCGCGTTTGCGTTTATTAAACCAGGTAATTAAAAACTTTTCTCTTACATCTACTAATGGTTTGTTGCCCAGACACACTATCATTTCAACCGAGAAACGCCCACTGCTACCCCGAAGACCTCTACTCCGATCAATTCTACGCTGCTAGCACACAGCGTCTTCCTGCTATGTTCACCAAACCGTCGGTCAACAATATGGGCGTTAATACCTATGTCAATACCTAAGGACGCTACAGTTATCAGCATTTGATCATATCACTAGAGGTGACCAGGGCTTCAATGATCGTGTGCAATATAGAACATACTGAGATTTGAAGATTGAGATTATATTATTATTACCTGAGATTCTACAAGAGTCTAAATAAATAATAAAATAAATTGGCGTACGAGTCAGAGACTTGCAACAATCTTTTAGTCGCCGACAAATATTTTCTGAGGTCTGCTGATCCCATTTTCACTTTTATTTCGCGGGTCGGTTTTGATGGGGTTTGAAAATAAGCCAACATAAAACGCACCATAAGAACAACTTCCATAACGCTTTGATTATATACATACGTCCACATTGATACAGTCCTCCATGCAATCACAGCGATTTTATTATTGGACTTGAAAGAGTTCGGGGTATTTTTTCTCGTTTGTTTCTGGACGAAGCGATCATACATCAATCGATACAGTTCAGCTTTTATGTTACTATGTAATTTTCCTTAGCTCATTTGGTAATTGATCACTGAGACATCGTTAAATAACCGTGGCTTAGTCGACATAACAAAGTTAATTCAATTTTTTGTTTGCCTATCGATTTTTTGCAGGTCAATTTTCGATGCAGCCGTTTGTGGAATTAATCTTTTATATAGTATAATTTTCTTCATGTAATCGGTAACGTAGTGTTTGTGCAATTCTTGTGTTTACTTTGAGGGTACTAAAATAATCCGCTGACTGAGTATAGCACTTAATTCAGCTAGTTGTCTATCCAAGCTTACCGTGAGTACTAGAACACAGGAAGTCACACACATTGCAGCTTACCTTTAAATTCTCTTCTTTAAAATACAATCCATTTCTTATATTACGTGCAGCATCTAAGCCGAAGTATCGTACATTGTTTCCTTTCCCTTAATTAATAGTAAAATGATAAATATTACGTTTTCTGATTTATAATCGTATAATGTATTGTTTATAGATTTAAATGACTGAAATATGTATATGATTAAGTATTACATAAGGCTATCGTTGTGAAATCACTCACATGGTAAAATTTAATTTTGTTTTCAGAATTATCTATTGTTCGTTTGTGTATTTATCTCGTGGGTAAATATAGTATTTCGGCCGTCTTCTCATCTCTGTACCTGTATACGTTAGAGCTATACCCCACCCAGTACCGACATCGACTGCTCGCCTTCTCATCCATGATCGGAAGGGTCGGTTCCATAACTGCGCCACTGACGCTTACACTGGTGAGAAAATTAATGATATTTTTGTTAAATAGTGAGTATAGAAATAATCTTCCTTAAAGGTGTTGTCCGGGAATCAATTAACTCGATTTTCAACGGATAATATGTAAATTCTGATGAGTTAGCTTGGTAACTCATTATGTTCACAAAACAATTTTCTACATTTATAGTTTGGCCAATGGAGTCATACTAAAGATGCATAATAATAAGCCAATTAGTTATCAATTGCAAAAGAAAGTAACAAATTTGTCATATATACAAAATAGCGTACTAGTTAATACAACGATTAGTTGGGGTAGGCTCGTGTCCCTCAGTGGGGACGCATAATCAACTATGATGATTATAAAAAGATTTAATGTCCAATGACACCACAAAAATTTCAAAATAAACATTAGAATTACTACATTCGGAGATACTCGACTACATCTGACTTCAGGTAGCAAAGACATTCCTTAAAATTGACAGCTTCATGCAAGATGTTGATGAATTTATCATGAGTAAAGGCAAAATATAATAGTTATCAATAAGAAAATACAGATAAACTCATGTAAAATAAATAAATTAACATAATACCTACACAAATAATAATTTTTTTTAATTTAAAATTATTAATTTAATTTTGCTCGCTAACTTCATTGCGTCAAGACTTAGACCACATTCATCGTAAAAAAAAATATATTTCTTTTTTTCTCATCTTCTATGGACTTTTCGCCTGTATCTTAAAACAAACATAAAGTTCATATCACATATTCAACGAAAAAAGTGCTATACTGATGCAGTTTTGTAGAGTCAGATCCCTAGGTAATTCAATAAGTAGTTTAATCTGACGGCATTTAAATGTTTAATTAAAATAAGTGAGTATATCATTATATTTTTAATTAAACAAATATGGCTTTAGTTTTAATTTGTGGCTTTTTTATTTTATTAACGTCTCTGTCTCCTACAAACTGGACCACCGGTTTAGTGAAGATCGCAGGGGCCCGCTGCATTCTAGCAGCGCAGGATCAATTGATTCAAATCATACAGTTTATATAACACCAACTTTTAAATTTATCTACATCCTTCTGATTGATTTTAACTGTTTATTTTTATTGAATTCACTATTACAAAAGCAGTGTTATTTATCGTCAACAAACATTACTAATAAAATCGTCAAAGGTAAAAGGTCAAATGTACAACATGGAGAATAGTTATGAGTTTAAAGTTGTTCATATTGCTTATGTTAAATTAAAAGCATATTTTTTTGTTGTTGCAAGCTTTTGTACTGTAAAGTAAGCAATATATTGCAAAAAAGTAGTCGGAATAAAAACTTTCAGTTTTTCGAATCATACATATATTACTCACATTCATTCAATGATATTTCCAGGCGACATTCTGGTCTGGTATCCCGTCTTTGATGTTTGCGAGCATGGGAGTGTTGTCCGGCCTGCTGGTGCTAACACAGCCAGAGACCCTCCAAACGAGACTACCGGACACCGTATTCGAAGCTGAAACTCTCGGCAAGCCGTGATTTCGGCTATATAAATAACCACATAGTAGAGTAAGAACCCTGCTCCTAGTAAGTAGGTTTAACGCACAAGTATCTTTGGAAATCAAGATAGACTGATCAGAAATTACCACATAAAAATAAACAAACATTAAAACAAAGAGAACTCTTTATTGTTCAAATTTTATATAACTGAAAAATTCACAAAATTTTATATTGTTCTTCAGACTTTTTGATATGTGTACAACAATTACTGTAGAAGTTTGATTTAAGCTTTTGTTTATGCATGACTTGTGACGAACTATATTCTATTTAAATATAAAATGTATCAATGAATACTCATTTAAGTTAGACAATTACATTATAGATTTCTTAACATTATATTTCAATAAAATATATTTTATATTAAATAAAGTTGAATTATTTTATTTCATCACTTTTTAACATTCGGTAGGAACAATGTTTTTAACATTCGGTATTTATGTTGCATTTATAAAAACGAGCTCCGTTCATCAGTTATTTTTGTTCATAATTTTTATATCATTATAAGCATCACTGCTGTTGTCAAAGTACCGTGTTCGTACTATAGCATTCCGAGGTAGTTTTAAATTCCAAGCCACCAAGTGCTGGTATGACTTGCCGCTGTTCGTTCGGAACCTTACTTGTAAAAGTACTTGCAAACTAACAAATATTTTATTTTTTATTAATATATGATCTGCACAATATACAATACACATTTAAAGTTATGAAGTCGTCACTAATAATAAAATATCTTGTATTTATTTTATTTATACCAAATACATACTATATGTACAAGTTTGTTTGGCATATTCCACATACACACACACACAAACATAGATGTTTGTTTTAATTTGAATAGAGCACAGTTAGCCGACTACAGTTAGGTGACAGCTGAAAATTTGTATTTTCGTCGTCAGATAATCACACATTAAGCACACACATCGATTACTACTGAAATGTTTGTCTGTTCCGTGTAAATTTTACTTCATGTGCTATGTATGAGTGTGTGTGTTGTAACAAATAAACTAAAAAAAATATTATCAATAAATATATAAATAATATTTATCTATCTAAATTAATACATATATATTTTGGCGTTGTGTATTAAAATTACTTCAGTACAAAGTAATTGTTGAAAGGTATATTTTATTATTTTACATAATAATAAATTACATACGTTTCGTGCATTCACAATGCTCTGTAATAGTACATTATAATGCAAGTGAGTAATGTTGAAAATGACTATTAAAAATTAATTATTAATTTTTAACTGCTCACGAGTGTTATTCGACGTTTTTCAACACCATTGCGAGTAATTAATACATACTTTATAGGTGAATAAAAAAATATTTTGAAAAACAATTTGTGAAAGTACAATTATAAAAATTATACGTTGGATTTCCACCTTCACCGCTAGTCATTTCTGAAATATTCGTTATTATTCAAAATCAAAATCAAAATCAAAATAATATTTATTCAACATAGACCTTTACAGGCACTTATTGACGTCAACAAACAAAACAAAAAAAAAAAAGCTTAAATAAAATAAAAAAAAAAAACAAAAACCTTGTCCGTACGTACGAATAAGGAAAAAAAAAAGAAAAAATATATTGACTCGACACCTGTTCGGAAATTGGGAGAGCCTTCTCGAGAAGAACAGGCAAGAAACTCTGAAGGTCTATTTTTTATCTCTTCTTTTCAATGTTAATAATTATAATAATATAATATAAAAATACAATATAGTATAAGATACAATCATACCTAATACGATTACAGTCGTATGTATGTTTACATACACATATAAAATAATACAATATTATAAATAATGTTACCAAACATGCTCTATGAATAGTGTCCCTATTCCCAAATACTGTGATCATTTAGATAGTCACTTACTTTATAATAACCTTTACTCATGAGTGTATTTTTGATATGGATTTTAAATTTATATAAAGGTAAATCAATGACACTTTGCGGAAGCTTGTTAAACATAGATATACATTTCCCCAAGAACGAACAGCTAGTTTTATGGAGTCTGAACATTGGAACGGCAAGTTTATTTTTGTTTCTAGTATTCACATTATGTAGATCACTGTTTTTATTGAATTTATTATAGTTTCTATATACAAAAACTAAATTATCATATATATATTGACTAGCTAAAGTTAAAATATTAATTTCTTTGAACAATTCTTTTAGGGATTCTCTAGCCCGTAAACAGTAAATAGCACGAATCGCTCTTTTTTGTAAAAGGAAAATACTTTCAATGTTAGCCGCTGATCCCCATAGCAGCAGTCCATAGGACATAACACTATGAAAGTAGCTGAAATAAACAATTCTTACCGTTTCAACATTAGTTAAAAGTCTAATTTTTTTACTGCGTACGCCGCTGAACTAAGTTTGATTGCCAAAGTTTCAATATGTGGATCCCACTGTAGTCGTGAATCTAACGTAATGCCTAAGAATTTAGTATTATTTACCAAGTCAATGACATCACCATTCATATTTAAACTAGTATCAACCTGCCTTACATTGGGCAAAGAGAATTTGATACATTTTGTTTTCTTAGAATTTAAAGACAAATTATTAGTTGTGAACCAATACAGAACTCTCGAGAGAGCACTATTTACATCGTCATAACATTCCTTTTGTCTATCAACTTTGAATAGTAAAGAAGTATCATCTGCAAACAATACTGTCTCACACGATTCTGTAATGTAGTAAGGAAGGTCATTTATATATATTAGAAACAGTAGAGGACCCAATATTGATCCCTGGGGAACCCCCATAGTTATAGGCGAGCTAGCAGATTCTGATCTATTAATAACGACTTTCTGCAATCTGTCTGATAAATAAGATTTTAAAAGGCTAACAGCTCCATCCGAGACACCATAATGTCTAAGTTTACTTAAAAGCGTTTCATGACTCACACAGTCAAACGCTTTGGAAAGGTCGCAAAACACTCCAATTACATCCCGCTTGCCCTCCCATGCGTCAAAAATATGTTTCATAAGTGCAGTTCCGGCATCGGTAGTGGATCTACCTTTGGTAAAGCCGAATTGGCTTTCATGCATGAATCTGTTTGCTCTCAAGTGACCTATTAGTTGATTGTAAATAACTTTCTCGAAGATTTTGCTGAAAGTAGGTAATATGGATATAGGTCTAAAATTTGAGGGATCTTTTTTGTTACCCGATTTGAAAAGTGGTATTAATTTACTATATTTCATTAGATCAGGAAAGATACCCTCATCAATACAAGAATTAAAAATTTGTGCTAACAATGGGGCTAATTCATCGATGACAGATTGAATTATGTGAGTTGATATACCCCAGAGATCTTCAGTTTTCTTCTTGTTAAGTAAACGGAATGTTTTCTTAATTGAAGAAGCATCAATATGGCTAAATTTGAATGA
This sequence comes from Scirpophaga incertulas, assembly GCA_036419045.1. Classification (NCBI taxonomy): domain Eukaryota; kingdom Metazoa; phylum Arthropoda; class Insecta; order Lepidoptera; family Crambidae; genus Scirpophaga; species Scirpophaga incertulas. Next base: position 22,326,294 of record CM071629.1, on the reverse strand, counting down.
TTCACTGCACCTATTCACACTTGACTCCAGGAGGGTGACGGCTAAACTAGGAGATGAGTTAAGATTACTGGTAGTTATAGCAGGAATTTGAGAAAAATAATCAACAAATGCATTCGCAACTGCATCGTCCGACTTGATAGTCTTATTATTAATTTCTAAGAGAAAGAGTTCCCAGAGCTTCTACTTTTTCCCGTTTCCTGATTTATTATAGTCCATGTAGTCTTAACTTTGTTCTTTGACATATTTATTTTATTTGATATGTATAAAGATTTAGCACATAAACAAACATTTTTAAAAGTCTTTGAGTATTTTTTTACATAATCTAAAAAGGCAGGGTCGACAGAAGTAGTTTTTAAAGCATATAATTCAAAAAGTGTTCTCCTGCTTTTATATATGCCTGGAGTAGCCCAGTCACTAAATTTCTTTTTGTTGTTTAATTTTACAACCTTTTGTGGGAACATATTGTTGCTTTCCATTCTTACTAAATTAAATAAATTATTATATAAATTATTAGCATCTCCACCAACAGTAGGCAAAGATGTAATTTGAGATGTTATTTTTTTTTTAAATTTACATAACCTTCCCTGGGATATAGGTCTACAAATCAATTCCGTTTTAGGGCTAACATGATGGTGCTCAATACAGGCTAGTTGTCCACTATGATCAGAGTTAATGTAGTTTATTACAACAGATTCAATTACTTTACAGTTACAAAAAATATTATCTAAGCAGGTAGCTGATGTGGGTGTTATTCTAGTTGGCTCGTTAAATACGTGATGCAGATCAAATGATTTATATAAATTAATAAACCTTTGGGACAGAGGTAATATATCTAGAATATTAATGTTAAAATCTCCACATACAATTACATTCTTATTTTTCCTGCACACTAATTGCAAAACATCCTCCATGGTGGATTCAAACTCTATATAGCTTCCAGATGGGGGCCTATAGATACACACTATAATAAGATTGTTAAGCTCCACACAAGATATTTCAATATATCAGTACACAAGGTATTTCATTCGTACAATCAAATTTCATCGCTTGATGACATTTTTGATATAAAAATCTTAATAAAAGAAACAATGCAAAATATCTACTTGCAAAATGGCGCGTTTACTTTTTCTTCTTCTTCTTCTTTATCTGTGGCGTGATGGCTGGTGTTGCCATTTGCCATATGCGAGTTTGTTTTGTAAATTGTGTTGAGGTGCGACGACTCGATTTTGGTGTATTAAGATAGGATTAGGAGTTAGTACGATTTACATTAAAAGCAGGAAACGATTTATGAATATAACAAGGTAAGTTGGATCGGATAGGAATAGAATAGCGGTTGGATAGGTAGGTAGATAGGTGCTAATATGCTGAAAGAAAGATATAAGATATTGTGTTATTTACTTTTTCATTGACGGCTTTGTGCGCGAAAGACCAAGGTCCCGACGCTTATACAGCCAAAACAGCAAATTATATAATTTTTACAAAATAAATAGATTATTCTAATATTTATGTTAATTCTATATAATAGGTTTTTATAATTGTATATTTTTAAACAGTGTTTCTAAGAGCCATACTTATTTATTTACAAAAATGTTTCAACATTTTCATTCTCTTCTTTCAAATTCGTGTTTGTTTGTTTGTAAATGTTTGTTTGTGGAGACTTTAATATAAATATATTAGACATGTCACAGCTGTCTAGCAGATATTTAAATCTATTTAAATCATTCAATTTAGTTAATGTCTTTGATGAACCTACTAGAGTAACACCTACGTCAGCCACTTGTATAGATAATATTTTTTGCAACAGTGATGTTACTAAAAAATCCATAGTTAATTTCATTAATTCTGACCATAGTGGACAATTTGTGACTATTGAGCACCATCATGCACCATTGGTCCTTGAGGTTACTTGTAGGCCTATTACAAAACACGGTGTTGAAAAATTTAAAAATAATGTTAATGATAGAATTTATTCTTTACCATTAGATGATAGTAACCCAAATAGTTTATATAACAGCGTCTTTAATGTTATCAAAAGTGAATCTAGTAAAATATTTAAACAAAAGTCCATTAAGATTTACACGAGTAAAAAGAAATTCAGTGACTGGGCTACACCAGGTATTTACAAAAGTAGGAGAAAATTATATGAGCTATATGCCCTAAAATCTAATTCTAGGGACCCTGAATTTATTGAGTATGTAAGAAATTACTCTAAAATATTTAAAAAAGTCTGTGTTACAGCTAAAAAACTTTTTATTGCCAATAAAATTAATGTTTCAAAAGATAAAGTAAAAACTGTTTGGAAAGTAATAAACCATGAAACAGGGAAAATAAAACAAAACGAACATACTTATTCGCTAAAGGTTAAGGATAAGTTAATTCAATCTGATAACGAAGTAGCCTCCGAATTTGAAAGGTTTTTCCACCAAATACCTATAGATACTACTTGTAGCCTCGGATCATGTTCAAACGGTGCGGTCGCCCTCCTTGAATCAAATGTAAACAAGATTAAGGAATCTTTTCATTTTAGACATATTGATGCTGAATTTATCCTCAAAACTTTTAAATCACTTAATAATAAGAAAACAGAGGATCTGTGGGGTATCTCAACTAATATTATTAAACCAATTATCTCTGAAATCGCGCCTCACCTAGCCCTAATTTTCAATAAATGCATTGATGAGGGGGTCTTTCCAAATCTTATGAAAAATAGTAAATTAATTCCACTTTACAAGTCTGGCGATAAGAGTGACCCTACTAATTTTAGACCCATTTCTATATTACCAGCCTTGAGCAAAATCTTTGAAAAGATTATTTATAATCAGCTATCATCTTATTTTACCCTTAACAAGTTATTTCATTGCAACCAATATGGTTTTACCAAGGGTAAATCCACTACAGACGCTGGAATTTCACTTTTAAAACACATTTTTGATGCTTGGGAGGGCAGACAAGACGCAATAGGTATTTTCTGTGACCTTTCTAAAGCATTTGATTGCGTAAGTCACGACACATTAATGAGGAAATTAGGGCATTATGGTGTCTCTATCAAATCACTCGGCCTTATTAAGTCATACTTGTCGGATCGAATACAAAAAGTTGTTATTAATAAAACTGAATCTGCTGGAACTTCACTAGTTATGGGCGTGCCTCAGGGATCAATATTAGGTCCTTTACTATTTTTAATATATATTAACGACCTTCCTTACTATACAAGCACTTTATGTGAAACAGTGCTATTTGCCGATGATACTTCTCTTGTTTTTAAAGTTGACAGAGGCAGCAATTGTTCGGACGAGGTAAATAGTGCTCTATCAAAAGTTCTACAATGGTTTACATTAAATAATCTTTCATTAAATTCGAGAAAAACCAAATTTGTTAAGTTTTCTATACCAAATGTAAGGCAGGTTAATACACCCTTAAATATTAATGGTGAAGTGGTATCTCTTGTTGAGAGTACTAAGTTTTTAGGCATACACTTAGATTCCAGATTACAATGGTATACCGTATTGATGCTCTGTCAAGCAGACTTAGCTCAGCTGCGTATGCTGTTAAAAAAATAAGGCTTCTAGCTGATGTTGAAACAGCAAGGTTAGTTTACTTTAGTTATTTTCATAGTGTAATGTCTTATGGCATTTTGTTATGGGGATCAGCTGCCACCATTGAAAGTATTTTTATACTACAGAAAAGAGCAATTAGAGCTATATATAATTTAAGACCAAGGGATTCCCTTAGGGATAAGTTTAAAGAAATTAACATTTTAACATTGGCGGGGCAGTACATCTATGAAAATATAATCTATGTACACAAATATTACAATAATTTCATTAAGAATAGCGATGTTCATAAATTAAATACAAGAAATAAAAATAAGCTTGCTGTTCCAAATTTTAGATTACGTAAAACACAAAACTCATTCTTGGGGAAATGTATAACTTTTTATAACAAGTTACCACACAGTATTGTTAATCTACCTTTTAATAAACTTAAAACTCGAGTAAAAAAAACTTTGATGAGCAAAGGATATTATCGAGTCCAGGATTACTTGGATGATCGAAGTGTCTGGGACTAAAAAACCCTCGCTCGTTGAAATAAACAAATTGTTAATAAATTCTTAGGTAACTGTGTAACATAATAACATGTATATTTAACTGTACCTATTATAATAACCTTTTGTTACTTGTATAATACATTATTGCTAGTTTTTAAATGATTGTATGCGCGTGTCCTGCGGTTGATTTTTTTTTTTTTTTAGTTGTGCTAATTTACACGGGTACCTATTTTTGGTAATTTGTATCCTTCTGTGGCTTAAGGGTAGTCATACTCTCATTAAAATCTCTTCGGCAGTGTCGTGTGAGGCGGGTCGTTACGTTCCCTAAAACATGGTTGAGCGAAGCGATGGCTGGTTCATGCGTCATGCTCGTGAACGGGTGCTGCCAGCGGAGATGAGTCTGCTCTTTGCTATACTGGGTACTACTCGTATTTATTATAATTTTAATTTAACTTTAATATATTCTTTTAAAACTGTATGACACGGCATTCCTAATATAGGCATGTTTTCTAAATATTTTTTTTATTAATTATACTATGTAATGGAAAGTGACTTCATGAATTATCAATATTGAAGTCATTTTCCAAATTGACGACTCTGTATCTATTTAATACAGGAAAAAAAAACAGCCCTTACTGAGTTTCTTGCCGGTTCTTCTCAGTACAAGGTCTCCCGCCGTAGATTTGCGAACCGATGGCGTAGCTTTTCGACATGTTGTAACAGGTCACAAGTGCTTGTAACAGCCCAGACTGAATAAATGATTTTGAATTTGAATTTGAATTTGAATTCTCTTGGTTCCTATTTTTTTTTCTTATAAATAAAAGCGTGACTTTTCTTTACGAAACGATTAATTTTTGATTACCAAACTGTGCGGTAATTGAATTTGAAATTCGAAAGATATTATAAAGTTGGTAATATGATACATTATGAAACTAAAATTGGTGTAGTTACATACCAATTACGAGTAATGGTGTTGAAAAATATTTTTTGTATTAGAAACCTACTATTATGTCGAAACCTCATGCAAAACGGCTGAATGGTATTGAATATACTTTTGGTACAGTACTAATAACTAAAAAACCTAAATTTAACAACATATAGTGAAAGTAATCCTACATATGTTATTATTTGTAAAAGCAATCAAACCAATATAAATATGCAAAAAGTAAGAACATTTATATCAATTTGTGATAATAATATTAAGTGTATATAACACTTAATATTATTATCAAAAAATTATTTCATGTGATTCTAGCTACCTTTTGGAAATGCAAACAACGGGTTAATAAAACATTTAAATCGTCCGTCGTCTTCAACGGATAAATCATTTTGCTGCCTTCCACTCTCGAAAAAATGTGAGCTCATTTATTTGATTGCTCAAACATCATCAATGTCCCAAACCCTTTGTAATTATCATTAAAAATTCCTTCCACGCGGAAATGTTTAGGCATTTAAAACATTCTCCGTTTATTTTTCCCAATTAACGACCGAGGTATGATTTACTAGACAACGGCGTGGGCGAAATTTCCTTTGTTCTAAATGATAAAGAATAGAATAATCGACGTCACGGACTAGCATTCGGCATTGCGCTTATTTAGGCTTCCATCTATGTATTTTTATATAATCTTTTGTTGCCCCTTAAAACTGTCCTTAAAATTATTACTACAAGTTAACAATTACTGAATGACGCCTGGTTTGCAAAACAAATGTAATTAACAAATAGTGTCTGTAAATGACAAATAAAAACTCACAAATAAATATTTTCAAATTGGCGTCAGTGAATCTTTACTTACTAGAAATAAATTAAAAGAACAAAAAGCGAGAAAAGGGCTAGGTGTATCGCAAGAGTTTATAAAGCAATTTAGATAACAATGTACGTGTCTTTAAAATTTGTATACAATTATCGCATGCGTCATCACTATATCTACACTTTGTCACAGTAACCTTCAATCGGAGGCCTACAAAAAAAAAGTAATTAAAATTATTCCGTGATTGATCTACAAATAACGTAATATACACATAAAACTTGCGTAGGCCGAACTTAAAATATTTTATCTGTGTAATCTATCCTAAAAAACCTATGACAACAACTTCAAAACGAAATGAACGAAAATAAAACAAACTTAAATTACTTGTTCTGAATAAGCTATATTTGACCAAAATATTTAAGATCTAGATAATCTTAGTTAGAAAGTAAACAGTCAATACAACTGCCGATTGCACACGGACTATGGCTGGTTGTCTGATTGTATCTGCTGTAATTGTAAAGTATACTAAACTCTATTCAAATTGCAAATTTGCAGTTGCAGTGTAGTTGATTTGCAGGCTGCTTGGCTAGAGCTAGGCTAGGCTAGAGGTTCGCTAGGCCTTAGTTTGACAGTATTACTAAGAAAAATAATAATTCAGTACATTAAAAAAGCGGTGATTAGTTTGCTTTGCAAGGTTACTACAGAGTAAAGACAAGCTTACTAGACAGTGTTCACAGGAACACGGATCATTTATTTATGGGCATAGGTGTGAGAGCTAGTGAAATAACGCGTTATTATCATAGCTTCCGCTATCACGCGACATTAGGGCTCCCTCGGCCCGTGAAATTCCTCCCACCGTCCCTAAAATATTGCGGAACGACGTAATTTATGTGCGAATCGTGCGCTCCTCCGTAACTTACTTGTCGGCTAGTGTTTATTGTTAATGGTAAAAACGAATCGCATGTATTGTATGTTCGTTGAAATATTGTACTTCAACGTTCATCAATGGATTGTATATTTCTTTACATTGAATTTTAATTGAATAATAATATTATAAAGCATTTAATATACGGAATAATTATAATAAGCGGAATAATTATAAACAAATATTTCTATATAATTATTATATATATTTTGATATATAAATATATATTTTTTTCTATGAGTCTTAAAAGTTATAAGTTACGTTATAAGTTAGTACGAATGATAAAAAACGCAAACATCTTAAGTAAAGATTTTCAAAATGGGTTGGTGTGATCGCAATGAATGGATATGAAAATATATATAATTGATTTAATAATATTGTGAGAGTTATTATGTAAATTTTAACTGTTAAATTTAACCAACTGTGCAACACGTGTGGCACTTCTCTTGGAAACAGATATGACATACTACTGACCTGCGCATGTGGTTGGTTTATATGTCTTTCAATAGACCAATATAGAGACAACAACTTTTGGTCTCCCATGGGAAAATATTTAATGAACTGTAATTCACCGAACTTACAAAAACTTTTGCTTTACAAAAGCGTTAACGGAACATATTCTCACTTATTTTTCGTTCATTTTATGATATTCTGTATGTAAATACTATGTTTATCTGTGATGGCCTATAATTGGCTATTTCTAATGAAGTTTAATGTGTTGTAAAAGAACGGTTATAGGTCTTTTTAATAATCAAATGAAGAAAAAAAATTGTATATTGGAATTTGTGTAGTGATAGATTAAGAAAACTCTTCGCATGGTTCCCCGTCTCCCAGTGCATGTCGTTAGAACCGACTAAGGGAATCAACTAAAATCATATCCATTGGGATTGCATAGATAATGGCAATAGGCTTGACCCCTATTATAGGTACTCATAAAAACTTGCGAAGAGCGGATGCAACGACTACAATAAAGAGTTTTTATTAATATAAAACATTTTAAATAACGAAAGATTTGAAAGATTTTCAAGGAGGTTTCATGATACTTACATCAATTAGTTACAAACATTACGTTTTTTAATATTAACCTTAATATCCAACTAAATTGTATAAAATATATAAAGAAAAAATCGCATTTTTATGAGAAAAGATTTATAGATAAACATGCTAAATACATGTTCTTAATCTGATTTCTGATTATTTTATAAGTAGTAATAACAATAAATAATATGCACACAATCTTAGGTTAACTTTCTAGGATCCTTCTGTTGAGCGCCAGAAGCGCGTACGGAGCCGCGGTCAAGGCGCTCGGCGTCGCCATCGCCGACGCCAAGGCGCGGTCCTGGCGCGAGCTGCTGGGGGGACTGGAGAGGGACCCATGGGGGCGCCCGTACCGGATGGTACTGGGCAAGCTCCGACCATGGGTCCCTCCGCTGACGGAGACCCTGGACCCTCTCGTCGTGGGAAGAGCGGTGGATACGCTCTTCCCGAGGGTCCAGGACAGTCCCCCGCCGCCCCGTCGCCCGGCCTTGGTCGGACGACCTCCGGGTGACGGAGAGCGAGCTCGCCGGGGCCGTTTCGCGGCTCTCTGCGCGCAACACTGCCCGGGACCGGACGGGGTCCCGGGAAAGGTGCTAGCGCTGGCGCTCAGGGCGTTCGGGAGCACGGTGAGGCAGCTCTTCACGAGCTGTCTCCGCGAGGGCGTGTTTCCCGTCGACTGGAAGTCGGCCAGGTTGGTGCTCCTCAGGAAGGAGGGAAGGACCGGCGACGTTCCATCTTCGTTTCGTCCGATCTGCTTGCTGAACGAGGCGGGGAAACTCTTCGAGAGGGTTATCTCCGCTCGTATCAGCGAGCACCTGTCGCGCGCGGGTCCCGACCTATCGGACTGCCAATTTGGATTCCGGCGGGGACGATCAACGCTGGACGCTGTCCAGCGTGTTCGTTCCCTGTCGGAGTCCGCAGTCCGATCGGGGGGGGTGGCATTGGCGGTGTCGTTAGACATCGTCAACGCCTTCGGTACCCTCCCCTGGCAGGCCATTAGGGAGGCGCTCGTATACCACGAGCTGCCTCCCTACCTGCGGGCCGTGGTCGGGGACTATCTGCGCGACAGGACGATCGGCGTGATGGGACGGGACGGGATGGAAACGTCGAGGAGGGTCGAATGCGGCGTTCCGCAGGGGTCGGTGTTGGGACCCCTGCTATGGAACCTCGCATACGACGCGGTCCTTCGCACCAGCCTTCCTCGCGGCGTGAGTGTCGTCTGCTACGCTGACGACACTCTCGTCGTGACGACTGGGGCCGACTTCGAGCCGGTGCTCAGGCTTGCCGAGCTTGGGGTGGCATGTGTCGTGCGGGCGATCCGCCAGCTGGGTTTACAAATAGCGCCTCACAAAACCGAGGCGCTATGGTTCCACGGCCTTCCGAGGCGCCGGGAACCACCCAGTTGCCGGATCCGGGTGGGTGACGCGGTGGTCCCGGTGGGGCCGTACATAAAGTACCTGGGCCTCACCCTGGACCGCCGCTGGAGCTTCGAGGAGCATTTCGTGCGGTTGGTCCCCCGAGCCAAAAGGGTGGCGGGCGCATTGCATCGCCTGCTGCCCAATCTCGGGGGACCGAGGGATGGAGTCCGCCGCCTGTACGAGGGCGTCGTGCGATCCGTGGCCATGTATGGGGCTCCCGTGTGGTCGCAAGACTGCGCGAGGTCCCCCCGCTGCAGAGCTCTGCTACGGAGCCTGCAGCGGATAATGGCCATACGGATCGTACGAGGCTACCGTACAATCTCGTACGAGGCGGCGACAGTTCTGGGACGCTCCCCCCCATTCGACATCCTGGCCGACATGTACGCGGCGACGTATGCGTCGCGGCGTGTCGACCGGGGGGGCGATGGGGGGAGCGCCCTGGAACCCGCGCACGAAGTGCCTAAGCGGGAGTGGCACCGACGGATTGTGGCGGCCTGGCGTGCGCAGCTCGAATTACGGATCTGCGCGCGCCAGCGGGCCGTCGGTGCCGTACTCCCGCACCTCGAAGCTTGGCTCAACGGGAAGGAGGAGGTCACCTACCGATTGACTCAGATACTCACCGGGCACGGCTGCTTCGGTGAGTATCTGTGTCGAATAGGACGGGAGGGATCGACACATTGTCACCACTGCGCATCCGACCTCGACTCGGCCCAGCACACGCTGGCGGAGTGCCCCGCGTGGGCCTCCGAGCGCCGAGTCTTGGTCGCAGAGATCGGGCGAGATCTGTCTCCGCCGGCATTGATTGCGGCAATGCTGGCGGACGAGGGAGGTTGGAGGGCTGTGGCCTCCTTCTGTGAAGCAGTAATGCTCCAGAAGGAGGCCGCCGAGCGGGGTCGGGAGATGGCCGATCCCGCTCGAAGGAGGCGGCGCCGGGCTCGGTAGCACAGCTGCGGCGCCGCCGCGGGTCGCCGGCGGGCGCGAGGAAGTCGCGACCGCTACGGCGACCCGGGATGGACCACGCCCCTTCCGTGGCCGGGGGGCGTCGTCGGTGGAGGGGACCGGGGGAGGTGGTAGCTTCCCCCGAGGAGGGCTCCCCTCTAGAGAGGGGAGCGGAGGCTGGGGGTTCCCGGAAGTGGCCTTTGTGTTCCCGGGGGCTCCCTACATGCCTGAGGAAGGCCATCCCTGAGGTTTTTAGTGGGTAGGCCTCCCCCTTCTGGGGAGGAGAGCCCCACATAACCCCGGCTCGCCACAGCCGGGGTATGCAATTTAATGCATTTTCCTCAGGGGAACAAAAAAAAAAAAAAAAAAAAAAAAAAAAAAAAAAAAAAAAAAAAAAAAAAAAAAAAAAAAGGATCCTTCTGTTTTCTTGTAACATTGTATGCAATGTCTTACCACAAGAATTTAGTTGCAAGATAGCTGCTGTGGTTATAACCGTACCTAGTCGTAAGTTAACTAACAACGTACTCTCGTGCCTGTGGTTTGTGCTATCACATATCATTATTAGATAATGATCCACTAGTTCACTGTCGGGTTATATGAACGAAGCAATGTTACGGTTCATTTGATAAAATGCGCTAGTGAATATTTACAAATATTATCTGACTCAGCATGTCATCTATTAAAAATATATTTAATTTGTCCTTGTTAAATTTATCAGAAGGAGAACATTTTAATGTCATCAATAGTTTAAACCTTAAGATATTGTATTAATAAACTCTAAAAAAAAGACAGGTGTAGTTTATACCAGTATTGAATATCCTTGGTCTATCTTCATCCCTTTTCAATATTTGCCCAGTCTATTGAACTATTATATATTCGCTAATGCTACATCGCAAAGCTAGAATCAATCAAAAACAATTGCTTTAAAATTGGCAGATCAATCAAATCCCTTCGAATGTCATGCTGATTTAGTTATAAAATTAACCCACAGATCATACTCAATATAAGTTATTATGTTTATGTGGATTCCGTAGATCCGATATTAGTCAATTCAGCTTATCTATCTTTTATTTTACCCTACACACCATTAAAGATATTATAATAATTTTCAAATTACATGTTTCAGAATATATTTATTAAGAACTTTAAAAATGTTGATGATGTATAGTTAGGGGTATATACAATTATTTATATTTTATTGGGGATATTAGTATATAACTTTTAATTTTTCCTAGTCAAACCGAACAATATAATCAAGTATTTTCTTGCTATTAGAGAATAAAAGTACATACTATTATTATTTAGTCTAGATAAATAAAGCTAAAGTAATTAATTTGAGACGTGAAGATTATTATAAATAAGTGTAACCAAGGATTTGAAATTATCTTGTCACGGTATTTTCTCTAGACTAAGTGCATTTAGAAAAGTTAAGAATTTAATTCCATTCCAACCAATGTTTCTAATATATACAATATAAATATCTTATAGTATATGTATTTATTGAGACCTAAATACGGCGGCATTAATTTTGATTTCGGTAAAAAAATTAATGCATCTATCCTCGTATATTAAGTTCAAAAGATTGTATGTTTTGCATATTTCTAAATACAAACATTAAACACATACTTAATTTAAAAAATATATATAAACAAGAAACCCAAATAAGTAAAAATATAAGACAAAATGAAAGCTTGGTTATTTTTCGACACCGAAATGATTGTTAAGTAAGTGAGGACCTTCGTGCAATAATGATCTTAAATGGATTTAATTATGACGAAGTTCAACTAAGTATTACCCAGCTAATTGCGGCGCGCCTAACATAGGTACGCACGCACGCGGGATGTCGTCAGCCGATCTGTCAGTCGTCGCTGGCGCATACGCGGCGTAAATACGTCGCTGAGCCATTACTGCTTCCTCTGCTTTCCCATTTGTTGTTTCCTCAATTCCTATTCCCATTTATTTTGTTAGGCAATAAAATATTGAGGAAGCATCAGTTATTGGAATCTGAATTTCGACTATTTCAATGTGAGTTGTCAAATATACATATAAGTAGTTTGATCTTTGACACTCCAGTGCCATTATGATATTAATTAATGCCTTGTTTTAAATACATTTCTTTTGGTGTCGGACCTAATTTCAAGATAAGATTTAAAAAAACTTATTTTTTATATATAGATAGATAATATTCTATTAATTTGAAAATATGACACATTAGTACAAAGAAATGTTATATCTTCAGAGACAAACAAGCCATAAAACTCACTATGATACAAATAAATGAAAAGAATTAAAATAACGAACGTTAAAAAGGTAAAGTATGTAAGGTGTGACATGGTTTATACCCGAGTTTCCCTAACTTTTTTGCGTCGTTGACCCTTTGCCATATTTTTCGGTTTTGGGTAGACCCCCTATTTACCTGATATTGAATGCTTACATCCTGCAACATACAAAATTTAATAAACATATAGGTAGGTATAATAAATCTTTTACTTCATAGGTACTTTTATAAATAAAAGAATTATTGGATTTATAATAAATATGATGTTATATTACAAGATAGTATAATGTAATTAAATCGGTACTATCAGTGTATGTTGAGATTCATTATTGAGTTTCATTTCATGGACCCCCAAATATTATTTTCGCTGGCGTAGACACCTTGCAAGTTTTCATAGACCTAGGGGTCGATTATACCACTTTGGGAATCACTGGTTTATACCATTTTAGAAATCAGGTTTGTATAATCTTTACTAACAAAACTTTATTGATATTATTTTTAATAAAACATTTGTTCATACAATTTGTAATTTATTATTTTATACAATATTATGTGTTCTATTTATTTATTACTTAACATGTTGTTGCCCTTTCTCACTTCCCCTTTCTATTCATTTCATTACCATCTCTATTTGGTTGCCTCTAAGGGATTTCTGAGTAATTAAATTATAGCAATAACACCGCTACAATTTGTACTTTTTGTGACGTGTCGTATGTATTGTTTGCAATAAATTATATCATTATAATATATTTTTAGGAGATCCTCGTTAGCACCAACAGAAGTCACAGACTGAATACATAAATTTCCGTTTGACCGTTTGTTATTGCCGATTTTTAAGTCTTATTCAAAGACACGGAATATTGAAAAAATATCCATTTTTATTTTTATTTATAATCTAATTTTGTAAATATGATTGAATCTTTAAATTGAATTTGTTTTCTTTTTATATTCGTATGTTTATACAATATTATGATGAAATGTGAAAGATGATGATAGAGATGTGAAAGAAAAAAGTAGTTCTGCGAGAAATGGAACGGAAAAGATTATTGACTATCTGGCCACAAAAAAGGATTGGGATACCGACTTTTTATATTATCATAGAAGGCTAATCTGTGGATTGGTAAATACAGAATAGTAGTTAGTATGTACAAACATTTTATATATAAAAATGAATCGCAAAATATGTTGGTAAGCTCATAACTCAACAACGCCTGGACCAATTTGGCCAATTCCTTTTTGTTAATGTTCGTTGAAGTTCAAGGAGGGTTTTTACAATGAGGAAAATTCGAATAATTATCGGAAATACCCTAAAAACAGCCCTTTTATTTTCCCATGCAAACGTTTTCTAACTAAAACGTACAGTCGAATTGAGCTTTATTGTTATTGTATAAAGTTCATATTGCAAGCACTCACTGTTGTCTGAGCAATGAACGTGTGTTCCTAACATCAAAGAGTCAATTTGCGCTTTATTAACGCTACATATATAATAGTTGAAATTCAATCATATCTATCAAAACAGTGTGCGTGCGTGCGTTGGAGCACAGAATACATCGTTGGAGGATTTAATGTCACGTTCCAAAATTGAATAGCCACAAAATGTAATAGGTCATTTAGACTTTTTTTGAGATTTGGTTGGCTATGCGACATTATCTATAAAATAATTAGGAACAAAAAACTGCCACTGTACAAATCTTTTTGACAGGACGAAGTCTGTCGGGTCCGCTAGTCTTATTATAAATATTCAGGATTCAACTAGGATTGTGACTTTTACAAAGTGGGGTAACGTGCGCTCTATTCTATTTAACAGGATAAGGACATATTACAAAGAGAAATTATAAATAAAAGTTATAGTCTGTAGGAGTCCATCCAATCATTGTATAATCAGCTGAGAATATATGTTATCAGCGCCTTTTTCTGGGGTTAAGGTGGATAAAATATCATTTATAATTTCTTTCTCAGAGAGCTTTGTGAAAGCGAAAGGTAACTTTTCAAAATGTCTATTGAATCTGTTTACATTTGCAGTAACTTCAGCTTATGAACAAGATTTTGCAATGCCATGAAACTTAAAGGGTCTTAACCAGAGTTACGACTTTGGCTGCCATCAGTTAAATATCGTGTCAATCAATCTCTACGCGGTTTTGTTTGTCATTTGTCATTACCATAAAATTTTCAAAGTTTTTATGTATCGAAGGATTCTTGGAAGTATTATCGGCGAGGGCTGCTCTACAAAAAAGTCTTTGATCTCTAGCTATTTAGATCTATTATGATTTTAGGTGAAAGAATTTTTATTTTTTAATCGGTGCATATAATTATTCAGCGAAAGTTACTAATTATATCACCGCGATTGTAAACAGGTAAACAGTGTAAACAAATCTATACAATGAGCCTCATTTCTAAATAACTCCATGCTTAAATTTTTAAAGCTGCGATCAAGAAGACATTTTAAACAGAGTATAGATTTTATAGTGTTCCAAATGTTCTTATTTAATTTCATATCCCAGCTCTTTTTTCCACTGAATAATAAAGTTTTGTATAGGAATCCTAAACAACCTCATTGAGTGCGCTTTTTGGGATCATAATTTAACTGATTTGATTACCGTCGTCAAAGTTTTGTTGTGCACGAATTGGGCCAAACTGGGAATATTTCAACGTTATCAACAGAGCTAAAGTAGGTTTATAGTTGTAGGTAAATAGAGTATGATTTTATATTTGGTTTTGTCTATTCGATTTAAATTATAAATTGTTTTGAGATTGGCTTTATGAGCCAGATATTATATAATTAAATAAGTTTTATTAAAAATATATATAAAATATAATTTTGAAACAATTATAAATTTCTAAGTTTGCTGAAATATGACATTCAAGTTAAATCATTCACAATAAGATGTGCAACAAAAACAGTTTGCAACAAAGACTGTTTGTATATGTATGTATATTTCTATAAAAAAATAAATATTAATGTACGTATGGTTAATATGTTTCCCTATATCCACTAACACAAGCCTTACAGCTCTTATTTTGGATAGCGTGATGATGAAAACTGTACTGTACTACATGTCTTCTAGCACAAGCATTATTATAATACATAAGAAATTTTGTGCACAAAATTTAATTTAAGTAGTGATTTTTGTGCACAAAATTTTTGTAATGTTCGCCGTGATCCAAGTAGATTGGTGAACTTTTGTACGCACACACACTTGTGTACTTTAATATATATATATATGTATGTATGGATATATATATATATATATAACAGACTATGATATATATATTATATATATATATATATATATAATATATATATATATATATCATAGTCTGTTATATTGCCGTAACCGCAAATAAGGTTAGCACTGTGTGTGTTTTTTAGATATTGATTTTATATTCTTCTATTAGCATTTTTCTTGCATTCATAACATCCTATCAATTTAATTGAATAACATTAATTATAGATTTATGAGTGATGTACATTTAATTTGCTTACTGTAAAAGATCTCACATACTTTAGAGCATAAATAATAATGTAGAGTAAAATAAAAGGTAAAATCGTTATACAAGAAGAGATAAAAAAGACTAGAACTAAAGGCGAACAGCGTAAAGAAAAGATCGCGTATTTTTAACGTATTTACGTTAAATATTTAGATTACTTTTTTAAGCATCAGTATCAAGTTTTATCATTTTACCTAGAAACTAAATATCTATGAATCCAATATCCACAAATCAATCATCATGATCCTTTAAATCATGCAAAACAACTGAATTCTGAAATACTCGTATTTCCAATCTTGACACGTGTTTTACAGATAGTGTGTGGTAAACTTTGTTTTTAAGTTGATGTTTACTTTCTTGTGACGATAAAGACGTTATATAGAGAAATGAGAAATGTGTGTGTATAAATTCAGTTGGTTAATAACCAAGTCAATAATTTTGCTTTATGTATTAAAGTTAATCGTTAAGAAAAAATACGACTGAAGCTTCTCTATCGTTAGTTTTTTAGCTGATATTTCAATTTCAATAATTAACTATGTATTTTTTATTTGCGCAACTCAGTATTTAATAAAAATACTATTTTAATAAAAAAAAAATCGGCCGGTTGTTCAGTTTTAAAATTTAAAGAAATTGTGCCTTTAAATCAAACTATATAAAAAATATAAAAAATGCGATGGGTTACATATTTCAATAAAACGATTCATAATAATTCCATTATCTTCTTAAACATAGCCGCCCTAGAGTCCCATAACCATCACATTAAGTATAACAGTCAGTTTAGCATAATCCGACAATTTGCTGGGACAGCACTGGCCTCGATAGCGGGACATCCCTTTTTAGATTATCCTGAGGTTGTGAGAGATGAATGCAATTTTATCCTTCACTCAAACCCAAGTTTGCTTCTTGCAAAATATCCTGTGAAGGTTTTTCTTGCAATAGACAAGCCACCAACAATCTGGTATATGAATTTTTTCGATTTAAAAATAGAATTATTTTTAATATAAAGTTAGAATAATATATAATAGAAATTTAATAAAGAATTAATGAGAAAATACAATGTATGTGATCAAAGAAAAAAGTTGTTGATGGTTTAAAAATGATGTTGTGTCTATCAAGCTTGTTTAATTGTAACTAAGGGTACTTCAGAGAATTACTTCAGTAATTTATTAGAAGTATTAAATATTTACTCAATCATTTATAATTGATTTTTGGAAACGTGACAATAATTTGTTCATGTTACAAAATTCTGTTAGTTTGGATAAAATTAATTTCAATACAAACAAATAAAATTGAGTAGAGCATGAGTCAAAATGACTATTTCCTACACAGTGGTTCTTCCGTTTTGACACCGGTGTAATTGCCGTGAGAGCATCTAAACTATAAGCCTGTTCTTTAAATGCATGAATTATTAATTCATCCGTCTTTTTCTCTCATATAATATTAGAAAAGAACGGAGAAGCGTCCAAACTGACAGCTGGATTATTGATGGCGTTGCAGTAAGTGGTAAATCTGTTGGGGCCTGTCATTTGGCTTTGGCACGATAACAATATTTACAAAACTTCGAATATGTAATATACGAGATAGTGAACACAATTTGATGTTATCAGTTAAATAAATTACACTAATTCTGAAAATTGAGTCTAAATGTTAACTTTCAAGCATTCTTTAATATTGCTCGTAACAAACTACAAGATGTATCTAAACAAAATAGTAATAAATATTATACTCGTATATGCGTACCAATTTGATGGTTTCAAATAAGAAGACTAAAATTAAATTGTATTTCTAGATTAATTACCATTACAAACTACCTTATTCCTATTTTTGGCATTATGAAATATGGAATACCGATATCACACTATATAGTCAAAGTTGTGCTACATAATGTATTGTTAAGATTAACGGTATTTTAACTGATCCAATATTAATGACGGTTTGAAATGTCAGTTGATATTGATAGCTTTTAGTGAGAGAGACGTCATATATTAATATGGTTAAATTCAATCGAGCGTGTCTAATTGTGTTACATTGGTAGTCACGCGCCTCTCTGAGTGGCGACACGTGGTATTGAGTAATCTCATTAAATAGTTGAAGATTTACAGTAAGATACTGATATCTTACTGTGAATCTTCAACTATTTAATGCCCCTGAGGGCATGGTATGAAATTATCGTTGGCTTTATAAAATTTTTGAAATTTAATAATGAACAATAAACCTTTAATACTACTATCCAAGAACTTGATTTTCCCTAGGGTTTTGTTTGTATTTATTTATAATAGGTATGTAATAGTAGTAGCAGCCTTAATTCTTTTAATGGTTTTCTATGTGCCTGTGACGTTAGGATGGATCAGAAATATTAAAAAGCAATGTTCAAAATTACAGAATGGGGGATGGATTGTAGAGATACATACATGCACAACTGGCGCAGGCCGGTTAGTCGATCCAGCACAAACCTTCATGATTTAAGGGTTGGAATGAGAAATGAAAAAGAGTTAAATTATATTAAAAATACACTTAACAATTTAATTATCTTGAGTAAACAATAAAAAAATTGCCACATTTTTATATATAAATAGGTGTTCATGGTTGTAATACTATCAAAATTCTAAACCGAGAAGTTTAATTATTTAGACTTGATAGCTTGTCACTTTCAACGCGACTACAGAATACTACTGGAAGTTTAGATTATGCAGTAGAAAAGAATGGACATATATTTTTTCTGAAGGAAATAAATGCTTCTAAAGAAACATATAGTATAAAATCTCGTATAAGAGTCTCGATTTGAATTTTAAATAAAAATTATGACATCTGTAAAATCCAAGAAAACAGAAATAGCCGAAATCGTGAGTGGCAATAGATAGATAACATTGCTAGAAGCAATAACCCTTTTTTTTTTGTTCCCCTGAGGAAAATGCATCAAATTGCATACCCCAGCTGTGGCGAGCCGACGGTTATGTGGGGCTCTCCTCCCCAGAAAGGGGAGGCCTACCCACTAAAAACTTCAGGGATGGCCTTCCTCAGGCATGTAGGAAGCCTCCGGAAACACCAGGGGACTTCCCGGAACCCCCAGCCTCCACTCCCCTGCCGATACAGGGGAGCCCTCCTCGGGGGAGGCTACAATAACTCCCTCGATCTCCACTACAGACAACGCCCTCCGACCACGGAAGGAGCGTGGTCCCTCCCGGGTCGCCGTATCCGCGGGCGCGATTTCCTCACGCCCGTCAGTGACCCGCGGCGGATCCGCATCTCCGCTACCGAGCCCGGGCGGCGGTAGCACAGTCATATACATAACATGAGAATTCGAAAAACATACTGGTTGTGGTAACCCTAAAAAATACATTGGTTAGGAAATACAGCAGACGGGTAGTTGGTAATGCGAGGCAGAAAATTCTTTGAAAAATGCATTATTGTGTATTGATACTTCTAGTGATGTGATGAGTCATTACTGTATCAAGAATGTCTTGTTGCGTGGAATGATAGTGAAAACTATTGAAATAGGGATTAAATCAAAAATTCTATAGAATGCACACTGTAAAACAGATAAAAATATCATGACTCGCTTGACTTAATTGACGCGACGACATACTCACACGAGCTTTCTAAACTAATGTCAAATTTTCGGGATAAAAATTGAAATCTTACTGTAACTATCAACAATATTCATGAAGTATAAATAACTTTTTACAAGATTTGTATAATGATGCTTTATAATGATGAGTAATTGTGATGATGGAGGTCAAACCAATAAGAAAAAATAAAGTTTAATAATTACATTAAAGTTTAGTAATTGCCGAAAACATTTTCGGTTATCCCGAAATATTTGTCATTAACCATAGCATACTGTACTGTACAAATTTTGCGAGCAAAAGCTGCTTCTTTATATGAAATGCCAAATTGCTGTAAGGAATGTTAATACCGCCCTTCAAAGACATTTGAGAGTGTTTTTGGGAAGTCTATGCTTAGCAGTGGACGGTTCTCAGCTGATATGGTCTATTTAAAAATAATTACAAAAAATGATAAAAACACACACAATATACTTTTATATTAAGTTGACAAAAAAAGAAATATGTATTTCTAAATAAAATCTATCCCTTGTTCATTTTTATCATAAATTAGATATTATATGATTATAGAATTTGTTAAAACTGATAAAAATTTAGTTGGCGTGACGTATACCAATACTATCAAACATCTTAAATCTTTTACAAAGACATAAAAAAAAGTAACTACTTTATTTTCCATGTAAAAACACTACATTTTAATTACATCAAATGTTTATATGTTGGATTTATCTCCATCATAATAGTAGAATAATTATTCCAATAACAGAGAAATAATAGTGGGATATTTTGAAGAGAAGTATTTATTTATTGTAATATTTTGATATTTCACCATCTTCAATAGTTGGCAACTCATGTTACCAAAATGATATTAACTATTAGATTAGGTTAGGTTAAAATTATTGGACTGTTAGGTATGAATTTTAGCTGACCGATTATCTAACTCTGTTCCTATGAAGTTTTGATTGAAACTGATGAAAATTTGCACTATTTTTATTATTGCTTTATTTAATTTTAATAATACAATAATTATCATGAAGCATCAATATAAGTACTCTAACTCAGCGTGAATCTAAATTTGGTAACAAGAGAGATATATAATAGTATCATTTAGAATTATTTACTTTAGAACAGCGGCAGGGCGTGTGGAATTGAGACTATTTTCTTGTTCGTGTTAAATAGAAAATTTGGTCGGAATAGAAAACAATAGTAACTCACAGAGATTTAAAGACTCTATATAGATTGCTTTTCGCAACTCGTCGTAAAATATTTTATTGGTACAGTACAGTTCAGATCATAGTGGGCTGTTCAGCAGTATGTGGCAAAGGAAAGTCTTTATGAAAGATTTCGAAATACGATTTCAAGATATAGTGCAGTTATTACTCCTTTTATGTTTACGATGAAGATTGAAGTGTCTATTAAAATGTTTTATGTACCATTATCTTTATTTACAATATGAAGTATACGGTAAACATATTTTTATGTACATTCTCGTTGTTAAGTGCTGTAAACAACGTCCACTGATGCTTTATTAGTTATATTTTATTGATTCACTCTGCAATTTATAGAAACCGCTTTCATTATCAGTTGATCATATAATCCTGATATTGCTGGGTAAATTATAATTACTAATTTTCAATTTAATAAATTATTTATTTTCACATGAGTGTCGTAAACTCATGTAATATATAAACTACATATATGTAGACGTTGGTACTAACGTGGTTGATGTGTGCTCACAGTTTTACCATGTTTCTACATACTTGAATATGTTTTTTGACGTGTCTAATTGGTGACGTATTGGTAGTTGAATAATTTTACACAGCCCTCACTCTCTATCGAATAAAAGCGGTTAGCGTTGTTCGCTCATTATTACGTATATCAATAAATAAACTATTAACCCCAATTAAATGCTTTTTAACGCTTCATGAGGGTGGATGGGCGTTGATTAAACTCAAGTTGAACTTCTCACACATTATTTATAAACTGTTATCTAAATCGACAGTATTTATTAGTAAGTAAAAATAATATATTGGGTATGTGATAAATTGAACAGGTATCTTACGCTTAAATTGTTAAATGTCTATATAATCATAAACATTAACCAAATACCTATAGCTAAATCATACATTTTAGTTGAGACACCATTTTATTTTACTAAAATAAGGTAGCATAATAACTATGTATATAGGAGATACATTTTTATTTTTATTTGTTAGAGAATACCCTCAAACGGTACCCCCATTGCCATCTATTAAGTTTCAAATGATATGTATACGGTCAGGTACTTTGGTATGGGAGTAGGTAAAACTCGACAACCAAGGGTTAGTTGTGGTATTCAATTATGTCCAAATTTATTTACACTACTAAAAATATTAGTAAAATTTAATATTACTAAAGCTTATCGGCATTTTTGAATCTGATATCGTACCATTATTTCCATCCATGAAAAAAATTAAATCGCGTAGATTTTACCACATAAATCGACAAAGTTCGTTGACTAATATTTATTCCAGAGAAATTAATGAGAGGCCACCATAATCTTTAATCGAGTTATATTGTATTTTGTAGTTAAGCATTATTTTTATGAAAGAAAAAATAATTTGTCATATTAAGAAAATATTTATTGCTTTGATAGGTAAATACAAAAAAGAAAACGTTTTCACTACATTAAAAAGTAGTTAAGGTAGCCAAATTAATTATTATATCGTGATGAGGTCGAGTCTATTATTACTAGAATCAAGTTGGTTGAACATCGTCGATACATTCTTTGTTTCCCCATTTATGTGGATACTTAGGCCAATAGATATTTAAGTCTCTATTAAAAATTGTGAGTTTGGATAGGAGATATTTGTGTAATTTTATTTTGTTCGTAATAATATTGAAGTAATGCATTAATAAGTGGACATAACTGTGAGCGACATACTATTAAATTAATGTTACTAGTAAATAGTTATTGAGAATATTTGTGAAAGTAACTTAATAATGATTTCACGATAATTAATTTTATACAATTCTAATATAAGCTAAAAATTATAACCCCATAAAAGTTATAGTTAAAAGATTCTAGCTTTAGGGAACTTTATTTGTATGTCGTATTATGATTAGGGTTTTCCAAATTCTTTTTAAAACCACTTACTTCATTATTGATAATGTCAACACTTTGGAGACATCACAAAATGGATTAAGTACTCGAGTATCGAGTACTCGAGTATCGAGCTCGAGCATTTTCATCATTCTCCCACATTGTGGAGTTAAAAAAAAGTTATTGATGTAAATTGTTACCCTATAATTATATTAAACAATTGTCAAACGCAGATAAATTATTTTTATTTATACTTACAAGTAACTTTATTATTTACTAAATAATGTTACAGTTTTTCGTATGCTAGAATATTTTAAATAATTAATGAAATATCAAATGATAATCTCTACGTTATAAAATTTGATCAAATCTAAATTACACTTTCGTTTGAATTTAGATATTTATTATTTATGTAAATACATAAAGATAAAGATTAAATTTGAGATTTAAGTCAATAGATATTGAATTCCATTATTCAAAGTTATTTGACTGAGCCTAGTATTTTTATATTAGAACACGTCAAAAGAGGACAAGATTCAGAATTAAGGGGCTCATTTATTAATAAATAGTTAAATATTATTTTTTTACGTAATTTAAATTAATAACAAGAGTGTTAACTCGCAGACATTGCGCTGTAAATAAAACATCTGCACAAAAGTGCGGGCCTGCTAAATGGGTCGTGTGAAAGATTAAAAAGATTCGTAGACCCCCATAGGGTCATAAAGGTCCCTCTTGAATTTAAAGGCAGCAGATTAAAGGCGTTCAACTGTCACATACAAACATGCCATACGCACTTTACCATAGACGTTTTAATCCTCTCTTGAAATATGTTCAGGACTTTGGGGAGCGTAGTCCTTGTATAGGAATATGCGCAGATCAATCGTTCATCTCCTTTGACTTAAATGTATTTGATATAGAGCTGTTTGTCTGTCCGATAATAATTTAGTGGTGTCCTACAACTGTGTATATGATTATTTTTAATATGTAATTGTCTAATTTAAGTAATTATGATATTATAACAAATAAATTTGTCTATTTTATTCATTCGTATATATACATTAATAAGACTGCATGATTGCACTTACGTACGGATGCAGAAAATATAGTAGTTGATATGAATTAATTTTGAGCGATTCACGACAATGTTTCAAAAATGTTGTTGTGAATATTATTGATATATTAATATATATTATAAAATAAATTTACAACTCTATTTCGCACCGAAATGCACTGTTCACTGTTGGTGAGAAAACAAAGTATGATTATTGCGATATATGGATATCCTTACAAATATTTATTCAACTAGTCCTTGACAATCCAACCCATTACAGATAGCAAAATACAGCAATGCTATTAACATTTATTGTCCAATTATAAAGTTTTTCATGTGTAGTTATATAAGTTATGTGTAAAATTGTGTTTCTTAAATATATATATAAAATAAATAACATATTTTTTTATATATTGCTATATTTTATTAAAATAATGCGTATAAAAATAAAAAATAAGATTATTATATAAAGGTAATCATTATATTAATTATTATTCCATACGATATCTGTCAATTAATCAAAACTAAATAAATTATCATGAGGTTAATATTGAAATATTTTTATTTTCACCTTAACATTGTATTAGCTTTTTAATTGCTGCCACTATATTACACTCTCTTAAAATGATTTGAAGAAAGAAATACATTTGAAAAATTCCTAGCACAGTAGTGCTAGTACATATATTACTATGTAAACATTTTCTCAGAGTACATCATAAACAACACAGATAAAAGTATGACTTTTTGTACTTACAGCTCTAGTTATATCAAAAGCAACACGTCAAGACTAAGCAGGGTTACACAAATTAGACCCTGGGGATACAAATGCATCCGACCTGCATACGTCCCTGTGCAAGCGTGATGGCGTTAAGTAACAAGTTAACAGCTAACCAATTCTGCAAATAAATTGCGGCCGAAAAACAATGCAAAATCATCACTTTATCAACACGCTGTATTGTTATTTGATTAGGCCCACTGTTACGGAAATTATTTTTATGCGACTACGCTATCGTAATAAAAATAACTCAGCCAGACTATTAGCTAGATCGTGATTAATAATAACAAATTGATGTTAAGTTATTGCTGTAAAATACAGAAGAGCAGACAGTCCACAGATAGAAGGACCGCTGATAGATTTTTTAAGTCTCAGGGATTTCAACATTAATTGAGATTATTCTCTCACACAGTTTAATATATTTAAATAAACATATTTGAATAATGTGTTTTCGAATAAATAAAACACTTACAAATATAGATTAG
Source organism: Scirpophaga incertulas (assembly GCA_036419045.1). Lineage (NCBI taxonomy): Eukaryota > Metazoa > Arthropoda > Insecta > Lepidoptera > Crambidae > Scirpophaga > Scirpophaga incertulas. The sequence continues at coordinate 22,301,455 of CM071629.1, read as the reverse complement.
TAAGTGTTTTATTTATTCGATATGTTTGTCCGAGAAACAAACAAGGAACATCCAGCTGACTAACACCTATCTATAGATGACAGATAATAATAATTTTATTTGACACGCTACATTCGACTTACCGCCATCCGTAACAATGAAGTTATCAGGCGACCCAGGGGACACAGCGGGGCTTCGCACAAAAAACGAAACACGCAACAGAATTGCATTACTTTTGAAAGGGGAGGTCGCCAAATAGTGAATAAAGCACGACTGTCTTATTCACGGCCGAAGTTTAAACTCCCTCTATTGACTCGGCAATTGTTGGGTGCGAAATGATAAATGTACTGTCTGTAGCAGTTACCGGTTAGTTTATTATCGGATTGAGAGGGTTTTGTATTGAGAGTTCTGAAGCTGGCGACAACATATATAGCCAACATGGCCTTTTTCAAAGGGACAGTAACGGTAGCAGAAATTATTTTGGGTTTGAAGCTGATTTGGTTAGGATGGTTAGTAGATAGCTATCATATGTCTTCATGATAAAATATTGCACGTTTTTTTCTTTTTTTTTTTATTAATCGCCTAAACTAGAATTTCGAAAATGTCTTTAACTCTGCAATAATAAATACAATACATGCGTGTAAATTCTAGAAATTTAAAATGTAACGGTTTAATTTCTGGTTTTAGTGGCTTACCTACAGACATGTGGATTCTTATGGTCATTGTTATATACGAGTAGGTATATATAAAGACTTGATTTATACCTACAATTTATTGATGTATCTTCCAAAGTTTACTTTTAATAAAGCTCAGATACAATTATAGTATATTAACCTATTAACAACAGTATCTGCTCAACATTATGTTCCTTAGACTAGTAAATATATATAAGCCTAAGTGGTGTCAAGTATAAAATAACATGTTTGTTAATTTTGTTCTTGATATATTTCTATTTTGCCTTACTTTATCTACTATACTAAATATGTATTTTCTTGGGTTTCAATATTTTCACGTCGCTGAAACATTCTTTGAAGCATCATACTGTAACAAAATTTACACGAGTTCAATTCAAAATCATGTGTTATTTCAAACAAATTTACTATTCAGTATTTCGTGAATTTGTTATATACAAAAAGTCTTAAGATTTAGTTACTTAGAGAGATCGAAAAATTATGTTGACTTGTATTCGATCACTAATAAAATTATATATATTAGTAAATAATAAAATAAAATAATAAGTAAATTTAAAAAAAATGCCATTAAGTATTTAAAATAATTTGTTATTTAGAACAGCTACTTAGCTCCCGTATGGTCTAGTGGCTAGGATACCTGGCTTTCACCCAGGAGGCTCGGGTTCGATTCCCGGTACGGGAAGTTTTTTGCATTTTATATTTTGTTAATAATTTGTTTACACAATCAATTATTTAAAAAAGTGCTGTGTCTCCCGTATGGTCTAGTGGCTAGGATACCTGGCTTTCACCCAGGAGGCTCGGGTTCGATTCCCGGTACGGGAAATAAGTTTTTTGCTTTTTATATTTTATTTGTACTTTGTTTACACAATCAGTTATTGAAAAAGATCTTACGTCTCCCGTATGGTCTAGTGGCTAGGATACCTGGCTTTCACCCAGGAGGCTCGGGTTCGATTCCCGGTACGGGAATTCTTTTGCTTTTTTTAGCCAATCTAAATATCTTTATCGTTATCTCTCTCATATGGTCCAGTAGCTAGGATTCCTGGCTTTCGCTATGAAGGTTCGGGTTCGATTCCCTGTATGTTAATGTAATTTTTAACACAATAATAATAAAAAATTGACATGTTTGATTACGTTATTTTATAAAATGGATTTGATTTATTTGAGATAATGTGGACATTTTTAGAAATTGACCGATTCAATTTGTAAAGTAGTATTGATAACTTAACTTGAGATTAAGATAAAGTAGATTTGTATAGTAAAGTAGAATATTTTGGTAAAAAGGAATTTTAACAAGGTATAAAAACTTTATATAGATTAATTGTAAAAGAAGATTTATCATGAAAGAGTCAAAAGAAATATGCATATTGTTCATACTATTAACTAGTAATTTCTGTCAAACTTTTCTATGTAAATATCGGCGATAACGGGACAACTAAACCAGTTAACATCAACTGCTAGTCTTTATATATTACCCGCCACTATAAGCACCACGACCATCAGTCTCTTGACCTCATAAACACGAGGATCTTGAAAGACAACAGAAACAATTTGCACGATTCACTTATAAAAGTCCATGAAGCGGCCGCTGCCTTGGGAAATGATCCATCCAAGTTCCCAGCCAAGTTGGATTACTTCCCGCCTGACATTCATAAACGTGAGCGTAATATTTCACCATGATCCACTTTGTTTTCTGGCAAACTTTTATTTTCGCAATTTATTTGAAAATGAGTTTGCCTAAAACACGAATTCCCTAGTAGAGATGGCTTTTATGATTTTCAAAGGTTGGTTGATTTATTTGATATAAACAACTTTGTAGATTTACCAAAAGTTGTGGTAGCAAACGATTTAGTTTATAGTGTTGGGGGAGTGAGATGAGTAGATATATCATTTACATTATTAATTACCTATAAGAACAACGAAAAATATAGTACCAGCAAATCTAATTTTTAAAAATTTTCTTTTGTATTGTTCAGGTATTGGGGGAGCACTCTTCAGTTGAATAAGGAAGAAAGTCGACATATTTTATCTATTACTTCAACATTTAGAAAAAAAATTAAAATTTGAATATCAAAGCAGAATGCAATATTTTATATTATTTTCAAAGTATCACATCGCTTACTTTAAAAGAAAAATAATTTACTTTAGTTAGCAGATTCTTTTTGATATGATCTGAAATTTTTACTTTAAGACACTCCCTAAAGATAATATTCTAATAGATAATATTCTAAAATAACTCATAATCTTATCGAGCCTTATACATCGATAAGCAAGCCTGTATGTATATAATTTTTATATTCAAACTATGTAAATGAATTAACTAAAATTTATTGAATTTGTAATAATAATTTTATACGCAACTAAATTGTCATAGGTGACTTTGTTCTGCTTTTTTTCTTTTTTATACTGTTAACAAGTTTGAACTATTTTTATAGCGGAGCTTTATTCTTTCTATACCTAAACTATAAATGGCGCTCCTGCATTAGACATAAGTAATTTTAATAATGGCAATATTCTGTATTAGAGGAAATCCTTAAACCTTCATATCCCTTTACCATCGTACCTTTACGTACGGATAAGGTTTTTGTTTTTTTTAAGCTTTTTTTTTGTTTTGTTTGTTGACGTCAATAAGTGCCTGTAAAGGTCTATGTTGAATAAAGATTATTTTGATTTTGATTTAATCATTACTCCATCATAAATCACACAGTCAGCTCAAAAATATTTTATTAGCTGCCAGCGACATTTTTTTTACAATATAAGTAAATATATAAAGATTACATAAATTAAAGGTACGACAAGGCAAAGGCAATGCAACGAAGTATTATTTTTCATTGGCATATCCATTTGCTCGAAAAATTTAGGCAATTAAATTCGATGGTACATATTAACTCAATTGTCGTCAATATAGAGGGTGCAGGGATTAAATACGAACCCTATAACCAGGGGTGCCTAGCATTATCAGAAATGCATCGTCACGTGCTACTATGAAAATAACTAACAAATACGTACGTTCACCACGAATTGTGAAAGATGAATTTGGTACACAGGGACAGCGTTACCGCTCATTTGACATAGAATCACAGACGACTGAGGTATATTATTAACAAAAGATGAATATCTAATATTAGTATATAAGGGGGTCCTGTGCACATATCCAAATCATTTCTAACAAGGATTTTGATCTACGTAATGAATTGTAGATCAAGATAGTGTTAAATTTATTAGATTCATGAAAAAAAACAATATTAAAAAGCGGTGAAACATAAATGCTTCGTGCTTCGTTTGATAGTAATTGTGTTTTGATCATTTTGATCAGAAAGGGTCATTTGCACGTACGCGCAGTTAAGGGTCGTGCCCAACTGTAAAAGCAAGGGCGGATTACCGCCCCTGACCCGGTGACTCAATGTCTCAATCATGGTGTCTCATTAGGCGATGCCTGCTTCCGCTATAATGAGCAAATTTCAATTCTTAGGGCGTATCAGAGAACAGAAAATTTTTGTTAGCGTTTGTTATGCTACCGGTACACTTTTGTAATTTTGTTACGCGATTTTAATAAACTATTTTAAATTAACATTAGTTAAAAATATTTTTAATAGAAATTAACACAATACAATTGTGAAACGGATCTAGTAAATGGTAAAAAAAAATGTAATACAAAGAGTATTTAACTGACTCCGTAGCATAAATTATTAAAACGACTTCATAAAAAAACACATAATAATGCTTAAAATCAATTATATATAATGATATAAAAAAGCTTAAGCGTCAATTCAATTTTTTATACAACAACGAAAGGCAAATATTTTTACTGTTCAGCTAAAATTTTAAGTAACTAGATAAGAGCCGAGTAATTTTATACCTTGTTTAATCCATCAAACAACAACTCATAACAACAAATAAGTTTGTAACGAAAATATAGTAATTTTTACATAATTTTACCCACAGCAAAATTAAAAAGCTCCTTTTTAGAGTTATTGATATTTCAAAACACAATATTAAATTTGTATGTTGAGCATAAAAATTTAATTTAGTTTATATATAATATACTCAAGCCTACAATAAAATCAGCTAGCGCACAACCCCAGAAAACAATATCTGAGTAAACTATCCATACAACAATAGGAGGCAATAATACTGTCCCTGCTCCCAATAATGAGGGTGCTATTCGACGCTGGCAACACGTGATGTAGCATGCGCGATTAGTTTCTGATCGGGCAATAAATATACTGGCCGGTTTGATTGAATTCTAAATATTGGTTTGACAGTTATCGGTACACCTTCTGTTATGCGAACAGATGGTGATATATTAAGTGGTTGTGGATTAGAGAACATTGTTCCAATTTAAGAGTAATATACATATATGTTTTCCATGTACTTTTTAGAAAGCTCACAATTTTGAAATTGACAGCGTGTATAAGGTAAGAAGCAGAGATTAAGAAGCATAAAGTCACGTACAGAATGTCCGAATGTCATGTTCCGCATTATTGAAAACTGATACCGGGACTTCGTTATTTAGAAATTATCTCACAAATGACCTATTTTTTTCTTCCTAAAAATATATCTCCAAACCTACTTTTATCATATGTTTTATATTCAGGTTATTTTTAAATATATTTCTATATTTCAGATTGTGAATATATTTTGTGATTACTTTTTAGTAAAATCAAATAAATATATTTTTATAAATTCTACATTGTAAAAATCATATGTTAAGGAAAAGGTCAAATAATAAAAAAACTAAATAATTATATACGATAATAAATAATTAAATATTTCTTACACACACCAAATAATTCCAAAATACGCACTATAAAGGCTTGCGTTATGGGATCTAGGATAAGGGATAGACGTATGTCTAAAGTGATGTGAGTTACTTCAATTGTAAATAACACAAGAACAGCGGAACCAATATAAATAATTGTCTACTTGTTGATTTGTTCTCCGTCAGGAAGAGTAGAATAACTATTCATATATTAGTAACAAGCAAAAGCAATCACCATCATTTTGGTATTTTAAATTACCTATTTTTACTATTATCATTAAAAATAAACGAAAAGTTAAGACACGTTTTTTGGTCTTTATTTATGAAAATATTAAAAATTTCATTCAAGTTTAAAAATTTGCTCATACTAATTTACTGTAAGAAGCATATGAGGTTATTTATATGGGGAATAGACTGCTTTCCTTTGCATTGCAAAATTGTTGACTCTTGATATTGCAATTATTTACTTTTTTTTATTACAAAGAAATTTACATAAGGCAAATGTTCATTCCAACGTAACTATGACGTCATATACGGGTGTTTAGTTTTGTATTGGCTTTTCTCAAAATTTATGCAATAAAAAAGATAACATATTTTTTGTGGTCAAAATAGAAAAAATCACATATTGTTTGATATCTTCCAATAAGAAGAAATCGTTTATTTATTACTAGCGCTATGCACGGGTGCAATGTCTATTCATTACATGTTAGGCGCTAGCAATTTCACAGGGTAAATCAATTATAAATAAATACAAATATAATTATTTTTGCGAACTTAACTTTCAGAAAAATAATTAAAATGAGATGTTGTTAATTAGTTTAGAAATTGTAATAGCTCTGCGCAAAACAAATAACATAAAAGCTAAAACTTGTACCGAGGTTACACGCGAGACTGCTAATTAATTAAGTGTACGCTTCAGTTATCAATCTTAGTGTTCCCTGAACACGAAAACGCTGCTTTCTGTCGCCCCGAAATAGGCACAACTATTTTGTGTACAAACTATTTAATTAAGTGTCGAACTGCCGACATAAAGTTTTGTTCTTCAGATTGTGAGTGGTTTTCGTCGATAGAAAGAACGTCACGCGATACTTTGTGTTGCAGGGAATACAGCGGTTTTATTATTAGGTAAATTATTTTACGCAGTCTTTATAGAACATTAATTGAAGAGAAATATTCACTGTAAGTATACAATAACATACACAATACAGAACATTTTTATTTTTTGTGTAGAGAGAGAATGGGAATGCTCACTGTTGCCATATATATTTTAACTAAATTATGAAAACGCTTATTCAATTAAATAATAAAAGGATAATTAAGTTAATGTCGCATAAATCATGCAACTTATATTTGTATTAATGTGGTGCGAAAGCAACTCTGCAATATTTTAAGAAGTAAGATGCTTCCTTTGTTTGCGCTCGCCAGCATTTATTACCGATCTCAATTACTCATTTCATTGCCTCGCCTTCGCGAGTCGTTCGCAGACCCATACGTCTTGTTTGCGACGTTGTTATTTATCCTGGGGGAAGAGCTGCGCAAGAGTGTGTGAGTGTGAGCGAGGATCACGAATAAGCTTGCGGGCGGGGGCGTGTAAATCAACTATTTGCATTCCCGGTTGGCGGGGCGACTGCACCGGCGCGGCGCAGGGCAGTAATCGTTTGCGCCATTTATTCTGTTACAAACAACACTTAGCATGAAAGTATATTATTATTTTATTAATCCAACGTCTCATATGGTAAGTATTTAAATACCGTATTTGTCGTCTATAATCAGATGCTGCTCACACCAGATTCATGCATTCCAGTGATCCATAAATAAACTCAATCAATTAAATATTTTATGAAATGTAGCATGGACAAAATGAAATCACCATACATATCACGAGTATTATGGGTACTTCCGCCGTTTCGTGCAAATTTGCAATTTGGATAAAAAAAATATACAAAAAATCATTTTAAGGCAGAGCTTTCTAACTGAAAGAAATGTTATAGTAACAGGGTACAGACATACGATACTTTGAACAGCTATCTGTAAATGATAACTAAAATATTATAAAAAAATATGCTTAGAATCAGCTACCTTCAACGTTACAAGCGTAAGTATCAGACAACAGGTGCATTAATTTTGATGAAGAAGTGCATTTAGCACTACTAACTAAATATATATTATTAGATACATTACTAGGTTGTTATAGTCATGGTTTAACATAAGAAAACGGTAATAGTTAATTTGAAAAAAAAAAATTAACATTTGTCACGCAAAATTTGTCATTACCAGCAGCAAAATTTGAAACTACAAAATATGCGTGTAGGTGCACCGAATCGTCTCGCTTCCCCTTCCCGCGCATTAGTGCTCCAGCCAGTCGACCCAGAGGCATAGACGGTGATGGAGGCGTGTTTGTATTGACGAACTATCGCAAATTATTCGGCACCAAAATTTTTGTCACGAGATATTGGACTTTACCTTCACCTGAGTTGTGACGTAAGTAATAGAATTTTGATTATGTTTGCTTTTCAAAAATTAAGCTAAGAATGATTAATTACCTATATCTAAGTTTTGTAGCTCTTATATTTATAAATGTTGGTGTGTATACAAAAATGTTCCAAAATGTCACTACCCTCAGTGTCATTACCATATTTTACCATCAGCTTTAAAGCTGAAGGTTATGATCCTAAACTGATGGTAATGATAATGATGAAGAATTTAAAAATATGTAAATTAAACTATAAGCATTAATGCTAAAATCAATATGTATCTGGTAAATAAATTGATCATGTGCGTATGATGTTCTGTGTTTCGTCATAGGTTCGATATCCCGTTATATATAATACATTTTATTATTTTTTTTTGTTAAGCTAGTACTAAAATATTATAAATAAATGGTCCCTAGTGCTCTACTGATTTTATAAATGTCAAGATAACTATCTCTGTCTGTCTGTTACCTCTTCACATTTAAACAAGGATATAGAATACTCTTACCGCAGTAATTTACCTGATGCCTGCGGGAACGATAGCTATTTCAATACTTTAGAATAGAATTATAAACTACCTATGGTACCTTTCTTTTCTTTTTATAATAGTAAGTCAAACATGTAAGCTCCCATGTTCCTACTACTTGTTGTGTTGTGTTACTAAAACATAATTATGTATATTAAGCGTAAAAAGTATAAAAAGCGCTTTTTTACAGAAAAGAAGAAGTGCAATGGCGAAGCCAAAGAATAAGAAATCTACCGAGGAAAAGTTAGCTCTACAAAGGCTATATAAAAGAAAAAAATATGAAGAAATAAAAAAAGACCCCGAAAAATATGCAGCTCAGAAAGAAAAGAAAGGCTGCGATATTTGAGGCGCAAAAAACAGAAAAAATTAAAAACAATTGATGACTTAACACCACGGCAACAACGACAAAAAAGAAAACTATGGAGAGAAAGTCGTCATCGGTATGTAGAGAAGAAGAAAAAGGAAAAAATTGTAGAACAGATGCTCATTGATAACTCTCCACCTACTAGCGATGAAGAAACACTACAAGTACCTCAAGTTGACCCATTAGAAGACCAGTTACCAGATTTGAAAGCAGTGTCATGGAACTACATGGAAACCGGCCATGGAAAAGGAGCACCTGTTAGAAAACTGAAAACTGTTAGATTTGGGAGAGACATCGGTACCTTAAAAGATTTTTGGCTCGTAATAAAGGAGAAAATAAAAAATGTTGAAATACGCATTGTTTCTAAAAAAGATATAGAAGAGAAGAAAACTCCACGTAATTTAAAATCTTTTAAGGGTACTATGTCTGTACACCAAGTATTATGGTTAGCCAACAGTTTGCGTATGACATTTAGAAAGTTGAGTTGCTTCTTTTGTCCTAATGGGGTAACATGCACCCATGGTTATCATTTGGGATATATGAATGTACACGAAGATAGCATGCCCCATGATCAAGAAGATGTTTTACATGATTTTTTAGACGAAAATACAACTCCGGAAGTGATAGAAGAAATTAATAACTCGCCCAATAACTATTTCACTAACCTTAATAGTTTTGTATATGTTCAGTATTCATCACCAGTTACACCAAAACCTTCAAGTTCACCAAAGGTGAAAATACTGTCTGATGTTCGTCTAGACTGGTCGAATACCAGTTTTAATATGAAGACTCCATCTTATAAACAACAGCGTTTCCAGACTGATTTTGAAAAATTTATAGCGTCAAGCGAAATACCAGCATCAAGCGGTTCAAGTGAATTAGTATTTAAAACTAAGAAGCAAACTGAAGATGTACATCAAAATAAAGAAAATGAGGTTGAATCTGATAGCGATGATGAATACAATATTTTTGATTGATTACAAAAAAAACGGTAAAGGGGAAAGTGACAGCAAACAAAAGACTTGAAAAAATAATAATTCATTTTAAATATAATAAAGTACAAATAGAAACAAAAATACATAAAAACGAGAACCATAAACCTATAAAATAAGACTGATTATTAGTATTAAGAGGCTATTTTTGTTATATTGATTATTTTGTTTTTATTTATTAGTTATATAGAAGGTTAAAAAGTAAAAAAGAAATAAAAGAAGGCAAAAGAATTAAAAAAGAATAATTATTTCCTGTTAGTTTGATTGATTTAATTATTATTATTTTTTTAATGCAATGTTATTGTTTTTGAATTAATTACCTACCGCATTTTGTTGATAGCATTTTTTCCAATTTTATAAAAGTTTAAACTGTTTTGATTGTCACTATTGCCTAACTTATCAATAAAACAACAATAAAATCAGTATTTTAATTTAATTGCAAACAAATACCTATTTATTATTTGATATCATTATCAGTACAAACGTATCATTACAGTTTTCACTGTTATCATTACCAGAGCCTCGAAAATCATTACCAGCTAAAAAAAAAATTTAAAGCCGTTTTACTTCAAAGTTTTTCGGTACAATTTGCTATAAATTCGCCAAAATTTAAAGAAATGTGCCCTTTTTATATGTACGCGACTAATTTTGAAATTTCAAAAATTCTCTCATTTAGGCCATATTTGCACGAAATGACGGAAGTGCCCTTATATTTGTACTTCAAATCGCCTGTAACTTTATATTTTTAAATATAAAAACTAACCTAACAGTTACAATGTGGTCAGAATAGAAAAAAATCACATATTGTTTGATTCTTCCAATATTCCTTTATTTATTACTAGTTAAATAAGATAATGTTGTTAACCAATTTCAAATTCGATATTTAGGTTTTTTTTACAGCTTAGCTAATGTGAACTGGTGAATTATACTCATAGTTATCACTAATACTTAAAATAATAAATCAATTAGAAGAAAGAAACAATATGAGAGCCGAGAACGTATGCGCGTGCGTGTACGAGTACCTACTGTAACACTGTTTTTTCTCACTGATTTTAAGTACTATTAAAGACATTTTTTATTCATATTGATTAAAATCACTTTTACAATTGTATCTCGCATTGGTTATGTTTACGTCGAATTGTTACTTTGACATTGACAATTTTAATAGATGACATGGACAGTTCCATAGAGTGGACCGCTAATCATGATCCTAACACCATTATCTATGGCGCAAATTAAGCAACCAAGTCTAGCCAAGCGTCGTCTACAAAGATAGTATTTTAATCAGTAATCCCACACACTCCCCCTAAAAAAATATTAAAATATTATAATGTCACAATTAGTAGTTTAAAAGAATAGTCTTATGTCAATGAAAAGTTAAATCGCAATTGATCATCATAAGTGTAGTCGTTTAACCTTATTTTTATTATTCCTCAGGCAAATGTTTGTCTGTGGCAATTGAGTCTGTAAACTAGACCTAGCTGTGAGGACTAATAAAGAAATATTAATCCTTCTACAGATTAACATAGTCAGGCTAGATTGCTCGGCTAGCATAGGTTGTGTCCTTTGCCTAACAAAAAAAATTAAAAACTTAATAAAAAAAAAAAGATACACACTAGTCTGTGGCAGTGATTAGCGGATATTATTTGGTTTTGGATCAATAGCTGTGATCAATAACTATTCACTGTTCTAATTTAAATAATTGAAAATACTGTATTCGGCTGTTGAGGCCGAGCTCTGCTACAAAAGAGAAGTTGTCTATATATAGACTGACGAAATAGATCTACTTTCACCGAATATAAATTAGAGAAAAAAAGACAATCATCCCGAAAGAAAGGTACCTAATTTTCATAATTCTTTCTTTTATTATATATTTAGAGTTTTTAACTGAGATTCATTATACATTTCATATACCTAAAACATCGTTCTAGAACATTTCCTGAATATCCGTTGAGTGTGGGTAGAGAAAATAACTGTGGTAAATTGATATAACAAATTTGGTCTTTTACAATAAAATATTGATTAATCATCATAGTATGCCTGGTGGGAAACCAATATTTATGCAATTAAATCCATTAACTACCTCTCATAACCGTTACATACATGGGGATTTAAATGAAACAAATTAATATTTTAACCAGATCAAATCTTGTAATATTCTAGAATCAATAGTATCTTCATGTTTGTTTTCATTTTCTACATCACACTCTTCGCTTTTGAAAGTTAATAAATAGTAAAGTAAATGCCAAGAGAGTTGTTATTTGAAATGATTCATGTCATCTTCAGGGAACTATATTTGGGCTGAACATTAACCCTCGTCACCCAGGGACTTCAAGTGACCCAGCTGCATTAAATAGACCGCTGATCTACCTTAAACTCTAATTGAAGACGGCGACTTGGTAAGCCAAGGACAGAGAGTAAACTAACCCAAACACGGCCATCTAACCACGGTTACCAGTTGCCTGGACCAGTTCCAAAAGGACTCCTGAAGGACTACCGAATACTGATTTCTTTTTGTCCTCGGAATACCGTCTTTTAATCTTTTACATTATAAATTTCAACTTAAAACCAATATCGATCAAACGGACCTATAAACCCTGCCTGTACCTATATTAATTTAAGTTCTTTTATATTTTTAAGTCATCTATGTATATGAATTGATAGAATTGACAGTAATATTGTTGCCTAGTAAACATTAGTGAATTGAATTTTGTTTAAACTCCATTTGAAATAAAGATTTTGTACTCATACTTCTAGTGATTTATTGGTATAAAATATGTTGCATAGTAAACATTTGTAATTGAATTTTGTTTAAACTCCATGTGAAATGAAGATTTTGTACTTATATTTCTAGTGATTTATTTGTATAAAATATTGTTGCATAGTAAACATTAGTGAATTGAATTTTGTTTAAACTCCATGTGAAATGAAGATTTTGTACTTATATTTCTAGTGATTTATTTGTATAAAATATTGTTGCATAGTAAACATTAGTGAATTGAATTTTGTGTAAATCCCATGTGAAATGAAGATTTTGTACTTCTATTTCTAGTGATTTATTTGTATAAAAGTATTGTTGCAAAGTAAACATTATTGAATTTAATTCTGTTTGAATTCCCTGTGGAATAAAGATCTTGTACTCAAACTTTAGTGATTTATTTGTAAAAATCCAACTATTTCATAAAATAAATAAAAATACATTACACTACATATATACGCCGGCGATACCTCGTTAGTGGCGCGCCAGCGCACGACAAATGTGACGGCCTTATTTACAGCGCGAAACTAAAATAACAAGCATTAAGGATGGCAATCATCTCATCATGGACATTTTAATAATATGGATTAACTATCTCTATTTGCAAGTTGAAAATTTCATGAGATTCGTGATAATTATGCTGGAACAGGCTAGATTTTTGAAATTCGGATTACGTCTTTCATTATTATCTGATTAGTTATAGTTGTAAATATAGTATATATTTTTTAGCATTGAAAGAGGCCCTAACTTGGCATACATTATAGTCATTATCTCCACCCATATAGACTCCTTAATGAGGAGCATGACTCTTAAATGTCGCAAGTCCTATCGGATCCTTGGTTATAAACCAAGTTGGGTCATTAAAGACTTCGTCAACTACGCAATTTCATCACAGATTTATGCACGATATCTGACGATATTTTCCTTTCTCCATATTGACACTGATTAAACCTGCATTGGATTTTTTAAATTCATTTTGCCTAAATTTTACATGTAGAGTAGTTTCATTATAGAGAACAGTTAAACCAGAGATTCTATATTTTTCTAACGTTTTTAAATATTTATAATTAAAGAATTTGTCCGTAAATGTATTAATATTAATTATTGACATCAAGTAAATGTGTCTATGAAACTTTATTTCTATGATTTGTTGCATAGTAGCATCCCTAATTACTGCAATTTTGGTATAATTACTTTACCATTGGACATCGTATAATATATACCACTCACTGAATTGAGTCTGTGGCGCCCAGATTGGCAATTGAAATAATCTGCGCCAGCGCATTGTGAGTGCGGTCCCAATTTTAAATGGATTACAGTTTCAATTAGCTTTGGCATACATTGAATTAAGATGGATCTTTATGTATGTATGTTAAAATAATTAAAATTGGTTTAGATTGCTGAATCTATTTTCAGTTTTAATTGAAACTTTACAAGGTTGGCGAATAAAATAATAGCTAGTCACTATTAGTATCTTATAATATCTACTGTCAAAAGCTTTTAATAATCAAATTTTGTATTATGATATAGTCCCTTATTACTTTTAAAGTATTTTGTGGTTTTATCATGAATTAAAATGATAAACTTTGTTTACTAAGGCTCAACGTGGGTGTGTTATATCTTCAATGTAAACATGTTTTACAAGCTTTTATTTAATTTAAAATGTATGTATGTTTGTATGTTCGGGTCAAATCTTACAACTCAATTTTAAGGCACCTGCCCTCAACCGATTGAGCCGAAATTTTGTACACACGTTAAGTTTAGATGACAATGCATTATTGACTATGTGAAGTCATTCTAAATCCAACATGGCGGCGTACCCAAGATGGCGGACCAATTATTTTTAATGCACTCCTACAATATGGGTATCATATAAAAGGGCTTACGAAGAATAACTAGTAAAATAATGTGACGTCACTCTTAATCCAATATGGCGGATAATTTACTTTTATTCGTTCCTACAATATGGGTAGCGAATGAAAGGGCTTGCCAAGAATAACTAGAAAAACTAAAAAGTATAAAATAAAATAATGAAGGTATAAAAAATTCTTATAAAAACCTTTTATTAAAATTCACATAAAAGAAAAAAAATCTTTTACTCTAAAACTTTTACTGTTAACTTATAACGTCATTTCAAATTTAACACATTTGACATAATTTATATGTTATAAAAGCTCGTCGCGAGTTTTAACTACTCGAATTACTTTCTTAGTTTAAAAATTTTAATAGGCAGTAATTATTAAATAATTAGTTTTTTTTTTATTTTTAGCGCATTTAAATAAAAGCTTGTTTATAAAGAATTTTTTTTTCCAAATTTTTTAACTGTTAATTTTTTTTCATCAGATTTCATTTAAATAGCAAAGTTTGGCACTAATAGTTACTATAAGGAGTAACAACTCAATTAAACACTAAAGCGTAACTTTTCGAAATACTTAACGTAAATTAATGTTAATAGTTATTATTTGGATTTTGATATGTATTCACACTTACTCGTAAATTGAAGACACACTAAAATTGAAATCAGAGGTAGAAGAAGAGGTAGAGGTAGAAGAGTGTGGGCTTTTAGTTCAAAGCCGATAAGGTCCCAGATCCCTTCTACCCTACCAATGACTGTAGGTAGTGTTTAGTTGGTAGGCTAGCCTTTTGCTAGAGTCCAAAATAATCACCCGCCGTAGACCGGTAGCGGGTGAGACCTGGTGTAAGGTCGTCTGAGCACGAGCGGGTTATTAAGAAGAGTATAATAGTAGGATCCATTCAAGCCGTAGGGCCCTTATGGCCAAGGCTAGGCTGAGTTTAGTCCGTAGGTCACGTGGCTGGACCGTTCCGGTAGCGTGGAGTTTGACATAACCTCCGTGACACTTGCCGTTGCGGGGGTATACTGGGTACGTTTCGTGCTCCTTGTGAGGATTCTCAGCCTTCCTCTCCCGAGGAAAAAAAAACAATAGTAGGGCACCTTTATGCGGATTCACTACCATCCCCCATGGGAAAAAATATATAAAAATGGGATTGCAGTTGCAACACTAGCATTACATTTGCACTACGAATGTGAATCTGTCTCAAGGTGAACGTCTGAAGTGTAATATGATGCTGTCTATAAGTAAAGATATTTTTTACGATTGAGTACGAGTATGTACTTCACACAAATCGCACATCATTATACGTCCGAAGTAAGACAGCAATGAAAACTTTAAATGCTATTAGTTTGCTAAATTACTAAATGTTTCAGATAACTATTCGTGTAATAGATCATCAAACTATTTTTATATTTTGAAAAAAAACTCTATATTTTACAGTACTCCACATGAGATCTGCAGAAAAGCCCACATGCTGTTAGATACATACAGAGATAAGTGTAAACATATTTCTTGTATAGAAATCTGAGCTAGTCATAAATTTGTAGCCGTTTATCAGCTATAGGGATCTATCTGTAAGACGATCTGGCGAGTGGGTGATGGATGCGTACAACACCGACGCCTGTTACCAATTTGTTTCAATCAGTTAGAGCTATACAAAAATATATTTGACGGTGTCTTGTTGCAAAATAATGAAAGATGCCATCAATGTTCTTCAATTAAAGACTATGAAGAAATTAGATAATAAATAAAAAGCGACAAGTAACGTGTATTGATAAATGTTACTTGAAATATATGCTAGTAAGTTTTAACCTATCATAATTTTATTAATGTTCTGTCTTTTCTTATATGCTAAAGAAAATAAACTCTTAAGCAAAACTTATAAGCTGGGTGGTAGGTTATGAATATCCTAGTAATCGTAGGTTGCTTGTAATAATTATAAATTAATTCAGTATACGTACTTTTAAAATGTGTAAAGAAATGCTTATGTGAAATTCATACTTCGATTGCCTTTACTTTATTTATTTTTATGCACATACTACTTTCTACTGTAGTACTAATTTAAAAAGTATAATTTATTTTTGTGAACTTCCTATCAGCATCAATTAAAGAAATACTACACTTAGATATTTAAAGTATATACTTTATTTATTTTTATGGAAGCCATAACCGACGCATGACTCCCACGTAACAACCGAGCTTTATTCAAAGTATAATTTTATT
This sequence comes from Scirpophaga incertulas, assembly GCA_036419045.1. Lineage (NCBI taxonomy): Eukaryota > Metazoa > Arthropoda > Insecta > Lepidoptera > Crambidae > Scirpophaga > Scirpophaga incertulas. The sequence goes on along the minus strand of CM071629.1, from coordinate 22,284,838 downwards.
CAAAGACATAGAGTATTAATCTATGGTCTCCACAGGTAATAAATATGAAGAGTGGGTGCCGAGCATTGTATGCACATGGCCGGGCGGCGCTCGCGCACCGAGACAATGACGGAAAACAAACAAGCCTTAGCCGCTGCTTCGTCATGTTTTAGTTTCGTCGTTTTGTACTATCGGTGCTACAAAAGTATGGAGTGGACATGGCATAAGCTATGCTTATAGCTTAGTTAGCTGTATGTAAGCTGTAAGTATTATGCACTATGTAGCGCATTTCTCTGTTGGATTTATAAATATGGACGTACCTAAGCTATATCCTACTTGCTGGCTTGGTAGTCTACAATATAGCCGCGGTCTCATCAACAATAACAAATTACAGTCACAAACCCGCTGTTTCACAAAACTGATAACATGCTAGAAAATTGATTTATTATATTAGTAGAAAATATAGACCGGGTCTCTTTAATATTTTAACCACAGCCTTCAGAAAACCTAAGTTTTCATAATTACGAAAAAATACAATCCACAAGCTGCTAAACCAGTACGCTAAATTGATAGATTATTAAAATCAATTTTAATATGTTTGGATTAGGAAATGTTAATAATCAGTGTCAACAATAGGACATATTGAAAAAATAAAGAATAAGTAATTCGATGTTGAAACAAATAAGCAACTGTACGGTACTAATTTAATATGGAGTTGGTATATGTAGGTAAATGTACCTTCTCTATGAAATACATTATTATTATTAATAACGATAAAAACTAACGAAACTAATTATCAAAGATATAAAAATAAAATATATGATACTAAAGTAATATTTAATCCAATTCACATGGTATTTAATTGTATCAATATAATATTTATATTAACTTGATAAATATCTCCAACGAAATGGACACTAAAATTTTTATGTGTGGACCATAACACGCCTGCCCACTCCACATATTGTTCCCACCCACGTCTATTAGTAATAATGCGTTCGTCAGTCTGCCTGTCACACTCGTTAATTCTTTAACCGTCTAATTGCGCTCTAATATAGAGTTAAAATAGCTTTTATAGAGCAATTTGTGTGACTTTTTACACGCTTTTTATTGACTTACTCTGTCCGTTTGTTTGTCATGATCAAATCTTGTAATCGATTTTTCGACCACTTCTACTGCTCCAATCGAGCTCAAATTTTTTTTACATGTGTATTCTAGATGACAATACAATATTCAATCATTTTCGAATCATAAAAATACATAATTATGTTGTAATAAATTAAAAACTTTTTAATATGAGAATTGGTTCAATGAAGCAAACAGATAGTGTTAATGAAAGCACGGTTACAATTTATATTAGGTTAGTAAAAGCACGGTTGTGTGTTGTAATGGTTTGGGCACGCGTCAATAGATGGCGGTGATTGTGTTCTGCATCTCGGTGGCATCGTAATTGTTGTCTCTATATAAATAGGGCTTTGAAATAGTTTGAAATTGTGGATCGTCTGCTGTACACCTGCGTTCGAGTTGTTTTTGCTACTATCTCTCAACTGCGCGTACAGTAACCCTCCAGGCCGATCTTCCGTCTTTGGGACCCTCCCGTGTGGCGAAGGCCGGACGGGAGACCTGAGACGTCGAGGGTCGGTCACCCTGCTATTACATGCAATTAACATCTACCCGCCGCTTCAACATTTCTTCCTGAAGTCTTGAAGGATGTCGAAGCCGCCGCCGCCTAAGCCACCGCGCCCTCGAGACGTGGCTCAGGGCTCTCCAATGCCATTCACGCCTACCCATGAGGGGGGAGAGGAAGGATGCTTCACGCCGCCTGCATCTCTGGAATTTCGCCGAACGGGGTCACAGGCGAAACTGTTCCAGACTCCGACGCCGACACGTTTATCACGTGCTGGAACCCCCGCATCATCGCCGGCCGCATCCCGGGAGCACTCACCGCAGCTGCCCCAATTGACTGCCCAAACATCATTTTCCGACTCGGAATCTACCCTCCGAGAAGGAAAATTTATTCTGCAACCACCGCCAACCAAAAATGTTGGAAAAACAAAAACGCCGCCTACCTACGCGGAATCGACAGCCAAGCCGTTAGAGTTTGCAGCTAGAGACCCGCACAGGAAACAAAAAGCCACCATCGCCCGCGCACAGCCAACTGCGCCCTTGCCCGACTCCCCGGGCACGACACGCACTTACTCGCCTAAGGGACTGCGCCAGGCGACACCACCATTCCCGAAGCCGCAGAAGCGTCCGCAACTGAGCAGCGACGAAGAGGACACTCTAGCTAACCCTACCTCCAAGCAGAGGATAGCAAGTAGCCCTACGCCGCCAAAACAGCAGCACGAGAGGAGCTCACTTACGCCTACCCTCCAAACAAAAAAGAGCATACCCACATCTACTCTCCAACAAAAAAGGAGCTCATCCACGCCTACCCTCAATCAGGCAGATAACAGCAAGAGTCACCATGACGAAGCACAAAATCCGCAAAATCAGGATGACTTGCGGAAAAAAGAAATGCAATCCTACCCACCACTTATTGTGGAATGTTTACCGGATTGGCATATACATTTCCGCGCCCTGAAAGCCAAGATTGGCCAACCCCCGAACGCCCGTCCTTTCAGACAGGGCATACGGTTTATGCCCAGGACTGAACAAGAGTTCCGTATCGTTCAACGATACCTGACTGAACTCGAGAAAACTGAAAAACTCTCGTGGTTCAGTTATTCACTGCCGGCTGACCGGAATTTAAAAATTGCCATCCGCGGCCTTCCTGTAAACACGCAGCCGCAAGTAATAATGGACAGCTTTTTCGAAGAACATGGCATCGTCTGCGAACATGTCAAACTGATTAACGCCAAACAGAGCAGTAAAGGATGCGTCTTCTTTGCGCAGATACGACGCACTGCCAATATCACGCCGAGGATCTATAACATCACCTCATTATACGACATGTTTACAGTCAGAATCGAGGCTTGGCGGGGGAAGAAAGGACCGGCACAATGCCATCGGTGCCAGTCCTTCAGGCACTCCTCCGCCAATTGTCACCGGCCACAGGCTTGCGTGCGATGTGGAGGTCCACACGCTGCGCGCGACTGCCCAAGGCCGAGAGAAGACCCGCCGACTTGCGCCAACTGCCTGGGCGAGCACCCGGCGAATAGCTTTGCCTGCCCGGTCTACAAGAGGGAGGCGCGAAATAGAAAAGCCGGTACCGTGGCCAGAACCGCCGCCACGGTAAAATCTTCTGCACCCCCTCCCACCATCAACCTGGTCGGGGAGGACGAACCTACAGCCCAAGCGTCGCTGATGGCCGCGGCGAACGACGGGCAGAGACGTCCCTCTAAACGAAGAGGCAACAAGAAGAGGAAGACTCAGCCTCAGCCTCAACCTGTTGCTCCTTCCACCATGACTGCTGCCACCAAAATTAAGAAAAGCCGACCTACACCAGCCACTTCAACCGAGCAACTGGTTGAAGTCGACGTGGCTACTAGACCCAGGAAGACCAGACCGGTACCGGCTCCGCGAGACCGTACCGCCGAGAATACCGTACCAACCGTTCCAACCGCACCGCAGGTGGTCGCCGCCCTCCCAGGAGGGACGAAGGCGAAGCCGCGCGTGGCGGTACAAGAACAAAGAAACGACCAGCACAACATCGCTCAATGCTTGCAGATCCTCCTGCAAGTATTCGGCAATGTGCTGGCGGCCGTCGCGGCTGGACAGAACCCGGTCCCCGCCATAGTCGCTGGACTAAGCGATATCATCCAATATTATGGATAAGCCGCTACTTACCATCATACATTGGAACGCCGGGGGCCTAAACGACACCAAGAAGGTACTCCTGAAACAGATTATCGCAGAGTACAGGGCAGATATAGCCCTGATAAGCGAAACTCATCTAAAACCACAGATGGTGATGAAATTCGCAGGATACCAGGTATATAGACAAGATGAGCAATCACCGCGCGGACAGGCTTACAGAGGGCTAGCTGTCTTAGTTAAAAATAGGATTGTGCATCAACAGCTGCCAACAATACAACTCTCCACCTCCTACGGCCTAGGAGTGGAGATTGCCACTACCACCGGTAATACGAGAGTATATGCTTTCTACAAACCACCCAACCAACCGATCGATGTGGAGGACATCACGAAGCTACTTGACTCGCCGGCAGCTACCATCATTGCCGGCGACTTCAACTCCAAGAACATCTTATGGAACTCTTCAACCACATGCACAAGTGGGAGGTTGCTGATGGCACATGCCGAAGCTCAAGGGTACTCGGTACTAGGCCCTGAAGTCCCTACCCACTACCCATACGTCGCCACTCACCTCCCAGACGTCATCGACCTGGTCGTAGCAGCTAGACTAGACTAGACCAAACATGCTGACACAAACTGTGTTACATGACCATCTCCTCTCAGACCACCAGCCGATCCTACTGAGGTACCACCCACCTGTGCGGGTAGAACTACCTATCCGCAAGCGCAGAGTAAACTGGGACATGTACAGCAGTATACTAGCCAAAGAATGCCACACCGCACCTATGAACACCAGCGATGATGTCGAAGACCTAGCGCAGAAGCTACAAGCACAGTTTACCAATGCCCTCCAAACATCACAACTGCCTGCATCACAGCGACCGCGCCAATACTTACCTACAAGAGTACAGAGGCTCATAGAACAGAAGAGAAAGCTACGCCGTACATGGCAGATCACTCGATGCCCTGTGCTCTTGCAACAGCTCAATGCCCTGGTATCCAAAATACGGACGGAGCTACAGAACTTCCACAGCGATGCCTGGCTCAACGCAATTGACACCGCGGCAGACGATTACAACAACCTCCATCGCCTGTGCCGCACGCTGACCAGGAAACCAATGCCCGTCCGTCCATTGAAGGCCCCCGACGGAACATATATGTATAGCCCAGCCGACCGAGCGAAAATACACGCGGATTACCTCGAGCAAGTCTTCACTCCAAACGAAGACATCGACACCGACCACACCCTGGAGGTACAGAGATACCTCCAGGAGTACTTTGAAGCACCCAGAACAGCCGAACAACCAGAGGAGCACATATACTTCTCCCCTGGCCAGGTGACCAGCATGCTAAGAAAGTGCCCATCACGTAAGGCACCTGGGCCTGATGGACTACCAAACGAGGCGCTCAAGCACTTACCATCCAGAGCCATCGCGTCCCTTACCCGGCTATTCAACGGCATCCTACGCACGGGCCACTTCCCCTCATGCTGGAAGGAGGGAAGGGTCATCACATTACCTAAGCCACGGAAGAATACAACAGCTGCTTCCAGCTACAGGCCGATCACCCTCTTGAACACCACCTCAAAAGTTTTTGAGAAGTTGCTGCTCACAGTCCTGCAACAGCACGTAGCACCGAGGCCAGAGCAGTTCGGCTTTCGACAGGAGCACTCGACGACACTACAACTGACGCGAGTGCTTCACCACATAACGACGGCCAAGAACAAGAAAGAGTCCCCCGTTGCTGTGCTCCTGGACGTAGAGAAAGCATTTGATCGGGTGTGGCATGAGGGCTTACTGTATAAGTTGGCCACTTCTACTACTCCACGACGAGTAGTCAAGATAGTGGCCTCTTATTTGCAGGAACGCCACTTCCGAGTGGCGGTGGAGAACACAGTGTCCACCTCACGCCCGATCAGAGCCGGAGTCCCGCAGGGCAGCTGCCTCGGACCTATACTCTACGTCCACTACACGAATGACATCCCCGTGGCCCCAGGAGTACAGCTGGCCTTATACGCAGACGACGCCGCTTACCTCACCTCATCCATTAGACCCGCGATGGCAGTGAAGAGGATGCAGGCCCAACTCGACGCCCTACCTGAGTGGATCACCAAATGGCGGCTGACCATCAACATACCCAAGACACAGGCCATCTTGTTTAGCGGTACCAGAAGTCCACCAACACTAAAGCTGCTTGGCTCGACAGTACCCTGGCTCAAAAAAGTCACGTACCTGGGCGTGGTCATCGACCGGTACTTGAATATGGGCCATCAAGCAGACCACGCAGCCAATAACACCAAGGTGGCCCGAGCAGCCCTGAGGCCTATTTTATCATCGAACCTGCCACTCCGACAAAAACTATACATATATAAGGCATATGTCCGGAGTAGGCTTACCTACGCTGCCCCAGCATGGCTTGCCCTCGCGAAGAAGAGAGCGAGGAAGAAACTTGAGATCCAGCAGAACCTCACACTCCGCACAATACTCAAGGCTCCAAGATATGTGCGGAATGATGTGATCAGGAGAGACCTCAAAATCAAGACGGTCACTGAATACGCCAAGGAGCTGGCCACAAATATGTATGAGCGGGCGGCCAGGTCGGCCCACCCATACATCCGCGATATAGCCCCACACCACGCCCGGCCACCTGAGGGCTGGAAGCGAAGCCTACCTAGGGATTTAATCAACTACCAGGAAGAGCAAGATTAACCCTCAAATAAATTAATGATGCCAATAAATGCCTAGAAAAGGCATGCCTAGTGACCCACCCGTCGTAGCGGGTGGCGAATGATGCCACCGAGAGGGACTAACCAGTCCCGTACGGTTACCCCGACTCCCACATAGGGGGTCGAGACGAATGTTGCGAGGTTGAAATTGTCCATATCACTGTATTTGTTTTACACTGATCGTGGATCCGTGGTGAAGAACGGATCTTCAAGGAATAGGGTGTGTGTGTTTGTGTAAGCAAAATAAAGTTGTGAACAACATCACCCGCGGTTTTAATCTGTCCATATCGGACAGATCCAGACTCCTTCGACCAATCGGAGGAGGCGCACTACGTGCTGTGCGACAGAAGATTCAACAGATAGAATTTGATATAATGCATATGTTTAATTCTAATACTACATTTTCTGAACAATTATGTACATTTCTTTATGTTTGTTATAATAATCACGAGACTAAAAAGTAGTAAATAAAAAAAAATTAAAAAAAACTTTTTAAAAAACACGCTTTACGCAAAGACTAAAAAACGTTTGAAAAAACTTTTGTTTGTTATAAAGACTAAAAAACATTTGATCTAAAAAGTAGTAAATAAAAAAAAATTAAAAAAAACTTTTTAAAAAACACGCTTTTATTAAAAAGACTAAAAACCGATCTAAAAACTTGAAAATAAAAATAAAGTCACGCTTTTAGAAAATTTGGGTACATATCAAGAAAAATTTCTGATGACAAAAAGAAATGTAACTCAAAAATTTGTCTATAAAATTTAGCAAATTAGTCCAAGAACTCAATGACTATAAAAGCGTGGGGTGTAAATGTTAAGACCATTAAATGAGTAATGTTTAATTTTGAACACCCCACGCTTTTATAGTCATTGAGTTCTTGGACTAATTTGCTAAATTTTATAGACAAATTTTTGAGTTACATTTCTTTTTGTCATCAGAAATTTTTCTTGATATGTACCAAATTTTCTAAAAGCGTGACTTTATTTTTATTTTCAAGTTTTTAGATCGGTTTTTAGTCTTTTTAATAAAAGCGTGTTTTTTTTAAAAAGTTTTTTTTTAATTTTTTTTTATTATGAGTTCAGATACATTTATTGATAGCAAGTACAAGCAACAATCAGATATAAAATATACAACAGTAATTTTAGTATGCATTAGTAGTATGCAGTGGTTACCTAACCACTGCATACACCTACCTACCCAGACGTAATTATTCATATATAATTTAGTTTTAATAAATCTGAATTCATGGATTGAACATTTATGCGTTTCGATGTATGTTCACGGGCGAACTACAGGCGACTAACCAAGACAATGATAAACTCTGGTATTCTATAAGGGATATCAAAGCTCATTTTAATGCCCCCTTTCCTAACGTTATTTAAATAAGTAAATAAATACTTTCATATATTTATGGTATTCCATAAATATATAGCTTTACGTTGTATTACGTACATACTATTTGAACATTAATATAATATTCCACTTTCTTACCTCAATTTTTCATGATATATTGATTATATATTGATAAAATAAGTGAATCACTTGAGAATTATTGTACCTATGTGAATAGAAATTACTTTTTATTTATCTTGTGGATCTATATATATCACCTATATGCTATATGTTTGTCACGATTCATGGCATTTCTTAAGGGTTGTCGCATAGTACTACATACTCGCAAACAAAATCAAATGCTAAGGAAATTATTAAATTTTGCATGAAGCAGTGTCATAGAGCACAAATATAGGAAAACATCTGAAACCGTAAAATATTTATATGTCACAAACAAATCAAATTTGCGTGCGAGTCAATTCGCTGCATTTTTTATCTATTTATTATTGATTACTCCGAGGTCTCTTGACCTTTATAACTCTTAGTTAAAATTGAATGACTATATTTTTACTCTTTAATTTTCTCATCTCACATATACTTTTGTTATTATTTATGTGCTTTTTTTAAAATTATAATAAAACAAAATAACAATTTCAATACTTGCAGTATAGAATTTACTAATTACTTTATTTATTTAAGCTTCATATACAATAGCGAACATAATGCCTTAGGTGTTTTCTACCAGTCAACTTCTTCAGGTGATGCAGAAATATAAGAAGATATAAAGAGACAGGTGTTCATAAGACTTATACACAGAAGATACTGATATAAATCCTAATACATACATAAAACATAATACACTACTACATAATAACCTAATATAACATTTTATAACCTAAGACTTCCCTCTAAGAAAAGTTTGTGAAATTTATTTTTTACTTTATTTTGTACTTAAATATGATTAAAATATTAATGTGCGCCATTTGCACGGATTAGTATCTCTCTTAGCTATAGTTATATCAAGTATATATTATACAACATTAAATATTTGCCTATAGTAATCCGTGACCAAACGGAATACAATTTTTGATGTTAGGAACCAAACAGGCGACCCACGCGTAAAATATTTTCATAAGTTAAAACTAAAAACAAACTCAATGCTGTATAATTTTGTATATATAATAGTTTATAATATATCAAGTTCTTACTCATCGAATTAGATGTGAGATGCTCTTATAGAATAGTTCGGGACAGATGTACCAAAACCGTCAAGGTACGGAGACGGAAATATCTCATGCATAATGCAGCAATCCGCGCTGCCCAGGATAATCGCGTTCGATACTGTTTGTTAGTCAAATAAGCCATTGTACAAGTTAACAAACTTATTTTGAAGGGTGCATAGATTAGCCTAAGAAATATAGAATACATTCGACCTGCCTTTGATGTTCCGAACAAACTTCTATTTTGTTTAAATTTAAATATATATTTTGGTACGACGGACGGACGACGGAAAGACAAAATTATTATTTGCATGATTTACTTTTTTAGATGTACTTGTGTAATGTTGTTGTGTGTTGATAGAACTTTCGCGTATTACTTAATCAATTAGTTAGTGTGGGCGTGACAAGCTACATGAAAGATATATTTTTGAGTTCTAGAGGAAAGATGTGGAACTTGAAAATACCTACAAAAAAGTCAACGACAGTATACGTCTAACTTTTATATTTACGTTAAAAGTAGATTTTTTAATATTAGTATAGATTATTTAATTTTTAATATTAATAAAATAATTTCAATCATAAGGTCATGTATTACCAAAAATTATGAATCTTTATGAAAATAAGTAAACTCATCGTCTTAAGTGTGAAGGCCAAAGTAGCGGACGGCGCGCGATGGCTTCGGGTTTATTTCGGTTCGCGTTCGTGCTCGCTTCGGGGATTATTAATATTATGCCCAACGAAGTCGGCACGGGTCAGCTAGTATCACTATAAAGAAAAAAATCCAAATCCTTAGTTTCACAAAAAAAAAATAGACGGAGTTGTTATAAAACAAATAAATTTTTAGGCTCTCATAGTGTACATCCTGTTGAGCAATAATCACGAAATTTTGTATGAAGGAATGTCATATTGCACAAGTGATTAATAAAATCCGTAAATTCGGTAATTCACAAAAAACTGCAAATATAATTTATTTGCGGATATTTTATGTGAGAGTGCAACTTTTACTTAAGCTGGATTTTTCACATCATATATGACCATTATCTTTGAGATCGCCCGTTGGTAAGCATCATCTATTATTATTTAATCGAAAACGCATTAGGAAGGTTTATGAAAGTTTACGTTGGTAATGTAATGTAATTAAGCCATTTCTTATTTAATTCAAAACTGCTTTCAGAACTACTCGAATGCTATTAACGCAACCCTTGACCACATACCGTAACCGTAAAGCTAGACTCTAACTACTAATAGCCTTCAGCCGCACATAATTTGGCGCGTGCAAAGAAAACTTGTAATTTATACGTAAGGCGCATTACCCCAATTGCCCACCATACTTCACATGCTTGGCAAATTCAGTTCATTTCAACTGACTCGCAATGTGTTAAGGTTGTATTTGGAACGATCTGTATCCCCAGGAGTTACCTCTACTATTCCGATGTCCCTTCACGGTCCGGTGCACATCAGGATCGGATACTTAATTACGTGATAGTAGCTACCCATTTATGGAATAGTCACCCTTCTGTTTTGCGCAAATTGCCAACAGCATCAGTGTAGAGTACGTGCTTTTCTTTATTAAGTAATTGGACTACTGCTAAGCAATTACTACTGAATATTTTTGCTCTGTGACGGTGTTTCGGATCGTTTCATTCAAAACGGCAGCAGTAATATTGGAATGTTGAAATAGCTGTTTTCCTAACGACCGGGCAGCATGTGTCGGTTTGACAATTCAAGGGATCGAGGGTGGGCCTTAGATTTGCCAGATATCTTCCCTTTTGATTAATTTAGACCTAATGGTCGTTTGGAATTTGTAATTTAGATCTTGGACTCTCTTCGTGGGTTGCTCCTTAATGTTTGTGTTGTGTAATCCAATAGGCGGATTAAATGTAGATTAACTCCGTCGATTTATTGTACTGTAGTAGTTAAACTGGATCAATAGTAGAAATTATATTTGTAAACAAGAATAATAAGAAATGCAATCATCATACCATCAAGACGGTATTCCTCAACAAGGGTCGACATCAGTTATTCGTGTTGAAAAAAGAGCTTTTGATTATATACGAGTACAACTAAAAAAACTTGCCATTTTTTAACTTGACTCACATTTTACATATTTACAAAAATGTATAGAATAAATGTTGCTAAATTTCCTATTAAAAGAATAATAACATAAATTAACAATGAATAATTAATTACGAATAACAATAATTTGCAAAGATATATTTTAATGTACCTGAATCTTTGTTTATATATTCGATAGTTTAATGTAGCAGCTAATAGTTTTAACACCACTATTTGATGCATACATAATATAACATAATTCTTTATTGTAATTAATCGAGTTAAATATCAGGTAAAACTCATTAGTAGTCGGTTCTACATGAATGAAATTAATCTTGCAGAATTAATACCTATATATATATATTTGTAACACATTGATTCCTTACGCAAAGTCTCAAAAACTCGGGAGTCATACTTGACTCGCATTTATTCTGGAAGATCCATGTCAATGGAATTAACAAAAAAATATTTTTTGCTATGCACAACTTGAAGTGTCTCTAAGCTTTTTTACCATTAAAAACGAACTTTACACTTTTACCAAGTCTTATCCTCCCAATATTAGATTATGCCATGTATGTTGTTTAGATGTTACAGAGAAGCTTCTAAACAAACTAGAGATTTTATAAAATCTACGGATTAGTTTCATTTTCAGTATAAATAAAATACGACCATCATGGAGTCAGCCTTTGGATTTCGCTTTCACCATATATTCGGGACTGCCAAAGTATTGGATCCTTTAAGTGTCGCTTAAGGGAATACTATTTAAGTCTTGAGAATGTATCTATACTATACTTAGTATAGACACATTCTCAAGATTATACTATAACTGTTAATACTAGTATATTTATTTAAACTTTATGTGCAATGTTATACATTGGCGTACTTAATGCTTTAGGCATTTTCTACCAGTCAACAATCACTTGATGCAGAGATATAAAGAGGGTAGATGTACAAAAGACATTAAAACTGATGTTAATATATACACAGAAGATGCTTATATATAAAATTTATCAAAAAACCTAATACATACATGAAGCATATATAATACACTACTAAGAAAAGTTTGCTCAATTTATTTTTTGCTCAATTTTATAATTCAACTCAATTAAATTATAATTGCTTGACATGTTTTTGGGTTGACACAAATTCCAAATTGCTCAGACCAATTCTTTATAGCGGCAAGATCTTGGTTAATGATATGAGTGGCTTCATTAACACCATCAACTTTGATCTGAATATCAAGTTGCAAGTCATTAACATACAAGTGATATGCGCGGCGAATATGATGAGTGATAAAATTAATAAAAATTGAAAAGAGAAGTGGACATAAATTGCCACCTTGTGGTACTCCAGCTTCATATGCTCCAGTATGAAGAAAACCAGTCAGTAACGTCGTAAGAACACTTAAGGTAAGGTAGAATGAATAAGAGGATTTTATGATTCACCACATTAAACGCATTAGAAAAATCAATAATAACAAATACAATCAACACTGTCTTTCTGTCTGTCTTTATGTTCTATGTTTTATATGTATTTGTGTATATTATATGTTTGTGTGTTTTTGTATATGCAAACAAATAATAATTATTTTAATTATTATTATTTTTTTCTCTTTCATATACATAATAAATATTATATAAAGCTTCTCCACCTTCAGGCGTACTGGAAGAAATTTCAGTTGTGAAATAAGCAATACCTCTGTTCATATTGGTTTTTAATGTTGTTTCTATGTTATTCAAAACTATATGTCCAAAACTTATTAAAAATAAATATTATGATCGTGAATATCTATGTTCCGAGAAAAGGCAAAATCATAATAGTAGTAACTCCATTAGTCGTATTATAAGTAAAAGTTCTAACATATATATACGAGCTATATTTTTTAATAATATATCTTTATTGTAACCTTAGTTTTGTTTTGAAGAGTCAATACAACATGTCTTAATATTTTTGTAATTTTGTACAAAAATACGGCACTGCAAAATATGTAATTATGATTTTACATATTATGATATTACATAGAGTTTGTACAAGTTGAAACTTAACACATGTTAAGCCAGATCTATCTATATTAAAAACACATTGGTACAGGCCAAAGGTTAATAACGGCAAACGTTTCTCATTCTCGGAAGCCTGAATCGGTGTGGATTCATGAGGATCGAAATGCAATCACGAAGGATTGTGTGTAAAAGCCATTCAAGTCACATATTGTCGTTGGCAAAACTAAGAGTAGGAGCACTGCCCTATATTGTGGGGATTAGCCGGCACTAGCAAGTTGCGCGGCTTTCTGAGTAAATTTATTTTAAGGGATTTTACAGATACTTTGCCGTTGTTATGCTATAGAATATGTTGGATATAAGTCTAAATTATAAATTATTCATCGCAGCTCATATACTTCTCCACAGACGGGCACGAGCCTTTTTTTTTTAACGTAGGGAAATGCAGTTACGCATACCTCGTGCTCGGGAGCAGCACGAGGTTATGTCGGACTCTCCGCCAGATGGTAAATGCGGCCTACCGACTAAAACCCTACGGACCTCACATCTGCACCGAAAAGTGACGGGGCTACAGGAACACACAGTACACAACCGCGGCCCCGTCGGTGCGTACTCGCCGTAGCAAGCCCCTCCCCTTTGTGGGGAGCAATGCAGGTGTTCATGCACGGCTCTCGTCACCGCAATTCCCCGGCACTACGTGTCACGGGGCTGCACAATTTTTATAACGCGAGGAGGGCGTGCTTCCTCTCCACCCGCGGCCGTCTCTTGGGCGTTGGAGCCATCGGTGACCTCCATCGCTGTTTCTTCGGAGGTTTCGGGTCTTGTAGCCCGCCTTTGTCGTCTCCTGCTCACATTAGTCTTGGGGGAAGAGCATGTCTTGTCCCCAAGGCGATGATCCACTGGTTTCCCAGCCGCTGTGCAAAGGGGACATTTCGGCTTTGACGAACACGTCGCAGCTTTATGTCCCGGCTCCCCGCATCGGTAGCACAGCGTGCTCCGGTCCTCCTCCGCCCTGCAGTCACATCTCAGGTGTCCCGTGTTGAGGCACATGTAGCACCTCATTTCGCGGGCCTGAAGGGTTTTTACTGTCGCGGCAGAGCAACCCACCAGCAGTCTCTTGCTGGAGGCGACTTTTTTGGCCGCCTCTACCGGGCAACACGCCCACATTTTCCGGGCGGATTTCTCCGATCCGGACTTCATCAACTGAGCACTGGCCGATTTTCGCCAGTGCCTCTTTCACTTCTTCCGGCCTAACAGACTGATCTAAGCCCGAAATCAACAATTCCGCCGTCTTAGATGGTATCGACACCCGTGCAATGGCCGGGTCGATAACCAATTTGAGGGCTTTGGCGAGGTCAAGCGCACACCCTTCCCTGTTACTACCAGCCAGGAGTAAAACGGCCGCCCCGGTCAGGGCCCTGCGAAACCGGACTCCCTCTATGAGACGGGCACGAGCCTACCCTAACTATAATAAGGCCTTCGTCATATCACGCTAACCCAGTCTGGATTGTAAGATAAATATAGATATGATTTTCGGAAAATATAAAACACATTGGTACTTGTCAGCATCGATCCCGGGCCTCTTCAATCATCCGATTCGTAGACTAGTGCTGTGACCACAGCGCCCCTCGGACGGATTATAGATTATAATTGGTAGTTATCCTAGATATTAACTAGACTAAATAAATGAAAATATTTTTTTTGAACGAACACTTATCAAATAACGTGTGCCTTAACTAGAAAACTATGCCAAATTTACCGGCATTTCCTTTGTACGGTATTCAGCATTTTCCACGCGGCTCCAATTCATACAGTCATCACTTCAATCGAGCTCTCAGGCAGATTAAGTCTCCTTGATTGATTGTGACGACGTTTTTTTTTTGCTAGAAACCTTACTGACGATGACCTAATTGCGTCGGCTACAAGGATTGCTGACAGTGAGAAATGGACCGATTAATTCCTTCCCTTGCAATCAATTTTACTTGGATTAATTGAGCTAAGGCGTTACAGTGATTTGTGAAGGGCCAGACAACGTTCGATTTATTGAGATTCCATCCGAAAACGTGGTCACTTGCATGCAATTTTGTTATTTCTGTTAAGTATTTTTAATGTGATTAATTATTACCGTGTTATTACTGTATGTACGAGTACCAATGTTTTTATCATTGATTAGTACTTTACCGTTTTTATTTGAGAGAACAGAATAGTGTGTAAAATCAGGCTTAATATAATACAAATCTATGGAAAAAAAGCTCTAATCTATGGAAAAGAAGACTACGTTCTGCTGTTATAAAGTGGTATTGAATTTATTTAAATATATAGGTAAATATGTATACACTGTACGTGTACAGAGGACATGAATTATTGATATAACATTTTTGTTATTATAGATACAGCAACTCGTCGGGCTTTACATTGATGATATTGAGACAACTCTTACATCGCTCATAATAGCGGTTTTCCTAGTGCAAGTGCAAGTGCAAAGCTTGACGTGTTGCTGACTGTGTCTATTACATAAATTTCGCACGTGTCAATTCGTCGTCCTTTTTTCTAATAAATAATATAATATTGAATCTGTAGAATCGCATTGTTGATGTCTGAAGAAGGTGAGCTTACTTTGATAATAACTTGCATGTTGAAAGTTGAGGATAGTAGGGTAATAATTTGATATCGTGCATATATTATCGTTTGCAAAGATTTTCTGTTTTTAATATACTTGCAAAATGTACGACGGTTGTCAAATGTGAACACATAATCGTTTGTAGACAATGCTCCGAAATGAAATGCGACATTTTCTCGTCAAAGATTATCGTTGCGGGCTCGATTGCCCGAATTTTAAGCAAGCTTAATCGCTAATTTGTTATGAAACGAATCCCATTTCCAGGCGTCCGTTGTTCCGATCAAAGACCCTACTTTTCAGAAGGGTCATAAAGACGCAAACTTTCCTCGTTATAGTTAATTTTTGTTCTAAAACCCTTTGAAAACTGTTTTTAACTAGTTGGTTAGTAGTAATAAGTTTTGGAATTATTTGAGTTTACGCAATTAAATACCGATTGATTTTTTCAAACCATTCTGTAATATGAATTTCAGTCTATGTAAATAAGCAAATTAAGAACTATTCTAAAAACATTACAACATTATTTTAATAAGATCACGTTACATTGATGTACATATTTTTAAATTAGCATAACATATGACTTTACATGTAAATTAAGCAAGTAACCAGCCTTTTTAATAAGTATATTTTGAAAAATATTTTCACTTAATTATTTGTCGAATAACTTTCAAATAGTTGTCAAAAAACTATTCACATATAACAATAAAACAGTGGGCATTCAGTATTTTGAAATAATCAATTGAGAATTTTATGAAACTCATCACAATGTGTATGGACCATGCTTTTTTTCATAGTTTATTTACAATAGTTGAGCGATTAGTGGCGATGATGTTGTATATGCACGGTGATTGACTGTTTAATTTTATTCTACATTATATTATATCCATATAAAAATGCTCATGTCCTCTTCTTAACTACGAGTATATAATGTAGTAGCAAAAAAATCTGCAGTATATGCTACGACTTGAATATAAATTATCAGCATTAAGATGAATTACGTTCTGAAGTTATTGCGTTATCAAAAAAAAAACTTTCACTGATCTATATTGCAAACTAGGTCTGAGCTCCCTGACTCAATAATTTCCTTTGTGGAGTCTTTTCACTTTAGAACTTCATTGATTAAACTCGAGTGTGAATACGGTCCAATGCCGGCCACGTTCATTAGGTGCCTCTGACACTTTTTTTCGTCTAACAGCAGCCGTGAAAATCTTTTAATTGAACTTTTTGCATTTGTTGAATTATTGCAAACGTAAAAAGTACTTTTATTATTTTCGATGTCTGAGTTTAACTACAGTTCAGTATTAGAATTAGTTTTCGTTTTAGTTTACTATAACTATAGTATGTGTGTGTTCTACATAGGTTCAGTAGTCAAACAATTATCTTTTTCTATCATTTTTGTTAAAACGTAATTAATGTGTATGTTATTCATTATAGTGTATGTACGAAATGTCGGATATTTTGTAGAATTTTGTTTGGAGTATAAAAATATGATATTATTTAGGAGTTATGGGATGGGATAAAATAAAATTTTTATTTGCTGACAAAGAGTAAGAAAAAATATAGTTTGCTTAAATTTTCACATTTTCCCTGGCGTTTAACGCGTTAAATACAGTCATTTCTGATATTGTTCTTGAACGATACTAATGAGTCGTCACATCAGTAAACTCGTTGAACACGTCATCTAGCGAACACTGGTAAATTACATCTTTAGCAGTGACAAAGCTCTTACGCGCATTGTTGGTTGGCTACTGTTCGTTTATATACCCATCAGCAGTTCGCTCGCGACAAACCAAGAGTCCATTAAGCTAGCTATTGTCCCTGCACTCAATGCATGATTAATGGTTACACTCGTATAAAACATATTCATTCGTGGGAACGCTTCCGTCTTCACCCGATTACAATACGCATTGCAAGTACCCTATCGATATTTTCCGCGGGAGGCGAAAAATGCTATGTTTACCCCCGCTCGATTAAACACGAAGGATGGGGTTTTGAAAAATCGCACTATACTCGTCAGATACGCGACACGTGCCGCAATTTTATAATAACAAGCAATATGAACCTCTATGTTCATTCAAATAAAGTTTAATATAAAGAGTATGTTCATTGACCGCGAAACTGTTCCAGCGTAACGAGGATCTGCTTTTATTAGAGACGAATAATTTATTTTAAGTATTTATTTGGTGCAGCATGTCGTATTGAATATCGTGGGATTTTTTATCATTCGATATTAGATGTTTATGCTGTCATAGTTCCCACTTATTTCACTTTGCGGTGGGCTTAGAAAGGGTTGTTCATTTAGTTTGGTTTAATAAGGAAAGTTCTAATCCCTAATTATTTCTTCAAACACTTGTACAGTAATCGGAGCAAATTGTACAAGTGGGATTCAAGGCGGGCGACCGTTATCCCATTGAATGCCAAAGTTGTATTTGCTTTGGATAAGCGTGGAGCCATTAGTATCCGGCTGCGTAGTCAAAACGGAAATTAACTTAGACCCGCGTCACTCTACACAGTTGATATGTATACAGATTCTTATTCTGCGAGTTTGATTGTTGACTTTACAAAATGTGAAATTCATTCAAACTTAACTACAAAATTAGGATTTGTATTAAAAAAAAACATTGGGATTTTTGAGCTTCAAATCTTGTTTACCGAAACAGATTTTTTTAAAGAAATTAAACCTCTGTAATAATATATGTGATTGTGATATATTAAAATTCTAAATCCATATGATATCCATGCTGATTAACATATAAATACAAGAGTTGAGTTGATGAAGACAAGGTTATAAGGTTTATCTTGGTAAAATGTGATTATGTTTATCACTCACTGGCAAAATCATTGAGTTCTCTCACCTGTTTGTTGTGATTACCACATCGCATTCTACCAGAAGCTTCCATTAATTTTTATCGTTTGGAAAACAAGGAAGCGACGTAAGCCGCACTCTAAATTATACGGACCCTATTATTTGACAGCACAACTCATAGTTCAAATTCTCATAAAGATATCAACTATAAACCCGAATCAGGAATTATGAACTTTACTTTCATGGAGTTCGTGCTATTATTCATTGCACATAGCGTGAGACATACAACTGTTAATATTGTCTATGCTGATGATTAAAATCGGAGAGTATCCATCATGCGACAAGTATTCGATACAGCTACCTATTTGAATAAAAATTCTCTGAAAATTGCCGTGATAAATTGATATCTTTTCATGTCGTATCTATGCAGTTTTATCTTTGAATATTAAGTTCATATGTTGTGTAACATAATTAATGAGGAATACTAATAACTCTAATTAGCACTATGTAGATATATATATGAATTAATTATTTTATTATTTAAAGCAACCGCTGTACTAAACGTTAAGCCAATGATTACAAAAGATTATTAATATGTAGTGCGAATTTTTCTTTGATGATATTTTCTTGGTTAATTTAAAGCTTTCTATTTGTTACTATTTGACGAAAAATATTTTCCAACAATATTTTTAAAGACATGGTATTTCGTTATATTTGAAAAATAATATTAAATAAATTTAATTTTTACTTTATTGACTTACAACTATGTACTAAACATAGTAACCAATTATTTTTAACTTAACGTTTATGGCCTTTATTATAATCACAGAATTTCAACGTTTCTCTTGTTTTGTAAGTTTGTTTAACTTTTTAGGCTATATTAGCATCGGGAAGGAGGAAGTCACCTACCGATTGACTCAGATACTCACCGGGCACGGCTGCTTCGGTGAGTATCTGTGTCGAATAAGACGGGAGGGATCGACACATTGCCACCACTGCGCATCCGACCTCGACTCGGCCCAGCACATGCTGGCGGAGTGCCCCGCATGGGCTTCCGAGCGCCGAGTCTTGGTCGCAGAGATTGGGCGAGATCTGTCTCCGCCGGCATTGATTGCGGCAATGCTGGCGGACGAGGGAGGTTGGAGGGCTGTGGCCTCCTTCTGTGAAGTAGTGATGCTCCAGAAGGAGGCCGCCGAGCGAGGTCGGGAGATGGCGGATCCCGCTCGAAGGAGGCGGCGCCGGGCTCGGTAGCAGAGCTGCGGAGCGGCCGCGGGTCACTGGCGGGCGTGAGGAAATCGAGCCCGCGGATACGGCGACCCGGGAGGGACCACGCCCCTTCCGTGGCCGGGGGCGTCGTCGGTGGTGGAGATCGGGGGAAGTATTGTAGCCTCCCCCGAGGAGGGCTCCCCTGTATCGGCGGGGGAGTGGAGGCTGGGGTTTCCTGGAAGTAGTTTGGCGTTCCCGGGGGCTCCCTACATGCCTGAGGAAGGGCATCCCTGAGGTTTTTAGTGGGTAGGCCTCCCCCTTCTGGGGAGAAGAGCCCCACATACCTAACCGCCGGCTCGCCACAGCCGGGGTATGCAACTTAATGCATTTTCCTCAGGGGAATAAAAAAAAAGGCTATATTAGCATACACAGTTAAACAAGTTTAAAAAGATATCGATACCTTTTTAAATCTAGCTTCTACGTTGTGTTCTATGTTGCTAGTATCTATATTTTGTCTAAATATCACTAAAATATATAATTTATTGTGTATAATAATGATTGTTTGAAACTTTAATAGTAATATCAATTTGAATACTATCATAATTCAATATTTGTTTAGAAATACGTATCGTCAAAAACAAGCATCCTATGTGCACAAAAGTCATATTTATTTGATTGGGAACTCTTGGGAATAGTTCATGCGTTTATATAGAGTTTATCTCTATTGTGTCTATCTATATATTGTCATGGTTACCAAACTAGGCGCCGACATGCTTAGGAAATATGTGAAATTTCAAGTTTATAATAAAAATATGAGACACGTAATTCGTTTAAAGTAGATGATACTGTTTATATGGCCAAGTGGTTTTCGGGACCCAGGTCTAAGTTTTGCATATGTTGTGGTGGTGGCAAAAAATGTACCTAATGGTCGCAAAAAAAATTAACAACGCATTTTCCCGGTAGGGGGCTCTGAAGTCTGTATTAGGAAATCGTGGTTTTCGGCAGAATCAGCATATTCTGCTGGGTTGTGTGTTTGGAGGCAAAAAATGGGTTAAGTAACACGCACAGGAAGGCGGCAAGCAAGCCGCCTGCCTGTGCGTTCGCGACCTTATACAAAAATAATCCTTATAGCATGATTCAGTATTCACGCGCAATGGCTTATTATTTGCGTTTTTCATGTATAACTTTGGTGATTCTATACCGATTTCTATGATTCTTTTTTATGGATAATGTTAACTTTTTTCATCAGAAAGCTTCGAACTACCTAAGCTATCGGGAGTTACACGTGTTATTGTGAGTCAACCATAAAAGATAGACATGTGCTGTCGTGGGATATTTTTTATATAATTATAAGCAGAACATTTCCGTCATACATGATTTCTGTGTAGCTTTAACCATTAAGGTTGCACACGCGACGGAAGCTTCAAAAATGGAGTAACTTCTTCCGTTTTCCCAACATTTCCTATCACTGCTCTGCTCCTATTAATTGTAGCGTGATAAATAGTATACTATAACCAGGTTAGAAGTATAAAAAAAATTTGTTCAAAGTTTCGTTAAAATCCATCGAGTAGTTTTTGTTTCTTTAACGGTTATACAGACAGACAGACAAAAATATTACTGATTGCATTTTTGGCATTAGTATCGATCCCTAATTACCCCCGAAAATTATTTTGGAAATATATTTCATGTACAGAATTGACCTCTCCACTGATTTATTATAAGTATTAAGATTGAGGCCTTTTCACACTTACGTTTTCACAGGAGCAACAATGTCTGTAATCTGCCTAATTATATACTATTATATGTATATACATATAATAGTATATACATATGTATATCAGGTAATTATACTGAGACATTGATGTTGTAACTAGACAAGGCTATAGATAGAATAGATAATATCCCTAGTAAACAAGTCATCAATTTAAAAATATCGTAAACGCGTGTGCGTTTACTGCTGACAATAATTACGATGTTACACCCGATTTGATCAAACGTAGCTAAAGTATTAAACTAAAGTAAAATTGTTTTTACTAAATCAAGCAACTAAAATAATTTTTAAGTGCAATAAATTTTTGTTATGATACGCCAGCTTATTATACGAAAACTAGTGGATCAGACACACTAATCTTCAATATGAACATTTCAAAACATTTTCTAGTGAAATGAAAAGAGAATCTAATCATTGGCAAATCCACTTGAACTCAATCCACGTTAAATTGTTCCAGCCATTTAGATGGACATTAGTCTACACACAAACAGAAAAATTATACAATAATATAATATAAACAAAATATTATTTAAGGAGCATAACAGTCAGATAAGCTAAGACCTGAAAACCTAATACTTTTTGAGTTAACCGACTTCAAAATGAGAGCAAAAAGTTTCGAATGACACCCCTAGTCAGTTGTTAACATAAATGTTAGGTAATGTAGATGCAATGGAGCTCAATAGATTGCTTCGTATTATTACTAGTACGCAGATTTAGGGCTGTCGATATGACTGATAAAAATTTAGTTTACTAGCTTCCTCCCGCAGCTTCGCCGGTGTGAAATTAGTTTTTGTCAATGGTCATGATTCATGGTCTTATCTTCAATTCAACCCTTATTTCACCCCCACACTGGTAAAGATTTCAAAATGCTAGAACAAACGATTTTTTTTTCTTATGACGTGATATTTGACGAACTTGCATACTAACTTTCAACTCTTATTTCACCCTCTAGCTGGTCAAAATTTCAAAAATGCTAGATCAAATGTTTATTAATTTCTTATCAAGTGCTTAAATATAAAATTTCAAGGTTTTATCTTTTAAAATTAAGAAATCCCATACAAACTTTCAACCTATATTTCCCCCTTCATCTCTTTTTTTCGAAAAAGTATGTTCAGTCTCAGGGTCTAAAGATGGTCTCTACCAAATTTCATCAAAATCGGTTGCGAGGTTTAAGCTGGAAAGCGTAACAGACAGACAGACAGAGTTATTTTCGCATTTATAATAAGTATTAGTTGGGATTTTAAAAAGTGGGGCTAATATTCTATTATTCTAATTCACTAATTATTACTAATTAAGTATTAAACAATCTCACAAGTTTTGACATCCATTATATTTTTTAACTTAGTTTCACTTGACTTATAATAAATTTAAATTATTATTAATTAGTATTATAATTAATAATATTTTTTTACGTAATATGTGTGCTAAATATATAATTAATGAGATAACTGCGAATATAATCATTAAAAAAACCAATGATAACATAGTGACTTAGACACTTTCATAAATACTTGTTATAACAGATTGATTCTCCAAATTAATCACTTAGCCTATGAAAAACGACGTTTTAATTCCCAATTTCCACGCACGAGTCCCGTGAAATCATTCTACCTGCCACTGCCAGACCGTGCCTCCGCCTGCTTTAAAAGCTCATAACCCACAGACTTTACAACAAACAGATTGTACATTAAAATAATTTTGCAATTACTTAATAATTGTGTCTGGTGCCAAAAGTAATAAAAAATGATGTAAACTTCCGATCAGTGTTATAATATTAAGAACTACCTAATATTTTTTTAATACAAATATCGGTCATCGGAATGTCATCTAGTAAAATCACAAAGCGTGTTTAAACGTATTAAAAGGTTTTCTTTTTTATATTTGTATATGATCATCATTGATAATTTATGTAAATTTTCTTATATTTACAGTGTAAATTTCACTTACTCAGAGTTTCTCCACAACTTAATTATGTATTCTATATGGACAAAATAAGTAAATTACATCAAAATTTTAGATTTTCCACAATATAATAAAATATTTTAAAAAGTCCGAAACATACTAGAATATTTAAAATATTCATTATATATATGAAGGTAGTTTTTCCGTTTCTTAAGGTAGTTTTATGTGTTTATTGACTAATATTAGTAATCAAACATGATTATAATTTAAATATTATTTTCCTTCTACATGCTTTTACTGTCTATAATCGTTTTGTTGTTCATTAGGGTTCTTTAATGGAATTGTTTGTTCCAACTGTTTGTTGCTGATATGATGTATGTTGCTTAATTCATTCATCAAGTATGTGCGATAGTAATTTATATAATAATCAAAAAGTTTGTTTGGTTAAGTCACAGATTACTACTGTGTGTTCTAAATCATATAATTTCATATACACATATTTACTATTTTTTGTAAAGAAAAAATACAGTCTACAAAGTCCTTTATCTAACGAACCTAATATTTTATATGATCGATTACTGTTATAAATTTTTGTACAGTTATGTTTGCTTTACACGAAAAGCGCCACTACGATGGGTCGTATAAGAACTGACTCAAGGTCAACATGTAAACTCTGAAGCTTGGCTGTATCTATTATATTGGAGGATTGTAGTAGAGGCGGAAATTATACACTTTCTAATTAAATAATGATGTTCTTTGGCATATCAATGAGTGTATAAGTGGCCTTTATTATTTAGTATGGTGCACACCTGATAACATGCAATGTATTAGTTTTTAACTCGACATTTCGAAAAGATCATTGGTTTATTGAGAATCCCGTAATATACTGATTCAAAGTTACAACTTTGAGAAACAAACATTTTCACTGTTTATATGGAACCAAAGAACTCTTATTTTGATCACTCTTGCCACTTGTACTTATTTTGTTGACACAGAATTTGCCATGTCATGCAAGTCATGGGGTGTAGAGACATGCGGACCCAGGTTTTTTGACCGATTTGTACAAGCGAGAGCTTATTCAAATTTGGAACTTATACGTAAAGCCTTAGGATTATTACCACAAGCGTAAATCGAATACCAAACGAGTCATGATAAGTCATGGCTTTGTCGTTTGACCAGTTATTTGGTATTATCTGGATAGATAAGTCGGAAAATTGCGATTTAATAAATTTCTGGCATATATTACTTATCATAATTACTTTCTAAATAATATAAGATATTTAGTTGCATAACGTTAATTGAAATTTTATCAAAGCTTAGTTTAAATTCTGTTCAATCAAATGAATTACTTTATAAATAAATTCTTTAAAAATATAAATTGTTTACTATTAAGATGCCCCTGAAAATAAATACTGATAATTGACTAGCCTGACTAAGCCAAGCAGGTATTAAAAATTAACAGTAACTACACAGTTTTAATGATTCCCCTTTATTATTTTTTGACGTGGTCACCCTACTTTAATTTCATACTAAACAGAAAAACTTTGAGTCATGGAGCTTTGTGATGTGTCGCACCGGAATCATGTGACAAAATCTAAAACGGGTATGTGCAACTGGCAGATCATCATTTTTTATTATACACGTAGGGTAAACGGCTAATACATTTTGTTCCATTAAACAATATTTAGCATAATCATTTTAGAAGCTGCTGTTGTTCACCAAAAGCTGAAATTTCTTTTTATAAAGTAAATTGACTATGTGATTAGAAGAAAGTGTATAACCATTCTCCTATAACAGACTGTATTCTTATTCAATGTGGATCACACTGACTGTCTAGTATCGCTTTGTAAAAAAATATTAGTATTCATAATATTGAAGGATTTGATTTTCATTGTGAGTCATAGCTAGGGTTGCTTTTGTATTTTCTATGGTTTTTCTCTGAAATGTTCCCCATAAAACATGACATGCGTAGTGTGAGTCATTTCCGTATGTGTAGCCAGTGTAGAAACAAAAGAATATACTAAGAATAACAACTACATGCATAGCCAATCATTGTCGTGATAAAATGTAAAGTCTTAACAAGCTGCATTAGATTTTTGACATTAGAATGATGAATATGCATATGTTGTACATATCATTCACCAGTACGCCTATTCTTTACATCTCGGATTCGATTTGGAAATGCTATCATGTTTCGGTTTAACGGTAAAAAAGTCTTAAGTACGAGTATTATATATTGTGTCATTTGGTTGGTTTCCAACGGTCGGTAATAAAATGGTTTATTTTTCGTGGTTATAATAAAGTTTAGTCTATGAAGTTATATTGTTATATTATATTACTTAAGTTACCAAGTGAATAATCACTCTGGAACGACATCCGCCCTTTAGTAATCTCTCTCATAAAGAACCAAAAATAACGCAACTTGTGTCTTCTTAACGCACAGCTATAGATGCTAGTTCTTTAAGGTACTTACTTACTTCCTCAGGTAGACTTTAATCACTGCTAGACTTTATTTTACTACTGAATGTCAGAAATTCGTATAACCTAAATAATGTGATCAATTTTTTGAGCACAGATATTAAACAGTAATTTTCAATGGTCAAGTTTCAAAACTCTAATGACAAGCAAGAATAATCGCATTAAAAGACTTCCCGTTTTTCCGTTTCGCATAATATTCACAAATATTGAAGATTTTTAACAATTTGTTATGGTTGATAGGTTAATTGCAGTTCAATGGTAATTACGTATGATTAAAATCAACGTAACAAGCCTGTTCATGCCAATCGGCCAATGAAGTAAGTCGTATATGTTTAAGTAGCAAACATGGAAAATTATTGGGTAACTTTGTTTATTTTTTTTTGTAATTCAGCACGAAGTCTTAAAAGTTATGTTTATTTGGAGTGTTTTCTTTTTACTTATATATGAACAAGAAAATACATATCCTAGTACCAGTTCTACCAAAGTATGCGAAAAAAAATTGCGCTAGAAATACGTTAGAAATGTTTAATTTAGCATATATCAAAATATAATTCACAAAATATTGAGATATTCGTCGATAATGTTTCGATTTTTTCAAATTTTCGAGCCTGAATATTATTTTGTACTCAGATCTATGTTGAGTTAACAATGTACTAAAGTTAGCTTGATTGCACACACACACACACACACACATATATATATATATATTATATATATATATATATATATACACACACACACACACATATATTATATATATATCAAGTACTTAACGAAAATCTTCCCTTTAATTGTACTGCTTATTATATTGATCAATTTTCTTAATAGCATCTTTAAAACAAGTACAACAGAACGCAAACAAGTTTGTATGCATATAATACAGTCTTGCAATATAATACTTTTAATAAAATAAATCTGTAATATTTTATTTTCATGTAATTAAAGAGAAACATCTGTGGTACAGTAATTAACTTTCGTTTACAAATGTTTATCGGAATTAATCTGCATAAGTTTTACAATACAAATGATGTCAAATACATCACTTAAATTTTTCGTAATAATAGTCGTTCAATTATATTTTCATGCTATGAATCATATTAAGTTTCTTAAAATATATTTCGTATTTTTATCATGATTTGTATACTTAATCGCTTTTGGCGTAACTCGAGTTACTGCAACTCTCCAATGTAACTATTTAACAATTTCTCTGGTATTTACTAAATGCATCCAATCCTTTTACTTCATTTTTACTAAAGGTTTCAAATACTTATAAACTTAAGAGTTCGTGAATTTGGAAATAACTTGTTTCAGAAAAACATATGACTAGTTCGAAGCCTTGCTGAGCAGTTTAAGCTGCAGCGTCAGAATTTAGATCATAGTACGATTTTGTTCAATCCTTTAAATCATGATTTAATTTAAAATAAGTAGTCTTAAAATTTGCATCAAATCGTATCATAAATCTAATAATTAGAACACTCAAAATACATAATATATTAGCAAACTTTTGAAGAAAAAATTTAAAGCTATTCCAATTTACCCCCTAACGCTCTCAGGGCCACCGTATTTCCTCATTAAGCGGTATTTTTCTTGCCCTTCCTAAATTATGATTGAAATTTACGGTTACTGCTTACGCTACTTTGCTGAGAAAGAAGTTACTGAGAAATAATATTTAGATGTTTATTTTGTTTGTATCTTTAATTTTTATATACATCGAAATGTTAAGCAAAAGTATACTATTTTAAATTTAAATATATTGAAGGAAGACAAATGCAAGGCAAAAATTGATATATTTTTCATTTTAAGCAAATGGATTTATGTTTATTTTCAGTCGGCGTGTACTAAATCGCCGGTATGTCACTAAATCACTCAATTCCCCATAAATATATGATTGATGGTACACGGATATATAATTGAAGTTATTGATATTCTGATAATGATAATTATATGCCCCATGAAAATTATATTTCTTAAAATGCAATCTAGTAAATAGTCTAATACTTGACATTTTAGAACCTATTGAAGTCACGAGACTTACGAATCCACGTTAATTATCTCTATTTTAACATCACCTAATTTTATTATTATAACCACATTGCATTGTTGTGTGTATATTACACCACTTACTCAACTAAACAGGAGTTATAGTTTGACCCATAAATATAACCAATTAAGCTTCTGTTATATGAATCACTACACCCTTACACCAGCTTATAATCCTTGTTTCATGTCTGTAAGCAATCCATCAAAGCTATCTGAGTTTGCATTAACTCGGCCCGCCAATATTGCACAAACTTCTAGCACACTTCAAACTTACAACCGCAGGTACAAATTTAACTTTGCGTTATTCGTATTGATTTCAAACTTTAAAGTTAAGCCTTTAAACCGTTGTTCTCCTGTATGAGAGCCACGTAACGTGGTTTCTTTTGAGTGCATTTGGCGCAGGTGGCGTGCCCCTCTGTTTTGCAGGATGTAACTATGCTTCTTACTTTATAGGCAGATTAATTATTAATATTCTCAACATACGGAAACATGAGATATTGTTTTTAGTCACTCGTATAATTATTTTTTTATAAAATCCGCTTTCGTTATCGATAGTGAATAGTTAACACATTCAAACTTGAATAACTATTCAAGTACTATAATGCTTGTTCTTACTTTTTTCTTAAATTACTTTAGAAGCAAGATGGTCTAACTGTTTGTTATGTTTATACGTCAAAATGGCGGAATTGATTTTGATGAAATTTGGTACGATTATATCTTTATAGTATCTAATTCAAGATATTTAAAATATATTTTTCTTATTATATATATTATATATATATATATCTAATACCTCAATATGTAATATAAGTTTATTACCAGAGTTTTGTAATCGTCATTACAAAGAGATTTGAATTTTTATTGACTAGTTAAGATATTCCATGAATTAAATATATTGAGCATTTGTCCAATGTACGATGAAGGAAAACTTAATCGAGGCATTCTGTGTACATTGAAAGGATACATGAGTTCAGTAATTATGGAGAGGTATAATAATATCATTAAACTTATTTATTACCAACTTATCGTTGTCTACGATACACGCATAAAACAAATATGTATCGACAATTTTTTTTTTTCTCATAGTGACACTAAAAACGTTTCTTCCGCGAAATGAGTCCTTTCAAGAAAATAATGGTAATAGAAATAAAACAAATATAACATTAGTTACTTAATTACACCAGATATTTATTTATTAAATAATAAAAGTTTCAGATACTTCAGACGAATATTTACATAATAATCTAATGAGATTCCGAAGCAGTCATAAGACTGATCAACTTTGGAATAAGAAGAACTAGAATTGCCACTCGTAATGTAGGTATTTCTACTAAATATAGCGTCGCATTGGGCTATTCCACGTAAAAGAAACTGGATCGAATTGTCAGTATAAAACAAGCGCGCGCTTCCTAAATATATTCAAGTATGCTGCTTCAACTATTCATCTCCTTTTTTATCGTTCTTCTAGTACCTATATATGCAATATTTGCGTTTAGTCATAATCCGATATAGTTTGGTAACTCGTTAAAATCAAGTTTTAAATCAAGTCACATGCCAACTTATAACAACAATTCCTTACCTCGCTTATTTTTAAAATGCTTATTTTGTCAATCGTCAATATGGTGATGATATTTAATAGTAATAAAAAGAGGGTATGCTTATACTTAATATACCCAATATTTACCACGCCCCAAATTGAGGAAGTCGTAGGAATTGACAAGTAATAATAGCATAAATTATAATTAACAAATCATACATGTTTCGCAGTATTCAATTAACTCGATCATGTCGTGACTATTCTATCCGGGAGTATTGTTGAGTTGAAATATTAGTAAAACAACCTCCAAATTGGACCTGACCAATACTCTGTGAGACATCTCCGTGATGTATAATTTTGTCACTACGCTACACAGACAAAACTTATTGGTACCTTTTATCTTAGATCATAGGGAATTGGTGAGCCTGAATAACAATGGATCAGACTTACGCTGACGCTTCTTATCTACCCACACTTAAATAGACTTTGTCTAACACCTATCCCTTTTAAAGGAACCATTGACCAAATGCATTGGAAACAGGATTTAATTTAAAGATATTGCTATGTAAAAATAAAATAAATATATTACAGTTGGTACAGAATTATGAACAGAATTAGCTCAGAGTTGGCACAGAACCAGTATGTGTACTGACATTAAGATAAACTTTGGAATCAAACGTAATAAAAATAAGGTTAAATAAAATGATTGTTTGTCAAAAAATATGAAATAATGCAAAGAAAAGTGGATATTTCGATTAACATATTTTTATTGGTCGACGTACATTAACTGTTAGTAAATAATAATTCAAATTATTCAGACTTCACTCAGCCGTCATGTCTGATGTCGAAACGAGGCTTGAGCGGAACGTACGATAGAGCGACCATCATTCATGCTGCACCTAAATGTAATCTTTATTGTAATAGTCTTAAAACTAAAGAATAAATAAATAATTTAAAAAGATAGGTTTTCTGAGACTGATATTTTAAGCCTATTTTATAAAACAATTGAAAGTCGTTAATTTATTCTTTTAATTACAATGTTTATATTGTGCCTGTATGTACAGATAATTTGTTAAATAAGCCATAAAATTATTTTAGTAAACGAAATAGGGAATTTACTTCTTTACATATTTAATATGTCGTCAAAAAGACATTGTTATGGATATTGTCTAAGGAATGTGCAAATTAGTCACTTGACAGGATGTTCTCCATTTGATAGATGATTTTAAAATTTGCATTTAAAATTAACTATTGCACAAAACTTGATCATTGATATCTGCCAATTATATAATAGGTCTTTACCTATGAAATTGCCGTTCTGCAGTACTGGCCATTTCAAATCAAAATAGTTTTTGTTAGGCTAAGAATTCTAATTTCAAATTAATTTTGTTTTAAAAACATGGGATTCTTTTTCCAAAAGTAGTTATTTATTTATTGATTAGTGTTACATTTTCATCGCATTTCAATCTGTTTCGCCATCATGGATACGTTAAAAATTCGAGTAATTATGGAATATGAGTTCCGTCGTGGTAGCAACGCGGCACAAGCGGCACGCAACATCAACGACGTTTACGGAGCTAACACTACAAACTAATGCACCACCTGTTATTGGTATGCTCTCTTCCGTTCTGGGAATTTCGACTTGAAAAATAAACCTCGCGGTCGTCCGAAGACTTTGGTTGACAATGACGAATGTGGAAGCTGATGATACACAATCTACGGCTGAATTAGCAGCAGCTTTCGACGTTAGCGTCAAAACAATATTGGTCCATTTGCGTCAAATTGGCAAGGTAAAAAAACTTGACAAATGGGTGCCCCACGAACTCAATGATCGCCAGCGCGAAGTACGCGTCGAGACGTGCCTTGCACTGCTCAACAGACACACAAATGAAGGAATTTTGAACCGCATTGTTACCTGCGATAAAAAATGGATTCTGTTTGATAACCGCAAGCGCTCAGCAAGGTGGTTGGATCCTGGTTCAGCACCTAAGCAATGCCCTAAACGAAAACGTACCCCTAGAAAAGTGATGGTCACTGTTTTGTGGTCTTGCGCCGGTGTGATTCATCACAGCTTCTTGCCGAACGGGATGAGCATTACTGCAGATGTGTATACTGTGAAGAATTGAACACAATGATGGAGAAGCTGGCACATTTCCAACCAGCATTGGTCAATCGCTCTTCTCCACTGCTCCTGCACGACAACGCGCGACCTCATACTGCACAACAGACGGTCTCCAAGTTGCAAGACCTGGGGTTGGAAGTTCTCCGTCATCCACCCTACTCACCAGACCTTGCGCCTACAGACTACCACTTTTTCCAGAATTTGGATAACTTCTTGGCGGGAAAAAAATTCAATACCCGAGAGGCAGTACAAAATGCCTTTGAAGAATTTGTTGCTTCCCGTCCAGCTGATTTCTTTAAGAAGGGCATCAATAAACTGCCACTACGTTGGCAAAGATGCATTGATTGCATGGGTGATTACTTCGATTAATACAAATAAAAAATACATGAAAAAAAATCGTTTAAATTTTTTCATGGAAAACGGCAATTTCATAGGTAAAGACCTAATATATAATATTTTTAAAAAAAACGTCGCCCCACACTTGGATTTTTATCCTGTGTCGTGGGTGCAATCACAAACATTGAAATTTCACATGCACAAACACCCAGACCGAAACAAATTTTTGTAGGTCATACAAAATATATCTTTACTTAAAATTAAAAGCTGCAACCGGGAACGCGTCATTAAATATTAATCCTTCCTCGCCATTATGTATACAGCTGCGCTTAAAGGATCTTTTTGCGCAGGATTGTACGTATTTCCTCAACGGACGTGATCTATGAAATAATAAAAGCTGAATTTTAAAGGTATTACAAATATGTCTATTGAAATTCATTATAGAATAAACTAGTTATATTCAGGCAAGTCCATTCTACTGACAAATACTTGGACGTCCCACCACTCACTCGGGCTTACACGAGGTGATTACGGCCCTTGTTTATTCTGTTATTATTATTGTTTTTTATCTAAACACGATCGTGATTATCGGGTTGAGTGCCGCCGACTCGGATGTCGGCCAGCCACAAGTGATTTTGTTTATTCGTTTTTTTATAAGCCCACGCTAAGATAAAACGTTTACTATTATGGTAAAACGTTATTGAAATATTGTTGGGATGATTGGTTCATGACTTTGGTAATTATGAAAGTGAATCCTTTTTTATTTTGCTGTGGTCACATAATCAGTCACATTTTTACTGCTCTGAACCGTATTTTAAGGTATTTTCTGTCTATGTTTAACTTATCCTTATCCCACTCTACAGTCGAATTCGAATCCAGCGCAGTTGATGTTATAAATATCTATTTTTCAATGCTATCAGCGTGTTTAAAAGTTTAAAAAAGTATTCGTTTATTATTATTATAGAAAGTATAGAAAAAGCAAAAATCTTTTCACAAAAAACGTTAATTTAATAAAATTATTGTAGGCATATGTTATTGAGATTAGAAGACTTTAGGTATATGTTATTACTATCTCATTGTTATTGGTACGTTGCCTTGACAACATGATACTTCAAGTTTCATTGATACTTCAATAGGCCAGTCGCAACACCTATTACTTGTTTGTTTAAATCTCTTGCCAAAATACTGTCATAGACATATCGATGCTGTCATCTCTTAAATATGCCTTCACCTTGATGTTAAATTTGTACAAATATGCATTGTTATATTAACTTTGTGTAAGGGTTAAATCGTAAATAAGTGCTATAAAGTTAAATTTGTACAAGATTCACTTGAAAGCAAACTTTTGTCACACTGCCGAGTAATTTAAGCGTTAGCTGTTGTAGGTTTTCCAAGCCCATTTTTGTTGATATTGGTCAATGTTTTTTAATATTGTTATGCTAGTATCATATTTCTATATATGACGAAATGGGTATTTCTGAGTATATACCGAGCAAGATGTAACCTGCCTTGAAAAGGGTTCGCATCACGCGATCCCCACTCTGCTGATTAGCAACTCCTGCCATTTGCATCGCTTTTTATTGTACAGTTTTCCAGCAAAATACGAATCAAAATAAGTTAAGACGAAATTGATTTACTAAAAGAAATAACACACTCTGTTCATCGTGGACAACTCAAAAGTATAATAAACGTGGGTATTAGTAAAGTCTATGAAAAAGCAGGGACCACAAATCTATAAAATGAAAAAAATATATATTCATGAAAGAGAGATAGATCTCTCTGTAATGATTATCCAAAACGCAAATTTTAGTGTGGAGATAGTTTGAAACCATGGGAAGTACTTACTTATAAAAATAAGCTTGCTGTTCCAAATTTTAGATTACATAAAACACAAAACTTATTCTTGGTGAAATGTATAACTTTTTATAACAAGTTACCACACAATATTGTTAATCTACCTTTTAATAAACTAAAAACTCGAGTAAAAAAAACTTTAATGAGCAAAGGATACTATCGAGTCCAGGATTAGTACTTGGATGATCGAAGTGCCTGGGACTAAAAAACCCTCGCTCGTTGAAGTAAATAAATTGTTAATAAATTCTTAGGTCACTGTGTAACATAATAATATGTATATTTAACTGTACCTATTATAGTAACACTTATGTAATTGTTGCTACATTTGTTTAAAGGCTGATAATTTTCTTGCACCCACTTCTTTGCTTAAATGACAAAACGGCGGTTGCAGTGTCCTATAGATAATAACCTGAACTTTCAGTATTACAATTTTAGTGGTTGTGAGTAGTCATGCTCTCTTTAAAGTGTCTTTGGCAGGGTCGTGTGAGGCGCGTCGTTGCGTTCCCTAAAATACGGTTGAGCGAAGCGATGGCTGGCGCATACGTCATGCTCGTGAAGCAGCTCGTGGGCGCTGCTAGCGTAGATGAGTCTACTCTTTACTGCTTTTTATATTGAGATTATAAATAGTTATGTCTGCTATTATTATTTGAATTTTATATTTATTCTGTATGACACAACGACCAAAAGGTGTATGAGCCTTCGATCATATATTTCTGATCAGAAATATATGATCGAAGGTATGAGCAATTATTTTGCTACTTGTATCATAATAAATGATTTCTAGTTCTTAAATATATACGAAAACTCGTAAATAGTTCGTAGTATTATAAGCAGATGTTAAATAGTTATTAAGTACTGTTAGTTTTTCATAATAAATAAATTAAATAAAATAAAATTAAATGATTGTATGCGCGTGTCCTGCGGTTGTTTTTTTTTTAGTTGTGTAAATGTACACGGGTACCTGCTTTTGGTAATTTGTATCCTTTTGTGGCTTAGGGATAGTCATAATCTCATTAAAATCTCTTCGCCAGTGTCGTGTGAGGCGGGTCGTTACGTTCCCTAAAACATGGTTGAGCGAAGCGATGGCTGGTTCATGCGTCATGCTCGTGAATGGGTGCTGCTAGCGGAGATGAGTCTGCTCTTTGCTATACTGGGTACTACTCGTATTTATTATAATTTTAATTTAACTTTAATATATTCTTTTAAAACTGTATGACACGGCATTCCTAATATAGGTATGTTTTCAAATTATATTTTTATTAATTGTATTTTCTATATTATGTAATGAAAAGTGACTTCATGAATGATCAATATTGAAGTCATTTTCCAAATTGACGACTCTGTATCTATTTGATACAGGGAAAAAAACAGCCCTTGCTGAGTTTCTTGCCGGTTCTTCTCAGTACATGGCGTAGCTTTTCGACTTTCACAAGTGCTTGTATCAGCCTAGACTGAATTTGAATTATATAGAATAATTTTTACCACGGCATAATTAGATTTACCTGTGGGAACATCGGATATCTCTAAAATCTCTACTCTAATATATTCAGTTTCTGTTTGGATAAATATTCACTCGTTTATCTTATTTCTTCTGTATGAAAAATGTGTCACAGTCAAGATGGAGATACTTGTTAAAATCAGAAGGATGTAAACATTTTGATTACAAAATTTTTAGTCATTCATGTTACACTCAAATTAAAAATTACCCAACAAGTTAGTTTTAATTATTATCAATATAACTTATCTACTTTTGTAGTACATATATATATTAGACAACGTAAAGCAAAAGAAAATTTATGTGTAGCTATTTCAAATCTAAAGATTTGCACTTATTATATGAAATGGTTACACTAAAAATTTGTTCGACTGTACTATAAAAACGACAGGTACGAAAACTGGCGCATGCAGTGGTAATTTGAAAGCCTCGCCCTCCTGGCATAGCTCCACGACTTCTCTAGCCACTCCACTTTCCGTTTTCATATCTCTCTCACTGTCTTAAGCAGTTACATTCGTTGCTTCATCATGAAATAGCTGTTGCGTCTTACTAATATTATAAATTTATGTTTAATGTTTCTTATACTTGTTTCTTATAAAAAAAGTATATATCTACAGATATATACTTTTTTCTATTCAATATAAACTATTTTTCTTTTTAGTCTTTTTCTGCCTAATTTGCTATCATATAAAAACAGGGCAGGTGACCCGGTTTTGGCCATTATAAGAATTTTGTAGATTTTGAGGCTATATAATTATACAGTTTTTGTTATCACAGACATATTTCTTGTTAAAAGTGATTAAATATATATAAATCTAGCCTAAGGATAAATTTTTTTCATAATGATTCAATGGAAAAATAATCCCGTAGAAAAGAAGAAAAAAGGGAATTTGTGCCATTTTTGGCCAGATTTACCTCATTTCTGGCCATCAAAATTCAATCAAAAATAAAAAGCAGATAATTCAAAGTAATAAAAAGTTTATTTGAAAATCGCATATTATTATATAGACGGAAGATGGGCCTGGCCTTTCTGGTGGCTCGTTTGTAGCAAGAGAAGAACTGGAGTCAGTTACTACTGCCAGTTAAGTCATCAATGTACTCTTGGTTCCTTGATATATTATATCATCCCTGATAAGCGATGGTGAAGGAGTTTCTCTGACGGCATTTTCAATATCATGAGATGTCAAGGTGGGCTGTGACATTGTAGCAATAGTATCAGTTTTGAAAGCTAGCCATATATCATATAACATTGATGCCTCCTTGTTGCCTTCCTTCCCAGTCTTTACCAGAATGTAGTACAAAAGTCTTTCAGTATGTTTGGGACGATTTTACTTTCCATGTATGAAATAAAAAGTTTAGCTGGATTCAGAAATAGCAACTTCGTGTTTTCAATAGTTTTTGCATCTCTATCTTTTATAATTCTCTTGTAATCAACAAGTTCAATTTCTTTTTCTTTCAGGTAAGGAATGAAGACGTTTGCCACATATTCATAGAAAGATTCGCCCGTCATCCATCCTCTATCGGTTTTACCAACTCCCCATCCATTTGGTGCATTGTCAAGAACTTCAGAACTCATTGTTTTTGTAAATAGTTAAAGAAGGTGTATATTCACCAGCGGCATTGACAGTAAATTGGGTAGTTATATTTATCTTTATCGCTGTTTTTTGATGTATCATAAAGATGTTGTCCCTTTACAGCTAACGCAAGAAATCCTTTTGGAGCTAGAAAAAAAGCTGTTCCATCACAGTTCCACACTCTCGCAGAGTTTTCTAGAATCTTTAAATTTTCATCATCAAGCAATGAAGAAATTTCTTGGAACCAATTCCAAATTTTCTCTTCAGTTATTGAGGCACGAGCTTTATTAATATACTCGGCATGTTTTTGGCTCAAATCAGGATGTCTCGCCATAAATTCATCGAACCAGGATCTTGAAGGTCTATCATTTATAAAAGGTTTTTAATTTGGCCCTTCACAACAATTTTCTTAACAGAATCCAGTAAACTTTCCCTGTTGATAGGAAATCCAGCGCGAGCGCAATCTTTGATCCACATGACAAGTTCGTTTTCTATTTGTCTTCCAAGAACTGACTGGAGTCAGTTCTTGACAGTTCTTGAGACACAGACTGACATGTCCAGAAGTTTCAGGCGCTTTTCCAGAAATTTTATGACGAAAGTCGTTCGAGGTACGTAAAAACCTCTACTAGTAGTGGCAACGGGCTTTATTGCGTTCAATGCTAATGTTATTTTATGCGATGAGTACTGGAACAATTTTCTTTTCATGACACCGATTTTTTTAGTATATGGTTTCGATGGAGGCATTATAATCGTAACTCTGAAAATTTATAGATTACTTTTCAGAGTTACGATATCAAAATAGCTCAGTAATTAAGTTGAAAAATCACGATAAAAACTAAATGGCCAAAAGTGGGGTTCTACGTGCACCACTTTTGGTCAGTCATGTGGCCAAAGATGGGAAAGTTCACTCCTTTTGGCTCCATTAGTGGCCACCTCTCATAACCTCACTTAATAAACAAATAGCGATAAAATATCATTAGTACCACTTAGATAGTGTATTCTTTATGAAGGATTAACATAAACATAAAAAAAAAAATTGATTACTCACCCGCTCGCCTAGCCTTTTTGCTAAGACTTACAACAATTGACGCTCGTCAAAAAATAATGAATCCAACAGGATTGAAATGAAGTTTGACATATCAAAGCTGTTAACGCTATCAGTGTTGCTAATAATTATATTTATATTAGATATTTTTATTCCCGTAAACCATTTAGTATTTGTCTTTGCCTTAGTTATACTCGTAATGATTTGATGTTCTAAATGGCCTCAAAAGGGTCGATGGCCACAAATTCAAGTATCAGTATCTAGTCAAAAGAGAAATTTAAAAACTAGTACTATACTTTCTTGTTTATGTAATAAAATTGTCCTTTTAGATCATAGTTTTAACAGCAATAAGTAACTGTTTAGTTTGTACCACCAAATATTTGGTATGTTAGAAAATTCTCTTTGAGCTTGAAGAGCTTTGAGTCTTTGAATGGAACTGCAAAGCGCAATACTCGAGTGCAAATAAACCTGAATCTTGCTAGTCTATGAGTATAGAGCAAGCCCGACGACTGAGGAGTTGTAGGTATTTCTAAATAGAGCTTTGAGAAATCAAAATTAATATGTTTCTTTCTAAAATAGGTAGTTAATTAAATAATATAGTTAGTTAAGGTACCGTTTGTTGCGAGGAAAATATTGAAA
Source organism: Scirpophaga incertulas (assembly GCA_036419045.1). Classification (NCBI taxonomy): domain Eukaryota; kingdom Metazoa; phylum Arthropoda; class Insecta; order Lepidoptera; family Crambidae; genus Scirpophaga; species Scirpophaga incertulas. The sequence continues at coordinate 22,246,352 of CM071629.1, read as the reverse complement.
CTCTGTATATATATATATATATATATATATATTATCATATGTCTTGTAAGTATAAGGAATGGTAGTTTTTGCAAGTTTACTGTTAATATTACAAAAAAGAGTTTTTTTATTGAACTAAATTTGAGGACAATAAATACCTACCTACCTATTGTCCTCAAATTTCAATGAAATATTATTATTAAAAAAGTGAACAACAGTACAAAATTAATATTAATAATACTCACTATTATTATAATTATTTTTGTTCTGTTTTCACCAGCAAAGTATTTTAAAATAAGTTTTGTGGGGCTAGTTATTATAAAATTGTTAAATTATGAAATATATATAAAAAAATAAGATATAAGGGTTAACTTAAGTGCTAAAACGAACTTCTTGCAAGCTCTCAATGGCGGTTATGCCATATTTTAATGCGAAAAGTACAGAAAGTGATGTCACTTATTATTTTGATCACTAATGTATTATGTGACAGTACAGACGCCATACTCAATAAATCTGTGGCCGTAACTAATAACTAACCTGTGCAGACGGCACACAACAAAACATTGTATTATTTAAAAACTAAGTGTGATTAGTAAAACCAGCGGATTTATGTTCTAATGATTCATAGATATAAAGTTCTCGCTGTCTTAAAATATAACAATATGATCATGTATGTGAATAATATATCGTGATGTAGGGAAACAACTATGTACTTATTAGCATTTCCATAAAGCTCTGGAACAAATAATGATAACGTGGAAATAGGCTAACTTAACACTCTAACCATCGAAGTGATTGGTTATAGTCAGTTTTAGATCATGATATATGTGGTAAAAAGTGTTGGTGTTATTTTTATAGAATTAGTAGAATAGTTGACTTAAATGAGTTGTAATGTAACGCATTATGTACGCAAAATTCATTACAATTAGCCAAACGCTTAAACACTATTTCGAGTGTTGTAACAGTTTGGCGTCATTTAGCGAGCAACACTGAGAGAAAATTATTGTCATTGTATCAAAAAAACTTTAACCCCACACAACCGTTTAAGGCAAATTGATATAGATACAAAGTTTTTATTGTCAGATGTTTATTGTGATTATAACAACATTTATTAGCAATGTTAAACGTTGTTACAAATACAATTTTTATTAACAATGTGAACTTTGTTCCGGGTACAAGTTTTTGTTGTCAATTTAACAACAAAAACATTGTTAAGTTCCCCCCCTACATTTACCCCCTAAATTTGCAGTTGCAATCAAGTGCAGGTACTAGACCTGCACTTGATTATACATTTTGACTGATTTTGAAAAGTAGTTGCAAAAGGTTACAAATCTACCTTTTAACGTAAGTTTCTTTGCTCAGGTTGGAAAGTTTGCTCAGAGCACATATTTAGCAAATAATTTAGGGTTAGGACCGCTGAGGTAAGCAAACCTTATGGGTAACAGGATAACAAGGGTGGTACTTACCCAACATTTTATTTGTCAGATGACTAAGTCCGGCATTTATTAAAAATACCCTTAGGGCCTCGTCGTCCATATTGAATATCTCGCAATTGTCACTCATTAAAATAGTTCTCAAAGTGGTTAAAAACCTATGTGATTTTTGATTCGTAGCACGTAACCGGTACCGGTATACTGATTTGGTCCACCAAAGGAATTATAGCAATTTATTGTAATCCTGTCAGGTGTTTAAACCGCTAAAACGAAATGATATATTCACACGCGCTCAACGATCACAGGCAAATGAAACAAAATCAAAATAAAACTTCGATCAACTGACAAAGTTCGTTAAATCATTAGCTCCCCCCGCCGCCAATTCATGCCACTTACTTTGTCAATACGCCAAAGTTAATAATTAAAAATGTATCTCAGCACAAAAGGCACTTTGCTATTATTTTCTTTTGTGAATCAAACAATTTTAAATTTTGATAGATCTACAAAATATGGAAATCGTTGACAACGTAAAGTTGCGACAGTGTTAATAATACTATAACTTAAATAAAATGACAAATAACGTATTGTCCACAGATTCATAAAAGTTTGACAATAAAAACTTTGTGGCCATAGATAAATTAATTTATATTCTTTACCTATGCATTTTGATGCAAATACAACAAAATATTGACAACGTTTTTATTGTGGCTTTGTTAGCTATATTTTTCCTCAGTGAAGGCTAAATGGCCTCCAAAAAACTCGAAGTACTAACAGAGCCAAATAGGACTTCAAGCCGGCTCACCGCCTTAAACTGTATAAGGCACAGGTGCGGCCTCACATGGAGTATTGTTGCCACCTTTGGGCCGGGGCTCCGGGTTATCAGCTATCTCCATTTGACCGAATCCAACGTAGGGTATCTCGGATTGTCGACGATCCTGAACTTGCCGATCGGCTAGATCCTTGGCACTGCGTAGGGATCTATCTTCCCTATGCATACTTTACAGAGTCTACAATGGGGAGTGTTCCGAGGAGTTGTTCAATCTAATAGAAGCCGCTGATTTTCGCAACCGATCGTCTCGCCGGAACTATCATCCGCACCATCTGGATGTTTGGCGTTCCACTACAATGCGTTTTAAAAACAGTTTTCTGCCACGCACAGTAAATATCTGGAACTCGTTGCCATCAGCTGTCTTCCCAACAACTGCGACATTGGGTTATTCAAGAAAAGAGCATATTCTTACCTGAAGGTAGGCAACGCACTGGCGTCGCTGGTGACGTGGGCGGCGGTGAATCATTTACCATCAGGTGACCCGTCTTGCTCGTTTACCTCTTATAACATAAAAAAAAAAAAAACAACACAAACAATCCCTTCATCCCAACTAATCCCAACTAATCCCACTAATATTATAAATGCGAAAGTGTGTTTGTTTGTTTGTTTGTTTATTTGTTTGTTTGTTTGTTTGTTTGTTTGTTACCTCTTCACGCTTAAACTACTGGACCGATTTCAAAAATTCTTTCACCTTTGGAAAGCTACATTCTCCCCGAGTAACATAGGCTACTTTTTATCCCGGAAAAATCGACAGATCCCACGGGATGCGCAATAAAGGCTTCGCTCAAAAACTACTGCACAGATTTTTATGCGGTTTTCATCAATAGATAGAGTGATTCTTGAGGAGTTTTGCGGCATTTTTTATCTCGGAAAAACGGATAGTCCCACGGGAAGCGCGATAAAATCTTCGCACCATAAACCGACTTCCGCGTATATGTAGCCGTGGGCAAAAGCTATGACCCTTAACCCTCTATACACCCAATCCCGAAATCCACGCGGGCGAAGCCGCGGGCAGAAAGCTAGTCCCAACTAATATTATAAATGCGAAAGTGTGTTTGTTTGTTTGTTTGTTTATTTGTTTGTTTGTTTGTTTGTTTGTTTGTTTGTTTGTTACCTCTTCACGCTTAAACTACTGGACCGATTTCAAAAATTCTTTCACCTTTGGAAAGCTACATTCTCCCCGAGTAACATAGGCTACTTTTTATCCCGGAAAAATCGACAGATCCCACGGGATGCGCAATAAAGGCTTCGCTCAAAAACTACTGCACAGATTTTTATGCGGTTTTCATCAATAGATAGAGTGATTCTTGAGGAGTTTTGCGGCATTTTTTATCTCGGAAAAACGGATAGTCCCACGGGAAGCGCGATAAAATCTTCGCACCATAAACCGACTTCCGCGTATATGTAGCCGTGGGCAAAAGCTATGACCCTTAACCCTCTATACACCCAATCCCGAAATCCACGCGGGCGAAGCCGCGGCAGAAAGCTAGTACTCACTAATAAGTGAATACAAACGAGATTCAATATTTTGTGTACTGAACTACAATATTATAATAATAATAATAATAATAACTTTATTTCTGAAAAGAACATATTACAAAAAATTACGGAATTATTCAAAAAAAAACCCACACTAAGCACAGCTTGTAAAGTATATTGCAACTCCTTACGCGGAGTTCCGCGAACTATAGAGGGTTTCTTCAATAACATAAATTGATTTTGTCTCTTTTTTCTATTATCATTTAGATTTTAACGAATATCTGTCATGTACACCCATGGCGTCAGCCTCCCGTCTATAAAATAAGTTTATGAAAGATTCCTCTTTTTATCATTATGCGTAACAACGCTGCATCCATCTTCACATTCCCATCTCTGCTGAGTCGAAACAACACTACCTACAATCCTTACGTCGGCAGAAGGCTTGGAACCTTATCGGCTTTGAACTAAAGCTCCCGCCATCCAGAGCGGTGGGCGGTGCATAAGCAGACTCACAGTGTATATATATATATATATATATTATATTTTTTCAATTGAGTTTTAACGGCACATTAGCGTATATTTCAGTTCCCATTTCATCCAGCACGAAATAATGGATATTTTGACGTAATTATTTAAAGTCAGCGTAAACCGGTATATTTGATAATTATTTACTACTATAGCGGTGGCAATTATATAATTTTTTTAAATGTAAAATCACTTATTGTGACATAACTATAATACTTAGATATACGAGTATGCTGCTGCGATATTTTTTGTAGATAATTACATATATGTTTTGCAAAGACACAGTGCATTATTTTGTTCATCTATTGCAGCGCACCAGATGTAAGATACTGTTTTGGTAATTTTTTCACACCTTGGGTTATAATTGGAGTTTTAATATGAATCCCTAACTTTTTTTATAATTTAATATAGATATAGCCTATGTTCGCCGGATATAGTGTAGCTTAACAGTGAAAGAATTTTTCAAATCAGTCAAGTAGTTTCGGAACCTATTCACTCCAAACAAAAATAATCAAGTCATTACTGTTTATATAGAAGTGTAAATATAAATAGGTTATTTATACGTTATTAATTTAGTCGATTTTTTATTTTATTTTCATTATCTTTCATCTGCCTCTTAATTAACTACGAGTATATCTGAGACGAGTCTTCGATAATATTGGTTACACTCATGGCAGTTAATTTAAAATAATTTTATTACGTATACACGTTACTATAAATATCTTATTTTCACATAAATTCTTAAGCCCGGCTAGCTCAGTCGGTAGAGCATGAGACTCTTAATCTCAGGGTCGTGGGTTCGAGCCCCACGTTGGGCGAAACTTTTTGTTATCAATGTTTTGTCCTCTTTTTTATCCTTTTTTAGCAATGATAAATTGTAAAATAAAAATTAAAACTATCTTTTATTCTGAAACTAAATTTTATAAAAGAATATCTATCTATTCTTGCTATATAACTTGAATAATATGTATTTTCTAGGTCTATATACGTACTAGTACCAATAGTACCTAAGCTCTAACATTTTTTATACTGAGAATAATCGTTAAGCTGTGTATTAACTACATATGCTTAATAATAAACAGAAAAAAATGTAAATAATATTTAATTAAATACTCCTACTTCTGCCATCTGTCGAAAACATACGATAACAGCATCTTACACTAAGAATAACAAACAAAGCACAAGTTCGGGTTGAATCGCATGGTTGCGAGATCAATTACTTTCATCTAGAATGACTAGATGGCGCTAAATTACACAGTAAACTTATACTTTATCATATTTAAAATTATCAGGCAGTTGAAAAAGTACAATTTTGACAAATATTCAAATTCGAAATAATCATATATGTATATGTCGCAGCCAACTGGGTAAAATAGCCATTCAATCAAACAGTCGGCTAAACGACGACGTATAGCTGTGTGATTAAATGACGTCGTTCAGTCAAAGGGCTAGCTGTTTCATTGAACGGCTATTTTGACCAGTTGGCTGCGACATATATAATTATACTGTCGGATTAATCTCGTCTTTATTTTGGTGTTTACATTTATTTAATCCATTTCATCACAAGACACTTGATCTTGTCACTTGAAGACACGTGATCACAAGACCACCACATATAAAATTATGGTGTTATACATATTTTTTAAGGCTGTGTTGTTTCAGCATCAAGAAACTTGAGACCGATATAATTGTGCGACGCCCGTCGCGCTTGCCCATCGTATCGTAATAGAAATGCTGATGATTATACAGTGTGTTAGGGATCGGACTTCCGATACTTTACCAACGTGTTGTATGTTAAGTTTTATCGACAAAAACCTATACAAATGGGGGTCGCATCCCTCACCCCTATGAATGAGGGCTATTTTAAAATTTTATTTCTCGTATTTTAAGGAGTTTATTAAATCTTGCTGTTTTACGATTTTATTTGGTCTACATACACAAAAGTGGCCTTATTTCAAAGTTAATGAGCTGTGCTAGCATTTAACAATAAATTTGTTAAGAAATTCTTTACAATAATAAACAAAATCGTAAAACAGCAAGATTTAATAAACTCCTTAAAATACGAGAAATAAAATTTTAAAATAGCTCTCATTCATAGGGGTGAGGGATGCGACCCCCATTTGTATAGGTTTTTGTCGATAAAACTTAACATACAACACGTTGGTAAAGTATCGGAAGTCCGATCCCTAACACACTGTATAAATAGTGAAAAATAATATTAGTCTAACATTTACTAAATATTACAATAATAAAATTAATCAATATTCGATAATGAACATCATTATTTTTATCATATTTTTCATTCGTTTTTGATTTGTCACATGTCGTAAGCCCAGAAAAGTGTATTAACCATACACTTTTCTGGGCTTACACCTACCAGTTAATAGACGGTGGTTAGTGTGATAGTACCTAAGGGAGATATATTTTATTTATTGCATTTATTAAGTACATTAAATATTAAAGCAATCGACAGATGGCGCAATATCATACTCATTTGTAGACTACATTTGTACTAATGTCACCTTTTTTTTTGTTCTGCTGAGGAAAATGCATTGAATTGCATACCCCGGCTGCCTCACTCATGTAAGTTCGGGAAGTCATCCAATTTTGAGTATCGCAGTATAAGGCCATAAGAACTTCGCTTCTACGTCCGTCTGTCTTAGAGGAAATGTGGTCTTAACCATTTAGGGCTGGCAGTTCTATGATATTTATCGTCTATGTTTATAATTAGTATAAAGGTTGTAAATAAATGGTGGGTCACCACCCGTCAACACCGCCTTCAGCGGGCACATCCCACGACACCAGTCCATATTGGCAGAGGACACGCAGACCGCGACATGTCTTAAGCGACCCCCCTAATCAATTAACGCAGGACCTTCTAGACCTGCAAGCGGCGGCGTCTGAGCCGTCGCCTTCCTTGTCTCCCCTTATTCGGCAGCCTTCTGCTTCGCCACGAGTAGGTTCCCAGTCAATACAGGCCGGTCCCACTTTGGAGAACCGCGCCTCTTCTAGTGCTTGTGCCCTCTCCATGGGGCAGCGCTAACCGTACTTCTCCTGAGCTGCGGCCCCCTTCCATATAAGCCAGTAGGGTCATTAGGACCAAAGGCTCAGGCTGAGTGTAGTCGGTAGGTCTGTTGGGTCGAGCCCCCTCGATTCACCAGGAGTCCGACATAATCAACGCATCCCTGCTTGCCTGTTGCGTTGGTATCCATGAGGATTCTCAGCCTCCTCTCCTGAGGAAAGTGGGTCACCGTTAATCCACAAAAATAATGCAATGGTGTAACTGTATTACAGATTGCCCTTTTTCACAAATCGGATGGAACTGCGGTTAGGGTCAATATATATATCGAGAGGTGTTAGTTAAATTTAAATTAAATTTTCGCATATTATTAGTTATATGGATTTTTATATAAATAATAGGACAAATTATGGAACGCGGTTACCGCGCACGCCGATGACTGCCTCTCTATCTGGGGGATTGTCCAAGTGTTCTCGGACAATCATCATGCATCCTTCCCTTGGCGATGGCTGGACCTATTCTGGTCGAGCTGACCCGTGGGTGCTTGCAGTGGCGGTAGAATCGCGAAAGCGGACCCCGTCACATGCGCCCCCGTTATGGGCCCAGTCCAGAGAACACCGGGGGGTTTTAACGGGTAGGCCGGTCCTCGCAAACCGGAGAGCCACACACGGCTGCGCCTTGAAAGCGCACCATCATGGTGCATAAGGAGCATTTCCCCTCGCAAAAAAATCTTAAATAGTATTTATTTGCTAAATATTTGAGCAATACATGCTGAACCTCCGTTTATTTTTATTGTTTTTTTGTAATAATATATTTGTGGTAATAATTGCAAATTCAAAAATTAATTTTAAATTGATAATGAAACAATCAAGTAAATATTAAATATGCAACCAACTTCATTTTATTTAAAATCGAATTATTATTTTGTATATAACATGAAAAAAGTAATTTCAAAAGTATTACATTTGTAAATACTTATTCATTGTGAATATGGTTTGGTTTGGACTCTATCAGCTAAAGAGGTTTTATCTGATCGTTTTCTTACATCTCCAGCCAGGTAATTTGTTTCCTTTGCGACATCATTTAGTGTAATTTCAGTTTATATAATACGAACAGTTGACATGACAGCCATTTTGTTGCCAGTCGCTGTTTGAGTAACAATATTATGAAGATTATTTTTTTACTGTGTTTTATTACTATTATCGGTGAGACTCTTTTATAAATTATGAAATCTAATAATTTTTTAATGATGTAGGTGATATTATGTATTCTGTCTGCATTGATATAAAATACATATACTACTACTATAGCTACTTACCTAGCATACAGTATTATTAATCTAAATTTAAATTATTTATCTATAAATTATAATGTTGTCAAAGTTTGTATTATTTGCTATGACTGTTTCGTCTTCAACAATGTATCATGAATACATGAGGCTTTGTAAAGCAGGCCTTGAATTTTCTCATTGTCATGACCATTGAACGATTAGCGTATAATAGTTAATCGATAGTCTGGTTTGTATTATTTTTAGCAATAATCGATACAGGTCAAAGCGTATCCCCAAAAGTGGCTTTTAGTGATGATGATGCGACATTGGTAACCGCAAACTCCACACAAATAGAAGGAGAAGACGTGGAAGTGAAGCATACTATTGTTGTGTCTACTAAATTAAGCAATAGTAACAAAAAAGGAATACATAGTCGCTTAGACGGTAAGTAATTTTTTTACAAATGTGTGATTTATGTGTCGGCATATGATTGATTTGTTTTGCATATAAATACCGGACACGGCAACAGACATCATTGATTTGTAGAAATAAAATTGTTACTCTGTTGTGATTTTCTTGGGAGAAAACAAGGTGTTAGGTTTATATGGAAAATATGTCGCGTTCCCTCTTAATATGTTGTACATTAGAGTAAAGCTTGATGCGATAATGACAATAATAATTCTTGTTTTCATAGTGCAGGCCATGACTGTCAAGAACATTTTAACTGTTGAAACATCTCTAATACTGACTTTATTAAAACACATAATGTGTTAATAAAATAAGTTTCAAATATTTTATGCTGTTTTCAAATTATTTGTATTATCATTTCAGGGGATTATGTACAAACTTACAATAATGGTGACTCCCGAAGAACACACATACATAAAGAAGATGATAGTGGTGAAGTGCCAATTGTAAAAGGATATAAAGCTGTAGAAACCACAGAAATTAAATCTCCAGACACAAGACATCGCCCACAAGTTTATCCTGGAATAAAAACTTTTAATTCAAGAGATAGGTCTCAAATCTATCCTGAATCAGTTTTTGTAAGTCGCAATATTCGGGATGATCTTGATTATTATCCAAATGTTGCTATTAATCCATTGCAGTGGAAACCATCGAGTTTCTTCAACAATATTAATTGGTGGCAACAGGATGGGAGAGATTTCGAAAGAAGAGGTTACAGACCCCTTCAGGAAACTGACAAATTTAATAAAAGGATTTCAGATGATTCTATAAAAGAATTTTATTGTAAAAAATGTAGAGAGTTTATACATTCAAGTGGCAGAGGATGCATCCAGCAAAAAAGTAATTCTTGGATACCTGAAACTACAACTCCTAAACTTAAGCTAGATGGTAAATTGGCGAAATTAAACTAATTGTGGGGAGCTATTGTTTCTGTTCATACCGTGACCATAACAATCTTTAAAGCATAAAACTATATAGAATGACCTTGAGTAGTGTCTTATGATTAGGTTGGATGCAAATCTTACAACATACGTAAGTATGGTATATAAAGGCTGTATTTCAATAACTGGCTGGTGTCCGTGACTTCTGCACAAAATTAGTATTAGCTTTTGGCAGCGCACGCCAAAATAGCTCGCAGATGGTCAATTTTGTCCAATTTACTTGACATTTATCATCATATTTTGGACAATTCACTGTTCTGTTATATAAGATATACCTATTATTGTAAGGTTTTATTAAAATCCATTTAGTGGTTTTTAAACAAAAGAGCAACAAACATCTATCCATACTTACAAATTTTCGCGTTTATAATATTATTAGGGATATAGAAGGTTATTTTGCGCTATCTTCATATGACAAGCTTAAAATCAATATGACCTGCTGTTGCATCATTAACTATTTAAGCACTGTTGGCTAATCTACGTGTTATACGATAAATCTTGTTACTACATTTATTAAAAAAAAAATAATAACGCTACTTACATTTATATACATTATTTATGTAAGTTGCGAAAATTATTGAATAATTGAAAATTACAGAACAATCTATCTAAAGTTTTGAAGCATATTGCATATATGTATAATACTTTATGTCACAACTAGTTTACAACCATATACGAGAACTAACCATAATCAACTATAATTGATTAATAAGCAGATTTTATCAAGCATTTTTATGCATAATTGTGATAAACAAAGTGTAAACTAACAATAAAGGTTATAGTTAGCTCAGTATTGCAACTTTATTTCAGTTTTCCAGATAATTCTGAAAATGCTACAAAATTGTGAGTTTTGTTGTATTTTATTTTTAAATAATTAGACACCATTACCATATTTCTCAAATGTACTGTATATTGTTTTTGTGAACGAATTGTGAGCCTTAATTGACAGTGGATAGGAATATTGCTCGCAAAATTGACGGCAGTTTTTACAGACAATTCTTCCAATGACAAGAGACGGAATTTGAGACACAAGTTTGTTTCAGTTCCCAAGAAATGTTTGCGCGGTCGGTATAAAAATTTCAATTTTGCCGAGTTGTAAAATATCATTGATAGGCAGTAAGAACAGTGTAGATGATACCATACTTTCTTAAGGGACAGCGTTTACCGAGATTGGGTCAGAGCTTTTAGAATTTACTGTGAAGCTTCTGCATGCTAAAAACTAGTGATTCATTCTCATAATTTCCCCGCAAATCCGTAGGATCCGAAGGTCCGATTATTCACTATGCTCAACGTAACTGTCAAAGCTTATCCCTTACCTTAAACCGCTTGTACTTAGGTACGATGGGTTGTGTATAGCAAAAAATTACCAGCCGATCGACTATAATACTACTCGACTATATCACTAAGCAGCTCAAGTTATATAAAGAGCTGGGAGCTATTGTCTCATGGGTAAGAACAGATCTGACCACATGCAGGAAAGAGCTAGGCAAATTTCATAGGCTGGTCATTAGACCTTCAATATTACTCCCCCGATAGTCCTGGAACAGTTCGTAAACTTTAAGCTTTACTGCAAATTAGTATACAAAGTGCGGCTATTGAAGCACTAAAGACTTAACTCGATGGGCTTGTGGAAAGGTAATCGCAAACGTACAGGACATATGGTTTTTTACATTACAAGGTGATTATTTCACTAGTTTTGACTAGTGATAGAATATCATTCAAAGATGTATTTAGACAGTCGTCTAAATACATATTTATTACCTCAAAAATCACCCACAAGAAAAGATTGGACAAAGGGCTGGTTCCCACAGAAAGACAGCTTGATGTGGTACACAGACGGATCAAAAATCTGGAACAGTGGCTTAATTATACTGCAATACTTCAAACAGACTGAAAAGTCTATTAGCATAGGTACCTCATTTAATCCAAACTTATAATGAACGCGATCAAAGTACTAACAAACTGGGGAAAGCCAATACTGAATATTAGATTGATTCAAAACGTAAAGATTTAATCAGTATCAAAAAGGTGATAGTTGGAGTATGTCTACGAGCTCAATCACACGACAGGCAACAATAAGAATGGACCAATCAAAAAGGAATAGTGCACGCCAAGTAGGTTTGAAATATATATTCAGCTCGAGCATAACTCAGACCCGCCTAGTACTAGGCGCCTTGACAGGGCACTAGGGTTATGCTGCACAGAATGGGTCACGCCAGAACTAAACTATGTAGGGCCTGCGAAGAAGAAGAAGAGAGCATGGTACACTTATTGCGTCGAGGTTGCACGAGGCAAACGAGGCAATGCTCGAATGCATCACGATAGATGGGAATGATGGTGTGGGTCAGCCAGTAGGCTAGGAAGGGGAACACGGGGTAGCACAATACATCCGATATAAGTCAAAGTGCGACGGCTCCCACAAAAAGTCCCACTCCTAAGATAAGATACAATAAATAAAGAATCCGGTTATTTATAAAGTAAGCTTTTCTGAAACAAGAAATATCGATCTCTAGTCTTTTGTATTTTGTGTTGTAGTTTTTTTTTCTGAATACAGTAACCTAAAGTAGTAAAATATTTAAAAACTATAAAGAAACCTTTTTTTAATAAAACCGGCCAAGTGCGTATCGGACTCACGCACAAAGGGTTCCGTACCATTGATTTATGAAATTAAATCAATCAAAAAATCAAAAAAAATCAAAAATATCTTTATTGTTAACTACAAGAAATTTCTTTACAATATGTGGGTCTCTTCTTTTAAGTTTATAAAACCTGTATTAGAAGAGGCCCCTCTCTTAGTACTATGCCATAATTTTTACTGTAGTTACATTTAGAAAATATAGCCATTTACAAAATAATACATTCTTTTCTATATAATTCTATAAAAAAGTATTACATTAAATTAAAGATTATTATTATGATTATACATTTAATTCGTGTAGTCCGACTTTATAGAACCTTTGTGTGTGGTGGTTGTTAGTGGGTATAAATTAAAGGAAGCGGTTTACGATTTACGAGGTATTAAAAAAAACTACTTACTAGATCTCGTTCAAAACAATTTTCGTTGGTAGTTTATATAGTATTGTACATCATAGGTTTTTTTTGGATTTTTAATTTTCTTATTTTAGAAGTTAGAGGGGGGACCAACTTTTTTCTACTTTGGAAGCGTCTGTCCTGCAAACTGTTCGGTTTAGAAAAAAAATTTTTTAGAACCCTCGATATCATTTTTGAAGACCTATCCATAGATACCCCACACGTATGATTGATGAAATTTTTTTTTTATATAGAACTGAATCTCAATTTTTTTTATTTTATATTTATTATTGCCTTCAATATTATTATTTATTTATATTATTTTTTTATTTTTGCATCAAAATTTTAATGCGGTTCTCAGAATACATCTACCTACGAAGTTCAACAGTATAGCCCTTATAGTTTTGGAAAAAAATGGCTGTGACATACGGACGGACAGACGGACAGACATGACGAATCTATAAGGGTTCCATTTTTTGCCATTTGCCTACGGAATCCTGAAAAGTTGTCTATGAAATAGTTATTTGCAATATTATTGTTAGTTTGCATTGTACGCAAATTTAATATTGTTGAATGGTAACGTCAGATTCGAGTGTAATATGGCACAGTAAAGAAAATAAGGTTCGATGAATTAAGTAAATGGTTATAGAAAAACAACATTGAATCAGATGAATTTAATGAACATTTAGAATCGCATCGTATTATCTGATCAGTTAAACGAGATAATCCATAAACTGGTAACATAAGAGATTTTGAAGTATTACAATAACAAAATCTTGAGATCTGACGTAAATAGGCAAAGCACACAATTTAGCTTTCAACCTTATATTTAGTGATTTGACCATTTCTGTTAACCATTGTCTCTGCTTTTCGATGGCTTTGTTCTTTGCCATCAATATTTGATGAAGAGACGAAGGAAGAGCTAGAAACGCTGTAGAAACCTCCATCCCCAGGGTTGTTAGCGTCAGCAAATCTAGTCATCACGTTAACGTTGGGCACATTCTGTAAAAAATGATGATATCAAGGAAATGGAAATACATCCATTGTAATAATTTTTTAATTTTGTATTTACATGTAAATCATTATTCTCTTGGTGCTATAAATATTTATTATTAACATACTTTTATGAACTGCAAACAAAGAAATTTAGAAGGTTCTAATAGTATTGTAAAATGTAAAATTATAGTTTCAAGCTATCCCGTTTTCTTCTTAGTTTTTTTAAACAAAACGAAAATGGGAAATATTGGAAAGCAACTTTCATGCAGGGTTAGTATTAAACAATGTAACCGACATATTTACTTTTTATCAATATATCTTCAAATTTATATTTATCTTGTCGAAGGTACACACAATATTTGTCGCAAGTCAATCAGGATATATACATCTTTTATATGCTAATTTTCAGTCAAACCGTTTATCTTTCTACACTAATATTAAAATACAATACTTTAGATTGTTACCGGGTTATTAGGGCTGATACCAGCAACCTGATGAGTGAAGTCTGGACCGACGGCCCCACCAGCATAAGCTCTGTTCATTGCGGGACTTTGCAGTCCTGAGAACGCACCAAGACCAAGATCGCTGAACCTGCTGGTGAAATTTGGAATAAAACCGGCTTGATTAGTTGTTAAGTCATAAGCCTTCTTCGCTGCGTTAAACGCTAGCTTCTGATTCTCTATGTTTGATTGAAATGCCCTGTAATCATACAAAAGAAATCAAAATACATGGCATATAAACATGGAACGAGTTATAGAGCTCTTTGAAAGCAAGAAGAATAGTGGTAAGGTATAAGGAAAGATTAGAGAGAACACTTGTAGTTCATTCACACTGTGGTGTACTTATTTTCACATTACCAGAGGGTAAAATAAAATAGGGGCTAAATTTAAATCAATTTGGAATTGAAATTCTTGGGGAGTAGTAAAACAATTGACCAATATTGGGTGTTTGAGTATATTAGTAATCACTATCAATGGATTGAAATAGAATTAAGATTTAAAAAAGGGAAAGATTTCAAATCAAATCAAATATCATTAATTATTATTTTTTTGTGTTTGGAGTGTCCCGCTCCTTCTATAATATAAGATTAAAACTTTACGAATATGTTCCAAAAAGTTAGTATTCTTAAATAAATTTTAATTTAATACTCGCAAGATAGTGCTTTGTAACCCATATTTCACTTTCATTTTAAATAAATACAATTACTGGCACGTAACGCATCAAGTTGATGCGTTACGTGTACGTGTACATATATATGCAGTCGTATATATTCATATACAGTCTGATACATAGCAGCGGAACCGTAGATCCAGTATATATTTTCAACAAAATATATTATTACTAGCTTTCTGCCGCGGCTTCGCCCGCGTGGATTTCGGGATTGGGTGTATAGAGGGTTAAGGGTCATAGCTTTTGCCCACGGCACATATACGCGGAAGTCGGTTTATGGTGCGAAGATTTTATCGCGCTTCCCGTGGACTATCCTTTCCGAGATAAAAAATGCCGCAAAACTCCTCAAGAATCACTCTATCTATTGATGAAAACCGCATAAAAATCTGTGCAGTAGTTTTTGAGCGAAGCCTTTATTGCGCATCCCGTGGATCTGTCGATTTTTCCGGGATAAAAAGTAGCCTATGTTACTCGGGGAGAATGTAGCTTTCCAAAGGTGAAAGAATTTTTGAAATCGGTCCAGTAGTTTAAGCGTGAAGAGGTAACAAACAAACAAACAAACACACTTTCGCATTTATAATATTAGTTGGGATGATACCATAAATACCATATTTTTAAATTTTCTCGTAGCGAGTATTTGCTCTACGATTTTACTTTATTATATTTATAGGCTTAAAAAGGTGGAAAGACTTGAAACGGAACTTGATCTTAAAGATAATATTAGAGAATATGAAATTAAATTAGTTAAAAAAGTGATTATGAATACTGTATTTCCTAAAATTACAATATGAAAATAAATTTCATTAATGAAGATGGCATATTATCCTCGTACCAAGAGAAGACTAGCTCCATCGGCTAGTGCATGCAAAGAGACCTCCACCGAAAGCTCATTGCACCTACTTATAATGTGAGACCTTACTCTCGTAAAATACCCTCAAGGTTGTTAAAATAATCAGGGAAGAAGTCATCGGCACTCCAAAAGTTTGAGATGTAATTCGGAAATTGTCCTGCGTCATGGTAAACTTGTGCATCGTCGAGCCCGTAAGTACCACCGTACCTATTGCCAGAGGAATCTTCGTATGCGTACGCACCAACACCTCTTGGTTCACCTGTAAGTTGAAAATGAAAAAAAATAATACCTAAAGCTGACGTTTTGTAAAAAAATTCTTGAGAATATTTGTTGACGAACTTGAGTAAGCTGGTTTGCCTTATGAGAATTGCAAGGCAATTTAACTGAAATATAAATGTAAGCAAGAAAAATATAATAATTTGAGTCAAATTCAAGTTACGAGCTATCAGTTACTTAAAATCCCATCTAAAGTCGATTATAAAGTTGTATAGAATTATACATTAAAAAAATAATGTGGATAACTTTAAACTGTGGATTCTATAACCATCTTCGCCTCTGAGATCATTGTTTGTTCATCGGGAAAACCCCAAATGGTTAGGTCTGTATTATTATAATTGCATAACATGGATTAATAGTATGATTTGAATTAAAGTCCGTGTCTTCTCTAAGTAACTATACAATTATTTTAAAGCCATATATAACACATTATATACATTCATGTCACATTCATGTGATAGAATACCTATTATTAGCCACTGTGTACCTATTATTAGTTAATATGTTAAAATATTTTGTGTAGTTAAGATGTGTGTTTTAATAATATTATAATCATGTTGTTGTAGAATTATAAACATTTCGAGAGACAAAAAATATGGATAAATATGGGTAATAAGCAGAATCAAACGAAAGAGTACAGAAAAATGCAGCAATTTTTACCTTTTCAAACTAACACCTCATTCCCCGAAACTACGGTTTAAAAATAGTAATATGTAAACTGAATTACCTATAATAAAGACATGAAAAATAAGCTGCGTATACTGTTGCAATAAACATGCGTTTTTTATCAATCTACCTTACCAAGGAAATCGCTGCTTAGTTTAATTTTTGAGAGTTCTTTTAGTTTTTTGCCTTATTTTCTTGAAAATATATTCTTCAAACAATACGTTCTTCAAACAGCGTTAGAAGTTTGTATAGTTCCTTAAGACTTAAAGTGACAATAGTAATTAGCCAATAATAACATTGTCCTCTATGATACTAGTAGTAGTAAAAACTATGTGCAAAACCAGAAATAATATTATTATTTTTATTTAGATTAGTTCTGAAGATGTGGCCAAACTTGCTCAATACACGTAGTATAAACCGAAATCACCTACATAAATTAACAAGTTTCTTGCATATTTCATATGTTTTTTATATGAAATTATTGTTTTCAATTGCTTTTTTATTTCTATAAGTGCATCATATTTATATTTTGGGTTAATTAATACTTTCTTATTAAATTAAATTTTATATATATATAATTCTTTAACAGTGCTTTAATTTTGAACGTGGCCGTGGCCGTGGCTGTTTATTGGGGAACCGCATTATATTAATATTATATAACATTTATATTAATATTATATTATCAAAAAATGAATATTTTGTTTTCACTTGTATGTATATGATTAATCTCTGAGTAAAACAATATTAAGAAGAGATTGTATGCCTTTGTTAATAATCTATTAGGGTGACTTGGATTTAAAGTACTTAATTCTAGAAGGCCCTTAAAGTGAAGACAAAAGAATCTTAAAATTGAATATGATTTAATACCTTATCGTATATTATTCGTACTTATGTAAGAATTGCACTCTTGACTTTGCCAAGTACCGTGGCTAGATCGTGACGGAATTTTAATGTTTAAGCTTGTAAGTAGTTACCTAGTTATTTCGAGTAATGAAGTAATGCAGCGCATTGCTAATGAAACATACGTGGTTCAATACGGCGGCTTCATTAAGGCAAACGAGCGTGACCAATATTCACCAATTGTGATTGACCATATTTAGGTTTCTATAGTAGAAGTTCTATAGTATTTTTAATAAACTTAAAAAAAATATATATTTATGATTAATATATGTAAGGATTTTTATATATAGTAACATATTTGTGGTATGGTCATGCGCTTCACTTAAATGTGCCGTAATAAATACACTGCAATCGTGACATCACGATGTGGTGGTCATCTAATTTGTGTGAATGTGTGAACAAAAGATTTAATTTTTTTTGTTCATGTGTATACAGTATGAGTCTTGAGTACACAGAATGCACAAACGATGAGAAATTGCACGTCATTTTATCCATAAAAACAATAGGAAAAAGAAATTGTGTGTTGAAATTGTTGACAAAATTGCTATAACTATACAGAATTGACCTATCTTGCTAAAAATTGGAAAAATTAATCTCAAATAAAATGCTCATTTATCAACATCAAAATTAAAAAGGCAAATTTGGCGAAAAAGCAAAATGATTTTTTATTTTTGAGAAAATGGCAAATATTCTAGTAATATTCGCACTAATAAAACAATAGTGTATCAACTCAAAATCGAACATTTTTCAGAATCAACAAAAAACTTATTACTCACTTCATGTAATAGTTGCAAATTGAATAACAGTCACATAAGTTTTTTAATTTATCCTTATTCTGTTTTTGCACTAATCGAACGACAGTCTTGATCACGCGTGAGGAATCAAATTTTGCGTGTGTTTATAGTATTATGTCAAGTACGACGTTTTGAGTTGATACACTATTGTATTATTAGTGCGAATATGTAATAATTTAGTATTTGGATCATCAAAACTATAATAAGGATATGACATCTTTATTGATCAAAGTACCTAGTTGCGGTATCAACGAGTTTTAATTTGCCTTGACCTTGATTCCCTTGCAAAAATTTCTTGTGCTATAATCTATTGTTATTATTTCTTGTGCTTTCATTTGTTTCGGTAATGTCACGTTTAATTTTAACTTATTGTATATTTCCTACTATTCAAATTTAATCATACAATATACTGCGCTATACTTATACCCGAATCAAAAGATTTATACAAAAGGCAAACCTATTACATACATGAGTCTTTTGTGGTAAATATTTAAAAGATGAATAGGACTAACGGTGTGGTCAATTACGTGAGATTATTAGCCAACATTGATAGCTATCAGTTTTGTCACTATACACGGTAAGATGTATATTTGTTTGATGAATAATTTTTATAAAATATAATACGAACCTCACAGGCAATCGATGTAGCAGAGCACTTACAACTGAAAAAATGTGCCTTTTGTTACCCATGCCGTTTATTTCGTGACTAATATATTAGTCATTACTAATATATTGAGCGATGGAACAAGCACAAAACATTACGCAATATCACAGGTGCCTAGACTTGCTAGAATATTCGATCACATGTAAGTATAAAATTCTCCTTTGTCATATAGTAAATATTTGTTTTAGTTATATCGGGTATAATTATGTATGCACATGTGTATTGTATTTGTGTTGCAGTTATAGTAGTACTTATAATTATAATAAGACTAAGCTTATTGTTACAATCATAACATGATATATATCACAAATACCTTCAGTCCCACCATAAGTCAGCAACATAAGGACAGTTCAAATATCAGACTGTAAAATCTAACCTATTGGCGTATACATCCGTCGACTACTGAAATAAATAATTTCATAATTAAGCAACTGCCCTAATATAATACGATGTATCATACATTGGAAACTCAAAAATTTGTATGATATTTTCAAGCACTTTAAGAGTGCACGGAAAGGAGATAATGCAGTGTTTCATGTCACCGGTAGAGGTTAATGAGTGTAGCGAAGGACTCAACGTTTAAGTCTCGAACAAATCGAGTGTAGCGCGAGGCATATACTCTAGATTATGCATTATATCAAATAAAAATAGATACGTAAGATTACTTGTATAATATTTATTCAAAATAATTTAATGTCAAATCATTATTAGAATAATGAAAAGAAATTTCTGTATTTCATTAAATTACACAGAAAAGGTTATGTGGTTATTATTTATAACCAATTTTTTACAAAAATTTAAAAATGTTATTTTTATTTTAGTGTCTCGGATCTGAATCATATTTTTCTTCTATAAGTTTCTACCAATAAATAATCATTTAGTTTTGGTAGTCGTGATGTAATTTAATATATCGTTGAGGGCAAGAAATTTTACTGTTGATAAAAGAATCACTACATATTTTGGTAACTTTGAGTTGATTACAAATAAAAGTAAAAACTATCGGATACGATAGTTTAATCTGATATAGTTACAATTGTTAAGGCAAATATGTATTGCTTGTGCGAGAGAGAAGAAAGTATTATTTTAGAAGCGAGAAGTACAGGCCGCCATTTAGTTTTATTATGAAATCATTGAGAGCTTTATCTTTTTCAATACTTAATAAATGATTAACTAGCTGAATGATTATTTATTATAAAATAACACTCGCCCTCATTTAATTAAATATTTTAATGTAACGCACACTAATTAGATCGATTTTTATTAAATTATCCAAAAAACATAGACCACCTTTTTGGTCATATTCTGCAAGTTAATAGTAATCTTATACGGCAACAGAGTGAAAATCCTATGTTGTTTCGCATATTATCTGTATATAAATGAAACTTGCATTCTTTTAAAAAATCTGATGAGATTATTTAATTTCAGTGTATTTTTTATGTTTATACGGTAGTTAGTCTTGTTGATATTTTACAATAGCAGTGGCTGCTCTTAACGGGACTTCTAATGTACATAGCGTTTGATTACTTCTGATTTGACTAAAGCGATTACGTTCATGTGACCGGATGTTGTGCGTGATTGTGAGATAAGTCTTTATAAAAAAGAGTTGTGAGAAAATGTAAAAATGCGATAAAAACTTTACACGAAGGTCTGCAAAATTTATATAGATAGTTATTATGTTTAAGAACAATAGCTGTGGTATCTCAAAATGTAATAAAGGAAAGTAATTTGTTAATAGTTAGATATTAAAAATACATATTAATTTATCGTTATTTTGTTTGAAGAAAATGCATTATTATTTCTACAAAGAACTTGGTTTCATACAAATTACGATATACTACTGATATTATATATCTGTATCATAAGAGCCACAAACTTATGACCTCACTCATGACTATCGTATATCTTTGTGCTGTAGATATTCACCCTGCCCTCTTCAGTTCTTCAAGTTCAAGTTTAAACATCTCCTTTAGCGCCATGTGACGATATCTCTTCACCCTGTCTCACACTACTGTAGAACCGGCAGCATTTTTTACAGTCATTTTTGTACAGTCATTGCAACACTTAAATCGGTATTCAAGTAAGACCTCTGGAGAGGCTAGACGAGACAAGAGACCTAGGTTTTGTTAGAGACGAAGGTTTTCTCATTTTGAATAAATAATTTTGTGAACATGTGGTTGTTAAATATATATGTATAATCATTAATTGAACCATATTTTGTGCAATTCATGATTATATTTGGAGAAATTTTATAACGATATTTCATAACGGAGAAACATATATAACGGTATTAGCCGTTATACATTAATCTATTTTAGTTTCTTTTCTTTTTATTGTTTATTGTTATAAGGTATTATAATGGAGTACATGTATGTACGTAAGTCTTTTTGTTAACAAACATTATACGACAAGCCGCCAATATTTTTAGAATGTTTTATTATCGTTTAACTATACGAGAACTATTGTGTGGTATTGGTTGAATTTATCGTAAAGCAAATAATTTAAGCCAAGAAATTGGTTCTATTGAGAATGACTACGCAATCCTTTGAGGCTGGAAATAGAGTATTTACTGATACCTATGTATATGTTGTTGAATACATTGCGTTTTCAAATTAAGTTGCGATTCAAGTTTAAAAATTGCGACTTTAGTGTTGTTGTAAATATTAAAATAATTTTATAATCTTTATGGTAACATTCAAAAATTGCTTAGGAATCAGGTTTTTCCCATCTTCTATCTGATAAACGATATACATATTAAAATCGGAACATTGTTTAAACTTTGTTTAAACTTTGTTTCATGTCAAATTGGATTATTACATTTTTATACTCAGCGACTGTCAAAAGTAGTGTCCTCTCCAGTGAACTGAGTCTAGTTTTTGACATAACAAATTATACAAAACTGTTAGAACGTGTCTGGAATAGATTAAGTTATAGTGATTAAGCTGTTCATATTTGTTTGGAGTTGATTACCGTTATTCTAATGACATTACCTGTTAGCTCATTTCATATTGTGGCTTGGACAATTTATCGTTTCTGTTCTAAAGACATTAGCAGCAGTATGACTACAAGTACCGAATAATGACATCTAAGCTTCAATCGATTCAGTCGAATCAAAGTAGATAAGTTATAAATTTCAGTGTTCAATTTGATTAATATGATTTACTCAGTACTTGTTAGTATATTAGACGATTGTTGAATAAATAATTGTATTAGTTACTTTGCGAATTAGCCTTTATTCTTTTTTAGTTAACGCATGTGACAAATTTTTGCGAATAAAATTTTCCGAACGAGGGATATTATATCAAGGGATATTCAGCAAAGGTGGCTTAAACAAATCATATAACGGTTACAGATTATGGTTATAAAAAATAGGGCTGGGCTCACAAACCATAGAGGCAAATAGCTCTTGATGGAATCTAGAGGCATGCATTATGTAAATAGTCTGAGACGGGAGGCAAGGCACTAATACAAATACACAGGTGTCTTTAATACCCCAAATCGCGAACAAAAACTTCACTCACCAACTATGCGAAGAGCTTATGCCTGATTTTAAGTAGTTCTATGTATATAATATTATGATTAATGACGATATGTGTTACATAACTGTTTGGGCTCAATTATATCTGCGTGTTTTTACAAGCTGAGAAACTTGAGATAAAATTAAGGAAAATATATTTTTAGGAAATAAAACGATTAACACTGATGTTTACGTAGGCGTGTTTTATAGGCATTTAAATAAATTCACACCATTTTGACGTCGAATAGTAATATAAAAGTGGAAGAGGATTTTTTGTCTATCTATAGTATATAAAGTTATGATTAAAATTGACAGACTCTATATGTATGTTAGCCTAAATTTCTATCCGACTATTATGTTAGTTTAGTACCGGTTGGTGGAAGTATATTGCAGGGTTTACGTTTATGAATTTAAAATATGAGTAAAGTAAAAAGCGATTATGGAAATTTATCTCAATTAGATTTCTAAATAGGAAGAAATGAAAAAGAAAGGATAGGAAAATTCGTAAATATTTGAATGGAATGATCGATTACATTTTTTTTTACCGCATAAACATATTTATTTTAATAATATTGAAGAATAAGTCATACAAAGTCAATTTGATTGATTAGTCTATATATAGCTATTGTTTATTTAATATTTAGAAAATTTATTGAAACAACGAAACAAACAATAGAAAATAAAAAAGATGCATACTTTTAAATTGAAACTATAAAGAAAATTGTACACTCGACTGCAAGTCAGACTACACACCTTGATATTGAGAACGCCTTTATTCCCTATTAAATAAAATATGTTTTCGTAGTTCAACTGTATAAATTATGCTGCTGGCTAACTAAATGTGACTTATAACAACTTTTTATGGCATTTTATCCTTCTGTGACTAATGCGATTACCTAGTCATAAGGTCTGCTGGCTAGCTAGCTCTAGTTAGTCGCACTTCACGGTCTAGCTCAGGGTATAAAAATTTATCACCCGTAACAATCTTGATATTTAATTATTTGAATGGAACTGCATTAATTTTGGTTTATTACTATTAAAGTAATCAACCAGCAAAAAGCAATTGGTTTAATTTGGTTAAAAGCAAAATCTTCATTAACTAAATTAAAGTTTCTCTTATAAGAAGCTTATTTCAAACGCCTAGTAATTATTATTAAGTAACCACAATAGTCCTATAATTTAGTTCCCCTTGAATCAGGATAAAGGCGAATTAACAACACTTTGGACCTGTGTGGATGCACCTTCAACATGATAGGTTGCTTTGCTCCAATATGGAGTTATTCGAAGATCTACAGGGTAACGCAAGCTAAGACAATGTATGGATAAATAAACTCATTAATTGTTCTAATATCATAAAGTTTTGTACCAACAAAGATACCGATACAAAAGATCTAAAAGATTTATTTTAACAAATATCAAAAAGTCATCACATCGTTCACAGTATTGTAGGAAATTTAAATTGTTTTGATGGACAATACTTTGTGAATTGTAAATATGTACTTCAATTTTCCAATACATTGTTATCATAATATTCAATATATTGCAAATATGAACAAATAGATTCTTGATTATGTTCTTTAATTATAATTATACGATGCTTTATCTGTTATTATGCTCTTATCTTGAAGTCTATAACTGTACTAATTTTAAATCTATAATTGTATGTCCTTGATCTTAAGTTTCACTGATTATATTAATTATTATCCAATATTGCATATAAATTATGTTTTTTAAAAAACATAGAAATGTCGACGTGCGATACTGACTGATGCGTAAAAGTAAACATTTCAAGAGCATCATAGGTAGGTAGGATCAGAACTTAACGATTATAAATAAATAAAGTTAAAGTAAGTTTTATGTATTTAATTTTTGACTAATATTATTAATGCAAAAGTAACTCTGTCTCTCTGTCGTACTCTCACGCCAAACCTAGTGAACCGTTTTAAATGAAATTCGGTATACAGCTAGTCTAGAGACTGAGAAAGGACATAGGTGACTTTTTAAAAAAGGTCTTTAAATTAAATACTTATTTTTTGGAGCTTTTTCTATAAATAATTCAAAATTACAATTAAGCGAAAGGGTAACAATTTTTAACACGAGTTGATGAAATTTGGATGATTGGAGACTGCGGAAAAACATTACAAAAATTGATCGCGAGAAATTATTTTTCTCTTTGGAAAATTGAATATAACGCGGGCAATGATTTTGGCTCTTATCCTGTTAGTAAGTATTAACTTAAAAGTACTGTTATTTTTGTATTATATAATTGAAATAACAAGTTATTGAGTTATATTTTCTCGAACCTTTAATTTTTTATTTAATTTGATAGGTTTAATACTTACTGCACATACCTAGCTTAGGTAGCGTGCCAATTTTAATTTAAAATGGTAAACCGAAAATTTCAGTTGATACGTAAGAAGAAAGTACTTATCTATGTAGATAAGTACTTTCTTAAGTTAAAATATTTTACTTACTCATCAACAATTCAGTGAATTTATATTACTGAAGTACTCTCATTGTAACTTTAATAATGCTGGCGTAACCGCTATGTAGATAAGTACTTTCATCTTGTTTGAACTATCGGCAAATATAAAACTAATATAAGCAAATCTTTACAACTACCGTTCAGCATTCGACTTATTCTTTTTATGCTAAACAAACTATGCGAAGCGTTAATTATAATATAAAATAACTGTTCAAAATAATCCTATTATGGATGAATCCTACAAGTCTATATATATGATTATAAATTATAATGATGACAAGTAACGTGTTAAAAATCAACCCAATAGCCTTCTGTATTGCCATAACCGAATTAACAGTAATAACTAGTTATTAATTCTACGGTTTTCACAAAATATTATAATAAAGTTCTTCAGAGCCTAATTTTTTAATTGGTATAGCGATTCGAACATGTTCAACTTTGGTAATTATGTCATTAACAGTGTTTCGGACGGGTGGCTTAAACGAACGTTGATCATACTGTGCCATGGCATAGCATCCTACGTATTAATTTTCAAGACTAACACATTTTTACCCATTCTATCGGACAAAATATTTTAGTGCAATTATGTCACTGGAACCAAACAAGATGTGCTGTTTTGTCTTTTCGTAGTTTGTCGAACACTTCAATGGTGTTTATCACTAGTCTATATTCAAACTTATTTCACGATAGCGTATTATGTGTTACTTGACTGTCACTAAGTACACATGTTTAACACTTTGCGACCTTAATTGAGATCGTCCCATGCAAAAGCCCGGATAGCTTAAATCTAAAACGCGGTAGCCAACCTTTCCATGATATTATATATCGCAGTTTTATTACAGAGTATTCATAAGAATACGAGAATTGTCTCGTACCAGAATCATCTTAGATCCATCTGTGTAGTAAATTATGCTATCCCCCTGTGTTTGCTAACCCTTTGTTCCATTCTATTCTAGTTGGAATGTAGTACAAATCGAAGACTTGACGGAATTTATATTTAAGCGCAATTATATCTCTAGTCATATAAAGCAATTGATTCTCTCCTTTAAGGTTGAATGCAATATGTCCGCCGCCCGTTCATGTTGGATTGTCTCGTGATAATGAGTCATATGCAGCAGTTCTAGGTGAAATACTCTGATTGCAATTGTTGAAGTTGCCTCAAATATTCTTAGCTGTTTTCCATTTTCTGTAATTTTGAGGTAAGTAGGGTAATAGAACACAATTTTGTAAATTATACATTACAATCGATAAAATTACACATAAAATCCTGTGTATATAATACAATATAATTACAATCCCAGTAAACAAGAAAGTTACCCTTTCTTATTTACTGGGATTGTAATTATTTCCAGTCAGTAACATGTGTTTGTAAAATATAACAATAATTTATTAGAAGTCTCGTTTTGTTGTTTGTTTTTCTGTGAGGTATATTTTAGTGATTTAAAACTTTGCCAGTGGATCCGGGATGAATGAATTTCAAATATAACTGAAGTTTCACATTCAGATCCCACTATCTAAACGCTTCTCTCCTTCTCTGGGCAGTTTCGTGCCCAGGAACTTATAAGATCATTTTTGATTTAGTATTCTCAATTCAACAATGATCTCTTAAGTTAATAAGGAGTTATTACTCCTTATTTACCCTATTGATAGTGGTCGCCTATAGTGTAATTTACAGCATTATAATTGACAACTATTTTTAAGGTAAGCAGGCCTACGGCCCGCCTGATGGTAAGCGGTACCGTAGCCTATGGACACTTGCAACACCAGAGGTGTCACTCGCGCGTTGCCGACCTTTCAAAAACCTATTTACTTCCCTTTTGAAGAACCCTATACTTTAGGCCTCCGGGAAAACCTCGGCAGGGAGCTCATTCCACAAACGAAGTGTACGCGGGAGGAAATTCCTTTGGAAGCGCACTGTACGGGACCATTTAGGTTCCAGTGTGTGGGCATGAACTCCCTGTCGATGGCGAGCGGTGCGATGATAGAAAGTGGCCGTGGGCATCATGTCGAATAATTCTTCAGAATACAACCCATTATACAGGCGGTAGAACACACATAAGGAGGCAATGTCTCTCCTACGACTTAGAGGCTCGATACCGCCTGTGAGTACGGGATCGTCGACGAGTCTCACAGCGCGGTTTTGAACCGAGTCTGGGGGCCCAAGCTGTTACCTAGGTGCTCCCGCCCGGAGATGGCAGCAGTACTCCATATGGGGCCGGACTTGCGACTTATACAGTACTAGTCTGTGCCCCGGTGTGAAGTACTGCTTTGCCCTATTGCGCAGACCAAGTTTTATTGATGTCAGCTTGGCCTTGGCTTCCAGCTGACTTCGGAACTGAACGTCGCTGGAGATGTCAACACCAAGAATCCCAATACACTTTCCGATGGAAAGGGTTCTGGAATTGAGGGGCTACAGTGAATGGGGTTTTCTTAGCGGTGAACGCACAAACTTGAGTCTTGGAGGGGTTAAATCGGACTAGATTGTCCCGGCCCCAATCGGAGACTCTAGATAGAGTTCTCTCGATTTCAGACACAAGTTGCTCGTGACTTTCTTCCACAGCGGAACGAGGGATGTGACAACTATTAGTGTTAATTAAGAGCGTCGGTGGCGCTATGGTCAAGGCACTGGTTTGTGCGCCGCATAGAATCGGCAGGCCCGCGATCTAATCCCCACCGTGTACCAATGTGTTTTTCGTTCCGAATTTCATATGTACATTTATCCGACGCTCCTACGGTGAAGGAAAACATCGTGAGGAAACCTGCGTACATCTGCGAAGCGATTCAAAGGTGTACGTAGTCAACCAACCCGCACTGGGCCAGCGTGGTTGACTAAGTATCAATAAAAAACATAGTGAGGATCTTTTTTGGATAGATTATTCTGTGTTTTGTTCCAAGGTAAAAACATAATAATATTGATACTCGTAGAAGAAAACAAAACATAAACGATAACAACTGGATGATCTTATAAGCAACTTTTTTTAATATTTTTAATAATTTCTTTATTAACAAAAGAAATTATTAATAAGGATTAGTGTAACATTCTTGTTATAGCATACATTAATAAAAAATGCCCTATGCTCTGTAACAACAAATGAAACCCTAAAACTGCTACCGTGTGATATAAGATGCTAAGTCACGTTGATAGTTCACTGCTACCTAATAATTTCACTGGCAAATCTTTAAACATAAACATAGAAAGAAACAGAAATGAACATGTGTTTACGTTCAAAATATTTTATACAGTGGTATGTAAGCAATCTGACTCTTAGATATTCCACACACGGTATGTAATATTTAGTTACGGTCCCAAAGTCAAAATATGTCTTCATAGTTCAAATATATAACCTTAACCTGATGCTGACTGTACATTATATTGTGTGTGTTAATAAATTGAGCATGGTCAATTAATTTTTTTTTTGTTCAACAAAACAAGGATGACATTGTTACTTTTTTGTCGATTCTTCTTGTTTTTTAGTAGGAAATATAAAATACGATTTGATATATACATATATAATTATTATTTTGATAAAAATAATCAATTTTCAATCAAATAACGGTCGGTTTATCTTTTAAGGTACCTACCTAATGTCAAATATAAGTATGTTGTATTACATAATTAACTTTCTGCACGCGGCTTTGCTCATGTTATATCAGATAGGAAGAATATATTTTTCTTTAGTAAAAAAATTCTTATATCTCGAAACATCGTTATGCTTTAATTACAATACAAATTAAATCAGCTCTGTCCTGCTGTTTTTATTCGAAACCTGTTCAATACAAAATATTAAAATTTATTAACATTTTTTATTACACATACAAAAAAAAATCCACTATAAATGCATCAGATTTGGAACTAACTACGAGTACTTTTTTAGACTTAAATCAATATATTCAAAAATATTTCTGTATTTATTTAAAATGATCAGAGCAAGAGTATACCAGGGTCATTTGCTAAGAATTTTGTCCTACCTATTTCTGCCTCAAACAGCAGTTTTGTTAATGCTGTGTTCCAGTTCGAAGGGTAAGGTAGACAGTAAAATTAATGGGTACTCTACATTTCATGTATATTGTAGTTTTTGTTGAAATTGCATATTTTTTTTTATTATACATTTGCTACTCCACGGACTCGTAGTCCATGCCCTTTATAATTCTTAATTAAATATTTTATTACAATTCTCTTAACTAACATGTACTCAATTTTATTTATTTTACGCAGCTAACAATATAAATACAAATACTCATTTAACTTACGCTATATATATTAACATACATATACACAATAATGATTAAAAATAAAAACAAAATTGCATATTAACTGTAATTCCCCTAAGAACCATGTGTTGTCACCACGTACAATAACCATCAGGTGCACAGTCTGATTGACCGTACAATAAAAAATTAAATTACTTCAGAATAATTTATTCTTCTTTAGATATTTAATTTATCAGCAGTTCTGTTATTTATTCATGTCTTTTTCATAGGCTTGTAATGGTAATTTTAAGATGATGCTTTTGTCGCATGCTTTGTACATTGTTTCTATACTTGTATATTTCATATATAGACAATAGCATCTACTTTGAGTTGTATTTAATGATACATGCTTTTCAGAAATCTATCTAATACTGTTACAAATGAGCGTAATATTTGCTTTCTATGTGGAAGGTTCTTTAACTACTTTGATGAAGAAAAAGAATGGCGTGTTGTGATGGTTAACATACTTACTTTTTAAGAATGCTACTTGTCGTTATTTGTTATGAAAATATTTTGTTACATTTATTTCGAATGAGTGTAATATTTCAATTGATTCCAATATTCCACAACGAAAAATCTCTAAAAGGAGTAGTAAATTGCAATTCAAACTTCCAGATAAATGACAAGTGCAAATCATAATTCGTAATATAGTTAACAATATTATTGACGACTTGTGTCCACTAAACATGATCTTAAATAAATCAATGATAACACCTCATTAAATATTTGTTTTGATACTGATAAAAAAGATACGAGGGTTAAGGAATTACATATCTGTATTGTAAACAAGGAAACTCACCGTAACTCCAACCGACTTGTAAAATGATAGCACAGATTAAAATGTAAATCTTCATCTCGACACACAAATTAATTTGGTACAGAATTTCTTGTATGTACACAAGTAGAGTCGATGAATGACCACAGCCGTGTGTCGTAAGTGCGATCTTGTGGATTAATAAATACGTCTTATAGCCGCTATGTTATCAGGATGTGGCCGGCCGGTAGAGAGCGCGCAAGAAACAGCCAAGAAAAACTAACCATATTAATTACCGTCCCATTTAACGCACTGCCATTTTGGCAACTTAAAGGCAATTGTGTAGCTTATCTTACACTAAGTAGACAAGTTTTAAATGAACGACATAAAATTTAATTTTTAAAATGAACCAAGTCACTTGAGTAATTAGAGTCTACCTATACTTTTTTCATTCATGACATATATTTCTAATATAACTACATTTAAGATTAGTATATCGTGATAATCATTATCCAACTCTCATACATCCACTGCCGGAAAGAAAGTACTCCAAAAAGCGGTACTTGATACATAATAAAGGCAAAATACATAATATAATAAAGGCTCTTATACTATAATAATAAGGACTAAAGACATTGAAAGTAGAACTATTATTTTAATTTTGGTCTCTTACTGAAATTTGAGTGTTCCATATGTCAAAAGGAACCTATAGGACCACTTTGACCGTCTATCTCTCTAGACTTTTCTTTGTTTCTGGAGCTAGTGAAGGTATCAATTTGAAATTAACATCAAATTTTTGATCCCTGATATTGAAACAAGCTACTCAAACTATAATTCAAAATCAAACAAAGAGGAAACGTTAATAATCTCCGAAGATTGGTTAACATAACAGCAATTATCACGGCAGAAGGCGTTCTAATAATTAAAATCGTAAAGGTTATTATCGATTATACTCCGAGCTATAACACTTCCCAATGAGGTAGATTGGCTTAAATCACACAATTACATCTCGTAAATTGTTTACGACCAAAAGCGTTAAAAACACTGATAACTGGCAAAATAAATTTTTATATTTTTATCCAAAAAATATCGACCAAGTCAAGCGTTTTCTAGTATTATGTAATTATTGTCGTAAATATTCATATCGTAAATTTATAGAAATTTCCAAATACATATTAAAATACCTTTGAATGCAAGATAAATGTTCCATTTCTTTTTTCAGAGCAAAAAGATTTGAACTTCTTAATAACTTTTTATTTTCAGCGCCTATTTTGTAACTTTACAAAATAAATAAAAATTATACAAACTGGCACCTAACGTCGTTGTTGTAGCATTGGTGAAGCTGTGTTCCCGGCATTGATCCACAAATTTGGAAAATTGGGGAGTCCGGGGTTGATCCTACCATGTACTAATGTGGTAATGATGCTTCTACGATGAAGGAAAACATCTTGAAGCAACTAGATACACTATCTGAGAAATTCAAAGGTGTATGCAGATGTCAGTGTCTGACTATGCTACAACTATGCTAGTATAAATAACTGATAGGAGCAGCCCTTTGCAATAAAGATTTGCATCCAGTTGCATATGCAAGTAAACCCTTATATAAAGCCAAAAAGAACGATGAGTTGTGGAATATTTAAGACCTTATTGACGACAGAAGTTCTACAATCATAACAAACTTTTGATTATACCTTTTGATATTTGATACCTTTGATTTACATATTTAAAATGAAAGATTAAGGAATACGACTTCGATTTTTAGGGATAAAGAGAACGCCATAGCTGATATTATCTAGAATATGTATCACGTCAAAAGATTTAAAATCTACGCGTTACGAAGTATCATAATGACAGTTCAAATGAAAAATGTCAATTCGACATAAAAAAATAAACTTTATGTTCTGGATCAAAATATATTTCTTAACAATAGGTTTGATCAAGATCAAATCCAAGAGATGTGTGTATTTTGAAGAAACCGTGTAAATTAGTGAAAAGGAATATTTGTTGAAGTATCTAAGGTAAAATTAAAAAAAAATAATGCATCTGCAATATGCATCTGAATTCAATCTTTGCGGACCGACCAGCAGAATATGTGTAGCAGAAGAAGATAATTCAATTAAATAAAAAATTATAACTTTTATGTATTAAAAAGACAATGGAATGACCCTCGGTTTTGGATAAGGTCTTAATCGATCAATTAAATCTTGTTCATCACCGCTAATTATTTTGACTACATACATATATGGTATTGCTGCTATTATATATGTATATACTTACAACATATTTTGAGGCATTTTCTTAATAAAATAAAGATACCAATACTGAACCATATGCTTTCGCAACATATTTAAGTTAAGATTTGGTGATTTTTATACTGAATGTTATGCCGTAAATTTAATGTTATACAGTAAATTTACGGTACTATCTTATGACGGCACAAGTAGTGAAACGTGATACATACTGAGTTGCTTTATTTATTTCTGGACTATTAATATTTATACAATGGATTTCTACAATGTAATATTTATTACCACATTATGTACAGATACTACATTACGTACAGATGGTAAATTTATATTATTGTTTTGTTAAGAATGTAAAGAAATATTGTTATATAATAGTTAAATTTTTACTAATCATATTTAAAAATAGTTCCATCCCGTTTGCATATGTATAAATAAAAAGCATATAAAACTAAGTTTTTATTTAAAAAAAGAAGTAGGTTTACGTTTACGTTCTTTCGTTTGTTATAATGAACATGGCTCCGATATTTACACGAATGTTTTTGAAGGATTCATTAGCTTGACTACCTACAGGATAAATGTTGGAAACAAAAACATCTCATTACTATTATATAAAAACTCGCAGTCGTGTCCGATCTATCTTTCAAAGATGGCAATCACACATCGTACCGGATGTCGATGACTCACATGCGTATACCTAGTTACACTAATATGTAATGTAAATATTATGTCGAGATTATGCGTGCATAAGAGGTAAATGTGACACTTCAATAAAGATCTCCTGTCATGTTTTACCACATAATGACAGTGCAACGTGCTATTAAAATTAAGTGCAAAAAATTACACAGTGGTAAGGTTTGGTAAGATAACATTTTAAAAATACCACCTCGTACACCCGTAACACCAGAAGATTGTTGCTGGCGGTATAAGAATGTAAATGGGAATACGCTCTTTTTTAATGTTTTTAATTAGATTTGGTTTATTTTGGAAATATCTTATAATTCATCTCACAATTTGATGGTATTAGGCAGAAAATTCCTGGTAAAACGCACTATTGTGGAATGCCAGCCGTCTAGGTGATGAGAGTGAATGGTATGTCATGTAAAACGATGGCGGAAACTGACGGCAGCGATCAATCAGAACAATTTATACTACTACCCACTGCTACTATTAACTCACAAATATTTATCATGGTTTTTTCACTAAGGCTAGATATGATGCTTTTATAAAAAAAAAAAGAAAACATATCTGTAAGAGTATTTTCCATATTTTTCGTTTATTATCTTTATTTTTATTTTGTACACACAGAATTTCATTAGACTTTATATTATCACTAGCTTTCTGCCCACGGCTTCGCCCGCGTGGATTTCGGGATTGGGTCTATAGAGGGTTAAGGGTGATAGCTTTTGCCCGTGGGACTATCTGTTTTTCCGAGATAAAAAAATACCGCAAAACCTTGCTCAAGAATCACTCTATCTATTGATGAAAACCCCATGAAAATCTGTGCAGTAGTTTTTGAGCGAAGCCTTTATTGCGCATCCCGTGGGATCTGTCGATTTTTCCGAGATAAAAGTACCCTATTATTTAACTCGGACTTTTATCTTTACGTCTGCAAAATTTCAAAGCAATCGGTTCACTAGTTACGGCGTGAAAGCGGATCAAACAAACAAATTAGTAAGGACTAGTAAGGATTAGGGTTAAGGTCAACACCTAACTTCTATGGCACTCGTAATAGCGGCGATTTTCGTAGTTTAAATGTAAACTAGACGTATTGTTGTTTATATATGTTAGCTATAGTGTTGAAATCAGTTTATATTGGATTATTAATATTTTTTTAAGAGTATAGGTTGACGAAACCGACTGGAAGTACTTTGCTAGTGATAACCAATGGTGATTGGTTTCCACTGGTGCCTACACCCACAGCAACCTATAGTATAGTAAAACATACTGTGTTATAGTTTGTGAGCATATTACAATGCAGTGTAACATACTCTAAAGAGTGTGTATGTGTTGTGGTATATAACGCCTTATCGTTTTAAATTAGCAAAAAAAGTATGTGAAGTGAAGTGAAGTGAAGTCTTCAAACTTGAAGAATCTGGAGCGGGGCAGGAATAATGAAATACTGTTGATCTTGCGACGTCTATTGTAGGATTAACAAACATTATTTTTTTTTTTTTTTTTTTTTTTCTGGTGCTCGGACGACCTCGCACCGGATACCACCCGCGCCCGGTCTACGGCGGGTGGTTATGTTGGACTCTGACGGAAGGTCAGCCTACCAACTAAACACTGCCTAATGCCTTTGGCCGGGCAGAAAGCCTGGGGCCTATCGGCTTTATCGGAAGCTCGCCCTCTCAGGGGAGGGGGCGAGGTAGACAAACATTACAGATGTGCTCGTATTTATTAAAATTAACTTAAAACTACCGACATACATAATAATATTAAATCTACCATACATTACACCTCCCAACTTAAATGTAATTGCTAACACTAATGAATAATAATGCAAATAATATTATTACAATAAATTAATAATCTATCCCATAGCGCAGTACGGGTTTACGAACTCGCCGGGGGCGACTCACGGGCGTACAAGTAGGTTCAGAGGGGTCCTCCACTGGTTTTGGCACAGATATCTCACTGTTACTTTTTGTAACTGATATTGCCTCTGCAACATCATCATTGCTTCCCACATCGGGTATATTGGAATCCGCTAGAGCATCCTCACTGCCAATACTGACCTGACCTTCAAATTGATCGCTATTTGTACCAGAAGGCAAGGAACATTCGACATCCTTGATCGGCGTCTGATTTGATCTATGTGCCTAGGTATAAGTCGACCGTCACCGCTATTCACAACATATCTATTAGTACCCTGATTATTAGCAACTGTGCCCTTCAACCATTTATCTGGTTGACGGAAACTTCTAGCCCACACTGGTTCGCCCGGCGCGAGGTCTCGCAGCACGCCGCCCGCGTGCTGTTGCTGGCTGTGCTGCCGCGGCTGACGCACAACTCGCGAGCACTCACGCTGCGTAATAAGTCGAGCCTCGAGCGTAGTGAGCGTCGCTGAAGCAACATAGCGGGGGTCTCACCGTACTGCTATGAATACTATTTCTATAGCTTAGTAGAAATGTTTGCAATGCGCTATCTATATCCACTAGTTCCCTATTAGCTTTTTTAATGACCCGCTTACATATTTTACCGCGTTTTCTGCCGCGCCATTTGATGAAGGATGATAAGCGGCGAAAATGACTGCCGAATACCGTTATTCTTTAAAAAACATTGGAACTCTAAACTTGTAAATGGTGGTCCTGATCTGATACTACCTCTTTGGGTAGTCCAAATCGTGCGAATGTGGCTCTAAGAGTTCTAATTACTGTCGCTGCATTCGTTCTGGGCATATCAAACACCTCAATCCATTTCGAACTGGCATCTACTAATATTAAATATATTTTTCCGTGTAATGGCCCAAGAAAATCGAGATGTACCCTACTCCATGGCTGAATGTGATACGGCCACGGTTTTGGCGGGGCGTGCGGTGGAGCCGACGCCTCCGCCGCACACGTTTCGCACTGCTTGCAGAGTGCTTCAACATCGGAGTCTATGTTTGGCCACCATACATAGCTGCGAGCTAAAGATTTCGTCTTTACAATACCCATGTGACCGCTATGTAACTGCATTAATATTTTTTTTTGAGGCTTTGAGGAACAGTCAATCTATAAACCCCACATAACACAACCGCGTTCTAAATACAATTCATTCCTTTTATTGAAAAATTGTTTAACGTCTTCCTCGTCACATTACTTGCCAGCCCGATTGAATATAGTACATAATACGACTAAGTAAGATATCCTTTGCCGTAGCCATCCGGACATCATCGTGTGTTACTGGTAAAATTTCTCAACAAAGTTTATATATGTTACTTCCTTGCGTATGTGTGATTTAGATTCCGATTGTGACAATCGAGATAAAGCGTCAGCGCAATTGTTTTTAGATGCCACGTACTCTATTTCATAAGTGTACCCGGATAACAAAATAGCCCACCTCTGTAATCGAGACGCTGCCATAACAGGTTACCCACTTTGCTACCAAAAATATATGTCAAAGGTTTGTGATCGGTTCTCAGTTTAAATTTACGGCCATATAAATATTGGTGAAATTTCCTAACCCCAAACACTATAGCTAAAGCTTCTCTATCTATTTGTGCGTATGCTCGCTCAGCCGTCGTAAGTGAGCGAGACGCGTACGCTACAGGACGCTCTCCATCTGGTGTAATATGCGATAGAACCACTCCTATTCCAACGCAGCTTGCATCTGCTGTTAAAATTAACGGTTGCTCTAACGAATAGTGTACTAGAACTTCACTAGAAGCTAAGCTCTGTTTGATTGAGGTAAATGCTGTTTCAGCCTCTGAACTCCACTTAAACTTTACATTGTGCCGTAATAGATTATATAAAGGCGCCAAGGTAGTACTAACATTTCTAATAAATTTTGAATAATACATGACCATACCAATAAAAGATCGTAGCTCTGAAACATTTGGGGGGCCTGGTATTTAAAATGGCTTTGACCTTGTCTTCACAAGTGCGCACGCCCTTTTTGTCTATAACGTGTCCTAAGTAATTTACACTATCTTGAAAAAATGCACACTTTTCCTTTTTTTACTCTAAGT
The DNA here is from genome assembly GCA_036419045.1 of Scirpophaga incertulas. Classification (NCBI taxonomy): domain Eukaryota; kingdom Metazoa; phylum Arthropoda; class Insecta; order Lepidoptera; family Crambidae; genus Scirpophaga; species Scirpophaga incertulas. The sequence continues at coordinate 22,209,144 of CM071629.1, read as the reverse complement.
CCATTATTTCGCAAACGTTCAAAAACTTTATTTAAATTATCCAGATGTTCCAGGTCCCCTCGCCCAGAAATAATGACATCGTCCAAAAAAACTCCTACATATGGTATGTCAGCAAACAATTGCTCGAGATGTTTTTGAAAAATTCCTGGGCTAGACGATAATCCAAATACGAGTCTATTATACATGAATAGGCCTTTATGTGTGTTTTTATAACTGTATACTTCTTAGAATCGTCCAATTCGAATTGTGCATACGCCTGTGACAGATCTATTTTACTGAATTTTTCCCCACCGTGTAAACGTGCTAACAAATCCTCCACCTTGGGTAACGGATAACGGTCGACTTCTATAACCTTATTTAAAGTTAATTTATAATCAGCGCAAATTCTAATATTACCGTCCTTTTTTGACGACTGGTACAATGGGCGTGACCCAGTCCGAGCGGTCTACAGGAGTGAGGATGCCGTCGCGCACCATCTGATCCAGCGCACGCTCCACGGGCGCACGCAGCGCGTATGCCAGCGGCCGCGCGCGCATGAACACCGGCCGCGCCCCCTCTCGTAAGTGAATGCCCACTTGGCCGCCCGTGAAACGACCCAGACCATCCGCGAACACATCACAGTATCTGGAACTAATCATTTATGTCAAAACTATGATAATTCACTTTATTTAAACTCTCGAACCTTGGCAGTTGAATATTTAACGCCATAAGCCACTGTCTGCCTAGTAACGACGTCTTCGCATTTTCTATAACGTATAAATTTAAATTCTTTTTAATATTCATATACCCTACTATAGGTTTTATAACACCCACCGGTTTATTATCTCTCCTGTATAGTATCGTAAGTGCAAATTTGTTTTTTGAATTTCTAAGTTATTAAATAATTTTTTGTAAAGTACTAAACTTATACATGACACTGCGCTACCAGTGTCACATTCCATCTCGATATCGTGACCATTTATATTAAGCGATATCATTATTGGATTACACTGCTTATAAGATAATTGGTTTAGTGGTACCTCATCGCTGTCCTCGTCGATGCTATCCTCCCGAATCGCTGGTGTCACGTCCACGGCGTAGTGACTTGATAGATTGGGGCAGACTCGCCGTAAATGCCCCCGTCTATTGCAAACTCTGCATACGTAGTGAGAAAACTGACACTGCGACCCGTCGTGATCCGCACCGCATACCCGACATGCCTGCTGGGGAGCGCTCTCTCTCGCCCGCTGGCCAACCGTAGCACGCCCAAAGCCCGCCGCCGATGCCTGCCGATTGCCCCGCGCGCGCCGTGCGCGGCCACGCCACTCGCCACTGGTCGTCAGTCTTGTCGGTCCCTTATTTCGACACGATTCCGCGATTGCCTGACAGGATGCTGTGTAATCACATTCTGCCATTGTTCGGCCTTCCACTGTCGCCGCGTCCTTCTCCGCTGCTTCCATACTCACAGATAGGGCATAAGCTTTTGCGAAATCCATCTTGTTCTCCGTAAATAAGCGTTGTCGTATAGTTTCGCTTTTGATCCCACATACTATTTGATCACGTAAGCTCTCTTCTAGCCAACTTTCGAACTCACAAGTCTTCGACATCTTCTTTAACACGGCTACGTATTCAGAAATAGTTTCATCACTACCCTGCTTCCTGTGACGAAATTTATACCGCTCCGATAATATACTCGGCTTTGGTTGGAGGTACCTTTCCAAAATATCCGCAAGCTGTTTAAAAGATTTACTCGTCGGCTTTTCTGGAGTACACAAATTTACCAACAGCTCGTAACATTCCGCTCCATAACCGTGATCAACGTCGGCACTTGTCTATCTTCTTTTATGTCGTTGACAACAAAGTATTGCTCGAGTCGTTCCACGTACAATCTCCAATTCTCCGTGCGCACATTAAACTCTGCTATTCTTCCAATCGACATCTTCCTTCCTTTTTATTTTTTTTCTTTTTTTTCTTTTTGCAGCTTAATATCGCGCTTCGATTCGTAGTATAATCCTCGTCGCCACTGAAGAATCTGGAGCGGGGCAGGAATAATGAAATACTGTTGATCTTGCGACGTCTATTGTAGGATTAACAAACATTACAGATGTGCTCGTATTTATATTAAAATTAACTTAAAACTACCGACATACATAATAATATCAACTACAAACTACCGACATACATAATAATATTAAATCTACCATTACATTACACTTTAGTTGCGGATAAATTGCATCGTACAACAAGAGTTAATTAGTACGATGCGATAGCTAAAAGAAGGCTCATATGTGAATTCCTTCAACACATTATACATAGATTGAAAGAGATATAAAGAGGACATTCTATAAACGTAAAAACATAGAACACAAAAAAAGCTCATAAAGAGTGACGAACAAACTTACAAACTAATAAAAAAGTACCACTTCATTATCTTCAGTTTTGACAGGTTCATAATTTGTTCTTATTTAGAGGCTCGTAAAGCATGACTTAATCTGTTAGTGCTAAAAAGTTTCCAAGAATCCATTAAGTGTAAAATGTAATGATTATATTACTACTTACACATTGAAACAACAAAGTCATGTAAACAATATAAGTAAGTAAAGTTACCACTTTAAACGGTACAAGTGTTTCTGTCTATTTATAAAAATCAGTAATCTTTCAATTCAATTCTTATACATCTCAGCATTAACTTAAAAGGAAACATCACATATTTTTGACATACATGTTGTCCCTTGTTTAATTCCTCCGATTCACACATTTTCCAAAAATATATGGTTTCTATCATCATACTCCCATGTTATATATAATATAATGACGAATGACTGGAATTACGTTGTCTCTACCGTACTCTACGAGCGAGTTCGAGTACAGTTGGAGAACAATAAATTTTATAAATTCCTATTTTTCCATTCTTGTGGCCTTGGTGTTTCGCTTAAAGTTTTAAAATCTTTTATGCTGAAGGACAGCTGCCACCCGATAGTACTCTTGTCCACAGCGCAAGCGAGAAGGCCAATCTTTCAACTAACTCTTTTTTTCTAACACGCCTAGGGACGATGAGGGAGTCACACCAGCTAGTTTACTGCCTGAAATTCGAGAAAACTGCTTACATCTATGGGCTCGATCTTCTTGACACTCCGTATCATCGGTGATATCAATATTACGGCTTCAACTGGGGCACTTTTGTTCTCTGTGTGATAATTAATTATAGGCTCTTTAACGGAGAGTATTCTGAGGTGTTTGGAATGGTGCTTTCGTTACTTTTTTGCTATCGCACTACCCGCCACCGTAATAGAATTCATCCCTATCGCTGGAACCGATCTGGAATGTTGCGGTTCGGTTTCAACGTTCATTTTTTCAAGATACTCGCAAAATCTAGCACAAGCTGCTAGCTGTGGTATATCTTGAGAGCTACGATATGTCCTACTTCAAACGGGGCTTAGAAATAGTATATACGTTTGGAATATACCCACTCTCCAGACGACTACAAAATGCGAGGCATCAAAGCTAGGGCATTGCAGATCATGAGTGATGGTTGCCACTTACAATAAAAATACACATTCCTTATCACTATCGCACCCAATAACCACACCTTGTCATTTGACCGCTTGCGTACTAAAAGCGCTCTGAAAGTTTTTTTTTCTTTTTTGCAGTACGTGGCAGACGAGCAGCGGTACACCTGATGTGAAGCGTTAACCGCTGCTCATGGACTTAAGCAATTCCAGGGGTGGACACAGCTAAGCCGCTGCCTACCGTGATGAGATTACTCTCTTTAAGCCTCGTTTGAAGAGGGACACAGCGCGCGGGAAACACCGCAACAGGAGGATCATTCCACAGCTTACATGTCCGTGGAAGAAATGATCGCTGGAAACGCACCATACTAGACGGGAACGAATCCAGGTGGAAAGGGTGAAGTCTATTGCGGCGTCGAGTGGTACGGTGATAGAATGGTGCCGCTGGTACCAAGTCAAATAGTTCCTTGGAGCACTCCCCATTGAAGAGCCGATAGAACACACAAAAGGCTCCAAAATCCCTCCGCTGCTCCAGTGACTCCAATTTATCCGTGAGATTGGGATCATCGACGATTCGCACAGCCCGTCTCTGAAGATAGTCAAGTGGGTCGAGCTGGTATTTGGGAGCGCCTGCCCAGAGATGCGAGCAGCACTCCACGTGTGGTCGAACCTGCGCTTTGTAAAGTACAAGCTGTTGACTAGGCGTGAAGTAACGCTTGGCTCAGTTCAAAACGCCCAACTTTTTGCTCGCCAGTTTGGCTTTGTCTACCAAGTGACTCCCAAATTGGACCTTGCTGCTAATGTCAATGCCGAGGATCCCAATACTTTCGATCCAATACTTTCCGAGGCCCGCCCAAGAGAGTTCTCGACTGTAGACACAAGTTGCAACCGTCTTACGTAATAATGAAGTAATAATGAAGCCCTCAGTGCGTGCGGTGTACGAACTTTTCAAGTGTTTATTTTTCCTCTTTGCAATTGAAGTGTCTTTTTCGAGGCGCTTCTTTGTAAAAAGGACTGGTACTCTTTTTTGGGTTGGTTGAAACCTAGCGGTGATAACGGAGCCAGCTGCCGCCTATCTAGGAGCTCCAACGGGTCTCCAGACCCGTTAATTCCTGAAGTTAGAATCCGATTGCACAGGGCATCGTGTTCTTAGGGTATAGGAAACTAGCAATTTAGTTTGAGTTATCTCATCTCAACAACAACATCCTCATCCTCATACCCAAGTAGTTTAGCTTTAGAGCTTAGCGCTCATTTCTGAAATGCTCGATGGATTTGTTTGTGTCATACACTCATTTCTTCGAAATCACACTTTTCGTTGTAAATACGAAGGTACCAATTCAACCCCTCGCCTGTTGCGAGCCAGTGTTTCGCAAAGGTCGGCGCCAATGCTTTTTCTATTTACATTAATGATATTCCTATTTACTATAAGGGATGGTGGGCTCAGCGAGTACTCAGACGCATGCGATCCAAAATAGACAAGCTTAGTAACTGTTTTCGCTTGTGGATGATTGAAGTGAATTCGGAAAAATCTTCCGCAGTTTGCTTTGAGCCGACAACGACCACATCTTATCTCTGAAGATACAGACTTATTCATTCAACAACACTCCCATTCATTGCCATTCTATGGCAACATCGACAAGGTGCTTACTTTTGTAAGCACCTTGTCGATGTTGTCGATGTAGTATCTGTGAACGCTAGCTTCTATTAATCTCGCATCCACGTTATATTGGGGCGAAACAGATGCTTGTCCCTTAAGAATAAGTGGACATTATAACGTTTTGTACAAACGGCTTGTTGTGTCATATGAATGCCCAAATTTTGCACATGTGAAATAAATGCGAAATGAAAAATAATATATATCGTAATGCAACTAACACAAGTAATATATCAGAACGTATTATATCAGAAATTCTGTTCTTCATAGGGATTTAGAGTCAACGCCAATACAACATTCCGGTCGCGCTCCGAACGGTTATTTAAAACGACAGAGCCAAATTATTAAGGCAGTGGCTTATAAACCACTGCCTTACTAATTTGGGGGTATACCCCCTCACTGCCATAGCCTTATAATAATCATTATGCAAATAAAAATCGCAGACCTCGTCACACCCTCGTCGACCCTAGCAATTAGCTCTTGTAGAACCTTCTGTTACGGCAGGTGACATTTGCGCCACCAAATCCTTCCATTATCTTTTGATCCTTAATAATATATAGACATAGATATATAATCCTTTATATATATATATAGACATAGTAGAGACATTAATTCTGGTAACGCCTGGTCAAATAACACCAGCATTCTATGAGCTAATACAATATATAAGCATTGAAATACTGTAGGCGTAAACCTACAGTTCAGAGATGCTCATAATCGATTAATATTATTCTTAAAATTGTTATATAATACAACAAAATTGATATTACAAATGGAATACTGTTATAAGAAAGTTTTAGATAATTATCAAGAGTGTTTTTCAGTTTGTTTTCTAAAAGAAATCAGATTTTGTCCAATCACAAAAACTTGTAAAATATAATCCTGCCAAAATACTGCTGAAAACCAGCCAAATGCGAATTGAAATTGCGCACGAAAGGTTCAGTACCAAAATTAAAAAAAAAACGGCTAAAGACCTCTCTTAATAATTTATTATTTTTGAATAAATTTTTATCTTTAAAACATATATTTCAAGCGTCTATCTGTTCTCGTTATCAATATTGAAGTGGAAAATAGCGATAAGGAACAAAAATCTAACGATAGTACAGAATGTTATAAATAACTCGAATGTGTTTCTGTGTAATTTGGAAATGAAAAAAGCCTACATTTCGTTCAGTTTGTTTGAGATTGAACGTGCTACAATTTGAATTAGCGCTTGCAATCTACCATTTAGTTTTTTTTTTTCATTTTGATACACCCGGTAGCACTCTAACAGTCATTACGAATCTAAAGACACCTTTTAAGCCAAGTTCTATCAAACCGTTCAGGCTGCAGAGCGTGTCAAGCAATTATACATACATACATATTCTCGAAAAAAATAGCTCTACTTCTGGCGCAGTCGGGTAAAAATATAAAACAACATGTATAAGTAGAATCCAAAATTAAATAATGTATATAAATAAAAAAAATACAGAAAATCAATTTAAAATCAATATTATTCTTAGTTAACATAAGCATTTACAGGCACTTATTGAAGACAAAACAAAAATCTGTACGTGCATAAGAATATGAAAAAATAAGGATAACAATACAAATTTAAGCATAACAAAACAAAAATCTTGTACGTGCATAAGAATATGAAAAAAATGAATAACAATACAAATTTAAGAATAACAAAACAAAAATCTTGTACGTGCATAAGAATATGGAAAAAATGAACTCCGGAAATTACATTACAACTACAAAAGAATTCTAAAAATGTTGCAATTTTTCAAGTTTTATTTTAAGAAACAGTAATAGGTAAAAATTACTTCCACCACCACCACTTCATACCATCATAATCATCAACATTACAGCTCATATATGTCTACTAAAGAGCACAAGCTAGTCAATTGGCCGTAGACGAGTAGGCAGACCTAGTGTGTACTTGTATTTCCATACACGCTTGAAATTTTTTCGTATGTATGTAGATGCCTCGCCATGTTTCCCTTCGCCGTAAGAACATCGAACAAATGTGGTTGTAATTCATTATATTTCTCGGTGGTTTGAAAATATTGTATCCTTGTAGGTGACGATATAAATCTTGACAGACCAACGTGTGCTAGGTATAAATACAATATTCGTCATTTTCCTTGGCTCACTATTAACAAACATAAAAATAAATTAATAAAACTTGAAATGACCAGACTGCGCAATATTTTCCTTTCAATTATCCGTGAACGACCTATGGGCGACCTAATAACATTGACGACATATAAAATACTACGTCTATTTTCAAAGTTACTAAAATCCTCATAAACAAGATCTTTTACAACCTATCTATTTGAAAAACGTCGGTTAGACTTACATAAGTCTCTCCATATAAACAAACGGGAACAAATTTTTGCAGGTCATATAAAATATTTGCCTTGTGCGGTAATCAACCCCTCGATTCTTTTTTCACTAGCCGTAGCACGTCACTCGACCGCTGTGCCTATCGTATATTCTTTTAGCATTAGAAGTAGGTTTCCCTCGTACATATGTGTGAAGGAGACGAAAACTATTATCATTCCATTAATACACCCACACGCTGCATTCACCGTATTACAGAGAGGATAATTAGAAGCAGCGCCTGAGCCTTGTGGTCCGGGTGTAGGCAATCCCCTTACGACCGGTCCCTTACTACTACATATTAGCACTTCTCTTCACCACCCTGGTTTCTCTCACCTAGTTATATCTGAAATGATTGCGAGAGTGAGAATATGTTACGAGTTTCAGTACAGAATTTATGAAATATGTGCACAATTGTGTAGAGGGAGATTAAGCTGGTATACTCTTTGCTAATAGTGAATTCGTAATATGAATATTAAAAAAAATATCGTCATAAATTATCGAGAACAAAAGGAACGAAAGCGAATTGTTGATAGCATGGCTACAGGAGAGAGAACGATGCAGCGCTGGCCCATAAAAGGGATCATATGCGCTTAAAAAAGCACGGGAAGCTAAAGTGGTGCTTACCGTAACCATAAATGAGGACTTGTTATGGCGATGCAGAACTTTATTTAACGTTTATCAATTATTTAAATCATTATACCATTTATGTGAAAATGTTTTGTACACAATAAAAAATGACTCGTTTGTTTTTATCATTTATTAGTAACGCTCTTATATTATTTTAATGTAACATACAAGCTTTGCAGAATAGGGACAATGCTTATAATTATTTTACGTTATAAATTTCAGTTACATATTAAATATGGACAGCTTTACTTTGTTGTACGTAGTTCAGGACTTGATAATTTTTATTTGTTATAAATAAAATGGCACTTGTTTTATATTTCTAAATCACTATCATTTAATATTAAACGCGAAGTATCATATATATATATATATATATATATATATATATATATATATATATATATATATATATATATATATATATATATATATATATATATATATATATATATATATAACTGAGGCGAAGAACAAACATAAATCGATAAGTCTATTGACTACATTGTGACATGTTTCATAATCTCATCGGTAACTATACGATTTTCTAACCTATAATTATATTTTTTAAAAAGGAAAATCTATTACGTCAAAATTAATAACATTATATATTTATTTTAAGTTAGGTACCTACAAAATGATCTTAAAATGAAGTTATTCATCCTAGTGAACTATGGAACTTATACAATTTATTTAGGAACCAAATAATAGGCTTTATACATTAAGTCGTTTCCATTAGCGGTACCGAATGTGACGCCATGCTTACATTATATTTTATTTTTAAGAACAAATTAATTACGAATGTACGAGAAATCAGTAAGTCTAATGATTTATTGTTTTAAGACATCGGCATATTCAGATGTCCTTCTTTCTATTAATGGATAACAATAACATCAAAAGAGGTCACGTTTTTCACTATATATAACAACAAAAAAATATTGTTAATTTACACAAAAAAAAAATTGTTTGACTCTAGCAAAACCCCTTTCAATTAGCAGTATATATCCAGGAAAAGTAGTGAGGGCACTAGTTTCGGTCAGGGAAAAAACTTAAACGAGCTTACATTGACACTACCATCGGTTGAACTTCGCGTTTGCATAATATGTATCGCTTTCATCAAAACCTATTATAGTGGCAATTCTAAAACTGCGGATTAAAGTCGTATTCAAGAACTTTTCCATTGTCGTTGATGATCTTATGCCCTCCGCTGTTTTCCGTTTTTTTGCCATTAATATTGCTTGATTCATGGAACGCGTATTGGGACTCTCCGTAAACATGGCCGCCCGGAATTGGTTTCAGGTTACGCACATCGCCGCTCGAGAATGTAGGCTAAAAAGAACAAAATCATTATTGACCTTAACATTACAAATTGTGTGTAACACAAATGTGTGAGAGCATGGGTGCTACAGTGATCTCGTTGTCGGTCTTCTGATCAAGTGAAAGGGCTTCCACTATATCATAACTTTTCTCAACATTTTCAAAAATTCAATGTACATCTGAAATTCTATTTTGATGTCCGACTCTAATACGTATACATCAGCAACGAACCTTATACGTGTGTGTTAGATTAACCGACGTCGGTCATCCGCATTGCTAGCGCGGTAGGTTAAGGTCTGAACACCTTTATTTATGGTAGGCTCATGAGTCGTAACTATCTGCGACAACATATATGATAATGAGTGTGTAAATACCGATATTTTTTAAGATGACTAACAAAAGCAAGATTTAGTCGAACGAAAATTAAGCGAAATTTATATGATGATCAATATCTATATATCTTGATTTAATCAACGATACACTAAAATAAGAATAAAAGTACAAGTGGTGTCGAAAATTACAATGCCTCAATTTCTTAAAATCATTTAAAAATCTTTACAGAGTATATTACTAATAAAACGTTCATATTTACCTCCCAAATGCTTCTATCGTGGAACTTTTCATTTATCCTGTAAAATAAGATGTGCCATTAAATTTTAAATAAATTCTAAATTCTTACTAAGAATTATAAATATATCAAAAATAATACTGAGATATGGTGTAATTCTATTGTGTATTATATGTATAGTGTATTCGAAACTTGTTTTGAATAACATGTTTTTCATTTTAAGCTAGCCGAATTATTATTTAAGAATTGACATAGAAATTTATATTTTTTTTACCCTAGTGCACAATGCAAAGGAGAATACTGCATATGTAGGGTTTTGTTTGCTCATTCTACCTTGTCCGGTCATAATAACATAAGTTCTGCCACAAATAATATGAAAACGTAGGATTCCATGGATGAATCCAGTACATATAGTCTTAACAGAAGTAGCACTTGGGATATGTGGTGTAAACCAGGTGTAAGTTTAGGGACCCGTTACGAAGCACCGGCACTCACCATCACCACCCTTTGGCTGGTGTTGGCTTTTCTTTTAACCTAGCGAAATCCGGTATGATTCCGCGACAACCGCCTTTGTTACATATTCACTGAACTGTTTGGCACTCTGAGATCTTTTAGCAATGTATAGAAGGATTTATCTGGTATACACCTCGCGCGTTCTTCAAACGCACATCACCCGAGTAGCTCTTAACGTGTTTTCCGCTGCTAGTTACTAAGATTTTTAAGAAACTCAAAATCGACGTACTTTATAAAACAGATTATATCTATTAAAAGTTATGATTAGTAGTTGCTCAGATCTCAAACCCAGATTATTCATAAACTACGTTGTTTCGTTTTTAGTTTGGGTAGTTCGTGTATATATGCAGAGCCTGCTAAAAAGTCCACAGTGCATTTATTAAAAATGTAGTACTGAGAAGTTTCACTACACGATACAGCATCTCTTGATGCAATTTGCCTGAAGTGTTCAGTTCATTTTAACATAAGTAAAGCTTAATTAGACCAAACAAAGATGATAATTACGTTTTTGTTTTTTGATCACTTCCTTTCGAATGAGTTTTGATCAATCTACTCTCTATAATTAGAAGATAAATTCATAACATGTCTTAGTGTCGAGAAGCACCGAACCTCAATCCTTGTTTTATTATATGCGACAGAATCTTACAGGGTTTCTTCATTTCTTACAATAAAATTTTCGCTTCCTAAAGGAGACTGTTAATTCGACGAAAAGAAATAAATTTGAAATAAGAATTTTTTTATGAAACAGAGCTTATTTATGGTCTACTGACCGAACTGAACTGATATCAGTTAGACACTAAATATGTAAATCACAATTGCGATTTTGTTAAAATAAAAAAATATACCGCCAAATGATAAAATGAACATCGTCACAATATTGTTATTACTTTCTATGTTGATTTATATTATCGCAAAATCGCTATAAATGTCTAACAATGTAGTTTATAAAAATGTCATACATAAGAAATCGCTTTGAAAATTCTACCGAACAAGAACTCAAAACAAGGGATTGCGAATACCGTAACTCACAATTTATGCACCAACTCCCAGTTTCCCGAGGCCGCGGCACTTGAGATATCAACTTCACCAATTGGTAAACCTGTAATGACAGATTAAAGCATTAATAAATTTTTGATATACGAACATCTTCAAGGTAATACACGATTCGCTCCTACCAAGCTAAGTCTAGTAACATAGTCCGTTAGACCTATGATTCCTTAACCCGAATTAAATGTTTTTAAAATGATCAGATTAATTTTTATTTGTAACAGAAGTGTCCTACAATTTGAACCTAGAACATATAATCTTTACTCTGTAATAATGGTAATTATATAATGATTGATTTTATTACATAGTTTTAAATTAATATTATTGTGTTTTTAATTAAGATGAAAGGACCATGGATATAACAACATCACACTAAAACTTGTCTAAAACTACAAAGGTTTTAATCTTTATAGTTTCAGTAACAAATTTTTGGCATTAAAAATCGTGTAAATACACAATAATAATCGTAAAAAAAATAAGTTATGTTACATCTTAATATATATATTTCTTGTGTGCGTGTGTATGTGACTGAACTCCTCCTAAGCGACTGGACCAATTTTGATGAAATTTTTTGTGTGTATTCCAGGGGGCTTGAGAATGGTTTAGATTCACAATACGGTCATATAGATATTGTTTTTCAGCTAAATTATTTATTTAAAAACATTTGAGACAACGTGAGACAACGTGACATTTGAGACATTTGACATTTGAGACATTTGACAGGACAACGTCTGTTGGGCCAGCTAGTACATATATAAAAAGACTGGCCATTTGCTAAGCGCATGTTTGGTGTTTTACAAAATCATTAAGGCTTAAGGGAAATAAATGAAAACCATTAATTAATTTTAAACAGTTCCTAATTAATCATTTAATTTCATTAATCTAATGAAATTAAGGAAAATAATTTAATAATGTGTGTTTTCCTATTTCCGTGAAAGGCGTCGAAGATTAACCGCAGTCCTTCAATTTGAGGAATTGGTGTTTTTTTATTTCAATGTTGTGAATGCATTGTGAGCTCAAAACGAGGTGTAATTAAACAATTTTTAAATATATTTTTCAAAAACTTCATCATCATTATTTATTATCATTTCAGTTAATAGAGCTGGATATATGACTCCCCGAAGGATATCCACACCGGTCGGTCCTGAGCTGCTAGCGTCCAGCGCCTTCCTGCGATTGTGTGCGGTCTACCAACGTTGCGTTGTCAGGTATATAACTGCCACTCAAGGACCTTTCCATCCAGCATACGAGCAGTGTGCCTTGTTTACTACCACTTAAGGTTCGTAATACTTCGGGCTATGTAGGTGATCCTGATCCTTCTCCGAGTTTCATCATTTCTGAAACGATCACGTAAAAAAATTCCGAGCCTCTCTTGAATCTCCTTGTAAGGCCCATGGTGAGTGACTTGGCTTCGGTTCCATGCGTCGTACGAATCAAAGAATTTACTTTTGAGACACAATGGTAGATGGGCCGGGAATATTCTGTATAATTTCCTGAATTCCTGTCTAGCCGAGTTTACTTTTACATATTTTGTTAATACTTGTACCTAAACTATAATGTTACTCGAATCATTTGAATATGTAGGTATTTTATGTGCTTGGACGGTTTTATAACATCAAAATAAAAAAAAAATAAGGTGGCAGGTAAAGCAATATTAGTCTTATATACTATTATCATTATTAGTCTTATTTTATTTTTGTTTCTTTTTCTTTAAATGTTATCTTGACATCAATCGAATTTATTTATTCCAAATAATATATAATAAAACTAAATGATTTTAAAGTCATATCTGTAATTAACTTTGCCGCTACAAAATAGTTTGAAAACGGTATTTTAATAAAATATGTAAAAAAAGGTATTTTATAATTTAAGCTTAGAAAGATAAATGTTGACTGTTTGTGAATTTCCAATGAAAATATTTAGCTACGTCTCTAAAACAGTCGTGCCAAGATAATTTATATTACTGTATATAAATGTCAAACCACAGAACCATAATAAAATACCTACTCGGATTATTCAAACACCGATCCTAAGAGGAAGGATGATAATGATAATACTATAATCTGTTACTAACCAAATTTAAAGTGAATTAAAACACAAATTTCTAAAGTATTTAATACACTTCGGATAAGTACCTATAAGAAATTAAAAAATAAATAATTGAAAACAATTTTAAAATGATTTGAGTACATGGACATAAAATGAATAGTTAATATAAATGATATTGACCGTAACTATACATATCATAGCGTGAAGCAAAAGAAAATTGAACGTTGTTGATTTATGTTCATTTGTCATTATATTAATATTTGAGCCATGTTTATTATAATGAATAATAAATATAGATGTGTAATTATTTGACCCTTATGTTATGTTAATTATATTCTGGGGTATCCGTTAGAATAAAAAATATCAAAAATTCTAAATTTTTTCACCTTTTTCGGCTATCCATCATTAATGATGACGAGAATATTTGGTATTTCTAAGAAAACCAACTCTTTTGCCTGGTAACTTTGAAATAGTTCGGCACTATCACGAGTGCCGGCCATGCTCCTACCATTGTTTACTTACGAAGTGTCCATCTAATCGGCGTAAGCGGATAGTGACAATCAATTAATAGTAAACAAAAACGAATAAACGTAATCCATGTTGTCATGCTATGGGTCTTTATGCAGTTAATTGAAACCAAACAAACTTACTATTACACGGATGTGCGTGTTTCGTACTGTCCACGATCTTTAATTTAACCAAATGTTAAAAATAAACTGAACAATATAATGCAGTTTTAAATACTATATAGAACAATTTAATTGATAGGCACATTACAAAATCATTGTTTTAGTGCTGAGTTAATGTCACATTATTGTAACATCCTGTTATTGAAAACACGTAGGATTTTTGTATTACTTTCCATTATACTTGTTAGTGTTTACTCTTAATCATTAAGTAATTAATTTTTACTTTGATATTTGGTGCGAGTAATTCATATATAATATGTCAAAATCTGTAAAAATAATCAAACGATCTTCAAATCTTATAGTATATTTTAACTTATTATTACCAACATCTGTTTAGATAGGCATCGTTTATATATTAAAGAATAATTTTTATGTTCATGTACACCATTATGAAATAAATCAGTGTCAATTTCTATGGTGTATGTCATGGTACATAACAAACATTTCTCTCAATACTCCATAACCTTTACCACATTAGGTGCTGGTTATTGTACACGAGAAACAACAATTTAAGTCATGTCAACATGTTATCCTATCATACATTGGTGCGGATTTTTTAAACTGATTATGGAATCATCAAATAAATTAACCGCTATAATTTGTTGTCACATTAAACATAATTAGCCGTGAACTCTGACAGTTTAATGTGAGATTAGTCATTGTTGCTTAGAAATTTGCATAATTTTCAGGGACAGGGAACACATGAACATAATTAATATTTGTCACTAATAAAATTAAACATATAATACCGTGAAATAAGTTTAAGTTATATAATGATATTCTTCAGTAAATTTATATTGACTATTTAATTTTAAGCATTCGATATTCATTTGCATCAATATAACATTAATAATAAATAAATATATTTTAGAAATATAGTATAGTTTTAGGAACTTTAACATCATATTTTTTAATATATATACTTATTAGAGAGAAGCTCTTGGCCTTTGTTCAAGCCGAATGTGGAACAAAGCTTTGATGAACACAACAATACTAATATCAATATTATTATACTAACAAATTTAGGTAAAACGATACTTCTGCCCACTAAAAAATAGAACCATGGGCCACTCGATCTACACGTAGTCGCAGCACTAGATCAAGGAGCGATTACATTATTATGTTCCGGCAATCTATCGTGACACAGTCGTTTCGTCTTATGATAAGTAAAAAGGATGAACTCATGAGTTTGTCTTTATTGTACCTTACTATTGCAAACAGATTTTATTTTTTCCACATATCGTAGGAAAACTCTAGGCCTTTATTTCATCCGATGGTAGGTGGTAGGACGAAGGAAGAAGCGACCTTCACCTCGGCTCCTGAACAACTAACAATCTCACGTTTAATTGTTGAAATAGAACAATGCGTATTAACCAATGTTATTACAACGACATAATTACATAGTTAACCTGGACGACTCAGAAGTCTTACCAGCAACTAAACAGAAAACATCGAATCATATCCCAGACGCACCTAATCAGCAGTCGGTGATTTTAAGTTCTACACCCCAAAGTCGATTAAAATGTTGAAACATCAAAACAGTAAACTATTGCCGAGTGATGACTGAAAAATTATTCCTAAATGTGTTGAATTAATGCCAACACTTTTTCCGCGATGGTGTGAGGGTATGCTATGCAATATTAAATATACACCTAACAACAAAAATATTTTATTTCCTAAGATAAAAGATATTTATTCGAGAATATTTATTTTACAAATGTGTATTAAATAATTCTTTCATTGTTTAAATGCAAATAAGTATCCTCTAAAAAAACTTAAACCCATGAAGTCAAATATCTAAGTATCTACGTAAGAAAGCATCGCAAAATTATTCTTTTTCTAACAATGTGCAAAATGAATACAATAGTCTAACATCTGATATTGTTCAGTTTTAGAACGAGGATCACATTAGATATAATTGTAAAGATTATATTGCAATTAAATAATAATATTCTACTTTCAAGTGATTATATATTTATCTTATAACTATTTGCAAAAAATAACACCGAACCAATTATTTTCTTTTTAATACCGTTTAGTTTTAAAACAACTTCATAAAGTCGCACTATCTTCGACTGTTTGAGGATTTAAAATATCTCCAAATATCATGATTAACAATTGGGTAGAAATATATAACTATGAAACAATAAAAATCCATTAAAACTATAAAATATGCCCAACGAACAGGCTTGTAAAAATTTTAAAAGTCACATTGCTTATAAATCGCGTACATAAAAATGATAATTTTGGTCATTTTATCAATAAAATGTATTGTGTCGCTTACCTTGGACGGCGGCGAAGACGACCAATACAAGGAACATTGTAATTTTGTCCATTTTGTTGGTGTATCTAAATATTAAATAAATAAACTAATATGTTATCTGTGCGTAGTGCGAAACCGCCGCGAGCGGATGGCCGGGGGACTCTGGCTCGTTTCGCGGGTGACTACGTTTATATCTCTCGCCAATTTGCTGGCATTAGGTGGTGTTTTTATCGCTGTAATTGGACATACGCAATATGTTAACTTATGTACACAAGATTTTGTATCGATCCTGTACTGCTAGCTTTTGTCCCGTGTATTTCAATGATTTGTAACATTTAGGCCATATTATTTCACTGATCCGATGTTTTAGTATGACAAGTACCCTTAATCTCATCTAATATTAATAATGTGAAAGTAGTTCTGTCTATCTGTTACGTTTTTACGTTAAAACAGTTGAATGGATTTTAATAAAACTAGGAGCTATTTTTAGGAAAGCTAGATTAAATCTAATTAAGGGCGGCTATTCCATTCTTGAAAATAAAATGAATCAGTCCTATGATAATATGTCAGTCAGGATTAAAATTGCTAAAACAATAAACAAAATATCTCCTTGTTTTATTCCTATTATCCAATTCGTATAATAAAAAAAGACGACACGGTATACAGCGGTCGAGTGTTCGTGGGTCGCAGCAGCTACTGTGTATATAACGGTAGGTTCGGTTCCTGCATTTAACATTTTATATGATCTGCAGAAAATTACTCCGGACCGGGTGTAAGTGAAATTCTGTTTGTTACTTTACCCGCAAAACAGGATAAAATGAGCAGTTATGAGTAAACATTTTGTAAAACAAAGTATCATCGAGCATCGGTGGCGCTGTGGTCTCGACACTGGTCGGATCGGCTGGTATGGCCTGAAGTCGATTCTGTAATGTGTTATCTTTTTAGAATTTAAATGTACATATTTCGGACGCTCCTACGGTGAAAACATTGTGAGACAACCTGCATACACTTACGAAGAAATTCAATGGGCCAGCGTGGTTGACTAAAGCCTAATCGCCCTAACATAAAGTTAGGGTAGGCTCGTGCCTTTCGGTGGGGACGTGTATGAGCTGTTATAATAATTATTAAAAATCATATGATATTCATAAATAATAGTCTTCTTAAGAAAAAAATCGCCACTTAACTTTTTTTATTTTGCTAATATGGTATAATATTTCTTATATAGTTATTTAAATCCAAGTGGCCTTATGGTTAAGTTTTATTATATTTTACCGTGTGCTATAAATTTTATAATTACTTTTAAAATATATTAATAAACCTTGTGTCATTTATTTCAACTTTGATACATTTTATACGACATAATACGAAGCAGCTTAGAAACCTATAAAAATAAAATAATAGAAGAGGATGGCAGGCATTTTGTAATGATTTTTATGTTCGTAGATAAACATTATATTCATTGTTTTGGTTTAACTTTACAAACAACATAACCAACCGTACGTAGACCGTATATCGATATAATACATTTTTGGGTAAATTGCAAGTTTTGTAATGTGCATTAGAACTACTGGATTCTTTTTTTTTAATCAAATTTTTTAGCCGTCTATCCATTTATGAATTAATAAAAATATTTAGATAGATACCTTTTTATGGTGGTATAAAGTGAACATGAATGTTACACCGTGACTAGATTTTCTTACGGATGGGTTTATTTTGCTTTAAGTTCCTTCCTAAGTTTCACAATACGTAATCAACATCGTTTCAATACATAGACATATGCACAGGGCAAAGACGTCTCCCAGAAAACAGCACTGGTAGCATTTAGTGCCTTCCTGCAATCTTCATCAATTTTTTTATGAATTATATAGAGTATCAGCAAAGCTTTATTTCATAAACTTTGCCTGTTACTTAAAATCCTTGAAAATCTTTCCGCCCTAATGGGCCTCACTCTTCGGTGAAATGGCATATTCTTCCTGGTGCATTCGGTTCGCAATTTTTTGGGTTTGATAGGGCTCGTGATTCTCACGCGGAATTTGTTTTTTTACGTTTTCTAATATTTGTTACGGCGTATGCCATGAAGTGGATTGAAGTATTTCTATATTGTAATGTGTTAATTAGCAGTGTCTATTAGGCCCACGGTTTATCCCCACACTTATTACTACTACATTTATAGACGATTGTATTTTGACCATTTTGAATTCCGGTGGAAGATTAGATTCCATGAAACACAATGAATTTATAGATATAAAATTAAATAATTTAATTCCTTTTGTTTTTCTCAAATACTATTTAGCATTGGATACTTTACACAAGTCTACGTTGATTGTACTTATACATAACTGGCAATATAGCTTATAAAAAATATGATCACTAGTCTGTCAACGAATGTAACCTACTCATGATTGTTATCATTTTATTACTCAGACGAGATCTGACACTAATTAAAAGTAATTATAATTTTCTCTAAATTTGATCGGTAAGGATGATATAGTGAAGGATTTCAACGATCTGAATTACCCGTGTATATTTTTGTGAAATTTAATAAAAAGTTGTAATATTACAATGATAATGAGTTCCATACATTATTAAGTTATATTTAAATGGAGAATTACACTCTGAAATGTAATTAAACTATATGGAGCGATGTTTATAATAAAGGAAGATAAAATAATAAAATTTGTAGTTATATAACAGATCTTTAAATTAAATACGGCGCAGTTTGTTCTGTAACTATAACATCTACCTCGTATACATACATAATTATGAAGCAAGTTACGTCGCTGAACAAGAAGAATTATTGTGTGACAATTGTTTCCAATTAAGCTAACATGTCAAACATTGTTGGCCTCTGTCAGTCTAATTTTAAAGCTTGTCTTAATTAGTGCCACGTAACATATTAAACAGCAAATTTTCTAGAAAACAAGTCTAAACACTAGTTATTACGCCTTATATAACCGTAATATATATAATAAATTATGCTGTCTATCTGACTTTATTTATTTGGTAGAATAACCATTTCATTATTTATCTCGGTCGCAACGACTAATAAGTGTTTTGGTGACAAAGTTATCGACAAAGCCCGTTTGGAAGCTTTTGGAAGAATTATAAAAATCTATTAGTAATCTAATCCAACTTATGGTTGGTAATCTCATTAAAATGGAACCCCGAAACAATGCGCAAGTTTGCTTTGCACTTAGTCCACCTTTGTTCAGGGAGGAACGCGTTGTTTCTTAGTCTCCAATTTTCTGGGCAGTCGAATTAAAAATAACGAAAAATCATTATTTATTTCCAATAAATTATATCACATTTCAACCTTGCTTTTCGAAGGTTATAAGGAAGATGATAAGATAGGATTACAAAATACCACAGGATGATGCATGTGTTTTATGAAATTTTCACGCTTCAAGATAATAAAATAAGATGAATCGGAGAGTCCTTAGTACTAAATATCATCAACTTCAAGAGCGACCAGCAACAACAGTCCAGTAATCTCAAGCCCTTGGCTAGATAGTTCCTGCAAATTTGGACATGATCGAGGACTTTCATTCAAAACTGCTAACCGACCGCGAGTAGTTCTGGTTCACGTTCACGTTGAACTAATTTAAAAATATGAAATAACCGAGATTAAGATTACCATCATAATTATTCTAATCTAAGATCCCACTTAAAAATTAAAGACGCATTTTAGTTCTAACTCACTCGTGTAACTTTTATTTATCTAGTTTAGCTAACTTTTGTCACAATAATATGATAGGACACAAAAAATACAACTTATTGTTTATTATTAGTATGGTTCATTTAACTCGCAGTTTCGTGACATTTATATGCTCTCTATTTTTTTATCTGAAAACCAAGCTAATTTACTGCTTAAGGACATTTGGCCTTTTAGGTAGGTACTGTAACCTTTATATATATTTTATTTGTATTTCTATTTACTATTTGATATTTATTTTGTAGATATGTCTTGTGTTACATACGTACGTGTTCCATTTTCTACATTTTGCACTGTGTACAGTTAAGTCACCTGTTCTTCTCTTGAGGTAAGTTTTTTCACTTGAGGTAAGTTGTTTCACGACTCGATACTCGGAATATAGATAGTATTAGCATCTTCTACAAATCGATTATTGTGCGCTATAGGTCGGTAATTTAACGAAAAAGAAAATATTTTCTTTATCTATCTATTGTAGGTAAGTGAACGTAAAAATTATAACTTATCGTTTTCATAACAACCCCTACCTTGTGAAGAAGAGGAATATATTTTTCAAATGCCTTTTTAGTACATTTTATTTTATATCTATTACTAAATAAAATATATATTTTTTAATAATTTTATTAAATAAGAGCGCCACTGGTGCTGGACCGCGGCACTGGTCTAACAGGAACGTTAGGAGCTCGCACAAGCTTGTTGATTCATAGTAAATATCAAAATACCAATAATGCTGATACATAATATTGCCATAATTAGTTATTAATTTGCAATCAAAGAAACAAGTACAATACATAAAGTCATTTGAATAATAAGAACATTGTGATGTCTGTCATTAGAATCATTAACTAAGAATACACATATAAAATAATAATAACAACATTTACATAAAGAAAGTATTATTAAAAAATACTTTCTACGTAGGTTCCGTTCGCTACTCATGTAAATAATCTGTTTTTAGATCTTGTTAAAATAGAATATAAAGTTTGTCTTTAACTTATCATACCAAAAATTAATAAAATTGTTATTTTCTGTTTTTATATTATATTAAATTGATATTCATTTTACACGAACATGCTCTCACTTAAACCAAATATATAAAAAATAAACGTTTTACGGCAACCCTTCCTTAATATATCTGCGAAAAAACTGAAAGGTGTATGTAAAGTCTCCCGAAAGCCGAATGCCACCAGGTCAGCATCGTTGACGTCGTAGCCCCTTTGTGGAGACCTGTGACTATGATTATAACATTCTTTACTTAATAACTTTATGTTTATGTCTCTATCAGAATAATTGCATTCTTGGTGGTTCCCTGGTAAATCTATTATTTTGACAGGCTGACAATTTTAACGCGATAACAAACCTATAAGTAAAATTTCTTAATCGGGTTTTTCGATTTCTACTAGAAGGAAAGATGCGGCGACATATGCATTTTACATATCAGCCACTCAAACATGTTTAGTAAACAAAAATTATTTATTCTATCTTTTTTTGGAGGATGGAAGTCTTCAATGTATCAATAAAAAATGAAGGAAAATGTTACAAATTGAGAAAACCTCATTTACCCTTATCAATCATTTTCAAAAAATATGTAATAAATCTGTCAATCATAATTCTAAGGATATTACACGAGGAATGCGCTCAATGCGGGCCATTAATTTTCTTTAAAAAATGTGTTTTTGTTGTGTACGTAGGTGTACTAGTACTAGATAGGTACTGTAATTATACTAGTATTTTCTTAGACATTTATTATGCAGCTGTCAGTTTTGGTTGATGAAAATGACCTATGCTCCAAGCATGATATGGTTATGGATGTATAAGTATAAAAAATGTTTGCTACTAAAATCTTGTTTACACTGTGTTCTTTTCAATAAATTTCCAGCAATGCTAACCGATTTCCGTTAGCTTTTTTGAGCGTTCTATCTAACGTGTAGTCAGGGTAAGTGATTAGTGGGGAGTAATGTTGGACTCTTTTGTTGATAGCTAAGATCACTTGTGTGGTTGGAATATGTGTGTAATTATCCCAAATTGAATTTAAAATTATCCTTAAAATAACGGTACGTAACCAATCTACGTAGTAAAAATATTCTGTGGATATTTGTAAAAGCGGACTTCAAGTCATGTTAATAGATACGTAGGTAATCCTTTAAGATTGCCACAACTTTGCTGGTTGACCATTTCTGGGAGCATGGCCGTCATCTTCTGCGAGAAAGTAATGTCGTCGAAGAAAGTATCGAAGTGAGAACTGGAAAATTATTTTCACGTCGCTCCCTCTTGATTCAAACAATTGGGTGGCAGAAGCCTGGCTAATTCTGAACTACGCGTAACTCGTAAACAAGTTGATTTAATATTTAGAAAGTGTAAAGGATTGCTCATGGCCGCGTGGTCGGAGCCCGAAGAATCGTGTAAGCACGCAGTTCCAAAAACAAATTCTATTGAAAATCCTATTCTTTTTCCTTACCACTGGTATGATATCGATGAAAATGTAAGCAGTATGAATATATAAAAAATAATATATATGAAACGGACACAAAAAGGAGGCTGCATAAACATTTGTTGCGAGATTCCAAATTTCGTATCTTAAGGTGAGATTAATCTTAATGAGTTTATATTAACAAATTTACCTGGGGAAATTTGTGCATTAAGAAACAAATTTTTCTAGCGGAACTTATTTCGATCAATTTATTACCAACGTCAAGATTTTTGATCTGTTAAGTCATTAACAAATTACTGGCATAAATTAAACGACAATAATAAAATGATGTCGTAATCGGATAGACCATTAATAAAACTCTTGTTTTAATGATTCTAGTTGATTGTTAAGCTATAAAAATTATACGATTTGTAATTTTTACACTAATATATACGTCAAAAGTCGGCTAAGACTACAGTAGTACTATATTTACCAATTTCTTATCTACAGCTCAACAGTTCTGAGCTGCTAGCATCCAGCACTTTCTTGTACTCAACATCAAATTACTATTTCATTTTGTGGAAGCTCTAATAACGTTGCGTTTCCCGGTTCTTGAGTACTATCTCAGGGTAATCGTCTACAGTCTACGGTCTACGTAACTAAACACTGCCTAATTTCTTTTACCCGACAGAACGCTAAACGCCCTCGTCTTTTACTTATGCGTTTGCACCCTCAGGAAAAACTTAATGGTACTTACGCTTTAGAAAGCGATCCGATTCCCACAGTGGACTGGTCGAGTGTGTGTATAGGAAAAACTTGATGTACATTCCCTTTGGCTGACTTTGAACCTTAAGGTGGTTCAAAACCCATTACGAGTGGTCATATGTCATCAGTAGCAACACTGTGGTATGCATAGTTTTATATACGTGTTATTTACATCAAATACGTATGCGCAAATAAATAAAAAAGTCTTCAACAATAATATTTTTTTACTTTTATTATGCTTTCGGCGCTTGTTATACTGCATTACTACACTACACAAATAACAATTTTATTTGATACAACACGCGCGCAGCAAAATCTCTAATCCAAAGACAGTGTATGTATTACGTTTGGCACGTTGCCGCCCGGTCGTCCGCACTTGAAAGCAAAATGATCTCTAAGTCAATATATAAGTTCATTTGATATGGGCGCTCGGCGCGGCACCTGTGCGTATGTTGCGCCCTTTGACATAGCCGTCCGGGCACTCGCACTTAAAGAGAAATGATCTCTAAATCACTACAATTAGATGTAATTTCATTTGAATTTACAGTATCGGTCAGTGATTGATCTTATTTCTTCTTTTGAAGTAATTTAATTCGTTAGCTTATTTTATTTGCGACAACCGGCGAATTAGCACAGAAGTTCTTAGCGAAAAAATATCAAAGTAAGTCAATTTTATTTTTTAAGTTAATGTTAGGTACATTACTATAATTATAATCACATCACCAGTTTTCTAAATGTCTCCACTGCAGGCTGAACCAAATTAATTGTTAACCAACCAGCAACAGAACCAGATGTACGATTTTGTGAAAATTTCACGAATGATCCTGCTCTCTACATGCAAGCTCAGGCATCGCATGCCACATTACGAGTATCTTGGTCATAACATTCAAAATGAACTGATTAGTATAATTGGTAAAAAAAATTAAAACGACTATAATTAGTCTCCTGAAGCAATGTAAATACTACTCTGTAATTCCAGATTGCACACCTGATATTTCACACCAAGAACAACTTTTTCTGTATTGTCCAAGAAATATATGCATTTTTTTCAGCATTCACATCACGCTGGGAAATAATTTTGAAACAGATACCTACTTTGACATTAAAACCTTTTTCAAATACGCGTCGGGAAAGTAGATTTGATGCTCTGAGAGCACTCCGTTTTAACATGGATAAAATTTACGATTCATTATACTCTATTTTTACAAATAACAAGAATGACAGCGACACAAAAAAGTGAGTTTATTAATAGCCAAATTAAAGTCTTATAGATTTATATGTTCAGTTGTTATATGGTACAAAATTTTACTAAAAATTAATATTGTTAACAAAAATTGCAAAAATCAGACGTAATTATTTCAGAAGCTACCAAAATGGTTAAATCTGGTTAAAAAATATTTGGTGAAATACCTCACCGATAGCGCGTTTGAACAGTTGTTATCTGATGCAAACTTAATTGCTGAAGAATTAGAATGCGAAACAGACTTTAAAAAACTACTTGTCCACGTCCCTGAAAAATACATTTTGATTACGAGGCTGCAGATGAACTCATTTAAGATCCAACCAACAAATTTAAAGTAAGTTTTTATTTTTTTCTACTGGATTAGAGATTCGATTTGCAAAAACAAGAAAAATTGAGTTTGATGTATGTATGTATATGTAATAAATCGATATTTAGTAATCGAAGTTTTAAGTTTAATTTTGTAATTTAGAGTGATGATGTCCTCTTCACCGTATCCGGCGACAGCGACTCCGTCAATTGTAAACTAGTTTTTCTTTATGGAAAGCTCTGATATGACTGGCGTAGCCAAACTTCTTCTTGAAGTAGCGGCTGCATACAGCGCAGTGAGCTGACCATTAGTATAAGTGTAACTATAGGTGGGTTTTGGGTCGGGTTTTGCTCAAAAGGCGTTTTTTCGTCAAGCTCTTCTAGACGCATCTGTTCAAAATGTTTTGGTGCTTTTGTGGACAGTTAGAGCGCCATTCTGTTCTCTGTAGAGCGAGCTCCTCCCAACGATCGCTCGACATGCTGCATGCTGAGAGATGTCGTTTCAGTACGTCTTTATACCTCAGGTATTGTCCGCCAGGTTTTTCGTTTTCCGCATGAGAGTTCCGAGTAGAACACTGCCTTAGGAAGTCTACTATTATCCATGCGTACGACGTGGCCTGCCATCTCAGTTGATGCTGGATTAAAAGTGCCTCAATACCGGGTATATGTGCACGACGTAGGACCTCAGTGTTGTAATAAATTATCAAAATTACGTGTATTGTATTTTCTTGGTTGACTAGGACCTCTTTCATACTGCAGTGTGTCGTCGGTCACGTGCCACGCTGTAGTGTAAAAAAAAACGAGGGCGCAGGCTCAGTCCCGCACCCCGGCGTAGAATAGACTTAAGGTGTCCCTGGGTACATAGGCTAAAGAATATCACGCAACTTCTCTAAATACTAATCAGCTAAATTAGATTCGTTGATTAAATGTTTCAACAACTCCGAGTGTGGCGCTTCCAACCTTTACAAAGGTATGATTTATGTGTATAAAAATTGAAACATAGTTCATACTAATTTTCATATGCATAATTTGAGGTTCATTTATGGGCAAATGTATAAATTTTTATAACAAGATTCCACATAGTGTAGCTGAATTGCCTTTTTATAAGTTAAAGGTACATGTTAAAAAGACGCTGATGAATAAGGGCTATTATTTAAATAATGCCAATGATTGGTGTTGATTTGAAGATATTATATTCTAAAGTGTAAATATTTGTTTTCCCGTATGTCCCTGTAAACATATATATACGTTGTATGGTAACGACATAATTTATTGTAAATGTAGTTAAACATATCAGCTTTATTTTGATAAAGCTGATAAATTTCTTGCGCTCATTCTTCTTATCAGCTAAAAAATAGGTCCTGAATGGGTGGTAGGAAAAAAAATTGGATTATTAAAAAGAGCTTTCTTTTTTCTTTGGACAGACCTATGCTGAAGCCTCAGATGGCTATGTTCAGCTTTACAATGAGTGTATTTTGTGGAAGGCGCACGAACAGAAGGTTCGATACCTTGCCTGCTAACGACGCCGGCGACCGTTCCGGAGCCGTTAGGGTCGAAACAAGAGAGTCGACGCAACTTGAGCGTGCCGTCTAATGGCTAGGACGCTCAAGTTCGCCGTGTAGTGGAGGGTGAGAATCTAGACATACAGACGTACAGACATCTAGACGTACATAGAGACTAGAGGGTATATGTTTGACGAGGGGTGTGTAGCCCGGGTCGTCGCGCTCGCCGACGAGCGCGGTGAGTGAGCGAGAGACGTGGGTGTGTGACTTGAGGACAAGGCGATTGGTGGTCGGTGGAAGGGATTCGTTTGCGCGGGTGACGGGATCGGGCCGGTCGGATAAGGGATAAGGAAAGAGCTTTCTATAAAGTCATATTTGAATAAAGTTAATTTTGATTTTGATTCGATATATCTTTTGTTTAATCTATGCTTGTTATTTCAACAAATAGGCTCCCATTTGTTTCCCAATTAGCAGGATTTGCTGCTTAATTGAAAAGTATAATCGAGCATTGTGGCAAAGTTTTCCATGGCACATCTACGAAATCATTCTCGAATGTTCCGGTAACTTGCAATTATATAGTTTTGACTTTTTTAGAAGTAAATTTGCTCTCTTTTAGTTTTTATGCTACGTTTGTACAAATAAAAATTAAGCTGGTTGCATTCTTAAAAAAATCAATGTTGCTAAACATCAATCTCTTCTAGGTAACCTTGGACTAGGGAAGTACAAAAAGGCGATTAATGTACAGGATAGGGGCACTAATTGGCCCTGAAAAAATATAGACTAGTTCGCTCTTAATATAACGCTTAGTATTCTGTCATCATTATCGTGTAATATCTGAGTACTTTATTTATTATTAAGAACCTATGTCAAATATTATAACATCCAATGTACTCGAGCGGATTCTGCAGAGCGAATGCCAACTTGCTGCTCAAGTTCAACCATGTGCTCATTATCCCACTCCAAGTATCGTGACGTGTTAGTAAGCAACGCCTCCTCGTGAGGTACTCGTATTTGTAGCAGGGCTTCCCTTGACTGCGAGTCGTTTTCCCTTTTCTTAAGATTATAATCGCCATAGGCTGCGACCAAACATCCGCGTACGTGGCTATAAAAAAAAAATGTAGCCATAGACCGTGATGACTATGTGATCCTTTGCGACGTCTCTAACGAAGACAATCATAGGAATTATGTATAGTATGACTAGTAGGCTTAAACCACACGAGTGATGAGACCATATAAAATTACTGCTTGATGTTAGGGAGGAGTCCCTATGTTTACATGGAGCCTTACTCATTTTCTTTGAACGAGACTGACGTCCAAATGTAGTAGTTTTTGAAAACATTAAAAGTACATACAGTTTTCCAGTAACAACACGTAGACTTTGCTTTTAAAGACTTTACCTTTAAACAGAATCAAATAAATTGATAGAATTAATCTCTAACCAAGACAATCTAAGTTGTTTATAGTTGTTCACCTTTGATATTAAGGATATGTCTTGAATTATGTAAAAAAAAAAAACAAATATACATGACATGAAATTATCATAATAAAAATTGTGAGTAAACTTTTAAATGGCAATGGGACACAATACTATCAAATATTATAACGTACAAAGGGCTCAAATGGAATAAATATACAACTACGCTCCATATCATTATATCTCCGTACCTACTTACTTATGTAAAGCTAGAAATATTAATCTTGTATAGTACATCATTTAATATCAAAATTTAAAATTATTGTGTCAATTCTATAATGTAGTCATACCTGGTCAGTCAGTCAGTCAGTCAGTCAGACCTGGGCAGCAAGACCTCCAGGTCTGAACGGGATTCTACCTCCAGTTCTTGCAACTTTAAATTGACCTGAACTGGTCCAAATATTTTGAAAACAATTCTGGGGGATTTAACACTGCCGTAGTTTTGCCGCCTACCAGCAGGCTATACAGCATTTGTTTGCGGCTTTTGCCAATTCACCTCTACTTTTGTCCTGGATAGACTTTTCAATTCAAATAGTTTAATTTTAAGTTAGTTTTAAGCCTTGGCGTACCCTCTTAACTTTTGCTAAATACTCCTCCAAACCCTGCGTATTGCTCCCGTTCCATTTTGTTCAATTTCAATTTATTTATTGGTTTTTTTTATTTATTTATTGATAAGTATGGGTATTACAAAATGGCATATACGAGTATTTCATAGCGCTATGTAAATACAAATTTCACATTCGCGGACTTAGGAAATGTCTTCAGTGAGTTGTCGGGATAATTTGACTCTATGGTCAAAGATTGATGGTTGATCATCGTATAAAACTGTCCATGGAAGCGATGGATCTAAGTCTTAAGCTCAGGTTGTAACAACTTTGCTGTCCTATGTCGTCAGGGGTCTGGCTCCTCTATTTCGGTCTATAGACTCTTTAATACGTTCTACATGAAATTAGCGTATGTCGAAATTTCCTACTCGCTGTTGAGGAATGTTGATGAATAAGGTCGGATTTTTTTTAATTAATATGTTTTGCATAGCGATAAGGAATAATCAATGGACAACATTGATTAGTCTACTTGCTATTTACACGTTTTTTTACTAAACATGAACAGCCTATGTGCAACTTAGTTAACTTAAAATTTAAAAACATTTGAATCTTGTACCTAATATATTGTAAACTGTTAGAGCTGTGTCTAATATGACACACTTTGAGATCTATGACACCCCTTCAGTAGAAATAAGCATATCATTTGTAGTTCAATAATTTTGTTTAAATTTCACGCATGTTCCATACTTCTTTATTTTTACTTGTAGAATGAAATTGCATACTAATTTAGACATTTGTTATCTTATATACAAGTGTATTTTTAATTTCTTCGTTAAATTCTTGAAGCCATTTTTTTTAGATCTATATTCATAAATTTTTGTTTTAAACTATTTTATACTTTTTTTCTATAATTCTGAAAAGTTATTTTAAAGAAAATATATTCATTCTGCCTGAAAAGGAGTTTGAGGGATAACAGGTACATATCGTAAACAAATTTTTCTTTGAATTGATTTGGTTGGAACAGTACTTAAAAAATATTTTAGTTTTTAATATCCAAATGATAAAAAACTAAGGGCTTGGGTGCGAATTAGGCATACGTAGTTTTATAAGTAGAATACTATAACCGATGTACAATATAAAAATATACATTTTTGGTTGGTTTAGATGGACGGAAATGAGGTCAGTATTCAAATTTAATCACAGATTAACTAACTTTTAATTAGAACTTATCAGAGACTGATTGTATTGTTTATAGTAAATATTGTTCATTTACGGTTCGGTTTGTATTATTAGGAAAAACCTATATTCTATTGTAGTATTTGTTAGCAAGCGTGCTATTAAGTTTTAAAATGTTATAACGAGCGAGAAATCTTGTTAAAATAATGCAAACTTTTCACAATTTTGACATTTATTATGATTGAATATGTGCAGTTCGATCCAACTTGAGAGATAGGATAGTTTTAAATCTCAAATTATCATCATCATCATCATCATCATCATCAATTTTAAAAAAATCTTTCACCAATAGAAAGCCACATTATTGCGGAGTGTCATCATCATCATCATCATCATCATCATCATCATCATCAGCGGACGGCGCGCGATGGCTTCGGGTTTAATTCAGTTCGCTTTCGTGCTCGCTTCGGGATTATTAATATTATGCCCAACGAAGTGGGCGCGGGTCAGCTAGTATATTATATATATATCTTGGGATATTAGTGTAAGGCTCGAATCACACAAAACGAGACTCAAACAAGACGCCACGAGACAAATATAGGATCAATAGCACCATCCAACTGTACTCAATCAGTGATTCGAGTTTAACTTTCGTGTTAGAATACGAGCCCGAAATTTTTACCTTCTGTAGATATGTACATATACGTTATATTTAAAGCAGAATATTTTGAGATGGTCCTGGATATTTGTTGTAGGAACTAGCTTTCGGCCCGCAGCTTCTCCCGTGTTATATTGGACTTTCTTATATTCTTTCTTGTGTCTCCAACTCCAGACTATTTGTTTACCAAATTTCATTCCAAAAATCGGTTCAGTAGATTTGGCGTGAAAACTATCTATCGTAGACACACAGAGTTATTTTCACATTTATAATACTAGTAAGGATAAAAGGAAAATCTATAACATTTCTAAAGAGCTCTCTATTTTAATCAATACCCTAAATAATCAGTATAATCTGTAAAATATTTCTGTTGTGAATGTTATTTAGTTGTAAATTGTTTTATATTATATATTTATAATAATGGTAAAGATAAAAGGATAATCTATCACTTTTTAAAGGGCCTTCTATTTTAATCAATACTCTACACCACAAAATAAACTCTTTGTTTTGTGGTGTAGAATGTTTCTGTTAACGCTATGGAGTTGTAAATTGTGTTATGAATTCTAAATCTTTAAAATCTAAAGAAGTAAATAGGTAATTATGAATACACAAATTATCTTAACACATTTATAGCAATATATAGTATAGGTTATGAAAACTGTCAAAATTTGTATACATGTACAGGGCACTGTCGATAACCTTATTGTAGAAAATTAACGGAGAGGAAAATGGACAATAATTAGTGGCAATATAAATTATTAGAATTTATTTATATTTATATAATTGGAAGTTTCCGTATTTGATGCATGGCCGTTTGATTATTTATTAATGCTCCTGGTGTTTAGCTCGAGTACACCACCTCGTCGACTTTGCCATTATTGTTAGTTATGTAGTCTGCACTGCTCGACTGCTCGACTGGGACACCGTTGACAGTCCTTGAGGACGAGGACTGCGAGAACGAAGCTCCAGACACCACAGTGTTCTCATCAGCAGGGGCCAAGTTCTTGATGTCCTCAGGGGTCAGGGCTTTCTGAGGAAATTGTAAGAAACTTTATACTTTCCCGTATATGTATGTCAAAAATACACTATAAAAACATATCTATTTAATAATGTTGACAAACAACTGCCCACTAATGTTAAGTGGTTACAGTCGCCTATAGCATATGTGTTTTCTGTAAGATTCACAGCTAATCTCCAACACTGATAAAATATATATTGCCATGTATATTGCCAATATCTGATAATATGTAAAATCATAGTGCTCAATAATATCACTACCTATCCTTCCCTGCTCTTCCCTTCACACCGCAATGCGAATACTGTTATTTTGCGGAAGAATAGATAAGACGAAGGCACCTAAGCAGACTACCTTGGTATAGAGCCATTGTGGTTAAATACATCGAAGATATAAAGTAATTATACTATACATATTTCATCTTTAAAAAATTGGAGATTTTATGTTTTTTCTTAAGAATGCAACGAAATTAAATAATAATGCGTACACATAATTATATATGATTATAGGATAAAAGAGGGTAAAATGCTCAGTATCACGATAATTAATAAAATTAAGAATAAATAACAGAAAGTAAAGGCAGGTAAGCCTATAGCAGCTATTATACTTATAACCTAACTAAAACCTAGTATCGTGATAAGGTTAGAGAAAAACCAAAGAAAATGCGAATGAATTGCAAAAAGCTGAAGATTATTGATGCTTATAATAAAGTTTTCAACGTTTTCATTGATAGGAACAGAAGTTGCGTTGGGCTGATATTGACAGATAAGACAGGGATTAGAGCTGACATCAGACTGCTCTATCATCAGATAGTTATATAAAATAAACAACTCATTTTAACAAAGGGATTTTCACTATTATTAATTTAAAAAAGTGCTTTATATAACCGAAAATTGGAGTGGAAAATATGCATTGTAGCAGTTACGATTTAAAGTGAGAGAGTTTAATGTGATATAAGTATACTTAATTATTGTTAATTAGTTTCGTTTCGTTTCGAGACTTCATAATTAAAATTAGAATACTCACTAGTGGAGGGATTGGTGGCAGGGGAAGCTCGGCAATCCATCAGGGAATCTAAAAACATAGATATTACGTTTAGTATACATATCTATTACTACAATAATCAATTTTTTTGAATTACTAATAATTTTAAAAGATAATAGAATAGAATAAATACTGTTAGAAAACGTCAACTAACAGATATTATAACTACTATAACAACTAACGAGTTAAGTAAGAATATCAACTTACAATCCTGAATTTGAATCATCCGAATCAGAATCAGCTGAAAAGAGGAAATGATTTTAATTAAGAAAATTATTATTTTTAAAGTAGCATGACTACATAGTATAAAATAAATTGCTTTCTCTGTGCCTACATCCCTATGTATGCTTAAATCTTTAAAACTACGCAACAGATTTTGATGCGGTTTTTTAAGTTTTGTTTTTTAATAGATAGAGTGATTGAAGAGGAAAGTTTATATGTACATACATATAATAATAACATAACACACATTTTCAATTTATTACTACAGTTTATTTTAAATGTTTCAATTCAATTAATTTTAAAATCGTATATTTTTAGGTTTTTAGCTATAATTTATTATATATAACATTCACAGTTTTTCTGTAGTGTATTTAGTATCAACATTTTACACGTGCGAAGCCGGGGTGAGTCGCTAGTATATCATACAGTAAAATCGGAAAGCTATTCATGTACCAATTCTGCCATGTACCAAAGTGTTTTTGGAATTTCATATGTACATTTATGTACTGACGCTCCTACGGTGCAGGAAAATATCGTAAGGCAAATTGCATACACCTGCGAAGAAATTTAAAGATGTATATATGTAGTCTACCATTGCGCAGTGGACCAGCGGTAGACTAAGGTCTCATTGTCTTAACGTAGTTAGGGTAGGCCCGTGCCCTTCGATGGGGACGTATATGGGCTGTAATGATGATGACTAAGTGAGCATTATAGGCTACTAAAATGAAAGTATAAACTAATTCTGACACTGGCTATTTTTATACTTATTGTTTAAAAATTTGTATCTTGCACGTATTCATGTATATATTAAATAATATTATGGTTTTATATAAAATGAAATATTTTTCAATAAATTGGCTGGTTAAATGGCTTACACCTACACTTGCTCAAAAACATATAGTTAATGAAATGTGACGAATTTAAGACATATATTCAAGGAAATAATTCTACTCACATAAAAGAGATATATTCATAGTACTGCATTCTAATTACCTACTTTAAAGTAAGCAGCTGTTTGAACAAATGACATAAAACGTGATGTTATGATTGTAACGTATGATTGTAACGGATAATACTCGTATTTTATTATTACAATGCATTGACAATACCTACAAGAATTTGGAAAAAACAATCATGCTAGAAAATTAATAGATTTTAACTGACTATGTAAATGAAGTAATTATAAATAAAAAAAGCTATATTATAATTACAGGTATTTTATTTTGTAGACATTATTAAACAAAAAATTATAGCGCTGTATTATAAAAAGCACAAGATGTGTTAGGAATAGTATTATAACTTATAAAAAGAATACCATTGATTCGTGTAGCGATGGCGGCGATGATAACAACGAGAAAGACGAACTTGGACATTTTAAATGTCTTTTTAAAGAGCAAGTTAAGATATCACAAACGACCAATTTCAGTTCACAGGAAACTTTGATGTTATATTAGCAATCTTCGCAATATATACGAAAGTCGAAGGACGTAACAGTCGGTTCTGTGCGACGACTGCTGAGGAGATGGGGGAGAAATAGGTCGTGTTTTTTTTATGAAATAAATAATTTTCAAATGATAGCAATATGTTGTTACTATTTATGTAATAATCGTGTCATTCAAAACTATATATATATAAACTATTAATATTAACTAGTACGCGTAAGTTATATTTAAAAATAATTTTTATTACAGTTGATATGTAATAAGATACATATTTTGTTAGAGGTTGGAATTTTGTCTATGATTAGCTATTTGTCAAAATTTAAATATAGTATTATGAGATTTAAAAGAATTAAGCGTGCTGTCTTGATATTTACTTATTGGAAGAATGTTTTAAGAAAATGAAGTGGGGTTTGGATTTTTATAATGTAACTATGTAAAAGTATGATTGAATTATATTGTGTGAGTGTTATAATGGTATTTATATTAATAAAGCATAAATTTACCCTACAAGATGTTTCATAACATATATCCATTATAATTGAACATCAGCGACATACAAATGTTTTAACTAGAAAATGATTAATTCCAACGTATATCCGATAGCAGTAAAATTTTATAAAATTTCATGTTATCGATTTCAAATGACATGAATAAAGGTATTCTGAACTTCCTTTACATGAACCCACAAACTTGCATTGATAAATTTTTAAAATATTAAAAACTATTTGAATAATATAAATCTGTTTGAAGTAGAATCGATAATAAAAATGAATATCATTTAGGTTTGATACACACATTAACCAAATATTAAAAGCGATATCTATCACCGAGAAATGTTCTGCAAATCGTAGAAAAAGTAATTTTACTGGTTATGAAAAATACTCATATTGTAGCTGATGCTTAAGGAGATTTAAACAAAAGAAAGCTTATACCTTTACCTACTAGGGAAAAACGGTTGAGCTTCACTGTTTACGTGTCAAACAAGTATAACATTATCGACAGCACCTAGTAATTATTCTACTATAAAGCAACATTCGTTGTGAGTAAACGGTTAATGGTGTATTATTTTCAGTTAATTATTTTTTTAAGCGCAATGGTGTCTATTTATCCACCTACACGCGATATTTTTTATTATTGATGTATTACAAAACGTTGTTTCCTTCATTAGTCTTACAATAGACTGCAAGAAACAGATAAGAAAGCAAAATTACGTCACGAGTTCCTTCAAAATTTAAATATTTTCAATATCACATTATTTGAATTAAATAAATCAAAATCAATCCAGACATGAAATACGTAAATTGTTATTATGACCCTGATAATTCTTCCTTTCGTGCGCCACTGTCGCGCCTCTTTATGCTTCCTCTCGTGATGAAGATGAAGATTTATTAGTTAACCTACCACGCTTTTTTTACCGTGGGAGAGCCATGCTTCGGCACGAATTGGGCCGGCTCGACCGGAGTGATACCACGGCCTCACAGAAAACCGGCGTAAAATAGCGCTTGCGCTGTGTTTCGCCGAGTGAGTGAGGGTACCGGAGGCCCAACCCCTCCTTCCCCCTTATTTCCTTTTAAAAGGCCGGCAACGCTTCTGTGACTCCTCTGGTGTTGCGGGTGTCCATGGGCAACGGTTATCACTTACCATCAGGTGATCCGTTTGCTCGTTGCTGCCCTATCCTATAAAAAAAAAAAAAAAAAAAACGCTTGTCTACTGCAAGTTGGTGACCGTCTAACTATACCCGTAGACATAGCCGATGGAATACTTTGTAATATCCTACCGCTGCCGTTATATATGTGACCTTCCACTAGTGTTGATTTTTACTATGTTGGCTTTACGTAGAGTTCTTACAAATAGCCAGGGCATAATTTCAGTACTCATTTTAGAGCCGTCTGCATTTTTTCTAGATTGATTACAGACCATCTCCAAGGAAACATGTAATAACATAAATAAAATGTTCTAGACGGTTGGTAAATTATTTGTAATAACGTTAAATAACATATATAAATATTGTAGATGAATCATATCCTTTGTGAAGTATATTACGTTTTTCTGATATTGCTAATTGAGAATTAAAGACGATCAATCGGATAGTTATGATTAGTTAGGTATACAATTATACGTTCTGTCAATGTCACAATTGTATAATATAGACATAGATTAGGCAGCAGTGGTTTCATCTAATAGCATCGCAAAACCAGAGATGTTAAGATCATGTTTACTGGGAATGTAGTTTTAGAACAGTTGCTTCATTTTAATAATTTAATAATGTTTAATTAAGTATTTACCAAAACTAATAAAAATCTAATTTGGGATGGCGAGTTTTCCCCGCCTTTCATAACATAAATAATTATTAGATCGTCGTAAATAAGTACATGGAATACAACTAAATGGAAATGAGGGCAATTAAATTTGTAAAGATGAAAAACTACGCCAATTCGCTTTATATGAGACCATCCTTTGTGTTAATGTTGCTGCGTAAGACGCCATGTGTTAAGTTAGCTTGGCATGCGTCAATGGAAGACGTTTGAACTAAACATATTTGAAAATTTCACGTGAACATTTCATGGAAAATTACAGTAGGAATTAGTCAAAGTACTTATGCGGCTTTATTAACGTTCACGGGTCTTGCGTATATAACGACGTGCTATTTTTAGGTAGCGCTTAATTTTCAGCGCTATTGTTTGGTTGAGGAAATATTAGATTGTGTTTGGGTTGAAAGAAAGAATTAGGTTTAAGCTAGAAAATTATATGTTACTTGAAATGAAAGAACTTTTCGGTATTAACTTGCTTATAAATATGATGTTAATTTGTGGGCTCATGCCCACCATTATGTAAAGCTATCTAATGTGTTATTTCAGTAGTGATATGACTGAAAATATTGTTTACTAGCTAGCGCCCGCGACTTCGCTTGCACAGATGGTAAATGTTTCTTACCTTGATACTCCTTATTAGATTTTAATAAAACTTTAAAATAATGTGTTATTTACAGTTATTGTGATATTCGTGTTTATGCAAAGAATGTCGGTTTGACGCAGTTCAAAGCGCGTAAACTACAAACCTTCGCTTAGTCCTTAAAATATCACCTGTCCCTATTGCATTTGGATTGCACCAAATGTATAGTATAAGTAATTACCATCCTATCAGCGTCGCTCCCCGTCAACCTAACTCCTTTCAATACAGTCATTTCTTACCTTGATACTCCTTATTAGATTTTAATAAAACTTTACGATAATATAGCGTCATCAGAATAATCCATTTGTAGTTTTACGTGAAAGAGTAACAAACATCCATACTTACAAACTTTCGTGTTTATAATATTAGTGCCATTTATAGTACCGAATATCCATATCCGCAATATTTTTGGCGGATCTTATACCTTATTTATTTTTAATACTTAAATTAAAATATAGATTACCAGCTTGCAATAAAATAGTTAAGCTTAATAAATTATACTTATATATTACTAACATTAATCATAATCAGTTAAGGTACTGATAGTGCGTAGGATAAACAGAATTAGCTTAATCGACTAATTAATATCTATGTAATTCTTTAAATAGGTTCACTAAAATATCTTATTTACGATCATGGAATAACTGTCAATATTTGAAATGAAGGATACCCATATTAACTTTCTTAAGATCCATATACTTAACAGTATCCTCGGATCTTGTCGTCGATGATCCATATCCGGTATCCAAGGATCTATATTTTTAATGATCCAACACATAACTAGTACAAGCACAACTTATATGTTCCGTCCTATACAAAAGGCAATGATTTTGTCAGTTCTTGGATTCGGATTTTATTACTTTCTTGTTAGGGTTTCATATAGGGTTGAGCATATATGCTTCAACCATTATATCTATTGAAATTAACGTGTTTCTATATTTCAGTAGTTTCACGTGGTTTATTTCGTAGTAATGACACGGTATTGTTTCATGGGAATCCGTAGTAATGTCTAATTTTAAATAGGGGCCATTCGCAAATTGCAAACCTTGTGTCACGTTTCATATTATACATTAGTTATGTATTCTTTGATAACATGTAATCAAAGTAATTTATGTAAATTGATACGGCTTCGACAACATTTTGGATGGGAAAATTATTTTGGTTGGGGAGGTTATGAAGAATTCCCTGATCGTCTCGGACCACTTTAAGAAGATAGCGATATTTAAGAGTATACTTCAATCATTGTGGAGATAGATCCAAGATTAGTTATCTTCAGCATAGTAAGCACAAAAACTATCTAGCATTTATAACTTAACCACATTAATGTTGAAAATTAAAAGAAGTACGTTATTTATTTTACTTTACAGTATATCAATATATACAACAATAAAACGATAATATAATGCAAATAATTACACGTGACCTAAGAATAATTAGGCGACAGGTGTCAGTACATGTGCTCTTGCGCATGTTTTGACACCTCATTTAAGTCGTCAAATATAGAAGACGAGTAGGTATATTAAGCGATACGACGTAGGTATATTGAGCGCTTGAATTCAACACTCGTTCTTTGTAGTGGTACAGTGTACATAATCAAAACAATACATCATGAGATTGATACATTTTGTCATGAGATATTATGTTTTTAATGCCGGTCATTTACATTGCACTAACCCTTCAATATACTTCAACATTCGCGAATTAACATAATACAGAATAAATACGTTTAGTTTGACATATGTGTTATTTACAGTTATTGTGATATTCGTGTTTATGCAAAGAATGTCGGTTTGACGCAGTTCAAAGCGCATAAACTACAAACCTTCGCTTAGTCCTTAAAATATCACCTGTCCCTATTGCATTTGGATTGCAACAAATGTATAGTATAAGTAATTACCATCCTACCAGCGTCACTCCCCATCAACCTTTTCTCAGCGATGGCCATCCTCTGGCGTTGTAGGGGGCCCTCAGGATCGAGTGTCGCAACTGAGGACCCCCGGCCTTTGCACCCCTGGGTGCGTAAGGGGAGCCCTTCTCGGGGAGGAGTGATCTTGCCGCCTCCTCCCCTCCGACCTCCTACGACGTCACCCCCCGGCCATCCGGGGGTGAGGTCCCTCCCGGGTCGCCTCCACGGGCACGAACTGCGTCGCGCCCGCCAGCGACCCGTGGCGGCGCCTCAGGCCAGGCTATCTGGCCCGAGGCCGCCTTCTTCGAGCGGGATCGGCCATCTCCCGATCCCGCTCGGCGGCCTCCTTCTGGAGCATCACCGCTTCACAGAAGGAGACCACAGCCCTCCAACCTCCCTCATCCGCCAGCATTGCCGCAATCAACGCTGGCGGAGACAGATCTTGCCCGATCTCTTCGACCAAGACTCGGCGTTCGGAGTCCCAAGCAGGGCACTCCGCCAGTGTATGCTGGGCCGAGTCGAGGTCAGATGCGCAATGGTGGCATCGTGTCGTGTCCTCCCTCCCTATTCGACTCAGATACTCACCGAAACAACCATATCCGGTGAGTATCTGAGTCAAGCGGTAGGTGACTTTCGCCCTCCCGCAGAGCCAAGCTTCGAAGTGCGGGAGTACCGCACCGACGGCGCGCTGACGCACGCAGCCCCACGCTCTAGCTGCGCACGCCAGGCCCTCTCGGCCCGTCGGTGCAACTCCCGTCTGTGCATTCCGTGCGCTGGTGCCGGGGGACTCCCCCCTTCGCCCCCCCGACCGACATGTCGCGGTGCGTTGTACATCACTGCGTACATGTCGGCCAGGATCTCGAAAGGGGGGACCGCCCCAGAACCGTCGCCGCCTCGTACGAGATCGTACGGTAGCCTCGCACGATCCGTATAGCCATTGTCCGCTGCATGCTCCGGAGCAGAGCTCTGCAGCGGGAGGACCTCGTGCAGTCTTGCGACCACACGGGGGCCCCATACAAGGCCACGGACCGTACGACGCTCGCGTACAGGCGGCGAACACCATCCCTCGGTCCCCCGAGATTGGGCAGCAGGCGATGTAAGGCGCCCGCGACCCTCTTGATTCGGGGGACCAATCGCACGAAATGCTCCTCGAAGCTCCATCTGCTGTCCAAGGTGAGGCCAAGGTACTTGATGTAGGGCCCCACCTGGACCTCCGCGTCACCTACCCGTATCCGGCAGCTGGGTGGTTCCCGGCGCTTTGGAAGGCCGTGGAACCATAGCGCCTCGGTCTTGTGCGGCGCTATTTCTAGACCCAGCCGGCGGATCGCCCTCACGATACACGCCACCCCCAGCTCGGCAAGCCTGAGCGTCTGCTCGAAGTCGGCCCCGGTCGTCACGACGAGAGTGTCGTCAACGTAACAGACGACACTCACGCCGCAAGGAAGACTGGTGCGAAGGACCGCATCGAACGCGAGGTTCCATAAGAGGGGTCCCAAAACTGACCCCTGCGGAACGCCGCATTCGATCCCTCTCTCCGTTTCCGTCTCGTTCCTTCCCTTGACTCCGATCGTCCTGTCGCGCAAGTAGTCCCCGACCACGGCTCGCAGGTAGGGGGGCAACTCGTGGTGGTCGAGTGCCCCCCTGATGGCCTGCCAGGGGAGGGTGCCGAAGGCGTTGACGATGTCTAAAGACACCGCCAGAGCCACCCCCCCCCGATCGGACTGCGGACTCCGACAGCAACCGCACGCGCTGGACAGCGTCCAACGTCGATCGCCCCTGCCGGAATCCAAATTGGCAGTCCACTCCCCATCAACCTACCTCCTTTCAATACAGTCATGAATTTGAAGCGCTTCCGATCCCTTTTAGAGTAAACTTAAAGCCCTTTACACCACTTCCGACACTATTACCTACCATTTCAATATAATCCAGGCTATCAGTGTTCTCTGTAAGTATCTCACCACCGTCATAAGCGGCGCTAACCAAGTCCCTTTTTTTTTTTTTTTTCCCTGAGGAAAATGCATTAAATTGCATACCCCGGCTGTGGCGAGCCGGCGGTTATGTGGGGCCTATGATGTCCACGTCACCAAGTCCCTATGATGGGGTAGCCGTCGCATGCGACTACCTGGCGAAATGAAAGGACTGTTGTAGGCGAAGAATGTTGCTGCCCGGGGATAGAGTGAGATAAAGTGACCATCACTTTATCAATTCTTCAATCTTTAGTTTAAATTTATCTTGGTGACTAAGGTTGCGTTAGCCCAGAATCCATGCAGAATATTCTGTGCCCCAGACTCAGACATCTCAAAATCAGGAGCTTCGCCCGGCGGCATCTTTTTCCATCAAACCACATTCCGCACCCGGGCCAGAGGAGCACACACGTCCTTTGGATTGCGCTATTCGTGCTTTCATCTGAGGGCGCAGTCGCAATTCAATCTATTCCTTATGACCAAAGCTTAGGCTTAGTTATTCGGTAGGTAATGCGAGCTACACATCTTCAGTTTTAACTATGCGATTTAACTGTACTGTACAGTTAAATCTTAGGTCCATACAGCCTACACACGTTCAAGTAAAAATATACGATCTTTCAGTTTTATAATGGCCTCCATAGATGACGCTTTAGCGATCGTAGGGCCATATGTGTGTTGAAAGAAAATAGAAGAAAACAAAAAAAACGTAAATTGTGGTGTAAAAACTGGCTTCTGTTGAGAAAACTGTATTCACCCACATCCTTGATAAATGAATTGATAATTACTCCAAAAGAATTCAATAATTATTTGAGAATGAATGAAAATACATATTTGCTGTCTTTAGTGACACCATTAATAAAAAGGAAAGATACCATATTGAGAAATGCTACCCTCGTGAAGATTAACGGCAACTCTAAGATTTTTAGCTACAGAGAGGTCTTATGAATGTTTAAAATTTTCAAGAATAATATCGCCACAAGCACTTTCCGCCATCATACCAGAAACCTGTGAAGCAATATATAAGGTTTTACACAAGGTCTACTTAAAGGTAAGAAATAAAAAGACTCATGTATTATTTATTTCTTTTTTATTCAAATCATCTTGTGAAGTCTTGAACTGATCAAACTACAAATTTCAATTATTTTTAA
Organism: Scirpophaga incertulas; assembly: GCA_036419045.1. Taxonomy (NCBI): domain Eukaryota; kingdom Metazoa; phylum Arthropoda; class Insecta; order Lepidoptera; family Crambidae; genus Scirpophaga; species Scirpophaga incertulas. The sequence goes on along the minus strand of CM071629.1, from coordinate 22,167,081 downwards.
TTGTAAATTGCAATACATATGACTCCGCTGTTTCCTCTGTCCAGTCCGGGACTAATAGCTGGAACGTAGTATCACTATTTATTGCTTGTGTCTCTTGAATTTCTTGACCATATGAAGATGTATTTGTTGTGATAGTATATTTGTCATCTGAGGTGCTAGTGTGCCTGCTTGATAGTACTGAGGTTGACTCAATAATCTGACAACCATCAGCACAACCAATCAAAGCCTATCGCAGTCCCCTGCTGGGCATAGGCCTCTCCAATCGATTTCCAGCGCGACCGGTCCATTGCCTCACTCAAGAACCTTTTTGCCCCATCGACCGTGCTATGTGGCCGGCCCTTTGCCACTTCCACTTATTAATCTTATGGGCTATTAATATTATAATTTTATTTGATTTAATGAAATTATACTTATTTAATAAAGATACCCATAGTTTCATTTACTCACCTCATAGTCTTCATCCAAATTCGACCGACTAGGCATTGGTATATTTTGATTATCTAAAAAACGCAATAGTAGGTAATACCATAACTTTGGCTCATAAATATCTTCAGCGCCTGATCCGGATTTTGAGGCCATAACTTTTTTATGTCCCTTGTTATACGTACAACGTATTATACTACGTTTAACGTACGTATTATATCTATTTCGCGTAGTTTTAAAATAAGCTTTTCATAAGCTGAACCTTTTATTACCCTATTATGGTAATCCTTGCTCTTGATTTTCCATAACGAAGGCTCCGATTGGTATAGTAGTATAAACTCTTCCAGCGATTCGCGTTGAGTCATGGTTGATAAGTTTTCGCAAAGGCAGATAACAAGGTTGACTCGTGTTCACTTCACGCTCGCTGCGACAAAACTGACAAAACTGCACAGTTTCGACTACACACTCTCAGTTTTAACTGTACAGTTCTATCTGTAAAGATTTATTTATTTATATTTTGATTACATTTAGTTAAAACTGTACAGTTGAACTGTTTGTTCTACACACCTAACGAATTAACTGTACAGTTGAATCGCACAGTTAAAAGTGAAGGCACATGAGTAAAGAAACTGAAGGTCTGTAGCCGCCGTAATGCCGGTCGGGCGATCGTATTGATACATAACGACGTGGTGATAAATTCTCTGAATTGTTAAACGTATGATCAATACAGAATCAATCATACTTAATTAATGATGACAGTAGTTCTAAAAATTATTATATAATTTAGTGACGTTAAAAATAGTTATTAAAAGAGTTAATTATTGCGTTAATTTTTTCTTCATTTCTGAAGAATTTTATTCGACATTAGAGGACGAGTATGTAACTCTAAGATATTCGACAAGAAATCAGTAATTTTGACAGATATTCGATTGACAAGAATGGCGATACAAATACGACAAATATTACGAAGTGACAAGGATGACGCTTTTGTCGATCAACAATCTCTGCTCGTACATCTGTATTGTACACTTAGCTATTGAATATTTCTTTTTATTGTAAATTGATTTATAAATTGCTTAAGAAAATAACAATAGTATTGATCGGTATATAGTTATTCTCATAAGCAATTATAGTATTGATCGGTATAGTATAAACATAAGAATGGTTTTATTGAAAAATAAATAATGTATTCTTTATATCCGAGCATAATCAGAAGTATTTATTCGGGCATAAGCACTTTTTACTATCTTATTCTGCGTATTTTTTTATGTAACAGTTTGTGAAGCTTAAAAGAGGACACGGTTATTTTCCTCTAGTGTCATTTCAATGAGCCCAAGAATCGCATATATCGCACCTTTAGAATTGAAGTGACCTAATCCAAAATTCTTTTGGTATCTAATTTTTTTGGTAAAAATGTGATTGAAGAGTTGGTCATTTTTTTGTTGTTTTTCTATTATAATGCTTTAAGTTGTACGTTAATTGCCATATTTTTATTGTTAATGGTAGTATATGAATTGTTTTCATGATTGTATACTAAACTACTCTGTATAACTAATTAGAACAAGAATTTTGGATTAGGCCACTTCAATTCTTGGCACCGATGGATTGTGGCGGCCTGGCGTGCCCAGCTTGAATTACGGATCTGCGCGCGCCAGCGGGCCGTCGGTGCCGTACTCCCGCACCTCGAAGCTTGGCTCCACAAGAAGGAGGATGTCACCTACCGATTGACTCAGATACTCACCGGGCACGGCTGCTTCGGTGAGTATCTGTGTCGAATAGGACGGGAGGGAACGACACATTGCCACCACTGCGCATCCGACCTCGATTCGGCCCAGCACACGCTGGCGGAGTGCCCCGCGTGGGCCTCCGAGCGCCGAGTCTTGGTCGCAGAGGTCGGGCGAGATGTCTCCCCCGGCATTGATTGCGGCAATGCGAATGCAAAATGGACGATGGAGGTTGGAGGGCTGTGACCTCCTTCTGTGAAACAGTGATGCTCCAGCAGGAGGCCGCCGAGCGGGGTCGGGAGATGGCCGATTCCGCTCGAAGAAGGCGGCGCCGGGCTCGGTAGCACAGGTGCGGCACTGCCGCGGGTCGCCGGCGGGCGCGAGGAAGTCGCGCCCGCGGATACGGCAAACCGGGATGGACCACGCCCCTTCCGTGGCAGGGGGGCGTCGTCGGTGGAGGATATCGGGGGAGGTAGTGTAGCCTCCCCCGAGGAGGGCTCCCCTAGGCAGGGGAGTGGGGACTGGGGGTTGCCGGAAGTCACTTGGCGTTCCCGGGGGCTCCCTACATGCCTGAGGAAGGTCATCCCTGAGGTTTTTAGTGGCTCCCTGTTCTGGGGAGGAGAGCCCGAAATAACCGCCTCGCTACAGCCGGGGTATGCAATTTAACGCATTATCATTATCAACAACAAAAATCAACTTCAGCAAGTGTTTTTACCAGTTTTCAACATGTTAGAAGAGCTTATTTAAAAAGTATTTGACCCCAAAATATAGCTCATTTGCAGACAAAGAAATATTAATAATCACCGTAATGTATTTATTTATATTTTCTTTAAAATATATTAAATTATATGCGCCGTATTTTTGTTACTATTTGCAATATCAGATTCTTGGGTAATTTTGCATGAAATAAAGCGCCTACTATTATTTTATAGCAAAATTATATGTTTCCGTATTGCCAATAATATAATTTTTAATTTAATTAAATTCTTTTTGTCTTTTTTATTTCAAATGTCAATCTGTTGGAGATTATTTTTATTATGTAGCAATAACAATCACTGTAAACTACTTTTGGGATATGTACACATTAGTATCTTGGAAAATGTTATACTTATATCCTTAGACATAAATAATCTTAAATTGCACATTTCTCTCTGTTTTGCGATGAGCAACAAATACAGAAACACATAATATGCAATAAACAAAAACCTCATTGGTCTCATGGATCAACTGTAATACACAACTTGTTGTACCTACCGTGGTTACATATTCAGAAAATGTTGTCCCCGTGACACATGCAATCTTTGTATTTGAAATGGTTTAAATATTTTTTTTTGTTTTTAATCTATTCGCCATGACAATAAAGTGTGTCAAGTTATGCATACCCATATCCTATCCTTACTCCCACTCCAATCCGAGCTAGTCTTCCACTAGCCACATCAGCACCGGGCACACTGGTGTGAGTTTTTTGTTGGCTTCCCGCCATATAGCGCAAAACCGAACAATGACAAATACAAATACATCTAAAGAGAAATGTAAACTGCACCAGGAGGGTACAACCAATGGTGGACAGTCTCCCACTGGGCCTGGTCTATTCATGTATTGTGGGGGTAAAAGTGTGCCCCAATTACGGTGAGAGTCTGAACTTGGATATCCCAACAGAGTCCATTAAGACGGTTAAAGACAACACAACCGTAAACCCATGGCAGATAGTAGCGTATAGATGTTCTCACAAGAGGATAGTTGACGCGGTAACTCGTGGTAACACCAGGGTTAAAGGGCTAACCGGAACGCAGTGACTTAACAGGTGCGTGAGAGGAACTAGAGATGGCGTCTTCTTGCTTAACCTGAACATTAAAATAACAACAAGGCTAGACAAAATGATCATACAAGCCCTCAAAATTAATACAATCCACAGCGAATACAAACCAGATCACTTTGGCATAATAAACACAGAATAGATAGGACACACTGACTCACTGGGCAATGATGCAGCAGACGAATTGGCTAATAGAAGGTTATACCAGTGTATGGACAAAAAACCCCTAATACCCATTCTACATCTCCACATAAAAGCCTGGATGTGAGAGAAAATGTAAGAAAACCATCCAGGTCCTAACAATATCAAAAGTGGTAGTAGCAGTGTTTCTAACTAATTTGCACGAGTGATTACTGACAGACGTTTCTTTTTTTATTTGAACTTAGCACAGAGCCCAAGTATGCACGTGCGCTACGAGAATGCTTAGTTATAATATATTTAATATTATTTATATAATTATTATAATTATTATGATATAACATTAGGCGGCAACTTAATGTCATAAGTGATACCGGGAGAGGGTGAATTACTATTATTATTATAAACAGGACATAATGTTCGCCGTTGCGTCATTTGGTAATATAATCAAAAATCTATTAGGTAGATTTGAATGTAAGAGTAAGTGAACACATTTGGATAAACGTTGAAAAGTGCTTTGCGAAATAATTATGTTTGGAAATAATTTATATTTCAAACTTAAGCAATTAGTGCAAAAAGAATGCTGCTTGTTTACATAATTAAATCTTTCATAAAGAGATAATTTCATAGAGCCTAGATACTGATATAAATAAACATAAGTATTTTAACAAAGGATATTTTTATTATTTTTAGGACAATCTTTTGAATCAGATATGAAAGACAGCCCAGCCTGGAACTGGAACAGCATTTATGCTGGTCTGTCCTCAAACTGAATTGCCTACACGCACGCCCGCATGTACGTCCACGGCATCAAAATTAGCGTACTAGCATCTTCCACGAGAGGAAAATAGGCTTCTACTACCCCTCTGAGAAACGTATCCTCCGCGTCGTTATCCGCGGCATCCCTAAGGTGGACTTGATAATCACGCCCTCAATATTATTTCTGTGTATCGAATGTACACCCAAGATCTAATCCTGGCGGTCCTTGACTTCACTCTAAATAAGAAAATCTTCAATTTAGAAGCTTTATGTCACATTAACATAAAAATCGAAGCTACTCGAGTACTACGAAGTAAAAAATCTTTAGCGGTCGCGATACTATTATTCTTGGTACGGTAAGTGCCTAGGATGCCTAGCATAATCAAGTCACTACCGATTGTCTGCGACCCAAAATTCCGTACTAAAGGGACTCCTTTACATGCGTCATATACGGGCTCAGGGTCAGATCCAGGCGACCCTCGTCGCCATGTCTCAACACCATTCGTTAAGACGATCAATCGAGTCTTAATATATTTTAAATGGTGGTAAAACGCTTTAAACTTCGGTTTTTGACATTAGCATTTTACAACGCTAATAACATTTCCGGTCAAAAAGAAGAAATCATCGCGTTCCTAGATGAGCACGCCATCGACATCCTGGTAGTTCAAGAAGTTCTTATTAGAAGTGACAGTGACTGCAGCAGCGGCGACACTCAACTCAACTTCAAAACATTCCCTACATTGGTTTCCCATAGACCACCTTTACGTGAACTTGAGGCCTTGGTCATTCGGTTAGGCATGACAAGGCACGCACCCATCATCATTGCGTCAGCCTTTTTCTCACTAAATAATATCAGCATAAGATCTTTCTCAAGGCACTGTTTGTAATGGGAGACGCCGCCATCGTCGTCGACAACTTCAATATCAGACACAGTCAGTGGAGCTGCTCATCAAATATCGCCAATGGCTTATCGACGCTCAGATTCACTGAATCATTGGGGTTCGATCTTATACCTCCTATGTCCTTCACATACTACCCTCGTCAAATAAACTAGATTCGTAACACGCTCAATCAAAATTGAGCCAATATGGCTTGCCTTGATATCTTACTTCATTTTCATATAAATAAAAGTAAAAATCACAATTATAATATCGCTTGTTTGATTAGTACATTTTTTGTCATGGTACTAATCCACTCATCAGTCCATTTGATATCAATAGAAAAGTAGTGTGTATTTCGATCATTAGTTTTTTTGTCAAATTTCATAATACCTGATACATTCCACTTAGCTTGTCGATAACACATTACTTCGAACTACTCGTATATCAAAGTTTTGTAGGAATTTAAAACGTGCATAGCAAAAAGTTACAGCTAGATGATATTGCTGAAATTATTTACTAACTTAGGTAGCAAGCTACATATGGACCATTAGATTAAGGTCATTTAATATTGCGGCATAAGGTATCCCATAAATCATGGGATCCAGACCTACATTTAGTAATTTATGCAAATGGTCGAGTTAAGAAATTCATATTATACTTTTATTACTGGAAGACCTAAAGTTATTAAACTCATTTTCTTCTTATCTATAAATGTTTTAAAACATTTATTATTTGGTATCATAATTTGTGCAATTACTTGGGTAACTCACTTGTAATTCAATTGAAAAATAAATAATACCCTCTATAAATGTATATTGATACAGATTTCAAGTATTTGTTATAATTTACACAGCTTTGACACGTGTGTCAATAAAATATAATGTTTCCACGCAATTCGTTTCCATGTGAATTTAACAAGGAATATTATAAAACGTTCTGGTTTAGTAATCTAGAGTAATATAAAAAATATTTGAAATCAATGTCTTTATTTAGTGTCCATATTTTGACGAGGTTCAAAAGAGATACAGTTTTGAAAAATAACAAACTTTATTGTATGATTAATATACAATAAAATCTAAAAGTCACAAAAGTGTAAATCTGTTAAACAATATAATTAAGTATCTAGATTAAAAATATTATCGCAGTTATACAAATTAATAACAAATACTTATGAGACTATTATAGAGTACAAAATCTTTTTATAATAATGCAAAAAACATATTCTAATTGAATGTTGAAAGTCTTAAGCTAGATATTGTGAAAAAAATGACATTGGTTTCAATATAAAAGTTATACCCAACCGCAAGATGTTATTGTATTAAATTAGTATTCTGAAACTATTAGGAGAATTACAAAAACTTAATTTCATTATTTACATGAGTCCGTCACCTGGTATAGATACTTGTACATTAAGGAATTTTAATATATGTACAATAATGCTTCACATCTGGGTATATACGTCTGTATGTGCAAAGAACTGTTTATGTTAACAAAAAGTACGTGTCTTAAAAATGTTATAAGTTTCAAATATCAACAAAGTCAACAGTTTTGTTTAAAAATGCAACCATAGTACGATCAACAACACGCCAAACTTTACATTTTTCGCATATATTGTGTGACATAAGAGTTGTGCCAATATATAAAGTTTGAGGTGTTGCTATGTACTTCAAAACGCATATTATTTTAATTTGCTAAGCGAAAGTCAACGTTGTACTGTTTAGTCAATTAAGATAGTTATAAGAAAGAGTTTCAGATTAAGTTAAAAAATTTCTTAAACTTTATCGTGTTGTCCGTATTGCACAGATTCTGAATCGACAGCCCCGTCCACATTAACGACAGTATTTTTGCCGCCAGCTGAGCTCTTCACGCCGTTGATGTTTGATGACGAGCTGAAGGATGATGTCGAGTAACCGACGAAATGATTATCACCGTCTGGCTGGAATTCTGCCATATCGATAGGTTCAATTGGGGCCATGGGTGGAATCGGGGCCATTGGTGGAATCGGAGCCATCGGTGGAATCGGAGCCATTGGTGCCATAGGTAAAAATGGTGCCATGGGTGGAAATGGTGCCATGGGGGGAATTGGTGCCATTGGAGGAATTGGTTTAAAAGGCTCAAAAACAGGCATCTGCAATAATAAAATTATGTATTAGGTTCAATGTTAATTATTAAAGGAATCCTAAATTTTATAAATGCATGAAAACATCATTGGTTAGATACAATAAGACTTAAAATGTCAGTTTATTTTTTGTTAAAACTAATTAAGTTTAGGTTTTTATGAAGATGCTGAGCTGAAATAAATGCGTGCTTTATGTAAGTGTTAAAAATCATATATTAATCCTATCCTTTTTATTAATATATTAATGAGATAAAGTGAAAGTGCATTATATTTTCACACACAAAATGATAAGTGCATGTTTTTGAGAATATCTAATGCATATTGTGTAAAATTAATATGATAGAAAGAAAAGAATTTCGAATAAAGTTATCAATATTATAAATAATTTTGAATGTAGGAGAAACATTTACTTGTTAATATTTTTATTGATAGTTGATAAATTAGTAAAAGTGCTCTATATATGTAAAAGTGATCTAAATATGTAAACATGCTATACCTTAAACTGAAACAAATAAAAGTCGAGTGTAATATGTGACATACCCAGTTTAAGAAAATGTTCGTCTTTGCACTAATATTTTACCTGTAATTAAATTAAGTGTTTTGTGTTGTTTAATTCCTAATTTACCTATGCATATCTTAAAACTATATTGTCTTATCTTGATTTTATAGATATTCCCTTACCAATGGAATCCTGTAAAAGAAAAAAAAATAGGTTGTAGTGAATAGTCTGCGTTGCAATTGAAAATATGTATTAATTAGTTGTTATTACACTTACACTACTGGGTCATCAATTTTTGGTGGGTCATTTCCAGCTGTAAAAAGGTAAAAAATTGTTAAAAAGATAAACACGGATAAATTAGGTCGTTTTTTTAATGTTAACACCCAATTTATTGCCTAATTAAGCAGTATTTTGTATTCAACGCCGAAAACGTATTGAATATCATTTTAACTAAATGAGTACGTTTATTGAATTGTCATGATGAATTGCAAAATAATTATACAAATCTATTAAATCGTTAGCATTCTTTTATTAAATTTATTGTAAGTATGGATGAAAAAAGGAAAATCATTTTGAACACACTCACTTTCTGATTCTTGAACTTTGCCGTCGTTGTTCACTAAAAAGCTAGTGCCACCTGTTTTGACCAGTTTTCCATCTTTGTCTTTTGTGAAACCACTGCTAGACCGCACTGCCACGCCATTGTACACCTGGTCTGGGCCAGGGTTTGCGTTTCTTATATCATCTACCGTCGGTATATTGGGAATCGGTATGGCGAAGGGGAAATTGAAAAGTGGTAACTGTATCGGTTGGGGAATATATATTTGTGGCATCTGAAATGTATTAATATAGTGACGTGTGTGTGCTTAACAAAGACGAACATGGCATAGAAATATTCAAAGGGTACTAAGGTATATCCATATTATCACCGACTCCAGTCATAATGTATGTGTCTCACCTTGAATGTTGGGTAACTGAAACAAAGACAAAACATGTATTCATACAAATTTATAGGTACATAAATCTAAGCAAAACAAGACAGAAATAGGATTTTATTGAATTATAAAAACCTAAAGTCAATCAACTTCATGATTAATTTCATGTCATAAGCAAAATCTTTATAATACTATAAACAGGCAAATGAATAGTAACGAGTTAAAACAAAGTTCCTTTTAGTGTATCGATTCATCACAGCTCATATACATCCCCACCGAGCTCGAGTCTACCCTACTACGTTAGGGCGATTAGGCCTTAGTCAACCACGCTGGCCCAGTGCGGGTTGGTTGACTACGTACACCTTTGAATCGCTTCGCAGATGTACGCAGGTTTCCTCACGATGTTTTCCTTCACCGTAGGAGCGTCGGATAAATGTACATATGAAATTCGGAACGAAAAACACATTGGTACACGGTGGGGATTAGATCGCGGGCCTCCCGATTCTACGCGGCGCACAAACCAGTGCCGAGACCACAGCGCCACCGACGCTCTTATATCGATTACCTAATAAAAATTATTTACCTACCTGTTCTTTTGGTTCTTCTCCCAAGCAAATTCACCTGTAAATCAAATCGGATTAGTTTAAAATTTGTCGGTTGTCGCCTTCAATACCTTCGTCTTATTTATTTCTACCGCAAACCATCAGTATTATGTTCCGGTTTGAAAGGACTACTAGGTAGTCCTTTCACCTGGTTACTAGTTTACGTAGTAATTCTATATCTTATATAGAATTACTAGGTACCGTGACTTTACGTCTAGCGAATCAAGTGAGTTATGTAAATTGTTGTTCTTGGTGGGCTTTGCAAATTTGTTGCTCATCTCAAAGGGAGGAAACAAGTATATTGATAAAAAACACAATTTTCAAAAAGTAATAATAGATTTTATAGCCTTACAATTATTTTCTTATTAATCTCACTAGATGTTTTATATATAAATATGTTGGTTGAATTTGACTACAATCCATTGCTATTTGTTATGTTATCACTTTGTGTTCGGGAAACAAACGTATTCACGTTGATTTATATAGGTATGTGTAAACGCGCATATGCAATGAAATTAATTTACATAGAAACAATTTACTTTATAATTGTATAATTAAATACATAAGTGTATTTCTGTTAGACAACACGATATCCACTAGCCTATGCCCTTGAAAATGCATTCGACAAAAATTTTAAATCTATTTGTTATGTCTAATTCTGTACTAAAATAATTGATTGGCTTTGTTTATATAATATTGTTGTGAAATTGAACCAATTTAACAAACTGTCAGTAATTATAGGATATCTGTGCTTCTTGGGCAGTCTTGTTAGAAAGACTAAATACATCTTATCATCCCGCACTGCTTGATTATACGATTGCACATTTAAAAATAATGATTCTGAGAAGAGGTCATGTTTGTATAAACATTTTTACAAATATGTGTATATATATTAATAATAAACTTGCTTTGATGGCGAAAACGTGCAACAAAATCATTATTTATTCATCGTTTTATGGGTTTGTCATAGAAAAGGGTAATTCAACTCTTCAATTATTAGTTGAGTACTTAGGTACCAAGTGGAAATGTAATAACAAACCAGCTATCCTTATCGAAAGTCATGAAAAGTGCTATACTTTAAAAGTATTTATCAAGAACGAAAAACAATAAAGTAAAGACATTGAATTGGCATTACAGTTGGAACAATAAAATGTATTTGTTCAATTGTAAAATAACGTCAGTACTTAGGTATGTTAAAGGCTTATTTAGACAATAGGATATTGAATTGAGGCTTAATTTAAACTCTGGAGAATATACTTTATTTAATTATGAATGACAATTAAGAATATTATTTCTATTAAATATATATAATAGAAATAATATTCTACTATCGCTTATAGAGATAATATATTCTATGAAAAATCTCAAATAAACCAAAACAGTAAGTAAACATTGTAAAAAATACGTGGAAGATAATGTGCAATGCCCTCATAAGTCTTTTGACTAATGAAAATATTAAACAATATTATTTAATAAATATAAAAAATAATATTATCTGTCAACTACAGAAAAACATCGAGGTAAAATTTTAGAACATTTACATGACATGACGAATTTATAAAAAATCGTTTGAAGGAAAGATATGGAATGAGAGGAAGAGAAAATTTATAAATTAAACGATAGAGAAAAATGGCAACTTTTCTATCATTATCTGTTTTGAGTTAAACTTTTAAATTGAGATAAGATTTTAAAAACTTATCTTAATATCACAACTTATCTATTCTTGTGACGTATAATTGCATTCTGTTTTTCAAACAATTAATATTACTTTACTCACCGTGCACTGCAGCGACGAGCGAAACAATTATAATCGTTTTGAACGCCATTTTATGGCGAGGTTTATTATATAGTGATAGTCTTGTTTTTCAGTTGTATACTTTTAACTACAGTAGTCGAAAACACACTGGAGCTTCATGCATCAAATGGCAACTTAAGTATTGCCCAGTTGTTGTTTTACACGTAGCAAGCTGTGCAAACACTGATACATATAAGCCCCGCTTTTCGGGGAAATATATTGTAAAAATGTGTCTTGACTAAAATTACACGGAACAACAAACAATTTGATCCAGCAATTTCCTCAGATTTCAACAGAAACATTCTTGTTTCAGTTTATTGTTTGCCACATTATCCACTCTTCTATGAATTGATTTGCATCTAGTTACCGATACCGTATTATTTTCGACTCAACTATAATAGTTGATAGGGGTACACACACAATAACAACTTAAGGATTTACCTATAAATAAATTTATTCATAATTGTAAATTATTAAGAAAGTCGATCATTAGACTATGGCTTATGCAGGCTTATGGCCAAACTATACATGTATCATCAGAAACTCCCTCCTGTGACACTAAGAGGCTGGACACTGAAGGATTTTAACGATAATATTTACCTAATACAAATATTCAAAATACCAAAAAGATGAAAAAAAAATCTCTTATATAATGAATAAATTTCAAAATTTATATCAATTGCTTTATAAACATATACGAAAATTTTATAAACATAGAACGATTTGCTAATTTTCTTGAAACTAGTGAAGTCAAATACCTCTGTGAGAATTTGGGTTACTCTTCTAATGAGATAAAAGATCATGTAGATCTTTCGATCGGATTACGAAGCGGTTCCGTTATCCGAGTAAATTTTATGTAAACATCCACATCGTTTTATGAAGCGTCTAATATATAATGTAAGCTTCTAATAGCTATAATGGCATAGCAGAATCCGAAGTCTAGAAGTAAACGATTTCTAGATCCCGAAGATAGACTACCCGAACGACCAAACATTTCCCAGACCAAACCTTCGATCAACTATTACGTAATCTAGGATAAAAAACAATTCTGAGATCTTCAGGTAAATCTCCAACTGGAGGTGAAAACGATAAATAAAGCGTTCTTTGACGACACTTGCACAGGTTTTGGCTACAGACTTCACTGCTAAGTACAGATGAAGAATATTGTAGTACTGCCATAGCTTATCAACAATTGTTTTAAATATAACCAGATATGAACTTGCGGTGATAGTGCTGTACATTATGCTTTTCGTCATGAACAGCAGGTGTATACAGCCAGTGATAGGGTGTCTTCAACTGCGCTTAAGCGATTAGAAACTCTGATTCATTTGTTTGCGTTCATAAATAGACTTTTCTAAGTGAGGCAATTTATTTAAGGGTTCCAGTTTTAGAACTGATCTCATTTTTCTTTTAAAACTATCTAACTGAGAACCGAGTAAAATTAATTTCAAAAATACATATTTTTCAAAACTCTCTTAAGGTGACCATGTTCACCTAATTAATGAACTAGTATTCAATAAATAAATAAAAGTGGTATTTGGTCTTTTGCCTTATTTGAGCTCCGCTGAGCTAACTACACTACTACTGTGATGAACTCATTATAGTTCGCCTCTTCATTATCTATGTTGAGTGTGTCAGATTTAAAAGAAAGAACCTGCCGCGTTTGAAGTAGCGAAGAAGTTATAGAAAGATTATAAAAAGAGACTTCTAGTGTGGTTATACAAAGAACCCAATCGCCCTGATTTTTTTTGCACGAAAATAAGCCCACCACGAAGACTGGTTATGAAGGCGGGGTCAGCGATTGATGACCATCATATACAAAATTTTATTATCATGTTCCTTAAAATGGTGAAAGACAATATTCTTCTGCTTCTAACGATTGTTTTTAAATATTAATAGCAAGGTTGCATTCCCAAAACATTTAAAAAGTTTATTATTCCTCCAGTTCACAAGAGGGGTGCTCGGAACAATGTTGAAAATTATTAAACAATCTTTTCCTACACTTTCTAAGATATTGAAAAGAAAGCCGAATAATTATCTAGTGATATTCTTATATAAAAACGATATCTTCTTAATAAGCTTGTAATGTGGTCTTAGATCGGGTGTAGATACAGAAGAAGTGGTGAGTTATCTGAATTTGTAACAAGTAAGCTAGATCAACAACAGAAGTGTGTTGGGGTATTTTCCGACTTAGCCAAGACTTTCGACACTGTCTCGATACCTGTTCTTCTGCAAAGGCTGGCATAAGAAATTGACATAATAAATTCTGTTCTATTTTTAAAGATTTCCTATGTGACCGAGTATGGAAAGTAAAAATAAATATTATTTTTTAATTCGGATTAATCACCTATGTTTGTTGTATTGTATGTCACAAATAGCGAAATATGCACTTTTGCTGATGACACTTGGGACTTGGGCTGGGGTGCAGGCAGCTATTGAAAATAGTCTCCAAAGAGTTTCACAATGGCTGGAAGACAATTTATTTACTATGAACATTATGTTCACAGTAAATAATTGTGATATCACAATCAACTTATTTACAGTTCCATATGACAAATATTGTTGGAATTATGATATTGAATTGATAGTATACTCTTGTGATGCAAAAAATCCCATTAAATGCTCTTGCCTAACAATGATTGAGGAATTCTTGGGCGCGACAGTCCCAACGAAGCTATCCGAGAGCTTAAGATACGAGCCATGTCTTTCTAGTAAATAACGAATTACCACCACAATTGTTATATTTTCTCACAACTGTACGAATTAGTCATAATCGATCGGTCTCTGATCCATAAATCTCTAATAATCTCACTAGAATATCAAACAATTCAGAAAGGCTTTAAAGTAGACGATTTAAAACAGATAAATTGATTGTTTCGTAGACGTGATTGTATGCCTTCAAAACTTCATGCCAAACGGAGTTGACTTTCCAAGTGAAACCTCTACCTCGGTGTCAATCAAGTGATATGACTGTCCGGGAGAACAACTAATGGTAGAGATGTAAATTACAACATGAAAAACATCAAAAGAATCGAAACACCCAACCGTAAGAATTCTAATTAAACTCTACTACCACCAAACTGATGATCATACCAATACTTTTATTTTTAACGTACGAAATTACGTCAAGTTTGTCGTTCACTAATTGATAGTACGTAAAATATGTGATAGTAATAATCATACCAGACACCAGTCGGAAATTCGTCATCTGTGCACTTTGTAGGCCATTATCAAGGACGCTATTCCTTCGTGAAACTCTACTATTGACCTTGTTTTGAATAAACTGATAATAATAAATATTGAAACATCTATCTATCTATCTAGATTCTTCCATGTATTCGTAGATAAGCTCTATATTGAATTTCGAATCGATTACAGGGTAACATAAACTACCACACACAATAACATTAACGACACCTTGTTTATTAAAGCTTGAAAATAATTTTGTTAATGGCCTGTCTCCTTTGTTTTATATGTTAGTATAAGGCAGAGCGTCATGAGCATATTGACACAACTGCAAAATGCAACGTGACACCAAACGTAGATCATGTAGTTTACTTTATGTTTATATATAAAAATAATAAAGTATATAATAAATCAAGTCCAATATTAGCTAGTCTTTTATGTAGATTGAAATATCTAAATAGTTTACGTGTCTATAGTTAATACACGGTTATAATTTGATAGATAATTGTTTTATTTTTTTATGTATTGACATGACATTCCATAAGCTATTGAATGTCTTTTTTTATGATAACTGTGAAAGCATTTTTTGTAAAGGCTTGCCACTGCAATTAACTCTTTCATATGACCCTAAATAGGTTATTGGAGTTGCTTTACTTCAAATCTATACATACAGTGAGTCACTTGCAATCGTTTTTAATTGACCCTACCCAACTTACATCTTAAGGAGCTACTAATAGTTCCCTAATGAACGATGATACTGTGTTTCGTTCAATATTAACGAACCATAATAAAATTATATTTTCAACACATCGGAATACTATAGAAACTTTTAAAGTGGTATACGTAAGTACGTCTCCGTAAGGACAATATTTTTTGCTGTTTTTGCTCCTCAGCTACTATTAACAACAAGAGTCGGGCCATTGTTCCAAAAATAGAGATGGCCAAATTAATTTATTACAATTATTAAAATTGTAAATCTGTAGGTATCGCGTTAACGACGTTCGTTGTGCACCCGATAGTTCGTTGTGGTGTTGTGGTGCCAATTATCCATTTAAATACATAACCGGTACAACAATTTAAATATGAGAGCTAAATCGATAGCGATCGCATCGCTAAGAGTTAGGCGGTAAGGTCGCTGTTCTTGATAAACGAGCTTTATCATTTTGACGGATTATTCTCTTAGATGTGATCGAAAACTGGTTAGAAAGATTGTATGTGTAATTAAAGTATTATTTTACACCACTATGCTCCCAGCGCGATTTCTTTTGTTTATTCTTTGAATGTGGGCCCCTAAACTAAAGTATCATTAGCGTTTGATTCGTTATCTAAATCGTTTCGATTTTTTTTTACACTACGAGTCCGTGGAGTAGTCCACGGACTTGTAGTCCATGCCCTTTATAATTCTTAATTAAATATTTTATTACAATTCTCTTAACTAACATGTACTGAATTTATTTATTTTACGCAGCTAACAATATATATGCAAATTACTCATTTAAATTTACGCTATATATATATTAACATACATATACACATACATACTTAATAATGATTAAAAATAAAAACAAAATACAAACATTAACTTTATATTGCCTTAAATAATGCTAGAAATCTATCTGTAATCGTTTCGATTTCGGATGATTATTTTCTTTCTCTTGCCCTGTTCCCCATTTTATTTGGGGTCGGCGCAACATGTCTTTCTCTTCGCTCGCCATTTCGAACTTCTTCAATATATAAACATTTACACAGTCCTTCCATCGTTTCTTCGGTCTTCCTCTCCCCACACGCCCATTCACTTTCATGTCCATAACTTTCCTAGTAACATGATCATTCCCTCTTCTTAATACGTGACCATACTAGAAAACTCTCTTTCGATATTTGACGATAATGTATACAAATTATTTCAAATTGCCATATTTCGTTTCCATATATTTCGTTCTTGGTTATCGAGAGCGAATATCATATTATTATAATTTTACCATGGTGGAGGGTTCTTCTCAGCTTCCGCTTGCAAAAGAACGCGGGTTTGCGTATGTGTGTACCGAAAACGAGTTCGCTAAGAACTCAAATTTAGTAGCATCGGCGGTTTATCATCGACTCAATGCCACTGACAAAAGTGGAATACATTCCATTCGTTTGGTCACAGACGGTTATGGGGGCCAAAACAAAAATTGCATAGTAGTTGGTGCTTGTGCGAAATGGCTTCTAGAGAATGCACAAATCAAAACAATCGAAATCGTATTCCCAGTTACGGGCCACTCATACATGCTGGCAGATAGGGCATTTAGAATAATTGAAAAAAAACTTAAAAAGTTTGAAGTTATTTTAAAGCCTCAGGAGATTTCTGATATTATATCGGAAACATCTACTTTAATAATATTTGGTAAAGATTGCCCAGTGATGGTCTGGCGGACTAGTGTTAAAAGTGTTCTAAAAGCAACAACTAGTTGGCCATTAAAATTTAAAGAATGTAAAAGGTTTATTTTAAAAAGAATAAAGGGATCAGGCAATGTGCTTATTAGAGGCGAACCACATTATAAAAGTGATCTCGCTTCACCGGCCAATGTGTGTCAGCGTGGAAAAACCATAAGAATGATTAATCCAGAACCATTACCAAATATTGTGCCCGTCAACAAAAAAGATGTAAAATCTCTGTTGTCTAAGCATTTTGGGGAGTGGGTTAATTTAACTTCTTTACTTTTTTACAAAGATTGTTTGCAGTCCCAAGAAACACTTTCTCCATCAAATGAAGAAATTCAAGGTGGCTACTGCGACGCATTAATGGAGGATACTGGTGGCCTTGGAATTTAATTTATAATTGCAATTTATTAATATCAACAACTAGCTTTCTGCCCGCGGCTTCGCCTGCGTGGATTTCGGGATTGGGTCTATAGAGGGTTAAGGGTCATAGCTTTTGCCCACGGCTACATATGCGTGGAAGTTGGTTTATGGCGCGAAGGTTTTATCGCGCTTCCCGTGGGTCTATCCGTTTTTCCGAGATAAAAAATACCGCAATACCTTGCTCAAGAATCACTTTATCTATTGATAAAAACCGCATGAAAATCTGTGCAGTAGTTTTTGAGCGAAGCCTTTATTGAGTATCCCGTGGGATTTGTTCATTTTTCCGGGATAAAAAGTAGCCTATGTTACACGGGGATAATGTAGCTTTCCAAAGGTGAAAGAATTTTTGAAATCGGTCCAGTAGTTTTGGAGCCTATTCATTACAAACAAACAAACAAACAAACAACAAATCTTTCCTCTTTATAATATTAGTATAGATTACACTGTTAGTAGCCCGCCCGTGTTAATTTAGATCCCACGGGAACAGATAAAAGGTGTCCTATGTCCTTTCTCGTTCCGCAGACTATGTGTATGCAAATATTAAATATTATTAAATAATTATATTGTTATTTCTTGCCCGTGGCTCCGCCCGTCGTTGCTCCGTCCGCGTTAATTTCGATCCCACGGGAACAGTAGCTACTTTCTTCCGGATAAAATGTGATATCCTTCCCCGTACCACAGACTATGTGTATGCAAATTTTCGTGATGATCGGTGCAGTAGTTTAAGCGTGAAGAGGTAACAAACAAACAAACAAACAAACAAACAAACAAACAACAAACAAACAAACAAATCTTTCCTCTTTATAATATTAGTATAGATTACACTGTTAGTAGCCCGCCCGTGTTAATTTAGATCCCACGGGAACAGATAAAAGGTGTCCTATGTCCTTTCTCGTTCCGCAGACTATGTGTATGCAAATATTAAATATTATTAAATAATTATATTGTTATTTCTTGCCCGTGGCTCCGCCCGTCGTTGCTCCGTCCGCGTTAATTTCGATCCCACGGGAACAGTAGCTACTTTCTTCCGGGATAAAATGTGATATCCTTCCCCGTACCACAGACTATGTGTATGCAAATTTTCGTGATGATCGGTGCAGTAGTTTAAGCGTGAAGAGGTAACAAACAAACAAACAAACAAACAAATAAACAAACAAACAAACAAACACACTTTCGCATTTATAATATTAGTTGGATTATAATGTAAGGATATAAATAAAAGCTGATTACGTATTTTTTGTTATTTAACCCTTATTTAGCAACTTCCGTCATATTACCAACAAAAAATATTTTAAAATTCATTATTATGTACTTAAGTTTTTAATACATCGACAACCCTATTTCAGATCAGAATCAAATATGGCTATCAGTCAATATCTCCGATTAAACATGGCTATATTTGGTAAACTTGGGATCAAATATGGCTATCTTCAATGTTTAATATCAAATGCGGATATCTACACAAATTAAACGATTATATTTAAAATAAATGCAGTAATTTTAGGAGAAAATAGTGTAAAATATGATTTAAAATCAATAAGGTAATCATGACATTAAACGTCGTATAGTGCCATTTAACAACAAATAAACCGTTTTTACCCGTTTAAAAAAAAACTGCCCAAGTACAGATAGCCGTTTTTGATTCTATACGACTCAATTGTAATAGATGTCAATTGAGACTGACTTTAATGATAAAAAAAGTAAACAAAACTAGGGACCCGTATTTTTTGTTGTTATTTTTAATCTTATTTATGTCATGATTTATTATTTTTTTGTAATACTCATTCTAAAAGAGTGTATCTAAAAATTTTGGAATTATAAGGGTGGGTCAATTGTGTGCCTTTATTGTAACAAAAAAAGTAGAGGCATTAATAGTGATGAGAATACAATATCAGATATCAATACAGGTTTATTTTTATATTAAAGCAAGTTTACTAAATACAGCTATTAATATTATCAATGAGTAGTTTAATGGAGATTATTTTTCTGCATTTTTTAGTAAGATTGGTCACTACTATAAAAAGTTAAAGCAATTTTATCAAAACAAGGTAGCAATTGCAAAAAAAATAAAGGGCAATAATTTCAACACCATGTCATCAATTTCTTTTTCATTTTGTTTTTATCGATAAAATTAAGTATAATTTCACCCCTTTTCGTTTGTGCACTTTATCAAGACTCATACAGTATGAGTTTCTTACTTCATTATTGTTCTGTACGTGTAAATGTTACCTTCTAAACGGTGGACCGATTTTGTCGAAATTTTTGTGTGTTAAAATAGATTCGATAGCTCAAATTGAATAAGATACACGATTGGGTTAAAAATGTTATAAATTTAATTGTTAATAAGCTTGAAATTATTGAATTTTAAAATGTGTGTCAAAAGGAATTTTACGATTCAACACATCTTTTCAGCAAATCAAATTACGAATTTTGGATATATTTTATATTCTTCATTTTATAATAGAAACAATTATTAAATTTTATTCAGAAATATTGTACGTTTATTCTGAATGTAAAATAACCTCGTCTGTTCATCAACGTGTTTCAAGATCAGGTAGGGTGACATTTTATCAGCTGTTTTTACAAGCTTTTATATTAGCTTCACTTGTAACTATGTAAGAAAATCTTGGAATCTTAATTTGACCCACTTTCCGGTCTCCGATTGAGCTGAAATGCATGCACGTGTGAGTCGGATGACAATACATGGTTATGTGTGTGACGTCATTCTAAATCCAACATGGCGGCATTACCAAGATGGCGGATCAATTATTTTTAATTCACCCCTACAATATGGGTATCAAATGAAAGGGCTTGCAAAGAACACCTCGATAAATAATGTGACGTCACTCTTAATCCAATATGGCGGACTTTCCCAAGATGGCGGACCAATTATTTATAATGCACCCCTACAATATGGGTATCAAATGAAAGGGTTTGCTAAGTTTGGTTTTTTAGTCGAAAAATAAATGAAAAGTAAAAAAAAATTAAATACAATCTTTTATTGAATGCGGTAAAAAGAACAAAATAAACTTTTACATATAAAAGCTTGTCGTTAAAAGTATTCTATAAGTAAGTAAATCTCGCGACAAGCTTTTATATGTAAAAGCTTATGTTTTTATTTTTAGCGCATTTAATAAAAGATTGTATTTATTTATTTTTTTACTTTTAATTTTTAATTCCCTGTTCCTTACTAATATAACATAATTATTGTACAATTTTCTCAGTAATGGGAATAAATTTAAAATTGACGCACCGAGAGTGAGCCGTTTCTTTGAACAACTGATTTATCACTTCATTAATATAGAATAATCAACATTGATTCAGTATGAATTTATACTTCGTGACAGTTTGCGAACAGTTGGTATTACGATATCGGTATAGTAACACAGTATGTGGCCATACAAAAAAGATCCACGTAGTCACACGTTACTATATTGCATTATCATCATCTAAAAATAATATTTTTTTATCCTCTTTAACCAAAAAATATGTCACAAACAAACAAAAAAATTTCAAAATAAGCTTAATTAGCTAATAATAACAGATATTCCTTAACTAACGCTTACAACGTTTTATTTATTTATATGTTTGTATTTTAAATATGGATGTATTAACACAAAAACACTATGTATAAAATATTTAGTTATGTATAAAGTATCTACTTAGTTCTTAGTATGTAACTAAGTGTGTGTTACCGATAATTTAATTTGCTTCTATTAGCTGAAAATGAAATTAAATCATTGCCCTGTAACCTCACAACTATTAACATTATTTTGTGTAATAAACAAGGAAGTATAATTTTCAATTAACAATTGAAGTATACAGTACTTACACTGTTAAAAACATATTTGGTGGTCACCAAATTTAATTTAATAATTGACAACTATTTCATACAAAATATAAAATTTTCGTATCTGTACATGACTTCATTGAATACGAAAATTATTAAATGTTTAGAGTGAATAAGTACATGGCCCCTGTATTTTACTCGCTCGGATCGTGCAGGTTTTTACTATTTATTAATAAGGGGTGATTAGTGTAGAGCTCAAATTATTCTAAATCTGTAAATTCTGCCTGCTCTGAAATCTTATGAATTGCATTCATTCAGCCATATTTTCTCCTATTTCTTTGTTTGTGCTGACACCGTAACAGGTTCTCTTGTGTAAAGCAGTGATCCTGAAGACTGATCCTGAAGACCTAATAGATCCTAATACGCTAATGGAGCTTTTCTTGATGCTAGATCTCAGTTTTCGTTTATATAGAATAAAAAAATAACAAGTAAAATTATATTAGTTGTGTAAGACAAACACAATAAGAGTGTGACGCAGTTTTGAGATTCAACGGTTTGCTCAAGATAATTATTTTGCTCTAAATGCGTACTTCCTAGTATAATAATAGATCCAAGCCAACTTAATTTGCCTAGTATTTTGTGTTGGCTGTCCCTATTTTGTAACCATCAGTCAGTTATCGCCGTTTTATTGCGGGCCAGATATTTTATGGGATATAGTGGGGTCCTATATTGCAAAATTCTAAGCTGGACTGGCTCGTCCGATTGGCAATAGAATTCCTAACAATATTTCTAATGTACTTTGTAAATATCCAAAAAGGTTATGCTTGAATATTAGAATACTATCTATAAATGTTAGCTGCAAAATACAAAGTGTAAGTCTAATGAGCGATTTATAGTAAAAATACCATTATCTGAATCGCCGGAGGAATATTAGGTTATTGATATGATATAAGGAATAGGGTTTTTCTTAATCTTAATAAAAATAATTACATTGAATTTATCCGCGAATATGAAAAGACTTTGTCATTTAGAAGAAATTCAACCGTCAGTTTTCGCCAACTATATTCTACGAGGTCACGTAGCGGGTGGCTTCGAAACAAAAATAAGTAAATGTAGTTAAATTAAAGATAAAATTAAGAATTAAACTATATATTTAAGAAATAATTGAAAATTATGACACGACCAGATTGGATAAAAAAAGACTTAAAACTATACTTATTAGACAAAATATTAGATACAGGGATAAATGATATTGTTATTTAAGAGCACAAGTAAAGGTAAAAAGCGGGTACCAGGTAGGCAATAGGTTGACAGGTATGCAGCAGTACTAGCAGCAACAGGCAACTGTAGGCAAGTAGTAGTAGCAGCAGCGGAAGTATCAGTTAGTCGTACTGGCAGCAATTGGCTGTAGTAACCGCTAGTAACCCTCGTGGCAGCAATAACAGCAGCACAGTGTACTCACAATAGAAGGAGCACAGTACGCATAGAGTAGAAGTAGTTCAACAGGTACATAATAATAATCACTAAGAGTTGTAGGCTATTTATTATTGCCTTTCTTGAGAACTGGAGGGAGAATCACCTGCCTAGAAACCCTAGTCCGCATTTATACTAGCCTCAGGCAATATTCTAGATTCAAGACAAAAATTTGAAATTATGACATAATTTTTATAAAAAGGAACTTAAATTGACAGAAAAGTAATAATTTTATTTGAATTTCAAAATAAGTGTGACATCATGTCTGACTAATGTCATAAATTTTCACAATAGTAATATTTACATTAATTTAATGTTACAAATATTAAACATAATTAAATACATTAGTTCAGTAAAAAGCGGAGATAAATGTAAAATACAAGTGTACAAACTGATAATGATGCTTTACAAAGAAAATGGTGTAATTTATTATTATACTAAGAATATCAAGTTTCTGTGTAGTTTATAAGTATTACAAGCATTTGTAAATATTTACAACAATAATTAACGTAAAGTTGAGACATTCTTATTTATAGTTACACTCACAATTGATATTTAAAGATTTACATAGGTAGGTATCTACAAAGAAATCAACAGTACATATTATTATATTATAATATTATATTATCATTAATTTATACTTTAAATAAAAGTGATATATATCCATCTATTAGTTTTCCTGTAGATTGTGACATGCAGCAAATATCATGTGCGTAGTTATAATGAATCAAGCATTACAAGCATTAGTAAATGACAACTCTATAAAAATACAGAGAAATCAAACAGCCCTTGTTCGTTTTCTTGCTGGTTCTTCCCAGTACCAGGTCTGGCATCGTAGACTTATGAACCGATGACGATACATAATTTCAAATCTTTGACGTGCAAAAGGGTTTGCAAAAATATTATTCGAATAATAAATTTTCGATTTTAAATTTATTTTGATTTGACTATACACTTATACAATAAATTATTACTGTTTTATTATTGTGGTAATGTATTAACACAACTACAATAATACTATGCGTGATTCCCAATGGAATCACCATAAAGTTGTGCTGTGCATGAGTGTTAATAGATCACCTCTGTTCAACTCACTTAACACTAACGGTAGTACTATGGGGGAGTACTCCCAGTGTATCCTACATACAAGTTGAGTCTAGCGAGCACTTTCCTAGGGCAATCTATGCCGACTATCTAGAGGTGTTCAATATTCCCATACTTGAATTCTAAGCATGCATAGATAATATCTTACCGATATATTTATATTAGACTACAAAAAAGTAGATATTTAGCTGCATGAGCACAAGATTAACAACTGAAACAACTGTTCAGGTGTAGGCAAACTAATTACATTGTAACAGGCGACGTAGAAAAAATGAATGAACAAATTGTAATTGACCCATTTCAAAGATTCAAAGAAAATCTTATTGGTGCAAATGTCTTTGAGATGTGGAGGGAAAAGGACTAATGGAGAGAATACTTTGATAAAAATCTTAAAATGTAACTGATGGACAAGTAAAATGTATCAGATACAGTTCTATGACTGCATCTGCACAATTTTTAGTACAAGGTGTTTAGTACAGTTTTCCGATGAGTGTAATAATGAAGTAATTGCGAATGTCATAAGATACAACTTTCATATAAATGATTTAAATACAGAATCTAATATAAAAACTGATTTAAAATGTGAAAGTTGTGAAAAAATTGTCGAATAACTAACTGTTCTGTATTTTAAAAAATTTGCATGTATCTGATATATTTTATTATATTTCGTTATCTACTATTGATAGATAACACTCTTCAAAGGACTCTTCTTTTCCAAATATAAAAATGGCCACCATTGCATTTCACTAATGACATAAAGATTCCCCATAGGACTACTAAACGTAATATTTTGTCAACTTGTAGTCAAGTGTCAAAGTGTCAAGTCAAATTAAGGTAACAAAATAAATCAAATCATTAAAATATATAGATTTTATAAAATATTTATCAATTTTTTCCATATCACAACATATTTTATGTACAGAACCCGAGTATATTGTGGTAGATTGGCTTACAGAAGTTTCGCAACAGGCATATACTAAAGTCTGCTGATAGACTAAAGGAAAAAGTGTGTTCAAATACTGGTGAATGTTAGAACTATAATCAGCTAGATCGCAAAATCTATGTAACCTCGTCTGACCATAGAAAAAAGACAACTGCTGGATCGCTTGTCGAAGTATAGATTTCGTTCAACCAAAACGCCGTAACCGCCGCGCCGCTTACTTATGACGTTTTGCCGAGCGCAATAAAGCATAACGTTAAAACGCTTTGTATCAAAGAGTTTTCACCGCAGTAATAAGCACATTGTACCTCATACACTTATTATGTTTTATAATAGAAGGAATGGCAACATAAAAGAAAACAAAATATTAGGACTTTATTTAATTATTACTACTATATAAATTTGTACTAAACAATAAAAAAATACGAACTAAACATTTTATAATCATCCCGTCTATACATATATTTACCTAAAGTCGCCGCGAACGCTTAGGAATGCAGGAACATCTGTATGGCTTTACTCTATGATTTTAGCAAAATATTGTTTACGTTGTATAATTATAATATTATTATCCTTATTTCCACTTAAACAACTAGATATTTCACTCACTTAAATTTTCAATAATTATTTTTGTTCAGGTTTACTATTTAATCACTGTTTTAATTATGTTTATTGTCGGCCTATGAGCGATGCACACTGCCCGAATTTATACAAAATACTCTTTGGCGACGACTCACTGAGCGAGGTGCAGAGTGTACCCTGCACTTCACTTGAACGTAGTGAGTGTTCGGGGGGGCGAATCTAGTACGTAGTACATATCGATGGCTGATAGTTTAGGAAATATTGAAATTAACTTATTATGTGCTAAAGCTAAGTATACCATACTTATTAAAACCTGAAATAATAATCCTATGGTTTGAATTATTTGGTGCATTACTAAGATCTTGTTTGTACGTAAAAATAATAAAGTTACTACGGGTACGGGTATTTTTGTATTTTTATTGTATTTTGGTCAGATTTAATTTTTGTTTTAGGTTAAAAGCCTAAACTCGAACACTACATATTTTTGTTTGTTATCGAGTTGGCAAAATTCATAAACTTATTGGTAGAAACAATGAGCGACATAACACTACTGATATAACCCAGCAGAACTTTGCATCACGAGGATTTTTATTTATTTATTTATTTATGAACTAGGATACACCATCGACAATATCAGTACAATTTACCAAAATAAAAAACATATATAAAACAAGGATAACCGATATGTCTTTACAGGTATACACAACACTTATTGACAGGAAACAAACAACAAAAAACTAAACAAAATGAAACGATTGAGTATTACAAAAAAAAAAAAAAAACAATAAAAAAAATAGAATTGAGACACTAATTATACATAATTCAATTCGGAATAGTTACTTGGCCAAGGCCAGTAACTGTTTACATTTTACCTTAAAAGCCCTCTCGGAGTCACTAAAGATGTCGATGTCATGATCGTTCAGGCTGTTGTAAGTTTGCATGCATCTGTTTAGCGGCGAAAACCTACCCAAATTTGTTCTCACAAGTGGAATTTTGAAAATATTAGTCATAGGGTGCCTAGGGATATGATAAGGGATTACAATAGACACCTGCTGCACATTTTAACTCCAGCTTGACGAAACCAGAGAACTAGTAGCTCACAGTGGGTGCGAGTAAGTTAGGAAAATTATTTCAAATCACCTTCGAACCTTTAAATTTAGCTCTGCGTGCACACTGAATTTTCAAGGAATATGGGAGTCTATGGTAAAGAAATTTTATATTAAACGTACAACCCGGTAATACTAGCCAGAAACGTAAATAGCTATCTACATTATTTGCGTAAGTAAAAGCTGTTCTAAAGTCACGTCATTGACGCCGCTATCTTCAGATAAGATTTTTAGATCTTAATAGTTGGATCAGATAGATACTTTCTGATTGAACAGTAAGAACCCTTACATTATCTACTGTGCAACGTGTTTTTGCAAATCATCATACTGACTATTTGAGCAGTTTCGCCAAGAGTTCTGGGATAAGTGGACCATAGAATATTTGTTACAACCACAAGGCAGGAATGCATGAAAGAAGAACGTCCATCGCAAATTGCTTCCTTTTTAGTCCTTTGTTATTAAATATACTATCGTATTCACTTCACTTAAAAGACGTTCTATTACTAGACAAGACAGCAAGAAATGGCCTAAAAACTGTAAACAAAAGATTAAGTTGTCGTACGTCCTAAATCCATCTTACATGATTTCGACAGTTAGTACGAAATTTGTGCCAATGTTGACGCACCAGTGCCTTTAGACAAACTAACATTCACAACTTTCGCGTTCGTTACGATAGCATAGAATATATGATGATTATATATGATGATGATATTTGAATCTTTGCTAGATATTCCGGACTATCGAAACAAACGCGTAAATTATGAATTTTACTTTGTCTAAAGTGGATCTTTATCCAGTAGGCTGATTATGTAATTTTATTGCAATCAAAATTTTGATTGAAAATGAAAGTGCAGTTATATTGGTGCTTTATTAAGATTCAATGTGACAATAATTCTCATAAAGCGGCAATGTAAGTGCACTATTTGTCAGTTTCAATAAAAATTTGATAGTAAACACATTATTCAAGTGACTGTAACGCTTGGGTTCAATAAACGTAAACTGGACATCATTGAAAGTATTAAACAATAATTTTGCAATTTACCTTAATTTTTGATTATTAAATTACAAACGATATTTTTTTGCTTTTTATTCAGGTACACAGTACTTTCGTAAGCGTTAGTTAAGAATTTGTTATTATTAACTGGGTTATTATTACTTTATACAGACATTGTCTATTTTGAAATGTTAAAATAGGAACAATGATATCAGATATGAAAAACTGTATTTGGAAAAAAATATTCAATTCTCATATTATTATATAATATCATTAAATTTATCATCTTAACACCTTCGTAGACTTAATGTATTCGTACGTAGATATACGATGTAATGTATTATTTCGGCGTGCGAGATTGGGCAACAGTATATTCAATGTCATTGCTAAACTATGCGCATAATAGGACTGTCTGTCGACCACTGTCCAAATTGACTTGAATATGTACTTAAAATAAAAAAATCGTAATGAACTAAATATTTGTAATATATCAGTAAAAATTACTATTCAAAGTTTTGTTTTAGTTTTAAATTTACTCAACACTATCTAATAATGTAGTATTATAATCTACAGTTAGACTCTCGTTAATATGGCCGATATCAAACTAGGGTTGTGCCGGGATTAGTGAAAAGCTGGATTACTGGAAAATGATAGTACATAAATGTACATACATTCATAAAAATACACAAAAAGTACAGAAGAAGCCGAGTTTTATTTTCAAGTTTTAAGTAAAAAGTACATATGTATTGAATTACAGACAAAAAGAGTTTAATTGTATCTTAAAAAAAACGTTTTAAAATACATATAGGTAATCGTCTTAAGCCTATTGTAAACAGAAACATAAGCATACCAAGACTTCAGTTCTGGTGGACTATTCTATTGGAGTAAAGAAACTGTCAATTTTCTTTTGTTTCTTGGCCGATCGATTAGCGCAGTGCCGGATTAAAGAGGGTCTACTGTAATTCTACTTATACTTTTAATATAATCCCCGTTTTCTTATTATAAATTATTTTCTAAGTATGTATATCTACATTTTAATTTTCATTTCATTTTTCCACTTCAAACGAAGAAAGAAACATAACGGATTGGAAACTGTGGAATGGATGGAACATCTTATTAGATGTTTTTACTATTTTATTTATTAAATTTAACCTTATAATATTTTAATAAGAATGGTGACGTGTTTGAAGCTCCAAACAAATACGCGCTTGTAAGGACATAAAATGCAATCGCCAAACGACTACTGCTTCCGAGAGACAAGAATATAATATTTATGAAATGAGTTGTGACAAATTTTGTACACATAGATTACTAACTCATTTCGAAATAAGGCGTGTTGAATTGCTGATGCAAAACACTTGTATGACAAATTTCCTACGCAATGTACTCACGTGATTTTAATGAGTAATACTATTAAGCAGCTTGTAGTTATTATATGGTTAAATTAACATAAATCATATTTTAGTGAACTTCAGAGCCGTGTTAAAACACACTCACCAGTTCACGTCAGGTGATATAGTAAAATTAAAAATGTGATAAATAATAACTTTGAAAATTTCAATCTGAGATATTTTCATGGATGATTGTTTATGAATGAAAAAGTAACTATGCATTATTGTTGCAATTAACAACCAATTGTAATAATAAATGTAACTAAATTACCTTAGAGTTATAATATTTTTACTTTTTGGTGGATATTAATTTGAATTAAGTTTTTTTTGTTGTCATTTTTTAATATATCCGTTTATCACGAATATACTAAATGCATGATTTTGACATGGATGCCATTATCATAACTGGACCAAATTGAAATGGAGTCACATGATAAGCACCAGCTTTCAAATGAAAAAAAAAGAATCATTGAAATCAGTTCCCTAGTCGCAAATTCTGAGGTAACAAACATAAGAAATACAGTCGAATTGAGAACCTCCTCATTTTTTGAAGTCTACTACGGTTTACTACGGTAGCTACGCTATTACATGCGGATACATTTCAAATGGATTTTAGGATTACCCCAGGTCTGAATACTCGTATCTATGATGTATATTAAACAATACGTACTCTAATCTATTCAGCACTACTGTGAGCCCAGCGATAACGCCGATTCAGTCACCTCTATGGTGTCTTTTGCAAATTTTGATTTATCTTGGAACGTAGTGATTGCCCAGCTAATCTCTAAAAATTGCGAAAAGACTGGTAATTTGACGCTTTCTCGCCGAGACTAAAACGAACAACTAACTGAAGAAAACATTTTCGTACTTTTTGCGTGGTCTAACGATCCTTCCATCGTACTATACTCGACATTACAGTGAAATTTGCCTTCACCGTTCATATCCACCACTAATGCCTATTTATTGAAATAAACTTGCTGTATTCTTGCTGTATTGCGCAACTATTTCAGTTCAAGAAAGGTTGGACGAGGTAATAATGTGAAGTAGGTAGAAATTTCGGTACACATTAGGATAATTTGTATTGGTGATGGTAATTTTCCTGCCAGTAGTTACCACATAACTTAACATGTTTATACATTTTTGTGCATTTCCACTTAAAAGATTAACAATTTCATTTAGGAGCTCAATAACATAAAACAAAAGTTTGTCAATTATTTTAGTAGCTTACAGGTTTTATATAAAAAATTATCGTTTTAATCAACATACCACAAAAGTATTACGTGCTAGAAAGGAAAGCAACGCGATTTGGTGGCAGTCAATTGTATTGAGGTTGGTAAAACATACAGTGCTCACGTTTATAAATCTATAGATTATATTATATGGATGTTTATAGATTATATAGATTTTGTTGTATTTTAAATATAAAAGATGTAACGTCTTAATAACTCTGGCAATGGGTGTAGGTGTTACAACTTTGTCTAAGTTTAGTATGTATTCGCACTAAAACCTTACACAAACAACTCAAATTCAACAAATATCATGAGAAATTACATTTGTAGGTCTCCAATAAAGAAATTTCTTTTTTTCTGCTTGAGACGCCGATTTTGTAGTGAGCATAAGTGTTAAAAAAACTACATGCAAATAGTTTCTCCTTCTTTCAGCTGCCGTAATTAATGGATATCGACGAATTTTCTACAAAATTATCCGAATATTCGAAAAAGAGTAGACCTTAAAATAAAGCCAACATAATGCATAAGCCACACACAGGTAGACGGATTAATATCGTACTCGTATATATGAGAAGTTAGCCAACCTGCACTATGCTAACGGATTTGACAAAGATGCAATTCATATAACAATGTCGAGAACAATTAAATACATTTTTTTATTATCTATTTCAGTTATCTATAAATTTATTTATTGACGAACAAAAGTTTTCATACAATACCTTATATGTCACCTACATTTATAAAAAATCTGAATGATCAAAATCAGGATATCAGGTGATTCATTATAGTGATGTATTTAAAACAAAATAAACTGTCATAATATATTTATTATGATAGTTCATTTTGTTAATGAGATGATTAAGTATAACATCTGTAGGTAAGTATTTTGTTGAACATACATGTGATACATATACGTGTGAAGGAATATTCATTGACACATTGACCATGACACAGGACGTGCGACCTCGAATGGCAGTCGAATGACCAACGCTGGTCATTCGACTGCTATAAGGCTTACAAGAGTAAAATCGCGTAGACATTTAAAAAATGAAATCCCTACAAATTAAATTAAATCAATTAATGCATCTTGTTAAAAATATTATTATTTCTACCTAATAACTACTAGCCTACTATGATGCACGTTTTATTAGTTTTGCAAGGGTATAAATTAATATCTAGTTATAAGTAAATCTCATTTATATGTGCTAGAAAATCTCACATGTACGTTTTTACGTCGAAATAACAGAACTGATTTTAATTGATCCAATTTGAGATCCGAGAACGGACAGTATGAAAAAATACGTAAAACTTATTATAATTTAAATTTGTAGTACTATTTTATTGTTTTTTTTTTTCTGTTTATTTTATGATTATATTACTACACCCCAGTCAAGTAACACATAAGTAGTAATTAACTGTTATTTTCAATGAAAGATGTTAGTTTACCAAATAAAATAAAGAAATAATTTTTTGTACTTATATAATAACGAAAACAATCGTTTGTTATTTTGATACCTTTACAGACAAAACAGTTACAAACCCTTTCACCATTTATTATTCAAAGTATCGCATAAGGAGTAGAAATTAAATGAAATAAATATATTATATTAACAACATAATTACATAGACATAGAATCTGTTTAGATAATATGTTACTTTGGCAAATGCATAAACAAATGATACTGTGTACATCGACGAACGATATAATACATATTTAATAATCAATTTCGCCATAATGCGACCGAAGCCCTGAGCGGAAAGCTAGCTAGGAATATGCGGGTAGTTCAAATATGAATGATTGATAAGTTAATCTCTTACAGTGTAAATAGGTACCCTGAAATCTACAGGTACAACATGAAATTATATTTTTATGGACCGATACTGCTATGAGGGCTGCCTTTTAATTTGTGTCGATTAAAATAAGTGTAGACAATCTAATAGATTATTACCATTTATTGTTTTTCAAAGAATTCTCCTCGATATTTAACATACTTTTGCATGCGTGGAACTGAAGTGGGGGTAGACAAAATGACCGATTTAGATGCTTAATTTTGGGAAACGTAAAAAAATCGGCTTAAGTCAGGGCTGTAAGACGGATGGTCTGAAATTTTGACATTTTGGGTGCTCAAAACCATCTTTGTTTGGCGGACGGTGTGCGAAATTGTATTGTTATGGTGCAGTATCATATGACGTCTTGGATTGTTTTATCGAAATTCGGTGATAACTTGTGGTAAGTATACCAGTCAGCGTTGACCATCTTGCGATCTTCTAGTACAATAGTGGCGACGGGACCACCCTTTGCCACAGAGGAGGCAACCAATTCTGCGGTGTTCCGTGAGCGTATGAACTTGGTCGGTTATGGCTCATCCTGGAAGATCCAGACAGTAGTCTGCTGCTTAGAATTTGGATTGTAAGCATATATCCTACAGTCGTCACCACTAATCATATCATAAACATGTTTTGACTCTCCTATATTGAATCGCTGCAGATCAATTTTCTTACGCCAAGTTCTTCGTATAAGATTTTTTGGGCCGTGGTCCCTGAAACGGATGCTTCTATTTCACGATATGTCACATTACGATCTTCAAGGATTATCTGCCGCATGGCTTCAAAATTCTTTTGCGTCATGGCGGTTATTGGTCGACCTTCACGTGGCCTTGCTGCCAAATAGCAAAATCACAGCTCTATTTGCAGTGCTATGAGAAGATAGGGAATGAAATTACTGGGCTGTGACTTTGTTTTATTATGTTCACTTCGAAGTTATAAAAATTATAACTTAGCCACTAACCAGACCATTTAAGGCACAAGAACTTATTTTAATATTTTGATCCTTTCAATAAAACTATGAATATATAGAATTTTTTTCAACAACTTGATATTTTTAAATATATTTTATACATTTTTTAACTAATTTCTATTTGTTAATTACCAAATTTATTTACATGCATAATCACAAATATTACGTTAGTTTGTTATATTTAAGCTTAATTGGATAACGGGAAGTGGGTTCAATATTTGATCTTCAACATTTGTAATATTTGTTTGTTGCTAAACACAACATACACACAAAATTAATTGAAAGAAGCATGGTAATAAAAAACTTTTCACTTTCTACTAAACATAATATTTGAACGAAGCATAACAGACATTATTTTACTTAATGAGATTTTATAATTTTTTGGTCAATACTTTTAATTAAATATTCATAAGACAAAGTGTTCGATAATGAGTAGATAAGCAACGGCTTTTGTTATAGATAACGAGCACATCTATATCAACACTATGTTCACGGCTATGACTCACGCGTATGCCCGTCATAAATGGACTCTATTCACAGCGTTAATATTTTCCAATAAAATTTATACAAAATACTTAATATGTTATCCTTGGAAAACACATTTCCAAGGATAACATATTAAGTCACATTTTAATATAATTATATTTTTCTAGCTGACCTGACATACATAATCCTCTCGTAATTATGAACATTATACTAAAAATAATAAATATTGAATTGAAATTGTTATAGCTTTAATAAAAATGTAGTATTTAGTATATTTGATATTGTTAGTTTAATTTTCGTTGCTGGTATTGCTAAAAGAATAGATTCTCTTGAAAAAATTTACTGTATTCTGCTTTTTATTCAAGTGTAATAAGTATTATATAAATAATAAATACATCAGTTCGACCCAACCTATCAACATCATTAAAATAAATCCCCACTTCCGATTTCCCCAATTCTTATATAGATGCTTTTCTGTCAGGTAAAGGAGTGTCATTCTAACTAATCTTCCAAAGATTTAAAAAACTAGAGCTAACTCTCAGAAAAGTGTATACCCTACTGCGTCTGCACTCGTTAAAAAAAAATATCTGAATAGACGAACTATAAGCCATTGATTCTAAAAAACCTGTTTGGGAAATTTAAAGGCTGATCAGTTCCTTGATGATATAAACATATGCGAGCATATTCTGTTCGTAAATCTGTTAGGTATTAAAATTTATGACACCAAATGTTTAATCTACAGTTTTGAGGATTTATGTTACTAGAATAACGGTTGCTGTCTTATTAATAATATCTGATTGAAATTTATAGTATTAAAAAATACCGTTGCCACATTCATCAACGATAATACCTTAGTTAAACATAGAAAAAAGATTAGTCAGTTTTATAATAACTAGTCTGTTCAAATTACCCATATAACCATTTCATTATTGCCGGAATTAAACTTTTCAAATTGGTACGAACCTATCTAGTACAAAGTTACTTGATTGCCATTACGTGATCAAACTCCTCTGTGGAAGGTTTTATGTGTAACAACGTATAAAACCTTCTGTGAATGCATACATATATGCCGTTGGGTTTCCCCACATCCTCCTACATGTTAACGACCGCGTTTTCCCACTTATGCTTATGAGTTAACTAAACAATAAGTAGTTAGCATTCATAATACACTGCCCTTTTGGTCTTGGATTTGTTATCATGAAGATAATGTTCTCATAGAGGCGATGATTTTGTAATAATGATAAAGATGATTTTAATAATTATAAAGGTTACGGCATATGCAATATGATAAATATCTGATCCTATTATCAGCAAGAACCTTTATACTACAATTCTGCATCGTTCTATCCCGTCTGTTTTTGCTGCGAAGTAGCAAAGCTTTCAATATTGTACTCAGAATTCAAGACTTAAACTGTAAAAATTGTGGATAGTCTTTCTTTTCCTCATACATCACAACATTAGAAAGTATTCTATGATTCCTTTTGAATTTGCACATTTGCAAATTTCTTATTGGATCTTAGATATTAACAGTTTATATGTATTTGAAAAAATATGATGATAGTTCATATTTTTTTAGTTATAATTTTAATATTACATAAAATGTTCTGTACGTACAAAATCAATAAATACCTGCCAAAATATGAATTCGCGTGGTTGCCAAACTCAAATACTCTTTATTTCCACTTTAAAATGTTACAATCTTGGTACACATATAACGTGTACTGTAAATTACGTAAAAATTAAACATTTTCGTCATAGAAACATCATACAAGTTAAACTGGTCTACATTTACAGGCTGACACGATTGTGAAGTAAGAAAGGTTATATAGAAATGACACATAATTATTACGAGACAAATATAAGTGCTGCGCAATCAACAATCGAACTATAAACAGGCTCCGGACCAAGAGGGGATGACGACCTGTGGATGTCGTCTCTGACGAGCCGCAGTGGATTTTCTGAAGGCTGCGGCGCGCGCCGCATGCCAACTCCGACGGCGACCTCGCACGACCCTATTAAAACAAGATACGACCACAACCAGTCCTAGTATTACCAATATTGTCAACCATGAAGTTCATCTTCGTGTGCCTTTTCCTTGCGGTATTTACAAAAAACGTTCTGCCGGCGCCGGCAGACGGGTTCGTGTTCCCTGATGAGAGAAGAGAGAAGAAGTTAGAGCCTATCATCACACCACCGGTTCTACCAGTTCTGGAACATTTGGAGCGAGATCCGAGCACTTTGCTGCCACACGAGCGAAGCAATATTAGGTCTAATACGGTGAAGCCGAGATTCGGCGGCGGATTCAATGTAAGGCCGTCTGCAAACGGTGGACTGACAGCAAGTGTTAGCAGCAGTGGCAGCTTCGGCGGTGTCAGCCAATCGGCTTCCCAATCGTTTGCATTTGGATTCAATGATGGGTTCAGTGCTTCACACTCTGGCAGTCAGTCGGCATCGTTTAATACATTTGGAAGGTATGTTTTATTAAAAAGTTTAGAGCAACAGCAGATTTGAAACAACATACTATAACAGACATAATGTCCTGAATAGTTAATTCTAGTTAACCGGAAGCGTGAGGAATGTTAACTATAATTCCAATTATAAACTCTACAAGCACGGAAGTTCATGGCCTCTTTACATTTTGAAAGTGACAGATATGAATTGAATTGTGGTAACAACGTGTACTCAATTCGGTTATTTTATTGAAATACTCACATGATTTTTTATTTTATATGCATTTGCATTTTTACTTTAGATTACTGTAAGCATCAAACATGCCTCAGTAACAATAACATAATGTGATGTTAGTAATAATAACGAATGTTCATAACAAAATGTACTATCAATGCTAACGCGGAGAAGAGTTTTATTTATGCATATATATATATATATATATATATATATATATATATATATGTATGTATGTATGCATAACAAACATACGACAAAACCCCTCCGGATAACCAAACACGTCTCTTTAACCATCCAATGAATATGTATTGCAACAACACAAATAAGAAACTTCGTAATTATTGGTTTGGCCCAAATTATTGTTTAGTACAATATGTTGCAATTAAAAAAATTATTATTATATAAAATCATATAGTTACTATTATTTTATTTGAATATCGTTACAAATATTCAGTAATTTATTCAAAAAATATTGGTCGTCGTTTTTCTAGCGAGTAGAGAATGATTCAAATTTCGGTGTAACATAATTACCAACTCTCTATCAGATTATAGTGTAGTATAATAGTGTAGACATCATTCTGTGTTCTAATACTAACTCGAAAACTAGTTGTATCTTAACTATTTATAATATGAGTTCTTCAGAAAAAGGGTAAAGCACAATTTACTATCATCAGACACACGTGGTTCTGCATACAAGCTCAGTGTTTTTATATAAACTGAGTTCATAAAAGTTTTTTATCTCTAATTAAGCTCATTTAATCTCCGAGGTTATATTCGTCGAGTGATTGCAAGAAGTCATTGACTTATCAAGTACAGACAATAAATTTGTCATGTGCAGATAAATGCTCAAAGAAAGTCATATATTTGGTTTCAATATAATGCAAAGACTATATTATTCCCCTTTTAATTTGCACGTACTAAAAATAGTGAGTTTGCCAAAAGGTTACTTAATAATGTACTATATTTAATAGTCTCTAATCTTGTGGTGAACATTTAATGTGTAATATTTATGAGGTATGTACTATAAAGTATAGGTTAATACTTTTATTTCCATAGAGCTTTTTGATAATAGCAGATAAAAATATATTATAAAATTTGAATATCTATATTCGGTAAGTTTTACAGAACATTCGACAGACTATTCATTCGTATTCTATATTGGCATCGTAACCATGTTCGGCCTATCTCTATTATTTACATTCCGATATATATTTAAAATACTATTAGCCTGCACTTTGTGGGATATATCTTTTACCCAGTTTGGTTATTGACACTGCGAAACTATAACATGTGGGTGGAGGTTTCCAGCAATGTGTAGTTTTTGCAAAACTCCGACTATCTTCTCCTGCCATGCCACTATTGTACGGTCGGCCAAGAAAGTGGTCTACCACCCTAAGGTTGAAAATCATTCGCGCGCTATAAAGTAACAGAGTTGATTTTCCCGTGCAAAAATATTCTGACAAAATTGACAGATTAATAGCTGTCAGATTATTTTAGGTTTAAATGTCATCACTCTACATAATCTTAAAAAGGTAATAAGTACAGGAGTTCAACCTTATCGCTATTTTACTCACATATGAAATTTTGTCAAAACTGGTAGACCACTTTCTTGGCCGACCGTACCTACTACTTCGACTAGAGTGGATAGAATTATATTGCAATGAATATTAGTAAAGAATAGTAAAACCAGTTGGTCAGAGAGGAATTCGTGAAACATTGACCTATGAGCCTATATATAACAGCGGTCACTTAAATATACAATGTTTTATCCTTGAACGTTACGATAAAACTTATTCTATAGTGTTTAAATCAGTAATAAAAATAACAAAAACTTGACTTTTTTTGCTGACTGACTATTTTAAAATATACATTAAATAAAAATTGCCGTTATTTTTCGTTTGAAGTTTACACTTATAGAAACTACTTATTTTTGAATTTCATATTAAAACTACAACAATATTCAATATACTTGAATCGTGTTATATAAATATATTAGTTCAAATTGCAAAAAAAAAAACAATCTTTGAAAACACCTATTTTATTCGTCAGAATGTTGTGCTTTATGGAATAAAATCCTCTTCAAATTTTTATTATTAGTTAGTTTAATGTCTATTGACTTATGTTTAAAGTTTCGAAAAGTTTGATTTTTTTATTACTTTAATAAAAATAAGGGAAAGGTTTTGAGTATGGAAAATGTTTCGGTTAAGAATATATATTTTATAATTTATCGAGCTCTTATTAATGCTGTACTAAATCGTTACAGATAAGCTTTATACCTAAAGATACTTAGGTGACTTATATGGTGGATGGACCACTGCCATTAATTACTGAGTAATGCGTTTCATAAAAAGTCACTCTTTGTCAAAGCTCCATATTTCATCCAACCTAAAGGACTTTGTGTTTGCTTGTTATTTGTTTGACTAACCTTTACATAGAAAAGACTTCACAATATTTATTTTATTTTACAGATTTATTTAAAACAACATATTTAATGTTTTTAAACCGACTAGTTTCAGTGGCAGCCAGGCTAGCAGCCAAGCGGCCTCATTCAGTGGCCACGGTGGTTCAGCATCTGGAGCTGCTTCTTCGTCGTCAGCGCTGGCCGGAGGGTTTGGTGGTCAGACTGCCAGCCAGAGTGCATCCTCTGCTTTCGGTTTCAATTCGCCTGCCGGGTTTCCACAGCACGGTGTAAGTGTATAATTTTATTATAGATCTTAACTCATAATGTCCACTCAAACATTACAAGACACTGCTAAATTAAAAAGTTATAAACTTCCAAAATTTTTTATAATACTCAACGCTGAAATAATACAATAAAATAAAAAAGGTACAAATCCAATGGAAATTAAACTGATTTGCTGGAATCATTCATAGGACATAAAAATATGTATCATTAAATAGTTAATATCACTTAGGTTTGTTGTAGTCGATGAAAATAATTACACAGCGCTTGCCATTAATAGCATTGCAGTATTGGGACAATTATATGATAGATTGGACATTTTGGGCTCATTACATCTAATTAATTTTATACAGTTCCGGTAATTTTATACAGTTACATTAAATTTATACGCTTACTGATGATCTTATTTTAAATTAATCTAAATAACTTATATTTTTCGAAGACAATATATTTATCAGATGTAGCTAGATACAATATTTTTATTAGTGACAACACCATGGCCAGCTGGTTAGGCATTTATATGACAAATAAACGCCCCATCAGTGCAAAGTGCAGTGAGTTGCGAACCCGAGAGTCTGTGTCTTAGCGACTCAATGGCTGCCGCAGATAGATTAGCCGTTCATACCAATATTGGTCTGCCTCTTTTGGAAAGCAAATAGTGAGCGGCGGAGAACTTCATAGCCTAAAATTTAACCAAATTGGAAAAAGATAATACAGACCTATATGGAAGATTCTTGCGGGATATCGAAGTAATAACTTGTACGTATAAATTGTATATTTATAAGATAGAATCAGTGTATATTTATATTATTTCATGGAACTTTTTAAATTATTTGTACATATAGCTTGTTTTAAACGAACTTCTTTAATTCTCGCGCATGAAATCTCAAAAGTAATTTGTATTAAAAAGTGTAATAGAATGTCAAATGTTACTACTAAGATAACATCGTAATAGTGAGTACTATTACTATGTTATTGTTACCGAAAGAAAAGCTATTATTAGCCTATTGTAGGTTAGTTATAGCAAAGGTAACTTTATACTACTTTATAGAAATTCAAATTAATATACAGTGTTAAGCATAGCTATACCATTGATGACACTATAAAGTTCATCAAAGTTAACAAGATTTGCTTCGACAGGTAGAAGTGATTAACTAATGATTAATCTTTCTTTTCAGAGCAACTTCCACGATGAGGTATTCGACGTACGACATCGTGGTGTTTCGAACTTTCCGTTCCCATCTTTCGTCGGTAGAGGCAAGGGCGTCGGCGCTGCAGCCTTTAAGACAGGGAAGGGTCCCTCTCTCAGAAGTGGAGATGACTTCATAGCTGTAGTTGTATCAGATTAAGTACGTATTTGATATCATGAGTTATTTATATTTGATGAAATATCTACTTCATGTAAATACCTAAATTATAATGTAAATCGTAAAATCAGATGTCAGCAATGTCTCAAAAACTTTCATTTAAAATTCAGGATGTATTTTATTTAGAATGTTATCTTTTAGAAGTTGTTGACTGAATGTGCAGAGTAATATGTGCGTTTAGTAAATATAACTTAGATGAAAAGAATTAAAACTATAAAATATCTACTATTTAGGTAAAATAGATATCAAAAAAATGATTATGTAAAGAGTTCTTCAGTTGCTTTTTCGATGACGTGGCTATACATTATTACTCAAGGCAGATGTAATATAAAAATGGTACGACAAGGACGTTCCAAACTAAATTATACTATTAAGTTTCATGTAAAAGTTTACCTTGTGTTTTAAGCTATTTAAACGTAAATCCAAACGAACTGTAGTAGTCACAAATAAGGCAATTGTTGTATATAGACTTAGTATTATTTATAAGAAGTCATTCTTTAATTTATATAAGTAATGTAACATTTTTGACTGATTTAATTATTTTTTTCTAGATTTAAATAATAATAAAATAAGCAATTTTTGCATAATATGTATAATTTATAGCTTAGAAAACGTTTTGTCATTTCGAAAGTCAAATAGAGCAATACTGCAAAAAAGCACGTAATTATAAACCTTACGGGGAGCTAAAATTACAAGAGCTACTTAATTTTGATAACGCATACCATAATATCGATATACTTTAAAGGGTCATGCTTACCAATAAAAATGATAGCCTTGTATACAATTATTGTATTAAGTTTTCATTGTAATTGCTTATTGAACACATGAACGTAGTGGTCGTCATTGCTGTATCAGTATTTGAATAAATTAATATCTTTTAAGTCAACGTGTTATTCAAAGAAGTTAAAAGCTTCAATATCTTTGTTTTAAGCATGGTAGGTCTGAAGAAGAAATACGCTTAAAATATATTATACGAGTAGTTAACGTCAAATGATTGCTCATTTGACGTTAACTACACGTATAGTTAATAAACTAAACAATAAGTCATCTTTCAATGAAACCTTTGTAATATATTTATCTTGTAAATGTATGTATTGCGAATTATAGTTCAATCAAATTACACCTTATTGACATTGCAAGAGTTTTATTTGGTCTTGATACCTATCCTGTCCCAAAATCACTAGCCCTAATCCCAATATCAAAAGTATATGAAAAGTTATTTATCCATAACCTATTTTTTCGCATTTTTCTACATCTTTAATATCTTTAAGCCTCATTCTTAAATTTATAAGTTACTCTCCTTTCATAAATATTATATCTAGTTTTCATGAGAATTTATAGTTATTCTTACATATTTATGGTTCTGTAGAGAAGATTAAAAACTTTTAAAGATTATAAACTTCAGTCATAACTCAAATTATATGTCACAAATTATATTTTTACGTATAATTAAATTATAAATGCTATAAATTAATTTTCGAAGTTGTCCTTTATAATATATATATATATGTTTTGTATAGAATGCGCACATAGTATTTCAATACCTTGAAATAATAAGCGAAATTCTTATAGGATCACTTTGTTGTCCGTCTATTCGTTTCTTTTTTGATTCTAGGAGGGCGACCGCGCTGTTTGAACATGATCCGAGGCTACAAGTAGTATCTATGGGTATTTGGTGGAAAAACCTTTCAAATTCGGAGGCTACTTCGTTATCAGATTGAATTAAATTATACTTAACCTTTAGCGAATAAGTATGTTCGTTTTGTTTTATTTTACTTGTTTCATGGTTTATTACTTTCCAAACAGTTTTTACTTTATCTTTTGAAACATTAATTTTATTGGCAATATATTACATAATATTTAAAAAAATATTACATAATATTTTTTAGCTGTAACACAGACTTTTTTAAATATTTTAGAGTAATTTCTTACATACTCAAGAAATTCAGGGTCCCTAGAATTGGATTTTAGTGCATATAGCTCATATGATTTTCTCTTACTTTTATAAATACCTGGTGTAGCCCAGTCACTGAATTTCTTTTTACCCGTGTAAAACTTAATGGATTTTTGTTTAAATATTTTACTTGATTCACTTTTGATAACATTAAATACGCTATTATATAAACTATTTGGGTTACTATCATTTAATGGTAAAGAATAAATTCTATCATTAATATTATTTTTAAATTTTTCAACACTGTGTTTTGTAATAGCCCTACAAGTAACCTTAAGGACCAATGGTGCATGATGGTGCTCAATAGCCACAAATTGTCCACTATGGTCAGAATTAATGAAATTAACTATGGATTTTTTAGTAACATCACTGTTGCAAAAAATATTATCTATACAAGTGAATCTATATACCTTGAAGCCGTGAAACAACCAAACTTCTAAATCAACACAATTCAGAAATATGAACTTTATTTTCTTACATTTAGCAGGTGAATCTAAACCTGTAGGGTAGAAACCCTATTATCAGGAAATATACTAAAAACCCAGATTTATGACATTTGTAAATAAGAAAGGAAAATTAAAGAAAAAAATCAATTTAATTAGAAATCATAATTGTTATTTTGTAATGTTCTGATTGATGAGTTTTGAGAGATGAACATAATCGTATTAATTACTTCTTAAGGACAATTG
Organism: Scirpophaga incertulas; assembly: GCA_036419045.1. Taxonomy (NCBI): domain Eukaryota; kingdom Metazoa; phylum Arthropoda; class Insecta; order Lepidoptera; family Crambidae; genus Scirpophaga; species Scirpophaga incertulas. The sequence goes on along the minus strand of CM071629.1, from coordinate 22,124,090 downwards.
AATTATATTTATAGCATATAACTATTGGTAAATTCAAGCCATAATTGTGTCAACCAACCAAAAAACCAAATAAATACAAAAGCGAAACGGTGATTAACTATTTCATTGTAAAATAGCCCCTCAGAACATACATATAGTAGATGTTGAAAGTCGCATTTGCTTTATTTATTTTGTCAGTCATGTGTAATTAAAACAGAGCAGGGTATACTTTCAGGCGCAAGTGTTGTAATTTAATAAATTCAGGTGACACTAATAAAACACAGTGCACAAATATTAATTTTAACTATTAATACTCTGATTTAACAAGTGATATCCTCACTTTTTTTCAACATCGTCAGAATATTTAAAACGTCTAAGCACTGAAAATACTAAGTACATTAATTAAATCCACTCCTAAGTAGATGTCAATAATATAAGTGCTGCATTATTTGTATATAATTATATAGATAAAAAATATTGCGTTTTCAATACTTAAAAATAGGATAAATGTAAAGTGATGATGATATGCTGAAAATTGTATAAATCAGTCGTTTGAACATGAAAGGTTAAGATAAATACTGTACTTTTAAAAATTTTCATTGATGATAATTTGTTGCATCTAATCAATATACATTTTTTTGTAATCTTTATTACGCGTATATATTCTGTTTTCGTGTGATAAGGGGTCAACTTATCATCCCTGAGCGATACTGTTTTGTAATTAAGTACCTACAAATGAATATCAGAATATTTTACAAATTTTGTTAATTACATTAGATACATTTAGAAAAGTACTTGTTGTGTTCATTTAAACAAATTTTACAGTCAAGAAATATCTGGGACGACTGCAAAATTGTAGAATATCACATATACAATTTTGCACGTCCATACTAAAAAAATGAAAATACTTATTTTGGCCGTGTACAAAGCCTTGTGAGTTCACGTTTAACTCTGCACTATCTGAGGTCACGTTTATTACTTAGATACAACTGTGTCGTCCAGGATATGTTAGCATCACGTAAGTTAAGTCATGATTTGAGTTGGAGTTAGGCCAACTGACTAACTTATGAATAGAATTATAAGTAAATGAGTAGTATTATAAATCAGACTAGATGTACTTCTTAGATAAAGTTCTGTTCCGTTATTACGATGTTTAATTTTCGATGTGGTAGTTTATGTTTAACTTTAAGTGTGGAATCTGATCTGTCCGTGTTGGTCAACAGAGACAGATCAGATCATACCCGTATGGTCATACGGAGGAAGTTTGGAAACGTATAGTTGAATGGAAATCTATAATATGAACTATTATTATTGATCTTATTAGATGTCGTTATGCTATACAATTTCAAGAAGTCTTTAAACACGATTCCTGCAATACTTTTACGACCACACGGAGATCTTGGGCTAAAGGTTTTCAGTTCTACAGATCCTAAGAACTTCACAGATTGATTGAGACATGATTATCAACAATTTACAAGCTTATTACATTCATTCTGACTACAATAATATAAAAATTGACACATACTTTATGATATCATTACATTTTAGCATCTATAAAGATTCGATATAAGTTTGGTTCCCATAATGTAAAAAAGTTTCATTATCCTGATAATTGTTTAAATAAACAGTTTTATTATGCAAAATCTTGATCAACATATTCAAAAACTAAATCGAAAATGAATGAAACAAAACTATAATAGCGAAACAACAGTTTGCAGAAGAGTTTATTAAAATATAAAGTAAGATGCATACTTTAGGTAAAAACTGATACGAGACAAACAAAATGTGACTAAAATGTTAACTATTATAATACTCAAACAACCTAATACTGAACAGTGTCAACATAAAGGAATATTTAATATTCTCGTATTCAGGGTGAACTAGATTACTATTACATTTTGATTATTAATTTTCGGTTAACCCAGATGCTCACATCATTCTTGTTCTACCGCGCACCGCAGACGTATATCCCAAATTAGAATGTTCAAGATTCACGTTCTACTGTGTTTACTTATTTCTTTTGGCTATGTAACCAGCTGGAAAATTTTCCCTTTGCCGAACCAATCGGTGGCGTCTACTACACCAAGAATACTAAATGTTGCCGAAATACTAGTAAATAATAACCAAGTCAACACAACAGCTCCAAATGGTGACCCCGCCAGCGATCTATCAAGAAATATTAAAGAGCCTTCAAGAGACTTACTACCACCAAAGGTAAGTGAATCCATAAACGATTCGACTAAACAAGTAATGAATATAAATTGTCTAATTATAATGTTACCTACGAATAATCTCAACATAAAGTATCTATTTTATTTGCGAGTTACTTTTATTTACTTCATTTCATTCTGCTATATGACTAAATGTTCTGAACATTTCCGCAGCTACTTCTGCTGCCTAGATGACTGTGATAACAAAAACATTAAGTCAACTAATAATGATATATATATACAACGCAATTAAAATATTCTTTACGTAAGTTATTATTAGCAGATTTCTCTCAAACAATGCTATTGATTTACAAGAAAATTTGCTCTAGCTTATAATTTGCATGTATGTTACATGTAACATGATATAAGCCGTAAATTTAATTAAATAAATCAAACCTGAATGCTTAAATTGGGATAATAATACTGTTTTGTGCCAACAGTATAAACTGTTGATTGCATAATTTGTCGTCTGAGATTCACAAATTTGAATGAGTATTTTTTTGTTTTAATTAGAGCCGATTTTATTAAGCCACGGTCAGCACTAACAATTTAAATAGCAAAGTTTTATTATGAATTTCTAATAATGTGTGTATTGTTACAGGAAAATACATCTTCCGAGAGTAAATAAAATACATATCACTATTAGTAAAACTTTACGTCGATGGACTACATTAACAAATTGTACACACATAGAGATACATTAAAAAATTGTACCAGTGAATCTAATTATAACTAATTCTGTAAAAAGAAAAAACATGATCTTGAAAGGAGTTTTAATTTTACTTACTCATAATAAATAATTCTTTGATTTCTGAAAACGTTATAGAAATATATCTTATCGCATTATTGCACGATCATAATCCAATAAAAAAAAATCTTTGGATTGTCTATTCGTGTTTCTGACACCTTAATAGTCTTTAGCGTTATGCCATAAAATTAACATAGCTACAAACCTGTATCATATTTAAGTGGTACGTCATCTTTTATTGAATAAAAAGAAGATCGGAAAATACGCCATCGACTATGTATAGAATAATAAAACTGACATGAAGTTGATATGAATTTTAATGACTCTACTGATTAATCTTCCATTACTCGTTGCTATTTTAAAGCTATCTTAAATTATTGGCATTAGTAATTTCGGCAAATCTTAAAAACCAATTGCTAATAACACTATGTATATGTTAACAATAAAATAAGTATTTCATTTCACCAAATTTATTCATATCTTCTTTAGATTATAAATCCACAAAAAAAACATATAAATATGTTTTACCATTTTTATATTAGTCATGCAAGACCAAAATTATAGCAAAAATAAAACCTACGAAGTATAATTTCTTATATATATATTTTTTATTACTAATGTTATATCAAACATATCAATTTAAAATGTTAGCATATTTTCAACTCAAGCGAAAATTCAAAGTATTCTTTAATAATGCCTATACGTCACAACATATTTATAGTATCCCAAGAGAATAAAATTAAATGGTCACTGCTCGATTCTAAACGAGCTACGTAAAATCCCCGAAGGACATAAAACTTCGTCAATTGAATCCGCATAACTGGATACTATTAATATCACCACAAACGTACAAAATGATATGATCGTGTATGATTTAACTTTGACGTAAAATTGAATTTGACATTGGCCTGACCTTATTTTCTTTATTGGAAGCCTAGTTTTCTGCCCACAGAAAGTCGTCTACATTAACTTTACTAACCATTTTTTATACAACGGCCTTATAGAAAACTAGCGTAAAACAGCGCTTATGTTTTGTTTCGCTGATTGTGGGAGAGTAGGGTATACCCAATCCCTTATCCGCCCTTATGATGACGCAGTTTAATAATTATTTGTTATCCCAGGAGGGTGCCAACTACGCTAATGTTCGTCTTTGGGCATCCAAGTGCAGAACACACCTCATATAAGCGTAGACGCTATCGACGTAAAACCGCGCTTAATATTGCTCGGGGTAAGAGCAAATACTCCGTGGACTTATACGATATTTGGAGATTTAAATTTCAACCTTAATGCTGTTCACCACCGTCGTGATACAGCTAGCCGGCTTTGCTCTTCCTGACTGAGACTCAAATATCGTCTCCAGTGAACACATTTTACATAAGCTATCCTGAGTACGGACTGGGGTACTCCTTTATACCGAAAGCCGGAGTATGCGTGTACTTAAGAGACAATATCAGTACTCGACATCTCAGCAATTTGGAAGGGAAGATAGCTGTCCATTTAATAGCTCTGTGTATAGTGTATAACCCCATAGCGGTGATTACGAAACTAGTCAAATAATAGAGCACGTATAAATGGCTACAGACTCCATGTAGCAGCAGAACTTATCCACGTAAACTTTGGCGATTTATCATTATATTGAATGCCACAACTCAAACAGGATCGATCAAGAATAAAAGAGAAGCTTTGGAGATTAGTTTGGATATAGCGATGGTCTTCGATTGGGTATAACACAAACATTATTGGGAAATTATGCGAATGTGTCATTAGTTTGTTAACAGATAGTAGTAACAGAATGGATGTTGGATCTATTTTTTTAGAATGGAATTATGTAAATTCATTCGTACATCCCGCCGCGATGGATTTTTTACAATTATTATTATTTTGCTTTTTATTTGATGAAGACCTGTCAATTAATGTAAGTTATATCAAGTTGCAAAACGAAGAGTATAATAATAAGTTATTATTGCAGGGAAAATCGTGATCAATCGCATGGAATCATAACAATTTGATGCGCAGATATTATCAGAAGTTAATGAAATGTTAATCTTGTAACTTTCCACAATAGTGATACAAGAAATATGTCTCGTCTAATAAATACCTATTAACGAACAACATGATTTTTTATCCATTGCAATAACTCCGACATCATAATATAAATTGAGGTCCGTAAATTATAAAAACAGTTATCATACATCCTTTAAAGAGTTCGTATGCAAAATGAGGTGCGTTTTTTTGTGCGTTGTGGTTTTCCTTATAGCCCCTAGTTTAGAGAAGGAGGACATTGTTTATGAGCTAAAAGGGGGTGATCTTTTTGACTTAATTAGAGCCAGACCACCAAAAGAAGGGTTTTTGATGGTAAACAAAGTAGAGAATAATGGTGATGGAAAAATGAAAGATGGCATTTTCTTCATCCCCGAAGACGTATTAGACGAGGTGCCGAAGGAACTTTTTATAAAAGTAAGTAATAATGTTACATGTTGTAAATACAGACTCATAATTAAGAAACGATCGAAATATTATAAACACAAAAAATACTAGCTAATAACAAGCACACAGTATCTTCTTTACAATATATGTACCTTTATGAAACATCTTCAGATTATGTATCTAATAAAAATGCTCCTGCTTATATAATATAATATAATAATAACGGAAACTCTATTGCATCATTACAGCCTTAAATTCATCATCAGCATATATAACTTCAACCTATATATCGAAATACTAACTACGACTAAAACCGACTATTTACTATGTATATATGTGTATACATTTCAGTTCATTCAACACAGTCGATTTCTTAGTGTATAATGTTAGATATACATGTCGTGCCTTTAAACGAAATTACTTAACAATATATTACTAATAAGATATTCGAAAATAGATCGAAATTCGAAACAAATGCTTGCGCTAATGAAGATCAGATTGGCGCAAGTTAGCATAAACAGCTTGCATCTATAAAACTTTTCTCAAGGAATTTTGACTGTTAGTTCTTTAAGTTCTTACATTATCCAGAGAATAAGGTAAGGACTGACACATAAATTAAAAGCGCACAATCTATAAGTTATTTAAAGAATGAAAATTATTTTTAAAGTTTATCTGTATTACAATATTTAAAATAGTAATTGATACTTTATAAGACATACATATTTAGTTTAGTATTATATTTCCATACAAATGTTCATTTTAGTAGATACTAATAGTGTTCTTATCAAACAACTGTTTATGGCATCCATTTGAATATATTATTTTGGCCTGGTTAACGAGACCCTCAGTCAAATCTCTTTTTGAGTAAAGTTAGCAAGGGATGGCACCATATGAGCTCAATAGCATCATCCTTTACTAACTGTACTAAAGCACAAAGCCAAGTTTATTTTCAAATACGATCCTAATAGTTTAACAACTAACAATCTTTAAATAAAAACTGGATTGAAAAAATTCAAGTCTATCCAAAATATTAATATGGACGACAGTAAAATTGCACTCAATTCATTTTGTTTCAGAGAAAACACTCTGAAGACACCCGTGAAAACGTGTAATCAGCATAGAGAAAAAATGAACTACGTTCTTACAATTAAAATGTTTATTACAATCTTAATTCTGGTGCGTTATTTTTTTTATAAACCTAATAAAAACAAGTGATGATGTTTATTTTTTAGTTCAAGTCATAACAATGATCTCAATGTGATGAGTCAACAAGTTTATATAGGAAATCCTCACATATTCTTGTAGATATATTCCGATACGTAAACACATAATATTGTTATATCTATCAGGAAGGCTTATGTCATTATTGTAATAAATCATGTCAATAATCAGGAACTTAATAAAAATGAATAAGAATAATAATACAAAATTAAAACAACCTTAAAATATAAACTAGCGATGCACTAGCTACATACGGTGACAATGATTGTCACACACAATAAATATTTATTCTGGGGAATTACGCCCAGTTTGATTTCGAAATACCGAAGAGTATAACTAAAGACACAGGACGACATTTTTAGTAAATAAGTTTATTCACATTCACTTTACTCAGTATTCAACGGTAGGTACCATTAAAACTGTTCCAGTTTCAAAAAAGCATTGATAAATCTTCAATCTAAAACAAATTGAATATAGTACGTGGATGCTTTATAGTTTTGTTTCAAAAACGTAACATTTATTTTATACAAATATGTAATAAATATTATATAACTATTTAAGATAATATTGAGAATAATATTGAAAATACGATTACTAACATAATTGATTAAGATAACAAAATAAAGAATCAAAAGAAATGTAATTTGGACACGAAAAATTTATTGTCATAACCATACGTATAATGTTACATGTGTACAATCCTTCGTGTATTTTATAAGGCTATTAATAAGATTCGTTATTTAAAGTGACCTGTTTTTAGAAATATTGGAATGAGCAAACTTTTTTGCGTGTATGTTTATTTATCCATAGTATTTTTTATGTTTTTTGTACATATTGGAAGGGACATTTATACTAAACAACTTGGGTAAAAATGAAAAAAAAAACATTACGTTTGTTTAGCATATAATGTTCTTAAAATGTATAGAACAAGGGGAAAAACCATAAAACTGAATAAAAACAAGCATGATAGTTTGATCAAAATTTATTATGTTATACGCCAACATCCTAATGTGCTAAGTCTAGCAGTAATTTATAGATTTCAAGATGTCAGTTAACTCAGTAATTTCTTATTATTACACCATTTATTTTACTTATAAATTTAAATAGGTAATCATTAAAATTTTATTTTTGTAGATTGATTGATTTGTAGATTTGATTATGTTGATTGAATTACAAAGAAAAAAAATTGTTATTGTTTGAAATATAATCTACATACTCGTAATCGATCGTAGCTTGATCAGAAACATATGTAAGCAATAATCACAAAATTTATAGGATAGATAATTATTTTATAGTAGATGCTATACAAATAACAACGATAAAAACAAATTGTATAAAAAATATATACAATGACTAATGCACTTCGTTCGTCTAGAAAAAGATATCATACATATAAAAAGACTGTTCAGCATTCGAACAAAAAAATGAGGGATTGGTTGCTCATGAGACGTCGTGATTCTCAAAGCGCTCAGTAGGGTCCATCGCAGTCCAAATCGTGATGCTAGTGAGCATGGCATATGTGTATAAATAAAAGGCTCAAGCATATTGACTTACTATTACAATCGAGCCACGATGAGATTCGCTTTTTGGTGCAATTGTATTCTTTTTATTTTAAGTTGCGAGCTAGTTTATGGTAAAATAACAGCTAAAGATCATGTAGTGTTGACGGCGCCAGTACTTGCACCTCCGAAATTATCTAGGGCTAGAGTGACGGACACAGCCAAAGACTTCCCCGTATTAATGCTGCTTGCTACAAATGACAGCCAAGTTAAAATAGAAGAACCACAAATTGCCACTGAACCACGGCCTATTTATGTACAAGTGAGTAAAATACATTTTTGTTTAACATACCAAACTAACATAACATAAATTTATTAATCATTGCGCATTTTTATTGATTTTGTAATTGTACTGTACCTATTTCGAAATTAGGAGAGCCTTAAAGAAAAATCGCTCATTTTATTAGCAAATCTCGACTTGAAGTCGTCGCCTGTTTTAATTCCTGTACTAAATGTACTTAATAAGATACACATTTTTGGTGTAGGTATAACAACAATTAATAACAAAAAAAAAGGCATCAAATAAATGTAAAGTTTCTCATAACTAATCGTTGTATGTGTATGTGATGGCTATAGTTTATTTTACAATCAGATTCATAATTGTTCCAGAAATTAGAAGACTTGCCGGATCCAAAACAGCAAGTGAATTGAAAATGCAGGGAGTTTAATTTAATAAAACCAATAAAATATATCAAATTACAAAAATTGTTTGAGATTCAATCATTCTGTTTGAAATATCTTTTATTTTTGTTATACTTTTATTTTCTATACTTTAACAAAACAAGTACCCATGATGGTTACGTACGGCTTTTATAATATCATCATGTAAAATATACTTTAATTCACATAAAATTAAACAATTGTCGCGAAACCAATTTTACAGATAAGATCAAGCCACCTAACATATAAATAATCAAGAATTATTGTCGCTTGTGTCAGTATGTGAAGACAGGCCGTATGTTAGTCATACGGTTTTGAATTAAAACGAAAAAAAAATGAATTATTACACTTTTTTGTTATTTTTTATTCTTGTAGTAAATAATATACATGCTTTATATTTGATTGACAATCGCGCTACAAGTGGTCAGGTAGTATAATTTGCAAATTTTAAAGTTATTTATCCACTACAAATTACGATTCTATGACTTTATTATATATTTTATTATATTTTTGTTATATACAAATATAAGAAAATAATCAATTTATCAAATAATACTCAATATTTCTTCATTCGTACATTCAAAAATGTTTTATATATTTAAAATATTTCAGTTTATGCATCCAAAGACAGAAAATCGATTCCTACTATCAAAAGTACCATTCACAGGTAATATGTTTTCATATTATTTGGTACAGTTTTATGATATAAGATTAAATTAATAGAGTTCATTAAGTATTAAAATCTTTATTCCACATGTAACGTTATGAAGATGTTCTGAGCATACAACCAAGGGAACAAACAGTAATAGTTATGCCAAATCCGGGTAAGTAGTCATAACATATTTTATGTAAAATTTTTATTGACTTCACAACTAAAATTTAAAATTACATTATTGGAAATTGAACTATAAAAGTTATTTGTGTCGCAAAAATCCGTTAAATATTTTACATCATGATAAACATATACAAAAATATTTTTATGGATTTTTACATTAATTATTTGTCTGATCAAATTGAGTGTCAGTAATTTATATACGGAAATGTATACCGAGAGACTCGAGGTTTATAGGTGTTGCCTCACAATGATTTTCTTCAATGTAGAAACATTATATAAATGTATATATTCAATTTTGGAATCAAATTGCGATTTACAAAAACAGATTGATACACCACGGGTTACAATTATAAGTCTTCAGATTGGAAACCAAGTGCCCAGAGTAGTCTAAGCCACCAGCACTCTCGAATGCCGATTCTATCACTGTATTTCACATTAATTTTCACATTTGATTTTCACTTCTAGCATCCGGTGGTCTTCCGTATTATAGGACAAGTAACAATAGAGCTCCTACTATAGTAGTCAAGGTTCCAGGTAAATAAGTAAATTCGTTTTATTATTATTACCATGTTTGCCCACCTAACAGTATGTGCGCTGCCTCTTCTTTAGAATGTTTAAGCACAATTTATATAAGTTTGTAAATGGACTATAACCATTAATTCCCCATGAGTAAATAATCTAGTTTCGATTTTATTGGCACTCCTTTCTCCGTTATCTACATTATTAAGATAATTTTAAAATGAAAGTATTATTAATGACGTTCATTCATGAAACATATATATACCACTTATCACGTAAGTATTCTGTTTTCATGCAGGTTATATATATAATACAAGTCAAGTAATTAAATCAATCAAAACAATTATTAAAATTAAGTGTCAGTCTCAAGTCGCTAAATTCTACTGACCTATAGATAGATAAAAGAAACTAATTTAATATTGCCAAAATTGATTGAAACCCACTGTAAATTATTAATTTAAATTTCTTCCATGAAAAGTGTGCCAGCTTTATGTATGTATTTAAAATATTTTAATAGTAATATATTAACCAACGCACATTTATTACTTATGTTAATAAAACTGAAAATTAATCAACACTGCTTTTACATATCAGTCTCATTCAAATACTTAATTACCATACTATATTTATATTTGTGTAGAATTGTCGAAAATATTTTTCTTTTTCAGATGAAAACTACTTAAATCAGCGATACATATAAAAAAGAACATACGCATTAAAAAGTTTTCCAGATATTTTACATATTTTTGTTTAAATAATCAATAAAATTATTAGAATTAATACGAAACTTATGTATTATCTGTAGTTGTTATCTAATATATATAAATCTCATGTCACAATGTTTGTGCTCAATGAACTCCTAAACTACTTAACCGATTATAATAAAATTCGCACACCATGTGCAGTTCGATCCAACTTGAGAGATAGGATAGTTTAAATCTCAATTGCTGAGTGTCATCATCATCATCATCAATTTTAAAAATTCTTTCACCAATAGAAAGCCACATTATTGCGGAGTGTCATCATCATCATCATCATCATCATCATCATCATCATCAGCGGACGGCGCGCGATGGCTTCGGGTTTAATTCAGTTCGCTTTCGTGCTCGCTTCGGGGATTATTAATATTATGCCCAACGAAGTGGGCGCGGGTCAGCTAGTAATATATATATATATATTACAGAATAACCAGCTTTCGTAGCTGTCAAACATGTCCTACGACAATTATTGTACCTGGCGTTAATACTCCCAACACAAATCACAAGCTGGGCCAAATATTCCTTGAGACCGTTTACTTGATAAAGTCGCGTTATATATCTGCTTAGCACTAAAAATGAATTACATTGATTTATTCTGACATTCAGTTTATATCAAAACATTATTAACCACAAGTAAAATCTAAGAAGCAGTGAAATTAATTTAATGTAAAAATAGCTGTATACAAATCACCTAACAAGATCCTGCACGAATACAGAGAAATACCATTTCCGATATTTCCAATGCCTACTCATCCGTCATTACTTTAGCAAATTAATTACACTGCAACTACTGTTGGAAACGAGTAACTACGCATAACATGTAAGTCTAGGTTACAAAGGTAAAATACCTTTACCGGCCAATGTTTAATGACAGCGTATCACAAAGACAAATTGACCCAGCAATTACGCAATAATAACTAAGGCCACGACTATATCTACAATAACAGACGCTGAATAATCATTAAAAAAATAAAAGGAAAATGAATTATATTACTTTAAAATATGTCAATAGTAAAGGGGAATGGCCCACCATGGATGGCTATCCTAATCTAGTACAAGTTAACGTCTCTCTAGTGAACAAGACATAGGCAAGTTAATCATAATCTGTCATAAAAGCAACCAAGTAAAGTCTTGCCATGCTTCTACGTGGGCATGAGCTCACCACATCAGCTGCCGTAGCATGAGTATTGAAACAAAATAAGATAAAGTGTTTATAGCAAGATATAAGCACTCTTCAAATATGTAATGTATCGTTTCTATTTTGACAATTTAATGTAATAAAATAAATCACTTTATCATATCGCGTTTCGGTTGTCATGCTACCATGGACGGTCACGGAGGTTTAGATTGGCTGTTTTACCGGAGGGAGACTTAGCGTTTGCATTGCTGACTGGTAAGATAGATAATGACATTACTGGGTACCGTGACTTTACGTCCTATATCACACGTTGACAAGGTACACTGTAGTTTTTGTGGTCTTACAGATTTCCTGAAAACCTTATCTCTTGACAACAATCATAGCCTATGATTTGTAGATGATTTACATTTAAGATTATTTATCTTGCAATATAAAATTCTTAAATTAATTTATATGTATATTAATTTACATGGACTTTATGTATTCAAGTGACATGTGTTATGACTAGAGATCGGATAATCGGATGCATATTTACCTAAAGTTAGTTAAAGACAAAGTATGGAAACGGCTTTTTATTGTTTTGTTAAATAAAATTTTTCACCATTTCTGTTTTTTTATTCAATTATTTAATTGATTATGGTTTTAGACAAACTATCTCACTACTTTCGTATAACACTCTTCATGTAATAATAAATCGTACATTCATAAATCGTATGGGGAACTGAAACTAAACTTCATGTAAATACGTATGCATAGTTGTATAAATGAACCCGGAGTCTCAGTCTTTTGAAAATAAATACCACGTGCTAATTTAGTAACTTTCAAACAATATCACTACGTTAAATTTGCAGTCCCGTATTTTCCCGGGATTTTTATTTAACAAAATGTATTTTAGAAAGGCGCTTCCATAATTTGTGAGTCAAAAATTAACTTTAGGTAAATATGCATCCGATTATCCGATCTCTAGTAATAAATCACTTTATCATATCACGTTTCGGTTGTCATGCTACCATGGACGGTCACGGAGGTTTAGATTGGCTGTTTTACCGGAGGGAGACTTAGCGTTTGCATTGCTGACTGGTAAGATAGATAATGACATTACTGGGTACCGTGACTTTACGTCCTATATCACACGTTGACAAGGTACACTGTAGTTTTTGTGGTCTTACAGATTTCCTGAAAACCTTATCTCTTGACAACAATCATAGCCTATGATTTGTAGATGATTTACATTTAAGATTATTTATCTTGCAAAATAAAATTCTTAAATTAATTTATATATTAATTTACATGTACTTTATGTGTTCAAGTGCCATGTGTTATGACCTACGACACTAGATGAAACAAATGACGTATAATTCTTCAACCATGTTCTCTGTTTTTAAGGAACAGAAATTTTAATGTGACAGACGCAATTGAAAATTTTACCTTTAATTGAAAATAACTTACAAAAAGTATACAAAAGCGGATTTCAATTTTTTTAAGTTCTATGTTTAGTTTTAAAAAATGAATCTGAATGATTAATATTAGTTTATGTTTTGTTCCTGCGGCCTACACCGGCTTATGGAAAATTGATAGGCAATAATAAGTGAAATAAGTGATGTGTCAATCAAGAAACGAATTTAATTAGAACATTTCATCATTATGTATTGAAAAAATGTAAATTATTTATTTAAAACATCAATTAAGTTATTATTTTAAAATGAATTACCATTAGAGAGCGTATAACTTTAATTAATTTAATTAGTATATTTCGAAATATGCTTTATTGTTCTTTTCCATTACCAACAATTTTAGGTTTTCCCTAATACGAATTAATTTCCAATCTTTGTGCCTTAATTAGCACAAATAATAACTTTACGTATATACTGGATATCACAAACCGGTTCCAAAGATGAACACTCGACCAATGTCCACATTGCGTGATGTTTACCAATAAAACCGCCTCGATAATCTTGCAGAGAAACAAAAACTTCGTGCAGGGCTTATTATGTTTTAAGTCGAAAGACCGGTATGGGAATAACCAGATCCATACGTGCGGAGACTTCGCAAATTGCAAAGCGTCTATAATCACGCTTAGGTCAATTCATTTTTAGAGCCTAACAAAAGACATGCTCGGCTATATCCGAAGTCTGTATATCTACGTTTTGTATGTTTGATAACGTCATCGTGGGAACTGAACGGCACGCCGTGCCGGGTCCTGCGGACTAGTTGGTCAGCAAGCGGTTCATGACGTCGAAACGTCTGCAGGAAAAACATCGTATAAATAGGCTGTCTTTGTGAGTCCTGAGGCAGTGATCACGATGGGACACGGTAGTGTGGTGGTTTGCGTGTTGGCCTTGGCCAGCATCGTTTTGGCGTCGATTGGTGATAATGCCCTTGACGGCGGTGAGCGGGTAGTGCTCGTGGCTCCAGTTCTCGCGCCCCCGAGAGACTCCAGAAAACACGTCACGGACAGAGCCCGCCAGTTCCCGATATTAGTGCTCCTTGCCCAACAAAATCCAGAGCCAAGCAGACCTGAGCCTAAATCACTAGAGCGAAATCCACAACCTATATACGTTCAGGTAAATTTTGTGAACTTTTATATAAACAATTCAATATCCAGTAATAATTTAATAAACAAGACAAGTAGGGTTAGGTACATAAAATTTTAATAGAAAAACCAAACAATTCTTAACTATATCTTATAACTATATAACTTAGTAAATTTTCAATATACTTTATTTCCAATTAATTTTATGTCTAGCAGTCAACGAATAGATGTGACCTGTCAACTGCTAAGGGTGGCTGACATCCATAACTCTTATTACAGTAAATAGAAAAATAATAAACTTCACATTATTTTAGTTTAATTTTCAATTTTTTAAATAATATTTTTAATAAAATATTAATTTAAATATTATCCTGCTGTGCTGTAATGAAGACAATTCCAACAAACAGATGATTATTCAAATTGTCTTGAAGTATGTTATAAGTAGGTATCTAAAACCATTTTGTTTGTATAACCACCTGTTTTATTTGTATAACATATGAATAAATAAATAAAGTAGATAAATTAATATTTTGTTACACTTACACCAATTAGCTTAGCCCAAACTAAGCTCTGTAACGCTTGTGTTATGGGATCTAGTTTTTCGTCATTGAAAGCGCGGGTTAATTAAATTGTCTCGATTGAAAAGTAACCATTTTCTGTTCACAAAGATCTCAATCTTTATTTTATGGAATTTATTAAATATTACGCTCTGTTTGAATTTATTTTATTGTAAAGATTTGCAAAAAGGACCGAAGAATTGTTCCATATTTTCAATTTCTTGAAAGTTTACAATTATTATAAAATCGTGTTTAATAGTTATTGTTCGAAATTAAGGACTTCAGGAAGCGACATCGAGTACACTCCAAACCCACTTCAAACACCCAAAAGTTGATATCATAATGTTTCATTTTTGCTTTTAGAAACTAGAAGATCAAGAAAGAACTCAATATGACAAAGTTTTGAACAGACAGAAGAGACATTTGTTAAAGAAGCATTTACTTGGTGGTCTGGGATTGGGTGGTGGTGGCATTAGTTTTGGAGGTGGCATCGGCTACGGGGGCGGTGGTGAATACTCAGGTGGCTACGGTCATGGTGGCCATGGCGGCTATGGAGATTACGGCGGAGGCTATGATGGACCATCCAAAACTATTATCGTCGTAAAAGAGAAAGGTATTTATTGATAACATTATAAAATATATTTCAAAAGGCAAGCTAAAAAAACTACGATAAAAACTATTTATCGCTATAAATACTTTAACACTAGTACTAACATTCTGGTTTTAACTGATTTTGGATCAATTTTATATGAAAACGAATTGATTCCTGCCTCTGATTTGAAAATTAACCACATTAAATATTGTTCAAATATTTTGTTCGGAAAACCCTGTGTCAACTGAGTTGAACGAGTTGAATTTAGATAATTGAATGGCTGATACTTATTGTTAGATTGAATATAAATCATATTTACTATAATATTGAAAAATTACCTACAAAAGTAGTAAAAAGCATGTCGCCTGACAGTAAATATTCACACTATGAATGTTTGTAAGATCTGTATTCAATATATTAATTCCTGTGGCGTTCGGTAAAATTACATATACTGCTATACATATATGTGTATGTATAATTTTATTATAATTTAACATCTTGTTTTCAGGACACCACGGTCATCATGGCTATCACGGTGGTGACTATGGTGGCGGTCATTATGGACATGAGGGAGGCTATGGGGGTGGCGGTGGCTACGGAGGAGGCGGAGGCTATGGTGGTGGCGGCGGATACGGTGGTGGAGGTGGCTATGGTGGCGGCGGCGGCTATGGTGGTGGCGGTGGCTATGGCGGTGGCTCTCCCGGCTACGGAGGTAGCTCACCCGGCTACGGAGGTGGCTCACCCGGCTACGGAGGTGGCTCACCCGGCTACGGAGGTGGCTCACCAGGCTATGGACACGGTGGATACCAGCCAGCAGGTTGCGCAGGTGGCTGTGGCGGCAATTACGGCAGCTCTGGAGCAACAGCCACAGCAACAGCCACCGCCACAGCACATGCTACATCGTATGGGTCAGTTCAACGCTATTTATTAAAAAGTGCGTTTGTCTAAAACAAAAAAATTACCGATTGGAATATCAACAATATTTATATTGCAAGTCAAAAAATATTGTCACTAAAAACAACCGTTCCCGTATGCAGTCCGCGCTCTTGAGGAGAGAGCGCAGGGGACATAGCGCGGACTCTATCACATGGATGATATCTCACACAAACCTTAGGAAAGGACCGTAAATTATAGACTCTTGATATAATCGTGAAGCGACACATTATAATAAAGTTTTATATATATATCCGTCGATTCCTATATATATATATATATATATATATAATATATATATATATATATATATATATATATATATATATATATATATATACATATATGTACTTCAGACTTTCCAGACTTCCTGAGAGTACAGGCGTTTTCTTACTAGGTTTACTTCATTATTGAATTCTTAAGTTAGCTACCACGGACTTACTTAAGTATATTGCTATAACAGATCACGTCGACCACCCATGCTCTTTGCATCTTTATTCCAAAGAACATTAAGGTTATTATACAATGGATATGCAAGGGTCCCAATTAAAACAGGATGGTGGAGCTCTTCCATATGTATGACAGAGCTCCACCATACCGTTATTGAAACAACATAGATTATGCTATTTATTGAGGAGTACACATTATATAGAGGTTCAAGGTTTAATAACCAAATAGGTCTAATTAGTATTAGGCTTAGAATAAAATCTACATAATTTCCTTTTTTAAGTCTTTTAACTTTTTTTAATTAATTAATTATTTTATTTAAATTAACGACGAACAAAATATTCCCTTGTTTCAGAAACGGCAAACGTTAAAAGGAGGTGAACGAACTGCCGATATATTGGGAAATTATAGTGATCTGTGATGATGGTGATTGGACGGTTTACGCAAAACACCAACAGTTTAATTTGTATATTGGACAATAAATTGGCCGGACTATTTGAAAGAAACTGCTTTTATATTGTTTAATTTAATCAAGCCAAAGTGTGTTTATGTTATTTCTATATTCTACAGTTGACAATACTTGTATATCCTTACTTAATAAGGAAAGATTTAACACATAGTTAACAAGTTAACTGATATACTCGTACATATAACGGCCAAAAGAATAATGTTATATCTCGTTATTTTTGTAAGTGATGATAAAAATAGACATAACAAACTCTTTTAATTCTTAATAACATTAATGTCTAGCACGTCACGGAAAATTAATCACCGTAGTGATAAATCCGGATATTGCACGTCAGTATTTTGCAATATGCGCATCTATAAAATGTTTATTGAACTTTGTCACAGTGTTTCATATGAAGCGTTGTGAAATGTTAAGCTTTAAGGTATTATTCTTTATTATTATTAAAAAATACATAACAAATTCGTTTTCTTTTTTTAACAACAACATTACTCGTCTTATGGTGCCTTATTGATACTTATGTACATAATCAAGTAGTAAACTTTTCAATCAAGTTGATGGTTACCAGAAGTTTTATGGTGAAATCGAACGAGTCACCAAACTTAATCAAATTAGATTAGTTTACTGGATAGGGGAATAATCACCTTCATCGACCTCATTATAATATTGATTGACTTATAAGAAATATGCTTTTTATATAGAAATATTGGTGCTTATTTGTAAATCTAATTACTTGGGTAATTAATACCATATTTTTTAAATAGTTAAGTTGGGGTGACACGGCAAATGTTCCGTTTTATCATCCTCTTTTATCTAAATTACATTGAAAACATGAATCTCTTCAATTCTACTGTTATTTGATTGATATGATATTTCTAATTATTGTGCTGCAATTACTGCCTGCGCTTTAGTGAATAAAACATTAAAGGACATTAGGCACATTAGACCCTAAAGTGAGTAAAAGTAATATTATTACCTAAAAATATTGATGTTAAAGGAATAATAAAACAGTAACGACCTCCGTAGTCGAGTGGATAGTACACCGGTATCAAGGTGCCGCCATCTCTGAGGTCCCGGGTTCGAATCCTAGTGGGGGCAGATGTTTGTGTGATGAATGCGATCATTTGTACCTCAGTCATGGTTGTTGATATATATATATATATATATTTCTATAAAAATATTTATATAAGTGTAATATATGTATGTCTATCCGTTACCCTAGATCCCATTGCACAAGTCTTACAGAGCTTAACCTTACAAATATTAAAAAAAAATATTAAGTATAATTATTATGAGTAGCTATTTTGCTTTATGACTCCTTTTATTAGTAGAAATATTAAAAAAATACATGACATTGATAGCCAATAAGTACTGTTTTTCAAATGCTAAACATACCATACTTAACGTATAAAACTGTGAATAAAACTCTTTCACGAGGTGAGTATTTGCTTACAAATAATAATTTGTCTTCTAATTATAATAAAACGAAATGTATCAAATTCATGCTCAATGTACGGGGCAGGTTGATACCCATTTAAATATAAATGGTGATGTCATTGAATAAGTAAGTAACACAGAATCCCTAGGCATTAAATTAGATTCACGTTATTCATGGTTACAATGGCACCAACATATTGAAACCATAGCAAAGAAACTTACTTCTGCAGTGTACGCAGTAAAAAAGATAAGGCTTTTGACTAATATTGAAACGGCATCCACTGTCACTGTCCCATAATTGTTGCTATAGCTATCACAACTAATATTGAGAGAATTTTTCTATTAAATAAAAGAGCAATCCGTGTTATCTAGTTGGTTTTTGTCGTTGTTTTTGGTTATGGGCTCGACTACCTCAGAGAATTAAAAAAAGACATTACTATTTTATGTTCAGCTAGTTAATATACTTATGTTGATTTGTATATAAAAACTACCACACATTCCCTTTAAAGAGTGATTTACATATTTGTATACAAGAAATTAAAATAAACCCCAATGCTCCAAAGTCCAGACTCCGTAAAACTTAAGTGCTCATTTTTTGGTTTTATATTCAATTTTAATAAGATTTTACGAAGGATCATTAAGTTACATGTTAGTAAGTGAGCTATTAACTGAATGATTATATAATATGTATTATATAATAAATATAATTTAATTTATTTATAATACTGTATTCCTTTTTCATATATAATGTGAGTATATGCACACATACAAGAATAATATACAATGTACGATTTTCTTAAATTATTTATTATCAATCATTGGCAATCAAAACTTTATTGAAAAAACAATGATTAAAATATATTATATATTGATAAACAACAGAATAGTTACACAAAGTAATACATTAAAAATGTGACTTCGAGGAACTCAAATGTACAGATCATATTTGGAGTTGTTCTGCCTCGCTACCATAGCAAATAGTCGTGCACGTACGTCATTTCCAAAAGTGAGTTTTGAATAACTGAGAGTCCGGGAGAAACATGTGGAGTGTTTTGTTACAAACAAAATATTGGCTATTTCGTTATTTATACATTTTAAATTGATTTTAGGCTTACTGATGGCCATACTGATAGCAACTAAAAGTCGTAAAATTTTATCTACAAATGCTATCGATACTTGTACCTCGAAATCATCAACGATTGGCTGTAAGAGGAGCACTAAACCGGCGATTACTATACTGACGTCGGCATTTTTGTAAATTTTGTTCCTAACAATTTGTTGGTATTCATTCATTGAGCTAACAGCTCTTTTGAAGATCAAGACTCTAACTACTGTAGGAATGTTACGAAAAAACAAGGTCAAAAAACGTAAGGATAGATCTATCCACTTTTGGGGTGTCCAAAAACATTATTGTCATAATAAGAAAGGATCCAAGACTGCTTACCTTCTGCCTTACTTGTGTCAAAAAACCTGTTATAGGGTATAAAATACCTGGGTATAAATACCTGATACTAGGTATAAAAATTCAAAATGTGCAATTTTTATATTGCGTCATTGTTAGTTTTATATCTTTTTTTATAATGTTATTTTGAACAAAATACTTTTATTATAGATTTATAAAAGAAGAAATTGTTATTTTTAAGTGCGACCTAGTCCTCAATTTTCAGAGAATGAAAATTTGAAGATAAAAGTAAACTCAAAATACCTGAATTCTTACTAAATTTTCTGACAAAATATTATTTATTATATAATAATCAATATATGTGTGATATCCCGAAATAATAAAAAATATAAATATACGCAGTTGCAGATGCAATGTTTTGTTTTACGTTCTTCGAGATATACAATTATGTGTCACTGCTACACTGAAAACACTGATTTAATAAACTGGTTGAGCTAAACGATATGTCATAATTTGAGCTATACTAGTTCAGAGATACCTGCTTTTGAATTTCTTAGTTATATTAAATAAATAAATATTTGTTACACTTAATAGCCTAGCCCAAACTAAGCTGTAAGGCTTGTGCTATATCTAGGGTAACGGATAGACATACATATATTATACATATTAATTTTTATTGTATATATCATCTAATGTATGCTGTTATACAAACACTGAGGATTATAGATGAATTGAAAGGTGTACTATCTACTATATCAAAACTGAAGGTACTAAAAATAAATCATTTTGTTAATATATTATCATTTGCCATTGTTTATAACACACTAAGGATTACAATAAGAAAAGGGATTCCTTCTTTCTTACTCAAGGAATATCATTGGCTTTTGCAGTATTTTTTTTAGACCTATTTGAGGTTTGCATAAAGATAGCGCAGTTGTTGCCATGTCCTTGAACCACTCACAGAAACAGTATTATATAGTTAACAAACAAAGTCCCATGTTTTATGTTTTGTAAAAATAATTTGGGTACTTATTCCTCCTTATTTTATGTGATATTTTGTTATCTTATAAATACCACGGTACTACTGTCGATTGAATCGCTGTCAAAAAGCGCTGAACTGTGTAGTAATAGTTAACAATTTTATTTGTTTTTTCAATTCATTTTTTAAGGACAATTTTGGTGGTCCTATAATTGTAGCACCAATATTTGGACCATCGCTTTTCCAGATTTGTATAAATTATCTTCCATACTTCACTCACGACTTGTATTATTTGAAGATAATAATAACTTTATTAATATTTTAAAATGATAGAGGAAGTAAAAATATTGATATTGCTAATACTACACTTTCCAACGTATCACACTGGTTCACGATTAATAAATTGTCACTTAATTTTAACAAAACTACATTTAAATGTCTATTGTGGATACAGTTGTATAAATAAAATAATGAAATTGTTGAATTTATTGTGAGTATGAATCTTGTAATGTAAAGTGATAATCTTGGGCACAACGCTAGATTGCCGATTGTAATGAGATCCTCATATTAATACTATAGCTCCTAGACTACATATATATATATATTATAAACAATACATTTGATAAAATATTTATAGTAAATTATTTTTACAACATACTATCCGATAACTCCTTTCTATAGATTTGGAAAACGTCTGCATGTTGGACAAAGATTGAAGGATAAATGTATAAAAAGAAGAGGACATGAAACATCTCCCTGGGTCAAGCCCTCAAATAAGATTGACCACGACACAAACTCATTATTAGTGTGTATTGATAACAAGATGAAGCTAGAATACATGGACTATGATGATCGATAAGAAATATTGAAGTACAACGCGGAAACAATACAAGTAGGTACTCACTGCGTATTCCACTGGTAGGTGAATATTTATTTTCATTAACACGGGACAGTCCCAATAACGACGACTATTGAATTTTTTACCGTGCTATAATTTGGAAACGTATTATTTTCTAATTTGACGTTAACATAATAATGACATGTTTTCATAACAATAGAACGTGTAATCAAAGCTCTTACGTAAGAATTTGCGACATTTATAGCGAATATACTAATGTCTAGTTAACCGTTTCCTAAAGCAGATCTCATTATTAAATAGACTTCGCATTTTTACTTATTTATGTATTAATAAAAAATATATTATCCAAAAATATTTATGACAAGATAAATTAATAAGCAATATGAAGAAAAAATACAGTATAAACACAATAACCACAATTGTTTATAACCCAATGCTCAGCGTTTATGATAAGACATATCAAAACAAGTCTAGAACAACAAACTATGGAATTCTATAAAAGAAATATTAAAAGTTTGGGTTATGACATGATGTTTTTGACTGCGCTATTAACATATTTCCTACAAGTGGACGTATAGATGTACTATCTCATCACCTGAAGTATTAAATATATCTATTTCGTGTAGTATACTGTACTTTTATATGTGATATGTGTAGTTAACGTATTTTTTATTGATTTATCTCTAATCCTTATCACATCTCGTTTTACTCAACTTTTCTTTGTTGCCTGACAAAAGATAGGTTAGGTTAGGTGTGACTTTTGTCATTTCTGTTAACGTTTGTTTTGAAGTAGTTATAAGGTAATTGTTTATTTTGTTACTTAATAAATAAATATTTAATAATAAATAAATCAACGTGAATTAACTCCCAAAATGAAGTCTGTTTAACTGGCATATATACTCATCACTAGTCATCACACATTAACAAAATATATAATAGTGCTGCGCAATATAACCTGGGAACTGAGATCATCACTAAGTATTGCAAGTCTACATTGTAGCATTGTATATGCCCAGTAAAACAGCAGAAATATAAATGATCATAAAAACTTCAACATCCGGAAAATGTATAATTACAGTGTGCTGGCATACATACACATGATCGTATTATTCAATTAATCATGATCTTACACTGTATTTATTATTGATTCTTTGTAATTAAATAGTATTTATATTTATATAATTAACAAAATTTGATCCAGCAGATATATGTAATAGGTATACATAGTTAATTTTTCTATAGGAATAATTTGAAATGTCCCAGGTACACTAATAGCAGAGGCAATATAGAACCGAGAACTGCCAAAAATTTTCTAAAATACGGATCCGAGAACTGTATACAAATATAATCAGAAATATGGTCAACTATTTTTAAATTGTAAGCATAACAACCTTGTTAAACCTTGTTAACTCCTAAAATAAACGTATTCATACTTTTTATTTAGAATATATTGCTAGTTATGTTCCATCACGTGATCACAGTATATTGATAACATATAATAACACGCGATTGCTTCTTAGTGATTTGTCACTAAGAAGCAATATTTCTTCTTATTTTAGGAACATAGATTTTATGTTCCTCTTAATTTTAGCGCTTATTTATTATTTATTGTCGATGTTGAATGCAAATTATTGTTAGTACAATATTAAAGCTTTTTATTTAAGATTGTTTTATTTTATTTTTGCCTTTTTATTTTATTATACATGTACCATAATTTAAATTTGGAAAAATACAAATGTTATTGATTCTACCAATCGAGCAATGTTGCTAAGCTACTAACAGAGAGCAGTTTGCCGAGTTTGTAATTGCTGAAATAAGAAATTCGATAACGTTTAAAATATTTAAGGTAATTCACTCATTATTTAGTACCTACATAGAAGTCAATTATTTACATAAGTTCAGTGCAGAATATACAGGAAAGAAACCGGTTTTTGTACGTTTTAAAGATTTTTGTACTTACCTACTTAAAAATGTCAAAACATTTTGTTCGTTTTATTTCTAAATAAGTCAATCAAGCGTTAAGTTTATTGCTACTCATAATATCGCTTCTTCTCTCCAAAGTAGTAAGGTCAAAGTGTAATTACAACACCTACAGCTTGAAAGGATTGAATTTAGTGACAATATAACGGGGAGTGAGCCTTTTCCAAAATGTTTGCATGTCCTACATATCTACTGGTTTGCCTACGACAGTTGGATGTTATATAGTATAGAAGAAATACTAAAAGAATAAATATCTCTATCTCTTATGAAATCTGTTCCACGCAAACAGAGCTCACAGTGTTTTAGTTTTGACAGTTTGAGGAGGTGGTTTCTTCCAACCATTATGTTAATTGCAATTAGAATATTTCTGTTTTTCAATAGTCTCACGTAGCAATAAAGAAATGAAGTGGTGTTCTATCCTGAGTATTTGTTAACCATAACTAGCTGGTCTGTCAAGAGCTTCTTCACAAACTGCACATTTTCGATCAGTATTAACAACCTCTGACAGCACATCTCTCTTACGGCACTCAGTGTACTCGATTATTGTAATACCATGGTAGTTTGTTTGTTCTTAGCACATTTTTTATGCAGTAGTTCTGTTAGTTATAATTGGATCCCTCATGCGCTCTGCAACAAAGTTTTATTTATGATGGATAACTGACTTGAAAGGTGGTAAGAATCACTATTGAGATACCTTAATTTTTTTTCGAGAAGTAATGCGCACCGTACCGTACCGTATCGTATCGTACTCGACTGTTGTAGAATGCACATTGCGATAACAGTACTCACGCGTCCAGGCTTGCTCAACCAGTTCGAGCCTAGCCAGGTCGAGCCTAGGGAAGATTGTTCGTGTGCACACGTCAGCAAACACCAGATGGAGAAGCTTTACGGCGGCGTGCACGGATCAAGCCATGCACAATGTTCGACTCGGAGGTACCTATAAGCACTGGTACTTACAGTCTGAATTTCTGATGACCAACACATTTAAGAAAGCTTGTTTATTACAGGACTCTATCCCTATAGTTAATGAAATTTTTTGCGATTAACTAAGATTAATGCGAGCTGAAATGATTTAGAATCTAAACTCTAGACTCTTTATTTCAGAGCCTTTTCCTTGAAGTCCTCCTTTAACATATATATTATATTTCTACTATATGAAATATTATTTAAAAAGTAGACGCATTTTAAAACTATACATAAATATGTTAAATTTCTTAACAGGCCATCATAAATGAAAATTATGCAAAGTATATAAATATATTTTATACAGTTTATGCCGTAATATTTCTGTGTATCCAATCATTGGCCATAACTTTCCTGCCAATATATAAATATCCTGAAGATTTGAGTATTATTTGAGGAGTGAATAATCAATACTGTAAACAAAAAGAATGCGCAGTAAACTTTATGCTAAGAAGTAATTGTTATCGAAATATTTCTAGGAAAGCTGCGCACTGCTGCCCGACTGATAGCAAACAGAATTATGGGTTACCGACTTATCTTTATTTATAAGTTGGCAATTAGTTTATGCAGTCCAACGGCCAAGTAAGAGATTGGTACGTAAATCAACTCCACAATTAATACAATGGGTAGCACATAAGTATGATAATACTGCTACTGCTGCAGTCTATTTTTGTGACAAAGCAGTAGTCTTTGCCTTTCCGTGGCGATGAGATAAATGAGAGAAAAGAAGAAAGATAGAAATATCTCTACCCATTAGTGACCGTAGCGATTTACCATGCAAACGTCTTACTTATTTGTCAATATATTAAAAAAAAAACATTTTACTTATTACCAATAGTCATAAAAATGAGGTTTTAGATGTAGTACTTTTATTCATATCGTTCTTGGTTTTGCGATAGGTTTTATATTATAGTGAGTAGTCATAATAAGAAAATTATATGGTGTGCTTGGAAATTAAGTGATATGTTAAAGAAAAGAACAGAAACCATCATGTCTAAAAAACAGACACAAGTTCTCTTTTTAATGATACGATTCATTCAATAGAAGCTCTGATTACCATTAACTGCCATTAAATATATTCCACTGCCTACATTTAAACTATGTAGGGCTCTAGCAAAAATATATGCGAAAGCATGATGTAAATATCATTGCAGTCACCTAAACATTAGCAGAAGCATGCATATGTGTCAGACATCATTAAAGGTCATGTAATTCAATATTGTAATTTATAAAGGCTATTGGATGTATGCACCTATGTTCGATCGCTGTGTGTGTATAGGCACATGCAGCCTTGACTTTCTCAATCAAAGAATGCTAAGTAAAACTAATTGAAATTGTTAAATATCATCAGACATTTGTGTGAAGGAACTAAGAATCAAATAATTAAAATATGTAAGCAGCAAAGAATATGTAAGGAGATAGAATTAACAAAACCTCTGGCTTCCTAAAGTATGTTAATTTTTACAATGTTCAATGTACAAGTCAGTGTTTTTGTTTTGTATATATCCCCTTGACATATTATAATTACTATAGTACAATATTATGTTTTTATTAATAGAGTGCTAACAATATACATCAAGTACGTATGATGAACCTAATTGAACTGACCGTAAATTACCGTAAACCGTAAATTTGTTCATACTAAGAAATCACCGGATATCTTGGATCAGTACATCAGATCAGTAGGGGTTTAAGTATCACTACATAGTATAAAACATAGTCGCCGTCTGTCTGTTCCTATGTATGCTTAGATCTTTAAAACTACGCAACGGATTTTGATGTGGTTTTTTAATAGAGTGATTCTTAAGGTAGGTTTATATGTATAATACATGCATAATATAGTAGAGAAACACTGATAAATTTAGAGGTTTCTAATGTGATGTCGTAATTACGTGAGCACGTTTTTTTGCGTTTATATTGCAAAAACGCTGGCTAAACCCTACAAGATCCACCTTAAAAAGTTCAACAAAAAAGTCCGCGATGGTATATGTCTATCTATTATCCCACAATATTTTTTTGTCATTTTCTTTTTACGACAAATATTTACTTATTTTCGAAGCGATTTTCACCAATACAGCATTAATTCTTATCCAAATAAATACCTTAAATAATTTGTTGTTTAATATGGATCTATCTATATAGCAGTTTTTCTGTAGTTTATTTAGAGTATCAGCATTGCACCCGTGCGAAGCGGGGGCGGGTCGCTAGTTTACAAGTAAATCATTTTCTTTTTTCATAATACAAATTTGCTTATTTGTTAATACAAAACATAAGTTTTTGTCGTTTCTTTATAAAATGACTAATAATCGTCATAGTACCTGATTACGAAGGAGTTTTTAATATCGATGCCGCACAATTACCTTTTAATTGGCGATCGTGCGTTTGTATCACATGAACCAGAGTTACGTCGTAATATTTTAGTATATGCGTCAATCATACATGTCAGTAGTACGACGCAGACGTTTAAGCGTGTATTGCGTGTATCCTCAAAGAATACGTGTTAAATCCAACAAATACTTTGATTAAACAAACCAACTAATAGGCAATAGATATATAGTTGGTTTGTTCGCGGCGGGGTATGCGCGAAACTACCTAAATCCCTCCTACACATTATTAAAATACCTCGGTTTACCAAGCGTTTCCGTAAACTCTGTACTCGAACGCGTAACAAAAGGCAGCTATCGCGGAATTATATCGAATTTGGTTAGATAGAGAGAGGAGCCAGGGTAGTCATGGTGAGCGCTGGTGCATTGTAAGTGTATGATTATCAGGTGATAAACGTACCATCACAATATCGCTGGCACAAGCTACTGCTTCTAGTTCTCCTCTCTGCAACTTTATGGTCTGGTACCCGCACTGTGACTCCATGGCATGTTAAAAGTTTTTGTCTTATTACAACACATTCTGAAACAAATTAAATTTATTTGCCAAAAGCATTACCTTAGTTGTAAAAGTGATTCTCACACTAGACATAAATTCAGCATCGTTAGATAACGAGAATTAGATGAATTGATTCAAGTTAAAGTAATTAGAAGATATATTTTTATCGGATCGTGCTTACAATTCTTAAATAGAAATAAACCTTTACGCTATACACATAAACGTACAGTAAAAATTTACATATATGGATGAGTATGTGTATACATACATCCAAACAATTTTATATATAAATCACATGCAAATACATAATAAAGCAAAAAATATATATTTAGCATAAAATGCCTGAATCAAATGTAAGAAATTTCAATATAGACAAGTTTATGATCGGAAACGGTTAGCAAAGTTACTATATAGATACTACAGTCTTCGTGGATAAGTTCATTTGGTAATTAGCAGATTAGTACTTCAACTATTGAAGGAAATATGATTCATTTTTAATTGCATTATTAAATTATGATTTATTATTTATTTGTGTGTGCACTTTTTAAATTATCAACTTATGTATGTTAATAACAAAAGAGGTCGTAAAGTGAGTATTCAGTAATACGGTATTTCAATCTGCGGATGGCCTAACAACTAGTCTAGACAACTCGATAATCTCCACTTAGTTGCAGGCGACCGTCATATAAAATTTCCCCACTCATAATTGTGGAGACAGATACAGAAACATGTGGACTAGACATAACGAAGTACATTTTTCAATAGTATTGTTACAAATCAAAGTGTTAATTACCAATAGTAATAAGAATTTATTTGATGATTTATTACTCAGAAATGTGAAACTGCTGTTAATTCTTAATACAAGTTGAATAACCACAATATTATTGTTAGAGTCACAGTAAA
The DNA here is from genome assembly GCA_036419045.1 of Scirpophaga incertulas. Lineage (NCBI taxonomy): Eukaryota > Metazoa > Arthropoda > Insecta > Lepidoptera > Crambidae > Scirpophaga > Scirpophaga incertulas. Next base: position 22,095,105 of record CM071629.1, on the reverse strand, counting down.
AAACCGATTAAGAGTTGTTAATTCGATAATTTAAAGATTATGGATTTGTGTTACACCGTATAACAAGAATCGATATTTGTTAAGAACACAAATTAGAGAGAAAAGTCTTCAAATAAAAACTAAAGAAAAACTTATCATTGTATTTTACAAGTAAATGGTTATTACAACTTTGTTAAATTAAATTACTTCCAAACACATTAATAAATATACTGTCTTTTTATATATATATATGTGTGTGTGTGTGTGTGTGTCAATACATGAACAAGTAATATTACATACAGACATGTTATTATTCCCGGCAAATGAAATAGACAAGTATTATTGGCCAGCCAGGAATAGATACAACAGCAGTTCATTGCCCCGGAGGATCCCGAGGTACAGAAGTATGTGCCGTAGGTACTCGTACCCTTGTGAAGCCTTTACATACCAGATCTCAGCCATTTTCACCCCAGGCGCATACTACATATATTGCAGGAATTTTCTGGATTTTATTTCTATGATTAATTATTCACTAAATACCGTAATTATTAACAAGCACAACTAAAAACCTCCAGTTATAATAATAATAATAAATTCTATAATAAATTCTTAGAAAATTGTGATTAAGTTTTATAATACCAACACGAAGTCTAGAATTTGAAATCGTTTCTGGTCGATAATAATCTAATAAACCAATGTTGTCTTCTTATAATTAAAACGCTCTGGCATTCACTTAACTAAAACGTAACTTCACTTTATTGTAAACGCTTCTCATTTAGTTAAAAAATGTATCACAAGAATAATAATACGATGCTTCATTTTAAAAAGGCACCTTAGTAATGTACAGAATGATTACTAACAAGAAATATATAACACGTAAGTGGCCTTAAAAATTTATTTCGACAATATTTTTCTTAGTATCGGTAATCAGTTAGAAATTTGCTATCAATAAAGTAAATAAAGTTTGAAAGTTATTACTTAAATCGATTCTATCTCTAAAGGATAGTAAACAAATATTATTTAAAATATATGTACTTACGCTTATTAAAAACTTCTCGATATTCTCACACAAAATTTAAAGTGAGAAACATTCTCATAACTTTCAATGAAACCATAATACTTAGCTATATTAAATGTCACAATACTAGTGCATCCATTTGAATATATGGCCATAGGCCAATATATCAGGAAAGCAATATTTTACAGGGGAAAAGCAGAAAGCTGCGCCATTCATGGCTAGACTTTCACGAGCTTGCTTGGAGCTCTTTAATATTAATGAAATCTATAAAGTTAACATTGAGCTTTTACTTCACGTAATTTATTAGAGTCTTAAACTTTTATGTTGCTATATACATTTTGAAAAAGAAGCAAACTGTCTATCTGGTGGTAAGTAGTTATAATCGCTTATAGTACATGCGGTGATTGAGTCTCACACTAAATCTATAACCTTCACAAGAACCACAGTTCAGGTCAGATGTAAAGTCACGGTACTCAGTAATTTAACCGCTTTTCTTACCCCTCAAATCTGAACTCAGCAATGCAAGACTAAGATGGACGCCAAAACACAATATGACAATCTAGTTATAATCACTGACCAGTTCAACAGAGATTTAACATATTTTTAATGTTTGACAGTTCAGTGCGATATGCAGCTTTGTCATGTGGTTTTAATGATAGCGTTGGTTTGATTCATAAATTTGAATAATTCTATATAGAAACATTTTAAAAGATCTTTCGTTGAGTTATGTTGAATTATCAGAAATCTTCATAAAGCGCAATTTTTTAAATATTATCATAATAACACTCAAATTTTCATTACGCACAAGATGATATTACTTGAATAGTAAAACTGAAAGCACATAATAATGTGGGATGAGCAATTGGAAAATATACAAAAATATTTGCGACGAGATTACAACTTTCCAAGAATAATTAATATCAATTCAAGAAGATACAACAACAAACCATAATTCATACTAAAAAGAGGTGATGGCAATTGCCGTGTCCGACATTGTTCAGACTTAAGTAATGAAATATATTAAATTATATCATTTCATATTTAAAATATGGATATTTTGAGATAGTCTTTATTCTGTATATAAATATGAAGAGAGTTCTCTGTTCCATGGTTTCCATCTAATTAATATTTTAACCGTGATTATAATTAAGACAAATATGGAAAGTTTAAATAAAATTTTATACAAATCTTCAATTTCAGAAAATACACAGCAGCACTGGCACATGTACAGATAGAAGTGGTACTCAGTCGAATCGTGGAAGTACGATTAATAATATAAATTAAGATTAGATTCAGATTTGATGTGCCATTCTGCCTTAGATTTATAATAGTAGTAATCAGGTATATAACAATAGAGTCGTCGCAATTCGGGGAAAGAAATAAGTAGCTATGGATGTGGCTCTACCGATGTGACCCACCAACCAAACTCAGCCGAAGCCTTGGTCTTAATGACACTAGGGCTTGTGAGAGCAACTGCTCCTCAAAAGAGGGCGCGATGCGATCGCCTCTCTGCCAAAGTTTTCCCGAAAAGTACAGTTTGATATTTTTCAAGGGAGTAAATAGGTTTAAAAAGGTCGGTCGTTTGTGATGCTCGTGGTATTACTGGCATCCATAGGCTGTGGTGAATCATCGTAATATAAAAAAAATCTATATTCTCATTTCTCTAAAGTATAACGAAAACTTAAAAATCATGCTTAAAGTAATTTACTTAGGTACCGACTCTTATCAAACGTTTTAATCATACAAAACATCACTGACTTGGTCAGTTTTATCAATTGAATGCTAATTGAGAGAACTGAAGCGAATGAGAACATGAGATATCACGCTAGGACTAGAATAGCCATATTAAGAACTAATTAAAAAGTAATAACCTAATAGACATTAAAATGTCTATTAGGTTATTACTTATCTCCTATTAAGTCTTTGGATAATTCTCTACTATTAAGTGTTTGGATAATATAGTGGGTTAATTAAAAATAACCCACTATATTATCCAAATTTTATGGAATTAAGTATCGATAATAGTCTATGTTCAACAAATTTTTACAAACACTAACTGATTGTGCGACAGTCCTGGTTTCAAAAGAAAATCTCAATGTGTCCAGTTGGTCAAGTAACGCCAATATACCAACGAGCGCGGATCCTAACATTTTTATTCCGGTTCTGTGCGCCCGCGCATCACTCGTCAGCTCGCATCCAACGCCCGCGCAAGTGCCCGTTATTTCAAATTACGATTACATTTATTGCATTTATTTTTTCTCAATAAATAATCATGTATAAGTCGATTGTTCTGTTGTGTGTATTTTACTGTGTAATTATCGGTGAGTGTTTTAATTATTAATTTAAAAATAATTAAATCAAATTAAATATAACAATAATTCTCATTACAACTTACATTTTAATTGTTATATTGATCAATATAGAAATTATTTATTAATAGCTTTAATTGAAAATAGTCGTAATTATGCAAATAATATCAACCGAATAATTATTTTGTAAATAGAACATAATTTTATCAATGACTTAAACTGCTTAAATAGTGATGATCATAAGCAAAACAAAAAATTCCCACAAATATATAAACTCATTCGATATTTAGTATCACAATCAATCATGCAAAAAAAGGATTTTTTTTCATCTGAAATCGTGACCATAAGCGCCATTAATCTGCTCGAGTAATGTATCATCACTTCCTTAAAACAAAAAGCTCCAATTAAAAGCTTGAGTGGAACAAGTGAAACCCGTCGGCATGCTAATTATTACTTAGCATACACATTAGTATTGTTTATTAGCTCAGTAAGTCACGGCTGAATAATCTAAGACGTACTTTCCGGGGTCGTGGCTTTATACAAAATCTCAACTGATGCTGCAAAATACTATAGAAGAAAAATATAATTAAATGTTATGTTTAATTGTAGGAAAAAACGATTTTTTTATGAATAGAAAATCTACATATTTAGTTATCGACATATCTAGATAACAGATAGTTGAGAATATTTGTATATTGTTTATTGGTTCCAGACTCCAAGGCACAAAAAAAATGTAGATAGTTTCTTCGTGACACGTTGCATGTAGCTTACGATAAAGAAAATCAAGATTGAGTCAAGGTGAAATAGAAATATGTATTAAATTTAAATATTTTGCAAACAAAACAAGATAAAAGTTCTTTTTTTGTTTAAGTTCGTTGTACTTAAGCTATTAATATCGTCATTAGAGCTATACGAATATATTACCTACCTGCCCACTAATATGGATATCATTATAGAACTGCGTTGTATTTAATTTGAAGTTTCTTTGTGAGTTATTATCATATATAACATTGGCGTGAAAACTATTAGCAGAGGTCATTTACACCGATTAGACGCGATAACACAGTTCCACAAAACCTTGATTAATTTAAAAATTTTAAAAATGATTGTACATCTACTGTCGGTGGACCGAAAATGTAATTTCATATTTATTGTGCACCATAAGACAAAGAGATGTTACTATCTTATCCTTTAAAAAATCCTTAGAAAACTAAAAATTATAGTGCGACTATTGTCAAACAGAGTCAGAATTAATATAAAGAAATAAATAAAGAAAGAAACATCATATGATAACACGAAAGGACTTATGTGTTGAACATCATTTAAACGAATTTCAACAAAACAGGAGGTTTTATCATTCATATAGCTATATTTCTTTTTATGTTTCGCAAAACATTTAACAACATTTTAAGTATTCAAATTTAATTATTCTTGTATTGATTCGTTAAGTCGTATTACAGTGGTAGTCATTAAGTTATAATCAGGGTAAGAGAATCGAGAGTAAAATGTAGGAAATACACAAATTTAATAAACGCGCAGCTTGTTTTTTCAAACTATTTAAAAATCTATACGAGGGTGATGTATACATTTTATGTTGCTAAGTTCATAGTGGAATGGAGGTATACAGTGATGATCTGAGAATGCAATGTTTTTACACATGAATTCACCGAAAAATAATTTACGAATACTTAGACAAAATGGACTTCAATAACTAAAACCTTAAAAAATTATATCAAAAATAGATATCAAATGTTATATTGACGGAGGTAGCCTATCTGAAATAAATTGCACAAAACCGAAAGCACTGACTACTACGTATTTTTTTTGTGACATATTTCAAAATGTCATTCACTTATTTTCGTATGCACAGCATGCAATATTAGCTCGAAGATAGCAATAATCACTCGAAGGCCTAACTTATTAGCCGACGATAACCTAACTACATGTAGGTTATCGGTACACCTATCCACGGTCCATTATTTGGTTTATTTAGACGAGAAATGCTTGATGATCTTAATTAGCTTGAAGTTAATCGAAGATATAAGTCTACAAGTTACTAATGAATACACTGTTAGTGTAAACATTATGATAAGAATACACAATGTAGTATTAACCTTATTATTTTGCAATGCGTTTTTTTTGGCTTCAAAAAATTTTGTTTACAAAAAAATACGAGTATGTACTTATTGCAGCATAGATTTCATTCACAAATGATTTATGAAGCTCGGAATCCCACTAAAAATATTTTCATGGAAAATCATGTCACGAGGAGAGCATTTAATTCTTACTGTTAAAAATAACTTATCATATCTCATGTAGAGCCAAACTCTACAAATCCTAACTCTACATGGCCCAGCTTCACAAAATCCACACATTCAATAAAATATGTGGCTTGACCATTTCGTTATAGTTACATAGACCTAAGGTGAAAAATTTTATATTCAGTTCATTATTTTCTGTCATATAATGAAGAGTCATATAAGTCATAGAAGTCACATGTCATGTTCTGTAGTAACGAAATGACCAAACCATATATTGTGCTTCACTAGGTTTTCAGTTATTATTATTTTCATCACCACAACTTTTTTTATTAAGATTTATATTGACACCATAGCAAGAAGCTCCGGTATAGCATAAATAAGTAGAGATGATTAGGTCTCAGTCATCCACACTGACCTAGTGCGTATTGCTAAACTATAACTAACTATACATGAACCTTTTGACTTTCTTCGCAGATGTATGCCGTAAAAAGTTATAGTGACACATTTACAGTGAAGGAAAATAGTTGCATACACTTGCTATGACATTAGTTATATGTATAAATATACATACACCAATCCGCCGTGCGCTAGCGTGACTGACAATGGCCTAATCACCCTAACATAAGCTCGTGCCCCTCCGTACGGATTTGACCTATGATGATGTATTGCACTCTAAATACAAAAAAGAATATATTGTTGTCATTTTCGCAGCATGTGCTACATATACTTAAATGCACAGATAAATATTTCCCCCGCGAAGGAGAACAGAGAATCAAACAAGTTATATCGAATTCTTACCGACTAAATGCATATATGCTAAATGCATATACACTGCTACCACAGGATCGGAAACGAGGCAGCTCGGATAAAGAAACGTGTAAATAGGAAAATAAAAAATAAATACTTTGATACACAACAGTTTCGTACCCAAGACCTCCTGATTAGAAGGCTAATCCAGAAGCCATAGTACCATCGATGCTTCAAGTTTTTCAAATTCATTGATAAATTATATTTCGAACTGATATTCAGAATTACTTTAAAGTTACTTTTAATTAGCAACAACATAGGACTAGGATTTAAGGATATAAAGTAACTTGTGAGTTCAGAGGTGCTTTAACTTTATTACATTATCAACTATCTGTCAAGCAGTATCAGTCAACTACTTAAACTAATTTAGCAATACAATTATGCATTTATATAAAATTAAATAAAGGTTCATAATAAAAAAATAGTAGTCTACTTCATTAATAAATAATCCTTGCTTGTATAATTACAATCTGGAACAAACAACAGCCTAGAGTAGTCACCTATAAGGTATATATATAATATATACACAATGACTACACGATCTTGTTTTTACAACAGATCGAGAATTAAAGTTTCTATAGCTATAATTGAAATTAAAAGAATCGATGATATCATCCTCGTAATTCCGAGAAAGGTAGGAAGGATCTCACAAAATTAATCAGATAACGTGTCCGACATAGACGTACAAAAACATAATAGGACTTACCACCAAACAGGTTGATAATGGAGGATTCATTCATACCATTGCCATTGCGTGTAGAGTAGGTGGAAAGACTCAGAAAGACGATACTAAACTTACAATATACTGAATCCAATGCCAACCTTTACTTAGTTGTACCCCTACCTAACTACATGATAATGGAATTTTATAATAATGCAAAAACAAACACGATCTACCCGTTCTCGCTCGAGTTAGGTTATACACCACTGGACACAACAGGACATTGACATTTCGACGTCCCTCTTTTTATTGAATTGAAAGAAAGAGAAGAGTATATTTATACGAGTAACTACGTTTACCTAAAACCAGTCACTTTGAAAGGGAAAATTGCTGTAGGTTGGATTATTCGCAGAATGTTTTGTTGTTCAGTAATTCAGTTTAAAAAGCATAAGCACCCAGTAGTTCTGGTACATAAATTGACTACATTACTATCTCGAATCTCGCTGTCTGACTAGATATCTAGAATATTATGAACAACGTGTATTGCATTAATGAAAAATATAATTAGACTATTTGACATAACATTTTGCTTGTCGGTCACAGTAATATGTATAGAATCGATAATGATTATTAAGGCCTATTATTATGTAGTAGTGATATAATTATTTTTCAAATAGGCCGGAAACACACATGTGATCTCATTATGAACCTTTTAAGGATGCACATTATGATTAACCTACTAACCTACCTAAAGCTAATTGTTTAACCCAATGTTTCGAACGCCTCATGATATCACAGGATCACTATATTATAACAAAACTCGCAAGATCTATGTAACCTAATAATCACTTGTTTTTTTTAAATAATTACTCTACCTTTACACTGAAGATTTCAATAAAAGCTAAGTTGAAGCAAACAACAAGTACTTATAGCTGCAGCAACTAATAAAAACTAGCCATCGATGACGCATCTCCTTGAAAAATATCACTGGAAATAGCTAGCAGAACCCGTACTTAAGTACATCAGAACTAACAAATAGCACATATTTTTTACTTTAAAAAATGCGTTTTATACAGCATACTGATATTTCAATGTAAATACTCAATTATAATTAGAATTGAATATCTACTCCACAACTGCATCAGACGTTATCAATAAAAGAATAATGCGAAGATTCATTGACTCATTTTCTTTTGATGACAAAAATTACAAAGAATAAATAATTTAAAACCAGCTTTTTCCTTTAATTAAACTGTTCTCGTGATAAATAATGGTAATCATTATGCCTTACGCCATACACGCCTAGGTTAAGAAGATCAAGAGTCGATTGAAACTGCGTATGCGCTATTTTTAGACAATTCACAAACATTACACTGATAACTTAACCAACTCATTATTGGGGAGTGAAATGTATGTTTTGTATTTTAACACAAGTGCCTATCATAAGAGCATATTAAACGTAATATTCATTGCATTCATTATCAACAATTTTAAAAATAATGTTTAAGTTACAATGGAATTTTGAAACTGTGCCCATCAATTTCGTTTCACATTTGAAAGATTTGACACTATCACACATTCTCAGTTAACAGACTTATTAGTAGCTATTTTCGAAGAGTGTGTATCGATTAGCTCACTATTGGTACCAAATTGCTACTTATTTAAAAATTAAAAATCGAAGACGTCCACTTGGGTGACTTTAAGTCTCCTCATATGGTTTATTATGAGTAGCCAGGTATCGGTTCTATACGCCATCACTGGCAACATGCATAAATCAAAGACAAGTCTTGAGGCACTGCAGTATAAATGGCAGAATATGCCGTGTAATTTGTGGAATGCAACCTAGCCAAGTTGGATCTGTCGATTGAACGCTTTCTGGCAATTAGGCCTACCTAGTCGGACTATTTGTCCTAGATAAGCATACTCGTCAACAACTTCCAGTATTAACTTGATGCGAGACTTTACTGAAGACTTCAAATATTTTTTATAGTATACTTTCATGTAGTTCACAAATGCCAAGTGTAGCGACAGGTTAATATTTATATATTGAGCTAAATTTGAAACTACAGTTTGTACAATAAATTTCTAACGCAAAAAAAAAAAATATTCTCAAGCACAAAATCAATTCGTTTCATTTAATATTCAATTTAAATAAATAAAACAAACGAGAAAACTATTTTATTTTCCGCCTTCGAATATGCAACGAAGATTTGAATTTGATCTAATGATTTTTTGTTGATGGCATCATAAGCACAGAAATAGTTACTATCTTTTGCGTTTGCGAACTTACGTACTATTTTATAATACATATTACATATATGCAAAATAATAAATGAATCACACTTCAACTGAATAAACTTGCATTATAAATGTTAAAAACTTGCATTATAAACATAATAGAAAAAAAAGTATTAAATTCCTTAATAAATTGTTCAAAATGAATCCTGTACTTAACACTAAAAAATACATTGGTTTACTGCCTTGTTTCACATTACTTACCTTGTACAAAAATAATAGCAGCAGTAATACATATACCATCAATGAAAATAATAAAACGAGTTTCTCTGATATTTGACCATCAATCTAGGCCGACCTGTTAAATGGCCACATGACCTCAGGAATTTCAAACTTATTTCAATTGAGTAAAGGTTCCAGTTGCAAAGCAATTATTTGCAGATTGCAGAGCTCCGAGTTGATGTTCTGGGTACAGTTAGCGTTTTGACAAGCAAAAACTTAGTCGAGATGGTAGGCACCGTTAGGCGAAAGCATGCGTTTACACATCTCAGAAATAATCACGTATAATAGACCTACAATCAATTTCTAATAGCATGTTTCAGTACAACCTTAAATTTTAGATGTGATTTACTAGGAAGGAGACCACATTCATGTTAGAGTTATTAGTTATGAATAATAAAATAATAATAGAATGATAGACAAGACATTAATACCATTTTTGATATTATTAAAGCATACGACTTATTTGTATAGCGTCGAAATACACAATTATTTTTATAATACAGATTAAACATGTAAAACTAAATACAAAATATATACACATATATATATATATATATATATATATATAATATATATATATATATACTTGTGCGAAAAGAAATATTCGGTAACATAGTGCTAACCACTCTTTTCAGTGCCGTTTTACCCAGAAACGGTACTCTTGGGCCCGTATTACAGAATGAGACTCGGTCTTAAATATGTAATACTAGCCTAGGAAAAGTGTTTTAAATCAAGTTTTAAACCTAACTGACATTTTACGTTCAATATACGTTCTACAATTGGTCATTGTAGAACGTATAGAGATCGAATGTTTTTATGGATAGCTTTATGTGATGTCGCTACAACAATGCGACGGGTAATCCAGTACATAAAGAATCATTGCATTTGTTGTTGTGGACTACGAAAAAGCCTTCGATACAGTAGACCTAGACAATGTTGCGGTCGCTCCAGAAATGCCATATGAACTATCGTTAAATCCAAGTGTTGCAGTCACTATACGTAAACGCCACTACGAGTATTTCTGTACGTCTTTAGGGCCATAACTCAAGACCGATAAGGCTCGGTTAGAAAGATAGTGACGTATTTCCGAACCTGCATAATTGGTGAGGACTGGACATTAAATATCAACATCACATTTTTTGCCTTGTGGAAGTCATGACTGAGACCATGGAAGACTGGATCACAGTGCTTGCAGATCTAAGTAATGTTTCTACCAAGTATGTCTTAAAATAAACATAACAAGATAAATATAATGTCTTATTCTCATATAGCGCCATTTCTATTAAACTATTTGTATATAAATCAGTAATAAAGTAGAATTTATATTAGATTTTATGGATCTTACATAATATAATAATATATACAAAATGGAATGTAATGGAATGGAAATAATTTTGATTGAAATATATATCAACAACCATGACTAAGGTACAAATGCTCGCATTCATCACACAAACATCTGCTCCCACCGGGATTCGAACCCGGGACCTCAGAGATGGCGACACCTTGAAACCGGTGTACTATATAAAAATGAATATGTTATATTTATTTTTTTTAATACAAAAATTATATTGTAGAAAGTATATACCAAAAAAACAGCTATTTAAAAATTATTTTTGACTCGCAAAATTATTGTAAACACAAACGTTGCAATGATTCTTTTACATCATGTCACACTATCGACAGCAAAAATCAACACACATTTCTTAGTTTATAATTTGAATCAACAGAAAAATATAATAAAACTGTAGACAGTATAACATTAACCAACCAGGCTTTGTCATCACTAGATTAATTTAGGTATTCGTTCCAGGACGTGCGACTAAGTCGACCCCAATAAGTTAACGACCCAACAAGGAAAACGATTTACAACCGGGCTTATTCATTATCTAGGCATTAGCGAATATACGATGCACGTACCTACATGCAGTATGAGCATCGAATAGCCATAAAACCCTGGTTATAAAAGACTTACTTGACCTTAAAACACTCGATATAACAGCTAGAATCGAATAACAACTTGTAACATGCGAATATCGGAAATGGTCAACATTCGCTTAGGACAACAATAAGACACCCAGCACACCAAGTTATGTACACATGTGGGTAATGAATTAAAAAGTTATTTGAAATTATATACATGTACATTCCATTTTGTATATATTATTATATTATGAAGATCCATAAAATCTAATATAAATTCTACTTTATTACTGATTTATATACAAATAGTTTAATAGAAATGGCGCTATATGAGAATAAGACATTATATTTATCTTGTTATGTTTATTTTAAGACATACTTGGTAGAAACATTACTTAGATCTGCAAGCACTGTGATCCAGTCTTCCATGGTCTCAGTCATGACTTCCACAAGGCAAAAAATGTGATGTTGATATTTAATGTCCAGTCCTCACCAGTTATGCAGGTTCGGAAATACTTCACTATCTTTCTAACCGAGCCTTATCGGTCTTGAGTTCTGGCCCTAAAGACGTACAGAAATAGTGGCGTTTACGTATAGTGACTGCAACACTTGGATTTATCGATAGTTCATATGGCATCTCTGGAGCGACCGCAACATTGTCTAGGTCTATTGTATCGAAGGCTTTTTCGTAGTCCACAAACAACAAATGCAATGATTCTTTATGTACTGGATTACCCGTCGCATTGTTGTAGCGACATCACATAAAGCTATCCATAGAAACATTCGATCTCTATACATTCTACAATGACCAATTGTAGAACGTATATTGAACGTAAAATATCAGTTAGGTTTAAAACTTGATTAAAAACACTTTTCCTAGGCTTTGGGTAGATTAGAGGTGGGAACGCCCGAGCCTGATCAGATTACCTGGGCCCTTATGGTGTCATTCGCAAATAGGAGTGTTAACTGTTGCAAGGTCTAAGGTAGCAATGCCAGCGTAACATGGGAGGTTTCCTAATTCTTAATTAAGAACAAGCTTGTTAATATAATAATTGTTTTACAGAAGCGCGTCCTAAGTGGCAGTTCCTGCCTCCGGTGCCCGGTTATGTACCAGTCTACATTAGGACCGGAGACACGCCCCTTGAAGAGATCAACCCTGACCTAGCTGAAGCTTTTCACGCGTTACCTGCCGGCCGAAGCGCTGGCAAAGAAATAGAGGCGTCAGATGAACTCCCTGAACAACCCCAGAGTGACCAGCCTCAACCAGAAATGCCGGAACTCTCTGGAATAGTTGACCGTAGACCATACGAGAAGAAAGTTCTAGAAAAGAAAAAGAAAGCTACTTTCGATATTCCTAAGCCTGTTGAGCGTAGATAAGTTGTCAATGTGATCAAACATTTAGATTATGTAGGTAAATATAAGTGTAATTGTAAAAAAAAAATATGTCGAAAAAACACTAATTTTACAAGAAGTAAATACTCGGATTTCGTACTAACATACCTTATTACCGTTCAGTTTCGTGCCCTTTATTTATATCAAATGCAGTTATTTATGTTATTTTATTTAAGTAAATAACTTATTGAAATTCAATGGATTTATCATTTTGTTGCTTTATTTATAGAAACTTAATGTTTAAATATCTAGGTTTGCACAGTATAGCAGAGAAGCGTGCTCCATCATTTTTTCTGGTATTAAGACAGAAACCATAAAAATGGAAGTGTTTCGAATTTTCTTATATATGATATGTATTTAAAGTAATAAATTTTATAAATATAGGGACTAGTTCGAAGAAACTCGTAAGAATCACAAACGAGCTTAAATTCATACATAGATCCAATTAGATGGACCTCTTACCATCATAGTCCGTAACTCGATTAATCAAAACCAATAGCTTACTTTGTATAGTACCGTGAGGTATAAATATTAGTCCACATTATACCGATGTCAACAATGCTCTAGAAGGAGGCGCCGAGCCGGATCGGGAGATGGCCGATCCCGTTCGATGGAGGCGGCGTCGGGCTGGCGACCCGGGAGGGACCTCACCCTCGGATGGCCGGAGGGTGACGTCGTAGGAGATTGGAGGTGGGGAAGCTGTAAGATCGTTCCCGAGAAGGGCTCCCCTAGCGCACCCAGGAGAGCGAAGGCCGGGAGTCCCCCTACAACGCTTGAGGACGGCCATCGCTGAGGTTTTTAGTGGGTAGGCCTCCCTTCTGGGGAGGAGAACCCCACATAACCGCCGGCTCTTTGCAGCTGAGGTATGCAATATAATGCATTTTCCTCAGCGCCAAAAAAAAAAGCAGAGCCCCGCATGCCTAGATAAGCCTAGCCAAGTTCCGAATTCACCCATCCCGAGAGGTAAGTGTATGTCGGCTCGTCGTTAGGTTTCATCACGAAAACAAATTCATCTATTAACACAGCGTATTTTAATTTAAATTTGACAATCTAGGTAGGCAGCGGCTCAGCTGTGCCCCTAGCACTGCAGATGTCCATGAGTGATGGTTACCACTTAACATCAGGTGGACCAGTTGCTCGTCTACCACCGTATGGAATAAAAAAAAAATCTTAACCACTTGAGTATACGGAGAGAAAAATCTCCCAAAAGTACATTTGTCAAATACTCACAATTCTTCTTATTTTTCGAGGCTAATTCGAAAAATCCAATCATCAAATCAAATCCAATCATTGTAAATGAAAAAAATTGTAATTTAAATACATTTTATAGTAATTAAATACATCAATATTCTTTATATTTTATTATAAAAACAATATAATATTATGCTCTCGACGGAAATTGATGAAAGACGCCAAGAGCAACAAACATTAAAAAGAGCACAATAAACTATAATACTGAAACAGAAAATAATAAAATATTTAAATATTAATTGTAAATAACGTAGTAGAGCAAATCAATTTACTATTGTTATTTTTGATATGTATTAAAACTTCGCATGATTGCTTGTCAGTTTTGGTACTGACCAGGGAGGCAATCATAGGATATAAATTAACATAGGTATTACCATTATTATTAATAGTAATATTGTTATACTCCATAAATAACTAATCAATTAATTTTTACAATTATATTTTTAACAAACACATTGTCGAATATTCATGACTCCAACACTATTTAAAAGTTATTAAACTGTTTAGTACGTAGTAACATCAATCAATACTAGATGGCGCTGCCAGTTGAAAACAGGAAATAAAATTGTGTTTGTGTTTTCATTTAATCATTAATTAACAAATTAACTTAAAACTATTACAATTTTATGTTCGACTGTTTTAATAATTAAAATTCTAATAATAGAAACGCGCCTATATGTACGTTAACGATTTAAGGTGAAGTATATGCAGGTTCCTTTATGCAGCACAAAACTCACATCTAGCAGATTCATCCTATGTGTAATTATATAAGATTGGTTACTGCAACCGAACTCATTTATAGTTTAGAAGCATTTGTTACTAATAAAGAATAATAAACAATATGATCAAAAAATTAAACTACGATTACAGAAATAATTATAAATAATATTAAGTATCAAAGTAGTGACATAACAATATAATAAAAGGATATTTATGACCGAATAATTATTAAAGTTAAAAGTACCATGGCTTTTACCTACCACTTTAAGCGTCCATACTTCACTGACTGAGCTGAGTGTGAGAGTTCCTACCATACCGACTTTGTAGACGGGAAACCTCATCATAGTCACGGTAGGTCATTCCAATCGAACCGTCTCAATTGATCTAGATTCCGATATACTTAGTCACTGTAATGTTTATATTTGCTTATAAACATCTATTGTGTGTTTCACCTTTAGTGAAGCTACTATTATTCAAAATACTGTAAATGATTAATTCAATTAAAAACGTGCTTACAAGACCTACTTTTATTTTACCATTTTCCATAGCCAAGGCCTCGTACCACACACACACACACGTATTAGTGATAGGTAAGTTAATTGTTCAGAACCACAGATTATTATAAACTATTAATGTGGATTAAATGTGACACCTGACAGTCACCGTGACATCTGGTTGCGGTGGTATCCAAGAGGATAACCTATCCTTTTCAGAGAAAAATAATGTTTTATGTAGACTTCATTAATCTTTTAACATCTATGTGCTCGCTATGTCAGCTAGCTCTATCAACGTAAGATTTGAATGTTGAACTCGGTTTTAATTCACGTTAAAGTTATAAAGTTAAATTATTTCTATTGTAAATATTTTTGTAATTTAAAATTTTAATAGTTGATTTAGTTTTTAATGTTAATAAAGTTAAGTTTGCGTGGTGGAGAGTTTTGGGCGGAATCCAAATTGCTCTGGAATATGAATACTATTATTGAAGAGGTGCTCTTTTAAACGAGCAAGAATTAAACTTTCATACTTTCCCGAGGGCGCTAATGGGTCGGTGACTATTTGATTCTTGGTTAGGGATTCCGATCACAATTGCTTGCTTCCTTAAAAACTTTATTAGATACACAGTCTACGTCGGGAGCTCTCCGGTTGCGTAAACCCATGATGACGCAAGAGACCTTATCAGTGTTTATAGGGTTTGAGGGATAGGAGAGGGAGCAGGAAGGAGGTCCTGGGTCGCAAAGTTGGATGCTGAGCGAGCAAGAATGGCAATGCTGTCAGCGTCTCGTTCAGAATTGTCGACATCGTCCAAGGCCGTTGAACCATCAGATGATTGGAGGAGTTTAAGTTGTATTGCTGCTACGGAGGGCTTTCGAGATTATGTAGTAGTAACTTTGCGTACGATGTCCTCAACCGCATTGTTGAGGTGAACGCTAAACATTGTGTAACTTCATTAACCTCCGAAGCCATATAGAATACAACCTTGACGTTTGAGGGCGTACACTACATTTTTAGCGCTCACGATAGTCCTATTCGCGTGCTCGATGTAAGTGACCGCGTCACGGATCATGTTTTCGAGGAACACTGAGAACACCGCGTGTCTCTTCGTAAATCAAACCGGAGATGCACTTGACACTATCCCTATGTGGGAGACGACAGATAGCGGGCTTCATAACACCCTAGATGTTATCACGGAGAACTTTTCTGTGACGCTTGACTCCTCCATTTTCCAATCCCTTGCCTCCTTTACCACATTCCATCGTCTTGGTGGAAAACTAAACACTATACTGCATGTACTGAGAGATTCACACGCAAGCGTAGCGCACGACAGACTGATCGATCGGGACATCCATCTCCGCTCCTTGCTCTTGGGCGGAGGGAACTGTTCGGGGCTCCATTGGCCCCCTGCAGTGGCATTCTTCGCAGGCAGTAGCTACTGCCGGGGCATTGGGGCGGTGGGGAGTTACTCCTCCACCTCGGCTTCGTATGCTCCTTATGGAGCTGCGATTTTCTTACAAATTCCTCTGTCTTCTATTCACTCTCCGAGGAGAGGATGAGACGACAGACTGAACTCGACCACAACGCTATTCGTCGTATTTATTATTTTTGGGTGGGGAGTGCCACACACACAAACCAACCAAATAGCGCAAAGGAAGTAAACCTTTTTGGATGGTATTGGTGAGGCTGAACACAAATTCGTCTATAGCCTGCATGCTGTCAAGACAGTCCACAGTTATAGAGATCGAAGGGATTGAGTTGTCGAACGCAGTGGATAGGGCATTGTGGACGCAAGGATAAGATGTTCGCAGCTGCTAACGGAAAACATTGACTGACACAAGGGATTCTTTGCTTTGCTCAGTGAGCAGGGAAGTAGTGATGCCACGGAGGACTTTTACCATTAATTGATGTTCAACCATTGATTCGGTTAGTCGGCGGAAGGCCAGAATGGTGTCGGTTTATATGTGGTTGGTCTCAATTGTTTCACCAAAAAAAGGTCATTTTTCGCTCCCTAAAAATCGTGGACAAGTGGAACTTTTATAGGGGATAACCGCAACTCGCGATGTGCCAAATAATTGAAGCGTGTCTTTTTCCTTAATTCTTCATGCAATTCGTGTCTTTAAAATGATGTTATTTTTATTATTTTTCACGAGTTATTTTTTTTTTATACCACAATGGTGGCAAACAGGCCTACTGCCCGCCTGATGGTAAGTGGTTACCGTAGCCTATGGACACTTGCAACACCAGGGGTGTCACTCGCGCGTTGCCGACCCTTCAAAAACCTATTTACTCCCCTTTTGAAGAACCCCATACCGTAGCTCTCCGGGAAAACCTCGGCAGGGAGGTCATTCCACAAACGAAGTGTACGCGGGAAGAAATTCCTTTGGAACCGCACTGTACGGGACCATTTAGGCTCCAGTGTGTGGGCATGAACTCCCTGTCAATGGCGAGTGGTGCGATTATAGAAAGTGGCCGTGGGCATCATGTCGATCTATTCTTCAGAACACAACCCATTATACAGACGGTAGAACACACATAACGAGGCAATGTCTCTCCTAAGACTTGAGGCTCGATACCGCCTGTGAGTACGGGATCGTCGACGAGTCTCACAGTACTGAAGATCGCGCAAAATCAACTCAAAATAAACGACTCTTCTCGCAAGAGTACATATATATAAAACCTTGATAGTATTCCTAATGAAACATGCCAATTTTGAATATTCATTTGAAAGTTCCAACAGTCTGCAGCTGTAGACGGCTGGAACTGGCTGGAGCATACCACAGCTATTGAATTCCCCATTATATCAATATAATGCTGTGAGAACCATCTGCCCTTACGGCATATGTCCATAATAAAAAAAAATGTCGCTAATAGGGTTAATGATTTTAGAACATGAGTTAGACCAGCTTACTTGAGTAGTACCAAACTATAATTGGAGTTGTAAAGAATAAGGTGTGAAAAATTTTCAACTTAATTCTGGACTAAATAAGGTGAGTTTTGTTGTTTAAATAGAATTGCGGCCGCGCCCCCATGCGACGTCGCCTGGAGGTGCACCGACGCGTCCTCGTCTTACGTCTTTTCTGTTTGTCTCGCGCCTGACTCCGCGACTGTGTCGCGCCCGCACCCCGTCTCTTCTACATAATTTGAAAAGTCGCGTCCGTGTCTCGTGTCCGCCCTGTCCACGACGCGTCTTCGTCTTACGTCTTTTCTATGTGGCCAGCCCCTTACTTACTTCGAAGTAATATAGAATAATAATCGTAATACATATATTTTTAATATAAATATAATCATGATTTTCAACTCACTCCACATTAATATGTGATTCAGCATGTAATGTAAGTACGTCCTAAAATATATTTCTCGTAAATTTGTAATAATTTGAATTGCAGTAGGTAATTCACAATAGTAATTTGCATGCAATCAGATATAATTTTTTTGTACTTAAGACTTTAACACGAGCAAATATTTAACTAATGCAATACCAAATTATATTATTTAAAAATAAGCACAAATCGCAATTAATAACGAGAAAAATATAAGGGTTCAAGGGTCTTTTAATATTTTCAATAAATAATTCGTCATATTCATTGTTCCAATTGGATGTTTTCAGGTATTAAGGAAATATTTAACCGTAACTACAAGAAGATATTAATAAAACAATGTCTTATGGAGAAAAATTCTACTGTTATATAAGTTAATCAGTCGTCGTGTGACCCCTTACAGAACAATATTGTTTTAAATGTTAATTCGGTAGTGTACAATTAGGGCTAACAAAGAATTTTGAAATTTGAAATAATATATTTTGGACACTTAATACTTAAGTTTGTAGGACTGAACTCCCCGTTAAAAATCAATTTTATTTTTTTCAAAAGCACTTTTATCTATGTTTATCTGATTGAATCCTAATTTAAATATTAATTAATAATAATTATTTTTTCTTAGAAATAGAAGTGAATACTATCACATACATGTTTGTACATTCTCTTAAATAATTTACTAACTAAACAATACCTATTACGATAAAACAAATTAGGATCTTCTCATTGTAAGCATAACATTAATTTCCCATATGATTGTCCTCAAATTTGTTATCACTTCCTTAAGCTGTTTATTTTTTAAGACGACCTGCAACAAAAAAAAAAGTATTTTACATACATTGAAGAGTGTCACAGACATCTGTTGATCTGTTGGAACCTTATTCACACTTGTAGAATAGGGAATATGCATGATTTTTTTTAATGTCTTAAATTAATCATTTACATTTTTATAACATAGAAAAAAATATAAATAGGCTTGAAAATAGTCAAGTTTTTATACAACGTAAAATTGAAAACATTGAATAAAATTGGCCGTTCAAACGCCGCCATTTTTCACGCGCTTATGATGACATCATTGGTTAGGGTCTGTTTGTCAATTTTAATTAGCAAACAAATCATGGAAGAAGTAAAAAAACCTTGTTACAAGTTCTGTATGGTACCGAAGTGTAAAAATACTACCTTAACTAAATAGAAAACTTAAGTAAACTATGGTGTAAGATGATGAAGAGGGAGACTATATCTTTATTATCAGTTTTATTTTGTCGTATTCTTTATTTATGTACAGCTTGGTGTGAATTAGGATTCTGTCTAAAACTAGTTTACAAAAGTTTATAAACATTTTTCTAAAGAGCTTCCTTATTCCTGTTACGGTTTTACGAAATTTTGATGATTGATAATTGATTTCAGGTTAAGGAAGATACAGTTAATTATATTGAAGATAACATAATGAAACAGAAAGGAGAAAAACGTAATATACGGTTTAAGAAAGGAGTCGTTCCGCATATATTTTTATGTCAGAAACCGAATATACCAGAGAATGGCTGTAGTTTCACATTCAACAGATATAATAGTTTCTTCCGTTTCATTGCAAGTGCAAGTAACAGCATAACATTTTTGTCGAACATTATGCTCAGGTGTAATCTGAGCTTTGACTACACATATGTCTCCATCTCATTTTACTTGAATATAGCCAACTGCTGAATCACCGTAACATTCTCGTTCGGATTTGAAAAAAAACAAGTATGTATTTAAATACTCAAAAAAATTGTTCATGTAAATTGGATATCGTATTTATCTAATATTTACAAAAAGTATATAAACATATCTTACTTAAGTGAGCTTCAACAATATAATATATCGTTAATATTAATAGTTTTAATATAATAGAGGTAAATTAGGAGTTATTTTAAATACAAATGGTTATGTTATAGGTTATGTTTTGTTGTATTATTTAAACATGAACAAAAATCTATGTGGTTTACTAAAATATAACATGTAATGTAATAACTACGTTGCAGCTTTCACTCCTTTGATCTCTGCGCTCGTAAAATCGAGATTTGATGCTAAAATATGCTGACATCATAAATGCATCTATTTTCGGCAGATTATCGGATTGATTTTTCTCGCAAACACAATTTAACACAGTACGAACACGTATGAATATCGACACCGATAAATGCAAGACATTGACGTCACATATCGTTTCAACCAATAGTGACGCGTTGTGTAAGTTCGAATTTCCCTTCCTTATTTTTCACTTTATAAATAATATTTTTTGGGCTTAAATAATAACTAAATAAAAAAAGATCCTTTTAAGTATAAGATCAATAAAGAATCCCGAAAAAAATATTTGAGACAAATTTAAATTTTATGCATATTCCCTATTGGTAGTGGTATCACTATTAAAGGTGTGAATGAGATTCGGCTCGACAGATGAACAATCACGATTCAGGCGCAACCACCAAAGTAATTCACACAGTGGAATGAAAACTCGGAGTGAAAGCTCACAACCACGTTTTAATAGCAAAGTTCTATTCGTATTATATCAGTGTAATCACGACCAATTCGCAGAAAAAAGTTCTTAAAATTTCACCGATCCCTAAACAAATAAAATAACCAGTCACACTAGCAAAAGATAAATCTTTTCTACAATAGCATCATAATAGGTATATATATTTCACAAAATGAGTGGATATGGTGATGCACATCCGAAGTATATGTATGAGACATTTTACGAATGAGACGGAATGAGATTGGGAGGATTTGCGATATGAGGCTATATGCGAAAGTTATATACTGAATTTTGAAGTGTATGTAACGTCAGCGTCTTTTATTATAATCGGCCCAAGCACATTTAATTTGAGTGGGATCAAGCCTGTTACTCGTATATATACCTGATACTCGAATGTTACCGTACAATATGAGCCGCTGACTAGAACCTGACTACGCTAGTGCATCTGAAATAAGTAAGATAGCAATGTACATCGGCAGTATACATAATCTACAGATCAACAACGAATCTGGTGTTCATCCTTCGCTTTAAGTCAACGTGGGAAGCTAGAAAGAAGCCTGGCGTGCGCAGCTAGAGCGTGGGGGCTGCGTGTGTCAGCGCGCCGTCGGTGCGGTACTCCCGCACTTCGAAGCTTGGCTCTGCGGGAGGGCGGAAGTCACCTACCGCTTGACTCAGATACTCCCCGGACATCGTTGTTTCGGTGAGTATCTGAATCGATTAGGGAGGGAGGACACGACACGATGCCACCATTGGGCATCCGACCTCGATTCGGCCCAGCACACGCTGGCGGAGTGCCCCGCTTGTGACTCCGAACGCCGAGTCTTGGTCGAAGAGATCGGGCAAGATCTGTCTCCGCCAGCGTTGATTGCAGCCTGGCCTGAGACGTCGCCACGGGGCGCTGACGGGCGTGACGCGGCTCGCGCCCGTGGAGACGACCCGGGAGGGACCTTACCCCCGGGTGACCGGGGGGTGACGTCGCAGGAGGTTGGAGGGGAGGAGGCGGGAAGATCACTCCTCCCCGAGAAGGGCTCCCCTAGCGCACCCAGGGGAGCAAAGGCCGAGGGTCCTCAGATGCGACACTCGATCCTGATTTACGTTTTTAAAATTATTTTATGTGCAGTTTTTCAATCCACTGGAAGTCACAAGACTGATACAGATATTAGTTCCGGTAGAAAGCTTACCTGTTCCGTAAGTTCCCTGTTCTCTTCCAACGCGAGTCGATACGACTCAGTGTTGCGTCTCTCATCTAATGTCTTGTTCTCCGCCTCATCTTTGAGAGGGATCAGACTTTCCATGTGAGTATACTCCATGCCCTAAGACATATAGATATTGACATATTGCAAATGGAAAGCAACAAAATATCATATACAGACTTATATTACAAGAATACATTGTATGCGCGGCTGCCTGTCTATCTTCAATATTAAGATTTAAAAGTAAGAGAATATTAACTCTTTAAAGTATAAAAATAATTCAAACTTTATAGACAAAAAATAACTAAAATAATCTCTTCAGCGTGGCACACAAATCTTACAAACGCCACCTAGTCTAAGCAATGTAAGCGGAGCATTGCGACCTTCGTGACCGCGTGACACCTATTTAAGTATATCTGGCTATTTTATCTTGATAACCATTACTAATTTATTAATACATTCATAGATTTTAAATTCCCTATATGATAATGTAAATTACATATATTTCATTGTGGAACTAAAAAACGAAGCATTTTTTAAATTATTTAGATATTATCTAAGATACAAAATAATTCTTGATTAAGTGTCTATCATAAATTTAGTTTCAATATGATAATGAATTTACCTGACACGTCTCGTTACATTTTTCATAGATCAACCTCAGACGCTTGAACAGTAGCCTAATTGTACGCAGCTGCTCTTGCATCTTCGCTTTCTTGTCGTTGCTCGCGTTCTCACCGTGATGTGTTCCGTTTGGTGGCTGAAAATAGAATATAAACATTCAAGGAACAAGAGTTTGTTTAATAACATTATTGTAATGAAAACTGAACACAATCAAAAAATAATCATTGCAACTCACCTGAATCGCTTTCAACGTCTGGAATACGTCTTGGGTCCGACTAACGATATCTTGCACTGTTTCTTGGCCGAATCTGAAAAAAATAATGTTATCATAGAAATAACCCACTATTTATAAATTAAAATTAAGGTAATCTCTAAAATACTTAATTAAACAAATTATATTGACCCTTAACTAGTCAGTACATTATGATTTTTTTTATAAGAACTATTTAATCTTAATTGTAGGTGGTGTAAGCGAAGAGCCTTAGCACTTCGACCTATTGAGGATCTTTTGCGCGGTTTCCCCAGTCCTTAAGCTATCGCCACCTGCAATCCAGTGAATATGTTCTTCGCTAGCATGGCCCTGTAGTCTGCCGGCCTTCGGTACCCGATTTCCGTCAGCCTTAACCTTCTGTAAGCTAAAGCATCGCAGTAACACAGTAAATGTTCCATGCTGTGCTCTTTTGCCTTACATCCCGTACAGATTTTTTATTAGCACTAAGACTACTTTGATAAAATTAATTGACAACGCTTTTGATAATTTTATTTTATATATTAAACACGAAAGGTGGTAGGTTTAACTTACAAGTATGAGAAAACTACAAAAAATATGTTTAGTGACTATATTATGTGACCTTGTGTACCAAATTGAACCAAAAAGAAACTACTAGGTTCGTAGTATCTGTGTATATCTTATTGAGATTTGAAGGATAAAACCAAGCAATGAAAGCCCTAGGTACTGTGATATTGTAGTCATTATAAAAAATGTATGTCTTTGTAGTTTTACAGAAACCATATTTCTTGCATAAATATCCACTTACCAGCCGACGGCAATGAGCTTGTTTACCGACTTTATTACTGACATGGAGTTTTTTTTTTTATTAACAATTTAATTATTTAATATAAATCTTTTATTCTTTTAATATTTTAAAATAAAATATGACATGGTGCAGTGAAAACCGTTTTAACATACTTGCAAAGTGAAGCTGTGTTAAATTCTTTGTTCTGTGGTGGCGGTACCGGTGCCGGAGGAGCAGGAGGTGCGGACACGGCGCCTGGGGCTTGCAGACCACCTGTAACTAATACTGTGACGTATAGAACAATGTAGAATTTACTTCATTTTTTTTCTCTTCATATGTCCTTTGAATCGGAGGAACTGTACGCCATGTTTCCTTACCATCCTGTAGTTCAAAATAAACAATGCGCTTCGCTAATCTTTCGTCCGCAACACATGGCCGCAACATCGAAGCTGTCGACGCATTAACTAAGCCTCTAATCTTCCGACCTTGGCTCGTCGCTAAGCGACGGTTTTTTTACACTCGATCAGCGATGCGTAGCATATTTCCCTTATTTCTGTTGTGTGTGGTTAGCACAAAATTAATTCATAGTTCGATGCAAACATTCTCTCCGAGTGGCGACTCTAATAACGTTGTAATTAAGTACTCTGTAAATTTGCCTCGGACAATTTTTCCGTCTATTTTCGATTTGCCGTCATATCGTAAAAAATATGATTGAATAATATAATCAATAATATTGGCAAATAGTTGTATTTTTACAATTTAACTTATGCATTATGCACATTTGGGTTGTATTGCTTACAAGTAGCCGTTTCTAAAAGCATTTAGTATTGCCCTCATATCGAAGCAGCAATGGCAGTAGATATACCGCGCATCTCATCACAGCTCATATACACGTCCCCACCGAGGGGCTCGAGCCTACCGCCTTAGTCGACCATGCTGCCCAGTGCGGGTTGGTTGACTACGTACACCTTTGAATATTTGAACTTATATCTGAACGGATCAGCATAACGATAGTATTGCCTATAAAAGTAACTCTGTTGACACTATCGACACTAAACACAATAAGCAAGTGAATCTTCCTAAATAATAGGAAAAAAATAAACTTTTAAACCTATGACCATACTCACAAGCTAGACTATAGACTGAATTGTGAATAAATATGAATTGAAAATAATATATTACAGCAAACTTTTCATTACAGTAATTATGCAACACCTTAAAATGATATCCATTAGGTGTGCCAAATTAAAAATCAATCTTGCTTGACAGTACTATTACACAATTCACTTCTAATTAAACACTGTAATTATTACAATACCTTGCTGCTGAACTGCTTGTGACACTAAACCCCCAACTGGTGGACCCCCTACAACTCCCATGCCCTAAAAAAAAAGAATTCTATTTAAATTTATATATAAAAGTAACAGAAGATTAAGAGTTATATATTATATAGGATATACTCAAATTAAAGCAAAGCCAATATTTCATAATATAATACAAATTAATATCATATTCGTTTCGTTATTTAGTTTCGTCGAAATACTACTTGTTCGGTAGCCCTTTGGACAAATCGGGTGCGTGTAGTGAGAAAAATGTAATGTTGAGATAACTCAAAAATATTATGACGTTGATCTAAAATAAGAGTATTGTCCCAAGGAGATAAATGGTCAGTATTACTCTATCATTACATTTGCTTGTGAAATAATGCAATAATAAGACATTTATTTTCGTAAAAATTGATCACTTAAAAATAAGATTATATTCTAAAAATAATAAAATAACGTAATAGAAAATGGCCCACTGCAAATTATTATTAGCTTCTCTCTAGTCTTTGTTTTAAATCAAGTCCACTCATCAGATGAAGTGGATATTGTTGAAATAAAACTTCAGGCTTTGATCTAGTGGACAGGAAAGTCCTAACAGAGCTACTAATACTATAGGCTAGAACTCAGGAAATATTAAATTATTAAACACTTTGAAAAAGGACTTTAGAACTTCAGTCATTTTCTTAAAGTAAAATGGTATCAGAAATAGAAAAAGTATTGCATATCTTGGTTATTTGATTAAATGAAAAACTATTATTTGATGTTATGGTATTAATATTTTTCATCAACAGTTTAATCTTCTTTTCATTATTTCTTATCTGTTTTTGGGAGTTAATAAAGAAAATTAAATATATAATTTATCTAAGAACCCCCCATTAGGGGTTAAAGTGTAACACTAAGTATCCTTCAATAAATTAGAATCCTCTTATAAATAAGAGGATCATGCAGAGTGTTCAAGAAGAAAGAACAAAAATTTCTTTTATGTTAAAATACTTGTATTGAACAAACATATTTTTCAATCAGCCTTTGATTTCTTATTTCTTGAGAGTCATTTTTTGTAGATTAAGGCATATTACCTGAGGCCCCATACCCATATTCCCCATCTGATTCTGCATTGCTGCTCCATAAGGTGGTACCATTTGGTTTCCCATGCTGACCATGCCACCTGTATTAGTCATAGGTCCACCCATCACACCTGTAACTATTTTTTAATACTCATTAAGAGACCATGTTATCATCAAATCTGTAAAAAAATTATCACTACTAAACATAGACCTTTAGAATAGGGTATTACAGTCTAATTCAAAAAGTGTTTTAATTTAATCTGTTATTGATAAAATACCACAAAAAAATATAAATACATTTTTTTTATTCCAATTATTTCATAAAAACGTGTTTTAATTTTACAATTCAAATTTGGGCGCGAAAACGCCAATTCTCAGGCCGCCATGTCTGTGACGTCACGGGCATTGTAAATATTACGCTTCGCTGAAGAAATAAACATATTTTCGAAATAAATAACGAAATATTTCGAAATAAATATTCGTATAATAACTGAGAAACTTCGTTAATCTAATAAATTACACAGTAGACATGTACAACAAAAACCGAGGTTGTTTATTTACAAGTCCAGTGACGTCACAACGAATGCAAACATGGCGTACAGAGTTTTGACATTCGAAGCACAGATAAAAAAACTTGTATTTTCAAATTGAAATATTTAATTTATTTTGCAGTTTTATGAATAGAAATTAATATTTTTCGTTTGTTTTTCATAAATGAACTATAAAAACATAAATTTAGATTTTATTTTTCATAGTGCGTAATACCCTATTAGTTTTAAAATTAGTCTTGATTGGAAACCTTGTAACCATATTATTATGACAGCCTATTAATGAAGAGAAAAGGTACTATTTTATAGAAATAGAATATTTACTAATTATTGAAGTGAGTTAAAGTTAAAAGACTAAGACTTAAATTCAGGGTGACATTTACTGCAATAAAAAATTTTATGTTACATTTTTTATGGTGAATTTCAGCCAACGGCTGTCTATAGCAGGAAAGTATATAAGCAGCTACCTACCACAAAGAATTCTATAAAGTCCCTTTAAACAGAAAGTTGTAAAGCTAAATTAACACTAAATACCTTCTAGGCAATACGCTTCATACTTAGCTCAGTTTAACTTTGCCTTTCTTAGTCATAAAATGCTGTTCATTTTATAGCACACAGACAGTAAAAACTTGATCATTGTCTCTTTGCCTGTTAAAAAGGTGTCTCCAAAATAAAGTTGTCTCAATTATCAATAATTCATTTGTATAGATACTTTTACTTAACTACCAATTTACAAATGACATCTAGGTTTTCTTTCAGTAACACCTAAAATAACATTAAGTCAAATTTTTATCCTAAATCAAGCAAATTTAAAATAAAAAAGTGTAACGTATCACAGATCCTAGATAATAAGTTTAGTTACGAGGCTGACCACCACTCTGTTGGATATAATATGTCTTTTGTAGTGTAGAAATAAAAATATTGTAGTGGGAAATATTAAAAATTGATTACATTGTTTCACTATGATTACTTCACAGTTAAGTAAGAAGTATAAGAAGTATACTGTTAAAAACTGTTTTATATTACTATATACAATAACAAGTAGCAGTAATTTGATAGGAGATTATTAAGCAATCACATTAAGAGACAATATAAAATTCTAAGTTGCCACTATGTGCGCTTAAACTTAAAATAGTACCTAATTGGTTTGGCATTCCTGGCATTTGAGCACCCATCGGACTAGCGCCAAAACCAGTCCTCATTGCACCAGCATTACCCTGGAAATTACCGGGAAACTGGTGACCCTGTCCTGCCATCTTGTCTAAAATATTATTATTTATCTTAAAACTATATTAAGCCTAATAGTAAACAATTATTTAAATGAAGAATTACTGTTTATTTGCTTTGCTTATGTCAGTAAGACAAACGTCAATTGTCATTGTCAAATTAACCAAAAATCTCCGCGGTCCAAATTGAACAAACACTACGCACCTTATACCGTGGTCTAAATGAATGAACACTTCTGACATTATATTGTTTTGGGTAATCATTGGCTCGGCGCAGTCATTGAGACTGGGTCAAATAATTTGAGAATAAACTTCTGCATCTAACAAAAGGTATTTTGTTTGAGGTTTGTTTGAATGAGGGTCGGCCAACTTAAATTCTCAAAATTGTGAGAACAATCAAGTTGCCCAATGTCTTATAGAGATATATCAAAGTAATCGAAAAATCGTACCACAATAATAGAAGAAAACACAACTTCTTCTTTTTCACTTTTTTTATATTTACAAAAATAGCTGAGATGTAGCGATCTAAGTAGACATTTTCAGGCGAAATTATTTAAAACCCCATGCAGCGTTCGATCGTCATCAGCGTTCATATCACGTATAATTTCAAAAACTACCTAATTGTTTTTTACCTTGGCTATTGTTTATAGGCTAGACTTATTCGTTGTGTCTTGGCTAAAATATTGAATGTTGAGTTTGTATCGTCATAATAAGTTAAATTTGTAAGTAATGTAATTTATTCTAATATAAAATAATTACTTTTTATAAATTAATTGAATTATTTTTTTATATATAATTTGTTGAACCACTTATTTACCGGCTTACCTAGTCACTGAAATATTTTTTGTTTTAGGAAAAAACTTTCTTTTTTCCCACAATACATTTCATACTTTCCGCGCCACAACTAAATATACCTCTAAGAAATCGCTATCGCCACATTGAGCTGACTCAGTCCAGACTTTAATCCCGTCGAACACGTGTGGCATGAACTGATGAAAAATCCTATCCCTTCAAGTTAGCTAAGCTGAAATCGGCTTTGATAGGAGAATGGGATGGTACCCTACACGAACCGATACAAAAGCTGATTAAGTCAATAAAAACACGTTTTCGAGCAGTCAGGGTTAAAGGAGTAATCACAAAATATTGAAACTTAATTTTCAGGTCAAATAAAGTTTCTATTAATTTTTTTTTGTTTTCGTATATCATTAGATTTCCAAATTTCCTTGTTATCTAACCGCCTTCACTTAATCCGGGATAGCTTTTTAAGTATTGATGATTTAAATGAATTGGGTATCAGTTTGAAGTTAATTTTTGAACTTTTATAATAGTGTTATTTTTATTATTCTCAACATATACTATTATATGTTGAGACATATACACATATACTATATTAGCGGACCCGACAGACTTCGTCCTGTCAAAAAGATAGATAATTAAATGTAAAAAAGTAGCTATAGTACTTTTTTGTTATAGTACGTAACTACAATAGTTAGACATATGTCTAACTATTGTACACCTTCGGTTGGTTTCAATAAGAATTTCTAAAGATTTCTATGGTAATCTAGTACAAAATATAACCTATGTTACTCAGTGATAATGTAGCTTTCTAATGAAAAAAGAATTATTAAAATCGGTCCAGTACTTTTTCAGTTTATTCGTTACATACAAAAATACAAATCTTTCCTTTTTATAATATTAGTGTAGATAATTAGATATCATTATTATATGACTACAGATAATATATAAGATCGCTCATGATAAATCCCAAATAAGTGATTCCATAGATTTGCTCGCGAGTGTATATAATTAGGATGATTTTAATCAAAGAAATACCAAGAAATTTATTGTTAACTTTGCAACATTTAAAATTAAAAAGCGTTTCATGTAAATCTATAACTAGTGATTTACACTTACGCCCGATTGCGAAGTCTGTGATTGTATAAAGTCGGTCTTTTGTATAATTTCGCCGCCTGCCACAACTTAAATATGTGATCTATATTACTGTAACCTTTCGTAATCCGCATAGTGCAGAAAGTTGAAAGTCGTCAAAACAAAGAGTGAGAATCGTCTCACTCTGAACAAGCTGTTCTCCGGAATTATCACATCACGAATCGTCGTGATGTGATAATTCCGGAGAACAGCTTGTTCAACATTATTTAAAGCATTATTTGTTTGTATTAATAAAACACCTATTTGCTTTTAGATTTATTTTTATTTTCATATTATCCTAAATTACATACATTTAAGTATACGATTAAAGTAATTATAACATTTATTAGGTTTCATGAATTCACATTATTTTAATGTTATAATTGTGCTTAAAATTACACGAATGAAATGCACTAATATGGACTGTTCAGTGCGTAGATGCACTGAATACTATATCTGTTATGATATTATGATGATATGTGATAAATAAGTACTATATGTGATATATAATTTTGTATAAAATATCGATATTTTATTTATCATATTAAGGCAAGATGGCCACCACTATGGCTTACATGATTTAATGTTCCATATAATACCTACCTAATTTATATCTACTTACATCTAGATATTTAAGTATTATTAATGTGTATATTTTAATATATGAACCGGACCACGTTACAACTTAATGGCCGGAAGGCAAAAATTATAGGTCCGGTCGGTTAATATTTAACAATTTTTATTTCTCTTCCACATAATAAATAGTTATCAACATGTAGATTTACAAATATCAACAAAATAAATTACGAATAACAGCATATTACAGTATAGCTATAGCCTTAAAATTAACAGCGATCTCTTACTTTAGTTCCCTAACTTGTACTGTGTCGCCGACCTTAACTGTAGGGTTACCATGAGTTGCTATTATTTTTGATAGCTGTTTTACGTATCGCGAACTATAACAAGCAAAGTACTAATTTTAGTTTGTTACACTTTTGACAAGTGGAGGGTTGTACAAGTTTGTATATAAAAATTAAGCGATTGAAAACTAATACTAACATATGCAACTCATGGTGGTCGTACTGTTTAGCTTCTATACATATTTATTGGTCCACGAAACGTATTTCCATTAATCCATTATTGTAACTGGACCCATGCGGTTGATATTCAGATCTAATTCACAATCAGAACTTAAATCGTCAGCCATTGATATCGTTAATTAGAACATAGTAGATAATTAATGTGTATCTAGGTCAGATGTATAAAAATATATATCACAAACATACTAGGTGTTTTGTGCTAAGAAGCATTTCTCTAATATCAGATTATAGAAGGATAATTATCTTTAGTTAAATGTGGCTTCGACTTCAGTCTTAGAAGTGAAATTTATAAAACCATTGCTTAATTTAATGGCAATGCCTAAGTGAACAATGTGTTCTATCATATTCCATAGCAATGCCACAGAAATGTTAGGAAAAAAATCATTTCTTCAATGTTGGTAGATCAACACCAAATACATTGTAATCAGAAGAGCGATCGGCGAACATCTAATATTTATAACTTACATTAAAATTATATGGACTAGTAATTGAATTATTCTAACTAGTAAGTATCCTATACCATTTGGAGAACAAAATATAGTTAAATAAGGGCTAAGTATAAAAGATATTTTCAATGAGATATCATTAAGTACATAGCTTATGTATTAAAATTTAAGATAAAATTAGCCCTTTCTTGCTCTCCTTCGAGCTTACTCTAAATTAAGTCCGTATGTGGACCTCTTGAGCAATGTGGACATATTACACTTAAAAATGATCAAATACATTAAGTAACATGACTCAAAGTATTATTCTGTAAAAGAAACGTACCAAAAGTAATATTAAAGTATGTTTCTTTTTGTTATCAGATTACAGTTCAGATATTAGTACATACATGTCTTGCTAAACAAATTGTTGTTTTTTGGTTTGGAAAAGAACCTCCTCTGCTATACAATACCTCGTGCAGTGTGCCTGTCGTATTTTTATTGTTACAATGTGTTGTGAAGTTAACTCCTAATCACTTTGCAAACTGTAAGTTCCACGGCGAAGGTGGAAACGATGTTTTTTATTGTCGTTCAACAGTTATTGTTTTAAATACTCTACTAGGTACTTATTTTCTCCTTAAAAAAGATATTAAAATATTTTAATAAGATGGATAACTTGTCTATATTTAAGTATAATATATATCTAATTATCTATTAAGTATAAAAATAGGAAATTATGTCTGTCGTAGGGAAGTTGGAAATAGGAGGCAAGATATATCAATATTTTTTTTTAATAATATTGTACAATTACAGATCTCATTGACAGCTTTAAGCGAGTTTACTATAAATACGTTCAATAAATTAGTATGAACTCAGTTACGAAATGGTGTTATTTCTAAGTAAAAAAAGCTCACAGCTTTAGTCATTCACAATATTTTTGTTTGATTGATTTCACTAGCTCTAGGTGTATATACTTTAGTCTAAGTATTTGGCTTTCTACGGTAACGATAAACACGTCACCACTTTACTTTTTTCTTTACATAAAACATTTTCTAAGATTCAGTAAATATATAGTGTTGTTAATTAATACCTTATACATTGCGGCTGATTTTGTAATCGCTCGATAGCCGTTTTACTATAAACAAAACTTTGGTGAGGCCGCGCGCTTTGCGGATACTCTTTGGAGATCTAATATTATAGATAACTTAGTTGAACCTGAACCTAATTGTAAGATTTTCTAATATTGTTAACTTAAGTATTAGTATGCGCGTTGAATTACGAATGAATTGTTATAGAACCATTTTAATTCCTAATACATAGTTAGCTTAAAAAATGTCTGTAAACTAATAACTCACAACAAATATCTAAAACCGTTGGATATCGTGTCAAACTTTAATCTTTGAGTTGCCAATAATCGCGATACTTTCGAAATAAAATAGTCCCTGTTTACTAAGTATTGCGGACCTAGCTTGAAATGTGACAAGCCTACAAATTGATTGAATGGAGATGTAAAATGATGTTGTCTCTGTGTTTGTCTGGTCAGGTTTAGAGCTGTTATTGTCTACTGCATCCTTGCCTCTTGAAGAGGCGGTGGATAGGGAAGCGGCGGGAGAAGAGGCGCCTGAACCCCTCCTCCGGGTAATGCGTAGTATGGTGACACGTAGCCAGCTCCTGTTGCTGCTGCCGCTGCTGTCAAAGTGTACAAAAAATAGCTTGTTAGGATTATAAGCTACCATCTGACTTTTGATAATTCTGAATACAGGTTTTATCTGAATAAAAAAAAGATCTTCGACTAGCAGTTTAGTCAAAATTAATAACATTTGTGGACTATTTTTTTTACTGTAAGTATCAAGAAATATTTTCAGATATCCATTAAGAAATCTCTGTCTGAAATGTGTACATTTATATTAATTTATTTTTATTTATAATGTATGTCACGTCAGGTTACTTTTAGCATTGTTTTGCAATATGAGCGCCCAGTCATGAAAGCTTTGCAGCTTTCATTTCTAAGGATCATATAAAAGGGATCTAACAAACTTTATTATGGTGAACATATAGCTAAACCATATTGAAGTTGAATAATTAGATAAGGTTTATTTTCTATTGGGAGCTTAATGTGTGGTTTTGTTCAAAAGATGTGCACGGATAACGATAAATATTATTTTAAAGAGATTTATATCAACATCACGACTGCAGTTGGGAAACGCTCATTACTGGAAAAAGGCCTCCCCAAGGATGTCCACATCGATTGATCCTATGCTGCTGCATCCTGTTCCTTTCTGCGATGTTCACTAATTTATTGGTCCATCTTGTGGCACGCTTGCAGATGCTGCTTGTCCTAGCATATACCTGCCTCGATGACTTTTGCGTTTCAATACCGTAAATTGCGCGAGTAGCATACTTCGCCCATTGTCTCTTAAAATTCACAACTACGGACAAAGTGGGTAACCAAAATAAGTGTTACTTAACGGAATACCACTATTATAGTAAGTGGTAATTTGTAAATACATTACAAAAAAGTGGTAACTATTACTTTTAGAAAAGTTTTATCGCTGGCACAATGATAACCACATTATACAGCGTGTCCCTGGATAAAGTGCAATCCCGAAAGGGGATGAAACTAGACCATGAATCATTGACTAGAAAAATATAAAAAAAGTTATAAAAAATTATTGTAGGATTTATTGGTATTTTAAGATTTTCATGTTTCATTAAGGACTCTATGTACAAAAGTATTGATTTCTTCCAAAATAATGGGTCTATTTCTTTGAAATAAAAAAAAAACAGTATGCCTAATACCTGGCGATGACCATGAATAATAAATAATAATAAATAGTCCGCAAAAAAGTTACTATCTTGGGTAAAAAAAAATTATTTTTATGAAAAAAAAATTTTTTTAGGCGTTTATTTTAAAAAACTTCAAATTACTAAAAAATGTGCCCTATAACTATGTAATTTTATAGCTTACTTTTATTCTTTACCATTTTAGCTTCCAAATAAAAAAAAAACACAATGTTCTAAGTAAAAAAACACGCTATCTACGAACTTTTAAAGTGGAGCCTAATCGTGTTACCATGCAGGTAGAGACCGTTTTTTCCATTGTTTCCGTCCTACTCTGTGCCCTACTCCACTGCCAAATGATGCTGCTTGACCGACTCTACCTTCATGGTTTAAAGATACCCCTGCAGAACTAGCCACTGCAGCCACAATTCCATTTGAATCAACACAAATAGCTCCTACTGTGTCTAATGGACTAAATTTGATATAAATAAATATGATATTAATATATATGTATTAATACATATAATGCAATCCACTAGTACTATTACAGGAATGATTTGATAATATCTAACACAAGATTAATTCAGAAACTGCATCAAAGATGTGTCATGTGGATAGTAAGCATATATGCCCTCATTTGAACATCCCTCAAACTGCTGTATACTTGTATAAATATTTCGAATCAGTTAATAGATTACTTCACCACTAATGAAACCTCTCCAAGGCTTTTGAATATGTTAGTCATCAGAAACTTATACATAAACTGAGGCATTATGGTTTCTTATGCAATATAGTACCTACTATTTGCAGATGATATTTCATTAATATTTAAGGTTGACAGAAAGAATGCAGATTCTGACGTGAACTGTCTAAAATATTGTACTAATTCACAATAAATAATTTATCACTGCCCAAGGTCCAACATACTAAAAGAAAATATTTCAAAATAAAAGATGAAATTGTAGATTTTACTGATAGTAAGTACAATTTTTTTGGTATTACACTGAACTATCAATTACAATGGTAACCCCATAATGAATCCTTGGCAAACAGACTTAGCTCTGTTGCATATTATGTAGTATGTATAATTTAAGACAACTAACTAATGTTGAAACTGAAATGTCGTGTCCATACGATTACTATTGTGGAGATTTGCCACGAATGTTGACAGTATTTTGCAGGTACTCCAAAAAAAAAAGCAATTCGCGTTACACTAAGATAGAGAGAATCACTCAGAAATTTACTTAAGAAAATAAATATGTGAACATTAGCAGTCACCATATTTATGAAAATTTAATTTATATGAATAAAAACTATTTTTTTTAAATTCACAATTTAAACACGACAAATAAAAATAAATTTCCAACGTTCAGGCTTCAAAAAAGTAGGTTCCTTTATCGGAAAATGTGTAACTTTACTACACGTACAAGTGTTTTCTGTTTTGCTCTAATACTTATTTAATATTTGTATGACATCAATAAATACCTGTAAAGGCCTATATTGAATAAAGATTTTTTCTTGATTTTGATTTAATGTATATTAATTGGTACATTGGATGGGGTGGATAAAAATAATCAGAATCCGCCAGTACAATTCTAAGATAGCAAAATATACCAAGAGGGTTTAAAAATTAAAAATTCACCATAACAATTCATAGAACAATAATTGTTACCTATATTGACAACATTATACAAATCTGCACTCTTATTAGTAGGACTCGCAATAGGTAGTTTAATTTTATGTACGACAACACACAGAAAGAACAAAGAAAGTCAATGTAAGCGTAACATGTATAAACCTAAAATTTTCGGATTTGGTATTTTTTTTATTGTACAACAAAAAGTTATTTACGATTGACATGCTAGCGTACGATTTTAGACATAATAAGCTCAGTGATGCATTCAAACATATTTTTTTATATTAGGTTCCATACACAATTTCACATTATGTGGCCTACGTTTGTCGGTTTAGCAAACACGACGCTATGAAAATACGTCAATAGCAGATGTGTGGATATAGGTGCTTCCATTGTTTTGCAGTCGGAATGGTTCCTACAAATAAAATTTCCATAGAACTGTGTCAACATTCCTGGTTGTATAAACTATTTTATCAACGAGTTGCCATTTTTTCATCGTATTCAAGTTAAAACGAACTACTACACGTATATAAAATGTAATATCATATATGTGTAAATAAAATGTAAAGATTTAATAAGTATTGTTGAAACTTACAAGATATTCTAAATGAAAGAAATTGGTAGGTATCTAAAATGAAAATGTATCGAAAGTAGATTGGCGAAAAATTACGGTCGTATTACTTTATGAAAGACCAAGATTTATCAGACAAAACTAGTATTATTTATATTTGGTGTTTATTTTCAGGTTAGTTACAAGCTCTAAAATACAACATTTACGATTTTGTAATTAATTATCACCATTTATTAAATTTAATTTTCATAGCTCAAAAATGTTAAATTAAATGAGCAAACAAAAAACCGTGAAACTCCTATTAGTTTCA
Organism: Scirpophaga incertulas; assembly: GCA_036419045.1. Taxonomy (NCBI): domain Eukaryota; kingdom Metazoa; phylum Arthropoda; class Insecta; order Lepidoptera; family Crambidae; genus Scirpophaga; species Scirpophaga incertulas. Next base: position 22,058,201 of record CM071629.1, on the reverse strand, counting down.
GTTAAAGTTAAAGAGTTAAACATAAGAAACCTACAGCGCTATGAAAAGATATATTACTATATTATTATTATGGTTCGGCGAAAAATCTTAACATCTTGGCGCGGCACCTTTCTCCTACATATATACATAAATACAATATTTATACTATATTGTATTGTATAAACAATGTTTAGTTCTCTCTCTAAGTTGTTTGTGCTCTAAGCTAAGTCTCATTCTTAAATGTATGTAATATATTGTGGATGATGTGGGGATATTTTGAAATAAACACTATAGGTACTTAATGTACAGGCTAACGTACATTTGTACTAATAAAAATATTACGGTTTGTGAGGTTGTATGTTCGGGATAATCTCCGTTGCTACAAATCTAGTTTAGATGCAACATGATTATACATCGAGAACCGGGGAAGAACACAGGATAAGTTTTACCACGTGAAGACATTTCTTTTGCAATGATAAACAACGAGGCTGAAGCCGTAGTAAAATTATTAATAAACAAAGGATTAGTAACCAAAGCTTAGGTTGACTGACCTGCGGCAGTGGCGTAGGGGTCAAAGCCAGCGGCTGCGTACTGCTGCTGGTAGGCCGCGGCACCCTGGGCGGCGGCCTGGTACTCGTAGAGGTGGTTGGCCGCCGCGACAGCCGCTGCGTGCTGTAGCTGAGGCAACTGCACCAGGCCACCTGCACCCGCGCCCACGCCCGCGCCAACTCCGCCCACCGTACCCATGTATCCCGGCGCGCCATACACGTACCCCGGCGATAACCTGCCGAGTCAGCCATGTCTTACAATCACAATCTATCTAAGTACCAACACGTCAACGGCTGCAGACTTTTGGGAATTTTGCGTTATATATCCTTGTTTCCTTATATTTTATTTATCTATTTTACGTGAGTTTTTCTTACCTAAAAATCATTACAGAAATAGAATATTCACATCTGCAATTACTATAATACTTGATGAATTTCAAAGGAGTGCACAAATTTTTATCTGTTTTAGTATCACTAATGCAACGTATTGACTGCATAATAAGGTACATTTTATTTTATTACATACATACTACGTTATACAAACTTGTACAGAGTACACAGCATCAGCTTCGTATCGTCTAACAGTCAATGACGTGAGCAGTCAAGCACGAAAGATAGCGGAATTTCAAAGTGTTATAAAAAGTTTCCTAAATAATTAGTTTCCGCTGGTTTTTAAACATATTTGAAAAGTTATTCTGTTATATTATTACAGATACAAATACGTGAAATGGGCAATTATATTTTTTATTGTTTCAGCCTTTCTGGAATTATAACTAAATAAATTAGTTTCATATATTGTAGTCTCACTATAGTGTCTCAATTTGTGTATTTTGTTTTTTTTTTAAGTATTCTACGAAGATTGCTTAATACAATGAATGTCGATTGCATTACAATTCTAATAAAATTCTTATAATTTAATCATTCATTAGTGCTAATTTATAAGCCAAAATAAAACGTAGTTATATTTCAATATCGCATTATATGGCATGTCCTACTTTTGTATATGTATATGTACCCATTTTCGTACTTCTGAAACTCGAGAAAATCAAGTAAAACATTTAATTCAATTTAATAATAATAGTAATTATATTAATTATTAATAATTTAATAGTAATTTTAACAATCAATTCCCGAAAATCTGCAACCAAAGTTTACATGATGAACTGTCCGAGGTTGGATTTGTGAACAGTGTACAGTTAGCCGAGTTATTTGCTCAGTGAAAGGTCGTCAATATTGTAAAATTAATATAATTCAAAACTTCCATCACACTACCTAGCCCCACATTGCAGTGACACAGCCGAGCAAGTAGTCTTGTTATGTTAGTAGACATCGATAAAAAGTCAACTCAAATGTAAGTATTGGATTTATTTTGGTCTGAGTTTGTCGCCACGAGACCGCCGTCGTACGTCGTTTTAAGATACACGAAAAAAAAAATGAGAGCGTGCTTCCACTCTGCTTCGACCAAAATACCCGGACTTTCGGGTTAATCGTTAGATCGTTGAAATATGTCATGGATTAAGATTTAGACGCTGGCACGTGTCAATTACAAAATCACGCGCACGAAACGTAGGAAGTTGCAACATATTTACTAAATTATAATCACAAACTATTTACACATAATAAAGAAAAAGACAAATAATTAATAATTAGAAAGGCATATATATATATATATATATATATATATATGTATGTGTGTATATATATGTTTAAGATTAGTTCTCTCTGGTATATGTAAAAAATTACATAATAAAAATGGGGGAAGCCAACAAACGTGCTGATGTCAGTTGATTTGAGGCACCTCCTAAGGCGGTCAAGAGTTTTTGGAGTGTAGGCTTGGAATTTCGTTGGCTCATCATTTTACTAGTGCTCTCGGTAACCACTTGATTACTATACCGTGCTCCCGGATGCATCAACGTCTGTCTCTTTTCAACTATGCTGAGACGAGGGAGCTATGTAGATTTAATGGTACGATCAAATTTCACGAAGTTATCATCATAAACAAGAAACAACGCATGCGTGGCACGCCCGCCCAAGCGCCCCGCCCGCCTAATACGCCCACCTGTGGTTTACTGGTCTATTTCGCGAATACCTACATCACATATATACAATTCCTTTAAAAAAGTGATTTGTCAAACATTTCTGTATTTTTAAGCGGCGAAAACTGACAACTGACCACAACATTAACAATATATTTTTAATTCGTGAGTCACACTTACGGTCAAATAAGTATAACAAAGCTGACAATGATTAATGCTTTATGTTTGAGGCGTGAGTGTGTACCTTGTCAATTTCGATTTTAGTGTAAATTAAGTATAAAAATTAAATTAAATTCAAACAGCATTATAAAACTGGCAGACCGTCACACAAGCTGAGCTGTAACATCTACATAGGTACAAAACCACAATCTAAAACAAAATAGTTTTATAGGGACAGGTGTATATCAGTTAAAGGAAAAACAGATATAGAGAAATAAATATTAACGATAACCACCGAAGTTATTAAAACATTATTCAGAATAGGACTATAAAAATCAAGGTATTTATTAAATATAGTAAAAGTCTATGTACAAATTGCACACGTGAACACGAGCAATTAGATACCAAATTATATATTTCTCTATGGGTCACTCGCTAATGACATTACGTCTAAGTATTTGTCCCACTGAATTAAAACAAAGTGCTAGTTATTGATTGAATGAAGCCTTTCGTTCGATTATTTTTCAATTCGAACATGAGTTATGATTAATAATTTAAATGGTCGGCCGTGGTGGTACGGCACGCGGGCCAGTCGCTAGTCGATCGATCAGCCCGGGGCAATTAATGTGTCGGTTCATCGAGAGGGCTGCCTGATGATGACCTGGAGACGGCGCGGAGGTGCGCGTCGAGGAAGCGCACACACCTACGCACACACAGCGCCACCTCGAAGCGCCGCCGCCTCGCCGTATCCATCCCTCAGGAAAATATTAAGTGTATTAAACGAAATCCACCACCAACAACACTCAAGACAGCAAAATCTTTCACGAACACGGCATAAAACATAAAAGAAAACATTGAGTGTCGAGAACGATGCGTACAGTGACGGCGGTGGGCGGCGCGGGCGCGGTGCGTCGCCTGCGCCGCCCATGCTTTAGCTTAAAAAACGGAAACATCAAAAAACCCAATCGACTAATTCACACCCAAAAAAACGAAAAAAATCCACTCGCACGCTCACGCTTGCCATAGATACCTATGTGAAAATGTTTGATAATTTAGTCTAGGTGTGGTCCGCCGGCCGCCACGTCGCTAGCCGTCTGGTGACGCCGCTCGCATCATCTACCGAGACAAAAGTCAGCTTACATCTATTCCCGTTGTGTTAAGTTCACCTAAATATACATAGATCAAGTCTGTTAATTCAGTCCACTATAAAAAAAAAATAGGAAAACTAAAAAATCACAATTTCGAAAATGTGTCAATATCTATTAAGATTACATAAAAGTTTTAATACATTCTACAATTTTAAAATCATCTCTTTAGTATCCTAACATTATATAAAAAAATTGAGAAGCTCGATGTATTTACTTCCCTATGATGTTCATAATCATTATTCCTAATTCTTCGTCTGATTTTTGTCTCGTGAGATTGTAAGGCAGAGCGGCATGCGGCGCCGGTAGTGCTGGCGAATATTGAAGTGTTAAACCATAGAACATTTATTAGGAATTAATGAGTGCACATTTACCCGTACGGCGCCTGTAGTACGGTAGGGTACCCGGCGCGCACACCCGCAGCAGCCGCGGCAGCCAGCCCGAACCCTGTAACAATTACACGCATAATATTATTTAAAAACTCTATAAACTTTTCGACACAATAATAAGCCTGCACATGACACAGCATGAAAAAATAAACCACATTTATTTTTCATCTCACGTTTTCTTTATATTTATTTTAATGCTACGAAGAGGAAATGACAGGAGATGACACAAAAATGTACTGAAGAGATTGGACTACATCCAAATGACACACGAGTCAACTTAGCGCAGCAACGTCGAAGTGTTAAATTCTTTTTATTTCATTGTTAAGTCGGCGAAAAGGTTATTTCTGTAGCTCGCGGTCCGGGCTCCGCTATCCAGGGTTGGGCTTCTTGACATGAAGACGACAAAGTCGAGCTATAAATGGCTTATAGTTCAGTCGTTGGCACCGACGAACAAAGCTAAAATGCCACGCTCGAAAGATATGTTATTGATTGACAATGCCTGCATTTCCTGACTATACTGACATTCATAAATTAGAATGTCAAGTCGGGATAATCAGCACTTTGGGATTGCAAATAACATATGTCATTTAGGAAATGTGCAATCATAATAACGCCTGATGTTTGGAGCATAGATAGTTGATTATCATGTAATGGTCACAAGAGCGTGACTTACACTGGACTCGAAACATCTATTGTGTGTGGTGAAATTTTACTGGTGATTACAGCGGATCACATCCGAAAAGGCCGGATGATGTCGCGGTTCGGCAGCCACGGTAATGTCGTGTTGACCTTCTGCTAGACTGACCATTTTGCCGCTGATTCAGAGCAAAATTACTGCCAATATTATAGTGTTTGTGCCTTGTCACAATAGATGACAGCAAAATGAAATACAGTTTTAGTATATATTTGAAATCGTAAAATAACAATATGCGAAATTGTGTTCAAAGAAATACTATATTTATTTCTTGGCACATTCTTAAAGTCCTCAAATAGTTTTCAATTTTAGCTGTAAAGATTGCCTGCTAGTAGTTACAAACTAAAACCGTTATCATTTAGTGAGTGGACATTTACCGATACTGAAATCATAGGCTTGCGTGATTCACCTTCAAGCGTGATGTGCCGCATTGGATCGATCCTATGCCATTTGACGGCCGAGGTCGACTGTCCACCACAAAGCTTATCTTGATTCATTAACTTTTTTCTATCCTTCAATTTCCATTGTGGCACACACTAAATGATAGTCCTTTGTACACATATGACCCAGATAGATTTATTGTAATCGATTGTTACAACTACACAATGGCTTAAACATTTGTGTAATCTACAAATGAACTAATATCTAGAACAGACATGCTTGTGCCGTAGCATGTTGGTATTTATTGGTTTAGATTTAATTTAGGTTTTGAATATCCTCGTCAATTGATTAGTTTTTTTCAGCGGTGTTATTAGCCTTTCATTCACTTATTTCAGGCTTGCAATATTATTAGTAAACTACCTTTCATTCATTCATATTTTCTTTTATCGAGTGGTATAATAGTAAATACTTTTGTAGGCAATTCATACAAATTTTGAATTTCGGGTCGACGAACTGCAAAGCCGACAGAGTGCCTGACGTCGCTTGTAAGGATTCCACGGAAATACGATTTTAGACGCAGGCGCGGGTTGAGTGCGACGGACTACAGACTTTATACTGAATCCTGCGTAAGTCGAGACATTTTAAGCATTGCAGATATTTCAACGCACGAAATTATTGATTACTTACATTATTAATATCGTGAGCTTAATTGGTTTGAGAAGCGTTAGTAGCTTAGTAATAGATCAACAAGCATAATTATCGTCTATTTTCAATTAGCTATTTATTGCACAGTACGTAAATTAGCACCATGATTTAGTTGATGATAACCAATGCGTTTAATAGTTGATGTGGATCCCAAGGTATGTGTTAGTTAAGAATGTAAATATAATTTCCAATATGTCATCCTATTCTTTGGAATATGTCTCGCTTAAATTCATAACAAGCATTTCACATGATATACTCGTACTTTATGGCATTTATCAACATTGTAGTGGTATTGCCGTGTAGATTTACTACGACAAGAATAGATTTAGTCGTGGCCTATTTTCATATGGCAAAGCATTTGTCTCACGGCCGTGACTGAAACAGTCGTGTCCGGTGACCTTCCTTTTGATCTAACTAGTATGTGTTCTGATCATTGCTTAATATTACTAAAAAAATCTGCTTTCTAGGAGAAGAAAAAGTTCTGAAAAATTCAATAGAAGTTCCAACATATCGCCTAATAACGTCGATAACAAAAATGTCAAAAATAGTAAAAGTATAATTAATTTCGAAGAATTACAAACGGCACGTAGGTGTAAGGAAACAAGGACTCATCGCCGTTACGACATTCCAAACATCATCATAATTTCATGCGAATTTATACAAGCTTCGATACGCTAGCGACGCTCTATTGCCGCATCACTCTAACAAAAGATAAGCTGGTGAGAAAAGATGAGACTTTGGCGGAACGCCAACACCGTCGGTGTCGCTGGCGGCCACGACGTTCCCAAAACTGCGTATATTTAGACAAAATAAAGAGTGCGCCGAAGACAAAACGAGACGAACTCTGTTTTATAAATAACTGCGTCGTTCGGACGAACGCGCGGGCAGCCTCTGCGCGCCAGCTGTTCTACATAAATAATAATTAAGATGCGAAGAAAGCTTTGTCCGAATTTCAGGATTTTGTCACAGAAAGGAACCATACTTTGCTTTAACTGAGTTCATAAAAAAATGTTTAACACATCTATAGATATATAGTTTCAAATTATTGTTGCATCAAGTAATGAAAAGACATGGAAGTCATAATTTTTTAATTTGTGGACCTTAATTGCATTAACATTTCAACCATATAGTTATAAAAAAAATTGCATTATTCCTTAATCATAATATTTTTTGAACGCATCTTTTACATATTACACCGTAAGCAGCAAGCAATAATAGAATGACGCACATGTGGAGCGAGCTGAAAGAAGAAAATATTAATATATATGAGTATGATGCAGTACGTGTAGATTTAGTAAAATGAATGGAAGTATATATCGTGGATGTATATGAATATGTAGAGGTATATATATATATATATATATTATATATATAATCAATCATCCTCCCTTGCCCATTTCCCATTATCTGGGGTCGGCGCAGTAGATCTTTTCCTTCCATTCCTCTCTATCAGCCGTCATTTCCATGCTTACTCCTTTCATTCTTATATCATTCTTCACACAATCGATCCATCTTTTATTCGGCCTTCCTCTGCCCGTGTATCCCTCCACTTTCATATTCAACATTCGCTTTGTGACATGACTTTCATCCCTCCGCATCACATGTCCAAACCATGCTAATCTACTTCCTCTCACTTTTTCTACCACTGGCGCTACTTTCAGGCTTCCTCTTATGTACTCATTCCTTATCTTATCCATCCTTGTCACACCACACATCCATCGTAACATTCTCATTTCATTTGTATGCAATCTATTTTCATCCTTCTTCTTGACGGCCCAGCATTCACTTCCATACATGACGACAGGTCGGATGATCGATTTGTAAATTTCCCCTTCAGCCTTATTGGCATTCGGGGATCGCACGTTGTAGCTGTGACCTGTCGCCATTTCATCCACCCTGCGTTAATCCTATGCTGCACAGCTCTGTCTATTTCGCCGTCGTTCTGAATGAGGGAACCGAGGTACTTGAAATCTGAGCAGGTAGGAAGTATAGCGCCATCTAAAGACATGGGTACAGGACTGGAAAGACCGCCGAAATCACAGAACAGATATTCAGTTTTGGATCTGCTGATCTTCAGGCCAACACTCTCCAGCCTCTGTTGCCACCCCGTCAGTCTGCTTTGTACCTCGATGCCCTCTTCCCCGACAAGCACGATGTCGTCGGCAAAGAGCATGCACCAGGGTGCCTCCTCCTGCAGGTCCGACGTCAGAGCGTCCATGATCAGAAGGAAGAGGTAGGGACTCAATGCCGACCCCTGGTGCAGCCCTACAGCCACACCGATACAGTCCGTCGTTCCCGCGGCAGATCGTACACATGTACAAGATGCTCTGTACATAGCATGGACCAACCTCACATACTTCCCAGGCACACCTTTCATCTTTAACGCCCACCACAAAACCTCACGGGGAACCCGATCGTACGCCTTTTCGAGGTCGACAAAAACCATATGCAGATTTTTGTGCACGCGCCTGTACTTTTCGCACAATTGGCGTAAAGCGAAAATGGCATCTGTCGTACCTCGACCGGGCATGAATCCGAACTGGTTTTGTGTTATCTCACACTCTTCTCTCATTCTTCTCTCTATTATTCTTTCCCAGACTTTCATAGTATGTGACATGAGTTTTATTCCCCGGTAACTGCTGCAGTTTTGAACGTCTCCTTTGTTTTTAAAAATGGGGACCAGTACACTACTGCACCATTCCTCGGGTATTTGTTCTTCGTGCAACAATTTACCGAAAAATAAACTCAGCCACTTCCATCCATCCGCACTAAGCAACTTCCACACTTCTACTGGTAGTCCATCTGGGCCGACCGCCTTCCCATTCTTCATATTCCTAACAGCCATTTTTACTTCTTCCACACTAATCTCTCTCACTAAGCCATATTTACTGGTGGATTTTCAAGCATACCATTCCATTCATTCTCCTCATTCATCAATTTCTCAAAATAATCCTTCCATCGCGCCTTTATACTTTCATCGTTAGTCAAAATCCTTCCAGAATCATCTTTTATACATTTTACATGTGAAACATCTCTTCCATTCCTTTCTCTCGCTCTTGTAATTTTAAAAAGGCGTTTTTGACCTTCGGTGCTTTCAAGGGACCGATATAAACTATCTTGTGCCTTTGCCCTACAAATAGCAACTTCCTTCTTCGCTCTCTTCTTACATTCCTTATAAGCCTCTCTCTTACTTTCTTTCATAGATTCATTCTGGTCTTCTACGTTCTGCCATTCTTTAAAGGCATTTTTCTTTTCTCTCAAAACTTCTCTAATACTTTCACTCCACCACCACCCATCCTTATCTATCATACGCTTTCCTTTTGTTTCTCCCACTACCTTCCTTGCCACACTTCGGATACAATCAGCCATTTCCTTCCAGCACTCATTCACACTCACTCCTTCCATATCCCCCATCTCTATCATCTTGTTTACAACTTGCTCTCTAAATTCACTTGCATACTCCTCTTTTTGCAACACGTGCCACTTTATTTTGGGTGGGGACGGTCCTTATATTTGTTGAGGCGAATAGTTAGGCAGATGTCAGCCAGCAGAAGTCGGTGCTGGCATACTAAGTCTTCACCTGGAAGCACCTTACAGTTTTTGACACTCTTGAATTGGTTCCGTCTTAACAGAAAATAGTCAATCTGTGTCGCGTGGTAGCCACTTCTATAGGTAACAAGATGCTGGTCTCGTTTTTGGAACCACGTGTTTACTACAGCCAGGTCGAAAGCACATGCTGCTTGCAGAAGAACTTCCCCCTCACGGTTCCGCACTCCGTACCCCCATCCACCGTGTATTCTTTCATACCCGTCATTCATTCTCCCTACATGTCCATTAAAATCTCCTCCCATATAAACATCCTCACTCTCTGGTATTCCCATCATCATACAATCAAATTGCTCCCAAAACTTTTCTTTTACACTCTCTTCACTGCCTGTTTGCGGGGCATAAACACTTACAATATTCACTACTTTGTTTTCAATCATTAATTTAACAACTATCATTCTGTCATTTATTCTTTTCACATCTGTCACTCGTTCTTTCATTTCACTATCTAACACAACTCCCACTCCATTTCGCTTCCCATCACTTCCACAATAATAGAACTTGTATCCTTCTCCAATCTCTCGTGCTTTATTGCCCTTCCATTTTGTTTCCTGCAAACAGGCAACATTCACTCTTCGTCGTTTCAAAACATCCGCTAACTCTCTTCCTCTTCCAGTCATCGTACCCAAATTCCAACTTGCAAACCTCACTCTGACATTCTTCTCTTTCCGGGCTCGCCTCTTACGTCGCACCCGCTCCGGAAGATGCGACAACCCTTGCCCACTTCCCACAGGAGCCGGGTGCTGTCCCTGCGCGTCGCTTGCGGGGTACGCCCTAGCCCTGTCATATATCCCACAACTCGTAATACTCATTAATGTACTGCATGGGATTTGGCAAGAGTTTTACAGTCGGCCGCCTGCCTGACACCAACCCTCTTTGGGAATGCTGTTGTTGGTAGAGGAAGCTACCTATTTGGGAAAGGAAAAGAAGGTTAAGGGTAGGAACGTAGGGGTAAGAATACTGTTTTCTCGGCAGGAAGGGTATGAGAATACCAGTAGCTCGGGAGCCGGGGTCGCGTACCCGTATTCCATAACAAGATCACCGGAAAGGTAAACCCGCATGAAAACCCCTGACTATAATTATATATATATATAATATATATATATATATATATATATATATATAATGATAAATGTATTATAAATAAGTTAAATTTAGTAATACATATTAAGTTACTCATTATAGGTATGTACAGAATGAGCTAAGAGAATGAGCATTTTAGAATAAGAATTAAGAGTAGTCATAAGTTATACGTAATTATAGATCAAAGAGAATAGAATAAAAAAAACATAGACCACGAGTTCATGGAGCATAAATGTATGTATTACTAAAACCAAAAGCAACTTTTATTGTAGAACGAAAGCCTCGCGTGAGAAGCCTAGAGTTCTAACCAAAGAGATGACTGTGCCGTTAGTTTTTGATACCTGTTCCCTATATCTGCTTTATAAAAAACAGCTCAAAAGATACAAAACTGTACCATTGTAAATATTAATGAAATGATTGAAGAAATCTAGTACGAGAAATTCCACATTTATCAATCGACGAAATAATTCATGTTCCCCTACCGACCCACGCCGACGGTCATTTCTAACACTACCTTGTTTAGGATAAATCATATTTATGGGTGCAAAAGCCTCCAGTAGTTCTTTAAAAATATATCAAATTTTACGAACTTTTACTTTTACATTCTAAGTAAAACATTATATCCGAATTCTGTGATTCGTGCCTCGACCCACGTATTCAATATCAACCCACTTCGCTGCACTTGCAGGCCGCTGTAATACAAATTTCTGAACTTTATGATCAGAAACTGTTATAATACTCGTAAAATTATTTTTGACGTTTGCTGGAAAGGTGCACAGATACATTGTAGTCACAATATAGTATTTTATAATATTAATAAAATCACAGACAATCACGAACAGAACCTAAATAGAAATTTAAACACGTGAACCAAGTACTAGTAGTTTGTAGCCAAGTACCTACCTGTGGTTGTCGGCACTGCGGCACGGAGGATTACGGCGAGTACCGGGGCTTCGCGGAAGTCACTGGGTATCAAGTTACCACGACAAAGGGAGCGGAACTACTACACTCGAGTGTTCCTGCGACGCTCGACAATATTGTTCTAGCTGGGATTAGATATTTTCCTCTACTTTTATGTAGTTCATTTTTTATGTTTTTTATTATTATTTTATTGTTCTTCATTGTAATTTAAAAAATGCTGAGTATATAATATAGGTACATAGATTTATTTTTACTGTTATACTAAATAACTATGATATTTTTTGAATTAAAAAAGTGTCAATTTTGACATAACTTCCTCTATAAAAATAAAAAAGAACAATTCGTAGCGTCTTGTCTTTGTCTTTGACGATCTCCAAATCCGAGTAGTTAGTACACCGGTTTCAAGGTGTTGTCATCCCTGAGGTCCCGGATTCGACTGCCAGTGGGGACAGATGTTTGTATGATGAATACGAACATATGTGTTTTAGTCGTGGTTGTTAATATATATTTCTATCAACAATGTTTAATATATGCTAATATCCAATACCCGTTACCCTAGATCCCATAAGACAAACTTTACAGTGCTACCTTTGGTTAGGCTAATTGATGTGAATGTAGGAAATATTTATTACTTATCATTACTATAATTTTAATTTTATATTACTTTTTAAATGGCTTAGTCTCATATACTATTTTCAAGCAAGAGAAGGATAGTAACCATTTTCTTTAAAATGCATCAGCAAGTTCCCCAATATCATAAAGAATTAATTATTTATTTTATTTTATTCATCTATACATATAATAAGACAGTAAAAATATTTTGTCTGTACATTTAGTATTTTTGACTGAAATGGATAGAGGGGCACTTAAATAGATTATTAGAAAGCAAAAAATTTTTTTTGGAATTTTTTGTCTGTCTGTCTGTCTGTATGTATGTTCACGTTTATCTCCGAAAGTACTGAACCGATTTGCTTGAAACTTTCACTATTTGCTTTGTTTTAACTCAGAATAATATCTAAACTTTGTTTCATCAAAATCGGTTCATTAAAAAAAAAGTTATCGTCATTTTAATGAAATCAAATAAATAAAACTGGAGTGTCATCTGTGAAAATTGAAGACGGTGAAATTTTAATCAAAAGTACTGTGAAAATAGTATTTGTGGAAAAGCTCATTGTTTTGTGCCATACTATACATACATACATACTAATATTATAAATGCGAAAGTAACTCTGTCTGTCTGTCTGTCTGTCTGTTCCGCTTTCACACCAAAACTACTGAACCGATTTAAATGAAATTTGGTACACAGATAGTCTGGAGCCTGAGAAAGGACATAGGCTACTTTTTCATGCAAAAAAGGTTGTAAAGGGTTGTAAAAGGTTGAAAGGAGGGATTATTGGTTGTATGGAAATATTGTTAAAACTACTGAACCGATTTAAATGAAATTTGGTACACAGATAGTCTGGAGCCTGAGAAAGGACATAGGCTACTTTTTCATGCAAAAAAGGTTGTAAAGGGTTGTAAAAGGTTGAAAGGAGGGATTATTGGTTGTATGGAAATATTGTTAAAACTACTGAACCGATTTAAATGAAATTTGGTACACAGATAGTCTAGAGGCTGAGAAGGACAGAGGCTACCTTTTAAAGCAGAAAAGGTTTGTAAAAGGTTGAAAGGAGGGGGTGAAAGGTTGTATGGCAGTATTGTTAAAACATATCCTTCCTGTGGGAAATTCGAATATAACGCGGGCGAAGCCGCGGGCGGAAAGCTAGTTTTTAATATATTTCTTATTTTATGTACCGATGTGGAGAGGAGGCCAATATTCAGCAGTGGGCGTCTATTGGCTGTAATGATCATGATCTTTTTATTTTTAGAACTTGACATGGGACGTTACTAATGTGCTTTCTTCGCAGGTTGTAGTATAAATAACTATATGTATCAGCCTTAAAAAGTGCTATCCTGTTTGTACATTTGAAACAATAGTCTCATTAGTAAACGGCCTCTTTATTCTCTCGGTAAACATTATACTATGATATATGTGTTATAATAAGTAAAGTTAAAGAAAGCTTTTTGAACAACTCGTGAACAGTAAAAATAGCATTAAAATATGTCAATTTATTGAATATAACGTTTATCGAAATATAGTGATAGAGAATAGTTTACGTGAACTTTCCTGGATATGTCTTGTTTAGAGTATCTACTACATTATTTTATTTTGAGAATATTAACATTTTGCATGTTATTTGTAATTATTGGAAAAAGTATTATATTGAAGAAATATTCAATAATTTTATATTATTTACTATAGTTTTCATATACTTAACTAAGTTTACATGTATTTAAGATATTTCAATATTATTTTATAAATGTCTTTCAACGTTAAAATATCTTTTTCACCTAATTATAAGGATATATCGAACGTCAGACGTCACAGCACGTTCGTCGTTCAAGGCTCATTTAAAAACGGTTAAAGTAACACACACTAGGCCATAAATTGGCTAAATAAATTAATCAACGTCATTACACTAATAAACAGATTTTTGAACGCGTTCCAAGTAAATAATAGTGCCTTCCGTGTCATGCGGATGTGTGGCGTCTGTCCCAATATTCTAGGTTATTTTACGACGACACAGCTGAAGTGTGTGTATAATTGTAGCCACAAATCAGTTATGTGCAGGTCACCGAAATAACGCACCTAGAATACATAACATGTATAATGTAAAAACTTTCAGCGCATCATTTACAGTGATTGTTGATTAGTTAAAATTAATTTAAATAGAAATGAATATAAACAGAATTTTTGAAAATATTAGTAAAGAAAAATTACAATTTTAAACAATTAAGAAACATGGGCTTTACAAATACATTTATGATATATTATATATCACACATATTTTATAGGTTATCAGGGAGATTGTTGCAAAATTCATTCACTGGATTTTGTAGCGCAGAAATGCTTAATGTAAAAATTATATCTTAGATTGTGCTAATAGGTACAATTGTTTTAATATCCAATCAACCATTATATAGGTTTTGCGGCATAGTTTCACAAGGCAGTGTTCTATTATAAACATAAATACAATTCGGGTATGGCATAAGGTTTTAAGCAGAGTCAATCCAAAACACAAGTAAATTTAAAATTCTACCTACACTCATCAAAAGTCTAACAAATAACACAGTTTTATTATAACCTTCCTTTATGCTCTTGGCATATTTTTGTCGCTCTATGTAGTATTCATTTAATACTTTACTATTTGCATAAGACAGTAGTATTACAAAAAAGCCTTCAGATTTAACATTGATAGGAATCAGAGTGTGTACTGAAATCCAATCAGTAACTCACAGTGAGCAAGCCATATTAATTAAAAAATTATAAATAGAACATACAAAGTTTGATAACATGACGAGGTCGCTGCAGCAGCCACAGTTATGGCTTCGCCTCATACAATTATACACAATGCGCAATGGTATCGATCAGTCATAATTTTTCAATGGCATCATCTGACCTATTATTTCATCAATTTGTTTCCATATCCGCTATCCACGGAGAGCAAACGTTTCATATGTATATTTTGGGCGAAGACGTCTTCTAACGTAATTTCAAATTACAAAATTATACCTTATTGAAATAAATATAAGAAAATAAAAATTGTGTACATTGGGACGAAAATAAGTTATCTAAAACAAATATACAATATAATGATTTTAAATGTATATTAATTTAAAAAAAATACTACAATAAGCACCTTTTTTTTTATTAAAGAATTAACTGAAATAATAACACCAACAAAAATATGGCGGAATATTCTAAATAAACTCCAAAAAGTGGTCAACGCATCAAATGCGTCTTCGTAAATTCGAAACCGAGGTAGGTAGATGCGGTATCGATCGAGAAGGCACGCGCTCATCGGTGCATTCAGCGTCTCATCCCAATATTGGACAAAAATATTGCCGAGGGTGGGTCACAGCCCCTACGAGTGCTGCGTACAATCGGCCGACGCGTGCATACGACCCTCTCCCAACTGTCGACAAACGAAGTCGGTACGCGAGCCCCTAACGTAGTCATGCTTTAATTCTTTATGATAGGAGATTCAATTCGAGAAACTTCGCTAACCAGTTGTTTTATTTTCACAGTTAAAGGGCCAAAATTATTTTTGGTACTTTGAAAACAAATATCAAGAGTTTGATTTTAACCTTATAAAAATTGTAACCGGTATACTCATATTTTATTATGATTTTCATTATAATATTCAAACACAAGAAACCACCACTAAAATGTATCAGCAACTCAAAACCGTTTGTAAACGCTAAAGCAAAAACGGACTTTAAAAATAAAAACTTTATTTTGTAAGGAGTAGTATATATTTCAGGATTTAATATATAGTGGTATATAGTCAGCCTTTAGAATGTTACGGAAACTACCTGCATAAACAATATATTTACCATAATAGACGACAGCGAACCAAACTTTGCGCGAAAATGATATTTTCTAAATCCAGGGTATATAGCAATGTATTGCATGGTCGTTCGTGTCAAAAGCATGCATACTTGTCATGACTGTGCACGTGAGCTTGGAAGGGTTACATTTATAATAGAAAATCGAAGTATCGTATCCGCAACGGGGCCGCATGGCCCTGTACTCTGAACACATTTTTTTATATTTTTATTTTACAAGGTTTTCGTCATAGCGCATTTACTCTAGGATTTTTTTTAATTTACTGTGATTTTACTTTGTTACTATTTTTAAAACTCAAAAAATATATTCTAACAAAAAATGGCGTTAAGTTTTAGGTTTAAGAACAATTTATGAAAATTGACTATTTATGTGACGGCAAATTCATTTCGTTACAATGAAATATAGGTCAACATAATGTCAGAGCTATTCCTTTGTAGGTAAAGTTTTTGTAATAAACGTCTTACAACTGTCACTGGTAGGGTGCTAGGCTGCGCATGAATACGTAATACCCTATGTGAAGGGCACAAGCAGCACGGCGCACGCGAGCTTGCAGTGTCAAATGCGGGAACAAGCATTACTGACAAAGCGTTGTAGACAAAGCCTCTTCAATCGATCACGATGCTCTATAGCTTCATATATAATCAAATTTGGGTTCTGTATAAATCATTTAGAAAAAATACACACAAAATTCACGGCATTTATATAAGGAAAAGTACAAGTTAATTTAGTACATGATTTTTCATGTACTAAATTGACTTGTGTACTTATTTTGTGAGTGATTTTGGAAATTTATAGTGATTTTGGAAATGTTTATACATATTTTAGGTAATCTTCATTTGTTTAGGGCAATTAATTGAGAAATTAGCTATAAAATAAAAGTTATAAGCTATACCTATCTATTTTTTTAAGTTTACAGTTCCCGCATTGTTCGCAGTGTAATTGCGTTTTTTCTATATGAAATTTAATCAAAATCTACTGCAGGTGGTTCTTAATATTAAAAAAAAAGGTTAGCACGCGTGACATAAACAATGTTGATACCACAATTATAATATATTTCTTCCTTTCATATTACGTAATGAGAAGGCAATCTGAATGTAAGAAGAAGAAAAGGGAAAACAAGACGAGTATTTGCAAGCTTTGTTTAGAAGTATACGTAGATGGACATTCTTCCAGACGACCTTAGGGTAATTAATGGAAAATGAGGTAGATCAAATTATAAAGTAAACCACTACGATAAGAAAATATAATAATTGTAAAACGTTATAGGTAATAATAAATATGGACTAAATAAATAGAGAAAAATTAATACCATATAGAGCATACGTATATAAATTTATATTCTGCGTAAAAAACAAGTCTCCATCACAGGTGTAAATCGATTACCACGGTGCCCATTCCACTTAATAATTCATCGCGCCACCGTGTTTGGGCAAGTGGCAGCTATGGCCTTCATCACTACCCGTATAATAAAACTTTAACAATGTTTTCATAATCGACTACGACTCAAATCGCTTCGAACTACCGGGACACATTTAGACTGGCCTACAATATTTTAGTATCGCAGTAAAGGAAATGAATGCACAATACTAGTTTTCTACATATGAATATATAATCACGAGAATTGCAATTTCACAAAATGGCTAAACTTACATAATTTGATTATACAATCCATCTGCAATATAATACATACAGGCTGTATATATTTTTGTAACATCAAACAACAAAAAACAAACTTAAAAGCAAACAACTAAATAAATAATTTTATTCTGGTTTATTGATTTAAAAACGATGAATTTCATTTCATGAAAATATATGATAATTATACTCAAATAATATAATATAATTTTAAATAAAGAGATACGAAGAGAAAAAATCTGCAAATTAATATTACTTGAAATATGGAAAATGGAAATGGGAAAATTACTACATGTTTGATATTTTCAAAGAACCAAAAAGTCGATACCCGATATGTCGATATAAATAGTGAAACATTGAATATAGAGATACATTTTTATGATTGCCTTAAAATATTTTTTTTATTGTATTTTATTGCCATCAAATATTTAAAATAGTGTTTGTAAACATTAACTAATACCTAAACAGAATGCTACACCATTTTTTTCTCTTGCTGGCCAGATTGGGTGTGACTTTCGACATTATTATTGTGAATGAGTACTGGATAAATATGTTCTCAGATATTAAACAATTTAATAGAAATAATTTGATATATTTTTTAATATGAAGATACATTATTCCCAAATGTTGTCAAACATAAAATTGATAAGGCAAATTGTTTGATCATTGATTCTTGTGCTACTATTGCAGAAATCATTTGATTGTTACTCTCTAGACCCACTTTAATTACAGCCATTGTTGTCATTCATAGCAATTTGTATTGATCTCATATTTATTATGAATAATACTTTTACTGAGTCTGAAGAAAGCCTAACTAACCTCGCGTATCACTACATAATTATGCCTAGCTATACTAATACCCCAACATTAAATCTAAAATAATTAAGTTAACTGCTACTCTGTCCCTGCAAGAATTTTTCTTAAAGAATCTCTGGTTACATTATCAGAAGTAATTTCAAAGAATTCTCACATACACAAAATCATTCATTCGAAATTGGTCATAGAACTTCAGATGAAAGAAATAAAATTGAAATCTAATCTCTGGAAATCAACTAGTCAAATATCTCATAGATATTTGACTAGGTTTTAACACACTTTTGCTACGTGTCAAAAGACCTACTTGGTACTAATCTATCTTTGCAAAGGTAAAAATAGCTAGAAGGGGTCCTTTATAGGATTTGGTGTAACACAAGATAGTATTCTGAAACCAACACTTTTGTTTTTAGGCGCCAATAATACAGCTCCGATTTTTAGTATATCGGCTTGGGATTCATTAAACCTATGTGCATATTAAACCAGGAAGCAGTTTCAATTTAGTAAACTATCGACGTGATTAATCAAAAACTTTTTAATATCAAAAACTAGTAAAAACTAATGAGTAAGCTTTTTTAGGGAGTATGAGTTTATATCTTCTTTATGCAATGCAACAAGAAACAGCAAGTCAATGATTTTCCCTGCTTTTGTGTATACAGAAACAAAAGTTCTGAGTGGATCTTTTTATTGTACACAGAATATTGAAATACTTATGTAATATTTATAAATGTTATGTTAGGCAATAGCCTAACATAACGGGTTACCGAAAAAGAATGGGTAAAATTCCTAAGCAATGCTGCTAAAATCCATCTACTTGCATTAATTCATTCGCTTTATATAATAGAAATGACATTACTAGTAGATTTTAAGCGCAAACCACTTTGTAAAACTCGAATAAAAATTAGTGAGTAAGCTTCTTGTAAAGTATGACCTGATAGAAAAGATACGCAGCATGGAGCTAATTTATATATCGTTGGATTATGTTAAGTGATGTATTAGATCAGAGGTTTCCAATGAGTTTCCCTTTTTTGTGTCATAGACCCTTTGCCATGTTTTACGGCTTTGGGACCACTACTTACCTAATATTGAATGCCTACATTCTACAACATACTCGTACAAAATTTTATAAGCATACATAATATTTTCTTTTACTTCATAGATAATTTTATAAATAATGTATATGTCTTTATATTAGAAGATAGTATAATATGAGTAAATAGATACTATCAGTGTATGTTGAGATGCATTATTACGGACCCCCATTTTCATTTCATGGACCCAAAATTTTTTTTCTTCGTTAACGTAGACCCCTTGCAGGTTGTCATAGACCCCTAGGGGTCCGGGGGGGGGCACTTTGGGAATCACTGTATTAGATAGTCAACTTTCCACAAGATAAGCATAGTTTGTATAAATTATCAATTACGTTTTATACAGAAAGAAGTATAATTATTATGGTACTTTAGATTTTCCCGCAAATATAGTAATGAAGAATATTGCATTTTCGTTTACTGCACTGTTTTATTAATAATAATGTCTTACAGCATAATTAGCTCTACATCTGCTATACACATGAAGACATGATCGTTTAATCGCAGATTAGAGTAAAACTACTAACTGGTGCTTATTTATATTGGCGCGTGGAAATGCGCGGGCGCCGAAGACAGACACGCCTGAAATGGCCCTATCAATGTTCAAAATTGTTAGATGGATTTCTATAGGTACGAAATCTACATAGCGGTTCTGCTCTCTTTACGACGAATTCATTAAAATACCATTTGTGCAAAGGTTTGTGGAAAGCCATTCGTAAGCTATATGAGTGTTGTGCACAACTTATTAATAAATAGTTGAACACGATCGATTGTCATATTCTGAACAAGGAGTTTTGTCAAAGTAAATATCTCCAAGCTGTAGATTGTTCATATTAATGTTTTCAATAATGTTAATTTTAAAGGTTCATGTAAATAATGCTTATTAAATAATATCTAATGACATTTTAAATCCCTTTCATCAGGTACGAACAAGTACGAACGGTTTCATACGTAGTTGCACATATATGTAATAAAATGCGAAGAATTTTTATAAGAAACAAACTTATTTGAAAACAGAACTTAAGTTCTAGTAAATGATATAAATAAGAAATGAAAATGTGCATATAGTCATCAATTCTAGAGTAATAATTGGTAATTTATATTTAGAACTTTAATAATCTGACAAAATCTTCCAATACACAGCTCTTACTCGTATATTGGACGTTATAGCGGTTGTCGTAGTGTAAATAAAAACTTGATGATTTGGTGGCCGTATATGTAGTTATTAAAATTCGAAGTCACTGTCCATAGTTTGCACTTTTTTTACCCGCCCAAAGTTCATTTCCATAATTCATTCAGTTGATCTTTACGTCGTCGCCCCAAGCCTGCTCATTTGCAATTGTAAAAGTAAGGGCCATTGTCGAAAACGTTCCAGAGATTAAAAATGCAGGTAAAGGGACACAACTAAAGCCGGCTGCGTATACGCATCTCTATAGCAGCCCCTTCATAAAATAACGGTTTACTGAATTATTGAATCGGATATAGCAAACCGGACTAGATAACGGCCGTTCGCAAATACGCGGATTGTTGTTTGTCTTTTGTTGATGCCTACGGTATGACCTAAATGCGAGTTGAACGTATCTTCTGTTTTGTTAAGACATTTTAAATGGCGAGGATTGAAACGAACAATGTTTATCTTAAAATACTTAAGGTACGTATCCCAATACATTTTTGCAACGGTTGTAACTGTTAAATATATATGACTAGAAAACCATCTAATTTAACTAATTAATCTAATTGAAAAAATTATGTTGCACATTACTAAAATATTCTGGGTCTCTCTCTCTCTCTCTGGCTTTAAAAAGTAACAAACTTTAACGTATGATTTGTTTATCGGTTTAGACAATGGTGACTTTTTGTATACGATGCATTTCCACAATGTTTAAAAACTGATTTACATATACCTACATACTAACATTTCATTTTTTTAGGAGACTATTAGTCAATAAATAGATTTAACCGAAAGTATAGCATGGAAAGAGATAGCATTACACTAGCCAAAAATAGAATCGGAGCGACGAATGACGATTTCAATCTCTCGCTATTACTATGCGAATAAATAAAATTACACTAATTACCCGACTTTGTTTGTGTTTTGCACTGTTGTGATGTCTACCCCTTGTTTATATCATTGGATTCAGGAATATTTTTTAAAAACGATGAATTCTGTATTTTATTTTAACAATGTAACGTGGACTAACCCTAAGTGTAAATTTAAATTATGTTTTAAGTTTATTACATTTAATCGAGACGCACCTCTCATATACAGGGTGTACAATCCAAATGAATCACTACTAGTCGGAATCTCTCATAGTTTCCGACTTCTCCATACTGACCCATTTGGATTGTACACCCGGTATAAATATATAATGTAAATAAATAATAAACGGTGAAGAAGAATATCGTGCATACACTTGCGGAAATTCGAAGCGGTATGTGAAGTCAAACAAACCCACATTCGATTCGATTCGATGGGGAAGTATCCCAACTAATATTATAAATGCGAAAGTGTGTTGTTTGTTTGTTTATTTGTTTGTTGTTTTGTTACCTTCTTCACGCTTAAACTACTGGACCGATTTCAAAAATTCTTTCACCTTTGGAAAGCTACATTCTCCCCGAGTAACATAGGCTACTTTTTATCCCGGAAAAATCGACAGATCCCACGGGATGCGCAATAAAGGCTTCGCTCAAAAACTACTGCACAGATTTTTATGCGGTTTTCATCAATAGATAGAGTGATTCTTGAGGAGTTTTGCGCATTTTTTATCTCGGAAAAACGGATAGTCCCACGGGAAGCGCGATAAAATCTTCGCACCATAAACCGACTTCCGCGTATATGTAGCCGTGGGCAAAAGCTATGACCCTTAACCCTCTATACACCCAATCCCGAAATCCACGCGGGCGAAGCCGCGGGCAGAAAGCTAGTTTAATATAAATGTACCAGAGCATCAGTGAAAGTACTATTTTTTTTATTTAGAGGATTTCTTTAATAGACTGACACTTTGTTACCAATTATCATAATTTATTTTTCTATGGATGCCTCGTCTTAAAACGTTGACGAGTATTAGGTGAGATTGCAATTGATAACTGTATGAGTACGAGTTCAGAATTATTTCAAAGATAAATATGCAATCGTGTCATGACACAATAACAGTAGCAGTTTTGTCTTTTAATCTAGCAGCAGTAAAGTTGCACACATTTTCTAACAGACATACCTTACTTATTCTAAACTTTCCTTAAGAAGATAACCATCTGCATGACTTTCAGATCAAGGTAAAAAATAATTACGAGAATGCTTCATAAACCTTCTGTTTATGGATTACCAGGGCTGTTATGCCTACCATCAGGCCGGTTAGTGGCATACATGAGTTGTTAAATCGGTCGAATCAATGAGCGGAGGCAACCAAGCAGCTGCAAACTTTAATGCAAGACAATCTGAACACAAGCATGGAGACTGCTTAATGCGATTCAATAACAAAACTACTCTGTGATTTCTGAGGCATGCACTGTCAAGATTACACAAAAGACAAAATAATCACAAAACAAACAAGACACAATTTTCAATAAAAACAAACAACTTATTACTTTTAATTACATTCAAATCACCAATTCAAAAAATTCACACAATAACTCAACAAACGCCGAATGTTGATTCTGGGGCATTTTTGTTCCAGATTGGTTGGTCGTTCAATATGGAACTTATATTTCGATGTGAAATTTAATGCTTTCTTCGAATTAAACAAAATTTAGTTTAGTTTTGGAGCGCTGCAAAATGTAGACATCAGTCATTTTTAATCTGCGTAGTTTTGACCATGTTTTCTAATTGTCGCTTTCAACTCAAATGTTACCTATTCGCCACGCAGAGACTTACATGTTTTATCCCTACTTAACAATATTTGTTCTTCCAACATCTCCATCCTACCTTCAATCTTTGTTTTCCTTTCGATCCCATTCGTCATGTCGTGCCTTGCGTCTAATTTTAATCTGACTCTGGATTATACCGCCCCGAAGTAACCGACTATTTTTCATATTCTTTCGCTTATGGCCGTCCGGTTGTGGAACTCTCCTCCCTGAGGGTATTAGGGAAGCGCGAAACGCTGGAGTCCTTTAAGAATCAAGTCCGTGTCACTTTCCTGTCAAAGATTCCTTAACTTTAAACTAGTTAAGCCTATTGTCCTGTCCAATTACTGTACCCATCCTAATATTTAAATCTCTTTTAATATTCCTGGTCATAGGTTCCTGGAAGAATTGCTGTTTAGCAATAAGGCCGCCTTTTGACATTTGTTATTTTTCTTTTTTTTTGTGTGTGAATATTTATTATACAATAAGGGTTGTTATTTATGTTATGTTATGTTAGTTTAGATTTTTTACAGTTAATACTTTATACGTACAACAAGAAAATGGAGCAGTAAAACAAATGAAAAAAAAAACAAAAAGATGTCTAGAGCAAGGGCAAGAGTTTGTGTATCTGGGATCTACAAAAGATAGTTATTATTACCAATATTGAAAGAAAAAAAAAACATAGTGAATGGAGCTGTAAATGGCTTCATTGTCAGTCAGACCTTGTCAAAAAAGCTCGAATAGTGTGGTAAAAGAAGGATAAAATCAAAATTAATGCAGTGGAAATGAGTACTTTGAGTGGAATGGCTGGAGTAACGATGAAGGATAAATTGCGAAATAGTGTGGTAAGGGAAATATGCGCTGTGAAAGAAGAAGTAGTGACAGAAATCAAGAAGAATGCTTAGATGGTTTGTACACGTTCTCGTAGAAAGGATAAACTAAAGACGACTGAGGAACGAAACTTATAAGGCGAATATAAATGGGGCAGTTGGTAGGGGACGATATAAACTAACATACTTAGACCAAATAGGGGATATATTGATAAAAAAGGTCTGACCAAAAGTACCCAAGTAACAGTATTATATAAGTTGAGGAAGCTAGGGAATTATGTTTGGATAGTAGCAAGTAGAAAACTGTTACTCTTTGTCGCCAAGACAATGTAATATTTATTTACTCTTGTTCCAAAATAACTCCAGATTCTAATCTTGCTCTATTATCCATTTAAAAACAATTTATAACATATTTTATACTTACAGCTGATTTTAATAACCTAGTTATCCATGTTATTGCTTAATAGAAATAGAATTTTGACCTTCACATATTCATTAGTAGGCAAAATATACTATTACTGTTGTTTTGCAATTTTTTTTATTATATTTGCAGTGTACTTTAATTGGCTCGTAAGTGATTACATATATAGGCTAGTTATATATCAGCTATAAAAACATGCCTATTTACGAGGGAGTAACGCACCAGGATGGGGTTGCACGGGTCGTGAGTAGGAAATGTGAAGTAAGCATATGGCGCGGCCGGTACAGCACAGCCAGGTGCCCCGTCATGCGCGCCCGCACCCATTGTGTACACTCTGCGACCCTCACGCACAGTACTGAACTTATTAAATACATCTTATGCACTGGATAATAGAGACCTAAATTGAATAGCTGAACTAATTCGCAAATACTGACCGCTTTATATTTTGTGCAATACCAAGATTTGAAGAGTAGCGTCAAAAGATGCGGTTTCGTTCCAGTCTTATTTTTTTTAGCAAACTCTCACAATGGGATCAGCTGTTCATTTCAATGTAACGTTCCTTTTTTGTGTATATTGAAAAAATTAAAAAGGACGATCCCAACGGGTGCTTCTAAATACACAAATAACGGGCATATTTTGTATTACCTTTTAAAAATCTTATCAATAATTGAAACTATAACAAAAATATATTTGAAATTAAAAATTATATTCAGATATAATTTTCTATCAGTACAAAGGAAGTTCGTAATTCTTGGTATCGTGACCCACTCGAGTGACCATAACACGAGTGGTAAAATTACTCTGTTCCAAAGGCAACAAGGTCGAAAATATGGCAAATTGCCTGTGACAAAATGAGTACATAATACATAATTAAAACGGAATGACTGATGATTGTTCTGAGTGACCTTGTCTTCTTGCAAATTGCACGTTGGCATATTGTTATCAAGTTCTAGGTTACGGAAGTTGGGACGCACCGAGATGTTACGGCGACCGTGAACGACAGTTGAAATATGTTACCGTATAAATGATATAGATATTGATTTTCACGAATCCATATTTTTATATGCGCCATCGGTGAATTTTTTTTTTGTTTAACATGGTAACATAAACGAAACTAAAAACAATTCTTTTTTTTGAATATATAATAAATATATTTAATGTCATAATTTGCATTAACTAACGTTCATTATTGTTATCTAAGTATGTATAATAATTGCGATATATAAATTATTCATTTTGTTTTTAAACATACAAATCCATATGATGCACAATGTACGTAAATATTTACAAAAGTATCATAATTTGAATTAATTTGTTATCATATGTTCCATTTATTTTTATATTTCATTTTCATAAATTTCAAATAAAGACTTTTATAGATTTCAATTATGAATGAAATAGGTCTAATTGTTCATTATCGTTATTTTTACATCCTTAATGAAATGATTTTTAAATAATGATGTTACAACGCGATAAATCAGCGTCGCAACACTTTCAGGATCCACTTAGGGCTACAATCAATTAGCGGTCCTGTCGACCACGAGAACTTCCGTTTCCGAACATTTAGACGTTTCCGGCAGGGGCGGGTGTGCCAGTTCTCGCCTATTCTGTAAAGGGCTATCTTAGAATCAATCACATTTGACAAACTGATATTCACAATTACATATAAAACCATCGCCTAATTAATGTACGTTGTTTTCTTAAAAATGTTTGTATTTGAAACTTTCTATTTTTACTTCTAATCTTAAAAACGCTTAAAAATAAAATGTTGTTTCTAATTACAATTATAAATGTCACCAGTAAATAAAAACCATACTAATAATTTTCTCAAATAAATTTCATATTATACTTGATTAAAGGCTTTAATACTTCCGGTATATATAAAGTCACAACTGTGGCAAAGCATACAACTAGCTTGTTTTGACAGTTATTTCAATATTGCTGTAGACAATGATGGTAGACCATCTATAGTAATCGCAACACATCGGCGTATGCTGCTAATATTTAACCAATATACGTCTTAAATTAAACGTATGTTAACCGTTTTCATTAGGGTTGGACTCTTGTTCAAAATGTACCTACGTTTTCGAACCATAAAAATGATTGCGGAAGAGCGTTGCTTGTTTGTCCCCCGTGTTAAAGGCAAATAAATAATGGATTGACATTATTTTCACCCCAAAATGACGTAAGGAATTTTCCAAAAATAGTATTTTACTATTATAAACTACCTTTCAAGATTGTTTTCTGGAGGAATTAATTTCCAATATTTGGAAGAGATATCTATCTATTTTTATTCAGAGAGCAGATCGTTCAGGATTTGTACTCTGGAAAAATTTGTCTTACATTGGTTGTTGTCGTGCCACGTCCTACTCTACATGCATACGCAATAAAGTGAATACGAGATGTGTGACGATATCCATGGTGATAAATGTTAAGTTTCATTTTAGGAGCAAGTTTCTATATAAATATCCATTAAACAAAACAAACAATTACTATTATATATACAACCTCATGTAATGTGTAGAACAAAAACAAAATTGCGTCTTTTGGTTATCTACTTAGATCTACTTTAGAATAGTTTTGGAGACATTATAGATATTTTAAATTACATAAAACAATAATAACTGGTTATTATTGTTTTGCCACCTGTTAGTGGCTAAATTTAATGACACTCCACTCGATTTAATACCCATAGACTCAGATAAGCACTATTTGATATAACTGTTGAAGTGAACTTATCAATCCGTATCTTGAACTAATCGTGCGATAACAATATTATTTAGCCCTACAACGTTTTCAGAAAATAGGTACATCAAAGTTGTATTTTGATTAAAAAGTATTTTTGTAAAATGTCTAGGAAATTATTTTAAAACTTAAACTCGAATTCTGATTACAGTACAAGGTACACATCACATTACATCTACATTTCAAATGGGAAGTCTTTAACTACGAAAATAATATTGATCGATAGATACCAGATTGATTTCATAAAAAACCTGCCAAATTTATCGGTTACATTATTTAAACATAGATGTTAATCGATATTAATTATTAAAAACTAAGTCCAATTTTACTGTTGTATGCTAGTATGTTACAGCTAGTTTGTTATTTTTTTTTTGTTGGTTTGGATTTTATGGTTCTCTTAGTCCGTGTATAGTGAAGTTGACAGACGCATGTCGACGACCGACAAAAAAGCTGGGCCTTCGCGTGTGTTAACATGTTACGGGGGGCATTGCCGAGACCATGTGTGAACTCCAAGTAATAAATAGATCGAATGATTACTATAAGTTTGCTTATTAACAACAGTAAATTAGACTATCGTTTGTATGTGGAATACCATTTAAGATGTGTTTAAAATAAATATAGTAATTTGCAAAGTAAACCTCAAAATATTAATAGCAGCTTGTTAATAAAGTTGTAAGATTTTTTTAGTTTTCCAAATTTGAAATAAGTAGTATTAAATTATTTCATTAGCTATCCAACAATAAAATGCAAAAAATGTATTAACACCATGTAAAACAAGGTTTATAGATTATTATCATTAGTTAAATAAATGTTTATATGGTTGGTTGGTGATGGATGGTTTAGAAAATCGATGTTATAAAATTGTTGCACTTAAGCGGAATTCGAAGCCACAACCTCTTTTTAGTCAGATTATAAAATTAAGAGAAAAGATGTAATTTTTCCTTATAATTCTCAAAAATGTTCACTACGTTATCTAAAAAATATGCCAGTTTTTAACGTACGACTTATTTAATAATAACTACTAACGAAAAATTGGTATTTTGGAAAGCACATTTTCACACATATTTACAAATTTAACTATTGCCACAAAGTTAATTTTATTTAAAACCACCGAATAGGACTTCGATGCTGAACTAAGTAGTAATAACTGTTATTAATATTATATAATATAACTATTATATGTTATAAACAACTCACCTGGCGCTATATTTCCTCTTGGCTTAGCTCCCAGTATCGCTAGGTTGACGTTTGCCTTCCTCCCATCTATGATAGGGTTGGGATCCTTACATGCGCGCTCCGCTGCTGCCCGATCCGACATAATCACCTAGAATAGATAATTTCGATTTATTACTAATGCAAGATGACTAACAAGATGTAAGGATGGAGAAGTTGATTATTTTAACATGTGTATTAAAACATAATATCAAACATATTAACCCATTTATTTTATAAATGTATAATTTTGTATAATATGTTACATTAAAGAGTCGCTTGCATGAATACCACTAAATTAGCAGTGTTCTCATTAGTGTGAACTTATTGGGACTGTACCCAGTAGTTTACATATTGTCACAAGTTAACAACGTACACAGTGGTTTTGCATATTTACTGCAAATCCCACAGGAATACGTGACTATCAAGTGAGCAGTTTTTTGTTTATTAATATATAACAATAAATAAAATAAAATATAACAAAATATTCTTGGTATTAAGTTATTTTAGAGTTGAGAGTTACGTTTAAACGCAACATCTTAACATGTTATATAAATAATATAATTAATAACTGATATTTTAGATGTGATAAATAACCTATGAAAAATTAAAATTTACAATCTATTAAATTACAATAATAATGATTATATTCAATGTAATAAAACTTTTATTACAATAATTAAATATAATATATAAATGAATAAAAAGGAATCATCATTATAGAACCGTCTTCAGCTAAAAACTTACAAGCTAATGTTTGTTACTTCAAATGACCCAATGAAAAAGAATACGTTTACATTATAAGTAATCTGACATCATTTGATTTAAAATTCACTTATAACAGGTAAAAACGTTAAAACTTTTATTTTTCACAACAACACGTCGCTATTTAAATACAAAATAACATCATGTATGTGGCCGCATTATCTATTGTAATGAATGCGTACGACATGGGTCGCCACCTCGGCGTTTCCAGCGGTCCGTGCACCAGTATAACTTGACCGTAAACCTGGGCATGGGTTTGTCTTTAGAGAATATACATGCGATTTATGTAGGTCTTTTTAATCTGGTTAGAAGATGTGAGCACTGAACAAACCAACAGAACTAAAGCGAAACGTCAGATGACCTTTAGATATAGAAGGTCTGGTCGCCATTAAAATTTCGAATTCTGTCTTGGTAACCTCACAGATAATATTTGAAGTTTTGAAAGGATAAACATATTTTTATAAATATTATATTCTACATATAATATTCTACATCAACCTTATTTTTTGTGTTTTTCAGATCATACATTATAAAAATAGGTACAGCTGAGTTATAATAATGATTTAAAATAAGGACACACGATATCATGTGAAATTTTATTGTAAAAGCATGACCGTTAAAATCAATGTTTATAGTTAAAGTAATAAATAATGTCGTTAGAAAGTATAGTGTGTTCAAACTGAATCAAGATATTAACTCAATTACTACTAGATACATTTTTCTGATTCTCCATGGTTAAATTACTATGATTACTAAACTTTTTTCATGATTTCTACAAGTTTATATTATTACTAGTAGAGTAGTATAAATATGTAGAAAACTAAGCCTTTGAATCGTAATTATATGTTATGAAATTTTAAAATGAGTTTTTTTCCTTAATACATTTTTCCTTTTTTTTTTTTAAATACATCAATGCATATTGATGTGTATTCTAATTAACGTTATTGAAGTAGATATACGATAATTTGTAATATTTTAATATATGAAGTTAACAATATTGAAAATTATAGTTACATTCACATAAAACATATCCTCCCAATACATTTGCAAAGAATATTATAAATTTAAGTCAGACAATACCCCCCACAATTTCACCGCGAAATACAACTTTCTACACCTTCTTAAATATAAAGATAGAAACTTTTGGTTCTTAGATAAATCAACTATTTACTTGTGCATAAATTAAGATTATTTGATATAAAATCTCTTAAACGATAAAGGTTCGATACTTAAATACGAGTGTAGGGACTAGAAATTTTTTACAGCACTATTTTTACGTTTTAGTGTTATAATCGGTTTTATTATACTACATAGTGATATCGACATTCGAATGGTAACCGTACAAATTGGAATTAGGAACGGTGAAGAATAAATAGTTTGAAATAATTAGAAAACGCGTAGGCACGATAATAGTTAAAAGTAAGTAAGAAGAATTTTCAGTATAGTTTTACATTACGATGAAATTAATTGAAAAATAAAAAAAATAATGGCAACGTCATAGTTAAGAGCTTAAAATATACAGCCTGAGCGTATGATAGCAGCGACATTACTGGGTACCGTCACATAGGTCTTATTTCACTACAGTTAACGTACATTACACAGCTCACTGTGTTTCTGGTTGCTGCAGGGATAGGATATTATTATTTTATCATTTGAATCCCAAAATGATTATGATAGGGATTATCCACAGATTGATAAAAAGAGATAATGATTGGAGCTTTTCGCTGCAACCATTTTCCCTATTGAAAGTAGAATGTTTTTGTATTTCAATAGTATTACTGGTAAGAATTCTCCTGGCATAACTGGTTCGTAAAATTCGTACATACGTATGAACTTGTTACCATACTCATTGTTTTATATTAGTGACGCTACAAGAAATCAAAATTGTTCTTAAGTGGGAAGAAAGATGGAAAATAAATAAAATTTAAACAAGTAAGATTACAGCTACAAATAAGATATGATATATAATTTATATAATGATATATGTAACCACATTGTAAGATATTTCCTTATTTATATTAAACAGACTGAAGAATTTTTCTTTAATTAGCAATAACAATCAATTTCAATAATATTTTGCGAAAACAGTATTTTATAACAGACTACGAAATAATTTATTTACTTATGTAAAATTATTCGAAACATTTGGTGCGAACGTAAAACTAGGTCCTACCAATAACCACACTCACGGTAACACACGCCACCTTTGACATGCTACAACTTCCTGCGTTCAACAGTTGATTACCAGCGATTTACATAATTATCTAGAAATGCTCCGTTAAAACAATTACACATAGTACAACGTTGGATTAAAACAAAACGTATATACACAAAAGAAAACAATGTTTTAGTCTTTTTTAATTAGGATAAATATATATATTTTGTAAAACCAGTAAACATTTCAAATATTTCATACAATTGGACAAACCAGTTTCGCTTATTTTGTAAAACATTTCTTTAAACGATTAAATTGAAACAAATATTTAATAAAAGTAGCTAACTTCTAAAAACTTCAATTCAAATCTCTCTCAAAATGCTGAGTTAGTCATTTTAAATAAATATATTCGTAGAATAATTAAATTCAGTTCATTCATTTACTACATTGGTTACAAAAAATACCCGATTAATAAGTTGTTTGTTAAGATGTTGCAAAAAAAACATCATAGTAATATTATTCCATATGGTAAAGTTTTTTTTATAGTGGTATTCTCATAAGAACCTAAGACAGGCTTCCAACAGTCTCGTACATCAAGTACCTGGGCCTCACCCTGGACCGCCGCTGGAGCTTCGAGGAGCATTTCGTGCGGTTGGTCCCCCGAGCCAAAAGGTTGGCGGGCGCATTGCATCGCCTGCTGCCCAATCTCGGCGAGCCGAGGGGTGGTGTTCGCTGCCTGTACGAGGGCGTCGTGCGATCCGTGACCATGTATGGGGCTCCCATGTGGTCGCAAGACTGTGCGAGGTCCCCCCGCTACAGCTCTGCTACGGAGCCTTTTTTTTTTTTTTTTTTTTTGTGCCCTGAGGAAAATGCATTAAATTGCATACCCCGGCTGGGCGAGCGGGGTTATGTGGGGCTCTCCTCCCCAGAAGGGGGAGGCCTACCCACTAAAAACCTCAGGGATGGCCTTCCTCAGGCATGTAGGGAGCCCCGGAACACAAAGGCCACTTCCAGGAACCCCCAGCCTCCGCTCCCCTTTCTAGAGGGGAGCCCTCCTCGGAGGAAGCTACCACCTCCCCCGGTTCCCTCCACCGACGACGCCCCCCGGCCACGGAAGGGGCGTGGTCCATCCCGGGTCGCCGTAGCGGTCGCGACTTCCTCGCGCCCGCCGGCGACCCGCGGCGGCGCCGCAGCTGTGCTACCGAGCCCGGCGCCGCCTCCTTCTGGAGCATTACTGCTTCACAGAAGGAGGCATAGCCCTCCAACCTCCCTCGTCCGCCAGCATTGCCGCAATCAATGCCGGCGGAGACAGATCTCGCCCGATCTCTGCGACCAAGACTCGGCGCTCGGAGGCCCATGCGGGCACTCCGCCAGCGTGTGCTGGGCCGAGTCGAGGTCGGATGCGCAGTGGTGACAATGTGTCGAATCCCTCCCGTCCTATTCGACACAGATACTCACCGAAGCAGCCGTGCCCGGTGAGTATCTGTGTCAATCGGTAGGTGGACCTCCTCCTTCCCGTTGAGCCAAGCTTCGAGGTGCGGGAGTACGGCACCGACGGCCCGCTGGCGCGCGCAGATCCGTAATTCGAGCTCTGCTACGGAGCCTGCAGCGGATAATGGTCATACGGATCGTACGAGGCTACCGTACAATTTCGTACGAGGCGGCGACGGTTCTGGGACGCTCCCCTCCCATTCGAAATCCTGGCCGACATATACGCGGCGACGTATGCGTCGCGGCGTGTCTTCCGGAGAGCGATGGGGGAAAGAACCGGGCACGAAGTGCCTAAGCGGGAGTGGCACCGACGGATTGTGGCGGCCTGGCGTGCGCAACTCGAATTACGGATCTGCGCGCGCTAGCGGGCCGTCGGTGCCGTACTCCCGCTCCTCGAAGCTTGGCTCCACGGGAAGGAGGAGGTCACCTACCGATTTACTCAGATACTCACCGGGCACGGCTGCTTCTATGTTATCTGTGTCGAATAGGATGGGAGGGATCGACACATTGCCACCACTGCGCATCCGACCTCGACTCGGCCTAGCACACGCTGGCGGAGTGCCCCGCGTGGGCCTCCGAGCTCCGAGTCTTGGTCGCAGAAATCGGGTGAGATCTGTCTCCGCCGGCATTGATTGCGGCAATGCTGGCGAACGAGGGAGGTTGGAGGGCTGTAGCCACCTTCTGTGAAGTAGTGATGGTCCAGAAGGAGGCCGCCGAGCGGGGTCTGGAGTTGGTCGATCCCGCTCGAAGGAGGCGGCGCTGGGCTCGGTAGCAACAGCTGCGGTGCTGCACGGGTCTTTCGCCCGCGGATACTGCAACCCGGGAGACTCCCTACATGAGAGGGCTCCCTACATGCCTGAGAAAGGCCATCCCTGAGGTTTTTAGTGGGTAGGCCTCCCCCTTCTGGGGAGGAAAGCCCCACATAACCAACGGCTCGCCACAGCCGGGGTATGCAACTTAATGCATATTACTCAGGAGGAACCAAAAAAAAAAAAAAAGCTTCCAACAGTCTGAATGGCACAGATCGCACTCCAGCCGTTGGTGCTTCGAATGTCCTGCTGTTCGAATGTGCTTTTACGGCGTGTCTCAGATGACAGGAATACACCGTCAATGGACGTGTTGCACAAACTTTGACTTACTTTCAATAGATTGTGATTGTTAATCGTACTTTGTCTGTATGATAGCGGGGAATTCTATATAACCTCCCGCTTCTAAGGCTTGAAATATAAGGGTTGAAATTTTCGGAATATGTTTAGTAATAATTTTAATTTGCAACCAAATATACCTAATATTATATAACAATTGAAATAAAGCAATATGATAGGAAACGATAAAAACTAGATATCAATTACTATTCGCCGCTTAATATAATTCAGTAGATTATTGTCAAATATTTTATATTATCCCGAAGTATTCTATATCGATAAGATTTAATCGTAGAGACTTATTTTTTGACAATGTTTTAAAATCGCTTAAGAGAGGCTACGTCGTAGCATCTCGTAGCATCTTGTAGGCGTGCCTTATGTCGAAACGCCCAGCTAGTAGAGAGCCACGCCTAACTTATTATATCTCCAATTATTTCATGAATTAATTGTAGCTACCACCATCATCTTCGCATTAATTGATCAAAATCATAAACATTGATACAAAGGTAGCACACAATATGTTGTTAATAATACTATTCACTTGGCTTGTTTGAACAGTAATACTCATAATAACTCTAATTGTAATTTTAATGGAAGCAACTTAAAGATTATGTTATCGTGACTAGCAAAACCGTATATATCCATTTCAAACTTTTTGTCTATTGGATTTATGAAATAGACGCTTAAAAAAAGTATTATAGGTAATATGGTTTCAGACAATAAAGTTATCTCATTAAATACAATGTATATAAATAAAGTATATGTATTAATCTTCATTAAAAAAACAGAACCACAGCCTATTTAGCAATATTAAAAATTATGTTATTTTATAAAACATTTACTAATAACAAACAAGGACAATTTAATTTTTCTCTCTACATTATATTATTAACTATAAATCATTAATTAAGAAGATTTTCTTATCACTATATCAATAATTTAAAAAAATCATAGAACACCGCTAACGACGATGTCTGAATCTCATAGTAATTGTTTTATAAAAATGGGCTAGTTTTAGTTCTATAACTCTGGCTCACTCATGTTTCGATACAATACGTCAGATTTCAAATTTAAAACTTAATTTTTTTTTATTATTTATTGACGGACACTGTAAATGTTGCTCTTTCCATAATCATACATTTTTAATTATTATAAATTTTCTCTCTCATTTTCTTCCGCCTTATACGCCTAATCGCCTACGTGAAAAAATATTTCTAAAAATATTATGAAAATGAAATTCATATTTTCATAGAAATATGACATTTTCAAAACCACAACAACATATGATTTAATGTTTCAAAATATAAATAATGAATACTTAACTTTTAAAAATATAACTATTTAATTATTATTACATCATACTCAGAATTCATGTATATTAAGTAAAAAACTGTAATCATGCTTATTTATAATTTTGTCTGCGACATGGCGGCAAAAAATATACAACAGAGGTTACAGTATATAAAGTTAACGCATTATATCATCATAAGACAACAAGTTTCAAGAACTTAACAGAGAAACCTATAACTCTGGAGTAGAACCATTGAATACCGTCCGCACTATATACTATCAGATGTCACTCTTTTGTTGTTGTTATTATGCTTGTTAGAATACTGTGAAATTTGTCTCGGCCAACCTAGAAAGACAAGCTTTTCATGACAAAGCTTAATTTCGAAGCAAGAACTGAAAAAACCGAACGTCTACTTATTGTTTAATCTTAATATCTATACTCATTAGGCATACTAAAGAATTTCATACAATAATATTCAAACGACATTGTTTTCTTAATATATTTCCGGTCAAAACATCATCATCATCCTCTTGCCCATTTCCCATTATCTGAGGTCGGCGCAGTAGATCTTTTTCTTCCATTCCTATCTGTCAGCCGTCATTTCCATGCTTACTCCTTTCATTTCCGGTCAAAACATACATAACATTTGTCAACGGAAGAAAAAGAAATAGAAAGATTATTAAAATAAAAAGAAGAACAAGAAGATTTTGATGACGAGAGTTGATTTTGGTTTATATAATATAATAATAATATTGTTATTTTTCTTAACACCCTACGTACTATTGTAACTGTATAGGAATAATTTCATAACAATATAGTTTTAAATATTATATATATTACGGTGACGATTGTAGATAGTGTAAAAACAAGCAAATGTGATAATTAAGTCAAATTTAGCATAAGAATATAAATACTCGTAAATTTGGTATTAATAAATAAAATATATAAAAAAATAAAAATAACTATTTTAATAACAATCCGTTACCATTATACACTACTTGTATGTCAGAAAAATAAACAGGTATGGGTACTTGTCGCCTATTCAATTACCTATTCATTACCGTTTAAGTTTTAAATAGTCTTACTTGTCAGCATTTCTAAAAAAGACAGTCAGTCAGTCAGCAGACCTAAAGGGATTACAATGCTGAAGGTTGATGGTTACCTTATATTTATGATTGTATACCTTCAGGTTTTATCTTAAACAAGCTTCTCAGACTATTTATAAAATCAGTATTATTCGTTAGTGTACAGTAAAATTATTTTAAATATTATTGAGGTAGGTAGCCTCAAGTTATACATAAACTGTATGACGTCACTGAGTGCGTGATCGACTCATTGTGATTATTACAGCTATTTGGGTGTCACAGAGAGGGTGCATCGGGACTCGCTGCCTTCCCCTGTTGCTATCCTACCCCAGTATGAATTGAAAATGGGGTTGTGATTCATTTCCCACGAGCCCCAGTCGTACGATACAAAAGCCTCAAATTTTATTACATTAAGAGTCTTACGAAACACTTTTAAAACGTGAGCATTTGATGCATCTGTGCAATTTTAATTTTCAAGTAGTTTCTTAATATTCAAGACAAGAGAAGAAATAATTCATGATTTAACATTCACAGATTTATGTTCAAACATAAAATTTCAATTAAATTGACTTCGTTTTGCAATTTTCAATGCTAAATAATAAGTCCGACCTAAACAACATAACTCCGCCATAAATTAATTCGAGCAGATTTTTTTTAAAATCGTAATTGTGCAGGGCTTATAAACCTTATGCATGAAATCGTACAGCTTCCTTGTTTAATGTAATTTCACGATACAAACCGTATGTAATATGTGCGCGCTAAGTCTCGTTTAGGTATGTCGCTAGTAACAGTGAGTGAGGTGCGTTATCGCACTTGGAGTGCGATATGCTGCCGTTTCAAAATTTAAGTACGCTGCCTGCGCACCGGCATTGTACGCTTCGTTATAGCTACATGAAACAATAAAAAACTTACGAATCCATATCCTCTACTTTTGCTGGTCTGTCGGTCCGTTATGACAACCGCTTCTTCTATGTCGCCGAAAACAGCGAAATGCTCTCTGAGGCTCTTGTCTGTTGTGTGGTATGGGAGTCCACCGACGAATAGTTTGGTCCAAGTGGTATCTTTCTGGCCCGGCAGTGCGCTGAGAGCCAACAGCCCTTCGGGCTCGGCCGGCAGAGCGCCCGCCATCAACATTCCTTGCACCGCCTCCGTTGCGCTGGCCACCGTCACTCCTAACACTGTCACTGCCGCCGCAGCGGTTTTGTTGTAGCTGGGTTGTGGTAAACACTAATGTGCTGCGGTGCGAGTGTTCGTCGTGGTGGTTGCGCGCGGACTGAGGCAGGCTCGGCGGCGCACGTGGCGGCCCGGCACTAATTTTAGGCCCCGCCGCGCCCCCCGTCACCAGATGCGCCGCCCGGCCACATGCGTGGCGTGCCCTACCGCTGGCCCGCTACCCTCTACATGCTCGGCCTAATGATATGCCTTGTTATCACTGTTGGTCTTGACTCAAAAACAAGATGAATAATTGAAGAATAAAATAAATTTAGCTTGGAACGAGATACTGAAAACTAATCCCCCATCAATCAAATATTTGTAAATAGATAATTGTAAATAGATCCACAATACAACAATTGCTAATAGAGGTGAGAAATAAATATCAAAACGAGTCAATTCCGAAAAACCTCTCGCACCGAGGTTTCCTTACAATGTTCAAGTTCAGTCAATTAATAGGTCAACAGGATTAGCCATATCTCATTATTTAACAACATGTGCGACATAAGCAGTCTTTATAACCATTCCAAAGAGTAAAGTAAACATTTGATAACTGGATCTCAAGTTTATTGATTTTCGACAAAAAATGTCTTATATTATATTTATATTAAGGTGTTAATATATGCTTAAGCATTTGATATCTCCATGCAATTCCAAGAAAAGTATACTAAATCGACATACTGACAGCTGATAACAAAGATTTTTTCTCTTGGCAGTTTGGACCCCTAAAAACCTTGAAGAAAATATTGAGTATACGGGTCTTATTTTTCCAACTTTATGAAACCTTTATACATACTAAGTAAATATGTATAAATGTTTCATATTGAAAATTTTCAATTATAAAATCTAGAACGAAATTATATGATGTTACAAACTAATTATTTCAGTGTAATTCTTATTTATTTTAATTTTTTCGAGAATATTTATTGTGTTTCTTTCCTACTTCCATGTTCGACGCCTGACTATAATGATCTCCGGATTTCATATTTTTACCTAGTTCCGCCAATACTTTTTTTTTCTTCTCTTTGGCTTCGTACGATTTGTACATTTGCCATTTACAGTAAGTTAAGGAAATGTAAGGCGAAGAAGAACACGAAAGGGATTAGATTATCAGGATCAGGAGTGCCAATACTTAGTACTACTACTCTCCAGTGAGTAAAGAATGCTTGTTTGATGACAGTGTTGAATCGATTTAAATCGATTCAGCTTTACGTATGTAAAGGAAAGAGTTTTCTTAATTAGCTCATCCCATAGAGCTTCTCAAACCGAAGTGATTATTCCGCAAACTCAAATACTATCGTTTGCTGTTTAAGTCGTGGAGGTTGTTTAAAATAAGAAAGACGCTAACAGTTACGTAACTCCTCAATTGATTTCAATTCAGAATTCGAACACAAAATTTTCACATAACGTGGACGAGTACTGTGGAGGATAATTTCGAGCTGGTTAGCATATCATACTTTTTTCGAAAATGTGAATATTATCGAATTGTGACCGATAAGTAAATAACAATATCTTACTTCCTTCTATTTACGAATCATGTTGATACGGTACCTCTCGACTATCTACAACTAGAATCTATTATCATTATTCAGAGTAATTTTAAGCAACTGTAAAATCATAACATACCTTTGTAAAAAGCTAATGCGTATAAGAACCATATATTTATTTAACACTAAATTTGTAGTTCATAACGAATTTTGCTAAAATTTAAAAGCTAAATTGAAATTCAGCTCACTGCAGCCGCAGGCGAGAGCCTAATTTCCATCGAGTAAGTAATTTTCAATAGCTTATCAGTATTCTACGACTATTTTCAATAAAAGTGTAAGTAATTAAAAACGCTTTTTAAGAAAATAATGTGTTTTTTCAATTATTGAAAGTACAAATAGAACAATTATTGAAAGTACAATTAAAAATAATACGTATTAAGTTCTCCACGCGAAAAATGCGATGTATTGTGATAAAAGAAAATATTTATAGACTTCAAACTTACTTATTTTACAAGAAAGTTAAAGATTTTATAAATATAACCGTGGTTTTTTCATACGAAAATATTAACTACATATTATATATTGACAAACTGCGCGCAATTTTAAGTAATGTAAAAAATTATCATTTAGTTGGTATTCCATTGTAAAGTAGAATCAGTATAATTACACGTAAGTAGTTCGCGAATCACAAACAAAGATGTTGAAAAATACCTTTGTTTAAATAACAATAGTAATTTTTGTAATATTGAAGCCAATATCATAAGTAATTTGTAAATTTCGATATAAATTGTGCCGTTTCTTCTCCAGAACTTTAGCTAATTCGTCGAAGACACAATAGGGCTAGTTGATGATATACATATTAATATATTACTACTTGTAATTTAAAATATATGATTTTACTCACGAGACTTTCCCTTGGAGATTTAAAAATTGGTATAGTGACTACTGCCTCGTATTTTTTTAACGTTACCTTATTTTCTTTCATAATAATATGAAATTGAAACATAGTTATATATACCTAAGTTAAACACATGTAACAATGATAAACTTGGCTTGCCCCTAACAAGAGTAGACAATTTTTGCATCATTAGACAAGACATTAAAAACTATAACAAATCTATATAAATAAAAATGAATTGTTGTTCGTTAGTCTGCTTAAAACTCGAGAACGGCTGGGCCGATTGAGCTGATTTTGGTTTTAAAATGTTTGTCGTAGTCCAGGGTAGGTCTAAACGGTGAGCAAATAAGGAAAAATTGCGAGTAAGATAGAGCAAGACGACAATTTCATTTTCCCATATAAAAGTTGATCACTTACTTTCTGTCAAACATTTGACGGTATTTGTACTCTCAGTTCCACTCGAATTGAAGAACGCATTAAAACAAGACTTTTGAATCGACAACATAATATCAACTTTGCTTATAACATCGTGTATTTAAATTTCAAAATATAAAAATAATTAATGTGTTGACATATTTGATGGGTGCCAACCTATTGTCTATGGTAAAATGTCACTTGAAATGTAAACGCCTCTTTGCTGTGCACCTATACTATAATTTTTTAATATTCCTAAAAATCTAAAAGCAACAAATTTCAATAAAATTAAAAAAGTATTGTGTCGTGTGTTTGTGACTTACTAAATATGCCTCCAATAATTAGGCGGTACGAAGTTCACCGGGTCAGCTAGTTACCAATAAAGAAGTTTCATCTTAGTGTAACTTCCATAAAAATGTTGTTCTTAGTGATTGATGGTAGGGGAAAAAAATTGGACCATTCAAAAGAGCTTTCTATAAAGTCATATTTGAATAAAGTTAATTTTGATTTTGATTTCTATATATGTATTAGAACACAGCAGTTATATATGTTCTGTGTTTTTCAGAAATCTTTCCGCCTTGTCTTTGCGTAGAGAAAATATACGCATATTTCAATTTTAGTGATTATGGATTATTTTAGTTATTTTTCATTAGCTATAAGTTTGTCAAGATGACAAAGAATGTTTCGTTTCATACATTCCGTGATCTACCGCCAGAAAAGTATTATCACACGGTAAGTAAGATGTCACAGTCGTCTCAAATATCGCAGGAAGCTAGAGCGCGGGAATCACATTGTTCTGCCGAGCCGACTCGATCACTTCCACCGCCCGTGTTGATAGCTTACACAGCTGTTTTGTCATATCACTTGAGCTGCAGCATATACATACATACAAATATATATATATATATATATTGGTGATAGACATATGTGACATCAAGCAATACATTTTACTTTTAAAAATACCATATCACGTTTGATTGATTCTCTTTACCATTAAAATGAGATTTAAATTGATGCAAATTTTACAACTAATTTCTAGTCTTAAAAGTGGAATCATTAACTAATATATTCATTATGAAATTCTTTATTTATTATTATTACTTAACGTGCTAATTCTATATGACTAAACGTTATATGAGTTACTGACAGTGGTACACAGTTAATTTAAGCTAATAACTAAAGTCATACATGTAATACATGAAATTATTAGAAAATATCGATTTATCTTGTATTTGTAGGTTGCAGTTATGATAATGTTAGATACTGCACGTTATTGGCCATTTATTGCGTTTATTACGACCTCCATAGTCGAGTGGATAGTACACCGGTTTCAAAGTGTCGCCATCTCTGAGGTCCCGGGCTCGAATCGCGGTGGGGGCAGATATTTGCGTGATGAATGCAAGCATTATACCATACGAGTAGTCATAGTTGTTACAATATATTTCTACCAAATTTATTATTTATATATGTATAATAGTTCCCATAACACAAGCCTTACAGAGCTTACTTGGTAAGGCTAATTGGAATAAGTGTAAGAAATATAAATATATATATATATATATATTATATATATATATATATATATATCTGAACATATAACAATATCACATCCATCTTTTAGTTTAAGTTTAATAAATCCAAAGAAGATTGTATTTTTCAAGACTAAAAAAAGTGTTAAATAGCATTTACGTAAAAAGCAATTTGAATACAAATCAAAATAAAGCTACTGACTACTAAGAATTTTTAGGTTATTTAATCTTCATGTTTTAATTGATTTCTCAATATTCCCGTTAGATAAAAACAAGCTAATGTTCCTTATAATATCTAGGGTTAATAAGAAATAATTTATCGTATGTCTCATTAATAAGCGTTATATTTTGTAGTGGGCCTATTCTCCATACAAGAAAAAAATATCTCCTTTACAGATACATTCATATTCAATCAAGTGTAGACTGGAGTAATACAGAACTGTCCTCACGGTAAACTGAGCAGTGACTCTGATTATTCGGTCAATGTAACAGTTTGAACCAAGGGGTTTGCCAATAAATGATGATTCATTTATTCAAGCCTAAACTAAAATCAAAATTATTTTTTGCAGAGATGTCTTGTACATATTCTGTTTTGTGTAATGCCGGATTGGAATGATCTATCACAAATGATTGCTAGAGTCGAGTGTTCGAAATATCAGCTATTGCAAGGCCAAGTTGAAGCTTTCCGGAAAGATTTAATTATAAGTGAGGCTAGCCTGAAAGCCATAATGATTCCAGAGATATTATTTGGGGGCTATTAATTATGCAATTTGTCTGTAACTACATAGCTGGTGAAATTTTTAAAAGAATGATATACTGCAAAGGGCTGACGTTACAAGTGATGTGAATAGTGTGGTGGAAATTACAATAGTGCGTTTTTCTCAGTCTTGTTAACCAATTGACCATTAATATGTAAATCATGATTGTTCAATAGAAGAAATACTAAATCTACTTTAGTAGACTTTATGTACCTTAAGCTGCGGAAATTTTGCTTGCAAACTTTTCTGCAAAGCATAAAACTATAGTTAGAAACGAAATTATATCAAGCCACGTGAACGGTCAATAAATAAAACATCATTTAATATATTTACCGTCTATTAGTACTTACGATGTCATTGGGCTAAGTGTTCACATGTTAGAACTTCGCCTGTGTGTACTATTGAAACGTGCCTCATACTCCTATTGAAAATGAAGTTTTAAATACTATGAATACATAATTTATGGTCAAGAAATTAGAATGTGTTTATAATTGAACAAACACTGCTTGTCTAATATAAAATTTGACAACTTAAAAATATATAATTATGTTACAAATAAAAAACCTTATGTACAACCGTGGTAATATAGTTATATTTTTATTAGCGGCATAGCTTGGTGTAAATCAGCTGATAATACTTGTCCTGTTATAACTAGCCTCGGTCACTACTATTACTTCAGGAGATGCGAAAGTATATTTATATATCAAGCCGCAACGACAGGCCAAAGGATTTACTCGTGCTATGGATTACATTAAGATCACATTTAAATAATACGATAACTTGTAAAAAAAATAAAGATCTTGTGTGTAAATCTTAAGTCACCGAGGTACAGGGGTACGAGGTACAGAAATGTAATTTGCAAATATTAAAAACAGATTTGTAGATAATACGCCACCCTGTGCGATATAGTCATTGATATAGCGCCAATCAGATAATAAGTCCTTAAGACTTATTTGCTGCCTACGTAACTTACACTGCTGGTTGACATTTGAGTGTGAGAGAATATTACTAGCCTTTCCGTTTGAAACCATGGGGAATGAGGTAAGTTGCATGCAGTTGGTACAAAGAAGTCATGTTACAAAATGAAAACACGTTGCAAATAGCCTACTCATCACCGATGTACTCTTAAATCTACTTAAATTAGGCATATATATACATAGTTATATATGTATATATCATGAGTAATGAATTTTTATGAACTACAACAGCAGCTCCACATACTAATGTATGTGGAGCTGCTGTTGTAGTTCATAAAAATTCAAAACCCTATGACAAGTTCGAGCACACCTCAAATTAATGTTCATGTGATTAATGATAATGTTGCTGCACATGCTACTGATTATATATGTGTATATATATATATATAGGGTTACCTGGTAAGTCGTGCGAACCCTGTTAGAGGGTCGTAGTTCCCACCATTTCTGACAGATTTCCCCTTGGAACCCCGCCCCCCAACTTAACCCTTTTCAAGTTATAAGGCTTTGAAGATTTTTTTGAAAAAATGTCCGATTTTTGTCTATTGGCCCATTTTTTTTGTTTATTATAATTCAAATATTTAGTTTTATACTATTTTTGTGTAGCAAATTAGTTTGTTCATCATAATGCAAAATAAAAATAGAGTTACCTCAACTAAATAGGTTGTAGATAGAAGATTGATAGTTATAGCATCAAACAAAAATCAGTACAAATCAAACTTCAACCAGCAATAGTAAAAAAAAAATCTATGACACGTATATAGGCTGCAGACACCTTTAAAAATATCTACGTTTCATTAGCTATTCAACAAGGTATAACAAGGTAGGCTGCTATTAGATTTCTTTTAAAATAATATATTACACTTATTCCTTATTTACGTATGTATATTAACAAGAATGTGTTAATTGTTATTGCTGTATTTGTA
Source organism: Scirpophaga incertulas (assembly GCA_036419045.1). Lineage (NCBI taxonomy): Eukaryota > Metazoa > Arthropoda > Insecta > Lepidoptera > Crambidae > Scirpophaga > Scirpophaga incertulas. Next base: position 22,013,391 of record CM071629.1, on the reverse strand, counting down.
CTTATTACGTATCTTTTAAAAACAATAAATGGACCACGCGTTGACGGACGGAAACGAAAAGTCCTGTCACACTATGTTATTTAAACTATCGAAATCCTAGTACGGTATATACCTGATCTCCACAAAGGGTGTAAAGCGGGGGTCGCGAGTTCATTGCTCGCGTCATTGTGAGCATGCGCGTGCGACGCCAGCTGCGAGCCCTAGTCATAGGGAAGCAGCTGGCAGATTTTAGAAATTCTTTTTTTAAGTAGCTTCGCAGAACTTGCTTCTATTGAAATGAATATCTACTTTACAAGTTTTTTTTATTAAGCATTTAAGCAATAGATGAGATATTCCTTCCATAATTATGATAGTAATGGAGATATTTATCGCCGTATTGGTGTTAAGTAATACATGAATTAACTACACAGTTTTCTTGTTATCTGTTATTATATTTATACAACTGACAAAACATGTGAATAGGTGACTTTACGAAGTCATTTAAAACATCATGGAAATTATAACTTGTATTGAAATTGCATTATGATAACTTAGCGTGGACTTAGCGCATAGTTGACTTTTTCCAAAATTACAGTATTTTCGAAAATAATTTGAAAACTATTATAGTAGGAACATTAGATAAACTATTGCGAAACATTTAAACATTATATGAATATATTTTAAGTTACTTTTAGACAGTTTAGAATGTTGATTTAACACTTATGATTTTTTTTTTACTTAGTTTGCTAAAGTGACTGAAAGAACAAAATACAGTATAGCTAACTTTTAATAAATTTACAAAATATAACAATGTCCAGTCGGAAGTTAGTTACTGACCTAATACTAAACATCCTAAATTATTTTTTATTGTGTATCTTATTAGTAAGTACTGGTAATATTGAGCGATACTAAAACATCAAAATCATTTATTTTTAACACAATACCGTTCACTTATTAGCGGTCATTTTTCTCCTTAATAACAATTTTATAGTTCTTCCAAAGACCTGAGACCTCTTTAGGTCTTTAGTCTTTGTGCTTGCAAACTATGACTTTCTCCTTCTTAAAGAAAGAACTCTTGTATTGATTTCAATCTTCGTTAGGCTATAACATGCTGATCTTCTTCTTCTTCATACAAGCTCACTTATCTTTATATTTAATATGAAGAACTGGTAAATGTTATATTCTTAAATTAGACGTAAATTCTATATATGCAAGTGAACTAGATCACTAACACATGTCTATATTAACATATACCACACATATAAGTTTGATGTTATTCATCCTAAGTCATATACCTACCTATTCTGACCTCGGAATTTGTAACTATGATACTCTCGACAATTATACCTCGTCTAAAGAGAGACTCATTACCAGTAGTGTATGTATTATGAAGTTCAAGTACATATTACGATACAACACTGTCGCATATTGTATTTTTGCCCAATTTCTGTACAGATATATAGTACTTTTTTCCTTATTCGTATTCATGTAACAATGTTTTATATTCATTAAACATAATTAATTTGTTTTGATGACAATAAATAACTGTAAAGATAATGTTGAATAAAACTTATTTAAATATTTGATTTTGGTATGATAATATTGTTAAATAATTGTAAAGTTCTAGCCTAGTTACTTGAGACTTGATACCTGAAGACTGAAAATTATCGAGGTAATGTTACTATTTGCATAAAAATAAAACTGCAATATGAAGGATTTTACACACATGAAAAAATTACACTACCAAGAAAAGAATTTCTAACATCTTTGATGGCGCCAAAACTAATTCAGAAGGCTAAAAAACAACTAAGAGTTAGTAAGGGCTAAAAACCATCTTGAATTACAGTAGTAAAACGAATTGTAATACAATAAAACCAAATGCGAACATAGTTAATTATGTCAGATATCCGAAAACAGTAATGGGTGAACTTACCATCATAAGGACACTTACATACATAGCCCCCGCCATTTGTTGAAATTTATTTGGTGGGAGGGCCTTAACCCGGTGGTAGACGAAAATGAGAGTAAAAAGGAGTTTAAAAAGTAATAGGTAAAGTGATTGGTAAATGTACGTAATTTGCAACATGGAACTGGCATAATTCATAAATTTGTCTATTTATCATCTTATTGTTTTTAAGTACTATATAACTTATGGTAATATAATACAAATTTATGTGAATACAAAAAAAATAAAAAGTGATGTTAATATGGTGATATAATTAGTATTTGTTTGTTTGTTATATTTTTTATCAAACATTGCTTTAATAACAATTTCTTAATTTACTGTTTAAAGCTTAAGAAAAGGTAACAATTAAGTTTTCCAGGTACAAAAACCTCATTCTATAACACTTTTTGTGTAATTTATTTAATAAAAATGTATAGTTGCATTTAATAAAAATTGCATGCATTTGCTATGTAATTTCGTTTGTTTATTATTAGCGATAGTTTTTATTTCCTAACAAATCTTAGGTACCTTTCTTTTGGTGATAAATCATGACATTTTTGTCTAAATGACACCAAAAATAAGTAAGTAAATACAGTATAAAAAAGTCGCCCAACGTGGGGCTCGAACCCACGACCCTGAGATTAAGAGTCTCATGCTCTACCGACTGAGCTAGCCGGGCTATGCGAATAGGTTCGAAATTACGTAATAATTCCCTTAAGTAAATAAATTAAAGATTTATTTATTATTTAATTCTTTTTAAACCATACATAATGATAATTAAACCGACAATATTAATAATAAAATTGATTATTTAAAACAGACCAATGTACAAAAATTATGACTGAAAAATAAGTGTAAAGTAACACTAAAGACATAACCTAGGCTCAGTATAGGTACAAATATAATTATCATAATTACTATAAGGTAAATAATTTAATTTCATATTTTTCGATTGAACATATGGATAAACTCTAATTAAAATAAATATAATAGGTAGTCGTAACTTATTACAAATTGCATGTGCATTGCGTGTGACTGTGAATCACATACGTAACATGGATGTGTAATCCTAAAAAAATAAAAGTTGTTACGCTTGAAAAAAGTTGCTGTTAAGTACATTTTCGTAATTTTCTTATACCACGCCATCTGAAGTCAGCGTGGTGAAATATATATCAAAAATGTTAAGCATGACGCTAGGATATGCATTGGTAACTTATCTACTTTATTAAGTTCTATACTTTGAACAAAGATGTCGCTAAGAAAATGCAATGACACAAAAAGGCTTAAATTAATACCTACCTATATTAATATAAATTCCTGTTCTAAATCGTAAAATAATAAATAATTCATTATTTTGACATTATATGAAAACCTTGCTTCTTTCTTTGATAAAATATTGCTTTTCGTACTCTCGTAAAGTACTGAAAAGATTTTAGTAAAGTATGTAGTAATCACACCTACACTATCCCATAATACCACGAGCACTTTTGTGGTACACTTTATTAAAAAACTATTACGCCTATTGATTTGTGCTTTAATATAGTATTTTAAATTCATATGTAGATGTGTTATCAGTGTAAAAAATATTATTTTATGATCATTGAAATAAATGAAGATTAATATTTTTTTCTTATATAGAATATTATTGTACTACTAACGCCATCTGTTAGAAGTTCGAAGAATTACATACCAGACGTCATCCAAATAACGTCGTGAGTTTGTTCCATAGAGAAAAGTAATTATCTATACATCTATACATATAATAAGACAGTAAAAATATTTTGTCTGTACATTTAGTATTTTTGACTGAAATGGATAGAGGGGCACTTAAATAGATTATTAGAAAGCAAAAAAAATTTTTTGGAATTTTTTTCTGTCTGTCTGTATGTATGTTCACGTTTATCTTCGAAAGTACTGAACCGATTTGCTTGAAACTTTCACTATTTGCTTTGTTTTAACTCAGAATAATATCTAAACTTTGTTTCATCAAAATCGGTTCATTAAAAAAAAATTATCGTCATTTTAATGAACTCAAATAAATAAAACTGGAGAGTCATCTGTGAAAATTGAAGACGGTGAAATTTTAATCAAAAGTACTGTGAAAATAGTACTTGTGGAAAAGCTCATTGTTTTGTGCCATACTATACATACATACATACTAATATTATAAATGCGAAAGTAACTCTGTCTGTCTGTCTGTCTGTTCCGCTTTCACACCAAAACTACTGAATCGATTTAAATGAAATTTGGTACACAGATAGTCTGGAGCCTGAGAAAGGACATAGGCTACTTTTTCATGCAAAAAAGGTTGTAAAGGGTTGTAAAAGGTTGAAAGGAGGGATTATTGGTTGTATGGAAATATTGTTAAAACTACTGAACCGATTTAAATGAAATTTGGTACACAGATAGTCTGGAGCCTGAGAAAGGACATAGGCTACTTTTTCATGCCAAAAAGGTTGTAAAGGGTTGTAAAAGGTTGAAAGGAGGGATTATTGGTTGTATGGAAATATTGTTAAAACTACTGAACCGATTTAAATGAAATTTGGTACACAGATAGTCTAGAGGCTGAGAAAGGACAGAGGCTACCTTTTAAAGCAGAAAAGGGTTGTAAAAGGTTGAAAGGAGGGGGTGAAAGGTTGTATGGCAGTATTGTTAAAACATATTCTTCCTGTGGGAAATTCGAATATAACGCGGGCGAAGCCGCGGGCGGAAAGCTAGTACTATAATAATATAATACATAATAATATAATATAATACTATAATATAATATATATATATATATAATATATATATATATATATATATATATATATATATATATATTGACTAGATAAGGTAAAATATTAATTTCTTTGAACAATTCTTTTAGAGTATTCTCTAGCCCGTAAACAGTATCTAAATACCAGGAATCGCTCTTTTTGGTAAAAGGCAAATACTCTCAATGTTAGCCGCTGATATCCATAGCAGCAATCCATAGGACATAACACTATGAAAGTAACTGAAATAAACAATTCTTGCCGTTTCAACATTAGTTAAAAGTCTAATCTTTTTTACTGCGTAAGCCGCTGAACTAAGTTTGATTGCCAAAACTTCAATATGTGGATCCCACTGTAGTCGTAAATCTAACGTAATGCCTAAGAATTTAGTATTATTTACTAAGTCAATGACATCACCATTCATATTTAAACGAGTATCAACCTACCTTACATTGGGCAAGGAGAATTTGATACATTTACCACCAATACAGAACTCTTGAGCGAGCACTATCTACATCGTCATAACCTTCCTTTTGTCTATCAACTTTGAATAGTAAAGAAATATTATCTGCAAACAATACTGTTTCACACGATTCTGTAATGTAGTAAAGAAGGTCATTTATATATTAGAAACAGTAGAGGACCCAATATTGATCCCTGGGGTACCCCCATCGTTATAGGCGAGCTAGCAGATTCTGATGTATTAATAACGACTTTCTGCAATCTGTCTGATAAATAAGATTTTAAAAGGCTAACAGCTCCATCCGAGACACCATAATGTCTAAGTTTACTTAAAAGCGTTTCATGACTCACACAGTCATACGCTTTGGAAAGGTCGCAAAACATTCCAATTACATCCCGCTTGCCCTTCCATGCGTCAAAAACATGTTTCATAAGTGCAGTTCCGGCGTCGGTAGTGGATCTACCTTTGGTAAAACCGAATTGGCTTTCATCCATGAGTCTGTTTGTTCTCAAGTGACCTATTGTAAATAACTTTCTCGAAGATTTTGCTGAAAGTAGGTAATATGGATATCCATATTACCTAAAAAAGATCCCTCAAATTTCAGACCTATATCTTTTTTTGTTATTCGATTTGAAAAGTGGGTATTAATTTACTATATTTCATTAGGTCAGGAAAGATGCCCTCATCAATACAAGAATATTGTGCTAACAATGGGGCTAATAGGGTACTTCCCTCTTATTAAAAAAGATCTAAAAGCATGTAACTATGATAGCTTATGCATTAATTAGTCGGAACCATCATGTTTAAGTACATAAAATAACAAAAATAATATAAAAATTAGTTTCAAAGTATTCACTTTTTTAATCTATACGTAAAACAAGAGCGAAACATAGGCCGCCATGTCGTTGACGTCATAATGTACTGTAAACTTATGCGTGTCAATGTCATTATGAATCCGCCTCGCAATATATTTTTAATTGCCTTGTCTATGTTCATGATAATATCAATACATATTAATTAATTGTGAAAAGACTAAAGTTATATACAATCTGTTTCAATCAAATAATTTATTTCAAGTGAATTTTGTTGCTAATCATAATGGCAAAGTTTTAGATCTAGCTATAACAAACAATCTCGAGATGTTCACACTTCGTGGCGCTGTACCTTTAAATCGTCTTGACATGCATCACCCCCGCTTTGAGCTTGACTGCTGTGTTGAGATTCCATCTCTGAAGCCCAATGACATTTTAAAGAAACTTTGTTATCGTAGGGCCAACTATGAAGCTTGTATTAAGGACCTTCAACAGATTGATTGGCATTATTATGAGAGTTTTCTTAGTTTTAACGATTTTGTTAATTTTTTCTATGAAAAGTTGTTTTCAATCATTTCTGCGCATACACCGAGGAGAAAAAGTTATGGTAATAAATATCCTCAATGGTTCTCTTGTCTCTTAAGAAAACTCTTAAACAGAAAGATAGGTACCATGGGCTCGTAAAACGTTTTAACAATCCACGAGACATTGATACATTTTTTATGCTTCGATCACGTGCTAAAAACCTGATGCACAAATGTTTTAATAAATATATTGAAAAAATAGAAAGTGATCTAGCTATAAATATAAATCGTTCTGGCGTTATACAAAAACCAAAAAAGCTACCAACGTTTTCCCTTCTACTATGTATTTTCAGGGACGTGAGGCAACTGATGGCAATAGTATAGCAAACCTGTTTGCTGATTATTTTTCTTCGGTCTATGACACAAGTGCGTCGGATGTGTATCGACCTGATTTTTCTTCCTCCGATTCTCTGTTGCCACCATTCCAAATAGGATCAGATACTATACTTAAAAAATTAAAAACTGTGGATTTAACTAAGAGCGCCGGGCCAGACTGTATTCCGCCAATAGTTATTCGAGTATGTGCTACTGCCTTAACCACACCATTAACTATTATATATAATAAGTCTTTGAATTTAGGAATATTTCCAGATAGATGGAAAATTACTAGAATAACACCTATACACAAAACCGGTGATAAGAGGATGTTACAAACTACCGACCCATTAGCATACTGAGTTGGTTCGCTAAAATTTTCGAGTCGCTGGTTTACCAACACGTTTATGATCACATAAGCCCACAATTGAGCACTAAACAACATGGTTTCGTTCAAGGTAAATCCACTAACACCAACCTCTTGTTATATACCACTTTTATATGTCATTCTTTCGATCGTAGCAAGCAGGTTGACTCAATATATACAGATTTTTCCAAAGCTTTTGATTGTGTTAATCACTCCATACTTTTAAAAAAATTGTTTCATATGGGCGTGCATGGCAGTCTGCATCGCTGGTTTACATCTTATCTCCGTAATAGATCTCAACTAGTGGCCTTAAGTGGATATAATTCTGTGGCATTTTCTTCAACATCCGGTGTACCCCAGGGCTCAACCTGGGGCCACTTTTATTCCTTATCTTTATCAATGATTTGTTGAATTCAGTTAAGAGCGAATGTTTAGGTTATGCCGATGATTTAAAAATATACCGAAGAGTAGAAAAAATAGATGATTGTATGGTTCTTCAGGATGATATAGATCTGATTGCTTTGTGGTGTGACAAAAATAAAATGAATTTAAATATTAACAAGTGTCATGTAATATCATTCACCAAGAACAAAAGGCCTGTATTGCACAATTATAAGATATCGGGAACTACTATGGCTCGTGTTGATGTCGTTAGAGATTTGGGGGTATATTACGACAAAACCCTCTCCTTTAGGTCTCACATCGATCATATATGTAATAAAGCAAAGAAAATGTTGTTCTTTGTTATTCGCAATGCTAAACCGCTTAGGCAGGCAAAGTCATGGATATTACTATATGAATCTTTGGTGCGGAGTATACTTGAATACTGTTCTTCTATCTGGTTTCCGATTTATAACGTTCATATTGATAGGATAGAGGCTGTACAAAGAAGATTTGTTCGAGCACTGTGTGTGAAACACGGCATGCGCGGAAAAATTCGGGATTACTCTGATCGTCTCAAATTTTACAAAATGTACTCACTAAGTAAGCGTAGGCGCATAAGTGACTTATGTATTCTGCGTCGGATTGCCAACGGATCTTATGATAGCAATTTACTAATGGAGATCGGTCTGCGGGTGCCGAGTCGGTCTGTGCGCAAACAATATCTTTTTCACATTCCGTTTTGTAACAACAATGTATCACAAAATAATCCTGTTTATAGAATGTGCCAATACTACAATGAATTATGTTCCGACCTTGATATATTTGGTGACAGCGCCCATGTATTTAGACGGACGCTCTTCACAGGTTGTGCTTAATTATAGTTTGTTGGTTGTAATTTATAATTGTATTCATTGTTTACTGTCAGTTTATTAATTTTTTTTTGAAGAATGCTGTGCACAATTGTAATTGGACAGCAGATTCACCATCATTGTTCTAAGCATGTTTATTTATATGTTGTAATCTGTGGTCTGTTATTGTGCCTAATAAAATAAAATAAAATAAAAAATAAAAATACTAAACGAAGTGATATACATAAGCTAAACACACGTAACAAAGACAAACTTGTTGTACCACAAACTAGGCTACGAAAAATTACTGCATCATTTGTAGGGCAAAGTATACAATACTACAACAAATTACCAAAGAGTATTATAGAATTACCGATAAATAAGTTTAAGACTCACATTAAAAATAGTCTTCTTAAAAAGGGGTACTACACTGTTAAAGATTATTTAAATGATAAATCAGTTTGGATGTGACTCATACCTGCTCCTCGTGGGATAGCTCATAGAAATTATAATTTTAATGTTGTGTATCTAATATTCTAAAACTTGATTTGGAAGATGGACGCATGTACAAGTGCGATTAAGGAATTAATTAATAATTTATTGTCTTTTCTATTTTATTTATTGTAGTTTTAATATTATTATTTTTCTTGTGACGTCAATAAGGGGCCATCCATAAATTACGTCACACGGTTAGGGGGAGGGAGGGGTTGACGAAGTGTGACATTGTGTGACAAGGGGGTGGGAGCGATCTTAAATTTCGTGACGTCACATTACAAAATCTATTAAATCAAATAAGCTAACTGTTAAAACACAAACTTTAAATTATTACTATTAGTATGAAAAAGTGCTGTAAATATTAACTTTTATTGTAAAGTCTTTATACTCTCATAAATAAATAAAGGAATAGTATCTTCATCTGTCTATTAATAGGGGTACTCCCGAAACGTACTATTTTTCTAATTGATCATAGTAGGTGATTTTGAAAAATATAATAAGAAAATCATGAAATGACCATATACTTATTTAATACTAGCTGACCCGCGCCACTTCGTTGGGCATAATATTAATAATCCCCGAAGCGAGCACGAAAGCGAACTGAATTAAACCCGAAGCCATCGCGCGCCGTCCGCTGATGATGATGATGATGATGATGATGATGATGATGATGATGATGATGATGATGATGATGATGACACTCCGCAATAATGTGGCTTTCTATTGGTGAAAGAATTTTTAAAATTGATGATGATGATGATGATGACACTCAGATTTAAACTATCCTATCTCTCAAGTTGGATCGAACTGCACATGGTGTGCGAATTTTATTATAATCGGTTAAGTAGTTTAGGAGTTCATTGAGCACAAACATTGTGACATGAGATTTATATATATTAGATAAGTAATCGTTATTTGTTCTGTTAATTGGTTTGATGTTAATTTTAAAATGAAAATAAAACTGATTTCGAAACCGCTTTTATCATTCAATAATTTCTATAATTTAAAAATTTGTGACGTCACACTAGGGGGGAGGGGGTCTCCAAATGTTACTAAGTGTGACAAGGACGGGGGAGGGGCAAAAAAACACGAAATTCGTGTGACGTAATTTATGGATGACCCCTAAGTACCTGTAAAGGTTTAAATTGAATAAATTATTTTGACTTTGACTTTGAATCATAGTACGTACTAAACAATAAAAAGACGTTTGTAGATTGCTTTTTTAATGTAAGAGAACGTTATAAGTTAAATTGAAATCGCACGTGAATCACATTATGGAAAGCAGTTTTGTAAAAGGAGATAGTACGAATTTACCAAAAATAAATACATTAATGGTCGGAAAATTCTTTGCTGCAAATCCCGACTTTTGTTCTGCCGAGTTATGGAGTATTAAAACATCGATGTCAGTATTACTCTTTTATTATTATTCCTTTATTAGTTGTTTATATATAAAAGATAATAACTCATTTTTAAATTATGAATATAATAATATATAGCATCAAACATAGAGCTTTGTTTATTATTTACATGCCGTATTGACGTCATCGCTACAGAGTACGGCGCCTTCGTCTAATTACGCGCGAAATTTGAAAATATTAAATTTTAATGCAATTTTTATAGTACTTAATGAGTATAAAATGTTTATATTTTTAGTATATGGTTTACTGACACGCAAGGATCAAATTAAGATTCTTTTCAAAAAAGAGATTAATTCCCTATTCATCGATGACAGATTGAATTATGTGACTTGATAGACCCCAGAGATCTTCCGTTTTCTTCTTGTTAAGTAAACGGAATGTTTTCTTAATTGAAGAAGCATCAATATGGCTAAATTTGAATGATTCACTCCACCTATTCACACTTGACTCGAGGAGGGTGACGGCTAAACTAGGAGATCAGTTAAAATTACTGGTAGTTATAGCAGGAATTTGAGAAAAATACTCAACAAATGCATTCGCAACTGCATCGTCCGACTTGATAGTGCGTGTCGGACTCACACACAAAGGGTTCCGTACCATTAATTTATGAAATTAAAGGAAGCGGTTTACGATTTACGAGGTATTAAAAAAAACTACTTACTAGATCTCGTTCAAAACAATTTTCGTTGGTAGTTTTTATAGTAATGTACATCATATGTTTTTTTAGATTTCTCATTTTCTTATTTTAGAAGTTAGAGGGAGGGGACCATCTTTTTTCCACTTTGGAAGCGTCTGTCACGCAAACTATTCGGTTTAGAAAAAATATATTTTAGAAACCTCGATATCATTATTGAAGACCTATCCATAGATAAACCACACGTATTTGTTTGATGAAAAAAAAATTTTGAGTTTCAGTTCTAAGTATGGCGAGCCCCCAATATTTTTTTTTTTTTTATCAAAATCTTAATGCGGTTTACAGAATACCTACCAAGTTCCAACAGTATAGCTGTTATAGTTTCGGAAAAAATGGCTGTGACATACGGATGGACAGACGGACAGACAGACATGACGAATCTATAAGGGTTCCGTATTTTTGGCATTTGGCTACGGAAACCTAAAAACTGCCTTAAAAATTATTATCAGACAGTAAAATACGCGAACCCTCGCAAGGCTCGGCTTTTAGCTAGTTAACCAAAATGGTAGAAGGGAATTCCGCGAGTGGGATATACGTTTTATTCATTGCAGTTATTAGAATATGTACTATAGAACACTCGACAAATGGCGAAATGCCTGCTAAATCCAAAACTTCAACTTGCGACAATAGTACGTTTTACATGAAGATTAAAGTGTAGAGCTATTCTAGCGTAATTTATATATGGCTCGGGTCACGTAATCAAAATTCCTAATTCCGCCATTCCGTTCGGGTAAAGCCGACACCCACTACCGCCGCCAATGCTCTGCGAACAGGACATGGCGTGCTAAACCACAGCACCCAGGATGTCACATCGACTAATACCCTAAAACACCCCAACTTGACCATGTGGTCAACCAGGTCAAGATAGCGCGAGGTATCCTGCGACCTGTGCTGGTGTTCTGGCTTGCGTTGTGTACGAAAATATGGTCTGTAAGTGCTACCTGCAAAAGAAAAGAGACCACGGCACAGGACACTGCTGCCGCCCCCATCTTCAACTGCATCCCACAGTCGAGGGAATCGACCCCGAGTAAGATCTGTAAATCGATCGAGGCGGCTTAACCTGAATGACCTACCGACTTATCTCAGCCTAAGCCTTGGCCATAAGGACCCTCCGGCTTCAGGAGTGACCACACCCTCAAGCATAGTTACCGCTGCATATGCATATGAAGAGGGCATATGCGCTAGAAGAAGGCGCAAGTAGCTCCGGCCTTCATAGATGAGGAGCCGCAAAGTCTGAGTTTAGACTGAGTCACGCAGCTATACAGTGCTCCCGATTCCCCCTTAGGCTTTTAGTTTTATCCCTTATATTGCATATTTCAACTGATCCATTCAAGCCGTAGGGCCCTTATAGCCAAGGCTAAGGCTGACTTTAGTTTCTTCGGTAGGTCAAGCTGGTCAGACCGCTCTGACCGGCGTGGAGTCCGACATAACCTCCGTGACACTTGCCGTTGCGGTGGTATCCTGGGCACGGTTCGTGCTCCTTGTGAAGATTTTCAGCGTCTCTCTCCGGAGAGAAAAAAATATATATTTCAACTGCATTTTGCACCTTTTATTTTGTTAAGCCTTTAATAAATATAGCCTAGACTTTATTCACTGTTGATCAAAATGTAACCGCATACAACTTAGAAATCTTAACAGATTTCTTAACGTTGATTAAGAATAAAATATCATACAAACATATGTTTGTAATATAGTAATTTTGTTTTGTTCCTAATTACAAGTATTCATATCTTATCAGTCCTTTTATTACTGACCAAAACTATTGAGTGAACATTGGAATGAAGTCACACTATTACACTTACTAGGTGTTACTCACTATCTTGTTATTTCGAACTAAATAAAATGCTGACTTCATACAAGCTTGTCTGCTTCGATGATGATTATGGTGCCGCAATCACACAAACGTAACGTACAAATATATACTAGCGGGGTTATGTTGGTTGATTATAGCTAGCCAGCTTCTGTTTAGTGGAAGCAGGTAATAAGGAAATTTCTGATGCTGTATACATACCTTTTTTTTTTGAGGTTATCTACCCGCAATATTGATACAAGTGTGGGTTTGTACTGTGTTAAATAAAGCGCTTCATAAGGTTGATAATTGGGCGTTAGTTTCTTGTAAAAGTATAATAAAATCATATAAAAGTATAATAAGTGTAAAATTATAATATTGAGCAAAACTAGCCTCCAAATTGCATAAACTAATTTGGTCTTAAATAGCGACTGTATATTGATATTAATAAATATATGGTACTGCTGTACCACCAATTACGTGTAGTCGACAATCGACAATCCGCTTTCAAAATATATTTATTAATATAATATGTACTGAATCAGTAAGGATGTATACGTTACAATATTGTATATATTTTAACATATTGTATATATTAAACATTAAATAACAACAACATCAATCATACTAATTTTATTCACAAATTTAAAGCTATTATTTTTGAGTTATTACAATAGAAGTATTTATCTTCCCTGCGTCTTTATTAAAAAAAATATTACCTTTATAAAGAAAAATATAATCATATTAAAACTTTAGAAGATTACTGGCGTTAGAGTATAATTACGTCTTTATTTGTGCATTTTTTTTCTTAGCAGTTAAATATTTTTTCTTAAGTGTAATAATCTTTTACAGCTTTATCTATGGACGGAATTAACGAATTCGTTAATATAAATCAAAATGTTAATGTAAACATGCAATTACATGATTACATTCTTTGGATATTACTAAAAGAAAAGGTTTTCAAACCATTGCCTGAAAAGTTCACTTTTACAGGCAGTTAACGAAATAGTTATAATTGAATGGACTTCATAGCGTTTAAATGTTTCAGTGGATTTGTTTTTTAAAAATATTTTGTAACTAACCATTAAAACGAACACACTCAGTGTCAGCACCATATTGTTCAGTATTTAATTCAATATAAGGTAATAAGATTCGTAATGTAATATTAGTCCGGTCAAATTAGACCAAAAAATAAGAGTAAAGTTACATAAATTCCCACCAAGCTGAAACTTGGTAAGATTGTTTGAAACATCATTTAAAACAAAATTTCAAAGTTCCCCATCTTTCCCCTGTAAAAATTTATTCAAGGTCAAAGGTAAAAAAAAAGAGTTTTTCGCGATTTTCAGCAAAACGGTAAGCTTTATCATAAAAATATCTCAGACAAAAATTGTAGATCATAAAATTATCTACAAAAAATTAATTAATACTTTTTTTTCTACGTTGCAAAAACGCGCTAAGTACACTACCTCATTAGGTAACGAGGAAACGTGTGCATATTATGAAGATTACAACTTTTACAGCTTTTTGTCATTCAAAGTCATTCCCACCCTTGAATGCATTTACAACAAAGAGTCTTCAACCATTTACACAAACATTGCTTTTCAAATATGTAAAATAATAAAGTATTGGTACAGTCAGCAACAACTCACAATTTATATTTGTACTACCAAAACCGGCGCTACGATCAGCACATTTAGCTCAAGGTGTAGGTACATGTAAAGTCTGTCGCGTTACCGTGTAACCATTCTTAGAAGCTTGTTTTCATTTTTATTATTCACAGAATCACATTTTCTATGTGAATACGTTATTTAAGATTTTAAAATGACTTCATTGAAATTTTAAAGATTATATATATAGCTAGTTAGGCAGTAGGTACTAATATTTATGATTTTTACATATTCATCATCATTGAACTTCCTGAACCTAGTTTATTTATTATTGGATAGACACTCGGTTAACTAAGCGTTAAGTTTATTATACTTTGCACATCATCGAAAATGCAAATGTCTCTTAGGTAGGTAGGTATATTAAGAAACTTTTGCACATGATTTTCAGATGCAAGACACATACCATGATTGAATATGTGGCAATAATTGATTATTAACCTTGCAGCAAGGCAGTTACGTATACATACAATCAAAGCGACTCAAGCTACAGAACATGTTGAATCATTGGGCAGAACGCGCCCACTATTAATAACATGACTATTCCAGTCCGCTGACTCATTAAAAACGCATTAATTAAAAAATCATTAACTAAAAAGTCAATGGTAATAAACCCTTTACCTTATAGTAAAATGTAAACATTTTAAAATTTGTCTGTATAATCATTTAATTTCATTTGTGTGGATTGTATGCAACACGCGATTGTAATTCCAATAGGAAGGTAACTACACTTCTCATCAAAAAAATCGAAACACCTTGCAAGTTTTGTTTTTCAGGATTATCAGAAAAATGTGTACATTTAGGAATAAATGTTAAATGTCGTTTAATAGTGAGTAATATGAGCTTATCAAATCTTAATGTTAATGTTCTAAATTTAAATGAATTTTTCATAGGTTTCGTATTTTGTTAAATGAGTCATTTTTATTCCGTATGGAGTATAAAGGAAATGGATAAAACAACACACGTAAATGAAAAAAAAAACTAAAAAACGTTTATTTAATAACTTGTATTTCCTCCCCGAGTTCTAATTACTGCTTCCATACGGTTCTTCATCGATCGGATGAGAGTCACGATCACATGCTGTGGTATATTGTCCCATTCCTTTGGATTGCATCTTGCAGCTGGCTAAGTGTTTCTGGGGCAGGATCTCTTGCTCGAATTCGTCTCTTTAATTCATCCCACAGATGTTCAATGGGATTCATATCCGGGCTTCTTGCTGGCCATTCATAATAGAGATATCGACTTCGTTAAGATAATCTCGTACGACGCCCGCGGTGTGAGCCCTAGCATTGTCGTGCATGAATATGAAGCCGTTGCCAATAAAATGTGCATAGGGCATCACATGAGGCTCGAGACACTCTTCGACGTACCGATGACAGTTTAGTGCAGGCAGACGTGGCCCAGACACAAAAGCAAGCTCTGTCTTACCGTCGGCGCTGATTCCTCCCAAACCGTCCACGAACCGCCACCATAGCTGACCTTTTCTTCAATGCAGCATTCTGCATAGCGTTCTCCGTCTCTTCTGTAGACCTTGTTCCTTCCGTCGTTACCATACAGCATAATTTTACACTCATCAGAAAAGAGAACTTTGCTCCACTGTAGGTATGACCAATTTAGGTGCTCACGTGCAAAGTCAAGGCGCGCTCTTCGATGGTCTGCAGTTAATTTCGGCCCATTTGCTGGCTTATGCGGTACCAGTCCACGATCCTTCAACCTTCTTCTAATTGTAGAGTCACTTACAGCCACCCTTCGTACAACACGAAACCGCTGCTGCAGTTGAAAACGTTAAGGCGTCGATTTCTTAAAGAAGTTGTTACAATAAATCGATCATCTCGCTCAGAAGTGACCCGATTCCTGCCAGATCCTGAACGGCGCGTGAACAAACCAGTCTCCCGATAACGTTTATAGACTCTATGAACAGATGACAGGCTTAGATGCAGTCTTGCAGCCACAACACGCTGACTAAGGCCAGAATCCAGCAATGCCACAACTTGGGCGGCTTCTGTGGGCGAAGTATCCATACGTTTTAGAAAAATAACCTTTTTTCAGACGTCCCAAAGTCACAGTATTGAAATAAAAAACAAAAAGTTTAAGGATAGGCGCCAATTTTTAGTTTTTAAACGCTAAATGTACTCCAACCCTAAACACACATTTATCTCAAAACAGTGATTCATTTCGTTTATAAGATAAACAAATGAAATTCTAATTTTGAATTTAGAATTTTCGCTTATTACTGTAATGGCCAAACTGCCAGCTATACATTTATGTTTTTTTTTTCATCGTATGAATTCTTTTTTGTGTTAAATTCGGACAGAAACAATGAAAACGGAAGTGTTTCGATTTTTTTGATGAGAAGTGTATATTATAATTGTGGCTGAATCAAAATACGGGTGCGTAGGGCAAAATATTTCCATGCAGCAATGTAAGCAGACTCAAACGATTACGTGGTTACAAATTTCTTTTCAAAATGCAGTAAATTTTGAACAACTGTTATAAGGCTTATTGCTATTGGTATATTTTGTTCTATTACTGTAACTAGGCAGATACAGTGATAGAACAAAATTTACCACCTATTGCAACTTGAAATTTCACGCCATGTAATGCCTTACATCTTACGAGCTCGTAGAGCATTAGGTGTTATTTGTCAGTTATTATTACATAATTCCTTAACCTTGACTGTTCGTGAAATTAAGGTCAGAATGGCGTGTTCTTGTTATGAAATACGTTATAAAGACATCCGATTTAGATTAAATGTTCCATTTGTTATTACAAAATATATCTTTTCTCTAACTTTTTAAGAAATATACAATATAATATTCATTTCCAGCACTTAGATTTTAAACACTTACGATTGTGATTATGCTACTATCCAGTCAACTTATAAGTACTGCTAAACTTTTTACGAAATGTAGTAAGTCTACATTGTTGAATTAGAGAATACTACTTAAATACAATAGTCTTAAAACTAAAAATCCAATGTAGAAGATGACATCATCTAATATTACGGTGACGCGACGCGTCGGCGCCGCGTTCGTGGGATGTGGTCTTCACGCCGGCCCCAGTTTTGTGTCAACAGCCGACCCGAGTGCGCCTGTGAAGACCAAAACTTAAATAGTGGTCTTGAGAAAACTGACCAACAATGGCTAACGTCATGGGTGAGTACCTTACAAATAATAATATTCTAGGAGATAAATATTTTTTTAACCAACTAATTAAGTCATGTTATTGTAATTCAGCCAGGCATTAGTTTATTTCTATCTAATAATGCATTTCAAACATTCCGCCATAGTATTTAAATAACTTATCGCAGAATATTTGAAGAACAACCGGCATTTCTTTGGCGTTCGGCCAAAACCTAGGAGTGGTGCTAGTTGCCTAGAGCAGATTTATTTCAATCAATAAACAAACAGTTTTCTATGCAGCTATATATGTATCTATCGCAACTTCTATTTACAGACGAGATCTGAAATATTATTGTTATAGACTCTTCTTACAAGATTTCAAATCCTGCAATCCAAGATTGCTCACCAAGCCTATTACAGTGTCTGACTCGAGATAAACATGACATCATCAGACCTCGCCGATGGCATCGTAAACACTAAACAGTCAGTAACTTTGTCAAGGACAATCCTACAATACGTGTTCTGCTTATTAAAACTAGATAATATAGAAATAATGATTTATATATCAGAGTTGAAAATACTTGTACTAACGTGGGTATTAATTGAAACAAAATTACACTTATGTTAATTTGTCATCAGGCTGGCTACCTTGATTAACCCTAGATTAAGTTATCAATGCAGCTATCTTTTTATAGCTAGCTATTTACTTGTATTTTATGAATATATATTTTTATAATTTTTACGAAGAAATGGTAAATAAGATTATTGAGTTATAAAATAATAGGAATTACATATAATGTATAAGTTTCGTGAATATTTATATGACAATTAATAAATTACTATCACTATGATTATTATATATAGCGAATTTTATGAACGTTCTGCTTGCCAATAAACAATTCGGTATCAATAATTGCTCAAAAATTGCATTGCAAAAGCCTGAATTTAAAATGTCTCGACGTGAATGTGGCTCGCTTAATTGTCAATGACGCAAACTGTCAATGGTAGAAGATGGTGGAATTACAAAACTACATAATTTAATAATCATTTATAAGTAGGTGCATTCATTTAGCTATATTATATTTAATAAGAATTATCTGCGATAACTTATTTAGGAAATTCCTAAATACGAATTGACTTTTGGTAGACACATCACTATGAATTCTCCAACTAATTAGCTTAAATGTCATGCATAAACATAAAAAATAAGATTTTAGGTAGTCAAATATTTATGCTATCAAAAGGTCACCACGTATATTTATGATGACATCATCGAAGCGACCTAAATACCGCTCTAGCCACTACCAAATAAACACAAGGCGCAGGCACTATCGATCGATCGTCACCGGTTGCCTTATATACTAGGAACTCAAACAATACCAGCAATGAATGTTGTATTTTGAGGTACAATATGAGGCGAATTATTCAAACTACATACCACGCATTAGCCTATATTTTGAAATGCCGTTAGCAACCGTGGATGAAAAGTAAGCGCACACACCGGAATCAATCTTTCGATCATAAAAAGGGAACTTGATTTACCAGCAGAGTTTTAAAATTATTTAACTATTGAATAAATAAAATATACATATTTTGATACTTTAACAAAATATACTAGTTTTCTACACAATTAAGGACACAATTATTTATAATTTTGTGAATAGACAGACGCATTGCCTAACATTCAATGTGCTACATACTATTGTAGGGGAATGAAATATACATATACATTTTTGTTCTTCATAATATATCTATTAATATACAAGATAAAATCTGAACTTAAAAAAATACAAAAACCCTCGCGCTACAATTTCACAAATTACTCGCGTCGCGTACGGGCACCAACTGGCATTAGAATAAATGTATGTTTTATGATTACAATAAATAGAATAGTATAATAGATATTGACCATTAATTATTTTGTACGTATAAGAATTGAGTCACTGCAATAAAAAATGTATGTATGAATTTAAATGACCTAGTTTACAGTTGGCTTATAATAGCTCAATATAACATTAACGTGATTAAAATGGTTGCTTACAGATGTTCAAACGGAGGATAACCTTCAGTACCATTTCTACCCCGTGTCGTCGGGTTCGATACAGTTTAAAGTACGTGCTGCTAATGATGCCCACTTAGCACTTACGTTAGGGCCTCAAGAAACCGACCCAATGTATGAGGTATGTATTTAATTTCTAGCAGACACAAAAACAAATATTCAAATTCACGGGATTTGCGAAGGACCTTAGGGATATACTCGTACATAATAAATACGAAAAATCTTTAAGGAATTAATTTTTACACAGACATTACATACAATTCTGTATAATATCAAATATAAATAGCTATTTTCATTACATTTTCGTCGTGAAGTGGCCACTGCTGGTCATAGGCCTCCCCTATAAGGATCTCCACATCGACCGGTCATGCGTTGTTAACATCCATCGCCTTCATGTAACTTTCACGAAATTGTCGGTCAACTAATGGAGGCCCATTTCCGGTTATATTTGCCACTCAAAAACCTATCCAGTGTAGAGCCAACCTTCATAAGAGTGGGTGCTTCATGCGAATTCGGCATAATGATCGTCATATATATACCTATATATTAATGTATGTTAGAAGAAAATTTGCTTAAATTTTGATCAATAATTTAGAGAAAGTTGTAATACTTTTTTAGGTGTTCATTGGTGGTTGGGGCAATACAAAGAGCGTAATCAGGAGAAATCGAACAAAACCCGATAAAGTTGAGGCTGACACACCTGGAATTTTAAACGGAGGCGAGTTCCGTGGTTTCTGGGTCCGTTGGGATGGTGGTGTTGTATCTGCCGGTCGGGAGGGGGAAGTTATTCCGTTTATATCGTGGACGGACCCTGAACCGTTCCACGTAGCATTCGTTGGCGTGTGCACTGGCTGGGGAGCTTCCGGAACCTGGAAAATCGAAGGTACGTAGTATGAATATTTCTTACCAAAATGTACCCAACGTCAGATCAAAATTTTATCATTTTGCCAGTACAGATGGAGCCGAGTTCGATACTCCGGATAAGTTAGAGTACAAGTTTGGACCCGTAGCTGCTGGCTCACTACAGTTTGAGTACCGTGGTCCTCATAACGCTCATCTGTGCTTCACAAGCGCACCTGCGGAGGTCAATCCTATGTACGAAGTGATACTTGGAGGCTGGGAGAATACGCAGTCGGTCATTAGACACTGCAGAACCAAACCAGATAAGGTAGCGTACGGTTCGTCCGATGTTGGATATGTTCCATGTGAAAAGAATGTAATGTTTATTGGTTAAAAATTCGTAGGTTACACTACCAACGCCCGGACTTATGAATCCTAACGAGTTTAGGAAATTCTTGATCGAATGGAGATGCGGCAGACTTCTTGTGCGAGACGGTGTGACGGGCGCAGTGCTCATGGAATGGGTGGACCCAGCGCCGTTCCCGATCACGCATTTCGGTGTGCGGACTGGTTACGGTGCCAGAGGGCACTGGCGCATTACTCACTTCAGCCCAGCCGCTGGACAGCACCGTTGAGTCTTCGTTCAATTTTTCGTGGAATGCTTTGGATGTTAATTGCTTTTGTTGGTGTGAACTCTAGTAGGATGCGAAACGTCTAATTTTAATATTAATCGCTAAATACCCACCTGAGGCACTGTTATTCACCTTAAATAAACTAACAATATTACAGTGAAACCGTGCAGTTTTGATATTATTAGAAAGCCTCGACCTCGAATGTTATATACACTTGATTGAATTGTGGTACGTTGGGTACATTTTGCACATTTATCGTACATATCACTATAAACATTGAAGTTTTGTATTTACATGTATTTTATTGCAAAAAATGCCTTTTACTATTTTTCATACTATATGTCTAAATTATTAAGCTATTTGTTTTGTTTCTTGGCTTTAAGTGTTTCTTAAATATTTTATGTTCTCATATATAACATTATTTTTATTAACGACTTAAGAACCCGTTCACATTTAATAAAAATGAATTTAATTTATTGTATTCTATCGGTTCTTGTTGTTGTTATATGCGAGTCAAATAATAGTACTAAAATAATTATCTCCTTCCTCTTGAATAATATACTTTTATTTTGAAAGTTATTATTCACTTATAGTTCTCATGACAATCATGTATATAGTAAATCTAAGCCTAAGCCTAGTAATCTATGCCATGGACTGTCATGGACTGCCATGGACATAAGACTAAAATTTAGTGCATCGTAGGGCGTAATGAACCCTGAATAAGATGTGGTAAAGTAATGACTGAAGTAACCTAAACCGACCTACCTACCTAAACAAGTTGTTGACTGTTATAATTAACTGTGACAAATAGTGCAACTAGATGAATCCAGCATACAGAACGAGGTCAATTGGTCACCTTTGTAGTGAGCAGGATACATTCGTATGACTAACTAAATTCTTCGAATGACAAGCATAGAACGCAGTGTTATTAGGTCACTCATAATGTGAACTTATGATAATCATCATGATGACATCCTCACAATTTTACTTCTTTAATCATAAAAAATACATATTTCTAAATATAAAAATCTAACTTATGCGGCCGAAGAAATTTTAATTTTACCATTCTATTATGTGAACGGGGTTTTAATCTTTATTTCATTACCAAAGGTCCAAACATGCATAATTTTACCGATTGATGTATTGAATTAAATATATTTTACTCAAAAATACACTTATCGCCTCCTATTGAATTAATCCAGTTCCTATTGAAATTATAGTAGATAATAAATGGAAAAAAGAGGAATATTGTGATGTTTTTGAAAATGGTTATTGTTCGGTAAAAATTGATAAATTTATCCATGCTTGCACTATTGGTTTCATAATAATGATTATGGCATATATCCTTTTCTATTATTGATATCTGTAATGTATTACAAATACTCACTTCATGCTCTTTAATTTTTTTAATTCTTTATTTTATAGTCGTAGCTCATGGTTAAGTCAATCACTGCAAAGTACTTGCAAAGAATATATTTCTTAAATTTCAATTTTTTCATCAAATAATCACTAGATATTAAGCTTCAGTTTAACATTCATTTACTATTTATCATTGACTTTAGCCTGGATTCATTTTCAGTTGCGCCATCCGCGCCGGCACCAGCTGCTCTATACGCCAGTCCACCTGGTTACCCCGGCGGGTACGGCGGCGCACCCATGGGTGGCGGCCAGTGGATAGATGCGTCCAGTGGCCAAGTGCCGCCCGGTGCTGCCCCCGCCGGACAGGACTGCTCCGGCGAACCGCTGTTCGTGGCTCGGGCTCAGCACGAAGGAGCTACTATCCCCGGCAAGCTGGTACAATCCCACGGCTGCGCTTACGTGCCTTGGGGAGGCTTGGAGCATGGCAAACCACAGTATCAGGTTTGTCTTGACTTAAGATTTTACCTTTTTTTCCTTAAAAATTGGATCCGCTGTCATTATGCGGGACTCGTATTTTTGCTAAAATGTATTGATTAATTATTGAATTTATTACTTAGATTACCTACTTTTTGTTAATTCGCAATAGTAAATTACAGTAAAAGAAGTCTTGTGAGACAGCACCTCATAATATGTGCTGATCATAGAAGAGATTATACAAATTTTTAAACATTTTCCCGTCATACCACCATATCAACCTGGTACTATAAAATGTCATTGAAGATTCCTTTTGACAAAAATACTATGTTGTTATGCTTGTGCAGGTGTTAGTCGGTGGATCCAATAACTGGGTGCCAACAAGTGGATCCGCCATTCCCCCAGGCGCATTCCCTGGCGGTCAGTCAGAAGACGGTGAAACATTGTTCGTCGGCCGTGTTCGTCACGAAGGTAGCATCACCACAGGAAAGGTGCAGCAATCTCACGGAGTCTGCTATATTTCCTTTGGAGGACAAGAGTTAGGATTCCCCGATTACGAGATCTTGGTGGCTTAGTCCTTAATCCATCAATAATCTCCCGATCTATTAAGGGTTTTCAGATCTGACATCTAGCTTGTCCAAATTATTTGTACGACATTGTTAGTGGACTACACAGTTCGATATTCACATTTTAATTATGTTATCTGAAGCACTGCATAATATTGTTTAAGATTTATGTAGCATTTAAATGTTATTTTATTATTAAATTATTTTTTATAAACGTAAGTTATTTCATTAAAAAAAAATTAAGTCCTGTGATTGTGATAGCAATATGATGGAGGCGTTAGGATTGAAATTGCTTTAAATGGTTATTTAACATCAGAAATTTAATTTTTTCAATGGGGCAAGTTCTATGAGGAAATTTAAAAGAAATGGTAGCATGGAGATGAGGGGAAAGTCGAATAATGAGGAGGAATTTGCTTTCTATGTATATGTGTAGCGTTCTATTTATGATAGTTAAGAAAAAAAGAAATTTGCCAGCTAAGATCAGGGTGTGGGTATAATCCTTATCGGAATCGAACCGACCTGGTGATATATGTAGATATTTAGGATTAATGATATGGGCGCCTCCACATAGATGCAAACAGACCTTCAAATGGTTAGGTGATAAAATTAAACAAAGAGGATTATAAATGTAAGTTTATAATTAACATTTCAAAAGATACATGTAAATACAAATCAATAAAAGAAAAAATATATTATATATTAGTCCACCAAATCAATGGGCACGGTAGGTTGCACACGTTACACATTTAAAAGTTCACAGTTGAGCTGAGCCATCCTCCATCCGTCACCCAAGGTGAATATCACACAAGAAAAATTAATTCGTCCAAAATACGGTGGTTCACACACGTAATATAGTAAGAATGGTAAGAGGTCACCTTATACGTTGAGATTCCATCGGTGATGGCAGGGATTTCCGTTGATAAGTACGACAACCTACATCACCGCATGGCTGGGTACATGAAGTCAGGTTGAGATGAAACGGCCCAAACGCCCTATATTTGTGGTGACTACGAGGTATACCGTGAACCCATTATCTGGGATTGCAGGACGAAATTAATTAAGGCATTAAGCCGTTATTAAAAAATATTAAAAGAAAAGATATTAAAAAGTAAAACTATTAAATAAAACAAGCTAAATCATCTTCACGGAGGCCTAAAGCGGCACATCCGCCAGGAGAGGAACGCCGAAAGACCCATCTTTCGCGTCCTCCTCGCCGACGTCAAATGACAGCCAAGACTCGAGATAGCTAATAAATAGCCACGGAGGGATCACCATAGATCAAGCCGTCCCGTTCCGAATTGGAAGCATCAGAGTGAAGAAAAGGCGGACCTGTCCAACAAGGAGAAAGAAACGAAAACTTCTTTTAATAAACCAAAACAAAAGAATTTGTTTTAAGTAAACTCCTAATAGATAATATTAGGTATATATTAGTTATGAAAATATGTTGAGGTTTATATTACAGTCTATGGCTTCACCCTATCAAATCCCTACAACCATAAATCTGTATATTGAAATTTAAGTTTTAAATTACAAACCCAACTAAAACTCCTATCACAGACTCAACACCATCTGCATGTTAATTAAATGAATACAGAAACTAAATGTTTTGTCCCTATGTCCATCTTGTTATAAGTAAAATTTATGAAATATAAATTAAGACAAAAAAAATTGCATTTATGCTGAGGCTGTACAGGTTCCGATCCCTTCACTCTTACTTTCACTTAAAAGGTTAAAAAAAAAATAAATATCTGTCAAATCCTAATAGGACATGTAAACAAGAATTAAATTTGTAAATTAATAATGAAATTCAAAGTATTCTGATGATTAAATTGTGCTGAAAACAATAGTAAAAAATAACACGTTACATATGGATATACAGAAGAGGAAACAGTTTTTATAAGAGCTGAATTAATGATGCCTAGGAGAGGGACAATACTGTCACTACCAATGGCGTTAGATGTAATTTACAGTACACTCTATCTAACAGCATGCTCAGTATATTTACTAAAAACAATAGAAGGATTTGGCGAAGACGAGAAACTATTTAGGGTGGTAGCTTTAACGTTGCAATCCATAGCATTTAATGAATTGAGATGAGAATAGAGTGAGTTTTCATTGAAATATATCAAAAAGAAACTATTTTTTGTCTTGCCTATTTCAAGCTTACTTGTACTTAAAAATCGTCCGTCTTTAGTTCATATCTGTTGGACTAATTTTACATTTTGATTTAGCCTTCTTTAAGTCTGCGTACTTGCTTCGTAATCTTCGTAATGTAGATTCATGCTTAACACGAATAACATGCAGAAGAGCATAGGATTCGTACAAAGTACTCAAATGGGAGTTAAATCACGGCTGATTCGCATCAGTACGAAGTATTTGGTATGGTCGATTTTAATGTTTTACTGGTAATATTGTACTTTCTTAAGAGAGCTCCATCACTAATTGACTGGTTACCAAGTTACCTGTTTGGCGTTTGGGAGTGTATACGTACTAATAAATCATTGTATAATCGTTTTTACAATGTTGATCAACTGTCAAATCATTGTAAAAGCGAACAAGACCCTATTTAACATTTTTGACTTTTAACAAACATTTAAGCAGTTCAATACTGAAGAAGCCTTCAGTCAAAAAGTTCATTTATTTACTTCTGTAATTGCATTATTCATAAAGTTTCAACTAAAACTTAACGTTCCGTTAGTCAAGTATAAAAAAATAGGTTTAGACAATACTAGTGGCAGCACTAACGTAATTATGCCGAATCCATATATATCATTGATTATGTATGGGGATTCGGCAAGAGATTATAGTTTTTTTGGCTTACCGATTGTAGCGTAAACATAAAATCAGAGTAGCCTCCTCTAGGAAATGACTTAAACTCTGAAAGAGGGGTCACGTTACTACCAGGAACGTCTAAAAATTATTGTATATAGCGTCAGGGTCCCTAAAACATGATGGCAGGCATCCTTCACCTTTACTTGGATTAATAATCATTTTATTTTATTAATTATGCCAAAAATATTGTTTATTTCTATTATTAGAATTACATAACGGAGTCATTAGAAATATAATTTAAAAATTTAAGACAGACAAAATCTGATAGCCATAAATAACTATAAAAGTGGGCAATATTCAACATGTTCTACAATTTATGCCGTTATAGTAACTAAGATAGGATATTATAACTTACATTACTTTCCAAATATAATTTCTATAATAGTAATCCGTACCGTCATCCTTAATCTTTTTTTGTCTTAAACTAAATATAGTTTATGAGGTTCACAAAAAGCAAGTAGCTATTATATTGTAAATCTACTCCAACAGCCCCAAAAATCCTCATATTGACATAAAAGATCATATTGAACACTTATTTAAATGCATAAAAGATTAAGTTTATTATCCAAATAGTTAATCATTAATATATCAAATAATCAGAATCTGTTAAATGTTCTATTACGTGGGTACTTGTCAAAGAGTATTTGTACTTATTTACTGGTTTAATTCGATTGTCGCTTAAAATATTAAAAATATCTTCTTTCTTCTATCTATCTATGATATTTGTTTTTTTTTTTATTAAAAGTTTTACGGCTTTGAATGATATTTGTTCTCAGAATCACAGGCTAGATCAGCAGCAAAGCCTACATGTGACACGCTAATGGATGAAGACTACATTCCATTTTTGTCACTTTAGTAATTATATAATGTAATTTTACTTTTACTTATGTATTAAAATTTAAAAGACGAGACAAAAATTCGAAGTTTTTGGCCTGTTCTGCTCGAGAATCTTCTACCAATATCTGAATAGGTGGCAGAGTCATATTTTTAGTTCATTAAATACAAATAATTACATAATGTATTTGATTAATTCAAAAATAATGAAATGAAATATAAGTAAAAATGCTCTGTGTATTTATCGATAATTTACATAATATCGATATGTCGATATTAGAATATCCACAGATAATTCGAGTGATCCCACGAAACAACCCTCTCTAATAGGGGTGTCCACTCAAGAAATATATCGATATAGAATATCGAAAAGTGATATCGATACATTTCGATATACTGCTTGAAAATATCGTTTTTTTTTATTATCGAACATTTTTCACTTATATTTTATATTGTCCTTTTCTTGTCGAAAGCAGACAGTTTGTTGTTGTTTGTATAGTATAAATGTGAAAGTATAATCAAAGACCAGAATAAGATAGTTATACTAATAAATAGTGTAATAACTAATAAGGTGCGAAACCTTTCTTAGTGTTCGGTGATTTTAATTGTCAACATCAAGCTTGGGGTAGCTCGGTGACAAGTTATTTAGGAGAAGAATTAATGGACATTATTTATTTATTAAACATATGTATTTTGAATTCAGGTTCTATCACTAGATGCACCAGACCTAACGAGCACAATAGTGTTATTGATTTGTCCTTATGCTCTCCAACTCTAGCAGCATCGTTATCTTGGAAGACCCTTTACTCTACTTAGGTAGTGATCATTACCCCATTTTAATAACATTGCCTGATAAAAAACTTAGTAAAGATCTTAGTAGAATCTAAACTTTCATCACTTCCAGTTATTAGTAGTGGCACTGAAACACAGTGTGCTGAAAGGTTGTCTAAAATATTAATACACCATTTACAATATATGAATTAAAGCAAATATTACTTAATGTCAAGGACTCTGCGCCTGGAGCAGATAGTATAACATATTCTCTTTTATGTAATTCTAAATTAAATTTGTTAAATTCCATTACAAATTCTAATTAAATTCCTGAAGGTTGTAAATGTCAAACAGTATTGCCATTTCTGAAACCAAATAAATTACCGTCTGATGTCTCTTCCTACCGACCTATTGCACTGTCGTCAGTGTTAATGAAAATTTTGGAATACCTAATCAAAAATAGATTATGGAGAGTCAGGGTCTGTTATCTAAAACCTAGTTTAGTTTTCGTAGAGGCAAATCTACTCTCGATAATATAGCAATCCTAACTTCAGATATACGTTTGTCCTTTTCTAAAAAAACTTCCACCGTAGCTGTATTTTTAGATATTAATGCCGCCTACGATAATGTCCCTTTAGATATACTACAAAATAAACTAGAATCTTTATATGTACCTTCTTTATATACCAATCTCATTATTAAATTATTATCTAATCGTATCATTAATCTTTCATTAACAAATTGCAATATTACTAGAGCCGTTAAAAGGCTTACCGCAAGGGTCTGTACTAAGTCCATTATTATATAATATATATACTTACGATCTACAATCAAAAGTGTGTAATAATATTGATGTTAAAATGTCACAATATGCCGACGATCTCTTATTATACACTACTGCTCCATTAAATAATGCAATACTAGCCTTGTCTCAGTCATTAAATAAACTAAAGACCTGGATGGATAGCAATGGCTTAGATCTATCACCATCCAAATGCGCAGTTGTCCTTTTTACTCGTAACCGTATTCTATCCCCAATTCAATTATATTACGAGGGTCATCCAGAAAGTAAAGAACGTTTGTGTATCAGTCGCGGCGCGGCTCCCCCACCACCGCGATGGCATGCTGGGTAGTTAGCCCCTCCCACTGCCTCAGTCTGAGCCAAGTTTTGTTACTGTAAGGTCACGCGTTCTCTGTCTGTGAGCATTTTAAATGGCGGCGCCCATCTACAATCCCGCTAAGTGTGAAGTGCGTAGCGTCATTCGCTTTTTAAACGCACAGAACGTTCGCCCAATTGAAATTTTTAGGCAAATACAGGCTGTTTATGGTAATGTAATGAATGAGTCGTCAGTGAGGAAGTGGTGTTTAATGTTTAATGAAGGAAGAACGAGTGTACACGATGAAGATCGAAGTGGGAGGCCATCTTTGGTTACTGATGAGTTGAAAGCCAAAGTTGAAGAAAAGATTCATGAAAATCGGCGCTTCAAATTGGATAGCCTACATGAGTTTTATCCACAAATCTCAAGATCGCTATTGCATGAAGTAGTGACTGATCATTTAGGGTACAAGAAAATGTGTGCGCGATGGGTGCCAAAGGTTTTGACCGATGCCCACAAAACAAAGCGCATGGGTGCAGCATTAGAGTTTTTGACCCTTTACGACCAAGATGGCGAACATTTTCTGCACAGGATCGTAACGGGTGATGAAACTTGGGTTTCGTACAAAACACCTGAGTCCATTCCAACCATTTCCAATGGCACCATTCCAACTCACCTTCAAAACCAACAAAAGAAAAGCCAAACTTGAACACAAGAAAACTGATGGCAACTGTGTTTTGGGACCGTAAGGGTTTAATCCACGTCGAGTTTATGCCTAGAGGTGAAACCATAAACTCTGAAGCCTACTGTCAAACTCTCAACCGTCTTCGACGTGCTATCCAAAACAAAAGACGTGGCAAGTTGTCTGAAAAAATCTTCCTGATCCATGACAACGCTCGGCCACATGCTTCAGTGCAAACAAAGCAGGTATTGGAAAATTTCAAATGGGACATTTTTGGACATCCTCCATACAGCCCAGATCTCGCCCCAAGTGATTATCACTTATTCCCTAAGCTTAAAGATTTCTTAGGTGGACTGCAATTTGCAAACGACGATGAACTCAAAGAAGCTGTCACATCCTGGTTGACTACGTTGGCGGTAGACGACTACAACGTTGGTATTGAAAAACTTCTACCACGGTATACCAAGTGCCTTGACAGACATGGCGACTATGTTGAAAAATAGTGTGAGGTCCTATAACCCTGTAAATAAAGTTTTAAGTTGATATCTTTTGTTTTCAATCTTCTGTACCAAAACGTTCTTTACTTTCTGGATGACCCTCGTATAATAAAATTAGATTACAAGTTAAAGATCACATGAAATTTCTTTAGTGTCTTACTTGATAGTAAGTTAACTGGAGCCATGTATTGTGACTATATTGTTAATAAATGTGAAAAAAAAATATGTTAAGATGTTTGTCATGTGTATTGTGGGGTGCTCATCCGTTGTCATTAAAACTTATTTATAATTCAATGATAAGAAGTGTGTTTGAATATGGTACATTTCTATTGGAGCCTGGTAATATCATGGCTTTCAATAAATTAGACAAAATACAATATAAAGCCCTGAGAATAATAACAGGAGCAATAAAATCCAGTCCAACTAATGCTTTACAAATTGAATGTTCGGATCCTCCTTTGAGACTACCTACGACGTCAATTTCTTTATGATAGATTTGTATTTCGTATAGTTCAATTCTCTAATCATCATCTCCTTGCTATCCTTCAGAAACTTAACAGTTATCAATCTCGAGTTACTGGAACAATAAATTACCACCCTGCTTAATCATTAGTTAAGTATAGAAAATATCTACAAATTTCTTCCACTATACATCAATCCATTCATCTTCCTATTTTTGACATTAATTATGAGTCTCTGATATTTTGTTTCGTTGTTCATTTAGATTTATTTAAAAAAGATAGTTGTGATATACTTGTTTACTAACTTTAGAAACATTTTAGATTCTAAATTTGATGACTATCATCACATATTTTGTGATGCCTCTAAACGACCTTCCGCGGAATGTGTGGGTGTTGGAGTTTATCATTCGCAATATAATATAGTGCAAAAGATAAAACTTCCACCGGAGTCATCGGTATATATTGGTGAAAACTTCGGATTATTAAAAGCAGTAGAGTATATCAATTTAGTAAAGTTAAAAAAATCTGTATTTTTCTCCAACTCTAAAAGTTCTTTACAGTCATTGTTGAAGTTTCCTTTCAAACTTAAACTATATTCTTCCCTGATCTTTATAATAAGAAATGAAATAAATAAGTGCTATATGCGAAATAGCTCAGTGGAGTGTATTTGGATTCCAAGTCACTCTGGCATTGATGGTAATAATATAAAAGCAGATCGACTAGCTAATGAGGCAGTTTCCAGTGACGATATTTATCCATTTTTGAATTACATATTGAACCTATCAATCAGCATGGAATAATCTTTGGCTAAAAGAACAACAAAGTAGGGGTAGATTTTACTCTTTGATTCAATCTGAAATACCATTGAAACCTTGGTTTTTTTTTTGGTAAAAATGAACATCTATCATAGTAAGATTAAGGCAAGGCCATACATGTTTACCTGTACACCTTGCAAAATTAGGCATAATTAATGATCCAATGTGTGATTGTGGACTGGATACTGGTAACATTAATCACATTTTCTTTTCGTTTCCGAAATACCTAGGGATGCTTTTATGTACGACCTTTCGTTATTACAAATTCCTTTCCCCATTAATATAGCTTCTCTGTTGCATTTTAAAAAACTTTGTGTATATAAATGTATTGCTTCATTTATCCTACTAAATGATATAAAATTATAGGTAATAATAATACTATATCCTAATCCTTTAATATATATATACATACTATCCTTTAACTGTTTTATAAATCAACTTGTAAACTTTACTGATCATCTCTATTAAATTTTTAATCATTCCTGTGATGTATTTCCTTATTCCTCGTTTCCCAAATTTTTCCTATTCCTACCAATCCTACCTAAGTTACCGTATACATATCGTACACCCTATGAAAAAATCACTCCCACGTGACATTGGCTGAATGCACAAACCGTGCCAAGCCACAAACCAAAGAAGAAGAAATAAGGTATTCGGAGTCTGACGATGGAGCTGGAACTAGATGGAACATGGTCAAAAGAACTTATGAGTGGTCTGTGTGAATCCACAAATCCACAGATTACACGGACTATAAGTGTAGCCAACATTATGGAACATCTATGGAATGCATATGCATAGCTCTGTCTGTGCCCTATACACAGATGTTACCGGTTAATGAAATTGATTCAAAACTGAAATCATTGAGTAATGTCATAATTTACTTCGGTTCCGTTGTTATTATGAGTCAGCTTTAGCTTTTTTAATTCGATTCGATATTTTCTTAAATATATCGATATGTCGAAGAAAAAAATTGTTTGTCAAAATAATGATTTATTTCGAAATATCGTATGGCAACAATCGAAATATTCTATATATCGATATGTTATTATAAATGAATATCCTTAATCTGTAATAGTACAACAGTCAATATCGGCAGAGGATACATAGACCGCGACATGTCCTTAGCGACCCCCCCAATCAACTCAAGCAGGACCTTCAAGACCTGCAAGCGGCGGCGTCTGAGCCGTCGCCTCTTTTGTCATCCCCTAATCGGCAGCCTTCTGCTTAGCCACGAGTAGGTTCTCAGTCAACATAGGCCGGTCCCACTTTGGTGTACCGTGCCTCTTCTAGTGCATATGCCCTCCGTCAATTCAAGCCAGTAGGATCATTAGGACCAAAGGCTTAGGCTGAGTTTAGTCGGTAGGTCTGTTGGGTCGAGCCGCCTCAATTCATCAGGAGTCCGACATAATAACCGCATCTCTACTTGCCGTTGCGGTGGTATGGTAAAAAATGTAATAGTACACTCATCTGTGGCTGTGGTAATTATTAAATTAAAAACAACCCCCCAATGTAACGTACCTTCATTTTCCAATAAGTTATAACTTAAAGGTCTATGTTGCCAGGTCATAAAATTAAAAAAATAAATAATAATAAACAACCGTAAAATAAATCATTTAATTAATTTGTATGGCTGCATGGGCTTAGTACCCTTTGCCTTACCCTAAAAGGGGATAATTTACCAAAAAAAAAAATTAATTAATTTGTGCAAACAAAACGATTTAAAAATTGGTATACCTATTATAGTAGGTATTGGATAGGTATTTTTCTAACAGTTTGAGTTTTTTTTATTATATTAGGTGCTATAATAGTGTGAAATGTTACTTGTATAAGGATTGTTGTGTTAGTATCATTGTTAAGTCAGTGATATTCATACAATCGCATTATATTAATAACTAGACGTTATAAATTGTATTTATAAATATAGAATTTAATGATTGAATTTTTCTGATTGAAACATTGTTTCATAATTAGGTATCGAGTACTAGGTACATTTAGGAACCTTTACAATGGGTGACATGGTTGGTAAGTTTTATCTAAATATGACATTTATTATTGGGTATCTATAACAAAAAAGACAAACTAGGACTATATAACTTTTGCATTAAAGTATTAAAAAAGAAACAAAATCATAATATTTTTAAATACCTTCAGCCAATACCAAAAATAGAAAGTAATTTCCAATCATAATTTTGATATGACAACAGTACATCAAGGGTAATTTTTGTCACAGTGCCATAGATTTATCATACACTAGATTGGTAATATATTCTGGTAGATGAAACCTTAAATGAATTTTAATGTCTGATGGTTGTGATTGTGTAGGTAACTTGTTTTTATCAATACTTTTTGTTCATATGTTAAATTACTTCTTCTCGAGACAAACGAAACAGGCAAAATCTCTGATGGTCTAATTTTAATCTCCTCTTTTAAAAATTATTAAAAATCATAAAATAATACAATAACATGTACTTATTTACATATCAATACATAAACATATAGGATATACATATAGCAAAATCAGTTATTTATTTAATATAGAACTATAATATTATATATCACTAGCTTGAATCTGGGTCTGCCCAGGATTAGTATTTCGAGTAGCTTATATTAGTGTGGTGTATATCTTTATAAATAGTAACCTATTTATAAAGATATATATAAAGATATTTTATTCTGATGTGTAAGCTATATTATCGTAAAGTTTCATTAAAATCCATTCAATGGTTTTTGTGTGAAAGAGTAACAAACATCCATCCATGCAAACTTTCAAGTTTGTAATATTAGTATTATATATAATAATAAACCAATTTTTGATAATAAGTTATAAACATTTTATTTAGAGTAATTTAAATTCAGTAAAAGAAACTTAACTAGTTTTAAAATAATCTTAATGTACTTAATATGAATCTGATAAATTATTATTAAACAGGTTTTAATAAAACAGTTTATTAACTTAAGTTGGACATGAAACATTTAGTGGGAACATATGTGTGCTATGATGATGATGATAATAAAATAGTAGACAACCATACTACATAATCATAATGGCATGTTTCTGAATGTGTACCAAACTAAGAACTATAAATACAAATGGATGATAGTGAGATAATAAAAAAAGAGTGATTTATAGTTTTTTTTTTTCAGAGAGTGATGATGATTCCATTATTATTAATATTTATCTTATTCCATTTCATCCCTGTACTGACTGACTGACTATTTTTTGCAAGCATATCTTTCTACAATGACAGTCAAGCAGATTTCATTAAAAGTAAATTTCTTATTTTCAGAATTAATAACATGGCCCAATGACCATAATCTCTTTTATAAAATTACTAGCAGTGGGCTTATGTTTGAAGTTAAAGGTACTGAAGGAGCCTGCATTGGTTTATCCACTGAAATTGGGGATACTTGTGATTTCTGGGTAAGTTTGTTGTGTTAAATTGGGAATTATAATATGCCAATGTAAAAATATTGAAAAGTTATTTTTAAATTTCTTTAATCATACTTAGGGGCATACTGTAATTTTCTGGATTCTAATAAATAATACTAGATATATGTACTACACCACTTATTATGTATTGACGTAACAATGTGCAGTCCTTTGATTTTGATGCGATTCTGCAATGTTATGTCCTTATTTGCTGGTTAAGGCAGCAACCATTTTTTTAACAATGCTTAAAGTTTTTTACATTCATCAACAAAAGTAAAGACCTGCTCTGCTTTCAGATTTTATCTTTTTTTTTTTTATTCAAAGCAGCACACTCAGGTTTCATAACTAGTTATAATATTATAAACATTCAATGACTATCCTCCATTAAACTTTTTTATTATTGTATGATACA
This sequence comes from Scirpophaga incertulas, assembly GCA_036419045.1. Lineage (NCBI taxonomy): Eukaryota > Metazoa > Arthropoda > Insecta > Lepidoptera > Crambidae > Scirpophaga > Scirpophaga incertulas. The sequence continues at coordinate 21,977,995 of CM071629.1, read as the reverse complement.
TACAGTACCATAGTTTCTGGGTAAAATAGGTATTAATGAAATTTATTGTTGTCACGCAGCACTCTGACTGCTCAATAACCAAGCTATCGATTTGTGAGTACAACTGTCAATGCATGTCAAAATCAAAATGTCCGCGGTCGATCTTGCTCCGGCTCCTTTCACAATGACGTTGCAGATTTAATCCGAATTTGATATTTTTTTATAGACTTATGCGGTGTTTGCTGCATGTCACTACCATGTCAACAGGAACTTTCGGCAGTCCTAGAATCTGCTTTGGCAAACCCAACTTCCATTTTTACTCAAAAAACGCAATTAATTTTAGGTTTAATTGTTCACTTTTACTACAACTTATAACCTCAAATAAGTTGTCATAACAGGAGTGACGTCACTGAATGCTGATTGATGTTTTAAATCCGTTCCGTTTCACGTTACTTTTAATCGTAATTATTGTTAAAAAACAACATTATTTGAAATATAAACCTAGCTGTGGTACTACTTTTATATATTTCAAGCATTTTATTAAACAAAATTTTCACTAATACTATAATTGCATGTTCCCCATTACTGGATCTCATATTTTTTTGAACTTGGAGATTATTTACTGACGTTACTGTTTGCTACATTGTTTTGGTTAAAATATTACGCTTTAATTGTATATCGTCATAAATCGCAAGTAGTTTTAGTAATACAATTACTAATGCCTATTATTTAATATAAATATTTAAATGCTGAAATAGTTTTTGTTTTAGATAGAAACTTTCTCATTGTACATACAAAGGATAAATAATAGAAAAGGAAAATGGATATTACTTTACTCCAAAGCGTAATATCCATTTTGCACTGCGTTTAATTTCTAGATTGATATTTTCCTTGTTCAGTTAGTTACTTACACGAAAATAATGATTATTTATATGAAACAGACAGTTCATTATTTTGACGGGTAGTTTTATCCCGAAACAAAGATCTGGACGGCGCTGGTGCACATTTAAGATGGATGGTCGTTTTTTGGTGTCAACCTGTCTTCGAAATACTTGCAGCAGGCCAGAAACTGACCTGTATGATGTGGGAATTTATTTCTTTCCAAAACAGAAAAACGGACCTTGCTTTTGTGCATAACGAGATGCTTTGGTGCATGGGAGATGGAGGCGGTCTAATTTCAGATCGCTTCATTTGCCGATATTTTGCTGGAACATATCGCTTCTATACGGGATATATCGATGATGATTTCCTTCTTAATTTTAAGATCAAATAATTTTTATATTCAATATTTTTTGTTTTTTCTTTCATTCATATATCTCCATACTTTCTTGTGTTCTTTGACATTATACATTTGACATCAATTCAAAATTAACTATTTAACCTTTAACATTTTAATTTAATAAATGAAATAGCAAAAGGTTTTTGAATCTTACAATATTTAAAATTAAATAGCGTTTCATTTCAATCTTTTTAAAATCTTATTGATCGAACATATGAGTATGGACTTACGCCCGGTTTCCGAGTCTGTGATTCTGTGTGTCAATAATGTTTATGCCGAAATAATAGAATAGCTAAATAAAGCAAATATATTTTTCAAAAGCAATTATAGTTTAATGGATTTTTCATTCTATTATTGTAAATGGCAAGATACAGAATCTCAGCATGCTCCACAAACTAAATTCATTGCCGATTTATTGCTATCATAATTCTTTGAATAAATTTCCTGATATAATATTTCTTTAATCAGTTATTTGGGTTAATGATGTTAAAGATTTCTAATGAATTTATTTTCTTTAGGTTGGTATAGGATGCTCGCAGAGTACATTTATTAAAAATCCAAGTGGCCTGGGAAAGTCTACAAGAACGCCCAACATTATAAACAACGAAGAATATAGAAAATTTTGGTTAACTTGGAGAAATAATTGTATACAAATAGGTCGTGATAATAGTCGAAAACCAATAGTCTCATATAATCATAAAACAGAGTTAAATTATATAACTTTTGGTTCATCCCATGATGTAGTTGGTGAAATAGGTCCAATTCACTATCGTTTTGAATGTAAGTATTTTTTTATTCATTTATATTATAATCTTACAGTGATATATTAAAAATCTTTATTATATGCCATAATCTAAGGCTTATCAATATAATTGTAGATACAATAAAAAATAATTAGGCTAAGGATGGGTATTGCCGGTAATTTAAACAAAATCAAACACGAAGTAGTGTAAAATCAATATTTTATTTATAAAGTTTTGAAATGTCTTGTGAGGGCTTCCCTGATATAGATGCGGTGTTCGACTTCCTCCTTCGGAGCATGAGGCAGCACATCTCCTACGTTCAAACATTTTTCTTTTCTGCTTACGGATTGATGTATTCTTCAGTTCAATCAGAATCGGTCGAGGCTTAGCTTTAGATCCGGTCATTTTTTTAAAGGTTAAAGTCTGGATGAAATGCTGGACATCTTTAGAGATAATATCAGGTATTCCAGCGAGTGAAGTGAACAGTGACTTCTGCTCAGAAACTCAGTCCCTGCTCCAGAACTGCAACTTTTAACTCAACATTTTTGGTCTTGTTTGTTAGTTTTTCGTTCTTATTCTCGATTTTTTATGGCTATCTCCTGGTTCCTCATAAATTGTAGTAATTTGGTCACTCAGGAACTTTAGTGAGTTTTCCACACGCGATAGCTCTTCTCTGAAGATCTTTTTTAATTTACTAATGCCCAATACGAGTTTCTTTGCATCTAACCGTCGAAGAGTAGTGGAAGCTCCATCATCAGAATCATTGTCACAATAGGCATCGTCTGGAATCACGAAGGACGATCTGTGCGATAGATTTTTTGACAATGATCGCAGCTCCACTCTATCCCTGGAGAGTTGCGTAGTGTATTGAGTTGCTTGTTGGACAACTTAACACAGTTAGTTTCAGCATGAACTACTTTATTACATCGACTAACATGTAAATCTAATTTTTGTTTATATAACGTTCTTGTTACACTTATGATATTTTTGGGTAGGGTAATTTCACTCATTGCGCACAATTTGTCTATTCGCCGTAGCGTAATGGATTGTCTCTGGAGAGGAGAGGCTGAGAATCCTCAGGGATACCACCGTAACTAAGTGCCATGGTGATTATGTCCGATTCCTGACGAATTGAGGTGGCTAGACCCGAAAGACCTACCGACTAAACTCAGCCTGAGCCGTTGGTCCTAATGACCCTATGGCTTGACGTGACAAGGAAGACCGCACCTCAGGAGAGCCGCAGTCAGCGTTGCCCTATAAAAGAGAGCATATCCGTTAGAAGAGGCTCGGAACCTACTCGTGGATAAGCAGAAGGCTGCCGAGAAGGGAAGGCAAGGGTCTTGAAGGCCCTGCTTTAATTCGGGTCGCTATGGATGTGTCTACGAAGTCTTTGCCGAGTTTGATTAAACATGTTCGCTGAAGGCGGTGTTATACTGCTGAAGGCGATATTGAACTGAGACTGTCGCCTCACTAATCGTCTTCTCAACCTCTTCTGTGGGGTTGGGGTGACCGACTCATTCGGGACTCCGTCGGGTCCAGGAGCCTTCCTGGGCGGGCATCTTCTGAGGACTTTAGTGACCTGTCCGGGAGTGAAGAAGATGATGTTGTTTTCTCCTTCATTCTCCAATGGTTTCTCAAAATAGTCCTTCAGATGTTGTTGGACTATATTGGTATGTTCCCTGACGGCATCTTCGTTCGGCTGAAAGACTTCCTCCAGATAGTCCGCTAAGATCTGGGCTCTTTCTTCAGCGCGATACTTCAGAGTACCGTCAGGGGCTTTCAAAGGGCGAACTGGTGGTCGTTGTTTAGTGAAGGCACGACACAGGCGATGTAGGTTGTGCGTGTCTTCACTTGCGGTATCGATTGCCCTTAACCAAGATTCGCTTCTCTGGTTCTTCAGCAGAATCTTGATTCGGTTAGCGAGGGTGTTCAACCGTTGGTAGAGCACAGGACATCTGGTGGTTTGCCAGAGTCGGCGAGTTCTGCGCTTTTCCTCTATCAGTTGTCTCGTGGCCAGTGGAAGGACGTCAGTTTTAGGCCGATGCATTCTAGCCTGTTTAGCTTGCTCGAGAGCCTGTTGGATGTGCAGCTGCAGGTCTCTCGCAAGTGCTTCCACGTCGTCGGCCTCCCTGATGGGTCTGGTGGGGCAGTCCTTAGTGACGGCGGCCTCAAAGGCGATCCAGTCTACTCTCTGACGTCTGATCGGAACTTCTACTCTGGTCGGCGGATGGTATGTGACCAGGACGGGTTGATGGTCAGAGAGCAGGTGGTCGTCCAGGACAACCTGGGTGATGGAGTTGGTGTCCAGGTTTGAGGCCACCACGAAGTCAATAATATCTGGCATGCAGTTCGCTCTATAGGGATAGTGAGTGGGCGTCTCGGGGGCCAGGATGTGGTATCCCCTGGCGTGCAGCAGCTTGTGGATGTCACTTAGATCCAAAGTGAGCCCTGGTGGCTTGTAAAAGGCAAATAGCCTGGTTGGCCCAGCTTGGGTGTGGACTTCAACGCCCAGGCCATATGCAGACGCCAGATTGATTGGCGGCAGGGTGTGGTGGACAATCTTCGTCCTTATCAGTACCGCCAGACCCCGGTAGGCGGTTCCTGACGGGGAGATTTCGTCCCGCCGGTAGATTTGATATCCTGCGAGTTTGAATACCGTCTGTGGTTTAAAGTGCGTCTCGCTTAGCAGGGCTATATCAACCCTGTATTCTGCTAAGGTGTGTCTAAGGAGCACCTTCTTTGTGTCTGAGAGGCCCCCGGCATTCCAGTGTATAATTCGAAGTTTGTCAGTGTCCATACTGGTTTTTAATCTGAGTCAATCCCGTGATTATTTCCTGGACCGGGTCGAGTCCGAGGGAGATGGCTGCCAGCACTTTGCCTATTATCTCCACAAGGATTTGTAGGCAGATGACTATGTTGTGCTGGGCACTTCGGGGCCTCGGTTCCGATTCGCTCGGCTTCGCCTTCGTCCCTCCGGGGAGGGCGGCGACCACCAGCGTGTCGGTCGGGGCTGTGTATGTAGCGGCTTCACATGTACTGGCCGGTCCTGGCGCCGGCGTGGTCGGTGTCGGTTGAGCCGGCGTTGGGCGGGCCATCGTGGTCGTCTTCGGCTTTTCCGAACGTACCGGCTTCTCAATGTGAGCCGGTTTCTCCGGTTTAACCGGTTCTTCCGGTTTTTCCGGCTCTTGTGCGGCATCGGGTTGCGCAGTGGAAGAAGTAGGCCGGCGTTTCCTCTTAGGTCGGCGCGGTTTGGCAGCTGCTCTGGTCCCGTCGTTCGCTGCGGCCATCAGCGAGGTCGGGGCACATGGTTCCTCTTCCCCGATCGCCGGTCTCTCGGGGAGGGTTGCGGCGCGGCTAGTGCGTGCGATGGTTCCAGCTTTTTTGTTTCTTGCCTCACGTTGGTAAACGGGGCAAGAAACGCTGTTGGCCGTGTGGGCACCGTTGCAATTAGCGCACGTTGTCGGCTCTTCAAGGGGCCGTGGGCAATCACGGGCAGCGTGGGGACCTCCACAGCGCACACATGCTTGCGTGCGGTGACAGTGTGCAGAGGAGTGACGTAATGACTGGCATCGATGACATTGTGCCGGTCCTCGTTTGCCCCTCCAGGCTTCAATTTTGATGTTGAAACCCCGTATATATGTGATATTATATATACGGGGGGTCAGGTCAGCGGTGCGTTGCAGCTGCACGAAGTGTATGCAGCCGAATCTTCCTTGTCTTGCGTCGATTTGCTTCGCGTGTTCGACTGTTATGCCGTGTTCCGCGAAGCCTTCGACGATCGTCTCCGTGCGTGTGCCCGTCGGGAGGCCTCTAATTGCTACCTTCAGGTTCTTTTCAGCGGCTAAAGAATAGCAGAACCATGAAAGGTTGTCCGTCTTCTCGACGTCCGACAGGTACTTTTGTATTGCCCGGTACTCTTCTTCGAACGTCGGGAGGAATCTGATGCCAGATCTGTATGGGCGGGCATTCGGGTATCTACCGATTTTTTCCCGGATCTTCTGGAAATGTTTATCCCAATTCGGCATCGATTCTACAACCAATGGTGGGTATTTGGCTGCAGATTTTTCTTTTTCTTTGGGGGTAGGCGTAGGCGGTCTGGTGGCGTTCGGTGAGTTTGTTTTGGATGTACCCACATCATCAATTTTCTGCCGGATCGATCTTCCGGCGGTGCTGGGTTCATCATCAGGGTCCTGCTGGCGTTTAGGAGGCCTGCAGAACGGCTTCGGGGCTTCGGGCGTCTTGACAGGCGTGTAGGAATCTTTCCTATATATTACACTACACACACCAAAATAAAATATTATTTATTTACATATTTTTATTTATTTAATTTAAATCATAATATACATATATTTATAATTATTTACATTATTTATATTTTCACTATTTATTGACATCTATAAATATCGACTTGTCGATACATTTATCGATAAGCCAATGTCGACAAGCCTTGCCCACTAATTAGATAGTCATAGACAAAGTGGTTTAGTGAGTTAGCTAACGGGAATTGTAAACAGTAATACGCTTAATATATACGTGCTTTCTGAATAATTGTATCTTTGTGTTTCTCTGTTGTTGTGCTTTTATAAATATATATTGCTTTTCGCTTCTGCTTCCTGGCTGATTGAATTATATTCTTTTCATATATATATGTATAAATACTAGTGATAAGTGTTGAAGAAAATTATAACTTCGGGTACCGTGAGTGGAACTTTTATTTTATTTATCATCCCTCTCGACCTACCAAAGTGGTGACCCCAGCTTGGACAATGAATAAGGAATTTGAAGATGCACGTGACGGAATCCCGTTATCTGGAACCTCGAAAGCTAGTGATGGGCATGTATCTACAAATGATATCGATATTTTCAAAGTCGGCACTAGACTGCCACCATTCTGGCCTGAGGAACCCGAGCTTTGGTTCGCACAAGTAGAAGGGCAGTTCGCAATATCTGGAGTCACCAGCGACTCCACCAAATTTTACTACGTAGTTGGACAACTGGATAGCCAATTCTCGCGTGAAGTGAAAGATGTCATCATTAATCCACCATCTAGTGACAAATATCAAAAATTAAAATCAGAATTGATAAAGCGATTAACGGCGTCAAAGGAGAAAAAGATAAAGCAGCTGTTGGTACACGAGGAGCTCGGTGATCGCAAGCCCTCTCAATTTCTGCGCCACTTGAAAAGTCTCGCCGGTGAAAACATTCCCGATGAGTTTTTGAAGACCATCTGGGTTAGTAGACTCTCCCATGGGATACAGACAGTACTTGCAGGACAGCCCACTTCAGCTTGCACCGATGACCTTGCAGATTTAGCCGATCGCATACATGAACTGGCTACCCCATCACCAACCGTAGCGTCGACCAGCTATTCACAATCCAGTCCTGGCTCAGCAATAGATGCGTTAACGAAAGAAGTTGCTGAACTTCGCAGACAGTTGCAGAATTTGGCATTAGAAAGGAGTAGTAGATCACACTCCAGACTTGCCAAGTCAACTCAACGAAGATCGACATCCCGGCCTCGGCGTTCTCACTCAAATTACAGAAAGTTCCCGATCTGTTGGTACCACAGCAAATTCGGGGAAAAAGCCAACAAATGCGTGACTCCCTGCGACTTTAAGGCGGGAAATGCAAGGGGCAGTCGATAATGGCGACTGCTGACTGCCCAACATCTTCAACTGGTCGCCTGTTTCTCACGGATCGAGCCTCGAAGGTGCAGTTCCTGATCGACACAGGAAGCGATCTCTGCGTCTACCCCAGGTCTCTTCTTCGTGATCGACGTGCGAAGACTGAATACAACTTGTGTGCTGCGAATGGTTCGTCTATAGCTACTTACGGTTATATTCACTTTAATTTAGATTTTGGTCTACGTAGATTGTTTAGTTGGCGCTTTGTGGTAGCTAATGTAACTAAGCCTATCATAGGAGTAGATTTCCTAAATTATTATAGCCTTATTGTTGATTGTCGAAACAGACGATTATTAGATTCTATGACTTCTATTTCATCTCATGCTAAATTAGTTAAGTGTAGTAATGTAGCGTCTGTTAAAGTCTTGACTGGTGAAACTCGGTATCATAAAATCCTCCAGGAATTTCCCGAGATCACTCGACCAACTGGTACACATCGCAATATAACACACAACACAGTTCATCACATCCGCACCTCTCCAGGGCCTCCAGTTTCTTGTACTCCACGTCGATTAGCACCCGACAAACTGAAAATTGCACAGCGGGAGTTTCAGTCTATGATTGCCAACGGGACAGCACGGCCTTCACACAGTCCATGGGCATCTCCACTGCACCTCGCACCTAAAAAGGATAATGGCTGGCGTCCTTGTGGCGACTACCGCATGCTCAATGCTAGAACTGTGCCTGACAGGTACCCGATCAAACACATTCATGACTTTGCTCATGATTTAGTTGGCTGCAAAGTTTTTAGTACTTTAGACTTACTAAAAGCATATAATCAGATACCTGTTAACCCAGCAGATATTCCGAAGACCGCAATCACTACTCCATTCGGTCTTTACGAATTTCCTTTTATGACTTTTGGTCTTCGGAATGCGGGTCAAACCTTTCAAAGGTTCATGGACGAAGTCACTCGTGATCTCAATTTCGTTTATGTTTATTTAGATGACATCTTAGTGTCTCCCCAGAATGCACAAGAGCACGAGCAGCACCTCCGTCAACTTTTCACCAAGCTAAAAGAATACGGCATGCTGGTAAATACAGCAAAGTGTGTCTTCGGAGTTTCAAAGGTAACATTTTTAGGTTATTCCATCTTTGAAGGCGGCTCGAAACCTTTGGACTCCAAGGTACAGGTAATTAAAGAGTTTCCAACTCCTACTACAGTACGACAGCTCAAGGCATTCCTAGGCATGCTTAACTTCTACCGGAGATTTCTTCCGCGAGCTGCTGAAGTCCAGGCTCCACTGCATGCATTACTTAAAGGCACTTTAAAAGGCTCACAACCAGTCAATCTTTCAGGTGATGCCCTCGAAGCTTTCAACGCATGTAAAGACAGCCTTGCAAGGGCCACTTTGCTATCTCACCCTGACTGTGCCGCTAAACTTGCCTTAGTAACAGATGCTTCTGATAAGGCAATCGGCGCAGCCCTCCAGCAATACAAAGATGGAGCATGGCAGCCATTAGCGTTCTTTTCACGCAAGCTTAGCCCCTCCCAAATAAAGTATTCACCCTATGACAGAGAACTGCTCGCCATTTACGAAGGTATCAAATATTTCAGGCATATGCTTGAGGCCCGTCACTTCGTTGTCTATACCGACCATAAGCCGATCAGTTTCGCATTTCATGAAAGAAAGAGAAGCTGTTCGCCTAGGCAGTTCAGACACCTAGACTATATATCCCAATTCACCACTGACATCCGACACATATCCGGTAAGGATAATGTTGTCGCCGATACGCTGTCTAGAGTAGAAGAATTGGGACTGCCGGTCGATCTTGAAGTTTTAGCAAAAGGTCAACCATCTGACCCTGAACTTAAAACTCTTTTGACCGAAGGTTCGTCTCTACGGTTGGAGAAACTGACGATACCAGAAAGTCGTATTTCTTTGTACTGTGATGTCAGTACACCGACTTTCAGGCCTTTCGTCCCCAAATTTTACCGAAAACAGGTCTTCGAAAGCCTACATTCCCTAAGTCACCCTGGGGCTAGTGCATCTGCAAGACTAATCGCAGAACGGTTTGTTTGGCCCGGTATCCGAAAGGACTGCAGAGAATGGGCACGCGCCTGTATCGCATGCCAAAAAGCTAAAGTTAATCGACATGTCACCGCACCGTTAGGTACATTTACCTTACCACGCGCGCGATTTAAAGAGATCCATATCGATCTAATTGGCCCCTTACCTATTTCGGAAGGTTATCGGTATTGTTTGACGGCTGTAGATCGATTCACTCGATGGCCGGAAGCAATACCGATTCAAGATATCACGGCTGAAACGGTGGCAAAAGCTCTTCTGACAGGTTGGATTGCTCGATTTGGTTGTCCTACCCAAATAACAACCGACCGTGGCCGGCAATTTGAATCTGCATTATTTAAATGCCTGTCGAAAATTGCTGGTTTCGATCATAAGAGAACTACCGCTTACCATCCTGCGTGTAACGGCATGGTCGAACGTTTTCACCGACAACTCAAAGCGGCAATAGTCTGCCATGAAAATGACAAATGGACAGAGTCCTTACCATGGGTCCTCTTAGGCGTACGAAGCGCATTTAAAGAAGATCTCCAAAGCTCATCCGCTGAACTGGTATATGGAGAACCACTTAGACTACCTGGTGAGTTTTTTGTACCTTCTGATGGTGGGACAACAGATATATCAGAGTTTTCTGCGCGCCTTAAGCAAATTGCTAATAGGTTGCAACCCACACCAGCTTCACGTCACGCTAGTCCTAAAGTCTTCATATACAAGGAATTGGGTACCAGTGATTTTGTGTTCCTTCGTGAAGACGCTTCACGCGGTTCCCTCCTACCTGCCTATTCAGGCCCACACAAAGTTCTTTCCAGAAGTGACAAAGTTTTTAAGTTACTGCAAAAAGGCAAGGAGGTAACAGTTACAATAGACCGTGTTAAGCCTGCCTTCACATTAACTGATCAAATGCTACCCGAACCTGTAGATGTTCCAAAATCTTATATCACACGCTCTGGTCGCCGTGTGAAATTTACAGACTTCTATCGCCCTTGACGGTCTCTGGAGGGGGGTGGTGTAGGAATCTTTCCTATATATTACACTACACACACCAAAATAAAATATTATTTATTTACATATTTTTATTTATTTAATTTAAATCATAATATACATATATTTATAATTATTTACATTATTTATATTTTCACTATTTATAGACATCTATAAATATCGACTTGTCGATACATTTATCGATAAGCCAATGTCGACAAGCCTTGCCCACTAATTAGATAGTCATAGACAAAGTGGTTTAGTGAGTAGTTAGCTAACGGGAATTGTAAACAGTAATACGCTTAATATATACGTGCTTTCTGAATAATTGTATCTTTGTATTTCTCTGTTGTTGTGCTTTTATAAATATATATTGCTTTTCGCTTCTGCTTCCTGGCTGATTGAATTATATTCTTTTCATATATATATGTATAAATACTAGTGATAAGGGTTGAAGAGAATTATAACTTCGGGTACCGTGAGTGGATCTTTTATTTTATTTATCATCCCTCTCGACCTACCAAAGGCGATCGATGAGCCTTGTCGAAAGGGCTTCGTAGGTTATCGGGGGTCTTTTGTTGCGTTCTTGTGCGCAGTCGTGGATCTCTTTGTTCTTGTGGGCTGCCCGCTATGGCTGCATAGGACGTGGTTGCTACGTTCTGCAGCGATGCGGAGCGTTCCATCGGTTTCAATACAGAAAAAGTTTTCTTTGGTTGATGGTTGTCGCGACGATTGTCGTGACGATTCAGCTGAGCCCCGTGGTGTTATGTTGCGCGACGTGTCGCGCGACGATGGCTGCGATGGTGGTGTGGAGATCTCCTTAAATTGCAGATTTGTTCTTGAGAGTCCTGCTCGCCTTTCGTCCGTGCTGGGCGGTGGTGGCAAGAACAGCGTCTCCTGTCCGCCTTCCATAGTTGGAGTGGAGGGCATCGGTGACGACAGGGAGGGGCCTCGTCTCTTCGGCGTCTTGGTGACGGGCGTATCCATGTTGAATGGACAACATGGATTTGGCAATTGGCAATTGTCATTAGGCTATCTGACGACTTCCAGAGTAACATTGAGTTCTTTGGATGTCCATAAGTACATTGCCACCACGCCGGACTTCCTAATAGATGCCTAAAGCATGGTTGCTTTAGGCGTTTTACCTTCGATGACAGAGATGCTGTCTCTGAAGCCTTTTTGTACGCTTTCAATAGCTCTGTTGTAACTCCATCACCAACTGGTGATTTGTTGTGCTTGAGCTGTCTGAAAATCATATTAATCTCATACTACAAGTTTCATTGAAGCTTGGATGTCGTCGGTGAAGTCGTCGCCTGATTAATTTGTCTCTAAGGTCTGAGGCCCAAATAACAAACTGTCCATAAAAGCCTTCAATCTCGACCAAAACCTCAGGTCGGTATGTGAGTACTCTAGTCTGATCTCTAAAGTTCTTGACTAATATTATTTCATGAAAAATTTAGGTGTTATTGTTTTATAATATACTAGCTGGCCCAACAGACGTTGTCCTGTCAAATGTCTCAAATGTCAAATGTCTCAAATGTTTTTAAATAAATAATTTAGCTGAAAAACAATATCTATATGACCGTATTGTGAATCTAAACCATCCTCAAGCCCCCTGGAATACACACAAAAAATTTCATCAAAATTGGTCCAGTCGTTTAGGAGGAGTTCAGTCACATACACACGCACACAAGAAATATATATATTAAGATGTACCTATTAGTTTTATCAAGTTAACTTGTTATAATAATTTCTTTTTTAATTTATCCATGAATAATATATGATTAATAATATTAGTATAGATGGTACTAATAGTTTAAACAGTTTTTTTTACCACAATAACAGGATTCCTATTACCACAAATGTAGCAAAAAAATATTTGATGTAATATAGATTTCACTCTACGCGTATCATATAGAGCAGTTATCATGTTTTTTGGTTAATGAATGCAACAAGGAAGACAAAGTTTTAGTTACATTTCAGTGTCACCTGTAATGGAAAAGCCGAAACTGAATCCCGTTTCTTGTGGGAAATTGCACTGGGTTCAAGCTGGCCATCATTTACCCGACGGCGCTCTTATTGGCGGCTATGAGTCAGAACCACTCTATGTCATCAGAGCCCCGCATAGGGGATCTTTGACGCCTGGCAAATTCGTACCGTCCGCGGGACTAGGATATGTTTCCTGGGGAGGTGACGCTAATGAAAAAACTTCGTTTGAGGTAAGAAAACTTGATAATATTGCATAATTTAAAAATTTTAGAATATTCATATACAATGACCAATGTTCTTCATATGAGTGGAAAGCTTCTTACCTTCATCTCACCGGACGACCATTTACCTGTACTCTTCAACAACGGAGGAACGGATTATCTACTTTTAATTTTAAACAATATTGCGGAATACTATTAACATTATGGCGTAAACTTCGGTTAGATACTGGTAGTAGGGTAAGCAGTGATGCCCTACCAACAATTAAATTCAACAGAATATCATATCCGCTGCCATGGTGAATCGATCCTGGACCTTGCGATCAACATCCAGTTGTCTCAATCAGTAGACCACGAAAATTTATATATTTCCTATGCTTTGATAATGCAAAGAATTGAATTTATAAAGTAGATACACTTTATTATAGAAGTGATTCTAAAAATCTTTCTAAAAATTGCAGAAAAATAATTTCAATTATAATAAACATTGACCAACATCAAAATTAAAAAGGCTCATTTCACGGAAAGGAAATAAATGAACCAAATTGTGATTCTTTTCCCTTTGTTTTTATCGACAAAATAAAGTATAATTTCACCTCTATTTTTTTGTGCACTTTATCACTGACTATATAATTGTAAAAAATGACGTAATTATTTCGTAGGATTTTATTATATATCGTTTTTATGGAACTAAAAATAACTATTACATTACTACAAAGAATTTTATTTTACATGATCATTCATGAACAGAACATTCGTTCGAAATACTCACGTCAATTTTGTTACATTTCAATATCTCTCATTCCGAGTAATTGTTTCCAATTTTACGTTGTTGATTAGTTCGTTGTTGATTATATATATGTGGTTAAATTTTAGGTCCTGTGCGGATTCGATTGTATTTGGGTAAAATCGACCGACGATATAATACCTGTAGGAGCTGTTGAAGCTGGCTACTCTGAAGATCATATTAGGGAAAAGTTGTATGTAGGTCGAGCTTTTCATGAAGGACATTTGATTCCTGGCAAGGTTCAGCCTTCACACAAAGTGTGTTATATAGCATACGACGAAAGGGAAGTCGCCGCTAAATCATATGAAATCTTAGTTGCCCCTTATCAAAATGCTAATTGTGCCAATACAACGCTGATGGAACACATTGACGTTGGAGGTTCGCCAGAAATAGAACGGGTCAGAGCTGTTTTCAACGGAGTCTATGGAAACCTAGTTGACAATGTGGCATTTTAAAACTATGATTATGCAACTTGAACATTATCATAATTTATGACGATAAGCGTCGTAATTATTGTTAACACTATAGCTAGCCAATTTAGAAGTTTAGATCGATGGAAGCTGTGTACACAGTGAGATTTGTTTGGGTTCAGCATTTTAAACGAGTACATATTTTGACATACTTTGTAGAAAGATGAAATATAAATATATAAGTAATTTGTCTTGGTGTTGTCTGTTGCGAGAAGCCGAAAATAGATCTCAGTGGCGTACACTCGAAGAGGCCTATGTCCAGCAGTGGACGAAGAGGGGCTGATGATGATGATGATGATGATGTTGTCTGTTGGGCTGAACCCACGATATTGTAATGCGTTTATAGTGGGACATTACCTCCGTATTTAAAATTTATTGTATTTTGACACTTCACAGTAATACTTAACGTTTAAGTTTTATTTTATAATATTGATATATTTTTTCATTGTTGATAAACCACTTAAAATTTAAGATTATTCATTAAATAAGTGTATAATAAAAATGCAATATTATATTGTTAGCTTTGCGCTGCCATTTTGGAGAAAAACCCGTGCCGGTGGCTATATCAGACAATACTCTTTCTCTTTCGACCATCGTGGCGTTCACTTCACTATTCGTTTGCCATAGATTTCTTTGTTGTTCTTGTATTGTATAACATTTTCATTGTATAAAATAAAATTACGTTATTGTGTTGTTGGATATATTTATTAAATAAACTTTTTGGTAACTCGCTAAAAATTGTTCGGAACGGAACACAAAATAAAACCTATTTTTAGATAGATTAAGTGCAGGCAGGTTAGTTTTTAGTTTATGATAAGTAAAAAAAAATGACATAAAAACAAAAGAATAAAATAGAGAGTTTTTTGTGAGACAAGGAAGAAAAGGGAATTTTATTTACATAAGATGTAGAAAATGAAGTTTTTATTTAAAATAAATATTATACAGTCCACTATTAAAAAGCATTTTTAATGTCCGGGCACGGGAATCAAACCAGCACCCGAAATATTGTCTGGCACATTAAATTGTTACGATAGAGCACATCAAGGCCGCAGCAAGAGCGCAGCAACAAGATCAGGCATCTTTTCACATTCCCAAAACCTCGTCATTATTTTAGCAATATTGGCAGAAGGTGAAGAGATATTAGATAACAAACAAAAATGTTATTATTATTTATTTCCGTTTCGGTAAACTGGCTGTGTCTGATTCCCTAAAGAGGTCACCGGACCTCTTTGGGGAATCCGAGGGTTTTGTCTGCAACAGACGAAGAAATGAAACAAACAACTAAAATAAATTTATCTTGAAAAGTCATCCCGGATAGTCATTCAGGCAAATTCACTGTTTTTTCACAACTTATGGGCGGCGAACATATACCCACATACAACCTAGTAGTCAGGATGTTTATTTATCAGTAGCTAGCCCTTCAATCCGGCCTTGTCGATAGTGAGAAGCTGTACTATAACCGCCCTACGCACCAGCTTTTTTATCTGAATAAGTAATGTTATGCATTTTGGTAAGGTACCAATTTTCACAAGTCATCTATGTAGGTACTCAAGAAGAAATAAAGTGGTAACGCTACCTTGACGTACACCAAAAGATACAGGAGTCCGAGAACTGGGGTAATTTCCAACTGATGGGCTGTATATTATCAGAAAGATTAACTTAAGATATGAGTAATTCCTCTTATATCAGTGTTTTATAATGGCATTGTTATAGAGTCAGTATCAAAGACCTTTGTTAAGTCCTGAAATACACCAACAACTCTTACCACAAATTATCATTCATGTGTCCCACTACTTTATCATTGACGAATAATGTTACGTCTGTATACCCTAGATACAGCAGACTGACTCGCGCGTGTATTGGCTCGAACGCTCAAGATCGTAATGTAGAGGAGGGTGAGAACCGACCCGATACGTGACGGTAGCGGGTATGTGTTTGACGGCTTATGTGTGGCTCGGGTCTTTGCGTTCGTCAGCGAGTGCGGTGTGAGGGTGAGATTCGCGGATATGTGGTGTAAGGAGCGACGCGGTTATTAGCTAGCGGTAGGGATTCGTTTGCTGGGGTCGGGCGGGTCGGTTAAAATATACCTCGGACGACGATGTCCAGTCGACACGCCTTTTCTTTGAAGATAGTATAGGAAAGGAGGCAGTTTTGAATTATGCGACTTATGAACGCATTTTTTATCTTTCCCAACCTTCACAACCCTTTCAATACTGGTAACACCGAAATACACATCTATAGTTTCCCAACTAACGTCAATGTTCATTTCATTTTGCAGAAATTTTCTAGGTTTTTAACATCAAATAAAATTATATACCCGATTTTGATTTGATTGCCTTATTTAACTAAAACTAAGAATTCTCATTACAAATACAGGAAGATTAATGAAGTTAACTATTATGGTTCGCATTATCATACCATATTATAATAATGCTATAAAATAGAAATGGAAAAATAGAATAAATATTTAATGGATATCTTAAACTTAGCAGTACGTATTAAAGGACATTGTTCCGGCTCCATACATGTTCTACCTAAGAATCGTTCGAATCGAAAGTGACTTATATAAACTCTTAAAATTATATGGAATCCTATGAAATAAGTTTTCACGAACGGACACTTCAGGAAACTAAAATAATTACGAAAAAAGTTAATATTTTGAGGTTATAAATAAAAAATAACCAACCTTGCGTGAAATATCAGAGTAGTAATATTAACAATACTATGTACAGCTATATATGTTCTCTTCTAGAACTAGGAAAGGACTACTCTAATAGATACTAGGAAAAGAGATAGTACCTAGTCAAGTTTATGATAATTCTTTGACAATTTTTCTTTCTTCTTTTCTTTTCGCAAAGCAATCAAAAATTGAATGAAACAACTTGTTCTCTAATTGGCAAAGAAAATAATACTCTGACTCTGACGTGAAGAAGGACAACTCTATAGAAAAAAAGTGAAGATTAAATAGATTTCAGCGACATCTGTGAATGCTTCCATAAAACTCGACGGTACAAAGAGCTATGGCAGCTTCCCATACATCATTTTATTCAAATATAAAGTAAGCGTCTATGAATGAAATATACCTTGTTTAAAAGAGCATGTATTGCTGATTAATAAGAAAATATAATCGTAATTTAAGGAGTCCAGGTTTTTGAGCATTTTTGCATAGAAGTTTTATAGGTTATGCCTTTATTAACCATATTATTTTGCGCTACAACATCAAAAACGCAACAGATTTAGTGTATTAATACATATGTTACAATTAACACACAAGATGCGTGTGCTCACAGAGGATCTGCCGTGGCTACGACCGCGACCACTCATTTTGGCTTCAGAACCTTATAAACAACAATATCCAAGAAACAGGCCAAAATCAGAATCACAGTCCGAGTCGTATTATTAGTGGCGAAAACAAGAGTCCTTAGGCAGTCCGGGTCAAAAATTATAAAGAAAACGGGGGAAAAGCAGCGAAAACACACAGAACACACTCGAGCGTTGGCGCAAGGGAGCTGAGAACTTGGTTACTTACTAGTCTGTGGAGCTGAGTGATATACTAATCTGTGTGAGTGATGATAAATAAAACGAAATGTCAAACGTTGTATTTTTTTGATAGCTCTGGATCTCTAAGCGCAGCCCCCTTTTTCATGTTAATTGCCAAAAAAGATTTTTAATACTGAATTTCATTGAGATAATTTAAAATCTGTATATACATAAATACACTAAACCAAAAATTACATTAACTATAATCGTAAACAATTTAAACCTCATATTTTACAGCAAACATTTATGATTTTAATATTGCAAAAAATAATTATTTAGTCTGGCACCCTTGTACTAAAACATTGTCATGCCGGAAAAGTAAATAGCTACTTTTAATTAATTACTTTTTAACCTGGCCTTACCTAAATGTGCCAAAATCATCAAAAATAGTTTATGAATATTTTATAATCATTGGTTGCTGTGAGTTCTTAAGACGCTTTCAAAAAAGTGAATAGAAATCTGCCATAGCTTTTGAAGCGGGAAATTTAAACTGACCCTAATTATTGCTTGTACAGTTTAAAAATTTGCTTTGTTTCTATGAAACTAATATTCATCGATTTATAAAGGGCTTATAATCGATTACTATATATATTTTAGTAATGGTAAGTCCGCGAGTATGTCTTTCTCGTTTTATCTTATGCATTTGCCATCTCATTCCTTTTGATTCCATAGCAATCTCCGGTAGACTCTTTGTAAGTTGGCACCCCCTGCTAATTGGTATGTGAATGAAACGGAGACAGATAAGGTATGAAGCACACCAGTGTTGCCAATTACGAAAACTATAATACTCGAATGCCAAGCTAGGAATTCGCGATTTCGCTTAAAAAATATATAATACTAGTTTTTTTCTAGCTAGTCAATTTAGGTATTTAAATGAATAAAGTGTTATCAACTAATTTTAATAACCGACTTCAAAAAGGAGGAGGTTCTCAATTCGATCCGTATTTACCGAAATCGCGAAAACTTCCGAAACTGGCAGCACTGGCTGACGGAAAACATTTTATACGGCATCAATAATTGTGACCCAACTTTTTATTTGGAATTTATTTATTTGAAATGTCCGTGGAATACTAAAATATGTTTCAAATAATATAAAAATAAATGAAAATTATAGTATAATTTATATTAACATCGGTTCTTAGGCCAAAATTGAACAATGTCCTTTACATAATAGTACCTACAAAATTAACTACAAAAAACATAAATAGCAGTATCTGTTGATTTAGCTCGCATCGCACAATGTATGTACCAAAACAAAGCTCTTTTACCCCCATACTAGTTAAATAACTGCGTTACGGCAAGCTTGTGATGTGAATGGTTCTAATACGGAAAGGAGGGTATTCCATGATGTGTAATTTTTAAATCTATAAAACAAACCAAGTTGACGTCTACCACTATCGAACAATAGAAACTAGTCATAAACAACATTGTACAGTACAAATAAATAATCAGAAGCGACAAGGTTAAAAAACTTATACATATATACAATAACATATAACTAACAATAAGACTTAAATCAAATGAGCTATGAGAGAAATAGTATATTTCATTACTAAACTACGATTTTTAATTCTAGTCAGTGGGTTGTAGTGGGTCACCCTTTTTTGTATCAGTGCACTTGTCGCAACTGTCACTGATACAAAAAAGGGGTAACCCACTACAATAGTGATGTTCGGCAATCAATAGATTTAGACATTTAGTCATGCTTTATTTTATTAGGTATCAAACCGTTTTTTATTGTAAATATGTAATACATACCATATTAAATAATATGATTTGCGACACATGACACTGGAAATGTCATTTTACTGACTCGAATTAAAAATCGAACTTTAGTACGGAATGGCTGTCATTGCAGAGTTCCGACAAATGTCTACCCGAGCCGAAGGCGAGGGTTGACACAATAAACTCAATTAAGTAATAATTTATTTCTTATAAAAGTTATAATTCACATATACATTGAAATTGGTACAGTTTTTTATACTAACTGGGGAAGTTTTAGGTTGCATATTTACTGTTTGAGACACACTATTATTAATTTCGTATGATTGTTCATGTATATTTGTCATACAATGGCGTTTGCTAGTTGATGGAATTTGATTTCATGAATTATCATTATCAACGAAGGTACTCGTAGATGGACGAACGAATTGAACTGAAGATTGAACTGAAGAGAATTCAGCATGTGAAGGAGACGGACTTAATGGATTGTGTGATTTTTTTCCCAGTTTCTAGTTTGTTGTTTAATGAATCACCAATATAGTTTTCTGCAACTTTGTCCGATTTCCAACCACTAGGTCGCTTTTAAGGACGTCAAATTGGCTCCTGAATCTGCTAATAATGTAGCAGAGGTCCTTCTGAA
This sequence comes from Scirpophaga incertulas, assembly GCA_036419045.1. NCBI lineage: Eukaryota > Metazoa > Arthropoda > Insecta > Lepidoptera > Crambidae > Scirpophaga > Scirpophaga incertulas. The sequence continues at coordinate 21,957,936 of CM071629.1, read as the reverse complement.
GCTATGCCCAGTGTAACACTCAGCATCCGACAGACCAAGAAACGTAGCTATTTCTTTTGGCATTTTACCAAATTTGTTTATGCCGATTATTTGAGCTGTACACTTCCCTTTTGGAAATTTTGAAAAAAACGGTCGGATTTTCCTTTTTGGACCGCTGGTTCATATATTTTTTCACTATTGTGAGAAAATCTCCTTCAACAACAAAGCTTCGCGGTATCTTATTTTTTGTGTTTGGAATCTTGATAAGTAGCATTTCTCCATGGGCTTCAATATCTTTTAAAGTAGTATTGGCTAACTCCTCTCTGCGGCAAGCTCCAACAACGCCAAAAATCAGAGCAACCTAAAAAAAACGATTTGATTCATATATAAATAAGGTATTGACTGTATTTTGCAATTTTGTAAACTGAACACTAAAGAAAAATGTAAATAAGTACCTAATAATAAATTACCTTTGTTGCTAAATAACAATCATCGGGAGCTTCTTTCAAAAACCATTCCACGGCATTCGATGTTAAAATTTTGGACTTTTTACTGGTAAAACCGTCTGATTGTCGTTTTAAGAAAGCATTTAATTTTGGATATTGACTTATATATATCATACTTTTTATCATCGAAAACCTTGACCATAACGTAGAAGGTTTTATTTTTGCTGAGAGTTCAGAAAAGTATGCCAACATAACATTTTCTGAAAAACTATTTGCTTTTTTCTCTTCTCTCCACGCAATAAATTCGTCGTATGTAGATGTAGCGACTTTTTGACTTTTCCGGTAAAATGTTCTCCGAAGCATTTTGTGCAATTATACTGAGTTCCGGTAGTGTTAATTCAAAAAAAAATAGGGCGAAATTACTCATTTTGTGTAAAAAACAACTAAACTCGCAAAGAAAATTTCGGAAAATGCCGCCAACCGTAGAATGTAAGCAGTTTTTTTTTTCACCCATTCTGGTAGGCAAAGGGAACTGCCCATACAGCCAAGTCTTTAGTACTTAGTATTTTTTATTATAAGAAATGAAATTGAAATTTAATTATATGAAATGAACTGAAACCTTACCTAACTCGTTCAATCAAATAATTAATTCTAATATTGGATAAATTAGTATAGGTAGCTTCTTTTTAGAAACCTATTTGCATGAATCGCAAAAACTTCTATAATTTTTTTTTAGTTAAAACTTCATTGGTTGTTTTTTTTAATAGAAATTATTTTGACAGTTGGGATAGAAAACGCACGAGTTCGGGAAAGGCAAAAAAAAGCACGAGTGTGAAATAGCCCAGATCCCGAACGCTACACGTCCCTGCAATATGCCACTTTTTGAGTAACTGTATTAAAAAATATAACATGTTTTTAAATTTTAAATATAATAAGCATTCAATATAAATACATGGCGTATATAAAATATATCGTCGGAATATAAAAAATACATATAGTACACACAATACTTAATCCTAATTTTAATATGAATAATGTAACATAATTTATATTATATATACATAAGTTTAGGTAAATTGTTGGTATTCAGCCAGCACGGCAGCAAGAAAAACCACCAAGGAGTATACCTACTATCTGGACAACGTCATGAAAAACGTCTAAATGACAAAACATATAATAATTCAGTTGTTCTAAAATTGATCTTGTTTTTATATCGTATAATTGTACTTAAAAGAAGTATAACACGATTTCGTCATTAAACTGCCGTTTATTAACTCTAACAAGTGGTAGCAGAGCGTGGTTGTTGTGTAAATAAACACAAAATCTGGTCGACTCACGTACCTAAAATTTTATGAACAAAGCGTATGTATATAGTATAAAGTTGAAATGGCAACAGCTGCAAACAGACGTGTAAATATTGAATCATTGACGAAATCGAATTACGACACTTGGTGCATACAGGCACAAGCAGTGCTTATAAAGAACGACTTTGGGACATCGTGAGTGGTATGAAAACTCTACAGCCGAATGCTGATGAAGCAGTCAGGACAGTATACAACAAGGAAGACCTGAAGGCCAAAGCTGAAATCATCTTGTTGCTATCCTCGTCCGAGCTTAAACAAATTAAAGGCTGCTCAACATCAAAGGCGGTGTGGGACAAGCTAAAAGCTACCTACCAGAGTACTGGACCAGCGCGAAAGGCAACACTGCTATAACAATTAGTGCTGAAAAGAATGGCCCAAGGTGAAGACATACGTGATCATTTGAACAATTTCATGGACATAGTAGACAAGCTAGAAGATATAGATATCAAAATACCAAAAGAACTGCTCAGTATAATGATTTTGTATAGTTTGCCAAATTCTTTCGAAAACTTTCGCATAGCTATCGAGTCAAGAGACACATTGCCAAGTCCCGAAGATTTAAAAATCAAAATTTTTGAAGAATCTCAGGCGCGACTGTGTGTTGAGCAACCAAAGTCTGAATATCAACCAGAAGCATTCTACACAAAGAAAAAGAAATTCTGTAAATATTGTAAGAAAAATTCTCATAATACAGAATCTTGTTGGTCCAAGAAGAAACAGATCCAAACTCCTTCAAAAGATTTAACCGACAAGACGGACAAAGACAAGAAAGAGCAAAGAAAAAGTTTCTACACTTGTCTCAATGTAAATAATGTAAATATGTCAAATATGTCTTGGTACTTAGACAGCGGGTGTACGTCACATATGACAAATAATAAACAAACTTTTGTAAATATGTGCGAAGATAATGGAACTGTAAAGTTGGCTTCAAATAAGACATAATCAGACATATTTGACACTTGTAGTGCGGTAAGTAGTATCAATGATGACTTACAGCGTATTAGTAAATGGGCTGGGTGTAATGCGCTGGTTCTAAACCCGCATAAATCACAGTTCCTAGTAATGGGTTCCAGTAGTCAAATTAGTAGAGTTAATGCATTGAATCCTCAAGTTAAAATTGGAGAGGCTGTTATCAAGCAAGTAACTGAAGCCCGAAATCTGGGAGTCCTTATGGATTGCCATTTAAAGTTCCACAGCCACTTTCAAATGATTGCAAGAAACTGCTTTTACAGACTCAAAGTCCTATATCGGGTGAGAAATCATATAGATACTGACCTCAGAGTTAAGCTCTGTGAGTCTTTGATACTATCGAAGCTCAATTATGCATCATTCAGCGTGTTCAAAATTCCTGTGCCCGGTTCTGTTTTTCAGTTCCACCAAGAGCCCATGTAACTCCATTTCTCAACCGGGAAAATCTCTTGAATATGAAGTCAAGGCGGTCACCACATTTTGCGTGTCTTCTTTTTGGAATTGTGCAAGGGAAATCACCATCCTATCTCTATGAAAAACTGTCCTTTTCTCGACGCCCAGTTAGGCTTGCTCCAGTGATGATTTATGGAAGCGAGACGTGGAAGGTCACTAAAGACATCTCGCATAAGCTGCAGGTGGTAGTCAACCGTTGTCTTCGTCGTATTCTCGGTATTTACTGGCCCGAGAAATCACCAACTTTGACCTGTGGGAACGCTGCGGTGAAACTCCAATCGATCATCAAATTAAACGTCGCAAATAGAAGTGGACCGGCCACACGCTCCGAAGGGACTCCGAACACATACCAAGGCAAGCCCTAGACTGGAACCCCAAGGAAAGCGTAAGCGAGGCCGCCCTAGACAGACCTGGCGACGGACGATCATCGCAGAGGCGAAGAAAATCGGGAAGACCTGGAGCGAAGTCAAGCGCGAAGCTCAAGACCGACCGGGCTGGCGACGCACTGTGGACGCCCTTTGCCCCATCTAGGGGACATAGGACCTTAACCACCCCTAACCACCCAGTGATGATTTGCCCTCATTACAGCACTGCAGCATTTCGCGGCAGCTTTCGTTATGCTGCCACCAGTGCTGGAATAATATACCCCCGCCTATCAGACAATGTGCAAGTGTAGGGGCTTTTCGCAATAAATATAAAATGTATTTATTCATCACAGCTCATATACGTGTCCCCACGAGGGGCTCGAGCCTACCCTAACTACGTTAGGGCGATTAGGCCTTAGTCAACACGCTGGCCCAGTGCGGTTGGTTGACTACGTACACCTTTGAATCGCTTCGCAGATGTACGCAGGTTTCCTCACGATGTTTTCCTTCACCGTAGGAGCGTCGGATAAATGTACATATGAAATTCGGAACGAAAAACAACATTGGTACACGGTGGGGATGAGATCGCGGGCCTCCCGATTCTATGCGGCGCACAAACCAGTGCCGAGACCACAGCGCCACCGACGCTCTATTCCTATTTATTGGATAAACAAAAATGGGTTCGTAATTTTCTTATCCGCCTGATTTACTGAGCTCGCCATGTCGTCATGTGGTCAACTGTCAAATATTTGTACTGTGTGTGTGTTTGTTCATATTTATGTGTCTGTATATCATATTTATACACACACAGTGTATATGTAAAAGCTTTGTGTCAGTTTTATATAAATTAATAAAATTTAATTACCTATTATGATAAATTGTTAGCACCATAGTTTGCAAGTCTTTTTTTTATAATGTAGTTTTATATATAGGTAGTATTTAGTTTTATGTTTAATATAAGTAAGTAGACTAAGTAATTGCTGTGCCATAGCAGTTCCTCTGGAGGGATATCTACGGAAGACCAGCGTCAGGGGGTCTATGCGACGCCCTGACATTATGCTGAGTAGATATCCTTTTCCGTATCACATTTAATTTAACTTGTTTTTTTTTTCTGTTGTATATAAATGTTAAAATGGTAAAAAGCGAAAAAATAAAAATAAATAAATAAACACATTTGTTTTGTTTGGTCATTACCAAACAACGCCAGTCAAAGGAAGAGGAATTGCACAGGTACGCCTCAATAATTATTTATGTGACCTAAAAGACACATTGTACGCGCCAAATCTCTCGTCAAACTTACTTTCAATTGGCAAAATTACTGACAAAGGCAACAAAGTTATATTCGAAAAAGAAAAAGCCTATGTCGTGGAACCTGACGGTGAAATATCGCTTCGAGCACAACGAATCGATGGCCTGTATTATATCAAAAATAGTGAATCCGAAGATAAAGCTCAGTCTGTAACAGTCGAATCGGAGATGATGACATGGCACAAGAAGCTAGGCCACATCAATGAAAGAGACCTAAAACGAATGGCAAGAGACGAAAAGTTACGAGGGCTAACTTTCAAGGAAGATACACTAGAAACTTGTGAAACCTGTATAAAAGGCAAAATGACGAGATTACCGTTTCACAAAAATGACTCTGTAAACAGCAATCAACCTTTAGTAATTATACATACTGATGTTTGTGGCCCGTTCGAAACAGAAACATTGGCGGGGTCAAAGTATTATGTCACATTCATCGATGACTATACGAGATACAGCTATGTATATTTTATGAAAAATAAAAATGAAGTATTCAAGCTATTTAAAGAGTACAAACAAGAAGTTGAGAATTTTCATAAACTTAAAATTCAAAACTTACAGTCTGATAATGGGACCGAATACCGAAATAAAGAGTTTGATCAGTACCTTAAGGAAAATGGGATAAAGCGGCGACTTACCACACCATATACGCCACAACAAAACGGCGTTGCTGAACGTAAAAACCGGTCTCTGCTAGACAAAGCTCGGTGCTTACTGATAGATGCACACGCACCTAAATACATGTGGGCTGAATCTGTAAATACTGTAAATTACCTTGTAAATAGAAGTCCAACCAAATTACTTAATGGTAGTACACCATACGAACTATGGGTGGGGAGAACAGCTTCAGGAAATCATCTCCAAGTCTTTGGAAGTAAAGCTTTTGCACTTAGAAAAACAAGACGAGGAAAGCTGACACCTAAATCCATAACGGGTGTATTTGTGGGCTACGCGTCAAATTCCAAATCCTATCGGATTTTCATACCAGAGAAAAATGCAATATTGGTAAGCAGAGACGTGAAGGTAATAAATCAAATGTATTATAACAGTAAAAATGACAATTACGAAATACTTATCGAAAAAGAAAAGGAAAAGAAAGAAGTCAAAGAGGTAGAATTCGAATCGCGAATAAATCACGACTCAAACATAATAGATCAATTGAATGATGAAAATAGCGATATTGAAACTGTAAATAGATATGAAGATGTTCGACCTCAAAGACAACGTAGACCACCAACATGGATGAATGATTACGTACAAACTGATGACAATCAAAACACTGAAAATGAAGCGGATGTATACAACGAAAGCTACATTTAGAACAGATGCACAAATGTGATGATAACAATAATGAAAATTATCATGATGCTATAAAATCAGAAATCAGAGCTCACATAAAAAATGGCACATGGAGAATAGTTTCTAAGGATATCGATGCGAGACCGATCGGATTTAAAATGATTTTAAAAAAGAAAATCGGCCCGGATGATGTCCAAATTAAAAAGGCTAGGCTCGTAGCGCAAGGTTTTACGCAAAAACCAGGTATAGACTACGAAGAAACTTTCGCACCTGTCGCAAAGTTAAGTTCAATCAGAACAGTTTTTGGAATGTCATTAGAGGAAGACTTAGAATTATGTCAGTTGGACATAACTACAGCCTATCTAAATGGTGAACTAGATGAGAAAATAACAATGAAAGTTCCCGATTATTTAGAAGAATATGTAACAGAGGTTATGATTGATGAAAGTGAAAAACCTCACTATATATCACAAAGCCCGAAAGATGCTTGAAGATTTAAGAGGTATAAAAGGTGAAAAAACCTGTTTATTAGAAAAAGCGCTTTACGGATTAAAACAGTCGGCCCGTCAGTGGTTTAAAAGATTAGACACTGAACTCAAAAAGATTGGTTTCGAAACATCATTTGCAGGATCCATGTGTTTACATATACATGACAGGCGGAGATAAGACTGTCATAACAATATACGTCGACGATATTTTGATGGCATACTCAAATGCAGAGAAAGCCAAACAAATAAAGGCACAATTAGCTAAACAATTCGAATTAAAAGACATGGGCAAACCTAAAAGACTCCTGGGGATAGATTTTACATACAATGACGAAGGCATCAAACTGTGTCAAGAGGCATATATAGAGAAAGTCCTCAAGACATTTGGAATGATAGATTGCAAGGTTTCAAAGACTCCTATTGAGCCTGGTATCTGTCTCTTGAAGAACCCCAATATAGGCGGGGAAAATATACCATATAAAAATCTGATTGGTACACTAATGTATATTGCGGTGGCTACAAGACCAGATATAATGTTCTCAGTAAGCTACCTTTCTCAATATAATGACTATTATGGAGATGAACACTTTAAGTGTGCTAAAAGAGTCCTTAGATATTTAAAGGGAACGAAAAATGTGGGACTGCAATACAAAAAGACAAACAAAGACTTATTTGGCATGGCTGACGCTGATTGGGCGGCCTGTAAGGAAGATAGAAAATCTTTCTCGGGGTATATATTCAAATATGCTGGAACAGCAATCAGCTGGGCATCTAGGAAGCAGCGAGCGGTGGCTCTATCTACGGCTGAGGCCGAATATGTTTCTTTGACAGAAGCTGCTAAAGAAGCAATTCACTTAAGTATGCTACACAAAAGCCTAAAATTACGCCAAGCTAGACCAGTTACAATCTACCGCGATAACCAAGCCGCCATTAAACTTGGATTAAATCGGATGGTGAGTTCAAGGTCCAAACATATTGACATGAAGGCTCACTTCATAAGAGACTGCGTCCTTGAGAAGAAGATTGAGCTCAAGTTCATTGGGACCGATATGAATGAAGCTGACCCGCTGACCAAAGGCCTACCAGGGCCACGCCTTTTTCATCTGAGAGAGCTCATCGGGCTTATAGATAGAATAACAGGTGACAGGAGGAGCCTGTCAGCCTTCTGCCACCGTGAGGAGGAGTGTTGGTATTCAGCCAGCACGGCAGCAAGAAAAACCACCAAGGAGTATTCCTACTATCTGGACAACGTCATGAAAAACGTCTAAATGACAAAACATATAATAATTCAGTTGTTCTAAAATTGATCTTGTTTTTATATCGTATAATTGTACTTAAAAGAAATATAACACGATTTCGTCATTAAACTGCCGTTTATTAACTCTAACATAAATACTATAAGTGTAATACACACATTTACTCATATGTTGTCTTCTATGTTGAATATAGAGATATATTTTAAAAAATATATAAATAAATAAATTGTGTTTTTCATGAGTTCATTCAGATTTAGAGTTAGGTACAATTTGTGACGGAAGATCTGAAAAACTTTAGTATCTGGAAGCAATGCTAGTTGGGTCCAATAAGATAATACTAATAAATTAAAAAAGAGGAACTACGTATACATAAATATTTTCACATGCATAATATCTATAGATTTAATGAAATGAATTATTCCATCGAAATCATACTTATGTTCATATTCAACTAATAATGTTAAATAAGCTCTCAGCCAAGTCTTAATCAAAGAAAAGTATTTTAAGTTTCTTTTGGCATATGTATTTCGTTGAGCCAACTAGGTTCACGTCTTTATCCATACGATTAAATAAGTATGGATACAGAAATTTTTAAACATTTAACAATTAAAATATTTTTACAAAGAAATTTATAAACAGTATGTGGCCTCTTTCAAGTTTAAGAAGTGTGTAGATTAGAGGCGCCACCCCAAGCACTGTTAGAGGCGATTGACATTTTTCTACAATTTAGACAACGTGTGTCAAAAGAATGCACTTTCTTAATAATTTTTATGATTTGCTATTTATTTGTTAACTCGGTGCTGCATTGCCCTCTCCTGAGGAGCGGTATAAGATCAGTAAGACTAACGCTTAAGGCTGAGTTTAGCTGATAGATCATGTCAGTAAAGCCGCCTCGGCTTGATATAAAGTCAACATAATCTCCGCGGCACTTGGCTGCGGGTATTCGGCAGCGGCTGGACACTGGACTTTGAAGCGATAGATTTGGGGGGCCTAGAGTCGATCTTGTCATGTACTAATTTGTTTTATATTTTAAGAAATCTCATATGTACATTTATCTGATGCTCTTAAGGTAAAAAAACCGTAATGCAAGTTGGTTCATACAGGTAAGAAATTTAAAAATGTATATGTAATCGACCAATCGACACTTGGTAAGAATGCTTGACGGGCTGTATATGGTCATGATGCAGCAGTTTGATATACTTGTCGTACATTCGTGTGTACGAGTACGATAGAGGTATTATATATTCAGACGTAGTGTGTAACCTACCTAATATCCTGTCTTAGGTTAAAACCTCTACATGAACTAATCGAACGCAATCATCTAAAAACTCTTTGAAGAGTAGGTACTCCATTTCTGTCATTATAATGCAAGCGCCATTTTGTATTAATTTGTCAGTTCAAAGTGTACAAAGACCTGTCCTCTTCAGTTTATTGCAAAGTAATGGAAAAAATCACGCTTGTTATATCGTGATAATTTTTGGGGACTGTTACTATAATATAACTCTGAATAATAAAGAATATGGCACAATCAGGTGTTCCACTGGAAACAGCTTCCGAATATATCTCCGATACCGATAAGCCGACCGAAGGTAAGACAAATATATTATAATTAAGTTCAATTCTTATGGCTCTTTAGAATTATCATTATCGTATTTTTGTTTATCACTTTAATGATTTCTTAATTAGACAACTAAATCAACTGCCAGAGGCCTCCTTACGGGTCGTTTATATTAAAAATAGATATGGTTAAAAGAATATGAATATAAAATTTTTACTTTTTGTATTTTTCATACTTGTTTTTTATATAGGCTTGGAATAGGGAATGATTTAGAAGCATTATATACATAATTGAGCATTTATTTGTATCTTGGATTTTTGGAAAAGGCTTCCTAAAAAATTTTTTGGAGCATCTCTTGAACATCCTCGGAAGTATAATTCTGAATGATATTCCTAATCTCGATAACATCTCGAGGATACTTTGAAAAAATAGCAGAGTTTAAATTATTAGCGAATATATTGGAACTTTCTAGCACTGGTACTTTCTGCCTAGAAATCTTTATCCTATTTTATATTCGTTTCGCAGTAATAGACAATCCCACGGCAGGAACATCATACCCGCCGTACCCTCCATTCACCGTGGTACGCGCTCCGCCATCGGTGGCCGACTCTATATTCGAAGGACGAGATCTTCGTATTAAACACAAATCCAAGCCAAGAAAACCTGTACACCCTGCACCAAGACCCGCGAAACCCAAGTAACTCTTAATAAAAAAAATACATAAACATCGTAAACCTTATAAAATGTATTTCATAAAATTACTAATAACCTAAACTACCTGTGATTTTTAATATAAATGTCTATCTACGGGTTATAATTATTTTTTATAGAGGTCCCAAAGCCGCCGACATAATATTGAGCAAACGAGCGGCTAGAGCTCACGCCAGATGCCTCCGTCGCCATGGAACTGTCCTCACAGATCGGCTGGAGAGGATGGCGAAGCCACCACGTAGAAACATAATTTATCTGTGGCGCGAGCGCGCTGACAGTTTGCCACCTGAAACGGTAAGTCACTGCAAGTTATCAACCAGTATTATATATCCCTTTGTAATGGGTGTGTTATATTATCTGGATTTCTCTAGGCAAGGAAAACTCATCATGAAATCAATAATCTTCAATTTTTCTTTTTTTACTATAATTATTTGTTGTCTGTTAATTATTATTTATAACAGATTTTTTTGGGAGTTACACACTTGGCTAACGTACTTTCTAATCACTTAATCAAAAAAGGCAATCATCTCAACAGCTTTTAGAAAATTCCATTATCATATTGGAAAAGTTATTTAGAAGAATACAAGAATGCATTGTTTCCAACATGTCGCGCCAATATTTCTTCCGTTTCTAAAATACGCAGGTGATCAGCATTAACGGTCATAGATGTCTCCAACATTTTTTTTCTAATTTTTTTTAGAACAAGTTTTCATATAACTGTTGCGTAAAATTGCCCGCGTAAAATTGCGTAAAATCACTAGATTCACCCGTCCGAACATTCACTACGTTCCAGTGAAGTGCAGGGTAGACTCTGCACCTCGCTCAGTGAGTCGTAGCCATTCGCGTAGTGTGCATCGTTCATAGGCCGACAATAAACATAATTAAAAATGTGATTAAATAGTAAACCTGAACAAAAATAATTATTGAAAAGAAGAATGCCCATTTGAGACCTGTCAAACATTTTGACAGGTCACATACACACGCACACAAGAAATATATATATTAAGATATATATATATATATTATATATATATATATTATATATATATATATATTATATATATATATATATATTTGTATGTATGTATAAAGTATTACTAGCTTTTTCCCGCGACTTCGTCCGCGTGGAATAGTGACTTCCGGCAGATTTTTGGTTTTTCCCACATAGTTCCCGTTCTTGCGGGATTTTCGGAATGGTCGAGTTTCCGCAGAATTTTTAGTATTATTATGTTGATACAACTTAAACAAATTATTTCGACCAAATTTGGTACCATAAAAACGGTCATTGTGACTAAACCTTAAAAGATAGACATATGCCGTCGCGGACTTTTTTTTAGATCATGTATAGAGGAATAATTCTTTCATACATATTTTTTGTGTATCTTGAACCGTTTTCGCAGCGCACGCAAAGATAGCCTTCAAAAATGAATAATTTTCCCCGTTTTTTACACATTTACCGCTCTGTCTTTGCTCCTATTGGTCATAGCGTAATGTTATTTAGCCTATAGCCTTCCTCGATAAATGGACTATCCAACAAAAAAAGAATTATTCAAATCGCACCAGTAGTTTCGGAGATTAGCGCGTTCAAACAAACAAACAAACAAACTCTTCAGCTTTATTATATTAGTATAGATATATATATAGCACGTGCTTGCTAAAATCATAGAGTAGAGCCATACAGATGTTCCTCCATTCCTAAGCGTACGCGGCGATTTGAGGATAATATTTGTATAGACGGGATGATTATTAAATGTTTAGTTCGTAATTTTTTATTGTTTAGTACAAGTTTATATAGTAGTTCCTTCTATTATAAAACATAATAATGTATGAGGTACAATGTGCTTATTACATTTGGTATCGCTTCTGCGGTGAAAACTCTTGATGCAAAGCGCTTTAACGTCATGCTTCACTGCGCTCGGCAAAACGTCATAAGTAAGCGGCGGTTACGACGTTTTGGTTGAACGAAATCTATACTTCGACAAGCGATCCAGCAGTTGTCTTTTTTCTATGGTCAGACGAGGTCACATAGATTTAGCGATCTAGCTGATTATAGTTCTAACATTCACCAGTATTTGAACACACTTTTGCCTTTAGTGTTCTTGTCTATCGGTAGAATATATGTCAATGTAAAATTGACGTTTCCTGTCTCGTTAATTAGCAAAGACTAGTGTCGTCATCTCTAGAAAAATCTCTAGAAATAGAATAAATAAGCCTTTCGACTTTTTTCTTCTTACAAATTATATTCACGACAAGTTTCTCTTCATCTTGATTACTTAGGGAAGCTAAAACTGAACTCAAGGGTGGGGACCACAATTAACCAATAAAGTGCTTTAAAGATCCAGCCAGCTTTACCTTATACCCTCAGATTCCTTTGATCGCGAAACTAAGCACATGAAAGACTTTTTTATAAAAAAAAAAAACAAATAATTAGTACTCTTGGGTATTATGAATTAACTTGCAAACCAAAGCCGTAAAACTTTTAATATAAAAAAATAATAACTTGCAAAATAAGCACAAATGTTGCTGTTCTGTAAAGGTTAAAAATAAAGTAAGGGCCGGTTAAAGTTATGATAATTATGCAATATTTGAGTAAAAAATAATTTGGTCGAGCGATTTCAGCTTAAAGCCTAAAGCCTAAATATTATTAAATTTTATCTTATAGTTTTTACATAGCCCTGCAAAATGTATTTTAGTATTGAGTTATGTATAAAATCAATTATTTTTTTAAATCGTTATAAACATGCCATTTCTATAAATAGATAATAATAAAGATATATTTGCGTAAAAGAAAATATTATAACCATAACCACCCTTTGTGGGATACAAAGGGTTAATGTTGATTGAAAATCACCTAAGGGAGACTATACCAGTTTCGTCAGTTTGTATCTACTTCTACCATAAAGAAGTGTTCGCATTGCTGTATTGCGGTTTGAAGGATAAGATAGGCATTGAAATTACTGGGTACCGTGATTTTACATCTTATATCATAACATCATAAGTTAGCAATGTATACTATAGTTTTTTTTAACGTATTTCCTTAGAGAAAATAAGTTATAAACAAATCTTAATTGTTTATAATTTATTTTCTCGTGTAAAATAAAGTGTTATGTGGATTATTACTGAATGATTTTCCATGGATTAGCCATAAAAAAGCCATTCAGTATCACTCACTATCTGTGACTCCGATGTAATCCGTCAATAAATTACAAATATGTATTTTTATGAAAATTCAGATTGCACGACTACGTTCAATGCTAGAGGCAGATGAACCCTTCAAACCAGAGCAAGCTTATGAATATTTCATCAACGTTCGAAAAATGAAAAAGAAGACAATAGACAAGTAAATTTTCAATTTACAATATTATATACAATATACTATATTTTCATTTAAAGCAAAGTTTTAAGAGATTATTACATGGATTCAAAAAATAGATAACAACTAGGTGGTTCACAGCTGACGACGGTAGATAACCTAATAGCTGTATCTCAACTCACATCGCATCATGTGGGTTAAGTCTAACTTTATTTGATTGCTTATTGTAACTTCCTTAATAAATAATAAATTTTAATTATAAATATTTGTTACACTTACACCAATTAGCCTAACCCAAACTAAGGTCTGTAACGCTTGTGCTATGGGATCTAGAGTATATTATACATACAATACATATATTATACATACGAGGGGTGATCCAAAAGTAATGAGAATAGGTATATTAAAATAACTATATACTTAAAAATTAAATTTATTTTTCTACATAATCTCCTAACAGTTCGATACACTTAGTCCATCTCTTTTCTAAACCAACAATACCTTTAAAAAAAATTCATTATCTTGACTCTCCCAAAATGCCTCTACAGCGGCCATCACTGGTCATTATCTTCAAATTTCTTGCCCCGAGGTGTTCCTTGAGCCGAGGAAACAAATAAAAGTCGCTGGGGCTAGATCTGGAGAATAGGGTGGGTGCTCCACCAGCTGGAAGCCAGCTTCTTGAATGGCAGCCACTGCAACTTCAGCTTTGTGTGCAAGTGCATTGTCTTGATGAAACAGCACTTTTGCGCCGCAGTTTACCCCGTCTTTTTTCCTTGATGGCCACTCGCAATCTTTTAATTTGTTCAGCATAATAGGAGCCTGTTATTGTAGCTCCCTTATCAAGGTATTCAACCATAATTATTCCCCCAGCATCCCAGAAAACAGATGCCATAACCTTGCCAGCAGAGCTTGAAACTTTGAATTTGTTTGGTGTCGGTGAGGATGGCCTTTTCCATGTCATTGACTGTTGTTTTTGTTTCGGGATCAAAATGATGTATCCACGTTTCATCCATAGTCATAAATTGAGCCAAAAATTTTTCTTGATCAGCCTGGAACATTTCAGGGTGGTCCTAAAATGTCAAGTCGTTTTTTCTTTTGTTCGTCGGTTAACATTCTCGGGCGCGGAGACCTTTCTCATGTTCATCTCGGTAGTTAAGATCCTTTGAATGCTACCAAATGAGATGCCTGTGTGTGTTCTCAGCTAAATGTCGAATGGTCACTCTTCGGTCTGCCAAAACCAGATATTCAACTTTTTTGACGTTTTCCTCAGTGAGGGAACAGGATGGGCGGCCTTCGCAGTGTTCGTCTTCCGTGGATGTTCTTCCCATCTTAAACTCCTTGCACCAGCGTGCAGTTGTAGAATATGGAGGCGCAGAGTCCCCTAATGTTTCCACCAAGTCTGTATGAATGTCTTTGGTGGAAATTTTTTTCAAGCAGAAGTATTTGATGACGCTTTGTACTTCTTGTTTCTCCAATTTGATGTTATCACTCCGACTGCTCGTATTCAAATGAATGTAACTCTTATTTTTTTTTTTTTTTTTTTTTCCTCAGGAGAGGAGGCTGAGAATCCATCATGGATACCAACGCAACAGGCAAGCAGGGATGCGTTGATTATGTCGGACTCCTGGTGAATCGAGGCGGCTCGACCCACCAGACCTACCGACTAAACTCAGCCTAAGCCTTTGGTCCTAATGACCCTACTGGCTTTATTGACGAGGGCCGCACCTCAGGAGAGGTACGGTTAGCACTGCCCCATGGAGAGGGCATAAGCGCTAGAAGTAGGCACGGTTCACCAAAGTGGGACCGGCCAGTATTGACGGGAACCTACACGTGGCTAAGCAGAAGGCTGCCGAATAAGGGGAGACAAAGGAGGCGACGGCTCAGACGCCGCCGCTTGCAGGTCTAGAAGGTCCTGCGTTAATTGATTGGGGGGTCGCTTAGGACATGTCGCGGTCTACGTGTCCTCTGCCAATATGGACTGATATCCTGGAATGGATCCGCTGAAGGCGGTGTTGAGGGTAATTTACTGACTCGCGAATCAACGGGTTGACGTGCTCGTCCGCAGCTCTAAAGAACCGCTTAGAGCACTCCCTAAAATGTTGTTGGATGGTGGGAAGTTCGAAGTCCCTATGGAGATCAGCGTTTCGGACATACCAGGGGGCGTTGGCCATTCTGTGCAAGAGCTTGCTCATGTAACTCTTAAAAATGACGTCCTATTTATACCATTTTTTGTCCGGGAACTTGTGCAGGACCAGGGAGTTGAACAAATATTTTTTCAGAATTTTATTATATTTAGAAATATCCGTTTATCATTACTTTTTGATCACCCCTCGTATATAAACATTTTTATAGAAATATATATGAATAACCATGAATAAGGTACAAATGCTCGCATTCATCACACAAACATCTGCCCCGACCGGGATTCGAACCGGGGACCTCAGAGATGGCGACACCTTAAAACAGATGTACTATCCACTCGATTATGGAGGTCGTCATAATGCGCATGTGCAATATATGCAAAATATCGATATTTATAAGATTTTCTAACTTTCATGTAAATCTTCTCTCTCGGTTTTTTTATTTTTTGTTTATTATAGGCAGAAAGAGAATCAAATAAAGAATGGTGTGCAAGGTGTGAAAGGTGTGCTGGCCATGTACACCGATAAACGATACGCTTGGGCTCGCAACGCTACCGTAGCTTTTGCAAAAGGCATCCAACATCGTTTGTCCCGGCCGGGACATTTTCTATTGGCCGATAGGTACCTCCTTCATTTGGATATGTACTTACTATTTAACCTTGAAAAGGATAAGATTTTTATTATCTTTAACTAGTTATTTAAAACTCAAGAACGCGCGGAATCAATCCCAAGTAAGTGAGGAATCACTTACTTTTTGGGAACTTTGTAAACTTTGCGAACAAATGTATGGAAATACTGTGTGTAATAGTGACTTAAGATAATAACAATAAAAGAAAAAGCAAGAACTATATTGTTAAACTTGCAACATTCAACATTATATAACATTTCATTTAAAGCTCTTTTAAATCTTGTTAAACGAGCCAAATAACTAATCACTTACGCTCGTACTGTTGTAGGTACTATTATAGTCTGTTATACTGTGTGTGTCAATAGTGTTTATAATGAAAATAATAGAAGATGATATCTTGATTTAGAAATTAGTTGGAAATTGCTTTGAAAATGCGTACATTCATGGCTAGCGAATTGTCAGCGTAATAGCTAGAGTATTGTCAGCAATCTAATTAAATAATATAATGCAGAAGACAAAATCTGTTAAAACTATCGATATGATGAAACAATGCTAAAGTATGGATAAAATTAACGACTAGTATATTTCGCCATTTAGATTAGTGTTTATTTAATCCGCCTGGGGAACTTCGAGCTTTTCCCGTTGTTTGCGATAGGGACAAGTGCAGCTCTGATAGAAGAAAATACCTTTGAATTAGAGATAAAATCAATGTTTACTCCTTACTTTTAATATCTAGGCAAGGCTGTAGTTGTATCCCTATGTTTTGCTGCAATTATTAAAATTATTGGCCATAAATTATTGATAAAGATGCTTCAACCTCAGTAGCTTTCCCCCCTTAGAGTGCGATAGGGACAATTGCAGCATGGCGAGAATATATACAATATAATAAATAGAAGAGAGAATAAATAGGTTACAAAATAAACGTTTCGTAGTCCCCTGTTCCTTTTTGATAATAATAAAAATGTAAGAAAATCTGGGCATAGTTTTTAGGATTTTTTACCTGTTGGTTTATCTCTTTTATATATAAATTATATCTCTTTTATTATATAAATTATATATAAAAAAAAACAAAAACAGTGACACGACAATAGACGCCATAGATTTGTATAAAAATATTATTATTCTCCTGTGATTTTCCAGGTAGAAAACAGGGGACTACGTTAGCGCGGAGTCGGGAGATGGCCGATCCCGCTCGAAGGAGGCGGCGCCGGGCTCGGTAGCACAGCTGCGGCGCCGCCGCGGGTCGCCGGCGGGCGCGAGCAAGTCGCGACCCCTACGGCGACCCGGGATGGACCACGCCCCTTCCGTGGCCGGGGGGCGTCGTCGGTGGAGGAGACCGGGGGACGTAGTGTAGCCACCCCCGAGGAGGGCTCCCCTGTATCGACGGGGGAGCGGAGGCTGGGGGTTCCCGGAAGTAGCTTGGTAAGTTCCCGGGGGCTCCCTTCATGCCTGAGGTAGGCCATCCCTGAGGTTTTTAGTGGGTAGGCCTCCCCCTTCTGGGGAGGAAAGCCCCACATAACCGCCGGCTCGCCACAGCCGGGGTATGCAATTTAATGCATTTTCCTCAGGGAAACAAAAAAAAAAAAAGGGGACTACGTTAGTACGAAATATTTATGGCGGGTGGTTTCCTCTTAACTCGCATAGCGAGCAAGAAACGATAAACGATAGCGAATTTTGGATATTACTCTTGTATTGTACAAGCATCTTATTGTTTTGCAATAAATGTGGTGCATAAAATTATATGTTGTTCTTGTTTGTGTTTCAGAATGTTAAGACTATCTAATATAATCTTAGATGATATGTGTGATTACATGCACATAAAAACACCATCGCGAAGCTCTACTCACCTAAAAGCAAAATTTTTAATGGAAATGGCTGACAAGGTATCGATTATATTGTTATGAAATGATTGAAATTCTCTGAACAAACCATGGCATACGTAACTTTAATTTTGCTGGCAATATTATTGTTATATCAACAGTTATTTTGGTGTTCGAGATTTCGATAAACTATTAGCTATATATATAGAAGTTATGTTGCGCAGATTGGCCAGTGATCAAAAATAATGGGTCCGAGTGACATAGCTTCCTAGTCGCTCGCCAACTTTGGCCACGAGTCCCACGACGTTGTTCGCAGACCGCTTATAGTTAAGTTTTTCTGTAGGTATTGGAGATACTGTTTCTGTGATGCAGGTATCGGGATTTATCGAAATTGCTTAGAGGTGTATCAAAATTGCTTCCAGGGGTAGGACTATCTATATAATGAGCTTTAAAATCACCAAGAGCCAATAAATCCGCAAAAAAATATTGCTTAATGACGTTATCAGAGTATAATTTAGTATGAAACATTATACGATAATCCTATCCTGTTTAAATGTCAAATTTGCATAAGCCATAGATTATCAAAGTCTGCGACCCATATTACAGAACAGAAATTTATCCAGTACCTATAATATCACTTATATAATTATCATAATACACTTTAATCAAATGGCGTATGTGCTATTAATCTTTATCCCATAGAAATTTAAAATCAGTCTGTTAATTACAACTCGTGATTACTGATATATTTATAAAAAGATATACCTAATGGTTCTTGTATTTTCAAAAACTAACTTAAACAATGAAGAATCCGTTTGTCCACAATGATATGAATACATATATTCAATGAAGCTTGACCGACTTTATTCGACTTTCCCTATGAAAATATTGACGTCAACATAGTTTACTTCATATCCTCTGTCCCCAGTTGGCCTTATTTAACTGAGCTAATAAGAACTAACAACCCAAACCAGGGGTGAATATAATTTGCTATTCCAGGGGGCGCTGAAAATCTAATCTGGACCTCCGAACAAACCTAAAAACTATTTTCGTCACTGACCGTAACGCATCTAAACCGTTGTTTAACCAATAGGAATGCGTAGATTGTTAGATGACGTAATTATTATTAACGACAGTGGTTAAAAGCAACGCCGCCGCTTTCTGCACGTTGATATTTTTTCTTCTGGAGAGAAGAGGCTGAGAATTAATGACCCAATGGCTTGATGTAATGAGGAAAACCGCACCTCAGGGGAATCAATCAATCAGCGCTGCCCTATAAAAGAGAGCGTATGCGCTAGAAGAGTCGCGGTGCACCCAAATGGCTCCGGCCTAGATTGATAGGAATTTACTCGTGGCTAGGCAGAAGGCTACCTAGAAGAGGAAGGCAAGGGATGCGACGGTTCAGACGCTGCCGCAAGCAGGTCTTGAAGGTCCTGCGTTAATTGATTGAGAAGGTCGCTAAGGACGTGTCGCGGTCTGTGAAGTCTTTGCCGATTTTGCACGCTGTCAGAATTGCATGGGACATATATATTTACATTTTGTTTAGGATTTCAGAAATTTTAATATGTAAAAGCGTATATATTTTTTCTATTACCTATTCCATTATTCCATTCGTACAACCACACTGCAGCTTGTAATATTATGTATTTATTATAAGTATTATTTGACAATATCTCCAGCTATTTATAACTGATAGCGAATAATTTTTATCACCTTGTTATGAATCTTTCATTATTTACAATTTTACATTGTTATGTAAAATTGTAAATAATACATTGTTATGTAAAATTGTAAATAATGATTTAAAATACTGTATTATTATATTCCATTCCTTCTAATATATCTGGACCTATTTTAGATTGCTGTATGGATTGACGACGTTCTCGTCGAATCCGATGATAGAATGCTTATGATGGATTTGGACGAAGACGACGGTATGTCTTATTTTGACTCTTTTTATTGTTTATTAAATAGAGTAGTTACTGTTAATAATTTTTAAAGAACGTGTGTAGTGTGTGTGAATTTTCAGCGATTCGTTATGAAGTTCGGTAAGTAATTAAATTTGGGCAATTGTTCCAAAATATCTTAAAATCCAGTGTATTTAGAATATTAGTTGATTTCGTGTTTTTCTATATATTTATGTGTATTGCACTTAAGATGTCGTCTGAGAAAACTGGGTAATCAAAGTTATTTTTGAACAATTGCCAACAACTTTTAATAGTTTAGTAAACAGATAGCCCATTTTTCTCGGATAGACAGGAAAAGTGAGCCGACGTATATTAAGGTACGTTCTTTATTATTCTTAGAAGTAGAAAAGAGTGCTGCTGAAGTGGACAAACCTAATTTGGACAGCTGATACTAAGTTTACTTCTGTCGACACGCCTACATCTGCTACAACACTGACAGCGATGCAAACACCGCTAACTTCTACAACAAACATTACAAAATAGTGTAAGTGGGAGTTTTTATGTATGGCACAATAGTAAGCTCGTTATTCTCGAGTCAAGAGAGACTTGATACTGTCGTTGTCTATACGGCTATCAAGGTTTGTAAACATGGGATGGGTTCTGAATAATCAAAAATACGGCGCCTCTCAGGCCTTACCATGCACCGCTTAGAGTAAAATGAAATGAAACAGAGACACCGATCTTGCGGCGTCATGTAAGACAAAGCTTCTGTTAGTTTTTAACTCTACACCTAAGTTAAAATCTGTGCCCAGGCGGTTGGGTACCGTCATATGGTTGGTGAAAAATTTATTTTGATAAAATTATATGAAAGTAAATGAGAAGCAATAGTAGATTGCTAAGTCTAGCACAAATTGACTTATAAAAGCACCGTGCTGTATTTATTCGTTCTCAATCATTTGATATTATTCAAGCGCAGTTGATTACATAATACTATCTATTTAATACTATTTCTATATGTATATCTTCTATATAATACTATCAAATATTTGTTTCAGATGTATGTATGCGTGATGATTCAGTTTTTACAGATGCCTTCCTTAACATGATGGGCGGTGTAAGTATTTCCTAGTAACTTAACACACTTGCTTGAATTGATTTCGATTTAGTTTTCAAATCATATCTTTAATTTTATATTTATTAGGATTACATCTTCAAGTTTGTTAAATTGAAGACGGAGCGAATTATTATATTAGTAACAGTCCTTCAAATTATGAAATTAAAACCAGTATCTACAGCTCCTACTTGACAATTTTTAAAAAAATCGTACAATTATAAAAACATGTTAAAAAAATTATTATTAAAACAAAGTTATGTACAGAACATTTACCTGTAATTTGATTTAGTCTTTCATCCTTCGAATCCTTACAAGTGAACACACATCTTAAAGGTAATTTTCAGATTTATCATGAACTTTTATATTCACAAAATTTTTCTTCATCGTCCAATTTATAAATATTTGTTAATATTTGTTATTTTTAATATTTGTGTTCATTTGTGTAAGATTGGAAGATGAAGGAGGATTGTGTGATTAACTTAATATTAATTTTAATATTGTTCTACATAATAATGTGTCAACTTTCATTAATTACAGGGTGATACACAGACACGTAAGATTTTTGTTTCTTATCGACAATCATTTAGACGCATAATACTCATGTCAATTAGTATCATATTACAAGCTTTTATATTAGCTTCACTTGTAACTATGTAAGAAAATCTTGGAATCTTAATTTGACCCACTTCCCGGTCTCCGATTGGGCTGAAATTTTGCATGCACGTGCAAGTCGGATGACAATGCATGGTTATGTGTGTGACGTCATTCTAAATACAACATGGCGGCATTACCAAAATGGCAGATCAATTATTTTTAATGCACCCCTACAATATAAGAATCAAATGAAAGAGCTTGCAAAGAACACTTCGATAAATAATGTGACGTCACTCTTAATCCAATATGGCGGACTTTCCCAAGATGGCGGACCAATTATTTATAATACACCCCTACAATATGGGTATCAAATGAAAGGGTTTGCTAGGCTTGGTTTTTTAGTCGGAAAATAAATTAAAAGTAAAAAGATTTTTTTTTATACAAGCTTTTATTAAATGCGCTAAAAAGAACAAAATAAACTTTTACATATAGCATATATAAAGCTAGTCGTTAAAAGTATTCTATAAGTAAATCTCGCGACAAGCTTTTATATGTAAAAGTTTATTTTGTTCTTTTTAGCGCATTTAATAAAAGCTTGTATTAATTTTTTTTTTAACTTTAATTTTTTATTATTACTGGTTTAATTAATTTTAAATACCTACTGCACTTTTCGTCATTTCAATTACGTTAATCACTTTTAATGTTACAAATAATTTCACAGTTTTGTAACGTACTCGTATATGTAAAGTTAATTAATATTATTTATTGTAACTTATAGATCCACCAGCTTATTTGCTTTTTACCGGTAAGTTACATTTGTATAAAGTTTATAATTGGACATTTTCTTCCATATTACAAGTAAGATGTGTACAAGTAATCATTTTATTATTTATTAGGTCAAAAGTTAGAAGCGTTCATGGTTCTTGTAAATTCAATGGAAAATAAAGGTGACGAAAACTTGATAACGTTCGGGAAATGCTCAATGACATACAAAGAAGGAGTCAACGAGTAAGAAAAGAAAACTTTAATAACCATACACAATTATAGGAAAGTAACCAAACATGTAATAGGTCAAACCGTTAAATTGGAATACAGTCAAAATTGCATATATCTATCATTTTGTATGTTATTGTGGAATAAGGTCTGTAGCCAAATTAACACTGATGACTAACGCTTTCGGTTTGTTAGACCTAAATATATGAGGATAATTTTGTAAGTTCCCATGCATTGTCGTTAGATATTGAGACGAATAACGAATCGAACGCGAATGATATTTTGAACCATTTTATTGTGATCGACAAATAAAGTTTAGAGTAACTTATTATATTATATAACTTATAATATAATATGCATTACGTGCCTATATAATTATTTGTAAAATAATTCAAATTACGTGCCTGTATCTTAAATTTAAATTATGACGCGTTGTTAAGTTTAAGTTTTTAATGTTGGTATTATGTAATCACGTCAATGGTGTTCATTATAATTTTGAAATGATGCTGCTTTTTTTCAAAGTTTTATTAGTATTCTTTTATCTAAATATAATTTATATAATTAAATTACAACTGTTGTCAACAATATCAAACACCTTCTAGAAATAACGGTTTATTTATTTGAAGCAAGGAATACTAGCGTGACTTTTATGACTTACACTCTTCCCGACCAGTGGTTGAATGAATACTGTCGCTGACCAAGTCACATCTAATTATTACATTTTAAAATCAAATGTGCAACTTGGATAACGTCACAAACAGAAAAGATAATAAGTAGCCAAATCCGCAATCTATCATCATGGTATAACCTAAAGTATGAGAAGTACAATTGCATATTTACATTACATATGTACTTACATACATAGAGGTAAATCGCTAAGAAAATGTGAAATTTGTGTCGTTAGAAAATACACGCACATTTTTAATAAAATTTCCGATGGAGCTTAAGAAGTATGCAAAACACAAATATATTATATACTGCTTTAGGGGAGCCAGATCGGGGTCATCGCATTTAAGCGCGCGTATTTTTTGGCTCATATTACATATATTAACCGGAGCCAGGGATGTTGAGTTTGACTCCTCAGATGCGTCGAATGTTCCTCTGGTATAGTTACTTTACTCTGGTCGAATGCATACGAAGTTGACATGATGTCCAGATCGGAAATTTAAGTTTCGATTTGGGGGTTGACCGCTGCAAACACGATTGGGACACTACATGTGCACGCGGGCGCCCATAATTTGTACTTAAAATAATAATTCACGCCTCAAAGTAAATTTACTCTGAGATTCACGCACAATATATCCATGCCCGAATACTAAAATCGAGTGAAATTGACCGGTGGTTGTACTTGTAATTTTCGATTAGTTCTTTATAGCTCTAACTACTTTTTGGCACCCGGCATTAAACAGTGGACATGGTAAACAGATGATGCAAACCTCAAAGACGCAGCGATGTAATATAATTAATGAGGTGTTTGTTAGACCAGGCGACCTATTTTTGAATTACGAATGCGATTTCGAAATCACCGCTGACTATTTAGTCTATGCTATCTAGTCTATGTCTATCGCTGACTATTTAGTCAGCGGTGACTTTGAGGTCACGGATTCCTAAATATCCAATTTTTGAAAGTCGTTCGCAGAGCTGCCAACATAGATAAAGTACACACATAAATGTACTTTATCTATGTTAGCAATGTAAGAGTTCGGTTCCACGCAGAATGTAGCCGCTGCCTGTTATTGCCGGCTTAACCATTATGGTTATTGCGATTTATATATATATATATATAATATATATATAATATATTATATATATATATATATATATTATATATATATATATATATTATATATATATTATATTATATATATATATATATTAGTTATATTATATATTAGTTATTGCCGGCTTAAACATTGCGGTTATTATATACATATTATACAGGGCGTCCCACGGCCATGCCACACGGAGGAAAGTATATTCAATATTGAACGCAGGATATTTTACTAAAAGAAGACATCATTTTATTTTTAATAATAAGTAGAACTGCATTCACAGATTTTTTAAAAATCGCCTACTTCGACCGGGAATCGAACCCGCCAAATGTGATAGAAAAATTACTTGTATTTTATAATAGCGTTTGAAAGGGCTACTCATAAGCATTATTTTTTCCTAAATAACCTAGCATATTAAATGAAACTAAGATCATTAAATTTATCATTTTATTAAAAAAAAAATAATTTATCAAATGCTCAAAATGTGATCCGTTCTGTTGTATACAAAGTCTCACTCTTTTGACAATTTCTCTCCCTGTCGATTTACTTATTTTTGCATGGTGGATGTTTGAAATAATACGTCTAAGTTCATTTTGTAACTCCTGCACACTGTTGTACCGGTTCCTGTAAACTAAATCTTTTACATAACCCCATAAAAAAAAAATCAAGTGGTGGTAGATCTGGGGATCTCGGTGGCCATCTAATCTGTCCAAAAGTGCCAATCCAGGAAGGAAAATATTCATTAAGAAACTCGGCTGTTCTCCTACTGTTATGAGCCGGAGCCCCATCTTGCTGGAATATGAAATTTCGTCGATCTGCATCAGGAAGATTATTAATCTCATTTCTTAAATTCTCAAGTATTTCTAGATATTTTTCCGTGTTCAGAGTTCCTTCGTTCCTACGTTCAATATTTAATATACTTTCCCTCCGTGTGGCATGGCCGTGGGACGCCCTGTATATATATATATATAGACTGAAAAATCAACGCATTAACTTCAGATTCTTGTCAATAAGTTCTCTAAACAAAACACAGATAACATTTCCACAAATATGACTTGATTACGAGTGGGTGAAGGCACTCGTAATAAAATCCCACGTGTGACTAAGGTAGTCACATAAGTGATATTCAAAAATAAGAATTATTGAAAATCGGTGATTATTAGTCACATCGGTGATTTCGCAGTCGCATTCGTAATTCAAAAATAGGTCTCCTGATATGCTGGAGCTTCGAGGAGCATTGCGTGCGGTTGGTCCCCCGAGCCAAAAGGGTGGCGGGCGCATTGCATCGCCTGCGGCCCAATCTCGGTGGACCGAGGGATGGAGTTCGCCGCCTGTACGAGGGCGTCGTGCGATCCGTGGCCATGTATGGCGCTCCCGTGTCCGGTCGCAAGACTGCGCGAGGTCCCCCCGCTGCAGAGCTCTGCTACGGAGCCTGCAGCGGATAATGGCCATCGGATCGTGCGAGGCTACCGTACAATCTCGTACGAGGCGGCGACTGTTCTGGGACACTCCCCCCCATTCGACATCCTGACCGACATGTACGCGGCGACGTATGCGTCACGGATTGTCGACCGGGGGGCCGATGGGGGGAGCGCCCTGGAACCCGCGCACGAAGTGCCTAAGCGGGAGTGGCACCGACGGATTGTGGCGGCCTGGCGTGCGCAGCTCGAATTACGGACCTGCGCGCGCCAGCGGGCCGTCGGTGCCGTACTCCGCACCTCGAAGCTTGGCTCCACGAGAAGGAGGAGGTCACCTACCGATTGACTCAGATACTCACCGGGCACGGCTGCTTCGGTCAGTATCTGTGTCGAATAGGACGGGAGGGATCGACACATTGTCACCACTGCGCATCCGACCTCGACTCGGCCCAGCACACGCTGGCGGAGTGCCCCGCGTGGGCCTCCGAGCGCCGAGTTTTGGTCGCAGAGATCGGGCGAGATCTGTCTCCGCCGGCATTGATTGCGGCAATGCTGGCGGACGAGGGAGGTTGGAGGGCTGTGGCCTCCTTCTGTGAAGCAGTGATGCTCCAGAAGGAGGCCGCCGAGCGGGGTCGGGAGATGGCCGATCCCGCTCGAAGAAGGCGGCGCCGGGCTCAGTAGCACAGCTGCGGCGCCGCCGCGGGTCGCCGGCGGGCGCGAGGAAGTCGCGACTGCTACGGCGAACCGGGATGGACCACGCCCCTTCCGTGGCCGGGGGGCGTCGTCGGCGGAGGAGACCGGGGGAGGTAGTGTTGCCTCCGCCAAGGAGGGCTCCCCTCTAGGCAGGGGAGCGGAGGCTGGGGGTTCCCGGAAGTAGCTTGATGTTCCCGGGGGCTCCCTACATGCCTGAGGAAGGCCATCCCTGAGGTTTTTATTGGGTGGCTGATATGAAAAAATCATTAAGATCCGCAGTTTATTTTGAGATTAAACACTGAAGAAAATAATGATTTGTTGCCAACCATCAAATGGGAACTCATTGGTCCCTCCACCCCAAAATGAGAGTCTAGAACCTTTGCTAACCAAAAGACGGGCCAAAAGAATAAATAAATGTTATTTTTGTACTTATATTTAATTCATTAATTGTAAATGAATATCAAACCCTCTTAAAAGCCATATGTTACTAAGAAGTTTTATTTACTGTTCCATGTTCTCTTCAGTATGGTGATCTTCAATTACATACTCAGATCTCTCAAAAAAGAAAGATATTTTTTGCCTATTGTTATTAGTGAATGAATAAGTACTGGAGGGAAAGAGATAGCGATGCAGTAGCCAAACAGAATCGGAGTGAGAAAATACGTCTTTATTCTCTCGCTATATGTGCGACTTATCAACAATACTCTATTTGCCCGAATTTAAACGACACAGGGACCCTAGACAAGTAAAGATTTGCGTTCGATTCGTTAGTGAAATAGTTTTTATATCTTAACGGAAATGTATTATAATGATTACTAATAACGAAATCATTCCCATATATTTCATTATTATGTAATAAGAAACGTGATTTGTTTAATTTCGAATGTCATGAATGGGCCACAGTTTTGAAACTCTAGTTCGATATCTACCAATTGTTTGTATTATAACATAATTGATTTATTGTACAATTTAACAATTTAAATTTTATTCTTTAAAATTAACATGATTATTTCGTATAATTGCTTAGGTTAAAACGGACACCAGATTTTGAAGCAACGGAATACCTTGAGTTTCTAGCGGAAAAATTGAGAAACGACCTATTTGCAACTGCCAAGCCTAACATCTTGGCCAACCTTGAGCAGTCAATGAATGGTAATATATTTATGTACTCATCCTCGAATACAGTTGGCGATTTTTACATTTGTCATAATACCAACATCCAATCTGGTTTAGGCGTCAACACAGCATGTCAAACACTAGTTCTAGGCGCGGATTTTTGTTTTTTTTTTTCAAATTTAACCATTATTACCAAAATTACAAATTAAAAAGTATATTTCTTTTTATCGTTTTTTAAGAAATCTCAATATATTTGTTAGGTTTTAGTGCTCACTGAGGATGTGAAAAGGCGTGTGATTATCAATTTGTTTTTATATTGTATTGGCATCAATAGTAAATATATAAGTATGCAAAATACTTAGATGGTTTACACACAAAGACGACTGACGAAAGAAATTTATAAAGCAAATAAGATGATATATGAGCTTATACTCATTTAATATTGTTATATAGTTGGATTTACATTTTTTATTCTTCTCGCTTTTCTCAGAGACCAGCCTCCGTTTAACTAATCTGTAATAAAACTGGCAAAAAAATAAAAACTTTGCTGGTTTTTCCTAGAGCAAGATTTCATTAAAACTTTTGTAAACATTCACCGTGCAAAAATTATTTTGTAATAATCTATACTAAAACAGATAGTTTAGTTTCAAAACTAATTTCATTTCTAATTGTTACAGATGTGGTTGACATTTGTTCCAAATACCTAGCGCAATATGCAGAGTATACTAGTATGTATTTCTCTTACTAAGGACCTTTGATAACATACAAATCTCTGAATACACAAAACAATGTCACACATTTTCAGTAATTTAAAGCGCGGTAAAGTAATGTTTTACTTAGCATCTACGCCTATTTCGTAATCTGAATCCACACAAACTTTCTATTACATGCAAAAGTCCACCAATTTTATTAATATGATTCGATCAGGGCCCCGTAAGGTAAAAGGGGCGCCAAAATCCTTTCATTCCACAGTACGTGTGGAATGAACGGATTTTGGCGCCCCTTAAGACATTTTAAGTCAAGTTTTTATTTATATTTTGAAGGCCAAGAAGTTATATTTATTTGTAGACATTTGATTTGATATTTTACAAAATGAAACATACCGCATCATAACAAAATAAATTCTTGTTCACACTCATTTTAATAATATGAACTAACAGAGTACGTTGTTTTTAAATACTAAATAAAGCCATAACTAAAATCACATTTTCTTAGGAACAAATAATAGAAATATTGCCTAATATCTTCTTAGCTATCAAAAGACAGACATGATTTTTCATTACAATTATTATTGACAAATTTATTAATTAATAATAAAGATTAATTTAAGAATTATTTACCTATAATATTAGCTACAGATACAGGTACAAGTCAAATCGGTTTTTAGGGAGCTTAAAGTTTGATTTTAATTTCGGATCAAAAGGGGTCTCATCGGTGTTCATACTCATACAGTTTAGGTTAAAATTTAATCCTGACCGTTGGTATGTTACTTCTTATGCAAAGCAATTTTATTGTAAAAGAATTTCTTGAAATTATTGGTAAGAGCTATATTGCTGAAAGTGTTCAACAACATTTTTTAAGCAAGTTTGGCATACTTTTATATTAATTGTAGCACTTTGCATTTGTTTGCTGACACGCCAAATAATAATTCCATAAATAAAATGAAAATAACTGACAATGCTTTTAGAGCGCTGCAGGCATTATTCATCTCTGAACAGGATGATTCAAGAAACTATTGCCCGACATGTTCTCGAGACATAGGAATCGACAGTAACTGAATGATATACTTTTTTTTTATTACGATGAGGGACATGCATTGAATTGCATACCCCGAGAGTCGGGGTTATGTGGAGCTCTCCTCCCCAGAAGAGTATGTAGGCCTACCCACTAAAAACCTCACCGATCTCCCCCGATTACGCTACTGGATGCGAGAGCTCAATCCCGAAAAAGTGCTACATAGCGCCCTGACGAGGCCATGGGAACCCTTGCTGACGACCACCATGACCCCGCCGGCGTATGGCGACTAGCGCCCACTCCGCGCAGCCACAAGGGCAGCCGCCGGACATCTCCGGCTATCCACCGACCCAAAATGGGTCCCCTGGACGACAACCACCCCCTCTTAATAAAGACGGGGAGCTTTGCCCATCCGCCATTGGCCGCTAGAAGCGGCCCGCCAGGTTGGACCCGGCTATCCCACGCCCCCCCTCTCGGGGAGCCCTCTGTCAGACTATTAGCCGTCAAAAGACGTTGCCCAGGGTGCGCCACGAGGAGGTTATCACGTGTGTACTTATACTTTATCCTATTTAATTTCTCAACTTTTATTTATATATTAATTTTGGTTTTTTGTATTTTTTAAAGTTTCTGTGCTTTTTTGTCCTTGGATTTTGACACTTTGCACATATGTTAGCGAGGGCCCTGGACTCGATCATATGTTAACGAGACCTACAACTACAGCTCAAAATCATGACTTGTAATTTTCTAGGATTCGCAAAAAGGCTCTTTGTCCTTCCTAATAATGATAGACAAAAATCACAGACTTTGCTTTGAGTCAAAGTGCACTTAACAAAATAAGTATAGAAAAACTTTATTTCCTTTGGAATACAATCAAGATTACGTGTTTGGTCTTAAAAAAAACGTTTGAGGAGTAATAACGTGTTTGTCAGACTAGATATCTAAGGGGAAGGTAATTTCTGAAATTTAGATTGCTTGGACGAAAAGTTTATTTGCATGTTTAGCGTGATACGTGTGATCAGACTATTGAAATTACTTTGATAGGTGGTTTCTCGCTTAAGCTACAAAAATTAATTACTTTATTTAGAGGACAAAGGACCTGCTTTCAAGTTATTAATTAAGACGATGACAGATAAGGGGAATGAGCAGCTATACAAAAAAGGAAAAGTGAAAAAAGCATACATTGGAGCAGCTACTGTGTAAGAATTGTTTTTATTAATTTGATGATTAAATTCATAATTTTATATTTTTTTCAATATGTATATATTCTGCTTAGTAAATGTTGTGATAACTAGGATTTGTTCTGGTTTTGAAAGCCTCCAATTCGATCCCAGACGTCAAACCTGGTAACTCGCCGCTCACTAAATGGGTCCCTCGAAAAGTAGACCAATATTAGTGCGAAGAAAGCTACATTGTTGTGGCAACGGCTAAAGGTGTAGAGAGGTGTCTGCGAGAGCGATCAAGATCCCATCGGCGTTATGACATTATTACACTTCCACCCTTCAAGCTCCTCCTGCGACTCCACTCTGTCCGGCCGACTAAGGCAAGACAAAGGCGGGTGGCATACGCTCCCCTGAAGCACATCGGTACCCTCGGTGACGCAACTCACCGACAGCTCGCCACAAGCTGCTCTGAGGGAGACTGACTGCACTGATGAGGCATTTATGGCAGTTATATTATTTACGGCATTAAATATCCCACCAGCGAGCGATGGGGTTATCACTTCCTTAAGCACAATTATTATTATTATTATTCGTCTATGTTTTTCTCTCCTCTTTTAGAGGGTTTACACCAGATACGCGGGCCGGAAACTTGCGTGTAATAAGACATGTATTGAGAATGACGGCTTTTTGAATCAAGGTAAGTGTATGGGCGGTTACATCTATTGTATCTAGGCTTTATTTCAGTGACTTTGGTATAACTACGGTTGAAGACAGAAAGAACTATGGGGACTATGTGAACAGCTTGAACCTTCCACTGTGTTTTTATTTCAATGGCTAAATCCTGATACTTACTTAATTTTTCAGCTATGGTAGACTGCAGGTTGTGCGTGTTAGGGATGGCAATATCAATGAGGTAAGCTTTTTTATTATTTTGTCGTGCACAGTGATGTCGTGTCAGTTATAAAGTATGGTCTTATCAGTAATTATAGACCGGTCAAAATAAATTTTGTAGTCATGATTTTTTAATATGGAATTAAGGGCATATTTATAATAAGCTGTCGTCTTAGGTAGGAATGAATATTTGTGAGCTAGGTGTGTCACCATAGAGTCAAGTGTGACCTCCGGCTAGCTCCGGATCCTCGACTCCCAGTGAAAGGGGTGTAGGTAGGAAAAAGTGACTTACGGTTTTATAATGATTATATTCCAACTTCACAAGTTTTCCAAAAATTGTTCAAATAATAATACTATTTCAATATTCGTCACTTATATAAGTACAATTTAGCCTGGAATTATTAACATGTTTTTCAAAGGTTTGGTATAGTATGTTATATATCTTGATTATCAACAATAATGATTTTTCTAGGAACACTGTCAAAGCGTGACATGTCATTTTTTGAATTTTATTTGAAACATGGAGTAATAAAGAAATAGGCCGAAAATCTTAAGGTTGGACAGCGTTCCCGTTACAGGTGCTGGTGAATTTATTGACGCTACTTTATCGTGCCGATGCTTGTAATCGGTCTGTGCTATCGATTTACAAGCACTGGTTACTTGCTTTTCTCTGTTGTACGCTACTAAAACTCTACTGCCGTGTTTTCTAATGCTGTCTTTTACGTATAAGTGATGAGTAATATGAAGAACTTCGTGTCGTGAGAGTTGGACTGATTATTTATTTGTCTACGTATATGATATACAAATCATCTCCTAACTACAACCACGTTGAACTGATTTTATTATTTAAACACTTATTCACATTTTTACTGATAATATATATTTATTTTGGACTCAATTATATTGCTTCGAATATAATAGAGTACAAAAGCACCCCGAAAGTGTTTTGTCACAGTAGTATTGACATTGTGACAGTCAGATAACTGTTGACTTCTACAAGGCCGCATTACTTTTCCGCCAAGATGACATCATGACATGATCATGACACTGGCTAACAGTAATAGGCTTGTTGCCTAAATTTCAGTAGTTAGATACTAATATACCTTGATGCCTATTCTATACAAAATAATTATTATTTTTGAAAAAAAATGCTTATTATAAGAATAATTTTGCATTTAATTAAATATTTGACATTAGTCATCAAAAACGCTCATGACTGTCATGGCGTCTTGAATGACGTCACGCCGTGCAAAACACAGCTGTTTCAGTATCGGAATATTCGGTATTGTGAAGTTATTTTAATAAAAAATGGATTCATCGTATTACAAGTACTGCATAGTGCCCCAGTGTACAAGCACAAGTATAAAAACACCAAAAAATTATTTATATACGTGCCAAACAATCAGCAGATACGTAAAAAGTGGCTGACAATCGCGAGAAGGAATGATGCCCATTCTTTTTCATCAAAATCAGGGATGTATTTTGCAATATTATGCAGTATTATGCAATGGAGATTACATACAGGCTAGTTAATTATTGCTGTTTGCTTTGACATATCCAGGTTCCATGGTTGCTCAGAATGTTCTTTACAGTTTTCCTATAATATAATCACTGGGAAGGTTGAGAGTAGTAAAATTTACGGACAGTAAACAAAAATTAACCTTTTCGCACTTCCACAAGACACTTGGGAATGACATTTTGACTTTGACGTTTCGCACGGCGTGACGTAACACTTTTTAATTGGTGTTTGCTGTCACGTGACTTATGGCTTATTTTGTGCAATTTTATTTTATGAAAATATAAATAATCAAAAGTTATTATTTTATAAAACTTTGTTTTTTCATAATTAAATGATCATCTTAATAGTTATGCAACCTAATGCATCAGATTTGTTCATAGTGGATACAAGCCTCTTTCGGAATGGTTTACATGCGCGATAATAGCGATATTATTGTTGTTGACACAAAAAAGAAGGTGACCCAAATATGTAAAGTTACAAATGTCATACTATTTTCACATACTATGTCAAATTATAGATTTATTCCGTTCTAACTGACGGAAAGAAATTACGATTAATAATAATATTAAGCTTTAAGTTATTTTGTATATATGTAGTTATATTTGTAAGTAGTTAGTAGTTTGGTAATAGTGTATCTCTTTGTTACAGATCTTATTAATAATCATCAGAAGTCATTGGTGTACAATTCTTATAAAATTACTTTTTTAAAATATTTAGTTTCGAATTTATCTTTCACTTGACGCTGGCATAGTTAATAAATGCCATAAGGGAAAAAAAAGAAATTACGATAATGCCTTCAAAATACAATTTAACAATTTTAATTTAATACTGTGTCTTATTTCTGAGATTTTAAAAATATCCTTATCTCTCTATTTCTTTTATTTTGTTATAATATTTTTTTATTTTATTTTGAGAACTAAAAGACATTGTTTTTCAATCATAATACGTATACGTGATTAATTAATAACAAATTAAACAAAATTAAATTTAACTTTATGAACATTAAATTTGAAATTAGCATTAATTACTTTTCTCACTATTTTCGCTGTTACATACATTTTAATGTAAACAGCAAGAAATAAGATTACAATCGTAGATATATGCGGCAAGTAAAAATAAAACTACAATGACTATACAATATTATATAGTCATATCAGGTAGAACAATAAAATAAAACTGCGGATAACTTAATTGAAACATATAAGTTAGGCTTAGACGATTTTGTACCGTAAAACAATTTGAAAAAATAAATAACAACTTTACAAAAAAACACGCATCTTTATAGTTTTTACATTTTTAAAGGTTTAGATTTAAGACTTTATTAATCTTATAAATTTAGTTCTGAAGGAAAAATGATAAACTTAACTCCTTTGCCCCAAAAATATTCGTATGTAGAGGATAATTAAAAACATTACAATAAGGACTTTTCTGATACCCGATTTAAAACAAATTGTTGATTTGTAACGAAACAATCACTAAATTTAAGGGGTTGACCTTGGTTCAAACATTTCTCTATCTCCTGTAATTTTTCAATAGATTTCCATATCCTTCTTCCATAACATCATAACTTTATATCTATCTTTACTATTAATAAATATGTACAACTTTTAAAAAATGTTTCTACCCTATATATTTGCTTATCTAGTGTCTCGAATGTTTTTTTTATTTATTTATTTTCCGCACGTAAGTATATCATAAATATGTATTAACAAGGCATTTACAAGTAATTAACTACCTACCTTTATTTGTAGGCTCAATAAATCTAAAGACTTGGATACCGATCACGATGACCCGGATCTTTCAAAAGCAATTTATTCAAATTTATCGAATTTGGTGGAAGCAACAACACCAAAGGAATTAAAACAAGATATGGATGGTTAGATAAATAGTTAAATTTTATAATTTAATCATATTAGGTCATACACTTTTGAATATTTCTGTTTGACACTTTGCAGAAACATTGGATAAGTGCTCCAAATTCTTGTCACAGATTGCTGTCGATGAAAGTAAGTGAAATACGTATTCATTTCTATTTATCTATTATTATATTACTTATCTACTTTTATTATTATATAAGATTATCCTAATACCTTAATATTTCATGAGCTTATAGTTTTTAAGTTGTATTTTTTTACGCATATCGTATTGATATAGTATTAATATCTACGGCATTTTATCAACCATGTAAAATGTGAAAAGTGGTAAAGAAAGTGTGGTTGTTACTCTTGTTGTGACATTAATCAATACCTAACTGTTAAAAAGATTTCGGATGCTTGAATTGAATGAAATAACACTTAATTTTGTTCAATATTTAGAAAATTTTCACTTGATCCAAGAAATGATGAAGTGTATTGACATTTTCTGAGTATCTAGTCCAATTTAAATTTCAATTTACTCATACTTTTAGTTAACTACAATTTATGCAAAATGTACATTTCATTGCACCGTATTATGAATACTGTTATGATTGCAATATTATCATTAATAATTGGCAATGACCTCACTACTTATCCTCCTACGATGAGACAAATGCAACAATGATAGATGCGCTTGCGCCACGACGAATTTAAAGAGCATTGTTTTTTTTCTGTATGTCGCGAGTTTTGGCTGGCCCCTAATGTTCGCAGAAAGATAACATAAGCTCGCGTGTTTCTTCAGGCCCAAGCTATGCGGGAACGCATTTTACCAACATGAAAAAAAAAAGAAAATGGTTGTATCATAGTCGGTGAAATAACATTTAAATATTTTACATATTAGAAGACTTTACTACATTTTACTTTTTTTTTTGAGGTTATTGTTTAAGATCAGAATTCGAAAGTAATTTTTAAACTGACTTCAAAATCTAAGCAATATTTTTTCCCTAGTCAGCTGTTAACACAAAAGTAATGTTGGCTATAAGTAGTATTTCCCGTACGCTGATGTAGAATTATCGGTACTTAAGATCAAAATATAAATTATTCAGTTGTTATGTTTGTATTATTATGGGGAAAAAGTAGCTTGTTTATATCTATCTGCATGTTTTCTTCTGAAGATCTTAAAAAAACCATCGTGGTAAAATAAAGTGTACTGCTTATATTTTTAATACTCGAAAATTTTTTCATCGATAAACTACCATTCATCATAGATTTTGTAAAAGTGCAAAATATACTTACTGACTATTATGATGTCGCCATAAAATTTGTACACTGAAATCTTTTACACAAGATGCCATACAATTTACCATAAATACTTCAATTTTATTGTTATAATACAATTTCTTCGAAATAAGGCCACACTGTTTAATGACGTGTTATTGAAAGGAAAACTCAAGTTTTGGATTTATGTAAGTTTTATAACGTATTATCAAAAAAATCTACATCTACTCGTATATCCCCTTGGAATCAAATTGAGATAAACAACGTTGTAATGTAGCGACTAGCGACACCTAAACTTTTTCAGTTGAACGAGGACCCGCCTTCGATATTCTTATCAAAGAGTTGGAAAAGCATGGCAACGAACGTTTTACACCGCAATATGAAACGTTGAGTGACAAATTTAATGCAGCTTATATGTTAGTATACTTTTTTCTTTCTTATCTGCTCAATGAAGTTTCCATGTAAAGTTGTACAGGATGTGCTAACTTTGGATATTAATGTGAGTGAATAGGTCCGAGAGTATAACTCCACTTCACATAAGAGCACAGCTAAACAGACTGTTGTTTCTAGTTCGGTACAATATGTATAACAATAATAAAAATTCATCTATTTGTAGCCTTAATAGTGGATTTATATTTAACCATCTATTTTCCAATCTTAAAATCGGTGTACCCACACCCGGTTGTATAAGATTTACCTTTTCTGTATAAAAAATCAACTTACATCATTACATCATCTCAGTAACATCACTCATAATTGAGAAATATAAAAACAATACCAAGATTTAAATAAGTATATTACTCGAACCTTGTTTTCTACAGACTCAAGTCAGCTCCTGGCTTAAGTTCAAGTGTTCCTGATCCAGCAACAGTGCAAGTATTTGAAGAAGCACTGCATGCAGCAGTAGATACTATCACACCATACAATCTCAAAAGTGACATGGCAGGTATTTTCTTTGATGATATTATTTTTAATAATACAGCTTAGAAGTACATATCATTAGATGTCTCACTTTGCTTACCTTATGAGTTTAATTATTTAGTTTTAATAAATTATCCTTTATTTTGCATTCAATATACCCCGTATACGTTTAAAACTAGCTGTTCTAGTTATATATAATTCGACATTAAGAAGCAGTAATAAATATTTAAGGCTTAAAATAATAATGTATGTTTCAGAGGTGATTGGGAGATGCAGCAACTATTTATCAGCTTTTGTTCGAGACAGAAGTGTGTATTCGTAAAATATTCAACAGTTATTTTAATTTGTTTATATTCATTAATATAATTAAATGTATAAACAATATTGACTAGGTCGAGCGATGGAAATTCTTTTGAAGACGATGCAATCAGAAGGAAAGAAGGTTCTTGTGAAAAGAAATAATTACACTATGGACAATATCAATGGCAAAAAAGAGTAAGAGTTTGAACCACCTCTAACCAAATATACCTCGAAAGTATTTGTGGAGTCCGTTTAGGAATCTATTGAAATATAACTAAATAGACACATCATTGATTATACGAGATCCGTTCAAAAATTATCCGACCTTATTATTAATTTTAATAGAACCTAAAGGACTTAAATAAAGCACACCTGCATTAGACAAACTTAAAACCTCGAGTGTATGTGTGATTATTTCCCTGTTGCTAATGTTAGTTGCCGTAGTGTTCGAGTAAGGAATGCTACTGCATTCAATTTTACTACAAACTGGTGATGAATCTTGAGTATATGGATATACACGACCTGAAAACCAAATTTAATTTCTTCATCACTAAAATCAAAGAAAACCGGCCAAGTGCACATCAAAGACAAAGTGATGCAGACCGTTTACTTGCGTGGCGTCAAATCGTTACCAAAGAGGGATGCCTATATACAATGTAAAAGATGAATCAGAGGCGGCTTTACCTATAGTGCAGGGTGTGCGGTGCATACGTGCGCCGAGTCTAACGCTCGTCAGAGTATTATTTTCTTTAGTCTAAGGGGTAGTGATGGTCAACTCGAGTAG
This sequence comes from Scirpophaga incertulas, assembly GCA_036419045.1. NCBI lineage: Eukaryota > Metazoa > Arthropoda > Insecta > Lepidoptera > Crambidae > Scirpophaga > Scirpophaga incertulas. Next base: position 21,919,791 of record CM071629.1, on the reverse strand, counting down.
CTAACTCGAGTTAACTCGAGTTGGGCGTAACTCGAATCCACTCGAGTTGAATTCTCTCTAACTCGAGTTCGAAAACCGAATAGAACCGACATGGAGCGAAGTTTGCCGATCATTTGAGACTTTAATATAGTCTGTTATGAAAGAATGTAATGAATATAGTCACTATATTCATTTGTTCATAACAAACAAACATTTGAGGTTATCTCTAAATGGGTGTTGTGCGATATTTGTTTTTGAAAAATGCCGGGTCCCAAAAGACTATCGTTAGTTTGGGATGTTTTCGATTCGTCTTCAGGGAGTGGACGTGTTACGTGTAAGATGTGTTCATATACATTCAAATATAAATATAAATACGACCACACTTTTAAAACAAATCAAAAAGAAGCATCCTAATTCTACCATTGGCGCCGTCGAGGAAGCTCAGGGTTCAACATCAACAAATAAAAGTAATATGAGCACTTCGGTCGTCTTTTTTATCATTCATTTTCTTGAAAATATTGTGATTAGGTGATTACTGATACAGATTATAAAACAATTATGATCTCGTTAATGTAGATACTTGCATTATAATGTAAGTCTGATTTTGAAAAGACTGCTATTATAATTTAATAGTTTAATTGATAGTAAATATGTATTATTTTTAATTAAAATTCGACCAAAAAATAGTTCAATAAATGATTCGATTTCAAACATTAACTTTTTTTGTTTATTTAGTTAGTAGGTATAACTCTCCCAATACATAGGAATTGAAACAGATAAAAATTGTAACACCTGGGGTATTAATTGGGTAAAAACTCAAAAAAAAACATTTACTTGTCCATCCAGTTAACTCGAGTTCAACCCGAGTTACGTTGATTTTAACCAGGGTTAACTCGTGTTTAGTTTTTTCCGAGTTGACCCATCACTACTAAGGGGTGCCGGCGTCGGGCGCTGAGCGCCGTCTACTACGACTCCTCTTAAAGATGCGTGCGTCGTCGCTCCAGCGGCGGATCACTCAAAGCCGTCGCTTGCCTGCCGGCCTTTCGGCCGATGCCGCCGCGCCGGACGCGCGGTAGCAACCACAAGTTGCATCTTTACCTACTCTACACGATTACTTTTATTTCAACCTAAAATCGGCCTTAAACAGATATTAAAAAATTATATGGGAGTACTGTCGCATCACTACAGGTTACACTAAAGGCGTGTGTTTTTCTCTCTTTTGAAAACACGCCGGCTTTTGAAACATACAGCCGAGTTAGCAATGATGGTCATTGCTAACTCGGCTGTATTAGAATAATTTTCAAAGGCTTTCAGTACGACTGCCGCAAATTTTGTTTTACTATTTACCGCTACTCCGTAGTTTTGCAAAATAATCCTTGATTCAATGAATTAAGTATGATCTTTGAGTAAACATGTAAATATGAAGTAAGTCAGCTTTTCTTTTGATAAAAATTATATATTAGATATGATTTGGTTAATTTTTCACACAATTATTGCGATATGCAACGAGATCAAATGTCGTCAAAAACAGCAAACGAAAAAAAATAACATGTAACGTCAACGTCGAAGTAAACACCTAGGTATTTCCTATCTAGGATTTCTTTTACTTTGTTCATCCTAGTGCAGTGCGTGCGGAACAAACTACGCAACGGTAAGTTTATATGTACAACATGTACAGCAACGCTTCAGGTTTTACATTGTAACCTTTGGACAGTTCTTATGTTGATCGTAATAACGACGGTTTTCGTAGAGCAAATGTAAAGCCTGACGTGTTGCTGACTGTATCTACTAGTATACTTAGGTATTTATTTAGTTCTTACTTTTATGTACCTAACCTTTGAACAACGAACTACTTTATACGGTTTCATACCCAAAGAGTAAAAACGAGACCCTATTACTGAAATTTCGCTCTCTGTATGTCTGTCCGTCTCTCCGTCCGTCCGTGACATACGGACGTGTAGATATTATAGTAATTAAACAATAAATAAGATCGCAAATATTATCAATGAATTACGATTCTCAATAAAATTTTAAATTATTTTAATTTGACAATGTCAAAATATGTCACGTTAAGCATTTTCGACAATAACTAAATAACACTTTTTGACGTGCTGTAGCGACCAACCTTTTTTACGGTCCGCTACAGACGTCACCAGGAGACCTATTTTTGAATTACGAATGCGACTTCGAAATCACCGATGTGACTAATAATCACCGATTTTTATTTTTGAATATCACTGATGTGACTACCTTAGTCAGAGGTGTGATTTCATTACGAGCGACCTCACCCACTCGTAATCAAGTCATACTTGTGGAAATGTTATCTGTGTTTTGTTTGATTTTTCAGTCTATATATATATATATATAGACTGGATATATATATATATATATATATATATATATACCGGCAGCGGCTACATTCTGCGTGGAACCGAACTCTTACATTTAGGTGTGTACTTTATCTATGTTGGCAGCTCTGCGATCGACTTTCAAAAATTTGATGTTTAGGAATCCGTGACCTCAAAGTCACCGCTGACTATTTAGTCAGCGGTGATTTCGAAATCGCATTCGTAATTCAAAAATAGGTCTCCTGATGTAGGTATCTTTTGAACCGTGATTAATCAAATTGGTTGAGTGACCAATTTTTTTCAGATTTGATTTTCTTTTGTTTTATTATAATTGTATATTTTGACCGGTGATTTATTTTAGACGTAGGTACCGCGATTTTGATTGGTATGTGTCATATTTCTCTTTGTATATTAATTAACATCGATAGTACTTTTCGGTGTCCATGGCGGTGTCTGATGGCGATGGGAAAAAATCTTTCTGGAGCACAGAGCCGAAAAGGAAAGCTGGAGAAGGAAGAATCTCTGAAAAGTTCTATTGAAAAGTTTATTGTCCCACCCGGTCCATCTTCGGACAAACACCTGAAGAGATATATGAGAACAATGATAATTCTACAGCAAAACTCGTCCCTTCAACGGCACTACCACTGCTGTCTATATCATCGGTAGTCGAAGAAGACTCGGAACCTCTTTGTGCCGAAGTGTCTCCGAAGAATATACTTCGAGAAGATGTAATGAATGATCTCGCGTTATGGCCACTGGTGTTATCCGATAAACAGAGGATATTTTTGATGGAGCGTAGGCCAGTACAGGTAAAATTGGGTTCATATCCTTTGAGTAGTTCGAAAAGATCTTTTTCAAATGCTTATTATACTAAAAAGATGTTGAATAAAGAAATAGTTCTAAAAAATTGACAGGTTTACTCTAAGTCAACTGATTCTGTTTATTGTTTTTATTGTAAGCTTTTTGGTGCTGATGTCACTCCTTTCAATGCTGAAATAGGTTACAAAGATTGGCAGCATTTGTCTATTCCTGAAGAGAGTCATGAAAAGAACTTATCATGTCTTAAGAAATAAATTACATTGAAACTGTTCTTTTAAAAGAAAAGTTGGTAGATTTCTTGAACCAAAAAGAATTTGAACTGAAAAAATAAACATTGGGTTGCAGTTCTCGAACGAATAATTAACATAATTCAATTTTTAGCTAGTATAGGCAATGTCTTGCTTTTCGGGGAAGATCTGAAAAATTTTCAACTCTAATAATGGTAACTTTTGAAATCGGGTTGAATATACCTTGAAATTTGATAATGTGCTTGCGGTTGTCACATGCATGAACACATTGTCCTTATTCAAAAACCTGAGTCAAAAAAAAAATGCTCCAGACGTTGCACACGAAAAACAAATATAAGTTACCATACGGTACGTCCTTTTAAAGACAAACAAGAATTCTGAAGTAAAAAGACAGTTTTTTCTTATTAGAGACACTATTGGCCTGGGTTTACCGGAATTTTTAATTTATGTTAAATTTATAATCTCAAACGAAATTGACATACAAAATATGTGTGGTCAAGGTTACGATAATGGTGCAAACATGAAAGGGAAAAGTCTAGGTCTTCAAAAACGAATTTTAGATATAAAGTCGCGCGCATTTTATGTACCATGTACGGTACATAGCCTAAATTTGGTAGTGAATGACGCGGCTAAAAGTTAATTAGAAATAGTAAATTTTATTTTCAATTGTGTAAGAAATTTGTTTTTTTTTCTGCGTCTACAGCACGGTGCCAAATAGAAGTGCCAACTTTAAGTTTAAAACCACTCAAATACTTGATGTGAGAGCAGGGTTGTAGCAGTAAAAGCTCTACGTTTTGAACCGGGAAAAGTGTAAGATACCTTGTTTACCATATATTCCAATAGATATATGGTATCAAATCAATACTGGGAAATCAAATATTCAATACTGGGAAACATTATGTAGTTTAAATTCATCTGCTCTCTGCTTATTTGGTTTGAAATATTAAGCAAGATACATAGCAAGGCACTTAAAAGTCAGACGCTGTATTGTCAGAAGCGGTGAAGATGATTGATACTGCAAAAATAAGTTTGTCTGAATTCTGTAATAACTCCTCTTTTGAAAAACTCCTTAACAGCGCAAAAACTGTAGCGGAAGAAGTCGATGCAATAGAAGAAATTTCCACACCCGCACGCCCTCGCGCTGACACACCTGGAAGGATTTGGAGTTGGATACAAAAAAGCACATTGTTCTAATTTAGAATCTTGAGATGTGGAAAAGTTCGAGCTCTTTAATGAAATCGAATTGTAACCGATGTTTATTGATGATTCTACTACGCCATTGGATATTTTAAATTACTTGCCAAATTACTCCCAAATCTGTTCACAGCACTGAGGATTTACCTCACACCTCCAGTCACGTTAGCACACAGCAAAAGGTCATTTTCTAAACTATAAATAATTAAAAACTATCTACTAATCAACATTGTCACAAAGTAGATTGACGAATTTATCGTTAATAATATTGAACATGAAATCAAAATTGAAGTCAGTGACATTGTTAAAGATTTCGCTAATGTAAAAGGACGAAAAATATTTTTTTTTTAAAAACATTAGTTTGGGTGATATTTGTGTGTACGGGCGTCCAGTAAGATATAGTTTAAATTAAAAGAACTACAAAGTTATTATTGTTTTAATTTGCACCCGAATTTGTTATGAAAATATAACTTGTAAGTATTCCATTTTGACCCCGCTTTTACTAGGGGGCGCCAGGGTACTGGTGGCACACTGGCGCCACAAGGGCTAGAGCCGCCTCTGAGATGAGTTAATGTTAATAACGGATCCTGTAACTTCTGTTGCTGTTCTGTTAAGCCTGTTGCTGTTCTATTAAGCCTAAAAGTCGCGATTCCATGACAAGAGAGGAAATTGTTATAATGACATATCGAGCTATTTTCTGGCTTGCTCAAAAAGCTTTCAACATTGCCATCGAAAACAGAAGGGTGTCCCAAGAAGACAAATTTGAAGGAAGGAAGACAGATTTGCTTAGGTTTCCAGTTCCTTTTATAGGTTATGGGTCGGATAGTTTTTGAATTGACCTAGTATGGTTTGAACGTAGGATAACATAACTGTCACTTTGTTTAACAGGATAGAAAGTGCTCCTGTCGTAATACCATTGCTGCCAGTGAAAGATGTTGCCGATGAAATCAAAGTTCAATTAGAGAAAGAAGTAGCAGCCAGTACACCGACGGACTTAAATACGGCAATGAAAAGTTCGTTATTTACAATAAATGTCACTTCATGCTGGATAAAATTTAATAAGTAAAATCACAAAAAAATTATCATATGTTATATTTTGGTAACTTGAATAGAAATAATTAAAACACAAAATAAAAAACTGTATTTATTTAATAATCTTACTACACAGTTCATTAACAGTTGTCCAATATGAACTCTATTTTTTCTCTCATTCCCTATTAATTTATTCTTTTGTAACCAGTAAAGTAACAATGCAGACTGTGTAGTTGGGTATAAATATAAGGTCGACAACTAAGACTTATAAGACAACTAACAATAGTACATCATGCTATCCAAATATGTCAAACTTCTTTAATAGATTTTTAACTTCGTATCGAATGTATAGTCTAATATCAATTTGGAAAAAATAACATACTCGTATTGTGATTGCTTGATGTATTGGCACCTGCACAAAATTTTCATTTATTTAAATGATTTGACAATTACAGGTTTAGTACAAGATGTCAGCAAATATTTATCTCAAGCTGTCTCACTTAAAAGTATGTTCAGAAATATGTTACATTAACAGTTATTGCACTTTCAAATTGTTGATGATATAAAATGTATTAATTTGAAATTTTGTAATTTTAGGTAAAACAGCAGGCCTCCGGTATCCACTAGATTTATTAACAGCTACTATGAAATCGATAGGCTCGAAACCGCTCTATAAACATAAGGCATTAGGAGTAACATACGACGATGCTGCAAAAGAGTAAGAAATATTTTTAGTAGAAAAATCCTGTCATTGATAGCATCAATAACATTTACGGTAATCTCTGGAAAATATCATTCGGGCTAATTACAACCTAAACCTAGACAAGTTTCCAAGCATTTCATCCATTAAAGGAGAATGAATGAACGAAAATTGTGCATTATAGTTAAGTTTAATTGAGTAAAGTTTAATATTTTGTTGCACATTAAGGTTAGATCCGTTCATAAAGTGTCAGTCAGAATGGATCACCCCACCGCGGGGTGCTTGCACCCCGCAGCATGTAAGCGACGTCTGGTTATTATTATATAACTAAATAAAAGCATTTTCATCGAGACAAAAATAATAAAATCAGTAACTACATTTGCCCATAGTAAAATGATCAATCTCCTTTCATAGTTGAAAACTATTTTGATCAAATTGTTTATATTAGTGTTCTTGCCAATCTTATGCAGAACGATGAATATAGAAGTATATAAATAGATTATTATCACATTAGTTTTAAGAAATATATTAATATTTTATAAAAAAAAATAGTGTATACAGAATAATATAAAGTTTTCTAGCTTTAGCTTATAATAAGGCGGACGATAGAAAAAATTGCGAAAAGAAAAATAAAAAATTAAGAATATATACGTTTTTACAGATTAAAGCAAACTGAAACATTAGATCAGAGTCAGAAACCGGAAAATGAAGTACTAAAAAATAAAATATCCACTGAACTATCACATGGTGTACCGAAGAAACTAAATCCAACACTTACACAAGAGTTAACGCGTAATGTTATCTTCTGTTATTGAAATGAAAATACTTGTATCGGTACTAATTTGCCATTAAGTTTAAATGTATTTTTAGCTACCATTACTGACGCTTCTAATTATTTAGCTAAAGTCGGATCTGAAAAAGGTATGTTAACATAAGATATTAGTTTTACACTCCAGCATAATAAAACTTCAATTAATAATGAGATATATACAATTACGTTCCTTTAGGTGAAGCATTGGACTACATGGTCAAACTAATGAATGAAAAAGGGGATGCTCCTCTTGAAAAGATACAGGGCTACATGCAAACTTACAATGATGGAGCTCGAAGGTTACTAAGTGTCTAGTCTATATTAAATCAAAACAAAATGCATATTCCCACTGAGAGTCATTAGCTTAGAACCTCGGATAAATTGACATATACACATCACATTTGAAAATGAAATATATTGACATGGCAAAATCGAACTTCGCTCCTCCGGATTTTAAGGCAGCGCCGACCACAGCATCAAACATGTTCCAAATTTACATTTATAAATATACATACATAGTCAATAATTTTAGTTATTTATATTCAATGGATGTCTGGTGGATTTTTGAGGCGGAAAAGTAAAGTTAAGAACAAAAGAAAAGTGATACCAAAGTTATAAAAATAAAATTATTTAACATATTTTTTTATAAAACTACTAGTAGGTGGAGTGTTTGTGGTGACATTTCTTGGTATTAACATTGTGAGCACTGAAAAATTATAAATAAGCGGTATTTTCAATGCAGAACCTGTATTGTAGTCTGTGTTATACTTCGTAAAGTAAGGTAACAAATATGTAGTATCGTTTGCATGTGATCAACACACACTGGTTTTATGCGTGAATTTGATCGCAGACAAAATCAGACTAGTTATTTTATTTTTTAACGACTAAGTTGTGACTAATCGTTTCAATTGTTATAGAATAACGTTATCCAGACCCTACACCTATTAAAATACTATACTACCTTACTGTCCGTCTGAAGAATCCGTCTGTAATAACTTAATGTTATTACATTTTGAATACCTATATTTTAATTTCCATTTTTCAGAATTGTTAATTCTAATAGTTTGAATAATGATAAAGTGGATAAAGAAGTACAGCAATCGTTAAAAAATAAACTGACAGAACTGACAAATGTTAAGCCGATACCTAAATATACTAAAATATTACCAGGTAATATTCAAACCCTCATGAATTGTTATTGATATAATACGTAGGGCGGACTAAAAGTTTCCAGACTCCATATAAAATAATATACTATTAATGGTCAATAATGAATTTATTATTTCTAAAAATATCTTGTGCCATTGCACTGTTTTTCACGATTAAACCATATTGAACAAAAAATTTAAAAATTGAAAATATTCGACATGTGTTGGGACTCCTATTTAAATTTTATCGGCATGCACATTTTATGAACTTAGTTTTATTATATATAGTGATAATAATAAGCCATATGTACTAATGAGTTCGTTACTTAATACACCACAACTTCATCACATAATAATATATCACTTTTATTAAAGGTGTCATAGAAGATAGCTCCAAATTCTTGGCTACATCTTTTCCGGAAAGTATGTATGGAACTTCTATTTTGAAATGATTACCTACTTTATAGTGTTAATAATTTCATAAAATAGTTATAGCTAGTGTACCAACTTGTACCTATATATTTCAGATGAAGATGAAAAACGACATTTACTAGCTGATTTGATGGCTCGTAAGGATGATGATATATTAGCCCAAGACCGTCTCTACAAAATTACTTATAAAGAGGGCGGAGTCGAGTAAATACTGCAAGCCGTACTCTATTGTGCAACGATATACCGTGAATAATATATCGTAATAATAATGTTTTTCTCCTTTTATATAGGTTGATTGATGCTCCTGTTGGTGTTACAACAGCACACAATGAAAACAAAAAAGCTGAAATGCTCAAGAACATAATGAACGTGATACCTGGCGAAAAATTGCAAGATGTACTTCAGAGTAAGACCTAAATAAACAATACCATGTTATTATTTTTATTGATAAGCTAGCTTCCTGTACCTAACAAGTTGATTTTTCAAACGCCAAATATCTTTTACTGGAGAAATAAATGTGAAACCACCCACCATATTTATTATACAGATAAGTTATCTGACAGTAGGAGGAACTCGCGAACGAGTCGGTTGAACAATAACATCAATTATCTTTTATTATTAATTGATCTAAGTTCCGTGAACTGATGAGATTCCCGATGTAGACGAACATATATATCGTTTTAATTGCGTTTTTTTGGATTTGGTGCCAACTTATAAGCCTGATGAGGAGGACTTGAATTGAGGAGGCTTAAAAATTACGTATAATATCAGACGTAAACATATTTATCTTTGGATCTACCTAGATGGTAGATCCAAAGATAATTAAAAAATAGAATAAAGATAAAATTTGCAATTTTCATAGCAATTTCAATCAAATAAACTTAATGCAACAATCTTTTCCACTGTAAAAAAAGAAGAGAAGCAGTGTTCTACGTTAGACGTTTTTATCTTACGCGCTTGGTAGCTTGCCAGTTCACCGCATTTTTCGAAGAATATATTTATATAAAATATTATAAAAGTTTTAATTCAAATATCTAATTCACAGATACAGCCAACGAAGGCGCTTCTTATCTGACAGATACTGTGAAAGCAAGAGGTGATAATGTTTAATATTGAATTTACTTAAAATTTTACATTAAATATTTTCTTAATTTAAACATATTTTATTTTGAACAGCCGATGCTTTGCAGAACATTCATGACAAATTAGTAAAAGAAAACAACCAAGACTTTTTGGCCGTGGGAAAGTTTAAGGCGAATCATCAACAGGCTGCCGAAATGTATGTAAAATAAAATTAGAAATAACAGCTAGAATATTTTTTTACTATTAAATGTTTCTATTCCATGTAGTCGATCACTTTATTCCATAGTTGGCAGATAATTTAACATTTTAAATTCTATTCTCTTCATATTTACGTAGTTATTGAACTATTATCCCAATTATCCCAGTATAATGGTGTTAGTAAATAACTAACAAATTAGACAGTGCCATTCAGGCGCTATAGATCCTAGCTAGCCGTAGTAGGAAAATCGAGGGAATCCAAAAATCGCTTTAAATGACTGCAAAAAAATATTGAATAGTTTCCGAAGAAATCTCAGCGCAGGTGAAACGCTGTTGCAGCGCGGTATATCTACACTGTCCGTACATATATCGGGAGGGAATTTCTGACTACGAATTCGCGTATTTTACGTCCACTAACGCGACGTTGTCAGGTCACTCTGCTCCAAATATGTGACAATAGCTCAAATAATATTTACCACAATCAGAACATTATTAATAGTTTTTTTTACGTACGCGTTGCATTATATTACGTGCAGTTATTGGAACTTATTGAATATTACATAAAGAAGAATACCCGACCACTCCGTGGTAGGAAAAATGTATGTCTGGGACGGATAAATAGAATCTTATAGGTATATACTTATCAATAATTATATTTTAATATAAAACACCAAAAAAAATATGATATTAAAAGTGATTATATTTAAATGTTTTTGCTTACCTAGGACCATTTATCAATAAAATATAGATTAAAAAACACATATAACTAATACTCGATAAAGAAGGTAAAAAGGGGTGGAAGTTTCTACAAACGCAATACCGATTGTAATAATATATTGAATCGGTATTGGTATTTGGTATCAACAAACCGATGTACAGTTTTGTGCATTACGCCCAATAGCTATATACAGACGTAAATAGTTATATATGGACGCCGAAGAACGGTATACGGACGCCCAACAGCCATATACATATATACGCCCATCAGCTGTATACGTACTCCCAATAGCCATAATTATCATATACGTACGCCCAATAGCTGTATACAGAAGTTCAATAGCCATATATGTACGCATAATCCAAATGAAGGTAGAATCTATTATTAGTCCTAGATTTTTTACAGTAGAACTGAAAGGTATATCAAACCCACCAAATTGTACGTGAAGCAGTGTAGTGAAGTTACTTTTATTGTGAAATCGCGAACCACGTACAATTATACTCATTGTAACACAACGGACGTCTTAACGAAATTATATTGGAACAAATTAAACGTTGAAACTGTATAATACTACAGGAAAGCAATAGGAAAAGAAAGAGATAATAAACCCAAAGCCGGCAATAGGGCTGTCTTTACCAAGGGGTACAAGGGGTGCGGTGCACGCGGGCGCGGAGCGCCCAGGGGCGCCTTCCGAGCGCTTAGTTTTTAGATATTTCATTGAACTTAACGCCATTGTACAGTTTTATATACTCGTTACTTACGACAAATACGTCGTAAAATAAAATTCTACTCCACATCATTAACGCGAGACTAAGATCTTACCTCGACTGGCAAATACCCCAAGAACAAGCTGGATTTGTGAAAGGGAGAGGCACCAGGGAGCAAATTCTAAACCTCCGGCTCATAACAGAAAAGTGCTACGAATACAATACCCCAACCTTCGTGTGTTTTGTGGATTACCAAAAGGCTTTCGACTGCGTTAAGTGGGAAAAACTTTGGGAAATTCTAGCCAACACAGGTGTACCAGCCCACCTCGTCATGCTAATTCGCAAGCTATATGAGTCGGAATACGGCACTGTGACTGTAGGAGATCGAACATCTAGCCATTTCAAATTCCGCAAGGGTCTTCGCCAGGGATGCGTGATCTCTCCGATCCTTTTTAACATTTACGGAGAATACATAATGCGACAAACTCTAGAGGATTGGAAGGGTGGTATAAAGATTGGCGGAGTGAAAATATCTAACCTTAGATACGCAGATGACACCACACTCTTCACATCAACGGAAACTGAAATGGCGGAGTTGCTCCATAAACTGGAAACCATCAGCATGGAAATGGGACTTACCATCAATAAATCCAAGACCAAGCTTATGGTCATAGACCGGTTTGCAGCTATGAATATCACCAGTCTCCTACATGACTACGAAACAGTCAACAGTGACTCAATTCCAATATCTTGGCTCACTGGTCACCAACAAAGAGAGTAGTGAACCTGAAATTCGGAGACGGATTGGCATGGCAAAATCTGCAATGACTCAGCTGAGTAAAATCTGGAGAGACCGTAACATAACCCATCGGACTAAAGTACACCTGGTCCGCACCCTCGTCTTCTCCATTGCTCTGTACAGTGCTGAGACGTGGACTTTCAAAGCCGCAGATAGGCAAAGAATCGACGCGTTTGAGATGTGGTGCTGGCGTCGCATGCTGCAAATACCATGGACGGCCCACCGTACCAACTTGTCTATTCTGAAAAAGCTACAGATAGAAAATATACCACGTCTATCCACAATCTGCCTACAACGAATAGTGCGGTATTTTGGCCATGTTGCACGCAGAGATACCAGCAACCTGGAACGTCTTGTGGTGACTGGTAAAATAGAAGGCAAAAGACCTAGAGGTAGAAGTCCCAAACGATGGTCGGACCAAATAGTGGAAGAGTTGCAAATACCTGTCTCCGACGCGCTCCACCAAGCTACAGAACGAGACCAATGGAGACGCCTAGTTGATGGAATAAAACGGAGTCACGATCCTCAGTAGTGAGGGACCGATTTTGAAGAAGAGACGACAAATACGTATGCGCTGGAAAAAAAAAATAGTCATTAACAATAATATTTTTTTTACTTTTATTATGCTTTCGGCGCTTGTCATACCGCATTACTACACTACACAAATAACCATTTTATTTAATACAACACGTGCGACGCAAAATTTCTAATCCAAAGAGAATGTATGTATGTTTGACACGTTGCCGCCCGGTCGCCCGCTTCTTCTTCTTCTTCATGTGCCATATCCTTCGCGGATGTCGGCGACCATAGCACGCAACTGATTCCTATCTAACGCCATTCTGCCCAAAGCGACAACGTCACACCCGGTCCAGCTTCTCAGATTATCTGCCCAAGATGTTCTCCTTCTTCCTTTCCCTCTTTTACCCTCAATTTTTCCTTCAATTATATTTTTAATGATATTATATTTATTATTTCTACAGACATGACCAAAATATTTAATTTTACGTCGTTGTTAAGCACGAGTGTCCTCATTTTCATAAAATTTGTTCTAGCAATTTCAATTCTTGATTTTATTTCTTTTTCTGACTCCCATTTTTCTGTTAACCAACTTCTTAAATACTTATACTGTCTAACTCTTTCAATTTGATTGCCATTTATCAATAAAGGGTCACAACTGATGTTATTCTTACTTACTAGCATAAATTTAGTTTTGTTAATATTCATTCTCAATCCATATTCCTCAACTTTGTTGTTCAATCGTTTTAGTAAGTATTCAAGATCTTCTTTTGTATGTGCGAGAACAGCTGTATCATCAGCGTATCTTAAATTATTAAGGACAGTACCATTACATTTGATGCCAATGTCCACGGCATCAAATGCTTCTTGGAAAATAGCTTCAGAGTAATAATTGAATAGTGTTGGAGATAACATACAACCTTGTCTTACTCCTTTTAAAATTTTCAAGTCCTGAGTGCAATGTTGACCGATTCTAATGCAAGCAGTTTGCTGGCAATATAAGTCGATTAGAATGTTACGACCTTTACTATCTATTTCTGTATTATTCAGCAGCTTTACTAATAAGTCATGCTTTACATTATCAAACGCCTTTTCGAAATCAATGAAACAGATATAGACGTCTTTTTGAAATTCTAAACAATTTTGTACCAATACCTGTATGGAAACAAGGGCCTCTCTTGTACCTAGACCATTACGAAATCCAAACTGTGTATTACTTATGCATTTATCAAGTTTATTGTAGATTCTGTAGTGTATTATTTTTAAGAAAATTTTTAGTACATGACTCATGATGCTAATCAACCGATGGTCGCCACAGTGTTTAGCATTCAATTTTTTGGGTATAGGAAGAAATGTGGACTTAAGCCAGTCTCTCAAAAGTTTAAATATCTCAACGTTTATTCCATCCGGCCCCTCCATCTTACCATTCTTCATTAGGTCAATTGCTCTTTTTACCTCCGATAGCATATTATACTAGGTCCATCCATATTTTCCGTACCTTCTCTAATCTCCCGTAGATCTACCCTGTCATCATCAAATAGGTTATGTATATAAGAAGACCAAACACAACATTGTTCGTGTTTGTCTATAACTAAATTATTGTCCCTATCCACTAATTTGGATGTTATTCCTTTTCTTGTAATTTTAGTAAATTCTTTAATTTTCTTATGTAGATTGAAATCGTCATGTTTTTTGTGTAAACTTTTCTGTGCATTTATTAGTCAAGTATGTATTTCTTTCAGTTCGTATTTTAAACTTTTTAAAAATGCGTAGCCATAAGGATATGCGAGCATTGGAATTATTTTATCCAAAATGTTTTGCTGTTTAACTATATACTATTATATGACATCTAGTCAGAACTGCAGTACTGTCATTGCAGATCAAAGAAGAAATCTCTTGAAGGAGTCCAAGGTTTAACTGAAGCAGATTTGAAAAATAAGCTTGTTAGAGGTAAAATAATAAAATTGTTTTTTTTTCTATGTTATAAGGGGCTAAACAAACAAAAATGGATCACCTGATAGTAAGCTATAACCGCCATCCTATCTATCAAGAAAAATCATATCTTCAGGTATCATTAGACAGACTTTATATCTGTATATACTTTGATATACAATTAAAAGAAATTAATTGGTGTTAAGATAAATAGGTCTACCAATATTACAATATTCTTTTATCAAAGATGATGCACTACGGAACGACGCTTTGGACATTATGCATTCTCAGCTGCGATCACGCGCTGGAGAAGTCTTTTATAACCAACCATTCACCGAACTATCACATGCTCAAGCTTCAGAGTGGTAAGTTAATCAAGACGGCGAATTTTATAAATTATTATAAATAAATTCATATAATCAAGTATAAAGTGTAGCTATATCCCTCTTAGTGAAGGTAGGCTCGTGGTTCTCAGTTTGGATGTATATAAGTTATGATATTGAAAAAGAAACGGTATAGATAGAGTCAAATGATCCTTACTAATATTTGTATTAGTAAGGATCATTTGACTCTATCATTTTAGACTCATCAATTTAGACCATCTTTGACAAAATAATTTAGATTCGTAAAATCGAATCGGATTACTCACAAATAAATTAACAGAATGATTACAAACTATACAGGCTTAAGAAACCACCACTAAAAGTTGATAAAGCCGTCAAAGAATCTGCAGACTCTGGACGTCTACAGAAAAAATTTGAAAGAAAACTAAGCTTTCTTGTCAGCAAAAATACGCCACCTCATATGGTTGATTCAATGCAAGGTAAACATTTTCAAATAAGGAATTTAGTGAAAATAATTAAATAATAGCTTTCAAAAACTTATCCGCGGTATATATAATTTTATATCAAATAAATAGATAACTACAAACAAACATGATCATCTCTGTGCTATAATTTTTAATTTACATGCTTTCTTTTCCTCTTTATGATAACATTTAAACGTAACTTTTAAAACAAGGCCACTACAAACTCTACAAATATCTGTCCATTACTACGCAACGTAAAGACAGTGAAAGATGCACTTATAAGTATAATATTACACATAAACTAGGCCTATGAATTACTTTTGTGCAGGATTAGAGCTAACAGATTTGTAATGATTTTTAAATATTGAATGGTTTTTTGTATATTTAACTCAGTCTAGAAATGTATTAATATTACATTAATGCGATGTGAAGCTGCGTTGAAGTACGCGCTGATGATTATTGATAGTGCAACATAACGCAGCACAGTTTTCATATCAGCGCTAGGCACAATGGCAACGCTTTATCAGCACAGACAACATGAGTTGTAGTGATGACAAAGTTTGAAGCCTAAGAACGAAGGCTGAGTCATTATAGCGTGGTCGGCAAAACATAACATTGCAAACCAAAACTATATATGTATACGTACTTTACTCCAACAAAACGTGTTATTATAATTTTCTCTATTTAATATTCACAATAACTCACGATTAGAAAAGCATCCATGACTGATGTATTCACGAGTCAAAATGGACTTCATTTTATTAACTGTAATTTTTTTTATGAATGAAAAAATGGATGGAACTTCCATCCGTTGGATGTAAGAAATCTATTATCACCAAGAAACTTGTGACTGAACCACGAACAAAAATTTTTACCATTTAATAATTCAGATGGTGACTTTTCAGGTCAAATTTAAAGGTAAAGAATAGAAGCATTAACACAATATATAGACAGTTTCATACCTATAATAAAAACATTAATATGTCGAGGAACATAAAATAGTCCTTTAAGCAGAAGATAATGGGTATAGACATCCCACTCCCTATCATCTTCAGTTGAGAGAAAAAACGTAAAAATATAGTGATTACCAAAAGATTTTAAAGCTCTTCTATGATTTAGAATGGACATTGCAGATTCCGATGACATCCAACGTCCATTCATTCAAAAATAATTTTGAGGTACTAAAGCGATTCCGTGTAATGATAATGATATAGTAATCCGATTACCAAAATATGTATAGGGTTTTCAACAACTTAGTTTTAGAAATCAACATAAAACAATAAATTTATAAGATAATGATTCAGATAAAAAGTAAGGTTTGGCAATTATAAATGATTAATCATATCTGATAACTATCCATCACGACCATATATTTCCAGATAGATGTCAATTTTTTACCATCTTCATTCTCTAAATATTACAATTGTATAGAAGGCGTTTCCTCCTGCACATACCTAGGAAATGTCTTAGAAGTTATGACATCTCCACGATTTATCACAAAAAACTTAATCCATATGACTAGAGGCGAGATTACTTTGACGAGAAAACACTTATAAATATAGGCGATTACAGAGTGATCTTATTAATCTGTACAAAAATAATATTCCCAGCCTTGTTGATCTCACTCATATATTTGAATAGATGCCACAGAACATGTAACCCTCGATTCTACTCCTTCCAACATTGTCTTAATAATACGTATTTTTATAATGCCGTTGTTCATATTTGTCGCCATTATGATGTGGTCTCACAAAATAATTAAGACTTAGATATATTGGTTACTAAATTAAGAACATTTAAAATTAAATTCGTTCGCTATGTATCTGATTCAATTTAACACAGTCGATAAAATTTCAACACAGTCCCGGAATGTGTACTTTAAGGTTATAGTCAACTATCACCTTAAACTACGCATATACTCAACATTATGCTATATATTTAATTGTATAATTCTGTATGTTATTCAAATGATGTATGTAGGATGCATGTTGTACGTTATAGTCATACTAATTGAAGTGTATATTTCGTATTCTTACATTTATCAGCTATAACATGTTATATGTAATTAATAAATAAAGACTTAAGTGAGATCGTGATTTTGTTATGCAAGCGTTGTCTGTTTGTCCTAGATCGGACTTTCCTACTTTGAGCAGGCTGTATAACATATTTAATTGTCTACCTGGACTATTGCTATAATAAAAATAATTTTTGAACATGTCTACGATATCTCTTAGTGCAGTCATTGAAGCGAAAAATACGGTCTTACCTCCGAATTTTTTTACTGTGAACCGAATTGCATACAATTTTGGAATTAGGCTCATCTTAACCTTAACTTCAAAAGTGAAAATGATCTGAACTCCGCCTATTATTTTTAAGGGGTGTAAACAACCCTTAATGGAAAAATTGTCATTGAGCCATTTTATCGCTAGAAAACATGTCTAATAGTAAGTGGTGAAATTGTAAAGTATTTTCTAACATAATTACCTCATATTAAAATCATTTTCAACCCCTTGAAAATCTTACAACCCTTGCAAACAACCCCTAAATTGAAAAAAAATACTTTGGTATGACATAAAAAGATGAAAGTATAGAGTAAGTAATATTTTCTCTATAATAATTATCAAATTTTTAACCCCCTTTCAACCCTTGAAAACTACCCCTTGATAAAAAATTGTTAATTTTTTTTTTTTATAAAATGAAAAGGATTTAAATATTATTCCCACACTCTCGAAAATGATTATCATAATTCTTAAGCTTTTCTAACCCTTAAAAACTCCCCTAAATTAAAACAGTAAATATATATGATTACATATTTAAAAATAATTTAATTTAGAGTAAAAAATTGTCATTTATTGAATAAAATATTTATAAATTATATAAAATTGTAATTATATTATTATTAAAATATAATATTCATGCCTACGTTTCCAACATATATGAGCCATATTATGTATATATATACACATTACAATAGTTGTGGGTCTCTATTATACTGCGTACTTTCACATTGCTCCTAGTAGAAAGAAATATGATAAATTTTTGGACCATAACTCCTTCAATTTTCATGCTATCACAATTTATAAAAAACCATTGTAAAGGTAATTAAGAGAGCTACAACATCCTTCATTGCAATATATAGTAAAAAACCTTTTTCTAAAACGGTGAAGGGTTAAAGGGCTGAAGAGAGGCTGTGATTACGCTGCCACGCGCTCTTTAAACAATCATATCTCCGTCAATTTTTGTTTGACAGAAAAAACAAAAAAACCAAATTGTTTGTCAGAAAAATACCAAAATTTTTAATCCGTACACTTTTATACGTATCTGTCATCATTTTTGAGATATTATGAAAAAAAAGTGGGGTTTTTAAAAATTTGAAATTTTGTTTTTATTTTAATCGTGACTTTTTTGAAAAATATGTGTCCTGAAGCAGCCAAACTGATACTATCTATCAAACTCTTCATAATAAAGTTAATTCTAGGCGGAATACGATTAATTTTAATTTTGGTGGAAATGGCACTTATGAAACCCATTGATTTAAAAGAAAAAAACATTAGATGCTCCCCTTATTTGCAATACAGCTCACTTATTTTACGTGCAAAAGACTTTTAATAGTAGTCATTTTAATCATTAATCAAGTCATTTTAGCCCTTTTGTATTAGAATGCATAAAATGCATCTGCTCGCCGCTAGATGGCATTGACCACATCGTTTAAATTTCAAAATATAAAACGGCTTTGATCTTTAATATCTAGCTAAATATTGCACTTAGAATACTTTATAAAAAACCAAATTGTTCATTGTTTTAACCGGCTACAATTTTGTTCTTTATAAAATTTTCGATAAAACGTTATATTTTTGGAGATATTTGCAAAAAACCGATGAAAAACGTGAAATAATTGCGAATTTTCAATTGCCAATAACTTGAAAAGTATTGGATTTTTTGAAAAACTTTATAGATGATTTTTTGCTTAAAATTAGGCCTTCTATCGATATCCAAAGTTATTTTGCAAAAAAAAATTCACCCCCGAGAAGGGATGGCAACCACCCCCAGGGTGGTTGCGGAGTTCAAATCATTTTCACTTTTGAAGTTAAGGGTAAGATGAACCTAATTCCAAAATTGTATGCAATTCGGTTCACAGTAAAAAAATTCGGAGCAATAATGCTTCAATGACTGCACTATCTGCCGGAAAAGTCTTGCACAGTATACACAATATATATAAAAGCAATAAGTACAAACAAATTGAAAAATATATATCAATGAATATAAATCAATTTGCTGTTACATATTTAAATATAATTTATTTCTAATTAATCGATTTAATTTTCAATATATTTATTCTGCATTAATTTATAGACGTAGTCATCGAATCCTCTCGCACGTTATCTGAATACTTCGTGGCTAGCAGTAAGTTAATTATCTATTAATATCGTTTTATCGTCGTTGATCGTTTTTTACTATTTGCACCTATATTCAACATCGATGTTCGTAGATTACAAAGCATTGGCGGCGGATGTGCTAATATCAGAAATGCAGAAACGGGGAAATGAAATCCTTGTGGAAGTTGATGGTGCTGTCGAAACATTTTTCTTTGCGGCCCAAAGGTTTTATCATATTAAATTAATAGTACATTATGATACTAGTGTGCAAAGTTGTTCATTGCATACGAGGCGGTATTGGTCGCGCGAGCCGTAAGGTGAGCGCAACAATTTAGCCGAGGATGCAATTAACAATGCTCACGACTTTCATACGACGTTTTTCAACACAAGTTGAGGCAAAAAAGCTAATACTCGTAAAATGCAAATTTTTATTTATTAAAACAATTAGTAAATGTACAATTTGCGAAGTGATACTGTACAGATTTTGCGGGCATTTTTACGGTTTGAGATATAA
Source organism: Scirpophaga incertulas (assembly GCA_036419045.1). NCBI lineage: Eukaryota > Metazoa > Arthropoda > Insecta > Lepidoptera > Crambidae > Scirpophaga > Scirpophaga incertulas. The sequence goes on along the minus strand of CM071629.1, from coordinate 21,899,429 downwards.
ATTTACATTCAACAAACTTGCATTGAGGTTCAATAGTAATCAAAGATTCACTATAATTTTATTTAAATACATTATATTATCATATGCTGTTTTCTTGAATTTATAAAATTTTGGCTGAATGATAATTTGACTCGTGCCTGTATGCCGATGCCGCCATTACGCTGAGCGGCGCGCGCATGCGCGATTGCGCGGTAAAAATGAAAGTTGGTTGTTGCCGTTCAAGAACGCTTTTATTTGCTTTATTATTGCGCTTTTATAACTTTTCTTCATTGATAAATACATATTAAACATTAGAATACATTTGTTCGAGAAAAAGAAAGTGCTACCAGACTAAATTAAGAATGCATTGTACGTATATAAAAACGTCTTGTAACAGGGAACAACCGAATTTTATCGGGTTATAAATATTGCACACTAGTGCGTAATGAAATTGCGCACTAGTGTGCAATATCCTAGTTTTTGAGATTAAAAACACGCGTGAAACAGCCCCGTTATGAGAACGTGTGTTGAAAATTATATTACAGTACCTTGTATAAAAATATTCCTATTTAAAAGCATTTTATGCTATTTGACCGTTCTTCTTGCAAGTTCATATATTATGTCTGTTAGTGGCAACATTTAACGGGTGGTAACGTTTTTTGCAAAAAACAAAATTAATTATAATCTCGGTCGATAAAGTAATTAAATGTGTAATTTATAATTATTGCAGCTATATGTGTAATTATTTTGTAAGCTATATGCTTAATTTACTTCGAATCAACACAATCAGCAATTCTAAGACTCTTAGGATTATGTTTTATGACATTATTTTTTTTATTGGCCGTCATATCATCTCTTACTTCAATATCTCTTATTCGTCATAATATCTCTTACTTCAATAATAGTGATATAATAAGGTATATTTTATTACGACCATTGACAACATTTTATTTAAATTATTAATGTAATGGGGGAAAAGTAATGTACTTAGCAAAAAGGTATTAAATATTTTCCGTTCGAAAATCTAAAATAAACCACCCAGCGACTTGTTGCATGGCGCTCAACAATTTAATCGTCAATAGCAAACATCTTTAATACATTATTTGTTTGACAAATTCACATAGATTTAAGCCATAACTTTTTTATTTATGTATTACAGAAATTCGAAACATTATCTCTTCATTTTGATGGTCACCATATATAATTGTGACTCTTTTTCTTGCAAATCATACTATTACTTATATTATTGGCAGGTTGAAAAGGAAAAATTCGATGGAAATCAAAGAACCATGCTTTAGTGCGGCTTATATTATAACAAAAAAGCTGGATGATATAATAAAATGCAGATCCATGCCACGAAAACTAATATCTACTATGAAAGGTAATACAAAAGCGTGGTTTTGCTCTTGAAATATTGAAATAATTTTTCTATAAACGACTGCCTGCCCAATTTTTTTAAATACAAAACTCTAAACCCCGGCAACGTTTCAATTTCACTAACATTTAATTTGTGTTTGTTACTTCTAAAATTCGAACATGATCTAATCTTATCTGCCCGCGTCTTTAACATACTGCGTTGACGCCTTAACCGATTCGACCACAGACCACAGGGATGATTTTATAACTAAATCGACAGTTGCAATCAAAAATATTAGACAATTTTCTTGAATTTTATTGACTGGCATATTTACTGGTTTAATTAGCTAATCCGAAACACATAATTAACATTTTCTTATTCAAGTCTTCAATCATAAATTGAATGGACGAATCATTTAAAAAAACAGTATTATGTCCACTAGATGTATTAGATACTAGCTTTTTGCCCGCGGCTTCGCCCGCGTGGATTTCGGGATTGGGTCTATAGAGGGTTAACGGTCATAGCTTTTGCCCACGGCGGAAGTCGGTTTATGGCGCGAAGGTTTTATCGCGCTTCCCGTGGGACTATACGTTTATCCGAGATAAAAAATACCGCAAAACGTTGCTCAAGAATCACTCTATCTATTGATGAAAACCGCATGAAAATCTGTGCAGTAGTTTTTGAGCGATGCCTTTATTGCGCCTCTCGTGGGATTTATCGGTTTTTCCTATTTTCCATCATAGCCTAGAACCTTCTTCAAGAATCGCTGTCTATTGATGAAAACTGCAGGAAAATCCAAGCAGTAGATTTTGAATAGTCTTTATCGCGCATCCTGTGGGATCTGTCGATTTTTTCCGGGATAAAAAGTACTCTATTATTTAATCCCGACTTTTATCTTTACGTCTGCAAAAATTCAATTTAGATATAATTTATTAAGTTATTAATTTAAAAAAATATTAAAAAAATAAAATATTAATTGAACGAAATTACATTAAGCGTTCCCTCTACTTATGTCATTTCTACAGACCATGTCAAGACAACTGCAGATCATTTGTCAGAACTAGTGACCAAGCCAGGTTAGTTACTTTTTATATTTAAAATTTATTTTCATTGAACAAAAGGCTGTTATTTTAATTTTTCTGATTATGAATATATGTAGATGACTATATAGAAGCATACATATCGCTCCTCAATGAGATGGAAGCTACAGGAAATACGCTTTTAATTGAAGATAGCATTTCAAAATCTTATAAGGAAGCAGCAACATAGTATGTTAATCTTGGTGATCATTTTTATAAAATAAATATCTACAAACGGTTTTTTTTTATGGTTATGGTATATGGTTTTTATATTATTACAGTCTGCGCCAATTAACATCATTTGAAGACCAGATAAATCGCGACAATAGCTCTTTGAAGTTGTCAATACAGAAAAAGTTAATAAGTATTATGGCTAATGTGACAGCTAGAAGTTACACTAAATCTGCTATTGAAGGTGACAAGTAGACTACATCCCTACTTTTTCTTTTCGTTACTGTAAACGAACAGTGATCATGTAGTTTGCCGTACACTGACATCATAATTTACTTATCCTTTGTACAACGTTAGGAAATGGATTTAGTTTTTTGATTGAGAAAAACATTGAAAGAAAAGAAATACTTCATTGCACATGGTTGTATAATACCTCTTATTTCCTTCACCATGGTTATTTTTTAAAACAGTAGTAATCATAAAGGTTAAGAGAAAAAAAGGGGAATTTAAATCTGTTAATTATTTTTTGTTTATATGTATATGGAGTTAGGATTAATTTATCAATAAAAAAATTAAGATGCTTTTTATTACAGATGTTATAGCAAATTGTGCTAAGCTGTTAGTATCTTACGTAATGCTTCAAGGTAAGTGTATAACGAATGCTTCAAGTTAAAAAATATTATATAATTAGTTTTAAAATATATTATCATCTATACATATAATAAGACAGTAAAAATATTTTGTCTGTACATTTAGTATTTTTGACTAAAATGGATAGAGGTGCACTTAAATAGATTATTAGAAAGCAAAAAAAATTTTTTGGAATTTTTTGTCTGTCTGTCTGTCTGTATGTTTGTTCACGTTTATCTCCGAAAGTACTGAACCGATTTGCTTGAAACTTTCACTATTTGCTTTGTTTTAACTCAGAATAATATCTAAACTTTGTTTCATCAAAATCGGTTCATTAAAAAAAAAGTTATCGTCATTTTAATGAACTCAAGGCATGATAATATTGCGAATTATAATGTACATCATTCTTACATAAGTTACATGGGAAATTTAAAATCTAAAGACAATTCATCATCATGATACAATACATACATAAGATAACGTCTTTATCCCCTGCGGGGTAGACAGAGCCACAGGTTATAAGACCCCAAAGGCCACGTTTAGCATGTTCGTGGGCAGTGAGATGGAACAGGGAACCAAAATACGATGAAACGAAACCAGTTTTTATCAAAATAATATGATAAATGCGAAAGTTTGTTTGTTTATTACCTCTTCACGCTTAATCTATACATATAATAGAACAGAAAAAAATATTTAAGTGTAAATCAGTTTCATTACGCATGTTAGTTTTTTCATAAATCACTAGATGGCGCTGTTTCATTTAATCAATTTCTACAACGCGCTATTGTAGTTTTTTCAAATAAAGCCTAATAAAGGAATGTGTTTCGACATAAGGCGAAAATCTCCTTCGTATCTTTTCATGATCTTTGCGCTCTTTCTCTCTCACTGCCAATGGTCTTCCTGCACACAGGATAAGGCTCAAAGTTGGGGTACCTGTGATGCTTTTGAGAAACCTTACTCCGCCAAAACTATGTAACGGTACTCGGCTAAAAATATCAGCATTACATAGGCACATTATTCAGGCTGAGATTCTTACAGGGTGTGGTTCAGGGAAACAGTGTATATACCACGTATACCACTCATTCCCAACAATTTTCCGTTTGAATTCAAACGCACTCAATTTCCTGTAGCAGTTTGCTTCGCTATGACCATCAATAAGTCGCAAGGTCAAACTTTAAAAGCTGCTGGAGTGGATTTGAGATGTAACTGTTTTTCCCACGGCCAACTTTACGTGGCTTGCTCACGAGTCAGCAGTGCAGAGCATTTGTTTTTTTTAGCCCCTGAAGAAAAACGAATAATGTGGTATATAAAGAAATTCTTTGAGTTACTTTACCTCAAGGAATTGCTTTATACCAAAAATATTTTAATCGGTAAAATCGTATATTAATATGATTTGTGTATCAATAACATTCAACTCGAATTTACGCAGACGAAGTCGCGGGCAACAGCTATATGTTATAATATTGTAACTCATTTTTAACAGGTGAAAAAACGCAAGTATTGAAAATAATAATATCGCAAATGGAAGACATTTCTGACAATGTTTTTTTGCGACATGGAAGCATTAGTAAAACATACGCACAAGCCGCAAAAATGTAAAATAGAACATATACATTTCCTTTATATAAGGTAAAAAAGAAAATTATATTAATGAAAAATTAACAAAACAGATTACAGGGTTTCAATATTGACCGCTCGAGTGCATCCCATGTTGATCCTGTTGCAGCTCGAAAAATACAAATAAAACTTAATACTTTAATGATTGGAAAAGTTCCTGAAAAATATATAGCACTTATAGATGGTAAGTTACATAATTTATCGAGAAAATTAATAAATTATATCTGTGATACATTTTTAACCAAGCTTGCTATCATTTCAGATATAATCGAAGATACTACAGCGTTCCTAGCTTTGCAATTATTACGCCCACGTAAGATGATATCAATCCTAAGAATAACAATTTATCGTTTTATTATTTAGTAGTAGTAATTGTAATTTTTCCTTTGGATTATCCTGGAGCAAGGCTAGCTTGCAATTAATAATTGGCAACTTATGTTCGTTAACATTTTTACTACAAAAAATGTCATATAAAGACATCTCTTTTTCAGAAGTTATTCAAGTTTGTAAATGTATGAAAAATGTGTTAGTGCAATGTGAATTATACTGTGATGAAATACTGCGGAGAGTGTCCCGGCCTTCCTGCACATGCTCAAGACATGTATCTAAGATGACTCTGCAAGATATAGCTTCATCGCAACACACTCAAATAAATTCGGACTGTAAAGGCTCCGCGTTTGGAATAAAAACATCAATTATACGATGTCCGGCGAAAGTACCACCAGCTTCCACAAGTAGGGGAGAAAGCACTTCAGCATGTCCAGCACACAGTCAAATCAAACCTTGTAAACCTGATACAACCACATCATACCAACTTTATTCTGTGTACGATCGACAATTTCCATTAGGCCAATGTGTGGATAACTATTGCCTTGTAGATCCATCTTTTAAGATTCATAGCAATATAAATCAATTACCCGAGTCATGCAATGCTTGTGACGAGACATCTTTAGAATCAGTGTTGGTCACTAGACTTTCGTCTGATTTAAGTTCTTATTCTTCGTTCAGGCGAATTGATAACCAAAGTTCAGATAAATCTACTGATATATATTACACTCCTCCAAACACGTTGTTGGAGCCCACTTGTCCCCCTGTAAAAACCTGTCAATCATCAAAAGCTACGCTTCATATAAATGATGATATTCGCGACAGTTCGGAGAAAATAAGTCCACTTGTAGCAGATTATCCCGGAACATCAAGTCCTATAATACAAGGCAAAGCCGGCTTTAGTTCAAGTATGATACCTATTTTGTTTTTTATTATTTTTGTAATTAATTTGATTTTCACGTTATTCGCCAATATTTACAATGCTGTTTCGTTAAACATTTATTATAGGAACTCCCATTGTTACCACGGATCAAATGTCTGATTGGCACGCAATGATGATTAGCTGTTTATGGAATATTCAAGCTTGGCGTGAATGGATAGATGAATGTATTAAAAGCGCCATTAATTATTCATTTGAAACGTACACATCATCAGGTATGTATTTTATTGATAAGAATAATAAAATTTACTAATTTATTATGAGCAATTGTCGCCTGCCTTGATTCTCAACCGAAGTAACATATAAACTTAAAAAAGAGCGATTCTTATTTAAAAGGCCAGCAATACATATAACATAACTATAACAACTTCTAAAATAAACTATGATAACTTCAGAAGAGTATGAAAGAAAATGGACACTTCTATATAGAAAAATTTCAACCGAAGCATTACAATGGCGTCAATATAATTATTTTAGCCGACAATTAGCGACCCGGCTTTCATCTAGATACAGTGATAAACAGGTAAAAAAAGTTAACTATTTTGCAAACTGAATTAATATTTATAATTATTATCCTTGAAGAAGCAATTGTGAGCAGTGGCTGTCTTTCGCTTTAAATAATGTGAATTGTCATCCATCTATGATAAGTAAAATAAATAGTTGCGTGGAGTGTCAAACCTTTATTTAAAACATCAACATATTGATTGTAACTATCACATTTCAAATGTGTGCCATGGCATGAGTCACCAGATGACATGACAATGACAAAATGATTCATTCCTCAAGTATACTTTTCTTCGTTTGATTGATCTTCGTTACATTTGGCGTCAGTGCGGCGGAGACAGTGAGTGAAAATTCTGATTCTGGAGAAATTAACTGGTGACCGTAGAGCCGGCAATTTTTAATTTTCAAAGTATATTTTAAGTTTTAGCATATAGTTTTACTTGTATTGTGTTTATTTATTGCATAATAACAATTTGCGAGGATAAATAAATTGCACAATTCTTGATAGAATTTATACTATAAATGTACAAATACAAATCTTTTTGTCTAGTTGATACTCGTAGTAGTAGTATATAATTACGTACATTTACGAATTCGGCATATAATTTATCAACCATTCACTAGATCGTATCACCAACACGTGCTACAGTGAAAACTCGCATGTACAGACAGTGTCAATTAGAGATGCTGGATATTATCAATATGCTTTATAAATGGACTCGTTGGCTAAATACAGTGGTAAGAATTAAATTTAATTTGCAATACATATGAAACTATACTATATATATATATATAATTGTTATATAAACTATGTTTCACACAGGTAAAGGAAACGAATTCTCTCGAATTCATTGAGTTAGACATACCATTGCATGCGATGTAAGTATCTCCGATCACCATAAAGTAGTATATAAATATATAATAGTAAAGTAATATATAAATAGCCTTTTATTATTAACTATATTTATTACATCACAGGAGATGGAATCATTTCAAAAAGAAAGTAGAAGAATACTTGAGTGATTGGTACCGATATACTATGCACCTGAATAATTGTTTGGAGCAAATTAGTAATTTGTTTTCAAACTCTGGTATTATTGTTTCCTTAGCTTTCGTTGAATAGTGATAGAGTACAAAATAGAATTCACATCTCATTTTTGCAATTACAGATGGGTTGCCTATATTGCATCAATCTGGTCCGGTGTGGGTAGTAAGCGCGTATGGTGCAGTACCAAGCGGGGCTATAGCTGCGGGAGTCTATGAGGGTGAAATGATTTGGGTTGCCAGAACCACTCACAAGTAACTTGAAAATATCACGCGATTATAATCCTAATATCATAATTTATGAACATATATGATATTAGGATTATAATTAACTAGTTGACCCGTGCCCACTTCGTTAGGCATAATATTAATACTCCTTTTTTAGTACAGAATGTTATGTTTTAATTTCTAACTGTAATATTAAAAAAAAACTACTTTTTGTAAGTTAAATATAAAAGTTAAACATATGCTGTCGTTCACTTTTTTGTAGGCATTTTCAAGCTCCACATCTTTTCTCTAGAACTCATATATTTTTCATAGTTAAGGCAGCGTTCGTAAGAAACGCTTTTCGACCGTTTTTTCTCCGATTCAGTTTACAAAACAGACTACCACGTAAAAGCCTTTTTATTTTTCGATTTTTTATATAACCTATGACACTCGGCAATAATGTTGCTTTCTATTGATGAAAGAATTTTTAAAATCGGTTCAGTAGATCCGGAGATTACCCCTTACAATTTAACAAATATACAAACACACAAACTTTACTTCTTTATAAAATTAGTATAGATAGTATAGATTTACAACAGCTTCAGTAATTTCTTATTATGTATAGTGATAATTAAATACGATAGAGCTTCACGTGGTGACCACTCTACATAATATCAATTACAGATCCAATGTGCTACCAGCGGCATTACACCCATCGAAGCATTGCTGCCTTGTGTACGCCGATAGATCTGTTTATCATTACTCTAAATATCAGGTAATTTTCGATTCTTTTGTCCTAATGTTTTGAGTTTAAATTAAGTGTGCCCACCTATGTGCAAGGAGACAATGTTGTTAGTTTATGGCGGAATTCAAATATGCCACGCTCCCTGTTTGTATGTCACCTTTCCCGTAAAAAATTGTTTTAGTCACAGATTATCTGTAAAATCAAGAGTTGTTTTAAATATTGTCGAATTATGTATACCCAACATAAATTTACTCGCCGGTATTACCTATATATGGTTAAGTACTCTTATCAAACCGTTCTAAGCAGATCCATTAAAGGCTTGCACAAAGTTGTAAACAAACGAATAGCAACATAAATGTCCTAATCAATAATAGAAAATTACAGAATGTGCCTAGTCAAGAAGTTATAAACGACGGCATTATTAGTGAATATAAAATGTGAAAAAAGAGTTAAATTGCCGGGACGATCATAACTTTGATACTGCTGACGCTGCCACACAAGTACGAGGGCAGGAATAGGAAAAGTGTACTAGTCGCGAACATAGGGACATTAAAACATTGCATCACCGCAGTCTTATCTGTGACCATGGTTTTACTATGGTAGATAGATACCCACTATGGAGACTAGATACCCACAGTAAATAACGATGAAGTTGTCTTGAAGAAAAGATATGTCGTTGGGCGATGTATGAAATTGTTAATATTCCAAAAAATGTTTCAGTAAACATGCCGAAAGCAAACATTCTACTCAAAGAGAGGGAATATCACATTAGAGCAAAAGGTACACTTCAAAAGCATTATTGTCCCAATACGAACATCGATGTTTTCTTTAAAAACAATGGAGATATGAAAGCACCAAAGCAACCCAATTTCAGTAGAGAGTTGTGGAGTGGAATGTAGTGTTCGGTGGAGAATCTGCCACAGGAACCAGAATGTCAGTTAACTCAGTATACCGGACTACATAGGAAGTATGCGTAAGCTCATCCATAACGTCTATCTGATTATGTGAGAGAAATGGGTTGAAATACAGTGAACGCATGAAAATACACTACGACGTCAATAACTGCGGTTTTTGCAGAAGGTTCTTAGGTCGCCTGTAAAACTTAGTTCGACGCAAGGGGAAAGTCATCTAAACTACTATAACGTCAGGATTGAGCTTATAAGGTTGCTTGAGACAAGAGAAAAAAGAAATTATTGTATTGAATAGAAATATGATACGTATAAAATTCGTGGAATATTTCTGCTATTTTTATTCCATTAAAACCCTCACCCCTGTTTCTTAGTCTACAGAAATCTATGACATAGCTGTGTTACGATTTAGTCTAGTATGACCCAACACTATCTAGAATATAATCTCCTAGTTGTATATCAAAGTAATATGTATCTCAAATAAAACCTAAGTAGTGGAATTTTAAGACAATTTTCTTTTATTGCCAGATTATGTGCAACGCAAAAGTGACATGGGTGGCATGGAGAGCTGGGGAAGTTGGCGCTAGAGCTGTCAAAGTTGCACCAAGCGTATACATTGGTAGAGTTCTATACCGTGGCTCTCACCTTCTCGGTGCAGTCCATGCGCCGACCTACCGTTGTCATGTGATCATCTTCGGAAGACCTTTTGCATTTAACTGCTATGAATTACTCGTTCTTCAAGCCGACAATGGATGAGTGGAAAATTCATACTGAAACTTAAATTCAAATATGTGATGTGTGTTTCCTGTGTTATACATTTACCGTAATATTCAAAAATATTTATAATCGGATCTATTTCTTTTTTTGGATTTTTATATAACTATTTTATTGCGCAGACGTCAAGTGGTGTATTTGTTTTTTTTAAGAAAGATACCGTTACGAAATGACAAATGTACTATTTATTTATTTAACTGTTTATTATGTGTTTTGTAATTTTTAAAACAAATGTAATATTATTCTTATAATAAACACTTTTTCTCCTTATTTTAATTTCTAGCAGTATTTGACTGCAACCTTTTCGATAGTCCCATCTGTACCGCTCAACCTGATCACGTCTCCAGTGCGGAACACTTCTGTCGCATGTGTGGCGCCCACTATGCATGGCAGTCCATACTCTCTGGCTATTACAGCTCCTAATAAAAAAAATGTGTCAAATAGAATTTTAATGTTTAAGTAAATGGAATAACAAAAATGCAGAAACACTACCTAAAATCATATAATATACCTGGATTCAGTGTTCTATTTTTATTTTTGGACAACATATATAGATAGCGCACTAGTTGAATGTAATCAGGGCCTGATGCAGAAAGCAGAGGCATCTCCTCTGTCCACTTGCCTCGCCTCGTACGCATGCAGTCTAGTGCTGTGTCGTCTTTGACAGCTATCGTACGAAATAAACTTCACTTACTATGAGAAACGATCAACTCTTCAATTTAGTGTAATTACATTAACCTATATAATAATAATTTAAAATTGATAAACTCATTAGAAGTTAAGTACATGTCGTAGTAAGACTACAACCATACATGTGCGACCTCAATCCGATGATTTGGCTTGGGCAAAAGTGAAAAGAATTGTAAGTTATTTAACGTTTCTTTCAATTTTTGGAGAAAAGATGTTATGAAACTGACGTTCATTCAGGTCACAGTGGAAGATTTGCGTGTCTTTAAGAATCACCATAGAAGAATTGAAGGATCACTATTGAAGAATTAAGATTCTATCGATCGATTTATGTTATTATTTCTTTATTTCACCGACAGTGATTCAAATATCTGAATATAACGATGGCAAATATTTTTTTTTTAATTTCGTTGTGTTAAATAATTATTAAAAATGTGTGGACTTAGTTGTTAAACCTAATAAATAAATTAACTTAAAACTTTCCTTAAATTTATCGACACGCCATAATGATGGTCATTAATAATTATAATTTTTAATAACCATCATTATGGCACGGTACTATCGCATTACTGAGCTCTGCATTCATTTAACTCGTGCTCTACTTGTACATGACCGTATTTACAAAAAAAAAATGGTAATCTATTTCAAATGTTAATAATGTACGTAATTATAAAGTTATACGTATACAAACCGTGTGATATAAGACCTCCAAGTTCCGTAACGATTCCAGAAAGAAGTGGGAAATACGGAGACCATCCAACATCGGTAGCGTTTGTTATCAAAATGTCCCCTTGCTGAAGTTGATCAATCTGCAATTAATACTCGTAAATTAGAGACATAAAAACCCTGAGTACTAAGTCAATATAATCTAGCTTCATGTTTTAAACACGAATGGCAACCAATTTCACAAATATTCGTAACTTTATCATTTTCGGGCGAGAGACGCCCACAGCTAAATATACGAGTAGCCTTCCCCCAAGGATCTTCACACAGATCTCCTACGCCGCTAGCATTGCGTCTTTCTGCGACCTACGAACCGGTCGACGTTGTTGGTTGCCTACCGACGTTGCGTTTCGTAGACCCTTCCGCCTCAACGTCGATCAGTCTTGCAAGTAATATACCCTGCCCACTGCCACTTTTTCCTCAAAATTTCGTAATTCTTCGGGCTATATCGATGATAGTCTACTGTGTAATAGTTGTTAATCTATGATATTGTTTTACAATTCAATATACTATCTACATGACTTGGTTATCTATCTACATTGTGTAACAAGAATAATCTAGAGTAAATATATTATTTGATAATGTGTCTGTGTAATGATTATGGAGAGTTTTTCATAAAATATAAAAGTAATTAAGCTTTACTTAAAAACAGAGTTTTATTATAAAACCATTAAACAAGGAACTATTACATGGCGCAGCCGGTAATGAACATATTGGAAAAATGGAAAATTTAAAGCAGCCGCCGCCATTACAGTTTAATGGGGACCTAAAAGAAAATTTCAAAAGATTCAAACAAAAATTTCTGTTGTATTATACAGCGAGCGGCTTGGACAATAAAGAAACAACAGAGGAACAAAAAGTTGCCCTACTATTGCATACAATTGGAGATGAAGGTCTCGAGGTATATAATGCCTTTGAAAAAGGTAACGAAACTTTGAAATCTGTACTAGAAAAATTTGAAGCTTATTGTACTCCGTACCAAAATGAGACGATGTTACGCCATATTTTCTTCAAGCGGGAGCGTAAAGCAAATGAATCCTTAGATGAATTCATAACTTCACTAAAGCTTCTAGCTATGGATTGTGGGTTTGGCGAACTAAAAGAAAGCCTCATTAGAGACCAAATAATAAGAGGATTAAAAAATACACATATTGTGGAAAGATTGCTCAAAGAACAAAACCTTGACTTGAGAAAATGTATTGAAATTTGCAAAGCTGCTGAACTGGCAATGTCTCAAGTGAAGCAATTACATGAAGAAGGTGATAATACAGTCAGCATTGTAAGAAGAAACCCTATGGAAAAGTACAAGAAAAATGTGAAAGACAGAAGGGAAGGATCACTAGAACGCCCAACAACAAGTTTGAGGGGTTCCTGTGGAAGATGTGGATACACACATGGCTACCGATGTCCAGCATACAAAGTACAATGTAAGTTTTGCAATGCATTTGGACATTATGCTAAAATGTGCAAAAATAAAAAAGTGCATGTTTTAAGAAAAAATGAGGAATTTGTGGAATGTGAGTCGGATGATTCGGATATTGTGTTAGGATCTATCATTACCATAGGAAGAAGTAGGAAGCACTCTCAAAGGTGTAGAATATAATATAGAATTAAAAGAAAACAGTGTCGGAAAAATTTGTCCTCCTAGAAACATACCTATAGCATTACATAAGCCTTTAAAAGAGGAACTAGATAAGTTAGAAAAATTTGGTATTATAGAAAAGGTCACTGAGCCCACAGAATTTGTTAGTAATATAGTTATAGTTAGAAAACCAAATGGTAATATTCGCTTATGCATAGACCCCAGTGCACTAAATGACTGTATAAAACGTGAACATTTTAAATTACCAACTTTTGAAGAAGTCTCTGCCAAAATGTCTGGAGCCAAAATATTCAATAAATTAGACGCATCTCCAGCATTTTTTCATGTGAAATTAAGCAAGGCTAGTTCTAGGCTTTGCACTTTTGCAACACCCTTTGGTAGGTATTCTTACAAGAGATTACCATACGGTCTTGCTTCAGCATCAGAAATATTTCACCGTCAGTTTTCTCAGGTGTTTGATTCAATAGAAGGGTGTCAAGTCTTCATCGATGATATCATTGTATATAATGAATCTAAGGACAAGCACAATGAAATACTGAAAAGGGTGCTGCAAAAAGCTAAAGAAAATGGTATACAACTAAACTTGGGCAAATGTGAATTTTTTTTTCTTCACAGCACAGTTTTTTTTTTCTAATAGGAAGGCCTAAGGTCAATCCCACCATTTACCAATGTGTTTTTTGAATTTGTAATGTCATATGGTCATTTATTTATATGACTCTCCTACGGTGGAGAAGCAAAAATATGAGAGTTTAAAGAAATTTTATGGTATATGGATGTTTACCAATCCAAACTACCAATACTGATCAGGGCGAGTAGGTTAGTCAACCACACGGGCCCGTGAGGTTGAATAAGGCCTAATCCCTATTACATAGGATAGGCTCGTGCCCCTCGGTGAGAACGGATACGAGTTGACTATGATGACGTTGCAAACAATTGCACCCATACACTGCAGTCGTAGAACAAGTGTACGAAGACCCGGTATAAAGCTTATGTACGAGTAACATATTAGGTACAGGTCACAAGTCACTTCTTCATACCCCCCGCTGCATGACAAACCTAAACGTCCAGACTCTGTAGCGACTATAGGCAAGACAATTTGCCATCTATGCTAAAGACTCGTTAAAAATCTAGATTTGCCCAAATAACGCTATCACATATTATTCCATATGCGATTAACAGCAATAAATCTTTAAAAGAACTGTGTGAAATGTGTGAAAATGTGATGCAAAGTAGTTCTTCTCTCGTCGGTTTACCTCTGCTAAATCGTTGACGACGCAGGCCCTAGCCAGCACATCTCCGGCGCAAACAGAGGTGCCAACAAGCCGCACATCCGCCGCCCGCATCTCTCCTGAGTCACGCGCCTTCAGTGGTTGCACCCACCCCGTGTTTATCTCGGCAAACTTCAACTTGCACCAATTCGGGTAGTACTGATGTCGTTGAAGGGCCCTACTCAACAAAATTATGTATTTCTTAAAATGACACTAACAAAGATTTTAAGAATTTTGTAGTTTCTAGTTAACACATTTTTAAATAATTTTAAAAGGGAGGTGCTACTTAAATTACTTTTAACTAAGTGTACACGACGCTGGCACACTTAGCTGTGGCTTGGATTGAGAAGGATCCGATATTTATTCCCGATTTCGGACGCTTTTCGTCACGCCAGAATGTCTGATTTTAGTTCCCCCTCGGAAGGATGTACCATACAGAAAGAGCCTATTTAACCCTTTTTTGCCTTTATTTCGTCCTTTAATTCGTACATAAAATCCCTATTTTGGATATCGTGTTTTTATTTTTCCTTTACTACGTACGTAACTTACAGGAGCTTATTTTCCCTTATCTATCGCCGTTTACTATATTATTATACCTTTTATAGCGCACGAGTTATTCTCGATTATCACAGATCCAGAGTGGATTTGAAACCCTATTTTAAAATTTAGCTCCCACGAATTACTTACGGGAATTAAGTCCCTACTTTCTAGGGCATATGAGCGGGCAGTATGTCAATTCATACATCTCAACCGGCGGCCACCTAAACTGCACGTTTTTAGACATATACCTATATGCGATTTTATATGTATGCTATGCTACAACTTTCTTTCAAACAAATCGCTATCTTGTGGTGGCCATTTTGGCGAATGTTTAATTAAATATGTTTTATTTGTACATAGAAGTAAATAGTTACCGAATTAACATATAATGAAAACATATAGTGCTCGAATTAGAACCTATTTGCTTGGTTTTTGACGGGTTGTCTTACGCTATTCTTATACCTTTATTTCCTATTATCCTAGCTTATTTAAGCCTTATTCTGTCGTTTATTTACTTAACATATATACTGAGAAATAACCTTATATACTTTATGCCTATGTCTACGAAACCTAATCTTTTTCTCTTTATTTATTTCTTATACTATTTTATAATGTTATAATAACTATTCTATATGCCTATTTCTTTTACTATATTACTATATATGTTATTCTATCCCGTACATTTTCCCGCTGTATAGCATTCTATCTCGAACACTAAGAATAAGACAAATGGCATGGACTTACTTTCTGAGTAGTGCAGGGTCTCTGGTCTCAATGTACTTCTGTAGCTCCAACAAGCGAAAGAAGAAAACTAGCTCGTAGTGTGGCAAGTACCATTGTCTGACGAGGTTTTTGCCTAGCTCTATGGCGCAGAGCCGAAGCTTATGTATGCCGAGTATTAAATGAGCCTTTGTACCTTCTCTGTGGCGTACCGTGCGTCGGCACAACGGCAGTATCCAAGCTAAAGCTTTCCTAGAACAATAATTTTATAGTATGAGTAACCATTTCTATACCAAGTTATATGCGTGGGTATCCTTATCTCTGCATAATTCAATTTCTATTACTGCTTTGGCAAAGTATATCATCAAGTGAAATTAACGCCATAAACTAAAGACAAAGTAAATATATTTAATATAAAATAATAATATAAAGTAATATCATATAATTCTTCAGATTTTGTTTATAGACTACTAATCAAACTATATATAACTAACTATATATTGCTACATTGAAATAATTTAATTACCTAGTACTGGACTTTCTCGGGGTGGTCAATGCTTTTATGATTTCTTTGTCATTCTTAATTACAGCATTTTCTTGTGTAGATTCCTTTAGATTTTGTAATATTTTCATTAGGTCCTCATTTGCAAGTGCCCATGGCTTTGTGTACATGTCGAACTATAAACAATATTCGTAATACTTTTTATTTACACTTCAGTAAAAGTTTCCTAAATTACTGTGACCACTTTTGTAACAACCAGATAATTAATGAATAAAAAGTAAATTAATAACTGAAAAACATAACTTTTTGTAAATATTGTTTTACCTCCATAATAGCTCTATGTCCATGTTTATCTAAAAATGAACAGACATCCAAGTGCACCTGCGGTAAATTCTTTCTAAGCCAAGTCATGGCATCCTTAGGGTCTATTCGGCGAAATTTCTCTGCAATTTTTGACTCACTGATAGCTTTGCCTAACTTAGCCAGCTCTTGTGGAACTTCCGCTGACAAAACATCCCCAGAACTAAACATTACACCAATATCACTACAATGTTCCGGTAAAAAATCTAAAAATAAATGGAACATTAACAATATTTTACAATCATTATAAATTGTACAAGGCAATCTGAACGAGAAAAAATACAATATATTGTACATTACTTTCTCGCTCATTTCCTTCATTACCCGTAATACGTACTAAGTTTATTTCTATGGTTTTATAGTAATTCACGTGGCTCTTTAATGTAATATGTTTTAACATAGAGATGCATACAATGCACAGATTTATATTGACTAGAACATACAAGTACATTGTATATGAAATTGCAGAATTTCGAATATAATTATAAATATTTACTGGTATATCTCCGTAACAAAACATCGTAGGAAGATATTTTTTGATATTAATCTCTAGATTACTAGCATATGCATAACTCCATATCGACCACAGTACCTTTAGCCGCGGACTGTCACATACATGTATTATGTTCTAGCTTGGAGAAATTTAAAAATCTCATCTCTCATTTGTTCGAAACAAATGTTTGAATTTATAAAATTCCTAAATATTGCCGCTGCTGATTCACTTAGATACATATTAATAACAATGAGACTTCGTACTTAGAAATTGTTGAGGAGGATTGTTGAGGACTTGTCATGTATTTGTTAACTCCTAAGCACCATACAGCGGCATTTCGCGGTTCTTTCAGATTTGCGATTTTACATTGATGGAACCATATTATCCCTCCTCTATACGCGATATAAAATCAATGCATTCATTTAGGTTCAATCTCAAAAAAGTTTTTAAAAACTATGCAGCAACAATAATAACTACTAAAATACAATATAGTTTTCTTGTAAACCAGTTAATATTAAAGTAAGCTTACAAACTTAGTTTATGCAACTCAATATAGTAGATTTTGTTTTTTTTTTGTTTTGTTTGACAGTAGGCATCGAGAACTTCTGACACGGACTATGTAAAATTGCACTAAAAGAAGTCAATTTTCCTTTCTTTTTAGGATGTATACATATACTTGAGATTGTCTACTCAATAAAAGTCTGTGCAAAAATGGTTAAATATTTTCGGGATTCTCAAAACAAAAATAATGGAATTAAATTTAAGGAAAAAATTATAAAACACACCCGATCGTCCTTCTAGCAAAACCGACATAGCAATGACTTGCGCCGCGGTACTGGCGCCGCTCGTAAAGGTATGATTCCTCACCAGTTTGTACATCACCTCCTGATTGTTTTTTATGGTGGCCAACAAATCATTGGGCCTGTTAGTTTCTGATTTCATTTCCATTGCTTTTACGATCTTAATATTGTTCTTCATACTTGCATTCGATGTAAGCAAATACTGCAAAGGATTGTTATATATCTTAGACGACTGGAGTTTACGGTGACGTAGTTTTGTATACACAAAGTTAATGGGTGATTTTGTTTTATTGTGATAAAACTATATGAAATAGGTCTAATAATGCATAATTAATACATTAGCTAATTAACAATATTTCATATAATCTATACATAACCTCTGACAACAATAAACCAGGGCAGGTGAATTTCCTAATTTGTATATATATTTTTATATACTGGTTCAAGTCATAAACTAATATATTAATGATGAAACAAAAATATTATTAATGGTTTTAAAATTACTTTCAATTCGCAGAAAAGATGAATAACGCCTATAACGAATTTCACCACATACAAGTTCGGATGGGACCTTTACCAATATCGTACAGAATCGTACAACGCCGCACGTTTAGTTTCCAAAATTCTCCCCGTTCTTGTATGTTGTAATAACCTGTATCTTATTAGACCATTTGTTATTTCAACTCCCTAGTCACATCAATGTATTAATGTATTACGACCGGCTGACTTTCACATTAAAATACTAGTGCGAATGTTCATTGTGTAGGGTTAGGTTAACAGTTTATGTAGATAATAATAATATATTTTAAGTTTTTTTGTGATAATTATAATACACTAAATATATAGTATAAAATATCAATACTTACTTTTAGCAAGGTTAAGATTTTACTTATAATATCAGTCCACTTCGGCGGACGGCGATTTACAGCGATTTGCATTATTTCGTCCGTGGCCACCTTATGACCGTGAATAGACATCTCTATCATTTGTGTGTTCACGTCGATTTTGGAGGATACCATTTTGTACACAGTCTAAGGAAAATCATACATTAGATTAACATTGACTATTGATTATTGTATTCTATCTTACGTTAATAACCTGCCAATAGTACATCATGTCCAACAATACTCATGTTTTACATGCATTTAATATATACTAATTTGTGGCAAAATAAATATTTGGCGATGATATTGTTACTTAGTGAAACTTGCGTACTGATTAGAATGTGCAATACTTTTTTTTTTACAATTACGCCTATATTTATAGAAAAATCCTTATAACTAAATCCAATCATCACTATTTAATTTGGACCAATCAGGTTTTTACACCAATAAAAAAATCCATGTAAATTCGCCCGGGAGTCGTAGGTAAGTTCACCTGCGCAAATTCCGGCATCTGTGCCTAGTGCGGCGCGTAATCCGAGTAACGCAGTAAGTAATTTATCTATCCTAGGTGTCCTAGGTCTTCAAAAAACGATGCCAGCATTCGATGTTTCCGTTGCTTCGCTGGTGATATGAAGTATTGCGATTCTTCTTTATGCCTAATCGTGCAAAATAAAACGTATGTCGTTGTATCTTGCTTTTCTGGCAGGCAGTACAACTTTTTGACCATTTCCCGATGTCGGCCAAAAGTATTTTTGTGTCATCAGCTTGCGAGTTGTGCGAATGCCGGGATTACTAAAATTATGTGTACTTCTCAATACTACTTGGCGGTGTTGCTCGAAGAAGCATATATAAAGATGGTATCAGTAATAGTCTTCCTACATTGAAAACCAAATCCAAGCGCTAATTATTAACAATTATATATCTAGATTATATGGATGGGTTAAAGTTACACACTAGTGTACCACAGAGATCGCTGCTTGGCCCTCTCTTATTTACTCTCATAACTGTCAACGACAGAAAGAGCTGCCTTCTATCATCGCTGTTGTGCTTTACAGACGACATGAAAACACTTCGATCGCTTAGCACTGATGACGAAGCGGCCTTATTGCAGGAAAACCTTATCAGACTAAGTAATTATTGTTTAAATAATTATTTGGACCTTATTCCACCAAACCACAAAAACATCTAAGTGCTGCGTGGTAAGCTTCTCGCGGAGGCGATACATACGATTACATATGGAATGGAGTGACACTCAAGCACAACACCAATGTTCACGATCTTGGTGTATTAAATAACAATAGGTTATTGCTTTATCGACATATTAACAATATAGTTTCAAGGGCCTGGAAGGATTAAAAATACATGAAATATTATATCGTAGCTTTGTTCTTAGCCACCTTGAGTATTTTATCTCAGATCAGGACCCCGAAATATAAAAAACACACGTCATGAAAATAGTCAGAAACCATTCATTTAATACTATATTTCCGTACTAAAGATCGATACACCCCTAAATCGTATTTCAACCTCTACAGAAAATACTACCTTTGGATGTACGTCGTGACTTATCAGATCTCGTGTTCTTGTTAGGTATTGCATCTGGATCTGAAGATTACCTTGAACTAGTTTCGAATCTCTGACTTAGGGTCCTCTCTAAACCTCTTATAGTCCACCCATTTCCATAAATTTCCCGTGTTTCTACCATTTATATGCGGAATACATATCTCTTATGGCGGCTGACAATTTCTATACCTTATCGAAGAGTTTAGAAATTTGTTTAACACTGCAATTGCGTCAGGAAGACGTCTTTTGAGTCGGAATATTTTTGAATAATCATACCTCTATCTACCTACCTTTTAACAGTCTAAACTTTCTCTGACCGCAACCGTAAACTATGCCGAATTTATCTTTTTTCAGGTAATTAGACTACAAAAATATTATTAAGTTACCTACGATGTTTTATCGATAAGAACACTATTCCTTCAGAAAAATGTAGTTAGTAATATTATAAGATGAGCATTTCTTGTACCATAATGTCATTAAATATAATACCGTTTGCCACCATCGTGGTATAAAAAAAAATAAGACTCACATTGTACAATGCAAATATGCATCTGTTGTGTGTCATCATTACAGCGTCTTCATAATCTCCTGCATTCACTGACACAGCCTTCCTTACAGCTTTGCTTAACGGCATGACTACCATGTCGTATGATAATGCCGTAACCGGCTTTGGAAATACCTAGTTCGAACAACCAATATCAGTTAATTGTATCAAATAGTCCATCAAAATAATAAAAACAATTTGGTACCTCGCCACAATTGGCAAATGTAGTGAGCTCATCGTCGGCCATAATTGCAGTATCCAGCTCATGTAGCAGTTCTTCCTCTGACCAACGCTCCAAAGAAGTAATGGGCCGCGCTTGGACCAGAAAGATTTCATCCTAAAATGAATTTATATCTAACTTAACATAATACCTAAATAGGTAGTAGGTAATCTATTAAATAATTGATTAGTACAATAAGGAAAGCAAAAAAAAAGAATAAGTATGTTAAATGCATCAAAGTCAAAGGCTGCCACGGTCATTACAATCCATTTACAACCACATCGACACTTAACTGATTATTCGAATTGTATGGAATATTTTAATTTGATAGTAATATCAATTTTTAATTACAAATTATGTATTACATCGCAAATGGCCCATTCTATATCCCTGCCCGCCCCCCATAGCCGCTCCTGGGCCACGCCATGTTGTGCTAGCCGTAGCACATCAGCCGGCGAGAGGCAGGCCACAGAACGCTCTGAGTCCGACACAGGCTCCGTGCCTATGCCTGTTTCCCACGCCATCACTCTCTGCGCTTTCGAGCCTAACTCAGTCGAAGATATTTCCAATCGGCCATCAAGGTGGCGCGCCACCACAAAGACGTCGGGCTCCACTGATCCAGACACCACACTCTGAAATAGTGTAAAGAGAAAAAAGAGTTTATTACGATATTTTTTTATACAGTTTAAGTTTTTCCTGATTCCTAAACTAGTTAAAAACTGTATTTCATGAGTATATAATACACAAGTACAGGTACAAAATCAAATAAGTGTATACAAGAAATTGATACAACATTGATGTTGATAAAATAATTAAGTTGTGTATAAGTAAACAAACTGTGTGAACATGAACATAAACATGCCTGCAACTATTATGAAATTACTCAACACTATTTAGATTCGTTTCCTATAAAAATATGGTAACCATATTTTTGTACCTGTAAACTGATGTATTGATTTAATGAAGTTTATTATCAATCAAATTATATAGTTTAACAGCCAAGTAATAATAAAACTTTTAAAACGATACTGGAAAACGATTAATTCTTTTATTATCTTTAGAGAGAAAAGAACCCACAGAATAATGACATCTCCTCACACACTGATAAATATAACAGTTTAGGGACTGTAAGAATCTTAACCCTATCATACAGCAAACGTGTTGGGTAAAGTCTAAGCAAATGCAATATAACCTTAAGAACAGTTCTTTGTGCTATTTCCAGCAGAATAAGGTATTTATGCGCAACTCCTGTCCATACACAGATGCAATAGCAGATTAAGGACTCACATAGCGCTTAATAGGTTTTTAATAAAATGTAGTGATCAGCAACTTCTCTAAGATTTTTGGCCAGTGAAAGGTGGTGGTCCATTTCATCTTATCATCAACGAGAGTATTAACTCTAAGGTATTTAATCGTGCTGATGCGATCCGGTAAGGGGCAGTGACAAACTGCAAACTGTAATGGCCAGAAGATCTGTTATAAGGATGTGAATGAACATTTATTTTTAATCTTTTTGGTTCTGATGCTGCCGTCCTGCTGAAGCATAGATATTTAGTTTTTTCTATGTTTCTTGATTGATTTTAATAAGCAGTGATCGTTCGCCTTTGCGAATAGCACCATCCCGCCTTGAGTCCAGCAGTATGAATAATCGTTTGTTTTTTAAAGTCAAGGGCAAGAGAACGCAACTTTTTCATTTTCGCAGTTATACACTCCGAAATATAAATCGGATTGTGTTGATTATCTAATTGCAGTGTTTTAGTACTAAGCTTATTAGTACTATTTACTTTGTTAAATGATCTAGATAGATAGATAGATATATTCTTTATTGTACATTAAATTTACATCACACATAATAAATTTCAAATACATTGTATTATTTGTACAATGGGCGGCCTTATCGCGAAGGGCGATTTCTTCCAGGCAACCTTAGGATGGAAAATGTTATAGAAGCCAAGAATTTGAATAATTGACAATGTACAACACATAAACACAGGATACACATTCTTAAATGCTACAAAACAATCTATGATACAGTACAAAACAAAAGAAAATCAATAAATCTCACAATACAAACACATATTACACACACAGACACATAGCCTTGCATATACCTACATACACGAATTCCAATACACCTACAGTGACAGATAGTAGTCATGTAAACCATTTTTAAATGCGTTGAGAGACTTCGCACGCCTGAGAGAAATAGGTAAGTCATTCCATAAGCACGCTGCTTGGATCGCAAACGATCGGTGTTTGAAATTAGTGTGGTGCTTCGGAATACTTAGAATCAGATTCGCCTCAGACCTAAGAGCTCGGGAGTGGGTGTCATGGAAAAGAGGAGTGCCGCGACGCGAGTGGAGTACGGACTAACTACCCTTGAATGTCATTATAGTCGCTCCGCGTTCTACCCCCACTGCGTCCAATTGTGTCCCCCCACCTCGTCTACCGCGGACAGCGTGCGAAGGCGCGCGACTCGCGGGAACCGAGGCCGGGGGTGGCTGTGAAAAAACTTTTTCACGCCCACCTCGCGAAGTCTACGAAGAGCCTTAGGGCGAAAACTAGATGCCGCCACCGAAGATGTCATCGACATCTTCCAATACCAGTAGGAGGAGTTTAGAAAACCCTGCTGAGGAAACGGGAAAGGAGGAGACCATCAACCCTCCCCACCCTCCCGTACTGACAAGCCTATCACTAGATAGGCCCTCGAGTTCGGCGGGGGATTATGTCATCGAAGGCGGAGGTGAATCTCCAGCCCCTCCGTGCTGCGGAACGTCTTCCAAGATCTCAATCCTGGAGGATATCCAGATAGCCCCACCGAAGACCACTAGGGAGCTGATGCAGACACCAGTCCACATGAAGCCCGAAAAACTCGCACCGAGGGCGGTCAAGATGCCGTCGGAGTCGCCCGCTAGTCCGGACGACGAGGACGAGTTCCAGACCCCGACCCGAACCCCGACCCGTGAGGTCGAGCCCGCGACCGTCACCGCGCGCCCCGCTGGCAGCGCCCGCGATGCTGCGTCCCGAGACGCCTCTCGCGAACGCGCGACCGCACGCGCCGCCGACGCCAGCGCGCCCCGCGGCTGCGCAGTGGTCAGTGACGCGCCCCTCGGCGCCACTCGCGCGCCCCTTGGCAGCGCCGCCGCCGCTAGCGCGCCCCGAGGCAGCGCAGGTGCCGCGGATGCGTCCCGAGACGGCACCGGCACGCCCGCGCCCCGAGGCAGCGGAGGAAAAGCTGGGCCCTCTAAACCCAGCGGCCGCGAATCCTTTCGGAAGACGCCTCAAATAACAACGGCGACGATTACCAAAAAGCTAGCAACACCCCACCTAGCGACAAAGAGGGGAACTACTACAACAACACCCGCAACGCAAAAGGTGGTAGTTCCGAAACTGACACCTATTCTTCCGAAGGCGCCACAGAATACGCCAACGACGCCGGCAAGAATAATAATCCTACCTGCGAGGGATCTACCTGCATCCCGCTCGCAAACGGATATGCTGCCGCCACCCACACCGCAGACACGCCGACCTAGGAGCCGGCAATCGGAGGGTTCGGCGAGATCGGACCGTTCCACAGACGCCACCCCCGAAAGGTACGGTTCCTACCCATCATTGGGACCGTCGATATCAGAACTGCGCGCACTGGTCTCGACACCGCCCCCCGGTTTCGGCCCGAGCGCCCCGACGCCATTTTCCGGCAGCACCACATCCATACCGGAAACTCCGAAGACCCAAAAGCGTGCCCGAGAGGAGGAAGACTCGGACAAATCAGACCAGATGAAGCCCGCGGTCAGACCGAAGACGGACCCCTCCCCAGCTTCGCAAATGAAGATGGACACGGAAGCAAGTATCGATCCGCTACCCTCCACCAGTTACGCGGATCGAACCAAGACTACCCACCCGACGGAAAGTAAAAATGGGACTACCGTCGGAGAAAAAACAACAAAAATCGATGCCACCCAACACCAGCAAAACAAAAAAGTTGAAGCCCCGAAGTACCCACCCATAGTCGTAGAAAGAATGGACAACTGGCCGGTGCATTTTAAAAAATTAGAAGAGAAAATCGGGGGGCCACTTAACGCGAGGCCTTTCCAAAACGGAATAAGATTTATGCCTAAATCGGACATCGAGTATCGGGAGGTGCAGCGCTACCTATTCGAGCTCGAAAAATCCGAAACAGTGCCCTGGTACTCGTATGCAATCCAAGAGGAGCGTAACGTAAAAGTCGCTATAAGAGGCCTAGCGAACGCTC
Source organism: Scirpophaga incertulas (assembly GCA_036419045.1). Taxonomy (NCBI): domain Eukaryota; kingdom Metazoa; phylum Arthropoda; class Insecta; order Lepidoptera; family Crambidae; genus Scirpophaga; species Scirpophaga incertulas. The sequence goes on along the minus strand of CM071629.1, from coordinate 21,873,988 downwards.
CCAATATCACTGAGCACATAAAACAGGGGTTGGAGGCACTAAACTTTCAACCCGTGTACATAAAAAAGATCAGCGCCAGGCAAGGCAAACCGGGATGCGTATATTTCGCAGAGCTGAAGAAGACGCCGCAAACTTCACCGGCTATCTATGGGGTACAACGCCTCTGTGGTATGCCTGGCATCACAATTGAAGCCTGGAGGGGGAAGAAAGGGCCGGCACAGTGTCACAGGTGCCAGTCCTTCCGCCACTCGTCCGCGAACTGCCACAGGCGGCAAGCCTGTGTCATCTGCGGCGGCGAGCACCCGGCGAAGGACTGCCCACGCCCGCGCGACCAACCCGCGACATGTGCGAACTGCGACGGCCCGCACCCCGCTAACAGTAAGAGCTGCCCCGTGTTCCTTAAGGAGGCGCGCAACCGTAAGGCCGGTACGGTCGCGCGCACCTATCAGGCTACCCGCGCACCAGAACGAACTGTAGTGGGGGAGGACGAGCCCACAGCGGCACAGTCGCTGATGGCTGCAGCAAACACCCCGGGAGCACCAACCACCAAGCCCAAGAAGAGACGCGGAGGCAAAGGAAGAGGCTCCAGAGCGACGCGCACCGCGGCGAACACCAACGCACAGCCGCAAGCGAACGACGCCACCCGCGCTGCTGCAGCCACAACCACAGCCACTACTACAGCCACCACCACCGCTACCATCCATACACCTGCAGCCGCTATAGCTACCATTCCATCCACGGTAGCTATAAGCCACACAATAGAAGCTCTGCCCCAGAGGCCTAGGCCTAGTAAAAGGCGAGAGCCCAGCGTAAGGACAGCAGCGCCCACCGCAACCACAACCGCGACAACATCGGCGGAAGTGGAAGTGGAAGAGGCGGCCAGACCTACCACAACAACCACAGTACTGACCAACGAACCGGTGGTCGCCGCCCTACTACAAGGGACGAAGGCGAAGCCGGCGTCGGAGGAACCAGTCAATGACACCATCAGGGACGTGCTAGTGCAGACGCTGCAGGATCTCATCCAGGACCTCCAGCGCGGCATCAACATCACTAGTATCATCTCGATAATACTAAGAGGGCTATTCCAACTAACATCAGCATGGAAAGGCAATTAACGATCATGCATTGGAACGCCTGCAGCCTCCTACCATCGAAGGTACACATATTACAATTGAAACTTGCAGAACACAGGGTCGACATCGCCCTGGTAAGCGAGACGCACCTAAGACCATCCGACAGGTTGCAAATCGCAGGATTCCACGCATACAGGCAGGATGAAGTCACACCACACGGCCGAGCATACCGGGGGCTAGCCGTATTGGTGAGAAAGAACATCATACATCACATCCTGCCACCCTGCCATTTGAAAGCATCATATGCCTTGGGGATCGAGATTGCCCTGCAGTCGGTTGGACCCGCGCGAGTGTTTGCATTCTACAGACCACCAACCACGAGAACATCACCAGCGACGAGAGTGCAGGTGGCTGATGTCCACCAGCTGCTGGACTCGCCCCTGCCAACCCTGATATGCGGTGATTTCAACTGCAAGCACTCGTCGTGGGGATCCAACATAGACAACGATGATGGGATAAGGCTCTTTAACGATGCCGAACAGCGTGGATACGTGGTCATGGGCCCGGACACCCCGACCCACTTCCCACAACAGGCCGCCCAACTTCCAGACGTCCTGGACATCGTCGTGGCACACAGGCTGGAGGCTGTCAAGATCGAACAGCAGGTCCTGCCTGACCATGTGAACTCTGACCATCAGATGATCCTGGTACAGCTAGAACCACCAACAAGATGCCCACCACGACCACCGAGGCACAGGCAGGACTGGGTGGCCTTCACAGAGGCCATGGAGGGCTCCACACCGAGCTTCCCCATCACTACCCCCACTGATGTCGATAACCTAGCGGGTGAGTTAACAAATAGTATACAGGACGCTCTAGCTGCATCCCTGTTGCCACCCGATGCCAGGAAGCCCTACACGCACTCTCACCCACTACCAGCTGGGGTGAGGGAGCTCATAGAGAGAAAGAGGAGACTCCGCCGAACATGGCAGGTAACGAGATGCCCCACACTAAAGGCGCAGCTGAACCGGCTGGTGGAGGAGATAGCGGGAAGACTCCAGCAGCAACGGACAGAATCCTGGGAGCGCGCGATCGAGGACGCTGAGGACAGCTGGGAGAGTATGCACAAACTGTGCAGAAGACTAAACAACAGACCGCCAGCTGTGAGACCACTGAAGGCCACGGACGGAACACTAACCTACCACCCCAAAGATCGGGCGCAGCTGCTCGCTGACCATCTGGAGCAGGTGTTCCGTCCAAACCCCACCACCGATTACCAGCATGAGCGGTCTGTTGAGGACCATCTGACCACCTATTTTGCTGCAGACATACCCCCAGATGAAGACCCAATAGTCTTCACACCGGGTCAGGTCCGAAGACACATCGAGCGCCTCCCACGGAGGAAAGCCCCAGGGATAGACCTCATTAGTAATGAGGTCTTAAAGAGACTCCCCCAGAAAACCGTTGCTGCCATAACCCGGCTCTACAATGGTATCATGAGGACCGGCCACTTCCCCACCACATGGAAGCTCGGCAAGGTAATCATGATACCAAAAGCAGGCAAAGACTTAACCAGCCCTTCAAGCTATCGACCGATAACACTGCTGCCCACCATCGCGAAGGTGTGGGAGAAACTGCTCCACACTACCATCACCCCACACCTCGCGCTACGACATGAGCAGTTTGGGTTTAGAGAGGGGCACTCGACGACCCACCAGGTGATGAGGCTCCTCCACACAACAGCCGCCGCCTACAATAAGAGGGAGCACACAATTGCGGTGTTCCTTGACATGGAGAAGGCCTTTGATCGTGTCTGGCACGAGGGCCTTCTCCACAAGCTATCAGTCACCACCTTACCTCGAAGAACTGTGAGAGTGTTAAGGTCATACCTTCAGGAACGCCGCTTTGTGGTTACAGTAGAGGGACACAATTCAACACCGAGACCGGTCCTAGCAGGTGTGCCGCAGGGGGGGTGCCTGTCCCCATCCTGCTATTCCCTATATACTAATGATATCCCTAGGGACCAGGATGCCATGATCGCGTTATACGCAGACGACGTCGCCTACATCACCACCTCGATTAGGCTGACCCATGCAGCCGTGAAAATGCAGCGTCAATTAGACCAGTTACCAGAGTGGCTCAGCAGATGGAGACTTGTCGCGAATCCCGCAAAAACGCAGGCCATCTTGCTGACCAAAGCTGTCAAAACACCACCCAACCTCCGGCTCATGGGTCAAACGATACCCTGGTCCCCACAGGTGAAGTATCTAGGAGTAATCCTGGACAGGAGGATCACTATGGGGCCGCATGTAACGAACGCCGTTAATCTCACACGAGCGGCAAGGGCGAGATTGAAGCCCGTACTTACAGCGCCGAGGCTACCATACAAAATAAAAATAGCCATATATAAAAAATATATAAGGACGAGGCTATGTTATGCAGCGCCCGCCTGGTATGCCCTGATAGGCAAAGGCTCGCGCCGAAAAATGAATGCGCAGCAGGCACTAGCGCTCAGGCATATCACGGGCGCCCCAAGATACGTGCGAAATGTGGTGATCGCACGTGATCTCAAGGTTGAGTCGCTGGACGAATACGTGAGGAGATTAGCGACCAACCTATTTAGAAGAGCAGCCACTTCCAGTCACGAGATGATCGCCGATATCGCTCCTTATCACGCCCGACCACCTGACGTGAGGCGGCAGTTTCCAAGGAGCCTCGTAGACACCACAGATGATGAAGTAGAGGAGGAAGAAGAAGGGAGCTCCTAGGAGAGCAGTAGAGCACCGCTCCTGCTCAAATAGTCAAGCAAAGAGAGAAGCCAAGGTGGAGGCATTAACATGCCCGCCGACCCAATGCCCCAGCCGTGGTCACGGCTGGCGAATTGAGACCACTGAGGAGGTACCACACCTGAACAGTAACCGCCCCTACACCAGGGACGAAGACATTCCCAAGTCATGGAAAAGAAATATGAAATGATTTTTAAGGTAAGATGGGGTGGCAGGGTTAAAAGGGATTGTAAATAGGAAACAGAGAATATGAGCATTCCGGCGAAGGCGAATAGGAAGCCACTTGAGATTTTTGCGAAATTCAGAAATGTGGTCATATTTTCGTAAACCGACTTTCGATCTAACTTCGACTTATTTTCGATCTAACTCCTCATATAAATCTTTTCATCAAATTAACAGTAGTAAAATCACCAATTATACCTTTGTTGTGTTCCTTTTTCGTATTATATCTATATACATCTCGAATATCACAACTATGGAGATCAATATTTAGTAATGACCCAGTTTTAATTACGAGGTTTATTAAGTCAGCCTTTGTCTCAGGCGGTATCTTTGGTACATTTTTTAACTCTATAGAAGAACCACGTATGTATCGCTCCAAATCTCATCTCTCATTTGTTCGAAACAAATGTTTGAATTTATAAAATTCCTAAATAGCTGCTGATTCACTTAGATACCTATTAATAATAATGAGACTTCGTACTTAGAAATTGTTGAGGAGGATTGTTGAGGAGGATTGTTGAGGACTTGTCATGTATTTGTTAACTCCTAAGCACCATACAGCGGCATTTCGCGGTTCTTTCAGATTTGCGATTTTACATTGATGGACCCATATTATCCCTCCTCTATACGCGATATAAAATCAATGCATTCATTTAGGTTCAATCTCAAAAAAGTTTTTAAAAACTATGCAGCAACAATAATAACTTTATAGTTTTCTTGTAAACCAGTTAATATTAAAGTAAGCTTACAAACTTAGTTTATGCAACTCAATATAGTAAATTTTGTTTTTTTTTTTTATTTGTTTTGTTTGACAGTAGGCATCGAGATTTTACCTCGCCCAGTCCATAGTTGGCAGTAATAAGCAGGCGTGACGGGTCGCCGGCATCAGGATGTCGCGTGAACATGACGCCAGCCGCACGTGGTGCTACCAGCGCTTGGACTACCACAGCTCCGCCACAGATACACGGCTGGCCGTTTTGCCTGCAAAATAAAATTAACTATCAATCTGAAATACCTTTCTCGGATTGATTTGGAGCCTTTTATTCAACTTAAGATATTATACATTTTTTTTTTATATTATGAAAAAATAAATAATAAAAATGGAACTTTAAAAGATCTGGAATAACTAAGATGACACAAATGAATATTTAAGAATTACAATTTATGTTGTAAGAACTATAATATATCGCACCTCCACTAAAAAAGTGTCGTAACACAAAAAAAGCGGTTTTGAGAAAATAGAGATTTAAGATTTTTTTGTAATTTTCCGTCGTCTTGTGAATTGGTTACTATAATTAATTTTCTCTATTGTAGCAGGTGTTATTTTGCGGAAGTCCATTGTATTACAAAGGATATTGATTACGTTTGCTGATTCCGCGCAATGATGTCTCGCTGAGAGACGAAACACGTGTCGACCTTGTCTGCTTGTTGGACAAGTCATCATCAACTGCGCGGAATCAGCAAACGTAATCAATATCCTTTGTAATATAATTAATTTTGTTTTTATGATTTATATTGATTTACAATTTATTTGACTTTATGACAGTAAGTCAAAAATATTATGTCTCATCGAATATATTGTTTAATTTTAGGATAAACTGAAAAAAGTCTTATGTTATATCAGTTTTCTACTCTAAGAAGATATTTCGAAAATGAAAAAATCGGTGCAATATGAATCAATACGTTTAATACCTTACTTTACCTATTATTTAGTAGGAATATAAAAATATCTCTTTATAAACATTTCTTCTCAATAAATCCCGCAGGATTTCGACATATTATACTTATATTAGTCTTAGGTTTAAACTCTTCTGTCTCTAGTATGTAGTATCATTTTGACAGAGGCAGAAGAGGTTTAAGTCTAAGTTTAAAGATTAACTAAAATTAAGTACCAATTTACTTAGTTGATGACACATCAACTTTAAGTTTGTAATATACAATTGAAAACAATAATATAATCTGAACACTCATAAACACTATTCAAAAGTAACTTGAAATATAATATTTGTAGTTAAGAAAAAAATGTACCTAAGGCACTATAAAAATTGCTTAAACAGCCTTTGTAATTGAATATTTTGTGATAGTAAATTACGTAAACTCTCGCTTCTATTCTTCTTATTTAATTTAATATGAATTATTAAAACTCACTCGCCAGCAAAAGTATAGAATACTGTTATGGCACTGTTTTAGATTAACCTCGTCGAAGTCGCTCGGAACAAAAGAGACACTAGCACCCTCTAACCGGTAATATTGGATATGGCGTTTTTACACAATATACAGAAGATAAAAATAAACGTTTTGTATTATTACTTCGATATCGACTTTTTTTGTGTTATGACATTTTTTAGAGGAAGTGCGATATGTTATGATAGCACTTTTTTCAATATTAGAAAAAAAAATCCACCATCTACATTTCATCATTAATATATTCTGTGCTATATCTGTTTAATCTCGCGGCGATGTTAAAATTGTTTGTTACTATAATGAGTGATTCTTCGAACCCTAAATTTTCGATGTCTTGAGGTTTATTTTTGTAAGTAACTGACAAATCAGTCTGCAATTAATTTTATAACATATTTCAGACTATTGTCTATCTTGCACAAGTTATTTTTTTTAAATAATATTTATATAAATATTTCAAAAAAATATTTAAAAGTAGTTCTTCTGACTAATATGGTGTGTCCGTAACCCAGTTTCTTGAACATTACTAACAATAACATTATTTCATATTGATAAATTGATGTAAATTATAATTATTACGAAAGAATATTAGTTGTTTCTTTACACCAAAAAAAATGGTACTAATATTTACGATTGTTTATTTATAAATAAAAAAATAGTGAGTGTCCGGCACAAAAGTCTGATTCATATTCACGCGCTTCACTCGAACGTACCCAGCTAATTAAGAAACATGAGGCGACCCTTTCCCGCGCTGGTGGTAGCCAGTGGCTCGGTTGACGTGGTCGTGGCTGAGAAGTGTGGCTGGTTCGTGTCGTCGCGGAGATATAAAGGTAAATATCTGATTCATATAGCCTTGGTACACCTGTGTTTCTGATTAGTATGTTCGTTTTTATAATTAAAGTAAATGGTTTTCAAACTTGAATCTGCGGGAAATATAATGCCATTGGGGAACAGAAACCTATGTATAAATAACAATCTTTAATTGCACACGTGTGATGATTTATCGATGTTTATGGGTAAAATTCTGATTGATATGTGTCTGATTCATATGGTAAAAATACCATATTAATCAGAATGTCACACATATTGTTAATGAAACGTTACATTGGCGGCACGTTACGCCTGTAACAAGTCATTTCGTATGAACCTAATGTTATTTACGTGTCTCTAAAAACAGTAGCTGTAAATTTCGCAGCAGTCCTAATAACGTCAAAGGGGTTTCATATCTATCGACGACAAAATTTTCGAAAATTAGACTATACCTGAAATTAAAACTAAATATGTATTAAAACTCCGTTCGTCTAGGTAATAAAATAAAGGTAAACAATAAAAACAAACTTCGTTTAAATGAGAGTTTAAAAATAAAATTAATTAACTAAATAACATAAATAAAATAATAACGAGTGGTTAATGAAACTACCTACTTACTCAACTATTAGTTTTAGCGGTAGTTTATAGGCTCAAACTACTGCTTAGACGAAAAGGGTAATATACTGTAACAATATATTAACTTTTAAGACCGTTATAACGTAACGTGATAAGTCGTGGGTTCGATTCCCGCTCAAGAATTTTTCTTACAATTTTTACTCACCTTTTAATAGGTATACATTATTCATAATTGGGTTGAAACGTCAGGTCAATAATAAGGTATCTGTAACTTGAAATTCCTTAAAATATTGAAATTTCAGTCATGTGTCAAACAGTGTATTATTTGTATACATACCTACTGTAGTGGCAAATACAAATACAATACTGTACCTGCATGTTGTCAAAATTGAGACAGTCTTATTTTAAGGCATTTTTAAGTATGATTATTAATAAATTTGTAATCTTCGTTTTTATATTACAGTACACAAAAATGCCACCAGTACTATCTAAGGAAGAAAAAAGAGAGAAGAAGAAAATTGCAGAACGTATTAAAAAGTAATTAATATTGTGATGATTGATATTGTCAAGTGCCATATTACGCTGTGATGACTAGATTTAGGTATTATGATAAGCATCATGTGCATTTACTGTGATTTTAATAAAAATTGACTGATTTTTCTAACTAGAATTTCATTTCTATCCCTATATAATTCTGATTCATATGTCACAGATTCTGATTCATATGGCCCCAAAATTTTTAAAGTTAATTATCTCGGAAACCATTTTATCAAAAAGTGTGCCTTTTTCACACATTGTATCTTAGGTTACCATCTTTCGTAAAAATATGTTTTATAAGCTTAAATGTGAAAAAAAAATTAGGCCATATGAATCAGACAAAGAACGCAATTTCGGAGAAACACTCTAATTATTAGCCATAAGCTGCGTAACGTATACTTTAAGAAGAAAAGTCTCGAACCAACGCTAGTCAGACTCGTACAAGTTTATAACTTAAAAATAAGTCATGATACGAATTCATGGGATCATTATTATTATATTTTATTTATTTATAAAGTGTATATTTTTATTATAATATATCATCAAACAAAAAGATGGTAGTACAAAAACTACGTCGCATGACCATGCAAATGAATAAAATTTTTTTAGTCGTTTCTTTAAAGATTATGGTAAGCCCTCTGTGTCATAATATAAAGATTTAGGCCTAAAGTTTATAATAGTTAAAAAACTATTGCAAGTGTAATTGTAAATAAAATAGTTGTTTGGCGATTTGTTTAGTTTTTAATAAAATTATGACGTGTTATCATAAATCTAACAAAAATATGAGTTACTTGCACATTCCCTATTGTGGAATATATGAACACTTTGTAATGACGATGTATAATAATAATGTTCATTGACGTCGCGGTTGCTAAGATATTATATTTTTATTTGTTTGTGCTATATATAAAAAATTACTTTTATAATTTCGTACATCTCTCAGGGGTGTACTCTCATACACATACTCTCATCGTCTCTTAATTCATAATAGGTCTTTTTGTACGAAATTGATGTTTGTAAGGAAATTTCTAAGAGTTTTTCTTTTCCATTACTAACATTTTCTTCCTTCATTTAACCACCAAGAGTTCCAACTTTACGAAACCTTTAAACACTTTATCCGTAGATGTTAAACGAACCGAGAGATATATAGGTACTCCTATCGTAAAATAATACGTTTTACATTATTTAGATCAGGAAATTAGTTTTTTGTAAAGTTATTGCCCAAATATATCTAATACTATTCTGAAAAAATAAATTGTAGTTATTAAGGTCAAAATGTAATGTAAAATTAATTAATTTATTTCTTATAATATAAACTAAAAGGACGCTAATTATAAATATAAAAGTTAAATGTAAAATAAAGAATTTTATTATGTTATTTAATTTTGGTCACCGTACAATGTTTTCTTTATAAATCAAAAAATTCGTTATTCTAGAGAATAATATAAATTAAAATATACAAATAATCAAAATATAGTAAAAAACAAATAACAATTCCGATATAATGTAATTCTGCCTACGAAGTACAAATAAGTAGATAGAGCTTTAAATATGGAACATTGAGATGGCATATTAGGTACCTAATATGTGTAAAAATTTACTACATATTAATTTTAACTTGTAAACGTATACAAACCTCCTGTAAAAAGCGCTCGTGAAAGCAAACATAGACCCCCAACATTTTTGTATGCCTGTTAGAACTTCGTTATCGCTGACACACCCCAGTATTGTCTCGTTTTGTCCTGCAGCCGACAGAATTTCGCTATCTTCTCCAACAGCTAAAAACCATAATTGCGTTTTTACAAATAATAATATTAATATATCCAAAAATATTAAAATTACGTGTCTCAACCATTTACAAAAATAAAATGCGTAGAATGTCATTTCATGACTATAGAAAGCTTATCTAACACAGTCTACAGAGCACTTTGTATCTACATATATAGTATTTAATTTAATGCACGTAATTGTACTTATTTAATAAAATACGGAGGAAATAATATATAATTTACTGGAAGTAAATAATTTGAGTTGATAAGTTGGTAAACGTAAAGTTTTATTCTCCTTTTCATCGCGCGACGTGTCAGAACCATTAGCACCACCAACGATTAAGTTATTTGGTGTTAACTGCCAATTTACATATTGATATTAAATCAACTGCAGTATATAGTGTCACTACTTGTTTAGTCTCTTGTAACTTGCAAAAACAGACATTTCAATACAATACCGTTGGACATGTACATTTATCAGATTATTATAGATTTGAACTCGTTATGTCCAAACCCTGAGACCACCTTGAGCTGTAGCAGTGACACTTCCACCACACAGTATTTTACAAATCTCCAATCTCTCATCGTAAACAAGGCTCTGTAAGCATCCTCGCTCACCGCCCAATTTTTACGCACATTCCAAAGACCAGTTGGTATAAATTTTGCGCCGCCTTGTAATAAGTACATTATTGTAACTGAATTGAAACCTACCTATACAACCTTATATACTATTATATGGTGATATAATGGCTATCCATTTCGATGTATGTTTGAGTGGATTTGTCAACTATAGACTCACCTGATGATCGCACTGCGAATCGCCTCTCAGGTCCTAGATTTTCCTTGGTGATTTTTTGCCTCAATTTATTTAAATACAATAATATTTCGTTTCTAATTTCTCCAGTAATGTCAGTGGTTGAGAATAATTCCTCTGCTCTAAATACAAATTTACTTTATTAGTTTATTATAACTATACTATGCTATGTTATCATACTATGCTACGAATGATCGATATATCTTTAGCACGATTTATCATTATGTCGTATTACACGAATAGTATACATAGTCATACTTTGCACACTTGGCCTTAAAATCTTGTTCATTGTAGTTTTCATTGGCAGCCTCGATTTGTTTGATGGCATTCATCAATGGTTCTTTTCTTCTGAGATGTTCTTCTAGTGCTTTCACTGTGATACAGAATCCAGGTGGTACGCGATAACCCTTAAATATTTATATTAAAATTGTAAAAGAAATAAAGTTAAGTCCCTTGTTTGCATCTTTTGCAGAAATTAATATTAACATTAATTTATAAGCCGAAGCGAAAGAATAACACGTAATTTACTTCAGCAATTTGTACAGTGGCAAGCAAGGCGAGGGAAGCCCCCTTCCCCCCCACGTATGAGGAACAAGCGGCTGCACGGTGCTCGAACGGCAAGCAGAAGCCAACCGGGCCCGCCTCCTCCTCGCTCAGCCAGCGCAGCAGCGGCGGCGGACTTAAGCCCACTTCAGGTTCTTTCGTTACTGAAATAGTTTAATGAATTACATTTTTGTTACTGATAACTATTTTATTTCCTAGTTAAGTCCCTATCGATCTGTAAAAAATGAAGCCAAAAAAAATTAAGATCTGTAAATGTTTTAATAAACAGAAACATTCGCTGAATAGCGGCTACCGCGACTATAGATTACCTTCTGGTACATATCCCAGGTCCAGGACGGCGGTGCCCGGCTCGCCATCGATGTCCACAACGGCCGTGCGGTGCGTGGTGCGTAGCTGGTACGGTGAGCCACTGAGCGACTGAACACCGTCGTCGTTGCAACGTACCACAACTCTCATATCTCGCCCTTGAACTAATAAAAACGTTACTGTTCTTTCTACCAGGTGACAAAATATTGTATCTAAAACCATGCTACAAATCACCCATAAGTTTTTGCTAGAGTTATATTTTTACCATGTTAAACCACACAACATCAAAACGAGTGTTACTCCTGTTTTAATGGCGTAAAATTTTATTAAGCAACACTTTTGGTTATAAATCCTGCCTGACATTCAAGCCTCTTGCCCTTTACACATTCCATTTTCATTCCATTAAGACAAAGAGGAGTAGAACAGTGGGGTACCCTACTGTTCTATTCTATTCTTTTACTCTCACTACACAACCCACGGTATCTTGTTGAATTTAAATAAAAAGAATGTTCTCATGAATGCGCATTTCACGCACTACCACAGCGTTGAGTGGCAAATATGGATAATAATAAAATAGATATTTTTAATTTTCTTCGTATATATTCCGTAACTTTTTTCTTAAGGTAATTTATATTAACCTACTGAATTAAAAAGGTATCGCTGTGGTCTAGGCATTGGTCTGTGACTGGATTAGAATCGCTATGCCCGGGTTCATAGCAGTCTGAAATTGGACTACTCCCCTCCCTCACCAGGGACGAAAACAAGTTCTATTTTACTATCGAAAAGAAATGGCGACCCACATCATCACTACCACGAACCTGCCCCATTAACTATAGTCTCAGGGAGACAGCACTGTGCAATTCATTCCCCAGGCTGCCTGTAGACACTTCCCAATAAAGATGGGTGCGAGCAAAATGAAGGCGTGGCTCTCGGTGAGCTACCGTAATTTCGGGACTGCGGCAGGCCTTTTTGAAATCACATTTGACTGCTTGAGTCTTCAACATATTGTCCGCTCGCTGACAACTACCCCACAACACCAGTCAAATGACGATTTCGAAGACAAGTTATGAAACAGAGCTACAATCTGTGAGAACTCCTTTTGAACCATTATTACCAACACTTTACGAAAGTTAAATTATTGTCCACCCATGTTTTATCTAAATAATAAATATCACTGTTGTGTTGGAATTCTCTATTTTGTTTTTTAATATTGAAATAGTGATAACGTTTGAAAAGTAAAATTGGCTTTTCAATTAGAACAGATCGTTTGGTTCGACACTGACGCCATCTGTAGCCCATTTTGTAACCTACGAACTGAAGAATTTTTAAAAATGTTTTATAAATAAAATTCTGTTATAGTGTTATGAAACACTGTACTGATTTTAATTGTTTATCGGGTCTTGATAGAATAACTCTTAATAAACGACATTAGCGTAAATATATTGTTTTCTACTCACCGTGTACATTGAACGTAAATGTGCTAGGCACCGCTTTAGGATGACCAAAGAAATCGGGCAAAGACAGATTGATCCCCGTTATGCTCTTTACTGCCGTGTTGGGTAGCCGAACAGTTCCATAAATACATCTGGAATTCAAGCCATTTACAATAGATTGTTTTACAGAATCCGTTTTTTTTTCACTAGCCTACGGTAATTACTTATTCTATATGAACTTAACTTATGGGCAAATTTAGAGGAACGCAAAAAATAGGTTTAATTTCATCTGTTATAATTATTGTACTTAACAGTTAGTTGTAATTAACGGAACTCAGTCAGTTGGGGCTCCTATAATTATGGGTGTACCTCAGGGATCGATATTGGGACCATTGCTTTTCTTAATTTATATTAATGATCTTCCTTACTTCACTAATAGCTTGTGCGATGCAGTACTATTTGCAGATGATACTTCATTAATATTTAAGGTTGACAGGGGATATGCAAATACTGACGTTGTGAATAATAAACTATCTAAGGTATTGCACTGGTTTACAATGAATAACTTATCACTTAACGAGTATAAAAATCTGTGGTACATCGAGTTGTCAAGAGGTATTGGCGGACTGGACAGTTTACAAGACTCGCAGGACAGGTCCGTAAACGGAAAACTGCGGCCAGAGATGACCGGTTCATTGTTAGCAGTGTACTTAGAAACCGGACCTTAACTTCTTCCGAAGTAAGAACTAGGCTGCAAGTAGTTTGAGGGGTTACAATAAGCACAAAAACCGTGAGAAGAAGAATTAAATCAACCGGATTAAATTCACATTTGCCTGCCTGATTTTAAAAGAAATTGTAGTGCGCTTTGCCCCTTTCATAGGAGATGAATTTGTTTTTATGCATGATAATCCACGCCCCCATACTGCGGCCATGGAGTGGCTAGTATAGTATAGTATAGTATAGTAGAGTGGCGAGATATCGGGAGTATGCCAAGGAGACTTAAAGCAGTTCGAAGAACTAGAGGAGGCAACACGAAGTACTGATTACAGCCCGCGTTACAGGCAGTCCTAAACATTATGAAAAAATGAATAAAACTTTTAAGTATAAAATTTAATCTGTAAATTTATTTCTATCTTTTTTATTTGGTTAATTTTTGCCATTTAATCGTTTCGACGTTTGCAATTTTAAATTAACGAATAATAAACAAAATCCAAATTACAAAAAAAAAATATATAACGAAATGTCCATGATTTTTTTACACACTATTTTTATTTTTGCGTTCCTCTAAATTTGTCCATGAGTGTATATTGATTTCGCCATATGTATGTATACACAGCAACGCTTCCGACTTAACATGATGACGTTTAGATAGTTCGTAATAGATACGTTTTTAATAGTCTAATATAAAGCCTGATGTTTTATCGTCTTTGGGTGACTTTGAGCCTCCTTACAAGGCTCATTGTTAGTTGTTATTCATTGTTAGTGGTTTGCATTTCATACATCATTCATATTTCATATAATAAGTAATTTGTTACTAATATAAAAGGTTTGTATAACTTACTGGGTTAGAATATCCTTATGAGAAGTGGCTCGCAAGTGCATTGCAGTGCCGTCAGATGCGACGGCGGTGAAAGCAACAGAGCGGTGCATGGCGACTGCACGAGTGACCCAGCTACGCTCACGCAACCCGCGCAAGCGCACGTATTCACTAACCGCGCTCACCCCAGCTGCTGCGAACGCTTGCACGCGTCCCTGTGCCGCGCCCCAGTGACACCAGCTGCCCTCTTCACTTTTGTTCCTATCACAATATCCTTATGTAGAAAAACAAACGTAAATGGATTTTGAACAGATTTCTTTTATTTAAAATTTTACTAATAAAATAATCAACAAACCATGATGTAGTTTTTGTTTCATCAAAATCAGAAGAAACTGTTTTGCGTAATCTTTCATTTTTATTCTTAGTTTCGAAATTCACCAAAAAAATCTGCACACACACACACACACACACACACATATATATATATATATATATATATAATATATATATATATATGGGTGACTTTAATGCACAGGTTGGCTGGAGAGAACCGGGTGAACAACTGATAATGGGCAAATATGGTTATGATAAGAGGAATGCAAATGGTCATCGACTAATTGAACTGCTATTACAAAACAATTTAACATTATTAAATTCAGTCTTCAAAAACCCCAAAAACAAGTGGACCTGGCTATCTCCCGATATAAAATATAAAAATGAAATTGATTTCATAATAACTAATAAACCAATATTTTTTAAAGATACATATGTTATTCAAAATTTTAATTTTAATACGAACCACCGCATGGTACGCTGCCTTGTAAAAAAGCATCTAACAAAAAGAGGTAGAAGAAAAATCAAAAATAATTTGACATTAGAACAACATAGAGAGAAAATAGATCCTTCAACCATTAACACACTAAAAGAAATGGTAAATTCGGACAGAAGTGTCACAGAAAAATATGACCACATGGATAAACAACTTTCAAAATTGAGAAAAATTAATGTAACCAAAGATGTAAAATTTAGTGAGAAGACGATAGAGCTCCTAGAAGAAAGAAAAGTACTAATAACAGGTAAATCAAAAACCGAAGAAAAATGCGAAAGTAACTCTGTCTGTCTGTCTGTTACGCTTTCCCGCTTAAACCTCGCAACCGATTTTGATGAAATTTGGTACAGACAATCTTTAGACCCTGAGACAGAACATAGGTTTTTTATTTCGAAAAAAAGGGATGAAGGGGTTGAAATAGAGGTTGAAAGATTGTATGGGATTTCTTAATTTTAAAAGATAAAACCATGAAATTTTATATTTAAGCACTTGTTAAGAAATCATTAGACATTTGTTCTAGCATTTTTGAAATTTCGACCAGCTATCTTGTTAACCTTTAACCTTAAACATGAATTATACAAAGAAAAAGTAGGTAATTACATAAAACGCTCCCAAAGCCATCGTAATTTTAATCATCCAATTTTTTGATAAATAAGAGTAACTTACAACAAAGTGGACCAATTTTGACGCCATGGCTCTAAAGACAGTGCTTCGGCGGCAAGCTGAGCGCTCCAGTCTTGTGGATGACGTGATACCTGAGATGCTACTGCCCAACTGAAAATAGATAAGTCACATTGGCTGCTCTAAATATTTAAAAAATATTATTTCGTACTTACTTGAAGTAGGCTGAACTTCAGTACGCTGTGTAAGCAAGAGAATAAGGTTAATGGGAATGGGATAACTAAAACCGGAAGACTACAGGTCATGCTACATAATCTAACTTATGCGCATGATTCTAGGATCTCTCCTGGCTATATGGGCTCGTGAGAGGGGGGAAATTCAAAAGACCTCAAGAGTTTAAAGTGCGAAGGCCCCTCATCGTGCAATTTTTAGTAAATGCATATCAATTACTAATAATGACTATTTCTATGCTGACGTTAACATATCGATATATCAAACTGTTTTAAACACAGCATAATTTATTATATATTCTATTAGTTTGCAAATAATAGTGTAATCTGAGATAGTATTATTTATCAGACATTATATAATATTTATTTAGCGCCTTTCTGAAGACTTACTTTTCTCAACATTGGCTCGAATACGATTAGCTTGAAACTAGACTTTAAGCAGTTCATAGCGTCCTGTCTTTCATAGCCAACTATTAAATGGACATGTTTCTTTTCAGTTAAATTTTAATGTAATTTTTACTCAATCTGGTTTTTAATAATTTTTATCATTTTTAGGGTTCCGTAGCCAAATGGCAAAAAACGGAACCCTTATAGATTCGTCATGTCTGTCTGTCCGTTCGTATGTCACAGCCATTTTTTTCCGAAACTATAAGAGCTATACTATTGAAAACTTGGTAGGTAGATGTATTCTGAGAACCGCATTAAGATTTTGATGCAATAATAAAAAAAAATGTAATAAATATTGGGGGCTCCCCATACTTAGAACTGAAACTCAACAATTTTTTTTTCATCAAACACATTTGTGTAGGGTATCTATGGATAGGTCTACAAAAATGATATCGAGGTTTCTAAAATATTTTTTTTCTAAACCGAATAGTTAGCGTGACAGACGCTTCCAAAGTGGAAAAAAGTTGGTCTCTAACTTCTAAAATAAGAAAATGAAAAATCTAAAAAAAACATATGATGTACTTACATTACTATAAAAAACTACCAACGAAAATTGTTTTGAACGAGATCTAGTAAGTATTTTTTTTAATACCTCCAAATCGTAAACCGCTTCCTTTAATTTCATAAATCAATGGTACGGAACCCTTTGTACGTACACACGCAGTCCGACACGCAGTTGGCCGGTTTTTTCTTTCTATGTCTCCGGAGTTCCGGTTCCGGTGGGTGAAGAGATAATTTTGCTATAAATCTTAGACTTCTTTGCCACGTTGACCCTGCTTTGGCCAACGTAAACTTTGTGGTCAACTTCACTAGTTATTCAATAACCTACTCACTTACGGTCATAAAGCAAAATAATAAATAAAAGAATTATAGCCTCATTTTAATTCAAATGTCAAATTTTAAAGTATATTTATTAGGTATATCATATTAGATATATTAGCGACCCGCCTCGGGTCACACGGGTGCAATGCTGATACTAAATACACTACAGAAAAAAAAATGTTATTTTCCTCGCTAGAGAGCTCTGATAATAAACCCGTCCGGTCGCTGCAAAATTCAAAGTGTTTCCTCAGGAGAGAGAGGTTGAGAATCCTCACGAGGAGCACGTAACGTACCCAGGATCCTACTGCAACGGCAAGTGTCACGGTAATTATGTCGGACTCCGTGCCGGCCAAAGCAGTCTGACCAGCGTGACCTACCGACTAAACTTAGCCTTTCCCTTGGCCATAACGGCCCTACGGCTTGAATGGAAAAAGACCCGCGGCCTCCGACTCGCTATTTATAGGCGCTCCTGCCGCCCCGGCCGGCCGGTACCGCCTCAAACTATTCATTTAAATCATATGCTGTAAAAAGTATAGATCTATATTAAATCAACAATGTATAAGGTATTTAATTGGATAAGAATTAATGTTGTATTGGTTAAAACCGCTTCAAAAATTAGCCTTTATTTGTCGTAAAAAGTAAATGACCAAAAATGTTATTGTGGGATATTCATAAGAGATAGACATATACCATTGTGGAGTTTACTGTAGAGCTTTTTAATGTGTAGAATACTTAGTACATTATTTTGATAAATTTCATAGGGCGTGCGTTTGCAATGTAACCGGAAAAAAAATTATTATTTACGACATCAGATTAAAAACCTCAAAAATATCAGTATTCCTTCACTATTTAATGCATGCTATTATACATATAAACCTTCCTCTACAATCACTCTATATATGAAAATAAATCCGTATTAAAATCCGTTGCGTAGTTTTAAAGATTTAAGCATACATAGAGATATTGGAACAGAGAAAACTTTGTTTTATACTATGTAGTGATATATTTATACCTATTAGATTTTACAGGTGAGTATCGCATATTTTTGTGTTTGACGACCTCCGTAGTTGAATGGTTAATACACCGGTTTCAAGGTGTCGCCATCTCTGAGGTCCCGGGTTCGAGTCCCGGTGGGGGCAGATGTTTGTGTGATGAATGAGAGCATTTGTACCTTAGTCATGGTGGTTAATATATTTTTCTATTATATGTATATGTATTATAAAAA
Source organism: Scirpophaga incertulas (assembly GCA_036419045.1). Taxonomy (NCBI): domain Eukaryota; kingdom Metazoa; phylum Arthropoda; class Insecta; order Lepidoptera; family Crambidae; genus Scirpophaga; species Scirpophaga incertulas. The sequence goes on along the minus strand of CM071629.1, from coordinate 21,855,203 downwards.
TATATGTATAATATATGTATGTATGTCTATTCGTTACCCTAGTTCCGATAACACAAGCCTGTCAGAGCAAAAAAAAAAAAAAATATATATATATATATGTGTGTAAAATCAACTGCAATTTTGTAAGCTGAGTCTGTAAATGGTACATGTTCGTGTATTTCAAGAACTACGTATAGTAAGTACTAACATTAAATTCATTTTAACATGTTGTGTGACTCCATCATCTCTCGTCAGCAAGCCATTAAATAAAATCCTTAATCTTGTTTTGGGTTCGAGTACTTGAAATTTTAAACCTCCTGCACTCCAACCATCTGAGAAGTCGATCCAGGCGCCTACTAATGTATCTGGGTGGCCTGAAACGCATTAGCATAAATATTTTTTTGGTTATGTCTGCATATAATATTAATGTTATATTATCTAAAATTACGAATATAGAAATAGTAAATTAATAAGAAGCAGTTGCTGGGATGGTGGTAGGTAATTATGATTATAATAAATAATTTCATTATATAATCATTAAATTATTTATCGTTTGGCAATATAAATATTGTGTCAATGTTCAGAGGTCAATTGATTTTGTATTTTCAACCGTCCAGTCCACAGATATATGTAGACCTTACAGTACGCAACATTCATTTATATGGTTTATATTATATTTATATACTTGTCTAAAGTAGCTGTACAAATTCTGGTCGACAACCTCATAAAATGGACATCTGCTACACTAATTTCCATGTAATTCAAAGACCGAAATACTGTATTTTCCCTAGTAGATTAAACTAGTACATTAACCACAGGTTAATAACATTGTTAGAAGATTAACGTACATGAATTTCAATTGTTGTTGTCGTTTATTTAAAGACTTACGAGATAACTTGAAAGTTGTTCCATCTGCCAACTTCAGGAAAATGAAAACTTCAGCCAAAGGTTGAGGGCCACACAATTTTCTTATGGCGAGCAATAGCGCCGTGCCATCGGTAGACGCTGCGCGCAAGCTGATGCCATCCCATCCCTCGTTCTGATCACATCGAGGTATGTCGGTCTCTACTTGGGGCTCGAGCTGCGCCTTCCAACGCCCCACAGCGTAATAACGCGCAAACAAATATTTCAGAGGATAATTCCATCCTGGAACATACAAAGGTCTAAGAACAACATATAACATAGTGAGTGATGTTGTTATATAATATCTCACTGACATTGATAAATGACATTGTTAAAAAGAACATGTTTTATGGAAATATAATTAATGATACTTATTACGTAAAGAATAATGCAATAATGCAATAATAATAGCAAAGCAACAATAGCAAAGGAAAAAAATAAAAAGGTACACAAATGTTCGTAATAAATGTACATATTCAATAATTAATAATCATGCACTAATATAGCCACTCAAATAATAATTCAATAAAAAATATCACATCTCTTACTTTTAATTTAAAATGAGTCTTGCACAATTAATTAACTAAGATTTCATTAAATAACATTCCTTTTTTCTATTATTTTGGCGGCAATTCTAAATTTAATCTGAATTTAATTTGTTCGAAATGGGCAAAAATAAAAGTTGTGACGCATAAACTAGACAAATAATTGTTAATTTACATATAGCTCAAAAGTGGGTGTACAGAAAAATAGCTGAGTATTTAAATTGTTCTGTTAAGAAAGTTTTAATGCAATTAATTATTATAAATGGATTATGATAAACACGTGGAACTGTTTAAAAAGTTCCAAAGAAGGTAAACTAATCGTTCGTTTAGCAACACGATCCACTTAAAGGCTCTAACCAGATTAAAAAATAGTTTTTTCGCCTGATGACTCGAAAAACATATCGACAAGACTGATACGCTTAAGATTGATGGAAACGAAATTGTTTGGAAGAACCTTTTGAATAGTAGCGCTTTTTACCAAGTAACACCGACAGAATCAATTATTATTCACTAAAAAATATGTTAATTGGACGGTAATCAAACAAACGTAAGACCAGTCAAAATGAATTATATTAAGCATTATTTGAAGCGTGGAATTCAATCCCCCTAGAAATATGTAAGAAATTGATTGAATCAATGCCACGTCGTAGCAGTGCTGTTATTGAAAGTAAGGGATACGCGACTAAATATTTATTACAACTATTGGTAGGCTGTGGATAGAAGCTATTTCGTAAATCTTTACGTCAGCATTTTCCAGTGAAGAAAATAAAAAGTCTAAGCCACTACTATTTAATTCCATTCAGCAGAAAAACGTAAAATTGGACGAAAAAACAAGAGTGAAAAAGAACGCGATATTACCAATATTATTAATTCGTTCAAGTCTACGGAGCCTGATATAATTCCTGTTTTTGTGTGATATAATGGATTATCTCGATTGTTCTAAGATATTCAAAGATATTCATATAATTAAAAATGAAATAGCAGGTAAAAATATAGAAATTATTCGATCTAAATATCATTTACTACCACCATCATCAGCGTTTCAATCTGAATACGAAACGAGGTACACGGATGAATAGTGGTCCTAGGGCTCTCACAGAACTATTCGTACGTTGCTTCAAATTTGAATGATGATTGAACCGATCGACAAATCAGTCATTTGAAAACAAAGATAAAAAAGTTCATTGGATATAATATATACTTCACAAAAATGTCAAGAAACGGTAGATAGGTATCAAAGGTAGATGTATATAATGGATCCCCCGAACGTAAATCTGCGAACGTTAGGTATATATACTATATAAGCTTACTTGTTGCGGATCAACTGAGTAGGTAATGATAAACCCGTTAATACTACCGAGTCCAAACAAACAAAGTTACTCGGGCACTATCGGTGTCTATATAATAATGTGTAAAATGGCAAACAGTCACGTATCGGTAAAAGCAATATTATTGATTTGCTGGCAAGTCTGGTGTAGCCAGAGATCTATAATGCACGTTCAAAGCGACAGAGAAAGATACCTATGTCAATAACAAACATTCATAGCTCAGCAGCAGAGATCCAAAATAAGATTAAAAAGACTGTAACCTTAGAAAAAATCAAAATGAAAATTAAATTAAAGTTTAATACAAGTAAATACAAGTTTAATTATTCACGTCTTGTAATAAAGCAATGACCTTCATTTTTATTTGCTTACGCAAACAAACATTAATTTATCAACAAAACGAGTTATCACTCCGCGGAGAATAGACGCCGGTATTAGTTTTATTATCAATTTCAATTTGATAATGCGGATTAAATTCACGATTATTATTGAACACCTGCTCGTTGCTAAGGAAAGTAAATAAAATAAAAGTTAAATAAATAATATATACTTTGTTACATCTCAAGATGCAATGTTACAGCTTACCTCGCTCTCTGTATCCTCCTCTATTATTAGTGGTTCGTTTGAAACATATTAAATAAACCACAAGTGCACCAGTTGTCAGTCCGAGTTGAAGAAGTAAGTCAAATATATCCATTTTAGTTATGAGTTCTCGACATAGGTCACATCACACTCGAGTTATGAGCGCACACTACCAATCCAGCACTCGGTCAGATTAATAATAAGTATAGTAGTTCCTAATAGCTTTGATGACTTGGTCACATCAATCTTTCTTATGAACGTTTCACACCATACCTAACTGATTAGGTTTTAATCCATGCTAGTACTGAAGTATGTATAATATTTATCTATAATAGAATTTAATCAGTAAGTAATATATTAATTTTATAATAGCTATTCAATGCTAAACAATATTTGTACGGTAATATGTTCAGTTTCCGGCCCCTTAAGAGGTCAGCTGATTTATTAAAAGATATATATTTTTGTGCAGAGAATTATCTGAAGTGGTTATCTGAAGAAAACACCGACCGTTAACTGCGTGATAACAACAATAGTAGGCGAACGGCTTAGACCTTTGGTATACTGAGATAAGAGTTATTTGAATATTGTAGAAATTATTGTAAGAGTCGAAGATAAATGAATATAGCAACCAGTGTTTTTACTATAGATGACGCATATCCACACCTACTGCACGATGTTTAAAAACTGACCTTGCTTGACACGCAAAGCATAGTTTTTTAGTCAGTTCTTTTAATGAATGAATGATCATACAGAAAATATGGGACGGAAAGAGACATCGTTGCACTATAGCGAAATAAATTCTGAGCGAGGTACGTTTTCATTCTCTCGCAATTAGTATGAGACTAAAATCGCCCGAAGTTGAAGGGATCAGAGGGCCTAGACAAGATACCTTTCGATAATCGTAATCGCATCGCTAACATAAAAAAATGTATGGTATTGACATAACCACTCGAAAAATCAAGCGATGGGTTATGTAAATATCATACATTTTTTACTTTAGCAATGCGATTACGAAAATTGAAAGGCATCTTGTCTAGGCCCTCAGTTTCTTCACGCCAGTGAGATACTTCTCTCTACCTCTTGTTTAACTATAACATCATTGATGCCAACACTGGTTAGTGCGCAAAATTGACTAGCTATTTTTCGTATGATGAAAATGATTGTAAAATGTGTATGCATTAAATAATTAACTTTCTGTTAAATATATGTATCAGACACTCAAATAGGTAAGGAAAGTAAGAGTTACTAAGCTTTGAGTTATTATATCGAAAGAGTAAAAATTAAAAACAGAAATGCGTCAGTGTTAATAGTAGAAAGATTACCATTATTGACTTTTCCACGTGTAAATATTTTATTGAGTAAAAGTAAAAGGATTACAAGATATACGTAAAACAGAAAGCGTAGAAGAATGTAATAAGTGAAATTGCTAACTCTTTTATTGCGATTGGTGGCAGACAAGCAAATGGAGGACCTGTAGGGTTATTTTGAAACGTCGGAAACCCACTTTCCGTTCGGATTAGAAAACTTTCCGAAGGCGAGTTATTTTGAAATGTCGGGTCGAGAGATTTTGACATTAGGATTATAGACATAGGAAACGAATAACATTAGCTTACGGAAACTATTCCGTGAGGTTTTTGCTGTCGGAAACTTTTGTCGAATCTCGAGTTTTGGCCAAAAGAGTGTATTTTCAACGCTTTTCAGCCTTTTGTAACACATTTAGAGGTAGGTTAATAAATTGCATCAGATAAAAAAAGATTTTGATTAAGGAATGATGGAAATGTGAATGTAAAATAGAATGTCATAAGTTTGTTTATTTTGTTCATGTAAATCTTATGTAAATATTAACTGATTAGTTACTGTTAAAATCACGACAGTTTTACTAGGAAGTCGTGAATAATATGGTCTTATGAAAAAAAGACACTTATGAAAACCCCAAAATATATAGGTTATTTTAATGTGCTTATAAAAAATATAAAGTGACCCTTTCTAGATGGAGTTTCTTATAGCTCGTAGATCAAGTGCCGTCGCAAGAAAGCGGAAAATTACGTTGGCCTTTTTTTTTTTGGTGGTGTATTATGTGAGCCTTGTTCAGGTTGTGTGGGAACCTCCACAAAACCTGAGCTTTCTGTGACAGGAATTTCCCTGCGGTCTTCCATTAGAGAGCCACTGGAACCTGCCACATCCTCCTTTACGATTATAGAAGAAAGCTAAAATTATTATTATCGATAAATCTCGTATTGATAAATATTTTAAGCTATAAATTAAGCATCTTATAGAAAACTTAAGCATGTACATACTTCCAATGGGTCTGGCACATTTAATCCATCCACCATCTGGTAACCTACAAAATCCAGTAGGCCGGATTCCAAAGCTGTTAGTGGCGCAGGGGAAGGACCACCTCCTGTACCCGCCCGGCGCTTTTTTTTAATAGCTTTGGCCTTGGTGTCACTTTCCCAGTCTTGCCAACACTAAAAGAAAAGTAATTCAAACATAATATCAAGGAAGTATGTTCAGACTAACGTTTACATTGAAAAGAGTTTATTATGTTTTCTTACTTTGTGCCACTTGTCAGCAGACTTATTTGCACCAGACCCTAAAGAATTTAGAGTCTGGGCTAACTCTTCCGCCAAACGATTTTTTCTTACGCGCAGCGTCAGCTCCCATGACTCTGCCCATGCTGTCTTCGTCCACGACAGAGCCCTGCTCTGTCTTCGTGGGCGCGCATAAATGCCAACATCGCTTCACGTTGTTCATGCGATATTCTGTTTGTCTATAATAGTAAGTTTTCTTTTGAATAGGTAAAATTCGAGGTTTATAATATTTAACAGAACTTCACAGTCTAAGTTTGATAATGTTTGGCAGAACTATAACACAGTCTAAGTTGTACTTAGCATTTTTTATTATGGATAAAACATTATCAAGTTAAAATTATTGATAATTATGTTGGATGGAAAAAGTTTTAAACTTCGAAGAACACAAACTTCACTTTCATTATTCTTGTTTACAAAGATAGTTTATGCAAAAGACTTCACTGTCATGTATTTCTTTGTTTACTTATTTTAAATATTTTCTATTGAACAATTTGCAATTAATTATGTAAATTAAGATAGTAATTATGCAAATTAAGTCTCAAAATATTAAATTATTACATTATTTATTTGTGCCGAAACTAAAATACGGTACGTGTCATTTTCTACTAAACCTACCATTTTCAATCATACTTTGTAAACGTAAAGGTAATGCATGTTACTCTATGGTTGACTTTCCAAACGGAAAGTTTCCGTGGCCTTTCCGACGGTGTTTTAGAATAGCATTTTTCGATTCGAACGGATTCCATTCGGATTGAATGTCATTCGGATTCGAAAAGTTTCCGACGTTTCAAAATCACCCAGCTGATAGTAAGTAGTAAATAACCATCCTCATGAATATTATATCTACAATGTCAGGAGGACAGCAGTGTCACTACCTACCGGGAGAGAAATAGGTACTTTGGTTAAGCCCTACATCAATGTAGGGCATAATGTAGCGCTCAAGGAACACTGCAGCTAAGAGCTGATTGCAGAATCGTTGAAATTCAACACCATAGCCGTTCAAGGTGATGCAGATGATACGGTAGGTACCATGATAAAAAGGTGATGAAGATCTTATTGCAAACACTGCTGAGGCCGTAATATTTGGATCACCAATGCTGAAATTTTGATTTTGGCTATCTATTTGTGAAGGAGTGTAATTAGCAATGAATATGTTATTTATCTAGTAATAAGTTTGTCTGTAAACCTTTCTAAAATCATTAATTGTAACTTTGGAAAAATTTATTAACCTTCTCTGTCTATTTGACATGGACAGACACTAGTGGAATGCTGCATTCTGAACAGCTTATCCTAGTTTTTAAATAATGCTAACGCTAATGGATAAAAGATAAACACGATAAGTGAAATAAAGCCTAGTATATCTAATCGTTATCAATCGCTGTGGTATTATTTTAAAAATATATGTACTTTCATTACACTTTAAGACCAAATTATAAACGTTTTTAAAATCTAAGTATACCTTACGCAAAAATAAAATTAAAGAAAGGGGATTTTTTTTAACTTAAATCACAAGGATTATAAATAATAAAACATTTTAGGTATATCGGACAAGTATAATTTTATTTTGTGATATTCTCTTATTTTTTTATTATTGAAACTTCAAACTTAGGTACATACTTAATTAATCATATTTGATGAACATAATTATTCATCGGAGGTGCTTGGGTTTCTGTGACTGCAACCTTTTCAACAACCCCATCTGTGCTACTCAGCCTGATTATGTCTCCAGTTTGGAAAACTTCAGTCGCATGTGTGGCACCCACTATACATGGAAGCCCATATTCCCTGGCAACAACAGCGCCTGTAGCAAAATACATAATTTCAATATATAGTCATTATTTACACTAATTTACGTCAACTATACTGTTGTGATGGAAGTGTGAATTACTGATACCAAATCAATACCTTTTTTGTTTTTGTTTCCCTGAGAAAAATGCATTAAATTGCATACCCCGGCTGTGACGAGCCGGCGTTTATGTGGGGCTCTCCTCCCCAGAAGGGGGAGGCCTACCCACTAAAAACCTCAGGGATGGCCTTCTTCAGGCATGTAGGGAGCCCCCAGGAACGCGAAGCGAATTCCGGGAACCCCCAGCCTCCGCTCCCCCGTCGATACAGGGGAGCCCTCCTCGCGGGTGGCTACACTACCTCCCCCGGTCTCCTCCACCGACGACGCCCCCCGGCCACGGAAGGGGCGTGGTCCATCCCGGGTCGCCGTAGCAGTCGCACCTTCCTCGCCCCCGCCGGCGACCCGCGGCGGCGCCGCAGCTGTGCTACCGAGCCCGGCGCCGCCTCATTCGAGCGGGATCGGCCATCTCCCGACCCCGCTCAGCGGCCTCCTTCTGGAGCATCACTGCCTCACAGAAGGAGGCCACAGCCCTTAAACCTCCCTCGTCCGCCAGCACTGCCTCAATCAATGCCGGCGGAGACAGATCTCGCCCGATCTCTGCGACCAAGACTCGGCGCTCGGAGGCCCACGGGGGCACTCTGCCAGCGTGTGCTGGGCCGAGTCGAGGTCGGATGCGCAGTAGTGAGAAATACTCACCGGAGCAGCCGTGCCCGGTGAGTATCTGAGTCAATCGGTAGGTGACATCCTCCTTCCCGTAGAGCCAAGCTTCGAGGTGCGGGAGTACGGTACCGACGACCCGCTGGTGCGCGCAGATCCGTAATTCGAGCTGCGCACGCCAAGCCGCCACAATCCGTCGATGCCACTCCCGCTTAGGCACTTCGTGCGCGGGTTCCGGGGCGCTCCCCCTATCGCTCCCCCGATCGACATGCCGCGATGCATACGTCGCCGCGTACATGTCGGCCAGGATGTCGAATGGGGGGAGCATTCCAGAACCGTCGCCGCCTCGAACGATATGGTACGGTAGCCTCGTACGATCCGTATGGCCATTATCCGCTGCAGGCTCCGTAGCAGAGCTAGAGCTAGAGGGGCCCCATACATGACCACGGATCGCACGACGCCCTCGTACAGGCGGCGAACTCCATCCCCACCCACCGGGACCACCGCGTCACCTACCCGGATCCGGCAGCTGGGTGGTTCCCGGCGCCTCGGAAGGCCGTGGAACCATAGCGCCTCGGTTTTGTGAGGCGCTATTTCTAAACCCAGCCGGCGGATCGCCCGCACGACACATGCCACCCCGAGCTCGGCAAGCCTGAGCACTGGCCCGAATTCGGCCCTAGTCATCACATCGTTCGCCACTCCATTATATAGCTGATAAATTGTATTAAAAGTTTTACCAAAATCGATATAAAGATAATATATATATATTTAAAGATTTGTGTTCATGACTTAGGCTATGCTGTTGGAGCTCAATCAGACCAGTAGTGGCAATGTATTGAACTAAACCTTCGAAAAATCATGCATAGTTCAGACTCAATCATTGGATCTTGCATATGTTCCAATGATTTTGAACGAACAGATCCCCCCTAGAACAGGCCCCAATAAGAAAATAAGAACTTCGCCATAATAGGAATCACCAGATTGTTGATTGCGATACTTCTAGACGGATAGCAAGTTTCTAGGTAGGGTGAGGTGACCTGCATCTTCTAGATAGTCACGCTTTTGGGAGCAGACATTATCGTAAAAGAAAGGGTGCAATTTATTCTTATGAAGAAAGGCTATTATAAAAATAATGATTATTTAAATTAATGATTAATAATAATAGATATGTTTATTGTAAATAAAATAGTAAAATAGTATTGTAAATAACGATGAAAAAGAGAAGATAAAAATACGTTTCTTGCCTATTCTTGTTGAGAAGGTTCTCCCAATACCTAAACAATTTTTACACCCATTTTTTCTCTATACATACGTGGGCACAAAGTACCGGGAATTTATTTATAAATCAAAAAACCTTTATTTATTCTTCTAAATTCATATCATCCCCCTCATAATAGTCCCACCAGGATGCAATACACATATGGCAACGTATTTTCCAATTTTCGAAACATGCTGCATAGTCTTTCGATATAGCCTTTAGTTCCTTCTTCGTTGCGGTTTCTATCTCTTCTATCAATTGAAAACAATATCCACGGAGAGGTCTCTTGATCGATAGCGAACAGCCAGAACTCACATGATGCTATGCGGAATCACCATAAAATTGAAATTCATATTGCGCGGTACTTTTTGCCCACAGTATTATGCACGTCAAAGTGAACTCAAAAATATTAAATTAAATTTTCGACCAAAAAAAAAATGCTAACATTATATTACGAACCGTGTGATATAAGTCCACCAAGCTCAGTAACAATGCCAGACAGAAGTGGGAAGTATGGAGACCATCCTACATCGGTGGCATTCGTTATTAGTATATCTCCCAGTTGCAGTTGATTAATCTGGAAATTGGAAAACAAAGATTTTAAGTTTAGGATGATTGTAAGATATGACTCAATCGTCTTTACTGGTACCTCTATCTAACATAAAAAGCAGAAGGGCTTGCTTCGCTGTATTCCAGCCTGAAGTTTGTGTATACAATCCTTGTGGTACTTTATAGATTATGTTAGGTACAGTCTCAAAATCAGCGAATTAAGCGACGCGGACAGCGATTACGGCGGGGTTACATATGTAAACTACTCGTATAGTCAGCTACCGCTCCACTCTCACTTCAAATAACATTTTAACTTAACATGATCTAAATTACGTCAACATATTAAAACTAACTACCACGAAAATACTTATCGGATTTTTTATTTGCTTCCAGTAGCAGAAATTAGATGAATTAAACAACTTTTATTTTTTATTATTATTCGTATACTTAATGAATAACCTTAAATTTAATAATATATATCTATACTAATATTATAAAGCTGAAGAGTTTGTTTGTTTGAATGCGCTAATCTCTGGAACTCCTGGTTCGAATTGAAAAATTCTTTTTTTATTGAATATCTCATTTATCGAGGAAGGCTTTAGGCTCCATAACATCACGCTGCGATTAAATCATAAATAAAATAATGGAAAATGTGGAAAAAACGGGGAAAATTAATCATCTTTGAGGGCTTCCGTTGCGTGCGCTGCGAAACGGTTGTATGAAAAAATTATTCCTCTTAAAATGATCTAAAAAAATGTCCGCGACAGTATATGTCTATATTTTAATGTTAACTCACTAGTATCGTTTTTATGGTAATCAAATTTGGATATGTCGCGCTGTCAAGATCGGGTAACAGCTGAGGTGGTTGTTTGCAAAAAGAAATATGATGCTCAAAATAACTATTCCACGCGAACGAAGTCGCTGGCACAGCTAGTAAAATATATATATTAAGCAAATCGGTGGTTAGCATATGTCGACCGTACTGTCCTTTAGGATATATTTTCTATATATAAAATAAACAAATAAATGATGACAACGTGTGAACGGATGGCAAAGGATATTCCAGGAAGAAAACAGGGAACTACGTTTGTATGGAAGATATGCCGCGCTTAATATCATAGGAGGTACCTTTGATATTATGTACTTCATTGTACAATATGGCGACTGTGCTTACTTGGCGTATGAAGGATTTATTTTTAATTAAAAAATATTCGAATCAGAAATCTTTTTTTTGTTGTATGTTAATAACAATACACGTTAATAATCAAATTTGTTTTGAATTTATGGCTGACTTTAGACGACATGCCAGCGATCGGGAGTGTACCGGCTTGTTCACATGCTAGATCGAATAGACAATCGCGAAAGATTATTACGATTTCTTTCCAATGAGCCTATCGCGCCTAATTGCTGATTGTTGAAAAGGAATACGTACGAATAAAGTCAATGAAGATGCTTGCATACAGGGACAGACTAAGTTTTCGCTTAAAAAAAGTACGTACACGCTTAGCGTAATTAATACGTAATTATGTCAGCTCTGTAATTGAGCGCGTCTGCATACGATGAGTCGTGTCAAAATATTGCAAAGATGTCGTCGCCCTATCGTCCGTTCCTGGGGCAAGATTTGATCTGTACCTCCGCGAAGTCATTGACGACACAGGCCCTCCCCACTACGTCCCCGGAGCAGACGGGGGTGCCAACGAGCTGCACACCCAGCGCCCGCACCGCTTCTGAGCTTCGCGCCTCTAGTGGCTGCACCCACCCCGTGTTCAGCTCCGCAAACTTCAACTTGCACCAGCGCGGATAGTACTGATGACGTTGGATTGCCCTGCGCAATACACGCATTAATAAATTACTTTTTTCGTTTTTACACGTAGCCATAGCTAACACTAGCATAAAAACATTTCATTTTCTTTTCTATAAACAACTAACTTGAAATTTATCTCATGTAAAAAAAGTTTCATTTCGCGCGGCACCAAAGTTGTCCTGTGTCTCAGAACATTGCTACGGATACCCAGTATTGCTACGGATACTCTTACCCAGATCTTGGCACCGTTAATCAAGAACTATTTGATGGACGGATAAAATTTTACCTTAATTGCTAATCCGTTACAAAAAAAAAGTTTATCGCTAAAGCGTTAATTTAGTATTTAACGCAAGTTAACGTTAATTCGTTATCCCATCATCAAAATGGGATGGTTTATATCATTTCGTTTGTGATAAGATAATACCGCTAGTTTGTATTCTAGAAGTCATCAAGTCATGTTAGATAGCTATTAGCGTACGCAGTATGTTAATGAGCCACTCTGCATTTGTCAACTGACCTACAGCACAACGTGGTGCATTGGGATGCGTTGCGGTGGTAAATAGTTGATAATGAATTATCTATTAATGGATTCGAGGAAGCTTCACGGAAGTTAATCGAACCAATAAAATTTTTATGAGATAAATATAAAGTTAATCCATTAACGTAATTGTTAACTTCGTCAATTAACAATTACGAGTCAGTCCAGCTACGCCCGTACTAAAATACAACTTTGTAACCTTGTATAACAATAGTTATTTGTGAAACAAGATTGTTTACTGTGAGTGCAGATTTAGAAGCCTAGGTGTGGAAGGGATCCAAAAGACACGAGATGCAAATATGGCAAAATTAACGACTGATACTATAAAATTAACAATAAAAAACCGCAAATTTCACACGAAAAAATATATAAGTGATAAAAATTTTGTATATTACACAAAATTACCTTCTTGTTGAAATACAATGTGAACTTACTTTCTGAGTAGTGCAGGGTCTCTGGTATCAATATATTTCTGCAGTTCCAACAAACGGAAGAAGTTGACCAATTCGTAATGAGGCAAATACCACTTCTTAACGAGGTATTTGCCAAGCTCTATGGTAGCAAGCCGCAACTTATGAACGCCCAGGATCATGTGGGACTTGGTGGCCTCTCTGTGGCGCACCGTACGCCGGCACAATGGTAGCAACCAGGACAATATTTTCCTAGTATAAATAAAGATTAGTAACTTTTACAATTCAATCCAAATAGCATTCAAAATGCTTGCTAGCAAATTTTTCAAATATATTTAGTTAAATAAATATATAAATATGAAAATTACAATTAAAATATTCTATAAGCACTCAAAATAACAGGTGAAGTATACAGTTGAAATATTCGATGGGGCAGATAGTACTCGGCAACCGAATGAATAAGATGTCAAAACGAATTGTTGAAGTCGAGGAAACTATTTTGTTTGCATTTTTTTGTATATTTTTCTTATCTTTATATAGATGATAATTTTCCTATGCACGTGTGTGACTAAACGCCTACAAAATCGATGAATCGATTTAGTTGACTTTAAGACGTATATGTTATAATAAAATATTTCTTTATTTTATGCTATGCATATTAGAATCCTTGGCGATGGCTCGATCAACTAGGTCGAGCTAGTCCGTGGGCGTGTGGCGGTAGAATCGCGAAAGCGCAACCCGCCAGCCCCACACACAGCCTTGCCAGCGGGGTGTCACAGTGCATAAGGAGCATTTCACCCGAAAAATAAAGATAGCTAGGTGAATCCAAAATTCGAACCTTACCAAGTCTTATGTTCTCCATTAATAGAATTTCATCTACACATTTATACAACTCTCAACTTATACTATGGCGATGCTTTACGCCTGCGCAGAAACACAAAGGTCTGTGTATTAAACCAACCCGTATTGGACCGCTAGAGTGGATATGTAAAATTTATCAATTCTCCTACTTTATTAGAGTAGGTTTGTGCCTTTTTTTTTGTTTTCCCTCTGGACAAGATAGGCTATGAATCCGTCATTAAGAAGCACGAAACATGTCCAATATACCCCCACTACCGAATGCAGCGAGGATTATATTCAACTCCACGCTGCCGGAGCGGCCTAACGGTAAGTAATAGTAAATAATGGTGGTATTTTTATTCTGCATAGACCCACCTGGTTTTAGGTTTTTTAGGAGTCGTCAATGCACTAATTATTTCAGTATCACTTTTGGACACAGTACTCTCTTGTGTAGATGGTTTCAAATTTTGAAGTATCTTCATTAAATCATCGTTTAGCAGAGCCCAGGGTTTTACATACATGTCAATCTGTGAATAATATCAGAAATTTTAAGTAGATTGGAATAGCTTTGTAGTAAAAAAAAACAAGACTATGAAAATAAAAACCTCCATAATTGCTCTATGTCCGTGTTGATCGAGAAATGCGCACACCCGCGAATACACATTCGGTAAATGCTCCTTGAGCCAGTGCATAGCTTGTGAAGAATCCACTTGACGAAAGCTTTCAAACATCCCGGAATCATGGATTGCTCTAGACAGTTTAGCTAATTCCTGCGGTACTTCCGCCGATAAAACATTCCCAGAACTCAGCATTGTGCATATATCCTTACAATGTTCCGCTGAAAAGTCTGAAAATAAGAGTAATTATTGAAACTTCAACTTTCACACTCCTCCAAAAACCCTCCTCCATTCTACAACATAAGCATGCGTGGAAAGAAATTTCCTGGAAAGCGCACAATGCAGGACGGGTACTTTGGTCCAAGAATGTAAAAATGAAGTTCCTGCCAGTATTCGTTGAATGAAGACGTAGTCTTTGACAATATCAAACCCAACGTATCTGATAATGTTTAATTACATACTTACCACTTCGTCTCTCCATCAGCACGGACATGGCAATGAACTGCGCCCCGGTATTGGCACCGCTAGTAAACGTATGATTCATCCCCATTCTACGCAAATCGTCACGTTTATGATCTATTGATTTTAATAGTTCCATCGGTCTGTCCTGATCAGCAGTAACTTTCATCCCATTTACAATTTTAATGGTATCATTCATACACCATTTTGAAGTTAATATACACTAAAAAATACACATTCAATTAAAATATTGTTTTCTAAAGGTGATGAAATAAGTCATTCTAAAATTATATAAGTCTTAATAAGTTATTTTCTTATAAGAGGGATGCGATTCTTATGTATCCGGAATTATGTATCCAATTTTTTTTTAAATTACTTTTTAAATATTGTAAAAAGTAATTTATAATTTAATAATAATAATTACAATAATGAGATGTTTACAGACATAAAACTTATAACTAGCGAACTCTACACTAAGCTTAGTTTGTATCGTAGAGTTCAGATCACGGTTACTAAAATAATCTATACAATATTTTCCACAGCTCGAGCGAACTAAAAATACATTTTTTACAAAAAATATGTGAGATAAATATAAGATATACAAATATATACAAAAAAAATATGTGAGATAAATATATAAGATATAAAAATCAAGCAATTTAAATTCAATTAATAACAAAATCAAAACATCAAAAATAATGTAGCTATAAGTATAAAAATCTGAGGTGACGGTAAGAAACAATATGATGTGTGTTTGCGGTCGTGCTTTTGTGTGTGTGAGTGTGAATGCGGATTTGTATTGTTTGTATTGTTGTATATGATTGCCTGTTTTGTATGGAATCGCGCGCGTTGCAGCATGCGTCAGTTTGCCAGCAGGTTTTCTGTCTAAGTTTCCAATTATCAGATATAACAAATAATTTCTTTTTAATTAAGGATAGAATAAGTCTGACTACATTTTACAAAAAACGATTAGCAATGGTGCTAAAATATTACTTTTTAACTTCAGCCAAGAACTTGCTACTAATTTACAAAATGACAATGCTTTTATTGAGCAACATATAGAATATAATTTCTTGGAATCTGTTCCAAAGAATTTAAATTAAATAATAAGACAACAGAGATTATCTCTGGCTCTTTAAAGACAATAGAAAAGCCTCATTATCTACGAATTGTACATCAAAATATCCAAGGCTTTTCTGGCAAAGATTTAGAAATTAATTTGTTGTTAACATGTGAAAAAGTTGATATATTGTGTGTTACCGAACATTGGCTTAAGAACTATGAATTAATCACCTTTGATAATAATTATAGTATTGTAAGCTCATATATTAGACATTCTGCAATAAGAGGGGGGTCTTTAATCATATTAAACAATGTATTGCATTATAAAGAACGCAAAGATGTTGTATCACTTTCCATTGAAAGAGTTATTGAAATATCGTGTGTGGAGCTTAACAATCTTATTATAGTGTGTATCTATAGGCCCCCATCTGGAAGCTATATAGAGTTTGAATCCACCATGGAGGATGTTTTGCAATTAGTGTGCAGGAAAAATAAGAATGTAATTGTATGTGGAGATTTTAACATTAATATTCTAGATATATCACCTCTGTCCCAAAGGTTTATTAATTTATATAAATCATTTGATCTGCATCACGTATTTAACGAGCCAACTAGAATAACACCCACATCAGCAACCTGCTTAGATAATATTTTTTGTAACTGTAAAGTAATTGAATCTGTTGTAATAAACTACATTAACTCTGACCATAGTGGACAACTAGCCTGTATTGAGCACCATCATGTTAGCCCTAAAACGGAATTGATTTGTAGACCTATATCCCAGGGAAGGTTATGTAAATTTAAAAAAAAATAACATCTCAAATTACATCTTTGCCTACTGTTGGTGGAGATGCTAATAATTTATATAATAATTTATTTAATTTAGTAAGAATGGAAAGCAACAATATGTTCCCACAAAAGGTTGTAAAATTAAACAACAAAAAAAATTTAGTGACTGGGCTACTCCAGGCATATATAAAAGCAGGAGAACACTTTTTGAATTATATGCTTTAAAAACTACTTCTGTCGACCCTGCCTTTTTAGATTATGTAAAAAAATACTCAAAGACTTTTAAAAATGTTTGTTTATGTGCTAAATCTTTATACATATCAAATAAAATAAATATGTCAAAGAACAAAGTTAAGACTACATGGACTATAATAAATCAGGAAACGGGAAAAAGTAGAAGCTCTGGGAACTCTTTCTCTTTAGAAATTAATAATAAGACTATCAAGTCGGACGATGCAGTTGCGAATGCATTTGTTGATTATTTTTCTCAAATTCCTGCTATAACTACCAGTAATCTTAACTCATCTCCTAGTTTAGCCGTCACCCTCCTGGAGTCAAGTGTGAATAGGTGCAGTGAATCATTCAAATTTAGCCATATTGATGCTTCTTCAATTAAGAAAACATTCCGTTTACTTAACAAGAAGAAAACTGAAGATCTCTGGGGTATATCAACTCACATAATTCAATCTGTCATCGATGAATTAGCCCCATTGTTAGCACAAATTTTTAATTCTTGTATTGATGAGGGTATCTTTCCTGATCTAATGAAATATAGTAAATTAATACCACTTTTCAAATCGGGTAACAAAAAAGATCCCTCAAATTTTAGACCTATATCCATATTACCTACTTTCAGCAAAATCTTCGAGAAAGTTATTTACAATCAACTAATAGGTCACTTGAGAACAAACAGATTCATGCATGAAAGCCAATTCGGCTTTACCAAAGGTAGATCCACTACCGATGCCGGAACTGCACTTATGAAACATATTTTTGACGCATGGGAGGGCAAGCGGGATGTAATTGGAGTGTTTTGCGACCTTTCCAAAGCGTTTGACTGTGTGAGTCATGAAACGCTTTTAAGTAAACTTAGACATTATGGTGTCTCGGATGGAGCTGTTAGCCTTTTAAAATCTTATTTATCAGACAGATTGCAGAAACTCGTTATTAATAGATCAGAATCTGCTAGCTCGCCTATAACTATGGGGGTTCCCCAGGGATCAATATTGGGTCCTCTACTGTTTCTAATATATATAAATGACCTTCCTTACTACATTACAGAATCGTGTGAGACAGTATTGTTTGCAGATGATACTTCTTTACTATTCAAAGTTGATAGACAAAAGGAATGTTATGACGATGTAAATAGTGCTCTCTCGAGAGTTCTGTTTTGGTTCACAACTAATAATTTGTCTTTAAATTCTAAGAAAACAAAATGTATCAAATTCTCTTTGCCCAATGTAAGGCAGGTTGATACTAGTTTAAATATGAATGGTGATGTCATTGACTTGGTAAATAATACTAAATTCTTAGGCATTACGTTAGATTCACGACTACAGTGGGATCCACATATTGAAACTTTGGCAATCAAACTTAGTTCAGCGGCGTACGCAGTAAAAAAGATTAGACTTTTAACTAATGTTGAAACGGCGAGAATTGTTTATTTCAGCTACTTTCATAGTGTTATGTCCTATGGACTGCTGCTATGGGGATCAGCGGCTAACATTGAAAGTATTTTCCTTTTACAAAAAAGAGCGATTCGTGCTATTTACTGTTTACGGGCTAGAGAATCCCTAAAAGAATTGTTCAAAGAAATTAATATTTTAACTTTAGCTAGTCAATATATATATGATAATTTAGTTTTTGTATATAGTAACTATAATAAATTCAATAAAAACAGTGATCTACATAATGTGAATACCAGAAATAAAAATAAACTTGCCGTTCCAATGTTCAGACTCCATAAAACTAGCTGTTCGTTCTTGGGGAAATGTATATCTATGTTTAACAAACTTTCGCAAGGTGTCGTTGATTTGCCTTTATATAAATTTAAAAACCATATCAAAAAAACACTCATGAGTAAAGGTTATTATAAAGTAAGTGACTATCTTAATGATCACACTATTTGGGAATAGGGACACTATTCATAGAGCCATGTTTGGTAACATTATTTATAATATTGTATTATTTTATATGTGTATGTAAACATACATACGACTGTAATCGTATTAGGTATGATTGTATCTTATACTATGTTGTATTTTATATTATATTATTATAATTATTAACATTGAAAAGGGAGATAAAAATATACCTTCAGAGTTTCTTGCCTGTTCTTCTCGAGAAGGCTCTCCCGATTTCCGAACAGGTGTCGAGTCAATATATTTTTTCTTTTTTTTTTCCTTATTCGTACGTACGGACAAGGTTTTTGTTTTTTTCTTTTTTTATTACTTAAGCTTTTTTTGTTTTGTTTGTTGACGTCAATAAGTGCCTGTAAAGGTCTATGTTGAATAAATATTATTTTGATTTTGATTTTGATTTTGATTTTTAAGTGTAATTTAGAGCCATTAGCCAGGGCTCCAGAACCTTTCTTACATGGCGGATCTTAAGTCCCTTAAGATCTAATTCGCGACATACTTTGTTATAGAGACGTAGTTATAGATATAAGGGATGACGTCTAGCAAAGATGGTCTGAGCTGGTGGAGCTGGAATTTTGTAAACACGTTGCGCAATTCGCTTATCATAGTCCGAAGAAGCCACAGCAATGCTATATGTTAACATTACTCCTCTCGCTATGAAAAGCTGCATAACTCGCAGGACCTTTAGTCCTGCCACCTTCCTGACCGCCACAAAACCTCACGGGGAACCCGATCGTACGCCTTTTCGAGGTCGACAAAAACCATATGCAGATTTTTGTGCACGCGCCTGTACTTTTCGCACAATTCGCGTAAAGCGAAAATGGCATCTGTCGTACCTCGACCGGGCATGAATCCGAACTGGTTTTGTGTTATCTCACACTCTTCTCTCTATTATTCTTTCCCAGACTTTCATAGTATGTGACATGAGTTTTATTCCCCGGTAACTGCTGCAGTTTTGAACGTCACCTTTGTTTTTAAAAATGGGGACCAGTACACTACTGCACCATTCCTCGGGTATTTGTTCTTCGTGCAACAATTTACCGAAAAATAAACTCAGCCACTTCCATCCATCCGCACTAAGCAACTTCCACACTTCTTCTACTGGTAGTCCATCTGGGCCGACCGCCTTCCCATTCTTCATATTCCTAACAGCCATTTTTACTTCTTCCACACTAATCTCTCTCACTAAGCCCATATTTACTGGTGGATTTTCAAGCATACCATTCCATTCGTTCTCCTCATTCATCAATTTCTCAAAATAATCCTTCCATCGCGCCTTTATACATTCATCGTTAGTCAAAATCCTTCCAGAATCATCTTTTATACATTTTACATGTGAAACATCTCTTCCATTCCTTTTTCTCGCTCTTGTAATTTTAAAAAGGCGTTTTTGACCTTCGTGGCTTTCAAGGGACCGATATAAATTATCTTGTACCTTTGCCCTATAAATAGCAACTTCCTTCTTCGCTCTCTTCTTACATTCCTTATAAGCCTCTCTCTTACTTTCTTTCATAGATTCATTCTGGTCTTCTACGTTCTGCCATTCTTGAAAGGCATTTTTCTTTTCTCTCAAAACTTCTCTAATACTTTCACTCCACCACCACCCATCCTTATCTATCATAAGCTTTCCTTTTGTTTCTCCCACTACCTTCCTTGCCACACTTCGGATACAATCAGCCATTTCCTTCCAGCACTCATTCACACTCACTCCTTCCATATCCCCCATCTCAATCATCTTGTTTACAACTTGCTCTCTAAATTCACTTGCATACTCCTCTTTTTGTAACAAGTGCCACTTTATTTTGGGTGGAGGACGGTCCTTATATGTGTTGAGGCGAATAATTAGGCAGATGTCAGCCAGCAGAAGTCGGTGCTGGGATACTAAGTCTTCACCTGGAACCACCTTACAGTTTTTGACACTCTTGATTTGGTTCCGTCTTAACAGAAAATAGTCAATCTGTGTCGCGTGGTGGCCACTTCTATAGGTAACAAGATGCTGGTCTCGTTTTTGGAACCACGTGTTTACTACAGCCAGGTCGAAAACACATGCTGCTTGCAGAAGAATTTCCCCCTCACGGTTCCCCACTCCGTACCTCATCCACCTGTTCTTTGTGTACTCTATCATACCCGTATACATTCACTCTCCCTACATGTCCATTTAAACATCCTCAATCTCTGGTATTTCCATCATCATACAATCAAATTCCTCTCGCAAAACTTTTCTTTTACACTGTCTTCACACTGTTTTTACACTGTTTGTCATAAACACATACAACATTCACTAGGTACTTTGTTTTCAATCATTAATTTAACAACTATCATTCTGTCATTTATTCTTTTCACATCTGTCACTCGTTCTTTCATTTCACAATCTAACACAACTCCCACTCTATTTCGCTTCCCATCACTTCCACCATAATAGAACTTGTATCCTTCTCCAATCTCTCGTGCTTTATTGCCCTTCCATTTTGTTTCCTGCAAACAGACAACATTCACTCTTCGTCGTTTCAAAACATCCGCTAATCTCTTCCTCTTTCAGTCATCGTACCCAAATTCCAGCTTGCAAACCTCACTCTGACATTCTTCTCTCTCCCGGCTCGCCTCTTACGTCGCACCCGCTCCGGAAGATGCGACAACCCTTGCCCACTTCCCACATGAGCCGGGTGCTGTCCCTGCGCGTCGCTTGCGGGGTACGCCCTAGCCCTGTCATATATCCCACAACTCGTAATAATCATACTACATGGGATTTGGCAAGAGTTTTACAGTCGGCCGCCTGCCTGACACCAACCCTCTTTGGGAATGCTGTTGTTGGTAGAGGAAGCTACCAATTTGGGAAAGGAAAAGAAGGTTAAGGGTAGGAACGTAGGGGTAAGAATATTGTTTTCTCGGCAGGAAGGGTATGAGAATACCAGTAGCTCGGGGAGCCGGGGTCGCGTACCCGTATTCCATAACAGGATCACCGGAAAGGTAAACCCGCATGAAAACCCCTGGCTGAATCGCTGCGTCAATTGTGTTATTAAAAATATTTGCCGCCTCATTAGCGTCAAGACTGTCGATAACGCTACTCCAATCTGCTTTGTTGAGGTCAACAATTACTGCGTTGTAGTCCGTCCTATGGTGTTTCTCTTTGGTGGTTTTGGTTGTCGTAGTGACATTGCTACAACGCAATTATTACCCAAAGCGTTTCTTGGGTCTTTTACAAAGGCATGGTCGAGACAGGCATGTCCTCTGGTTGGTTTATAAATAGCTGGTAGTAATTGGTGTTCAGTTAATAAGGACACGTAGTCACTACAATGGTTGCTCATGGGATCCTCACACAAGTCGATGTTAATATCACCGGTAAGAATAATGTTTTTTTAATTACGAAGTTTGGTCAGGGTGATATCCAGAGATAAAATAAAATTGTTAGGGTTTGCGAACGAAGGAGAACGATATATTGCAAGAGCGGTAAAGTCAGTTCCAAAGTTAATTTCCAAGCAATTGCAGTCCTCGCAAGATGACTCCACGTATACTTGACGTAGGCTACAACTCCACCGCTTTTATTGATAAATTTTACTGTATTAAAAGCATTGTAACCCAGTAATTGGGGCACTATTGTGTTTTTATTCCATATTTAAATATGAAATTCCTCAGCTGCTATACAGTACAGTTTATTTTGAATATCCCTTAATTGTTTCACCATTGTGTCGTCATTTTGAGTTAATTTATGGCGCTTTTTTTAAATAAACCTATTCGTTTAAATCAATGACAAAGCATAAACTTGTATCGACTAGTAGTGATAAAGGACCGTCGAAAATCGATTTTTACTCACGAATTTAAATAAGATCGCACTTAAATTGTAATAAAATATCAATGCCGTGCGGAAGATAATAATGCAAGGATCGCCACATTAACAATAAGGAGATAAAGGCATCCCCTAGGCGTAAATAGAATGAGTATACAATAGATATATAAAAAAACTGTTTAACTTGAAATCCCCAAACTTAAGGATTAATCAAACAGTCTTGTGGTGATTGGTGCAACGTTAGCCGAAACAGTTCGGTTTTTGAAAGGTCAAAAGATGGAGAATTTCGGGCGGTCCCTCATGCAATTCTAATTTGAATATAACTTGTACATATTCCCAAGCGTGAATGGAAAAATTGGATTAAAAGAAGTTGAAACTTCTTTAAACTAATCAGTGCATTGATCGTCATAGATAATATTTTGAAAATAGATATAATGATAGTAATAGAGGTAGATGATTCTTTTTTTTATATTCCGGACACATACTAAATAGCAATCCTCGTACATACGAGTAGGTATAATGCCCCTCACACGTATTTTCGTTTGCATTAATTTTAATTAGTAAGTATTTAACCTGTACTTAAAATTATTGAATGGCTATTAAAATAGCTGTACTTTCTTTTTGTTTCTTTATCGTTTTTTTTTTGTTTTATCACATGTACGCATACCTTGATTAGGAAATACATTTTTTCAAACTGGGCTAACCACGATACTGGACGGCGACTAGCTGCGATTTGCAAAATTTCTTTTGTTGCCACCTTGTGCCCGTGAACGGCCATCTCTACCAATCGTATGTTTGTCTCTACTTTGGGGGAAGTTTTGCGATAGAAGGCCTGAGGAAATAAAGACAAATCTTAGCATTAATAAAAAACGAATTCCTCAAGAGTGTATTAACTTATTCATTTATTATTAGAGAGCCAACAACTTACAAAGTAAATTTAGAGTTAAAGTAGTAACAGAGAACAGATTAAAGGTGACAAATGGAATACCAACTAAATGCGCAACATAGTTTACGGTCACGACGCACAAATAGAACGTAATTGAGAACACCCAGAAAAATAATAGTGACGGTTATACAAAAAAAAATCTAATACAAGAGACGCCGTGCTGACTTAATTGTGGAGTCGTACAAATCTATATCTAAACTCTTTGATAAATCATTGTAACCGTCACCCGCTTGCAAAAAATATGTATTCCGCCTGTAGTTGGTAGAAACACAAGGAATATAAAGAATGGGAGTGAATCTAAGAGGTTTAGAGGGGAACCCTTAGTGAGAGCTTCGAAAGTAGTTCGGGGCACTCCACAGATTCAAAGGTGTATCGATCTTTAGCCCGGAAACATAAGTATTTAAGGAATGATAAGGGTACAATATAATAATAATTATTGAATTTATATAGTGTTAAAATCTGCTAAACAGCACATTATATCCGATTAAACCGATGATTATATCACCTAATTGAACGAATGTAAGGCTGACTTTTCTATATGCGATATACCAATTTTGTAATACACCAAACTAAACTAAAATCACAAAACCTTAATTAAAGTCACTAAACAAAACTATTTTATAGTATGATTATTCATAATAGCTATTCTATTATTACAAAAAGAGATTGCGTTTGACGTAAGTACTTTTGAGAGCTCTAAGTGGAATTGTTGATTCGTAATATTTTTTCGGACAACCGAAGGAGAATCGATAAGCCGATTTGGCTTCCTAATGATGCTGTATATCTGCTTTTCAGCGCCTGGGAAATCAGTCCAACAGATCAAATCAATTTTAAGCAACGGCCAGAACCGCTTCTCCTGCTACACACGTTGAGGTGGTTCCTCTGTTTAGAATATCGAGTCCCAAGGTCCAGGACTTTATTAAACAGTCAGTCAGTCAATAGTCAGCCCCAGACGTATGACTGGGTTTGAGACCCCCACCACCAGCACTCGAAGAGGGGCGCCCTATTAACCATCACTACTTAAAAGTAATTCCTATTAACCATCACTACTTAGTTTCATGAAAGAACGGGCAAGCATCTTCTGCCAATGTTTGGCCACCTCCACTGGAATCGCTGCAAAAGCAGCCCCTACTCACCTGGCCCCAGTACGTATGGTTTATTTGGGATGGGGAGTAACCCGCAGTAGATACTAAGGTGCCTCTTCTGCTGACAGGCTCACCCAGTCCGGTGAATCTGATGTGCGCCGTCTCAATGGAACTCAATCCATTTTGGCATCATATATCAAAAATTCCACCTATCCGAGTAGCCATCTTCCTCGAGGCGAATAGCTTTCTATAAGAAACTCGACGATTCCAGCTGCTGTAATCTTATGTAATGTCCAGAATTTAGTTGGCCCGATAGAAAGTTCATCCAACCGAACAGACAGCCTTGGCTATCACGTCTTTATACATCATCCCATTGGTCTCTAATGCCTAAAATATACTTACATTGTACAGTGCAAATATACATCTGTTGTGAGACAGTACGAGCGAGTCCTCATAGTCAGTATCCTTTCTAACAGCCTTATCGACGCCCTTCCCCACTGGTTGTAATACAATATCATATGACAACGGCGTTACCGGCTTCGGAAACACCTGACGGAAAATAAATGAACTATGAGGAATTGTGTCATTTGCCGAATGGTAAAATATTATATGCTCAATAACTTTAATTATACAAATTTTATAGAAATGAACTCAATACATTATATTCTCGATAAGTGAAATGAACATCGACCTAATTATTACTAAAACAATTGAAAAATGTGAAACAAAGTTATGGAACAGTTGATCCCGGTATTAGCATAACGGAACTTAGGTGAAATATGTTACTAACTATTCAGATAACATTCGATTATTATAGTGAGTAATAATCGTGAGTAACTAATATAGTAATAACTATACCCTCACATTTCACCGTTATTTTACGTACGAAACGCCCAACGCAATAGTGCTAAGTATGTTACCTCCAGGTGACTTATGCGGAAGTAAGAGGAGTGATTATTACAGTAGAAAAAACTGAGAGATAATTGTTATTCTTAGCAAGTACCAGAAAATAGTTATATTATACAAGAGTGGAAAGTTCCTTTTTAAGCGTGCTCGATGGTGACCGAGCAAGCGAAGGATTCTAAAGTTGAATCACGAGCGCAGCGAGTGATTCTAAATTAGAATCCTGAGCGTCAGCGAGGGAAACAACGAGCATAAGGTGAAAAATCTTTCCACTCGAGTGCAATACTACTTTTCATCCCACCTCAGCGAGGAAATGACAAAATGAAAAAGAAAACAATTTATAATGACAAATTATATTAAGCAATAAAACGTGAAACTAGAATTGCGAAGCACGCAAATAAAACAAAGAAACCAAGAAGGTTCCAAATTTAATTTTTTCACAATTAAAAGTTCTAATCATAAATTTGGCACCATAGAGGTTACATAAATAGGTTTAATGACGTTGAATTTACAATTATATTGGTACTCATTATATGTGATGTTCTAAATTCAAATCTACTTTGCCGCTCAAGCGAATAAAATAGAATTTTCCAGCCAGATTTCGAAGCGCAAAATTACACTTTCCGAGGTGGTGGGATGAAAAAAAGTTTTGAAGTGTTACGTTACTTACAATTTTATGATTGTACAATTTATTATAAAATAATAATTTATAAAACGAAACAGACAATGCCGTTTTTCAAGTTAGGCGAGATTTGAACCACACGTCTCCGATTTTTTATTTTTAGCGCTATGTAATTATTATCAGTGAACAATGAGTCACAACTACACGATTGTGGCACTAGAAATTTGTACTAATTTACAGCACACAAAGTTACAGTAAAGAGTTACAGTATACAAAGTTACAGTATTTACAATAGCGCTAAAGCCTTATGGCAAAAAATTACAACGTAAGTTTTTAAAATAGACATGTGTATGAGACAGGTAATTGTACCTCTCCGCTGTTGGCAAATGTGGTGAGCTCATTATCAGCCATGATAGGATAATCCAATTCATGCAGCAACTCTTCCTCTGACCACCGTTCCAGTGACGTGATAGGCCTCGCTTGAACTAAGAATATTTCGTCCTGAGAAAACGAATACATGAAAAATTAATTTTAAGTCAATAATATATTCAAGCCTTAGTCGAATAAGACATATGTCTTTTGATTGGCGAGAAAATATCGACTCATCATGTAATACTGAAATCCAATCTCATTATTCATCATTATCATCATTACAACCGGCATCGCCACACCACACAGTTCTACGCTACTAATCTGTAAGGCCTTCCTGCGATTTTCACCAAATCATCAGTCCGCCAATCAACACTGCTTTTTCCGGTACGTGATTGCCACTCGTGGAGGTCCTCGACCTACAAATCCTGAACTGAAATGCGCAATCATATAAGTATTAATGATGTTGATTGATATACCTTACAAAATGCCCATTCTATGTCCCTGCCCGCCCCCCAAAGACGCTCCTGAGCCACCCCAAGCTGCGCCAGCCGCAACACGTCCGCTGGAGAAAGGCAGGCCACGGCGCGCTCCGATTCCGATACTGCCTCCATACCCACGCCCACGTCACATGCAGCTATCTTCCCAGCTTTCGAACCCAGCTCTGTCGACGATATCTCCAACCGGTCGTCGAGATGGCGCACCACCACAAAGGTGTCCGGTTCCACTGACCCAGACACGACACTCTGGAGGAAACTTTAATTTTTAAAAACAATGTTTTTAAAATGATTGTTATATCATTCATTTTAAAAATTGATATAAATTGTAATAATACTTAAGCCTAGAAATCACTATTCTGAGTTAATATAACCAAAATATACATATTTTACACGTAATATTTACCTTACTAAACAAAATTTAGTTAAATTATTAAAGCACGTATTTTAATTTCAAAAAGATTTCAAGATTTTTATTCGTCTTAAACAACACTTTTCGTTATTTCTTTCAACAAAGATGAGGGTTACAATAAATTAATTTCTGACTTAGTTTAGTTTTATTTATTTCATTTTCACAATTACATAATAAACTTAAATTTTAAAATGCATTGGAGAAAAATGATCGTCAAATGTACAATTAATAATTTATTTTATATAATATTGAGTAGGTATATACTTACTGCAAAGAAATTCATTTAAGCACTGTCTAAGATGTGAAAACTTTCGGAGAAAGTCTATTACCAACTTTGCGTCTATTAGTTAAAATATACAACGATGTTAACGTGAGTGTTTCGTACTTAACATTTTAGGGCAATCCCACATTTCCCTACCTCGAAGATTAAAGGTGGAAGTAAAATTAGCTCAGCGTGATTTACTAAGGCCTTAAGACCTTAATTCATATGCAAAATATAGTACAGCAAGTCAGCAAATGTTACCTCTCCTAGGCCATAGTTAGCAGTAATGAGAATCCGCGAGGGATCGCCGTTATCAGGGTGCCGCGTGAACATCACGCCGGCCGCACGTGGAGCTACCATCACTTGAACCACCACACCGCCACCACAGATGCAAGGCTGACCATTTTGTCTGTAAAATTCAAACTATTTTTACATATAATATCTATTTTACATACTTTAATAGAGTCCTTTATATCATTGTTTAATCCTAATCTATTTCCATACTCTTCTCATACCAGTAATTTGATGACTTTAGCGGGCCAGTATATTTATGAAAATTTGATTTGTGTATAAAAATTGTAACACATTTCATAAAAATTTTCAAACGCATAATTTAAACACAAGAAATAAAAATAAACGTTCCAACGTTACAGGCTACAAAAAACTAGACGTTCGTTTATAAGCAAATGTATAAATTTTTATAACAAGATTCCACATAGTGTAGCTGAATTGCCTTTTCATAAGTTCAAGGTACTTACATGTTAAAAAGACGCTAATGAGTAAGGGCTATTACAAAGTCAATGATTATTTAAATGATGCCTATGCATGGTGTTGATTTGTCTAAAGTGTAAATATTTGTTTTCCCGTATAAATTGTAAACACATATGTACATTGTATAATAACAACATAAACTGATCAGTTTCTTGCGCCTTTTCTCTTATCAGCTAAAAAATGCGTCCAGAATGGGTGGTAGGGAAATAAATTTGGACGATTCAAAAGAGCTTTCTATAAAGTCATATTTGAAAAAAGTTAAATTTGATTTGAATTGCATAATACACAATATGGGCTGAACAAAGAATTTCATATCTATTAAGTTGCTCATAAATATTTAAAATCTGATCACAAAACGAATCAACTGAACCGCACAACAAGCGTGTGTTAGCTCAGCAACCGCGACGTGAAAAATGTAAGATTACAAACCTTCTGTAGTAAGCGCTGGTGAAAGCAAACATAGATCCCCAACATTTTTGTATGCCCAATAGAACGTCGTCATCACTGCCGCACCCTAGAATGGTCTCATTTTGTCCTGCAGCAGACAGGACCTCGCTATCTTCTCCGACAGCTACAAAGAAAAGATAAATTAATAAAAACGATAGTAAACAAAGTATTCATTGATCTTGTCATTTATTTTGATTTGAACAGAAGTAATAGAATCCCCCAAAGAAGTTATTTGCAAAAAATATACCGCATTTAATCGAACCTTAGGACTTTATCATCCGAAAATTGGTTTATTCTATAACGAATAGAGTGTTAAAATCCTGTCGGGATCCACAGTTCAACAAGCATCAATCGACCTGGATGCAATTCATTATTGAAACAATCTTTAAACAACCAGAAACATTTATATTGTTCATTGGCAAAGCCAGTTTCAATAATGGAATCTTCTAATTTAAAGCTTCGCACATTAAATTACAGTTAAAAATGAGAGTGATCTAATTAGGAAATCAATACAAGGGTAACAGAAGCTTAATCGACTTTCAAGATTATATGATCAGTGCAATCGGGTAAAAGCTGTCAGTAGATAAGAGCTGCCCGAGTAACATAGCAAGATAAGTCTATAAATTTCAATAAGAATCATCCTCAGTATTTACACTGTCTGATATTATATTCATATTTCCGTATTCAATTAATGCTAAGTGCATCTTAAAAGATTTAAAAATAATTTTTACTTCAATATGCTTAGTTAATATATATGGGGATTGAGTAGGTAGGGGGTAGAGAATAATTTATTTCATACGATCTGTAAGCACAAATAAAACTTGTTAAAACTTCCAATAATTTACCGTTTTGTAATGACTTAAAAAGAGTGTCTACCTTTATGACTTACACAATTTGTTGTATTTTTGTAGGCGTTTATGTACTATCTATTGATTTGCAAAAGATTAAAAATAAATTATAGTTGACATACAAACTATTTCAATATAGGTACGTATTATACAAAATATCAACCTTAACAAAACAATTGATAGATTTTTATTACTATATTATACTTTATAGTACATTATCCTATCTCCAGTACCTATATTCTGTATATTATCAACTATATTCTTACCTGACGATCGAACTGCGAACCGGCCACCATATCCAAAATTTTCTTGTGCAATTTTCATTCTCAGGTCATTCAATTGTAATAAAATGTTTTCTTTAATTTGACCACTGATTTTTACTCTTGAGAACAGATCCACAGCCCTACAAAAAACATATACAATCTGAAATGAACGTAAATTTTATAGAACAATCAATTCGCACTTTATAAACTTACTTAGCACATTTTTGTTTGAAATCCTCCTCATTGTAATTCTCATTAGCAGCCTCAATTTGTTTTACAGCATCCATTAACGTTGTGTTTACTCTGAGGTGCTCTTCGAGCGCTTTTATTGTGAGGCAGAACCCCGGTGGTACATGATATCCCTGAAATAGAATAAACATAAAAATTCCATTATATATTTTACGTGTTATTTGCGTTGGACAGTATATTACAATATCTGTGTTCAGCTATAATATCTTAGCGGTAGTGGTCTGCTAAATCCTAGTCACGATGTCCTTACGAGTACGAAAGAGTAATATTACTCTTTCGGTTAAGCAATGTCTTGTCAATTACTCGTATAAGATTCGATATTTTAAAACCCGTTATGAATGGGCCTATCAAATCCAAAGTATATTGTAAGCACACATTTATAGATATTGGAGAATTGAATTGTTGCGATTAATAAAATAAATTCAAGTATTAAAAAAAATCAAAATATGAATAATTGATTATGATATGACGTTTGCATAATACCTATGGTTGGTAAAAATATTTTGAGATAAGTATGAATAAGTGCTTCACCTCAGCACTTTGTACAGTGGCAAGCAAGGCAAGGGAAGCCCCCTTCCCCCCCACGTAAGCGGAGCAGGCGGCCGCACGGTGCTCGAACGGCAGGCAGAAGCCCACGGGGCCTGCCTCCTCCTCGCTTAACCAGCTCAGCAAAGGCAGCGGGCTCAGATTCACTTCAGGTTTCTTTATAACTACAAACATAATACAAATTTTTGAAAGATATATTTAATAGTGGTAGTGCTCTTCTGACTATTTTTATGATACTAGTAAGTAAGTAGCTAATACTAAAATTTACAAAATAATGTTCTCATAATTCGAATCACTAGAATGGTCAATAAAGTTTAGTACCCGGTATAACTTAAGAAAATGAGACACTGAGTATCCTGTAATTACCTTCTCTAAATAACTTAGACTAGCTTCTAGGCAGCCTGCCATGAAAACTGCATGACCGTTGCGAGCCAATGTCAACAAGCACAAACATTAAATGATACCCCATTGCGCCTCCATATGTTACCTTCTGGTACATATCCCAGGTCCAGGACAGCGGTGCCCGGCTCGCCATCGATGTCCACAACGGCCGTGCGGTGCGTGGTGCGTAGCTGGTACGGTGAGCCACTGAGCGACTGAACACCGTCGTCGTTGCAACGTACCACAACTCTCATTTCGCGTCCTTTGACTATACATAAACAAGTATTATTGTTGTTGGCTTATAAAAAACCTTGGTTTATTTATTTGTATATATTTCTTTTAAGCCTTTGTTAATTTTTAACTTTGTTAATCAATATTGTTATCTCTATCTAACTTATCATATATAAATGAAGATGGATCTCGATCCATCTTAAAACATAGAACATCATAGAATTACAATACCAAGCCTGAAAAAATACAACCCTTATTAAAAGGTAATCAATTAAATCACCCAGTCTACTGTCATTACATTAGCATTAACACTGGATATGTTAGTCGCACTAAAATCCTTTACACTTAATTTTCAATCAAATAATAGCCAGGTACCTGGTATTAGATCTCTTCTCTTTAAACGGTAGGTCATAATGCTTGTTATTTCCACCTAATATGCCATCAATGATTTTTATTAAATATACTTAGAGTATGGTTAATAATTATTTTAATATATGTTTTATATGTGTAGATGCAGAAAATTTGATGTAATTTTATTTTAGACGGAGTACAAAGAAATGTTATGTCATATTTTGTATTGTATCTTCGGTTCAGTTAATCACAATATTTAAGTCTCATTTTGGATGCGAGCTATTATTGTATCAAATAACATAAATAAATCAATCAATCAGATTTACAATTTCGACATGTCAACGATGTCGTAATAGCCCTCTATTGAGCTATTACAACAGGAGGGGGTATCCCTCCCAAAGACCCCTCATTACGAACATTAGTCCTTGCTAAAAATGCACCACGAGCACGCAAAGCTTGCTCGAGTTACTCGCAACCTCTCATGCCAGTTGATTAGATAAATTATATAGCTATTTCTGTCTCCAATATCTACTAATAATGCTTACCTTTTATTTTTATAGTAAATGTGTGAGGTATCTCATGAGGACTTTCAAAATAATCTGGCAAATTAAAATTAGTGCCAATTATACTCAGTACGTTCGTTCTTGGTAAACGTACAGTCCCAGATACACATCTGGAAAAACATTATAATGATTGAATATAAAAATACAAATTTTGTTTATTATGTTACTAATAAATATAATAATAATACATAACACAATACGCAGTAGTTTTGCGTTCAGATGCTAAAAGAATCAATAGTTTAGAATGATTAGCGTCTTTTTAAGAATCAATAAAGACAATAACCGAGAGCTATATAACAACAGATCCTTACTGGGTGAAGGTGTCGGTGTAGGAAGCGGCTCGCAGGTGCAGCGCTGTGCCGTCGGCGGCGACAGCAGTAAGCGCCACAGAACGGCGCACGGTTGTAGCGCGTGGTACCCAGCTACGCTCACGCAGCCCTCGCACACGGACATACTCGCTAATAGCGCTTGCGCCCGCCGCCGCGAACGCCTGGACTCGGCCCTGCGCCGCACCCCACTGACACCAGCTACCCTCCTCAAATTTGTTCCTACCAAATGATGAAAAAAATAAAACAGCTAATTAACTATATTATGAAGAACACGTAAGAGTCAAACTAAGTTCGGCAGCATACGCAGTAAAAAAGTGAGACAACTTACTGATCTTGAAACGGCAAGATTGATTTATTTTAATAATTATTATTTTCATAGTGTCATGTTATTATACGAGAAGTCTATTATTGTGGATGTGCTGTGGATATAAAAAGCATTTTTATATTACAAAAACGTCGACCAAGTGCGAATCGGATCATGCAGTCAAGGTTCCACTAATAAATTAATATAAAAAAAATCTAGAGATAATTTTCTAAAGCAACTATAATTTTACAGTTTTTTGATGTTTTGCCAAATTCATGGTTCTAAGGTCAACGAGAAGTATACTTCAGGATTTTATTTACTCGAGTATTTCAAAATATTCAGCATAAACTGAACATCAAAGGGCGTAACTTTTGATTGTATCGACGTATAAATTTAGTTTTTTTACTGTTGCAAGGGACTGTAGATCCCATCTGTATGCTTACAACAGATACATATAACAGAATTACATAAACTATCACATGTCAATTAAAACTAACAAATTGTGCATTTACATTGTTGCTCTACGAAGAGAATTATTACACTGACCCTTAATAAATTTGCAATGTAACTGCACTATCTGTCAATTGCGATCAAATTTAATAGAAACAGTTCAGGGGGCTGAATATTTTCGATCGACCGCGATCGATGCTGTGTCAATTTTTCAGACAATCATCAAGGATCCTCTAGAGTCTAGACCATACATGGGCAACAAAAGGCCCGCGGGCCGAATTCGGCCCGGTGTAAGATATGATCCGGCCCGCGAGATATTTTGAAAAAACCCATTAATTTTTTTTAACATTAGATATTTATATTCATGGGAGTGACATTGATGCGGCAAACGTTAACTCCTTTGATGTTTGCCGTCTCACGGGCACATCAAAAGATTTATTGCTTCTCAATTATTCTAACCTAGTTTATTCCAAATTATTCTTTCATTTTGCCTTTTTAACTTGGAACAAGTCTTACTATAGCGAACTGCTCGAGCCGTCAACTTGCTTTGTGACTTTTTGTGCATATTGAGTGGTTACTAACTATAGTTTTTTATTAAGTTTATTCAACAAAAAGTAAACAAAAATTATGTCTGATAGAAAGAAACAAAAAGTAGATACAGAATGCCGCCAGTTCCACGAAAAATGGACTAAAGAATCTTGCACAATGATAAGTTTATTTGTTTGCTGTGTAATGAACCCATTTTAGTAATTAAAGAATTCAATATAAAGAGGCATTACTCAACTAAGCAGGCTATGCTGCACTTACTGACAGGACAATTAATAACAAACAAAATCCAGAAGATTATTACAAATTTGGAAAAACAGCAACAAATGTTTGTAAACAAAGCACACAACTTAATAATGTTGTGAAAACTACTTTTATAGTTAGCTCAAAATTGGCAAAGGCATTAAAACCATTTGCCGAAGGACAATTTACCAAAGAATGTATGTTAGAAATTTGCAGTATGGTTATATCCTGAAAAGAAAAATGAATTTGAAAAAAATAGTTTGTCAAGATGAATTGTTGTTGAAATGATGGCTAATGATATAAAAATATCATTGAATGACCGTATGGCTAGGTTTTGAATCATTTTCCATAGCATTAGACGAGAGCACCGATTTGTCTAACACAGCTTAACTAGCTATATTTATTCGAGGTGTTGATAAGGAGTTCACTGAGGAATTGCTTGCTTTACAGCCGCTAATGGGAACCACTACAGAAGAGGGTATTTTCATCGAAGTTCAAACGTTCAATGTTCAAAATTCACAAGTTTTAGCTTGCCACGGTCAAAATTAATTGGAGTATGCACTGATAGTGCACC
Source organism: Scirpophaga incertulas (assembly GCA_036419045.1). NCBI lineage: Eukaryota > Metazoa > Arthropoda > Insecta > Lepidoptera > Crambidae > Scirpophaga > Scirpophaga incertulas. Next base: position 21,820,335 of record CM071629.1, on the reverse strand, counting down.
TTCTATGGTCGGCTTACATAAAAGTTTCATCGGAACTTTGAATAAAAAAGCTGCAGAATTAAATGTGCAAAAAAATGATGTGATTGTTCTTCATTGCATTATCCACCAACAGAACTTGTGTTCTTTACTCGATCCCGAGAGCTTAACCATCGTTAGTTCAAGGCCCTTTGGGTGAAATATCAACTGAATATAACGACGTAACATATTGTGAAGTCAGATGGCTGAGCAAAAGAAAATGTGGAAACAGTTTTACGAGCTTGAATCTGAAGGTTGGCCATACCTGCTCTAGACCATTATCCACAATGGACCATAACAAGATTGACGATAACCGATACCATCATTATGTAGCTGCTAACACGATCGGCGCTAATACATTTAATTATCATATTTAGTAAATTATTATTATATCGTTATTTAGTAAACACTAAATAAGTAGCGAAATATACATGCTTGTATATTTCGCTACTTATTTAGTGTTTACTAAATGCTTAGTATACATTGAAATAGAACAAAACATATGAAAATGTAACTGTCATTTATTTTTATTATATAAATATAAATGAGTATATCAAATACTTACAACAATTTCGACCAGTCGCCGTAGCGCCATGGTTCCAATGACAGAGCTTCAGCAGCCAGCTGATCGCTCCACTCTTGTGGATGGCGTACTACCTGTGACGCTGTCGTCCAACTGAAATTGTTCCAAAAATAAATAAATAACTTCAATTTTCCTTGCAATATCGTCAGACAACAGAGTATTTCAATTATTGCAACGTAACAAAGTACCTACTAACATTAAATTTATTTTCACATGTTGTATGATGTCGTCGTTTCTTACTAACAAACCATTATACAATATCCTTAAACTTTTCTCAGGTTCTAGTACCTGAAACTTTAATCCTCCAGCACTCCATCCATCTGTAATATTTGTCCATGCACCTATGACAGTATCAGGGTGACCTAAAATATATGTAAATAGATAAATATTAGGAAATTTTAACACAATATATTTATGAAGCGGGATCGAATCTCACCTAAGTCAAAAATTTTGTTTGTGTCTTATATATCTGTCTTACTTAAGACTGTTTTAAAATCAAAACAAATAAGCTCGACATGCATGTTAATTTAAAAAAAGCTATTATATATTTTATCATCGATTTTTAATAGTCCATTATCTAAATATAATAAACTATTTTCAATAAATCTATTAATTTAATTACTATCTTTTTCTTTATTTTTAAACTACATAAATGAGACTACATGTAGCCTACGTTTAGAACTACAACTGACCGCCGACTCGCTCGGTGACTGGTTTTCCAGATGGTGTATTGAAGTTTACCTTGATAGAAGTGCCACAGTGTACTTATATCGGGGTAAACCCCGTGCAGCCAATCGTAACTTTCTGACCATCAACAAAGTATTCGACAAACTCATCCCCTAGCCAACCAACTCAAGCTCGATAGGCAATTAATGTTCGGACCTCATATCGACATAGTTCGAAATCGCGCCCACTTCTTAGACCCACTCTTTCATTTAATTAGAAAGCGGAATGAAATGTCACTTAGAAATAAGCTGACATAGTACAAAGCTTGCATCTGCCCTGATTGTTTATGATGATGTTATGAGTAGCATAAAAAATATAAATATAATGGCTCACCATAAGCTCACTTAACTTACATAGCTAGTATCATAAGTAGTTTAATAATGTTTGTTTAATTTTATCAATAATTACAGATCGTTTTTACACGCTTTTTTATTTATTCAGTATATCAAAAAAAAATCTTTTGAAGCGCCATAGAATCGCGCTGTCGATTGATGTGGTCCTTAATTGGAATACATTAAAAAAAATGAAAAAATGTGAGTGAAGCGCTATTTACTTTAAAGCGAAACAAATGCTGTTGTAATTTAATATTAATTAATTACTTCACATATTAAAAAAAAAAATCGCATCTTGGATATATCATCTCTATGTTAGCTTATGATAGCTCTAAGAGATAGATAATAATCTATCTTTTCGAGCTATCATTCCCTTTTATCGTCAATTGTATTACACACTTATCGATCTATCTACGAGTATAAATGCTCGAAGCATTACATCAAAATTTTAAAATAATTTTCATTTCTTTTTTGAATAGTATTGTACACGGCACAGCATAAATAAAACACTCAACCTCACTACTCTGTGCTCATACACGCTGTATGAACTAGACTCATATGGATATCAATCGCAAATGTCAATTTACAAGTACAAAGTACAAGTCATATTACCCAGGTCGTATCAAAGTACTGGTAATCACAATCAATTGTTTTATTTGAATCGAGTCGTATATTCCTATTGAAAAACTTTTATATATGGCATACAGGCCAACGGCCCGCCTGATGGTAAGCGGTTACCGTAGCCTATGGACACTTGCACACCAGGGGTGTCACTCGCGCGTTGCCGACCCTTCAAAAACCTATTTACTCCTCTTTTGAAGAACCCCATCCTGTAGCCCTCCGGGAAAACCTTGGCAGGGAACTCATTCCACAAACAAAATGTACGCGGGAGGAACCGCACTGTACGGGACCATTTAGGCTCCAGTGTGTGGGCATGAACTCCCTGTCGATGGCGAGCGATGCGATGATAGAAAATAGCCGTGGGCATCATGTCGAACAATTTCGTGGGTGTAGTTGCAAATATATAATTTCACATGCACATACATGCCCAAACCAAAACAAATTTCTGCAAGCGATGCAATACTTTGCCCCGTCACTCCACCACTGCGCCAATCATGTCGTCGAATATAGTTATGGACTAAAATGTAAAATATGTACTTATATATAAAATCCTTCATTACAGAAACCATGTAGGTAATTTATTAATGGACGGTCAACAAGCATATGATAATTAAGTACTTTTACAACGAATTTACATTGCGTGAAACCAAATACCTATAATATTATAATTTCTAGAAAAAGCGTAGTTTAATATGGAAACTACGTAATAAATTTATTATTCATTCGATTTATTCAAATTTAGAAAGATACAATCTAAAAGATACGATAACCATATTTATTAACGATTATTGTATTGATAAACGTAAGACTAATATTTTCGATCGAGCATGTCGCGTGATCTCAATCCAATCATGGAATAGCAAAAACTGCAGGTCAATTACAAGCAACTTGTTCCATGATTAAACAACCCAAATATTTAATTGACCGAATCACTGAAACTGAATGATTTGACATAGCATTGTGAAATTATACTTAGTAGATAATGAACAGTCAGTGTCGTACATCATGTGATATTCACAGACAGACAGCAAGCGCGGCAGAGGTCAAACTTGGGTCCGAAACCTTTTGTCATTTTCAATAGTAATTGACCTTGGTTAATTAGTGTAAGACAATAAAAATTACACTTAGAACTACAAATACAAAAGTGAAAAAATTTAAGAAATTTAGCATAATTTCGTTGTTCGCCATTGGATCTCAAAACTGTGTAAAAGGGTATTAAACGCATCTAACGAATTTCATGATTAGCACTGTTAACTTTGAATTTCATTTTCGCCCATAATGATAAATAGTCCTACTTATTTTTAAAATTATCCAAAATTTCTCCGATTGGTTTGAAATATCTTTTTTGCTGAAATCAAGATAGTATCAAGTTTTCAGATTTTTTCAGGTTAATACAATTCCTACACATACTGGTGCAAAATTCTCAAAAAACATCAATCAGTACAAATGTCACTGACATATTCGCTGGTATTTATACGTTTTATGAGATAACCTTTTTACCACAATGAAGTGGGCAATTGTAGAACATATTATATATCTCGGTATGTGATGTAAATAGTATTCGCGAAAATCTAGCTTTAGAAATGAATAAACAAATCATAGAGTGGAACCCCTATCGTCTTCGTAGTTATCAGCGTTAACAAATAAAATGTCTCTTAAACAAATCAAATAAAATCGTTCGAGCAACAGAGTTATCACATTCTATTTTTATTGGTTTTTCAAAAATTATATTTTGAACCTTCGCATATATCAATAACAACTACAACATTTCTTTATGAATTGACTCTCACTAAATATGTCTTTGGAACTTACGTGGTAACTTAAATGTGGTACCATCTGCCAACCTCACATATACAAAGATTTCAGACAAAGGTTGACAGCCACATAGCTTCCTAATATTGAGCAGCAAAGCTGTACCATCAGTCGACGCCAACCTCAAGCTGATGCCGTCAGAACCCTCACTCTGACCATGCCGAGGCAAATCAGATACTGCTTGTTGAGTCTTAAATTGTGATTTCCAACGCTTTACTGCGTAATAGCGCGCAAATAAATACTTAAGTGGCCAATTCCAACCTGAAAGAGAGTAATAAATTAATTCAGTCAGTAATATATTTCATTATGAAACGGTACAACTAATATACAACACAGACGAAAAAAAGCAACAGAATACAACATGAATATAAGAAACAATGCAAATAGAAATGAACGTCTACTATGTAGACCTTTATATAATTTTAAGGCTGATTTTTAACTATCCTTACTAATATTATAAATCGGAAAGTGAGTTTGTTTGTTTGTTCCAGTTTCATTTTTGAAATTTTGCAGACGTAAAGATAAAAGTCCGGATTAAATAATAGGGTACTTTTTATCCCGGAAAAATCGTCAGATCCCACGGGATGCGCAATAAAGATAAGATTATGGTGTCTCCGATGGAGTTAGCCTTTTAAAATCTTATTTATCAGACAGATTGCAGAAAGTCGTTATTAATAGATCAGAATCTGCTAGCTCGCCTATAACGATGGGGGTTCCCCAGGGATCAATATTGGGTCCTCTACTGTTTCCAATATATATAAATGACCTTCCTTACTACATTACAGAATCGTGTGAGATAGTATTGTTTGCAGATGATACTTCTTTACTATTCAAAGTTGATAGACAAAAGGAATGTTATGACGATGTAAATAGTGCTCTCGAGAGAGTTCTGTATTGGTTCACAACTAATAATTTGTCTTTAAATTCTAAGAAAACAAAATGTATCAAATTCTCTTTGCCCAATACGATATTATACAATACGTAAAGCAGGTTGATACTCGTTTAAATATGAATGGTGATGTCATTGACTTAGTAAATAATACTAAATTCTTAGGCATTACGTTAGATTCACGACTACAGTGGGATCCACATATTGAAACTTTGACAATCAAACTTAGTTCAGCGGCGTACGCAGTAAAAAAGATTAGACTTTTAACTAATGTTGAAACGGCAAGAATTGTTTATTTCAGCTACTTTCATAGTGTTATGTCCTATGGACTGCTGCTATGGGGATCAGCGGCTTACATTGAGAGTATTTTCCTTTTACAAAAAAGAGCGATTCGTGCTATTTAATGTTTACGGGCTAGAGAATCCCTAAAAGAATTGTTCAAAGAAATTAATATTTTAACTTTAGCTAGTTAATATATATATGATAATTTAGTTTTTGTATATAGAAACTATAATAAATTCAATAAAAACAGTGATCTACATAATGTGAATACTAGAAACAAAAATAAACTTGCCGTTCCAATGTTCAGACTCTATAAAACTAGCTGTTCGTTCTTGGGGAAATGTATACCTTTTTTTTTGTTCCCCTGAGGTAAATGCATTAAATTGCATACCCCGGCTGTGGCGAGCCGGCGGTTATGTGGGGCTCTCCTCCCCAGAAGGGGGAGGCCTACCCACTAAAAACCTCAGGGATGGCCTTCCTCAGGCATGTAGGAAGCCCCCGGGAACTACCAAGCTACTTCCGGGAACCCCCAGCCTCCGCTCCCCCGTCGATACAGAGGAGCCCTCTTCGGGGGTGGCTACGGAAGGGGCGTGGTCCATCCCGGGTCGCCGTAGCGGTCACGACTACCTCGCGCCCACTGGCGACCCGCGGCGGCGCCGCAGCTGTGCTACCGAGCCCGGCGCCGCCTCCTTCGAGCGGGAATCGGCCATCTCCCGACCCCGCTCGGCGACCTCCTTCTGGAGCATTACTGCTTCACAGAAGGAGGCCACAGCCCGCCAAAGGGGAAATGTATATCTATGTTTAACAAACTTCCGCAAAGTGTCATTGATTTGCCTTTATATAAATTTAAAATCCATATCAAAAAGACCCTCATGAGTAAAGATTATTATAAAGTAAGTGACTATCTAAATGATCACACTATTTGGGAATAGGGACACTATTAATAGAGCCATGTTTGGTAACAACATTATTTATAATATTGTATTATTTTTATATGTGTATGTAAACATACATACGACTGTAATCGTATTAGGTATGATTGTATCTTATATTGTACTTTTTTTATATTATATTATTATAATTATAACAATGAAAAGAGGAGACAAAAATTGACCTTCAGAGGTTCTTGCCTGTTCTTCTCGAGAAGGCTCTCCCAATTTCCGAACAGGTGTAGAGTCAATATTTTTTTTTCCTTATTCGTCCGTAGGGACAAGGTTTTTGTTTTTTTTTAAGCTTTTTTTTTGTTTTGTTAGTTTTGACGTCAATAAGTGCCTGTAAAGGTCTATGTTGAATAAAGATTATTTTGATTTTGATTTGATTTTGAAAGACTTCGCTCAAAAATTACTGCACCGATTTTCATGCGGTTTTCATCAATAGATAGAGTGATTCTTAAGCAAGGTTTTGCGGTATTTTTTATTTTGGAAAAACAAATAATCCCACGGGAAGCGCAATAAAACCTTCGCGCCATAAACCGACTTCCGCGCATATGTAGTCGTGGGCAAAAGCTATGACCCTTAACCTTCTATAGACCCAATCCCAAAACCCACGCGGGCGAAGTCGCGGTCAGAAAGCTAGTACGATATAAAACACAAGTCAAAACCAAAGTAAAAAAAAATATTCAGGCTACCTATTATCTTTCTTCAAATATCGACATTAATAAATTTAATTTACATGATTTATAACAATAAAATATCTGGTGGACACAATAATTTGAATAGTTTCCCAAATCAAACAAATTGCAATTAGTAATGTTAAAACATTTTCTAAACAATTTGGTCGATCGCGTAATTTACCATTATTATATATTATTTAAAGATTAGGACAGTTTCCTAAATTAAACAAAGTGCAATTAGGAATATTCTTTTTTTTTATAAATTCTAAACTGCAGTTTTACTTATATTTAAATTAATATAAAACAAAACTGAATATTACTTGAGATTTTATTGTACAAATGTATAGTAAGACCTCTAAAAGAACTGCTTATTTATTTTTTGGAGCTAAGTTTTTGATAAAGTTCACGTATGATTTTTCATAATGTTAACTGCATCTGCATACCAACATAACGCGAATAAACCGGTTTTCACTCGGGTCAACACGACATACCTACTCATTTATTAAAAGTTGGCACTACAAGTTGTCACTACAAGTTGGCTATTACGCACGAGTTGTGAATTTCCCAAAACTTGTGATATTGTGAATGAGTAATAGGTTATATTATAGTTTGTAATAAGAATCATTATTTAACAACATACAAAATTTAAGCCACAGATTGAAAAAGATTTAAGCGTACAAACAGCGTAATCGACTTTATGTAGTACGTAAATGATAGTATGAATGTTTTAGGAAATATGTACTATAATTATAATTTAGTCACAGTCACAGCACGTAAGCGATGTTAGAATCAAACATACAAACTTATCAACTTTATTACTTAAAAAAGCAACCACTTTGCATAAGTGTTGATCCTTGAGAACTTTGTCTTATGGGAGAGACACTTTATTAGCCAATAATATTATTAGTCAAATGTTATGCCGCCAATATTATAAAGTATATGGCCGCCAGTGATGATAATCGTCTATTATTTTGTAAAGGGTAATCATTAATACTACAAGGTTTAAAAACTATGACTATTTCAATATGTTGAATTGACTTAATAACCATAAAGATATGACATTATCATGGCCAAACGTAGAGTAAGCAAATAATGTAAAACTGATTGATCCAAAAATATTGTCACTAACTAAAATGACTTGAGTGTTTGAATAATTGGAAAAATAAATAATGTCAACTGACTCACCCGGTTCGCTGTAATGTTTTGATTTCTTAGAAGTACGCTTGAACAAAATTAAATATGCCACAACGGCTACTAATATCAATCCAAAATGGAGAAGCCAATCAAGCAAATCCATAATAACGAATTTGTAACATAAATTAAAACTTATTACTCGAAAAAACGCTGCAGTCAATTGCTACCAGTGCCGGTGGCTCGGTCAGACAGACTGCGATAGGTCAAATATGCATCGACGATTTCGGCACTTCTTTAACATATTGATTACAATTTAATTGTGATATGAATATTTAAAAGGCATAATTAGGCCTAACTCGGTGCAAATTTGTTGGTATGATAGATATGAGATTATTTGGTATTGTATAATTATCTCGTTATATATATAACGTAATAATTTGCTTTGATTCCCTTAATAAATAGAGGTTTAATTAATCGATATATAGGCAAACCTATATTAAAAATGTTCTTATAACTAATCGCTTTGAATAACAAACTAGAAGTGATGGTGGCAGGTTTTTATGCAACTACCTACCTAACTATAGATAGGGGTTATGCTTGAAATCACAGAGAAGTTCGGCTTATCAGGTAAACTCTTCCTATTGCCTTTTTACCCAGCTTTATGACCTAAAGGCATTATCAGGCTCAGAATGCAGTGCGCTAAAGAACGATTCGATCAAAAGAGTAGACTGTGAGATGGGTAAATAATGGTATACCTACTTATTACTATTGGTTACGGTAGGAGACGTCACCAGCACGTCATCAATAATAATAAAATATAATCTACCAAAACAGAGCATCAGAGAAATGTACCAATATATGAAATACGAGAAACGAAATTAAAAATATATAGGGCAGGATCAACCCCGATAGAGAAAAAGTCAGGTCAAGAGTGCCCATATCCGACAAGTGTACATGAAATTCGTATTAATGAAAGTAGAGGAAACTAGGGAAGTATGTTTGAATCATAACAAGTGTGATCTCTGCCTACCCCATGGGAAGAAGTTAGTGTATATGTATCTATGTATATATCTTATCATTAAAACCATTTCACACATCATCGCTTTATTTCTAAAAAAATTGAGAAAATACCCTCTTGGACAATGTGCTACAATATGAGATGTTGTTAAAATTGAAATACATATATTGTATTACTATGTGAAGTATTATCGCATTCTTTTATTTTATAATCCTATAATTATCGTCTATCGTCTTTATCGTCAATTATATAACAAATTCGAGGCACTATCAATACTTGGGGTTTATTATGTAAGTGAACATTTGCCTTCTAATGATTTCATTAGCAATCGGGCAATTACATTGTAGTATATTTTACGTAGTAAAGAGTAGAAGATGTGGTAAATATAGGTGAAGATATTTTTCACTCAGAATCTGTTTTTTTCATTGTGGGATAATATACCTGGCAAACTCTTAGCATTTGCATGGATTCACCGTAGTGTCCTTAATGTGGCAGAGAAAGTAGTCAGAAGCAACGCCTAGAACTTGTGATCCTGCTGTAGAAGAACAGCTACATCACAGATTAGCTATTACTGTGCGATCAAATAAAATCACACCGATTGCCCGAATAGCCCGGTTAGTCGACACAATGAACATGCTTTATCACCAAATTGTGAAGTGTATTCGTGTGTTACTTACTCACTTCAACTTTTGATTACGAAATATATTAGATTCGTAGGCACCGATAACTACTGATTCAAGACAGAAGCATGGAATTTGGTAACAATATAGTCATTAATTTAATAATAAATTAAATGTTTGCTCCTTTCATATTAAGGTTATGATGGGACTGACATCTGCGTAAATATCTAATTTAGAAAATCGTTACTTGCTTGGATATTTATTATGACAAAATATAATTAATCATAGATAATTTACACCATAAACATTACTACGTAAATTTTAATAGGCCTTTAGTAAGGGGGGGGGGGCGAACATTAGATCGTCCCGTGACTTGTTTAGTAAAACTAACAATTTCAAAAATGATTTGCAAAGTTATCTGTATCAAAGTAGATCGCAGATAAACATACTTTCAAGTAAATAATAAGATAGAACATTTAAAAATCATAAAAATTAAGGTCTGCTAAACATATTTAGGAAATATTGTGAGTATTGTAATAAAATATTTAGAAACGGATTACAATAAAATTATTAAGCAAGTAAGTTTTAAACATTACTTATATTAAATTTTAATTTTATTTTAACAATTAATACTGTGCCGGTCAAGAGAACGTGGACGTATTGAGGTTAAACATTCCTTGAGATAATCATCTCAAGGGTGCTGAGTAAGCTAGAAATACGCACGTACCATATTAGTATATAAGCCTTAGTTTTAGTTAAATAAGTGAGTTATTATAATGGAAATCATATTAGACGATATCAGACTATAACTTGAGTCTCATTATGTCTATTGCCTAAACACTGGCAAATTGGTGACCCCGACAAACGCAACACGAAGAAAATAATGGCAAATTGGTGACTCGGACTACAAGGACCCCGACGCACAGAAGATATGGCAAACCCGATCAGAGGACCCGACGCACAGAAGATATTTCAGACCCCGACTGGAACAATGGACCCGACAAACAGAAGACATGATAAAAAAAACGTGAACAACAAAAACCGACGAACAGATGACATGGCAAAATGGTAACCCAACTCTTTAACAACGGACCCGAGGGAAACAAAACTATGGCAAAGCGGACTCTCAACTACAATACGGCTCTCACTGTACAATTGATAACAGGAAGGACTCTACAATTGGCTTAAGGAAGAACTATAAGTTAGTGACCTCCACCACCACCACTTGCCTCCACGATGAAAAGTCATCACAACGTTTACGTAAGATGCAAGTTTTTGAAAAAGAAAAAATTGGTGACGAACCTTTTTTTTATCACCATCAGTTGCCACAGTTTTATCTGTCACAAAAACATCGATATCGACAAGATAAGCCAGATCGCTGACAAAACTACAACAATTCAAAACATACATATATTACAAGGTATCAACTGTAAAAGAAAATATAAACAAAACCGACCAAGGCGCAACTACATGCATATTAGCACAGTTAGCAAAAATGCAATTAGAACTAAGTGCAATTCAGCGCAATCGCAGAGACTATCGACACATCATTCAACTTCATTATAATCATCAGTACTTCCTATCGAAGTCAAGTTCAAGAGCAAGCAATGGGGAAAGAAAACACTACTCTTTCTATAATTCTATCAAGATAAATACGGAAACTAGACAAGAAAAAGTATTATGAAGCCATGGGATTGGAAATAAAAATTTACCTCAAGGGAAACTAAATGAAACGCACACTACGAGTATGACAAATATCCGTGCTATTCACCCGTCCAAACGCCTCACTACCGACTGAAAAAGTGGTAAGAGATTTTTGATTGACACGGGAGCAAATATTTATAAGAAACTTGAGACTACGAAGAAATTTATATAGAATTTCATCATCGCGGATATGACGCTACTAATTATTAGAGCAGATTTTTTGGAGAATATGCTAATTAGTTGAAATAGCGGGTCGGAAATTCATTGACAGGGTAACTGAGCTGACAACGCCTGCAACCCTGATCAAATTGACCATTACCTCCAGAAGAGAATTTCAAAGTATGATTGAGCTAGGCATTAATCGCCGCTCATCAAATAGCCCATGAGTTACCTTAAACATGGTCAAGAAAAAGAATAGTGAATGGGGACCATGTGGAGATTATCAACGGTTACAGGAGAATGGAGTAACTCCTAACCTTGAAAAATGCAAATTTCTCAAAACACGTACTACATCACAAAGTCAGTCAGGAAGGACAGTCAAATCCGTAGTTCGCACTTCAAAAATGCTGATTAACATAAATTTTCTAAGACGTTGTCAAATAAGCAAGCACACAGCGGGTGTCAAGGTTAAGAACGTATAATCAACCTACCAACGCATCAAAACAAACGTCAGCGCATTTCCGTTTCAAGGCGATACAACCATTATTATTATACGATCAGCAATAGATAGAATGTAGGTCAGTTTTCAGTTTAGGTTGAATATTTTTTCGTTTACCCCTAGCGTGTACCTTGTGTTTTTTATTATTTTTTAAAAAAGGGGGGAGTACTGTGCCGGTCAAGAGAACGTGGACGTATTGAGGTTAAACATTCCTTGAGATAATCATCTCAAGGGTGCTGAGTAAGCTAGAAATACGCACGTACCATATTAGTATATAAGCCTTAGTTTTAGTTAAATAAGTGAGTTATTATAATGGAAATCATATTAGACGATATCAGACTATAACTTGAGTCTCATTATGTCTATTGCCTAAACACTGGCAAAAATACAACAATAAATACAAAAAACAAATTTAACAATCAACAATTTTGTAATATCGTATTTTGAAGCTCAAGCAGTTTAATTTACCATGCTTATAAAATTTGATTAAAAAATCCTTTTAACCATTATAGGCAGGACTTTCAGTTTGTATATTTGGATACAAAATATGTATAATCGTACGGTGTATTATATCCATAACGTATAATTGGGTACAAAAACACTTTATAAATTGGACCATTATCTGCGATTTAAATTTTTCCAAGACTACAAACCTGCAAATATATTTGATTGTTTGATTGCGACTAGTACGAAATTTTTCAGATTTAAAAACAGAAATGAAAACTAGAGTGTAAAATAGCATAATAATACTAGTTACTAATTATTATTAAGTTTTAGTCCATACAAATTCCATAACAGTATTATTTGCCATTTCGCGCGCTGTTGCTATTCAAATTTCGAACTAATCGCCGCGCGGCGCCAGTCAGTAGGAAGCGCTAGCGCACTGTTAAAATGGCGGGAAAGCAATGTGCATTCACAAATTGAGTTTATTTATTTGTTTTCTTTTTTCTGTTTCCTCGCAAATATGTTAAAATACGTCATACGATATACGGGCGTATTGGTTATAACATGCGAGGCGGAATTTCAGCTCGAGCCGAGGGGCGAGGCGAGGGCGTAATGGACATTTCAAAATTCTAAGCATATGTTTTTATTATTTTATAAGAAGACAAAAAATTAAGGGACCCGTATATTTTCTTTTCATTTTTAATAATACATAATTTATTAATTGAATTTTTACTCATTCTAAAAGAGCGTATGTACAAAGTCAGGAATAATAAAGGTTTTTTCAATGCCTCTTCTCTAAAAAAAATATTAAAGTGACATTAGCATAGGTACTAGCACTAATAGTGATGCGAAAAGGAATTGATCGTATCGATATACATGTTAATAAAGCATCTATCGATGCAATATAACACAAATTACTTTATAAATATTTTATTGCTCTTCTGTTTATATTTTAAGAATTTCGTATCATTTTACTTTTATAATATCTAGATCTATTGATAATATCTTGATTGGCGGTTCATTATCAAGCTATAGGTAAAAATTTGTGTACAGAGGCGGACTTAATGCTTGAGGCATTTTCTCAGTAAACTTTCAGGTGAGGTAGATGTACCGAAAGACATGAAATATATATGTTATGTGGTTTTAATAAATGGGTTAGCTGCTGGCCCAACTGCTTAATATAATAAAACTATTATAGCAGTATTTGGTTATTTAATTAATAATATGGATATTATTTATATAAGTTATTTTAGTTTAGTCTATTAGTTATCCGTTACCACATATATAAGTCACGCTATCGAGTATAGCTTTTTAACCCACGAAAAAACAGAGGATTTTTTTTTATGTATGATCACTCATAACTTTTTATAGAGTAGTCCGATTTTAATTATTCTTTTTATTTTAGATAGCGTAGACTGGTTACACAAAAAATTTAAAACAGCATTTCATCCCTAAGGATAAGAACACAGGAGATGATTGATTGTTCACTGACTGATTTTAATGTACCCCCAACCCATAACTTCTCACAGAGTAGTCCGATTATGATAATTCTTTTATTTATTTTATTACATAGGACATGTCTCTCGAAGTTGAACTGGAATTTGCCTTCCTGGGAATTTCTGGAAAAACTTACCTCAAGGGTGGGAGAATACTGGAATAAGTGTGATTAATTGTTTATTTAATAGAACCTAATGCAGAGTTTTATGCTCACTCGACCCCTGCGATACGTTTGGCACAGGGATCGAGTGATAGGCTCCTACGCAGTTGCGGGTTCGATACCCGTACGGGACAAATATTTTGTATGGGCTATAGAAATTTGTTCCGGTCTAGGTATGAAAATATGAAATAAAAAACTCTAAAACTTTAATTTTTTTTTATTAAAAAGTTTAAAACTGAAAAGCAAGAAATAATCAAACTTTTTTACCTTAATAATAACTGAGTGCTAAAACTAATGTAAGTATACCAAAGTGATTTTGTGGCAACGCTGACAATAACTTCGTCAACGCTTACGTAATGAATTTCTGGTTTGGTGCAGACTCTAAAGTATTTAGGTACTTTGGTATACTTACATTAGTTTATGCACTTAATTATTGTTAAGGTTAAATAAAAATGGTTTATTTATATTTTCTTTTTAGTTTTTTTGCTGGTTATTTTTTTTTCCACTGAAATTCTCGTGAGGAGTTGTCGAAACTATCCTTTTCTTATTCAAATTATCTGTGCTTTAGTGCTTACCTGCGCTTATATCTATCGATATCACTTCAACAAAGTCAACAAAACATAACCAACAGATAGTAATAACAGTAGTGCTGTACCACAGATTATAGTTTTTTTTTTACAATATCGCATCACGAATACTTGCTATAATTCCTGACTTTCCCAATTTGTATTTAATTTCAGTTTTTTTAAATAATTCAATAAATACTGCATCAAAATTTAAAAAAAGTTGATATACGTGTTTAGAATCCTTACCTCTCGAAACGGTTTTTGAATTTTAGCATGTTGTCAAAAATGAAATGTTGTCCATTGTGCCAAACATAACGCGCTAATATCGTAATGTACCAATAAGTTACAGTTCAGCAATTCAGAATAGGATAATATTGATGTCCGAAATGTTTTAAAGGAAAATCCCATTATTTGTCTCGAGACAAAGTGGGTATTCTGGTAACACACATCAGGAGGAGTCCTATGATGTGAGAAGAATATCGCCCATGCTCTTTAAGCACGTTCGTGCTCCTTGTGACCGATTATCAACCCCTAATCTCCAGAGGGAAACAAACAGTCTCGTTTTTTATTATTATATTATTTAAGATTGTATTTCCATCTACCGTCTTTGATAGTGACAGATTTGACTTACAGATTATTAGCTTTCGAAATTTCGGCATATTAAAATAATAAAAATCGATTGCAATGGTTAACAGAATCTACAACCTCGTGTGTATAACCCACACGTGACAACATAACAGTACGCGAGCGTGCAACAGACACGCATATATTGGAAAGTTTTGGTTTTGTTGACACCGTCATATTTACAGTGAGTGCTTGACCTGTCTGATTAGAACAACCTGGTGACTACTCAGTCACATATTCGTTCCCGCAGAGGCCCTAGAAGTGGTGCCCGACAGTTACAAAGCCGCCGTACGCCAGCAAGAATTGGAGATTTACCATAATTTTCAACTTAGTAAAATTAAATTAAGCTGACTGTAAAATCCACAAAACTGCAGCTAACACCATAGATCCATAAAAAATTACACGCAAACTTCACCTTTACTAACTAGTAAGTCTCTAACAACTGTTTTTAATAAACCCATATTGTTACTAGAGATATAAATTGACATTTGTATTATCATTGAATATAAGTCTGTCTTTTGTAGGCAAAACCATCAATATGTAGGTAAAATACTATACCACCTTTTATCATAAATGGGGGTGATAACGTAGCAACAGACATATGTTTGAGTCCATAGTCCACTTTACATTTAAAGTCATCTAAAAAAACTCATTGACAAAAGAGGAACGCAAAAAAAGGTTTAATTTATCCTATTATAATTATTGTATTTTGATAAAACTAAATACATTAATTTTTGTTTCCGCAAACCTAAGACCTTGTCAATTACTCAGGCTCTTTACGCTCACTACTGCAAGAAAGAAAGCGACAAGTGTAAATGTCCATTAATTGATAACACTGATAAACAAAAATACTTGGGCATTATCATTGATGACCGCCTTTCATTTAAGTACCTTATTGATGCTTTATGTAGTCGAATTCGCAAATTAATATTTGTTTTTAAGAAACTTCGGTGTATAGAAAATTTTAAACTAGTAATTAGACAGATTTACCTTTCACTGTGTCAATCAATAATTACCTACTGCATAACCTCATGGGGTGGGACCGCAAAAACATGCATTCTATTGGTTGAGAAAGCACAAAGGGCCGTGTTAAAAGTATCCACGTCTCGTTCATTTCTTTTTCCCACGCACCTCCTATATAAGGATTGTAAAGTCTTAACTGTGAGACAACTATTTATAATGAATACAGTCCTTAAACAGCACTCAACACTTCCCTTTAGCACCGAATATACTAACAAAAGACGAAGGGATATTTTTGTACTCAAAATATGGGAATTAAGCATACTGTTTTGGCCAGATTTTATGTATTCCTGGACCATTTCTATATATAATAGATTAAACGCAAGCTATGTATGTTTAATTGTACCTATCATAAAGCTAAAATACTTCTTCAAGAAGCACTTCAAGTTATGTCGTATGACGATACAGAGAAACTATTACTAGTTACCAATAATTGTATTTTTATTTATATTTTTATCTCTTTTATACTTTGTTTAATTTAGTATTAATCAATATAATATATGTCGGAGAATCCCGAGCAATGTTGTTTTTAAAAATGGTGACGTCAGCAAGGCTGACGTCACTTTCTTTCTCAGGGTAGTTATCCACATGGGGCTGATTGTCCATAGTAATATTAAAACTCGAAAATAAGTTTCACTAATTTATTTTGCAGAACTCGGAGATCCGTTCAGTACGACGGTTCGAGCAATAATGACTCATAGCTCGCTCCATCGCTTCTATTTATACCGATCGAGACTTGTTTTTCGAGGTGCACGTGCAACCGCACACCTGTTGTTTACAAATTTTAAAGGTTTATTACATAAATCAAACTAAACGTTCAAAATAACCACAATTACGTAATTTTGACAATTCTTTAGAATTAATTAGACAAATAATAAGTATTTGCGCCGATACGGCCATTCTGACAGATGGTGCGCGCTCTGCACCATCCTGCATTTTAATAACAATTTTCATTAATCAGTTTTCACGGCCTCCAACATCTTAATGATTGATGATGATGGAATTGAGTATTCTCGACGGATATTATGTTTCATGTTTACCTGAAACAATTAGAATATTTTCTGAGATTGGTATCCGTATTAACCATGTTGTTTTGGTCACTAATCTAAGCCAGTAAATATTAACTGATGTTTTCATGCATTCTATAATTCTCGAAGATAGTAAAAGATTATTGTTCTCGAAGACTTTGTTTCTCGAAGCTTTTATGTTTCTCGGAGATTTTATGTTTCTCGAAGATTTAATGTTTCTCGAAGATGTAATGTTTCTCGAAGATGTAATGTTTCTCGAAGATTTAATGTTTCTCGAAGATTTAATGTTTCTCGAAGATTTAATGTTTCTCGAAGATTTAATGTTTCTCGAAGATTTTATGTTTCTCGAAGATTAAATTATAAGGCGTAATGGTGTGATACTTGTACAGTTTATAATGGCACTAACTTGTAAAAGGTTTTTATACTCACATATTTTATTCAGTTAGTTGCTCTTCCACATTTTGATCTTGTGCCTGTTGTTGACCTGGTTCATCACGTGATGTGCTTGGTACGGGCTCTATGGCTGCCTCGCGTGGTGGAGATTGCTCCATTTCCGCCGATACGGTCACTTGATCGCCAGGTTGTGGTGCGCGACGAAGCTGGTCGTGAGCTACCTTTCTTGGTCTTCCTCTGCCAACAACACGCTTGACGAGGTACCGGTCATTTTCTAGCACCCTGCAAATCTCAAATGGTTCACTATATTTGGGATCTAAAGAAGTTTGGTTGCGAGGATTGTTCTTAATGAGAACATATTCTCCTCTTTGAAAAGGGTGTATCTTGGCTTTTCGTAAATTAAAGCGTTGCCGGTCGTGTTCTGCAGTTTGGGCCATCTTCTGCAGAGCCAGATTGGTTAGAGCTTCTATATCCACAGTGTGTTCATCAATATCAACGAGACTTAATAATTCTGGAGGTACACAATGTCTTCTCTGTGTTATGAGCGTAAGTGGTGCGATTCCTGTAACCCGATGCGCAGTACAATTCATGGCTAATTGCAGTTCATCAAGTACTGTATGCCATTGTTCTGTTTCGTAATTCTTGATCATGACTAATGCATTTTTAAGGGTTGCCATCATCCGTTCTACTTGACCGTTGGCTCGGCTAACTCCTGGTGCGATGGTATGTACATTTATCCCATATCGGTCACAATAAATTTTGAATTCACCTAAAAATTCTCTTCCTCCATCAACTACTATTTGAACTGGTGGGCCAAACAGGTGAACGTGGCGTTTTAAGGCACCCAGTGTACTATGCTGGCTCTTGTCAGTGGCATAGTAAAACAAGGAGTATTTTGTGAAGGCGTCTATTGTTACTATAACGTACTGCTGATCACTAGGAGTGCCTAGTTTCCCAGTTATATCCATGTGTACTACTTGGAAAGCTGTTGATGGTTTCTGTATAGGATGCATTTGGACTTGAGCAGCCCCTGAATTTCCTTTTGATGTCTTGCATATGACACAATTGTCTACAAATTTGCGAACAATAGTGCTCATTTTATCAAACCAATAAGTTTCTTTAATCTTCTGCAAAGTTTTCTCCCAGCCAGTATGTTTGAGGGCTGTGTGGTACGAATTTATTATACTCCATTGAAATGCTTTTGGTACAACAGAACAAGTTTGTTGTCCAAATATCGGGTCCTGTATAATTCTTTTCAGCAAGTCATTATCCAAGATGTATCCGTCGATTGAGTTATTATCTCCAATCGAATCCATTATCGGTCGTAGTACGTGATCTCTTCTTTGTTCTACTTTCAGCCACTCCAAATCCCTTGTTATGACGTTGACAACGGAATCGGTAGGGTTCCTACTAAAGAAATCGGCGTGTTGCAGTCGCTCCCCTTTGCGGTATTCAATTTCAAAATCAAAATTTTGTAGGAACGCCCACCAACGGTGAATTCTCGGAAGTAGATCCTTCTTGTGTTTGGATGCCTTAAGGGCATTGCAGTCTGTTATCACTTTAAATTTGCGTCCATATAGGTATTGACGGAAGTGCTTGATAGCTCGTACGACTGCCAACGTCTCTAACTCATACGAGTGATATCGGCTTTCTGCGTCGGTGGTCCTCATACTCATAAATGCCACTGCATGTTGGCGCCCTTCAATAATTTGTACTAATACTGATCCAAAACCCAGGCTGCTTGCGTCAGTATATAAGAGAATTGGTGCTTCTTCTTGAAAGATCGTGAGAACTGGGGCTGATATCAAAATTTGGATGATGTCATCTCGCGCTTTTTCATGACGTTCGTTCCAATCCCATTTAGCCCCTTGTTTGGTGAGCTCATATAATGGCACCATTATTCGTGAAAAATCCGGAATGAACCGTCTGAAGTATCCTGCTAGCCCATTAAATTGTCTTACCTGTTTGGGTGTTTTTGGTACTGGAGCTTTCACTAGGGCTTCAACTTTCTTCGGACTTGGTCGAACTTGTCCGTTTGAAATGACATTGCCCAGGTATTCAATTGACTGTTTGAAAAAACTGCATTTATCAGCATTGATTGAAAACCCAGCATTTTGTAAGGCTATAAGTATGCGTTCAATCTTTGATAAACCTTCAGAGAAATCGGCACATTTGCAGAGGACGTCATCCACATAAACTTGAGCGGTATCATTCAAGAGTGATGATAGTGCCTTGTTGATACATCTTTGGTAGACCGAACAGGCATTACTTAATCCAAACGGCATAGTGAGAAATTCATATAGTCCGTCTGGTGTAACGAATGCAGTCTTTTCAATTGATGATTCCGATATAGGTATTTGGTGGAATCCAGCTGCCATATCTAAACTGATGTAGTATTTTCCATTCGCCAACTGGTCAATCTGGTCAGATATTAGAGGCAGTGGATAATGATCCCGTAAAGTATTTGTGTTCAACTCTCTAAAATCCACACAAAGTCGATCATCACCGTTCTTCTTTTTCACCAAGATGATGGGGCTTGAAAATGGCGACTTGCTCTCGCGGATGATGTTATGCTCTAAGAGTTCTTGAATTATCTTGCGAACTTTCTCCCTTTCTACTGGACTAAGGCGATAAGGTCTTCTTTCTACATACTTGTTTGGGTCCTTCAGTCGGATTTCCAATTTACCAGTGTTTACTCGTGTGATTGGGTATCCACGTATAAAAAGATGTTCATATTTGTTCAATAATGAGCGTAATTGGAATACCTCATTATCATTGGTGAGGTCACAATCTAGTTTTTCAAAAAGGGATTGTTTTTACTCACCTGGCAGATGGATGGCTGTCGAACAAGTTTAGTTCCATTTGAAGTTATCGTCATGCATAGATTTGTGTTGTTAATCAAGTTCATCCCGACTAGCATGTCCGTAGACATCTCATAATCAGGAAGTATGTAAAACTGCAACTCAACTACGATGTCACCTATTGTACAAATGGTGGATAATGTTATTAATGACACAATCGGGAATCTTCCAATCCCTCTTAAGTGGTTCACTACTTGTTTTCTTTGTCCTGGTAAGGCATCTGCTATCGTTTCTCGTATGATTGAGCATTCAGCACCGCTATCAAAAACTGCTTTAATGGTCTTGCTTCCTATTGTCACCTCGATGGGTGCTAGTTTATGTCCTTCTATGTTATTAATGTTCGTAGTGATTGTGCGTTCTCGCCGAAAACATGTTTCGTACGTATGACCTGGTTTCTTGCAAAATGTACAAGTGGGTACATTTGTTTGCTTTTGATTCGTACGTTTTGATTCTTCCGGTTTCATATCCGTGGTTCGTGGTTTGTAGCGGCAATCATTAGATGTGTGATTGGTCTTTTTGCAGAAACGGCAATACAATGATGACTGAGCTGTTTCTGAAAATCTTGCACGTTTATTTGCCAATACAGAACTTGAACCTGGATGAGATCGTTTGGTTCGAATTGAAGATGCAACTGAAATTAGTTCTGGAACTGTAATAGCCCTTGCATTAATAAGTTCAATACGTAATCGTTCATCATTTACACATCCAATTACAGCTTCCACTGCATCTTCATTTCCCAGTTTATCTTTGGTTACTCTCCTCCACAATACCCATGCACGTGAAAGAAATTCGGCTATATCCTTTGATGAATCGTAGGTATGCTCTCTGAAACGAATAATGTCACGCGAGTACCTGTTTTCGGGCTCAAACGTGGTGATGAGGTTGTTTCGGAGTTCTTCCATGAAGATGTTGTAACCATCCAGTCGTCCACCCACATCTTTGCTCTTCCTTTCAAAAGACCTCCTACTTTCATTCGCACATCAAAGTCGCTCAGATTGTATGTTTCAATTGCTTTGCTTATATGTTGACACCATTCTCGAATCCCAACGTTCAAGTCCGGGTCAAACGACGGTAGGTAGATGTCATTGATCTTCACTTTTGGTTCACTAGGCTTGCATAAACGCTCTGACATTTGCTGCATCATGTTTATCATTTGCGTGAAGAACTCAGGTGGTACCCCACCCATAGGTGCACTGGGCGCAGGCGTATCCGTTACTTGTTGCGACTGCTGCATTAATACCACTGGTTGTGATGGTGGTGCAACAAGTGTTGAAGTAGCACTACGAATCCCTTCGTATCCCACTTCTGATGTCGGAGAATCCCGAGCAATGTTGTTTTTAAAAATGGTGACGTCAGCAAGGCTGACGTCACTTTCTTTCTCAGGGTAGTTATCCACATGGGGCTGATTGTCCATAGTAATATTAAAACTCAAAATAAGTTTCACTAATTTATTTTGCAGAACTCGGAGATCCGTTCAGTACGACGGTTCGAGCAATAATGACTCATAGCTCGCTCCATCGCTTCTATTTATACCGATCGAGACTTGTTTTTCGAGGTGCACGTGCAACCGCACACCTGTTGTTTACAAGTAAAGGTTTATTACATAAATCAAACTAAACGTTCAAAATAACCACAATTACGTAATTTTGACAATTCTTTAGAATTAATTAGACAAATAATAAGTATTTGCGCCGAAATATACATTTTGCATTTGATTTATGTGTCCATATTTTTATTTTTCAAGCCTGAGATACAGGTTAATCCTAGTTCAGGTATGTTCACAGTTATTATAATACGTGTATACATATAATTTAAGCTAAAAAAATGTAATATTGACTATAGAAGTGTTTATTAAATAAATATTATTAGTATTATTATTGTACGTACTGGCCACAAACATTAGTAAGTAGTTTTTTTTATTTCGAATTTCATTTGTTGTATGTTGTTATTGCGTAATATTGTTTTTTCATACTGCATAAAAAAAATGATCTTTTGATGTCGAGTTAAAATTTAGGTTCCGTTTTATTTTTTACCACGACTGCCTTCTTTTATCGTGTTAAGTGTGAATTAATACTGCAAATGAACTGACAATCTAATCGCCACTCATGTTGCTAGGGCCGTTACTCTAATTGAAACTGGGCACACCTACGAAAATGTTGCTCAAATTTTACGAGTTTCAAAATCTGTCGTACACCGAGTTGTCAAGAGGTATCGGCAGACTGGACAGTTTACAAGACTCGCAGGACCCCCTGTCCGTAAACGGAAAACTGCGGCCAGAGATGACCGGTTCATCGTTAGCAGTGTGCCTAGAAACCGGACCTTAACTTCTTCCGAGGTAACGACTATTAACGGCTGCAAAAAGCACAAAAACCGTGAGAAAAAGAATTAAGAAATTAGCCGAATTAAATTCACATTTGCCTGCCAAAAGTCCCTTTCTTACCACATGTCATCGAGTAGCTAGAGTTAATTTTGCTGCAATTACGAAAATTGGGATGACAAAACTCAAGTTTTATTTACAGATGAGTCCAGATGATGGAAGGATTAAAGTGTGGAGACGCCCAGGAGAGAGGTACGCACAGTGCGTACGGAACTCCCGTGTCATCGAGAATGGGCCTCTAACAGCGGCAAGATATGTAACTGAGATTTTAGAAGAAATTGTAATGCCCTTTGCCCCTTTCATAGGGGATGAATTTGTTTTTATGGTATGATAATGCACGCCCCCCTACTGCGGCTGTGGTTATCGACTACCTACGAGACGTTGAATGCTATGGAGTGCTCAGCGCGCTCACCCGACTTAAATCCTATAGAGCACGTATGGGATAAGCTCGAACGACAAATTTTGAAAGAAAATCCTTTCCCCGCTAATTTGAAAGAGCTTAAAAACGCGTTACAAGAAGAATGGAACGCAATCTCTCAAGATTTTATTGATAACTTAACCAGGAGTATACCAAGGAGTCTTGAAGCAGTTCAAAGAGCTAGAGGAGGCAACACTAAGTACTGATTATAGCCCACGTTACAGTTATTATGTTTCATTCATCACAGTACATATATGGGCACGAGTCTA
This sequence comes from Scirpophaga incertulas, assembly GCA_036419045.1. Taxonomy (NCBI): domain Eukaryota; kingdom Metazoa; phylum Arthropoda; class Insecta; order Lepidoptera; family Crambidae; genus Scirpophaga; species Scirpophaga incertulas. The sequence continues at coordinate 21,796,672 of CM071629.1, read as the reverse complement.
CCCTAACTATGTTAAGACGATTAGGCCTTAGTCAACTACGCTGGCCCAGTGCGGATTGGGTCGACCTTTGATTTTCTTCGCAGTGCCACCGACGCATAGACCGAATGTCATTACATTGTCTATTTTTTTAGTTATCGTAGATCAAAAATAATTACATAGTTACTTCATTAACATGGTAAGTACAATACCGTAGACCTACACACGCTGCACCAGGTTATACAAAAGATTGACGAGTTTAACCTGGAGAAGGCTACGCTCGGAGTTTTTCTGAATGATCGAATTGGAAATGATGAATTCCGCAAAGAACCAGGATCACCAATATAGCCCGAAGAATTGCAAACCTTAAGTGGCGGTGAGCAGGACAAATTACTCGCAGTACTGATAGCCGGTGGGACGGAATGTAAGGCATATTACGCCGGACACCGGAACGTTGATGCACTTTGTGTGCACTTTGTGTCGTTCCAGTACTTCCTTTTTGGACAGGAACGCGTTCCCGAACTAAAGATGATTTCTGATAACGAGAATTGACTGACGTATTGAAAAAAAAATTAAAAAATTGCTGACTTTTTTTCTAATTTTTGACAAGTTTTTATATGTATTATTAACAAGGGTTTGTTGCCTAACCGAACCCAAACTGGAACAAAAACGGGAACGAACCGGCTTATTTTTCCGAACCGTGAACCGGAGTCCGGAACGTTTTGTTACTGCTGAACCGAAACTGTAACCGAACCGAAACAAATATGTGAACCAGTTCAACGGCAATTAATTTTATGATATATAAAAATTAAAGTTGACAGAGGCAGCAATTGTTCGGACGAGGTAAATAGTGCTCTATCAAAAGTTCTACAATGGTTTACATTAAATAGTCTTTCATTAAATTCGAGAAAAACCAAATTTGTTAAGTTTTCTATACCAAATGTAAGGCAGGTTAATACACCCTTAAATATTAATGGTGAAGTGGTATCTCTTGTTGAGAGTACTAAGTTTTTAGGCATACACTTGGATTCCAGATTACAATGGTATACCCATATTGATGCTCTGTCAAGCAGACTTAGCTCAGCTGCGTATGCTGTTAAAAAAATAAGGCTAGCTGATGTTGAAACAGCAAGGTTAGTTTACTTTAGTTATTTTCATAGTGTAATGTCTTATGGCATTTTGTTATGGGGATCAGCTGCCACCATTGAAAGTATTTTTATACTACAGAAAAGAGCAATTAGAGCTTTATATAATTTAAGACCAAGGGATTCCCTTAGGGATAAGTTTAAAGAAATTAACATTTTAACATTGGCGGGGCAGTACATCTATGAAAATATAATCTATGTACACAAATATTACAAAAATTTCATTTAGAATAGCGATGTTCATAAATTAAATACAAGAAATAAAAATAAGCTTGCTGTTCCAAATTTTAGATTACATAAAACACAAAACTCATTCTTGGGGAAATGTATAACTTTTTATAACAAGTTAGCACACAATATTGTTAATCTACCTTTTAATAAACTAAAACCTCGAGTAAAAAAACTTTGATGAGCAAAGGATATTATCGAGTCCAGGATTACTTGGATGATCGAAGTGTCTGGGACTAAAAAACCCTCGCTCGTTGAAATAAACAAATTGTTAATAAATTCTTAGGTAACTGTGTAACATAATAATATGTATATTTAACTGTACCTATTATAATAACATTTTTTAAATGATTGTATGCGCGTGTGCTGCGGTTGTTTTTTTTTTTTTAGTTGTGCTAATTTACACGGGTACCTGTTTTTGGTAATTTGCATCCTTTTGTGGCTTAAGGGTAATCATACTCTCATTAAAATCTCTTCGGCAGTGTCGTGTGAGGCGGGTCGTTACGTTCCCTAAAACATGGTTGAGCGAAGCGATGGCTGGTTCATGCGTCATGCTCGTGAACGGGTGCTGCCAGCGGAGATGAGTCTGCTCTTTGCTATACTGGGTACTACTCGTATTTATTATAATTTTAATTTAACTTTAATATATTCTTTTATAACTGTATGACACGGCATTCCTAATATAGGCATTTTTTCAAATTATATTTTTATCAATTATATTATGTAATGGAAAGTGACTTCATGAATTATCAATATTGAAGTCATTTTCCAAATTTACGACTCTGTATCTATTTAATACAGGGAAAAATAAACAGCCCTTGCTGAGTTTCTTGCCGGTTCTTCTTAGTACAAGGTCTCCCGCCGTAGATTTGCGAACCGATGGCGTAGCTTTTCGACATTCACAAGTGCTTGTAACAGCCCAGACTGAACAAAAGATTTTTGAATTTGAATTGAATTTGATTATCGTAGAAATCCCCCCCCCCCCCTCGTTAAATTTGGGACATGAGACCGCACAGAGCGGCCCCCTACCCAGAATCTCGGCCCTGTCTATATAATTATATATACACGTTCCGGTAAAAAAAAATTGCTCAACACCACTGCGCAGAACCGACCAGTGTGGAGATCCTTAAGGAAACAGGAGAAGCCTATGTCCAGCGGTGGGCGTCCATTGGCGGAAAAGATGATGATTATGATATAAACGACATTCCGAACTGGTGTAAGTCAATTATTTTTCTTTGTTTGTAAGCACATACAAAATTTTTGTTATCTCGTTTAAATGTTTTTTGACATCAATAAGTGCAAATGTTGAATAAATATTTTTATTTTCAAAGGTGAACAATGGATGCTTTGGAAAGTATAATATAAAACCACAAGCAAAAAAAATGCATGTGCCTACAAAATGCATTACTAAGTAGGTCCGCGACTTAATGCATATTTATATATTGGCCATATGTTATAATATATTCATAAAATAAGTATCTGTTAGTAAACATCTAAATGAACAAAATGCATAGACTGTGAGAATCGTGACTAAAAAAACAAATATATAATAAAAATAAATAAATATATTACATCTAAGAATTTTTCTAACTATAAGGTTTGGCGGCGACGACAGATGAGCATTGTAATTTAACTTAATTCTTGAAATTTTTCTACGTTTAACGTTATTGCTCCTTTTCTTTAATAGATTTAAATTCTTCGGGAGTTTCATCCATACTGACAGCGGTGTCTGTGCGTGACTTGTCAACTGGATACAACCTTGAACACAAAAATATTGATTTTTACAATTAGCGTGGAAAGCAAGCAACGTGAAAGTAAGGAACTACAGAAAAGTATTGAAGCACGGCCCAAGTGTCGTTAAAAGTGAAGTCTTTCCATAATACACAAACACCAAGCGTAGTGGCAGGTTAAACTCTTCTGTTATATACATGCAGCAGATTATACAACCTGCTGCAGCGTTTGTACTCTTATGGGGACTATGATAATGTAACCTATTCGGATTCCAGCTTATTCGGGAAGTTGAAAGTCGTTAAGCCTGGATCAAAACTCAAGTCAATCGTAACGACTCGAGAACAACTTATAATCAGGACTCAGGATTCAATAAAGTCATAAAAGTATGCGTCAAAGTTCCCAGCAGCGACGCATTTCTCCTTGGCGTGTCCATCGATGAGACACGACGGTGATATACGTGCTCGAGTCAATGTAAGTAGGGGTGACTGTTGGGTTTTAGTTGATATAGTGGAGCCTTGGTCTCTAAAAATCGCGGCGATCTTGACATAATCCCGCGACTCTCCTAAAGCGAGGGTACCACCTACACTTAATTTTTGTCGTCGAGTTCTATATAGCACATAGCATATGCATAGCGGGTAACATAAGTAACGTTATGTATGCGATCTTTATTTGGCAAAACCTGAAAACCTACGCAACATTTTTTTAATTGCCACTGGTCCGACGTATTGTTGACCTACCACCAGACGGTGGTAGGTCAACATACACATACCAAAATAAACAGGCTAAAATTAGAAAATTTTAGCCTGTTTCTTTTGGTATGTGCGCTCGTATAAAGATTTGTCCCGCAGACTTTATGCCAATATAGTAAGGAATAGACTTCTAATTCGACGTCTGGTTACTTAAGCTTGTAAATAACGCAACTGTTACTGTTGCAGAGTTAACGTCAAACGACACTCACCATCGTTGATAAAGATATATGAGGAAGACGACATCATCCCTGAAGCAGGCGACTCGATGGGCGGTAGGCATGGTGATGACGAACGCGAACACATCATCAATAAACGTATTGAACGCCTTGTACATAAACGCTCGCCATGGTAGCGCCGCCACCGACCGTAGCCGGTAGTTCACAAACAGCTGTGGCAGCATGAACAGGAATCCAAATGCATACACGCCGTTTACCACTGAATGCAATGCCCACGAGTACCAACTGTTAGAAATGTTTACAATATTTAGTTTGCTACAACCTACAATAACGTAGTTATGTTTCATACGACATACCTACCTCTTGTGGGGCTCATAAACTAAGGAATATATTGCGCCGGCAATACAAAGTGGGTACAATATCATGCTCAGATAGCGCATTGCTTCAGCGTCAGCTTGAGCAGTGGTTTTCTCTCCAGCATCAACGGCTCGTTCCCGACAAATTTTTATTTTCCATCCATTGAATATTAACCGTAGATGAAAGACCTTTGTCACTTTCCATAACTGTAAAGTGAAAAAAGTATGTCAACCCTAATGACTTTAGTCATAAAAAAATACTGTAAAAGTTTTTTTTTATATTAAAAGGAGTGTTTAAATTCTTATCTTCTAAAAATTGAATATGTTTTCAAAAAATTCTCATAACAAAGTTCAATTCACCTCCATTTTCGAATTTATAATCACCAGCAGGTGAGATGAAAGAGCTTGACTTGAATATAAAAAAAATATTATGTAATAGCAACATTGAGAAAAAGTAAAAAAAACAAAAAGTTCATAACGGAAGCAAATTTGGTTTCACATTTAAGAAGCGACCGTTTCCTTTATTCCATTTCCGTTTAACCATTCCTAGTGGTGCAATAGTCTGACAGGGACCCTCATGGAAGGGAACGGGGGACGGCCAGGGATTACACGGCGGACCGCAGTAAGTCGTCACCACTGGTGCGATGAGGAATGAAATCTTATAGAAGAGGAACTGTGATTAGACGCTGAAAGACCTGTATACGAATCAGCATCCCAAAATGCAAGAAAATTCCCCAGGGGTACCCCAAATAAAACGTCCCGAGGAGGTATCAGTCCCTTGGTAGAACCGAGTTCCACCATTCCCAATTGGGAATCCGTTGAGTGCGGGCCATCACCGGTAATCAGGTCGGTTGGTGGAAAATATGTAACCGAGGCGAGAAAAGTTGTATTTAAATCTACGGCGACGGTTCCTGGGCCGTTGCATAGTTACTAAGTTGCCTAGTATGTAAACATGTAATAATAATAAATATATTCTTACCTCTATAATCAGACTTATTCCGGCAGGAATAAGTACTAATAATGTTGTCCTCTGATCCAAGAGGTAAAAAAATATAACAAACTGGGAAAATGCTCTCCAGAAAACAGTACGAGCTGACAATCCAACCAAAGAGTTCTTACGACGCCAAAATGATACATCATTCTTAAATGCCAAAAAGTCAAACAATAACTGTAAGAGAAGAATATAAAACAGAAATTTAAAACTATTATTTAAATATATAATTTAAAAAAATATACGAGTATATTAAAATAGTAGGATATAATCTAATATTTAGGTACCAGTGTATAACTAGTCGAAAGATAAGAGTCATTATTATTTTTTGTATTCTAAGGAATATTTCAAAAGTTTAGGTATAACTCAATGTGACACAGCCTTAATAAATACAGAAGAGAGTACTATAAAAATTAATTCGCATATGGGGTGCAGCGAATATATTTGTTAGTTATTACTTGCCATGTTAGGATAAATCCAAATTTACTAATTTGGATACGGTTCGCTTCTACACCATTTAATAGAACTCACAATATATCCAGTATCACTCAAATATTAGGTCCTTACATATGAAATTGGCGTTTTGTACGGGATAAACATAAAGACAATTTACTTTGTAAAATATATTTAATTACTCAAAGTACACCGTTATTATCTATATACTTTTGCCATTTCATAGATAGTTCATTGATCCCTTTACTAAAAATACCACGGGGGCAAGAATCAATAAACTCACTCTTTGAAGGTAGTTTGGACTGCCGCATCGGAGTTGAATTTTTGGTAATCTGTTGAAGCAAGGTCTGGGAAGTACGGTGGATGTCGCTGACATTCCAATTGTAGCTCGTCTAACTTAGTGGTTGTTTGGTGAAACACTCACAAGTAACTTTTTCTGAGTAATTTACAGACCTACATGCCTGAGGAAGGCCACCCCTGAGTTTTTAGTGGGTAGGCGTCCCCCTTCTGGGGAGGAGAGCCCCACATAATCGCCGGCTCGCCACAGCCGGGGTATGCATTTTAATGCATTTTCATCAGGGGAACAAAAAAGGGTTCAGCCATTGCAACAAGCGCTTCTGATTATCCACTTTCCATTACAAGTAATGGTTAGATGTTAAATAACTTCATTATTGTGTCAGTTGAGCAAAGTAACACAACAGTCGACGCGTGTTTGCAACTTCAATTCATGTGGTACCCACCGTTCAAGTTTTTTTCTTTCCTGATATACTCCAAGTGGATTAATACAGTTTTGTAATTTACCTCGAGGCCTGCAGCTATCTCTGAAGTGCTTTGTGATGGATCCGCTTCCATAATAGCCTTAAATTCCTCATTTTCCACTTTGATCTTCGGTCATCCACGGGATTGGTTCTGAAGGTGAAAGTACTAGAACGAAAACGTTGAAAGCAAAACGTACCGTCATCATCCTGTTGCCCATTTCCCATTATCTGGGGTCGGCATTAATCCTTCGGACTATTTCTGCAGCACTGGTTCCACTCGTACTCTCGACAGGATTCGTACTTGTAAATTTCCCGATATTTTATGTTTTCCATTGTGCGGGGATAAGCGACGCCAAAGAAAAAAATAATGAAGAAAAACAAATGAATAACTATTTTCAAAACTCAGATGTACCAGCTAAATGAATTTAAAAATTTGAATTTCTAATTCTTAACCAAAGAGGAGATATTTCAGACCAAAGTGATCAGTACGATAAAACGCTAGTTTCATATATAAGGACCTAATACAATACAAATTATTACATGTTGCGTGGAAACCAAATTCCTAGATCCTCGTTGACATCATACTCAACCAGTATAGATCCGCGTTCACATTATACTTTTTATTGTGTAAGTACTTGTCCGTCGCGGCATCATTATATTGGGTTAGTTCATATAATTGTTTAGGTTGGTGTTTTGCATGTAATTTATACAGAATCTATACAGAATTAAATATTTAGAATGATTAGTTTTATGATTAGTGCATATCGTCGTTCATATTGCAATTTGTTCTATGTCAAAAATTGGTATTTTTTTATTATTATTGAGGTATGCTTAGATAATAATTCTAAATAGCCGAAAGACGAACGCAATAGTTATGAAACGTTAGTTAAAAATATTTTAGTGCTATAATAGATTTTTTTTTCAGTACACAGTTTTTTTACTCTCCTAAACTTAAACTTGTCATTTTGACATAGAACAAATTGCAATATGAACGACGATATGTGAGTTGTATTTAATTAATATCTAAATATTATTAAATTGTAGTCTTTGTTTTTATTATAATGTTATTGTATTATAGAATAATATTCAACATAGATGTAGTATTAAAAGTATCCCCACAGATAATTCTCATTTGAACATTACTAAATCAAAAACAAAGTATAAATTAACGGCCCTTATTTTGTAATATCAAACAATATTGGAGAATATTCTATAATAATATATAACAATATTGTTATAATATAACAATAAATATAACAATATTGGAAAATTATTCAAGTAACGAGAAGACTAAAAAGATAACAGTGCAACTCTCAGTATATAAAAAAATATGCTTTACTGTGACAGTGCTAGTTTCCTTTGTGTTTGAAAAGTTGTTATTATTAATTGGTTCTAAAAAAATGTTATGAATTCCAGGCATTATTATTTCATTAAATTTACATCAATTGTCATTTCATTAAAGTTACTGCCTCAAAATAAGTATTTTTTGTATTTGAAACAATTTTTCCAAGGCCTTAAGTTTTAATTCATTTTAATGTCGTGTCAATAAATCAATTGTTACGTCAATTGTAACGGATATAAAAATATCCGTTATAATATTATAAAATTCCGGTAAAGATGTACATTAGCATATATAATGTCTACATAACATTAACTCACATGACAACTAGCTATCAGGACGGTAGCTGATAATAGATATAGATTGGTGTCCGCAAAAATGCCTTTAACATCGTCAACATCTTGTTTGCTAAAACCAAGGGACTGCAGCTGCTCCAATGCTAATCTGACATGCAGTGCCAAACGCAATAATCCATATGATGCAGGATATACAGAAATAGTGACATTTGCTTCAGTCGTAGTGCTGTTCAGAAGTTGCAAATTGGTCATTCGGGACTTTAAAACATTTTCTTGTATTATTGGCAAAAACTTGTTATTTCGCACTCTGGAAACAAAGTAAAGACAGACAACAAACACTATTAAAAATATAACAGTAATACATTTATTAATCGAAATCAATATAATAATAAACAAAATACATTAAAGAGAACAATAAATGTTAACGTTAAGACTTTTATTACCGAATATAAGGATATAGCTCAGCTGGAATTTTGTTTACCGGCAGCCTCAAGTCATCAGTTAATATAGACAATGGAACTACTGTATTTAGATGTGCAAATGGACGAGCGCTGTTTTTAGGTTGCTTTCTCTCATCAACCTGAAATATATCAAACTTAATAGTATTACTGTATTTCCATTATTACAGACAAGCAGCCCGCCCCGACTTCGAACGGGCATTAAACATATTTCAAAAGTTATAATTTTTTACACACACACACAGTCTCTCATACATACTTTCTCGTTTCCGTGTGGGGTCATTACAATAGAGTAAAATAAAGAAAATTCAAATATGAAATTAGATTACAGTTTTTCTGTATTATTATCAAATTTTTAATTTTATTTAGTTTTTTGTAAAAAAATCTTAACTACTTTACTTTCTCTGCTTCTTTTGTATATCTCGAACAGCTTCATGTAATCTTCATCATGCTTCTGTACTTATTCGTGCTACATCGCTTATTATTATTATGGTGTCGTCTAACCGAACGGCGTGAGCGGCGACCATGCGACATTTTTCAAATAACATACATTTTTAAACTTGTCATATTTATCGAATGGAATATCCAAATTAAATAATTCAAAAGTTATGTAATAGTGTTGAAGAAGACTTAAATATGAAGTTATTTATTTTGATAAAGATTAATTCTAAAATACAATATAAAACTTTTATAGCGATGGCTTTCTATATATTTTTACAATGAAAAAACACTTTTTTTGTAGACACTGTTTTTTGTAGATAATTATATGTTCTGTAAAGATGTAGTACGTTATTTTGTTTTACAATCAATAGTTTACACAGCGCACGCGATGTTTAAAAAAGATTTTTGATAATTTTTTCACACCTTGGGTTACATTATTGGAGTTTTAGTATGGATCCCACTTTTTTGAAAATTTAATGTGGCCTATGTTCACCGGAGATAGTCTAGCTTCCCAACAGTGAAAGAGTTTTTTAAATCGATCAAATAGTTTCGAAACCAATTCAATACAATCAAATAGATATGCCAGAAGTATGTATAACAGACATATTATATAAGAAACATTAAAGAAAGTAAAATCAACACATTTTTAAAAAGAATGGGATCTTAGTCAAATCTAAAATTATAATACGCGTAGTAATGGTATGCATATGATATATTACTGATATATAATTTGCAGTATCTGTATTTGTGATGATGCTGTAGCTGTGGTAACGAGTTTTTTATTTCACTATAATAATATTATCTTATGCTAAGAACTAGGCAAGTGAATAAAATAAAAAAAACTAATTACTTTTGCTACCTGAGGATCATCTAGTTTATCTATTTACCGTTTATCTGATTGATGATAAATATAATTTAAAACATTTTATTTTGTAATATATTTATCGATAGTTGATAAATAATTAGAAAATTTAACAGAGTAGAATTTTTCTAAAATTTTTTAAGGCACTAGTTTATATAAAAATATTGATTTATTGCCATCTAGCCTCTTACAAGGGTATTATTTGAGAAAAATGTGTTTTTTATGGTTCTGTCATTATAAAAGATATAATTATAAAAATATTTTTAGGTAGTTAGTTATACATATTATATTTGTAGTAATTAAGTAAAGTAAATTTATAATCTGTAATAAAGTGAGAGTTACGAGTGACGCCATCTATTGATTTGTTAGGCGGTAACCTCGTCGTTGGCAAATTGGCGTTTTCTTCTTCTTGACAAATTGTTCATATCGAACGATGAAACAATGAATGATAAGAAAATGTAAGAACACAAAATAAATATTTTATTATTTATTTATTTATTTAAGTTTTTCGAATATCTTACTCTAGGAGGATCTTACTTTAGGATTAGAAAAACATCTATTAACAGCAATCTCTTCCAGTTAACTTTAAATCAGGAATGCAGTAAAAGGACTAAAATAATACCCAAAAGTAACTACACAGTAAAAAAGAACACCATAAGGCGAAAAAGAGTGTGAAAGGAAATAAGGAAATAAAGTAGCAAATGAGCAAATTGATCACCAGATGGTAAGCGATAACCGTTACCCATGAACACCGGCAACACTAGAGGAGTCACAGACGCGTTGCCAGCCTTTTAAATGGGAATAAGGGGGGGTTGGGCCTCCGGTACCCTCACTCACTGGGCGAAACACAGCGCAAGCGCTATTTTACGCCGGTTTTCTGTGAGGCCGTGGTATCACTCTGGTCGAGCCGGCCCAATTCATGCCGAAGCATGGCTCACAGTAAAGCTTGCAAAAATAACAAGTGTAGAAGACAAGACAAGAATAACAAGTGTGAAATGCATATGTTGAGTCGGTGTTAAGATACGGAATTACAGTGTGGGGTAACTTGTGCTGTATTACGGCTAAATCTGGTATTTCCTGCAGGTCATACTTTCATGAATTGAAAATTCTAACTGTATCCCTATACATTCTCGAAGTAGGAAAGCATGTCAAGAGTAATTACACTTCATTTTTAGAGGCAAAAGACTAAAGACAAAAGAGAAATACTACACATCCACAAAGGCTTGTTCTAGATCTAACACCTAGAACCGCATACTTAAAAAAAAAAATATTATGCAATGAGCATTAGAATTTTTTTAAGATACCAGAATACATCAAATTTCCCTCATATAATGCACTTAAAAAGTAATTGCACCTCTGGCTAAATAAATCTGGATAAATTTTAATTCTATGGACGAATTTTTTAAATATAAATTATAAGTATAATTAAATGAAAATCTAATAAGTATTGTATTACGTTATTTATATAATACAATACTTATTAGATTATGTATTAGTATATTTGACAATAATGCAAACATTGCAATACCCTTATAGAGTGTCACATGTGTCTAAAATATGTTATAATTACCATCTAATATTATGAATGTGACATGCAATAAATATTCCGTATATACAAATACTCGAATCACAAGCTCTACTCACATGGTAGGTATACATATAAAAAAATGAGAAAAAATCTTAACAATATAGGACCAACTAGAGGCAGCTGCAGAAAAATAACAAACTATACAAGCACTCAAAACCTTGCTCATCATCATCATCACAGCTCATATACGTATATGAGCTCGGTGGGCACGTGCCCACCGAGGGAGCTCGAACCTACCCTAACTACATTAGGGCGATTAGGCCTTAGTCAACCATGCTGGCCCAGTGCGGGTTGGTTGACTACGTACACCTTTGAATCGCTTTGCAGATGTACGCAGGTTTCCTCACTATGTTTTCCTTCACCGTAGGAGCGTCAGATAAATGTACATATGAAATTCGGAACGAAAAACACATTGGTACACGGTGGGGATTAGATCGCGGGCCTCCCGATTCTATGCGGCGCACAAACCAGTGCCGAGACCACAGTGCCACCGACGCTCTCAAACCTCGCTCAATAACATACAATGCATAGCTATATGAAACAATTAATAAAAAATTATATCTTAAGATCTTGGTGTACATGTATAGTTGTTCTTACTGGAGGACACATTCAAACGTCTATAAGCCTGAAACACTTTTGCCAAATGTTGGTGAAGATCATATGCATTAACAAGACTTTCGACATTTGTTTTTGAATGGCCAATCATAATGTGGGGATCATGATTCATATAATGATTTATATTATATGAAGGTTATATAACTTTGTCAATGTTAAGTGCACAGATATTTATTATTTAAATTTTGGCAATGTCATGTTATAGCATTCCCAGTATAACTATTGTTTAATAATATCATAAATACAGCTCCTCTGTAGCAATATCCAAAATGTTTTTGCTTACATTAACTTACATTTTCCACAAGTAGTTTAAATGTTGCAGCCTGGGGATTTGCATAAAATACCAATGGAAAAGTGTGAATAGCTTCTGTACGATAAATCTCTTCAAAATTTTTATAGAGGCCATCATCATCTAATAACACAGCATGCATGTATAGAGTTCCATTATTACGTGTTTTTCTCGGAATTTTCAAGTGCAGGTTACTAGGAATTATACAAAGAAACATTAATTACAATTATGATTAAATGATATACATTGTTTTACGACAAATTAATAAATTACAAGAATATTAAACTCACAAAGTGACAGTGTTTCGATAGTCGAATTTCTTAGAAGTAAGCACTTTCAAAGCCATATCTTTGTAGGAACCACTATCATAAGGATATTCCTTCACAGACGTAAATAAAACTAGATGCTGAACAGGGTTTGTTGCAAGATATGAGGTGAAACATCTTTCGCCACGACTGCAATTTGGGGGAATAAATATTTCTGCTAAAGTCCATATTGTATTAATTACATATCCAGCAAATATGGCTGATATTATTAAACTTAATGAAATAAACCGCATCTCAAAAAAAAAAATACAGCTAATTTTACTCAAATGAATATAATATGTATTACAATGTTTAATATATTAAACATAGCCAACACAGACTTTTTTGAATTTTTTGACAAATGGGGACACGGACGTTTTAAATGTATCGGAGCCATAAACTAAAGAGTATGTAATGTAACATTGGCCACGTTCCATTTTGCGCTAGCAACTAAAATATCACCGAAAAGTTTTGGCGTTAGGGTGATAACTCAATATTTCTACTTAGAAATCTTGGGGGTTGATGTCACTCGTGTCCGTAGGTTTTACCCTCGAGACCCTACACGTGATTCCCGGGTGGTGCTAAACGAGTGACAAACTATTGGTGGTAGGGCTTGAAACACCCGACTGGCTAGCGACCACCGTGCCCATGACGTAAAACCTGTCAAGTGGACATTTCATGTCCACGTTTCAGGATCAGTCAGCTCACAGTCAGAGCTTGAGAGGCCGATGCCGTGATTTGACTGGTTTCCGTCAACCCAGTGCCAGGCTGACTGCGTTGTCCCTCCGCCCAGGAAAACCTGAAGAAACGGCTGTTCTGCTGGTCGCCCGTGGTACAGTACGGGTCCCAAGCGGACCTAACCAGTCCGTGAGGCTGCTCCACCATGCCACGTCTCGGGGTGGTCCGTCGTGCCGGCTGGTGACCGGGTGGTGGGTCCCGGTGGCCACTTTCGGGGGGGTTCAGGCGCCCTTTCGTGCGGAGGATCAGCGCAAATTAACTGTCGGCAATTTTCTGGTGAAACAGGCTTACTCACTTCAAATAGACGAATTCCGACAACGACACCCTAATTTCAAGCCTCCCTCTTTGCAACATGACAGCGCAAAACAAAAATGTACTTTACGCAGCGGCGAACAACTCCACCAAAACACCATCATTTGAGGTGGGACTCGCTATCATCCGCGACCTCCATTCCAATCTCATGACTGTCCACCACCACCTTGAGACAGGCCGCCCTGCAATGGTGTTCTTAACATAAACGCAAATTATCTGCCCGGATGATACAAGCTACCTAAAATATTCCGGCTACACTCTGGAGGAGTCCTTCAGGGCGAAGGTTGGCGTTTGCTTGTTCGTTCGTTCGTCGGATGTTTGCTGCCATCGCCTGCGCTGTTTGGCGAACTCATTCTTTTCCCTCCTCGCGGTACACGTCGATTTGGGCACTCATTGCTGTCATAGAGTTTATATTTTGAATTTAATACTGGCTGGGTTGTTTTGGTAAAAGTGAAGTTTGAAGTCTTTTTGAATATAGATGTCTGTTGTTTGAAATTATTTTATAAAGAAGAAATGTTTGGAATTTAGATCAGATTTTATATTAATATTGTATTTAATTATTTTAAACTATCATGACAGTGGTGAATAAATTGAAAGTAATAATGAATTGAGTTATTTGCTTTTATTACATGAAGAAATTTTTATAACAATTGCCATGTCTACGTCTGCGTTTATCGTTCCCATAGTGGTGATCAGGAGACAACTCGACTGTTTGAAAATCTGAGTCAGGTGGCAGATGACGCGCAGGAGCGATTTCCTTCCGCCGAGCAGTGTCTTTGGGGGACTTCTGGTGTTTTTGGGGGACTTCAATGCTCACCACGAGTTATGGTTAAGTTCCTCTAAAACTGACCACGCTGGGAGTACTGCCCACGCATTTGCTCTCATACATGACCTGTACCTGGTTACCCAGCCCACCAGGGTACCAGACATTATCGGTCAAGCGCCCTCTTTGTCGGAATTTCTGTTGACAAATCGCCCTGACGGATATCAGGTAGTGGTTCGGACTCCACTAGGATCCTCGGACCACTGTCTGATATTCGTCTCAGCACCTCAGGCATCTCGACCGTCACTTGTGGTTGCAGCACGCCGTTTGTGGCATTATGCGTCAGCAGATTGGGACGCTATGCGGGACTACTTTGCATCTGTCTCTTAGTAGCAGCGCTGTTTCAGTGGGATGAATCCAAACTCCTGTGCTTTCTCTGTTGCTGACGAGATCCTGCTAGGAATGGAATATTATATTCCGTATTCCAATCTCGTCAGCCGAGGCAGATGAAACCTCTGGGTCAACCACGAGTGTGCGTCCGCTGTTGAAAACAAACAGCTTGCATGACGCGCTTGGATCAGAGGTCGAGCAACCGGGGTCCCAACACTAACCTACTGAAAGCAGCCTACAATAATGCCACCAAGTCTTTGCAAGAGGGCTTTCATTAGAGCGGCTGCTCAGCGCGTTGCTCAGGTTGGTCAGGATTTCCTAGCGCACCCTACGGGTAGCCTGACTAAAGCTGTGCAATTAAACTTCTGCCAACCCTCGCTGCCACCGCAGAGACGTGTCGATGGTTCTCTCGCTCATCAGCCGCAGGAGAAAGCCGACCTGGCGAAAATGTTCGCGGCTCATTCTTGTGGCGACGACTGTGGTGCACAACCTCCGATACTCCCCCATAGTGGCGTTTCCATGCCTGGGATCCGCATAAGACAGCGTGATATGCGAGCGGAGCTTCAGTCAATCGATACTCGGAGTGGTCCAGATGGCATTTCAGCGATCGTGCTCAAAAAGTGTTCAGTCCTGACGCGCTTATACCGCTGGTCGTCCTCTACTGGTTGTGTGCCGAAATCTTGGAAAGAAGCCAATGTGCAGACGGGAAGCCGGGAGCTCCCCAAAAAGGGAGACTGTTCCGATCCGGCTATCACCCTATAGCCGTCACCTACATTCTGTGCAAAATCATGGAGAGGATACTGAATGCCCAGCTGATTCGACACCTAGAAGGTCACTCGCTACTTAATGACCGTCAGTATGGGTTTCGTCCTAATCAGTCTACAGGTGACCTTCTAGCGTTCCTTTTGCACAGATGGGGGGAAATTTATCGACAAGCGCGGTGAGTCTGTGGCTATGAGCCTCGACATTGCTAAAGCTTTCGATAGAGTATGGCACAAGGCTCTCCTTTCCAAGATTTCGGCATACGGATTCCCCGCAGAGCTCTGTACGTGGACGGTGGTGGTGGTGGTGGTGGACGGCTAGCTTCCTCCACGAGCGAATTGCGCTTCGCGGTTCGTGACAGTCAATGCTGGTGTTCCGCAGGGCTCCGTTTTATCCCCGATATTGTTTCTTCTGCATATCAATGACATGCTCTCCCTGAGTAGTATACATTACTATGCAGACGATAGTGCACGGAGAATATCATGGGAGCTCAGGGGCTACGCGAGATAATACTAGTAGGGACAGGCAGAATCTTATTACTGAGCTCGACGGGACGTTGGATCTCATTTCCGAATGGGGCTCCAGCAATCTCGTTGAGTTCAATGCTAAAAAAACTCAGGTGTGCGCGTTCTCGGCTAAAAAGTCACCTTTCCTCCCCTTTCCCTGTCTTCAGGGCACTACTCTTCCCGCCCAGAGCAACATCACCTTGCTTGGTATGAACATTTACTGCGATCTGAATACCAGAGAATACATCGAGTCCGTCATAACCACTGCCTCAAGGAAACTCGGTGTCCTGAACAGAGTGCAACGGTATTTTACCCCGGACCAACTCTGCCTGCTTTATAAAACTCAGGCCAGGTCCAGTGTGGAATATTGCTCGCACCTATTTGACGGCTCTGCTCACAATACCTCTCGAAGCTCTGGAAAGATTGCAGCGGCGTGCTATCCGAATAATCGGCGATGTAGAGGCAATCAACACTCTCGAGCCTCTACAACTTCGTCGTGATATCGCCTCTCTTAGCGCCTTTTACCGGATGTTTCATGAGGAATGCTCTGACAAACTCTTTAGCCTTATCCCTCCCTCTCCTTTCCTTTATAGAAACACACGTAAGGGTCTTCGGAGCCATCCGTACACTATATCCCCCATTCCACACCGCACAAAGAAATTCCAAGATTCCTTCTTCTGCCGTACTTCCCGCACTTGGAATTATCTGCCTGCGTATGTGTTTCCTTTATCCTATAACAAGATGCTTTTTCACGCCTCTTTTGAAGGAACCCACCTTCAAAAGAGGCGTGAAAAAGCATCTTTAGGGCCGGCAGGGATAGGGCAAGTAGGAATACCGTACAATCTCGTACGAGGCGGCGACAGTTCTGGGACGCTCCCCCCCATTCGACATCCTGGCCGACATGTACGCGGCGACGTATGCGTCGCGGCGTGTCGACCGGGGGGGCGATGGGGGGAGCGCCCTGGAACCCGCGCACGAAGTGCCTAAGCGGGAGTGGCACCGACGGATTGTGGCGGCCTGGCGTGCGCAGCTCGAATTACGGATCTGCGCGCGCCAGCGGGCCGTCGGTGCCGTACTCCCGCACCTCGAAGCTTGGCTCAACGGGAAGGAGGAGGTCACCTACCGATTGACTCAGATACTCACCGGGCACGGCTGCTTCGGTGAGTATCTGTGTCGAATAGGACGGGAGGGATCGACACATTGTCACCACTGCGCATCCGACCTCGACTCGGCCCAGCACACGCTGGCGGAGTGCCCCGCGTGGGCCTCCGAGCGCCGAGTCTTGGTCGCAGAGATCGGGCGAGATCTGTCTCCGCCGGCATTGATTGCGGCAATGCTGGCGGACGAGGGAGGTTGGAGGGCTGTGGCCTCCTTCTGTAAGCAGTAATGCTCCAGAAGGAGGCCGCCGAGCGGGGTCGGGAGATGGCCGATCCCGCTCGAAGGAGGCGGCGCCGGGCTCGGTAGCACAGCTGCGGCGCCGCCGCGGGTCGCCGGCGGGCGCGAGGAAGTCGCGACCGCTACGGCGACCCGGGATGGACCACGCCCCTTCCATGGCCGGGGGGCGTCGTCGGTGGAGGGGACGGGGGAGGTGGTAGCTTCCTCCGAGGAGGGCTCCTCTCTAGAGAGGGGAGCGGAGGCTGGGGTTCCCGGAAGTGGCCTTTGTGTTCCCAGGGGCTCCCTACATGCCTGAGGAAGGCCATCCCTGAGGTTTTTAGTGGGTAGGCCTCCCCCTTCTGGGGAGGAGAGCCCCACATAACCCCGGCTCGCCACAGCCGGGGTATGCAATTTAATGCATTTTTCCTCAGGGGAACAAAAAAAAAAAAAAAAAAAAAGGGCAGGTAGGAAAGTGGAGTAAAGTCACTATTCTATCTGACATCTCATTTGGGCCTCTTTCACCGCTTAACATCAGGCGGGAGTAAGTCATCTGCCGGGCCTAGCATAAAAAAAAACTTGTATATGTTGTTAAGAAAAACATCAACTATCCATCGTAGCATTACATTTCAACACTAAATACTAGTCTATGGCATTATGTAATACGCATAACACTATTTAATTTTTCTTTCAATTCAATTTTATTTGTAGAATAGAACATTCTGGCTGAGTTAAATTTATGTTATTACAATTATTAATGATTTAATATATTACGAATATGGTACAGCTGAAATACTAAGTCATAATTGTACATTATGGCAACTTTCAACTATATAAATGGGTTTAGAAACCTTTTTCCTCTATTACTAGAGAAATCCGTTAATACGAATATGATTTACGAACGCAGCCGTTGTAACATTAGAAGTAAGCGCGCTACTATATGTCACTCTTTCGCTCACTCCTTTTCTTGAACAAACTATAAAAATATATTGTTCAATTGATATTTGTCATTTCCGTTGTAATTGCTTTTTTTTTTCCTTCTCTTCTGGCTTGCACGACTTGTGCATAGCCACTAACAAGGGTAAAAGGTAGGGAAACGATTGAAATATGTAAGGATCGGAATGAGTATTAGGATCAAGATCAGTAGGTAAATAAGGGTGAATTTTAATAAAATATTCTTGTTACAAAAATAATATAGAAATAATATTATATATATTGGGATTAATTGACAAAATTGAGGTTAAATAATTGTAATTGCTTAGTCTGTGGTAAAGAATAATGGCCAACTAGTGATGGCGAAAAAAATCGCTGGAAGTGTTTATATCGATAAGTCACGATGAATTATGTCAATAACATTTAGATATCCAGGATGTTGAAATTCTCTCTCTTATCTATAATCGAGCGCCTTTATTTTATTATAGAGTTTGAATAAATGCGAATCACAACTATTAATGTTTGAATGAATGTTTTATTGTTCTGTGAAATGACACATTCCTGTCTGTATCTAACTACGTCTACGACTAACGTAACATTTCATATGGCAGGCGTTTCACGAACACGTAACGCTATCACTGTTTGATACGTTGGCTATTATAAATTAGTGCGATAGAGCGATTGGCATCAGCCAGAATCTTGAACCTATACGAACGGTCGACAAAAATTCAAAAGCATCGAATTTAATATGTCACGTTAGTGAGATAGTTCCAGTATGTTTTTGGTTTGGTTGATAGTTATTAGTACGATGCGGTCTCTGTACAATCTACTCGGCATTTATATGTGCCAGTATTACATACTGTAATATTGCTGATTGGCTTAGGTGTACATTCACTTGTTAATCTTTTAATTAACAAAGTTAACATTTCTATGTGTAAACGGATTAACTTTTAAGATAACTTTAAAATAGTTAACGAGTCATACCCGATTTAAGCCATGGCTCACCGTTAGCGTATTACATCGACGTGCTGGTGCGCTAAACAAGCATCGCTAGGATATTTATATTGTAAACAATTATTATCTTAATTATTATTATTCTAGTGTAATTAATTATATTCATAATGAATTGCGAGGGACTTCAAATTCCTTTCAGGTCCACAGATAATATAACCGAGTAGTATATAATCCAAGGCTTTTTTAATCTGGTTTAGTTAATGTTGTGTTGTCTCATTTCAACTTTCAATAAATATTATAAGTTAAAAAGAGAGCAATCCGTAGATTAACTAAATCAGCTTTAAATTGGGTTTATTAATACGGGCCCGTTTCATCCCGTTTTTTTAGTATTCCTGATCATAGAGCTTTTTGTAATGGCTTGATGAGAGGGAGCGAGACAAAGATATCGAATTAGCATTTTCGATAATTTGTGCGAAGTCCCATCACTACTATCACTGTGACACATTCATTCTGCGAAACCAAATCGTTGCACTCAACCAATCCGAGAGCTAGAATATCACGTCATCGAACAGATGACGTAATATTGTGGCGTTCGGATTGGTTAAGCCGAACGGTTCGGTTGCGTTTCGCTTGCGATTTATTAGTGCTATCGCCTGTTGCTGTGCATCCATATAAATCGTCTACCAATAGTCTTCTTTGCAGCAACACCTTCCGTTCAATACCTCAGATTAAAGTCGGGTCAATATAATAGGCCACATTTGACATTTGTTCATAGTGAGGTGACCTGCTTAAACACTCCAATTATGGTGAAAAAATCGATATTTACTTCAAACATATGTGAATCGAATACAGTTATTATGGAAAAGTACTTTTTTTATAAGATCCCTATCTTATAAAAAAAGTACTTTTCCACAGTAACTGTAATAGGCAAACGAGCAAATGGATTACTTGATGGTAAGTGATTATCGCTGCCCGCAACAACAGATGTGTTGCCGGCCTTTTAAATGTGAATACGCTCTTTTTTATAGGTACTGTATTAATATATTTTACGAGTTTAATTGCCCAAAATTTTTTAATACCAATTATTTCTCTGTTAATGAAGTTATTATTGTTTTTTATTATAAAAAAAAGAATAACATGTTTTATTTTAATAAAAATTTGACTCAAAAAAAATCAAAATCAAAATAATCTTTATTCAACATAGACCTTTACAGGCACTTATTGACGTCAACAGACAAAACAAAAAAACAAAGCTTAAAAAAAGAAAACAAAAACCTTGTCCGTACGTACGAATAAGGAAAAAAAAGAAAAAAATAAAAATTTGACTAGACACCTGTTCGGAAATTGGGAGAGCCTTCTCGAGAAGAACAGGTAAGAAACTCTGAAGGTCTATTTTTTATCTCCTCTTTACAATGTTAATAATTACAATAATATAATACAATATAGTATAAGATACAATCATACCTAATACGATTACAGTCGTATGTATGTTTACATACAAAAATAATACAATAAACTGACTATTAATTCATGGTGAATAATGCCTTCACAAGTAATCATTGCATTCATTCGATTTATTGAGGGACATCACTTACGTATAGACTTCACTGAACGAAACATTGTAACAACGGTCATTTGTGCATTTCCAAACTAAAAAAATATTGAATATTTTATGTCCGCCATTACAAGGTTAGTTGAGGAATTTTAATGAAATGTCAAATGTGGCCTATTAAATTGACCCGACTTTAGTTATATATTGATTTCAATACTCAATCTTAGATCAACTTCATTTTTCATTCAGTTTTTTTCAATTTGAAACTGCTACTGATACCTAGCGGCTTTCATGATATAAAAAAAATAGGTAAAAAACTTTTTAATTTAAACGGTTTTATGTTAAACATACATTGCAATGTTTAAGATAAATGTACTAAAAATGTACTAAAAACCAAAAAATAATAAAATAGATACAGTCGTGGGAATTATAAACATATGCATAGACTAGACTAAAATAAAACCGTGGGGCACATCAATACATTACATTTTAATCAACGATTGTAGACAATTGATGTGCCCCACGATTTTATTTTAGTCTAGTCTATGCATATGTTTATAATTCCCACGACTGTATCTATTTTATTATTTTTTGGTTTTTAGTACATTTTTAGTACATTTATCTTAAACATTGCAATGTATGTTTAACATAAAACCGTTTAAATTAAAAAGTTTTACCTATTTTTATTTTCTAGTTTTTAGTTTTTATTTCGCATTATTCTCTTTTAAAACCTAAGTTATCCGCCATTTTGTAGAGGCCGCCATCTTGGATTTTAATTTTATATAGTACATTGTATTCTACTGGTTGAGCACTTTCATTTGATACCCATATTGATGGGATTGATAAAACCTACGTTATCCGCCATTTTGTAGCGGCCGCCATCTTGGATTTAATTTTTTTATAGTATATTGTATTCTGCTTGTTGAGCCCTTTCATTTGATACCCATATTGATGGGATTAATAAAACCTAAATTGTCCGCCATTTTGTAGCGGCGGCCATGTTGAATTTATAATGATAATGAATAAATATAATTGTATTGTCACCAAAATCCAAAGTGTATACAAAATTTCAGATTAATCGGTTGACAGGAAGAGGGTGAAATTTGATTTACTAAATTTGACCCAAGAATGAACCGGGCTGAGCTAAATAAAACCGTTTAATAATAATAAGTACAAAACGATTATTTTTAAGTTTCAGAATTCTGCGTCTGCATTTTGTTTTTTTCGTGGTTGTTATGCTCGCTTGCCGTATTTCTCTCTGCTATATAAATAATTGACACCAGCTTTCTTTTTTAACGGATTTATTGAGTTGTCTACGTGATTTTGGATATTCGTTTGTGCTTTAGGTTTTTAACTTTTGTTGATAACAATGCTTCGTTGCCTAAATTGCGGTTTACGCGTTCAACGAATACAGAGGCACATTGTTACAAATCTGTCTCAAGAATTACAAGCATTATATATATATATTTTCGTTATGTCTCCATTTATATAAGATATTTTGCAAATCCTGTTATTACAGGAAACGGCGCCTAATAAATTATTAACAGCAATGTTGCCTGGATACGTTAAATATTGGCAAAATTCAAAGAGTAACAATGGTTTTCTTTCCACATTTACTTTTAAACCTGTCCTTTATATAAAATAAAATGCAGTTATATTTAAAGTACAGTTACAGAGCTATCAAATGGTATAAGTCTGAACTCTGGCCGTTTCTGGGGCAGAGCCTCATACAAATATGGGCATTGTCCTTTATTTACATTATTTATTACATAGATTCATCAGATTCTTCTTCGTAAATTACCCTTTTAACACAGTTCCTTTCGGCATATTGAGAACTTAATTAAGCTCTACTGTAGACTGTACGTATTGATAAGGAGGAATATAAATACTCAACTCAACTTATTATATTGTAAAACAATACACAATGAAAGCAATGAATGTGATACAAGCGTTGTATGGCAAATGACAACCAAACGGCGTAGCCGTGTGTATTTAATGACACATACAATCTAACGTCACTCCTCACAACTCCCTTTGCCTAGACAACCCCATAGACAATATATGACAATTTATTTCATGTATTTGAAAAAACCAGATAAACGAATTTAATATTTATAATACAAATAATATCGCTGCATTAAATCGATTAAAAGTTATTCTTAATAAAATCGATATTCGGTTTTAATCGAATCGGTAACTTGCGAGTTCATCACTGATTTCAAAATATCTTAAACTGTCAAAAAGAAAATAATATAATGGACAGAGTATAGTATTTTTATGAATAAAATGTCTTTGGTCTTGTCATTGTTCATATTTCTTACTAGTCTGTGTTAATGCTCCTTTATAGCCTGTGAACGGCTAAGTAAATATCATAAACTAGTCAACTAGTAAAAAAACGCAAAAGAAGTATGGGCGATAGTCGATTGTGTTAGATCGGTGTCTCCAAGGAAATATTATTGATATTGCAAAGAATTTAATTAGTTCTAAAAGGTTTAAATTAGTTTCAAAACAAATTTCTGAAAATTTTGTCGATATTATACCATACGATTTCAGATTATGTGGCAGTGTTTTGACAGATGCTTAACTTATTTGTTTGTTTTTAGGATGTCAATACAAAAATGTCTAAGAAATAACTGGGAAACTTCAGTATTTTCAAAATGTTAAAAAAATTGTCCTTTGTAGACTATGGATGCTAAAGATATACTTATTGAAGCTGCAATTGACGGAGGCAGCGATAATGACACTAGTAAATTTAGTGAAATTGGTTCTGCACTACCAAGCAGTAATTCCAAAAATTATCAAGACACATCGACACTTCCACTGGCGAAAGTGGATTTACCGACATCACGCCCATGTGCCGTCATAGGCCCAGATAGAATATTACTCCGACCGAGTAAAGCTGACGTGCATTCTATAAAGCCTCCTTTCGAATCATGGATAACAACTGAAAATGTATATCGAAATCCACCTGAATATTCGCACAAGATTCCAACTTATCAATGTCCTTCAAGAAATATATCACCCAGACAAACTTTCCAGGAAAACATGCAGCGTATCATGGTTCCTCCAACATATAATAGCATAAAAAGTGATGATAATGTAAATATTGTTCTTGATAGGAATACATCCTTAAACAAAGACATCAAGTTAACAGGTTCTATTGAATCTAAGTACTATAATGTGCCGTATTCTATTAATCCTATGAATGATAATATCAAAACTGGTGAAATGTGTGTCTCAGATACAAATAACACTAAGAATATCTCACCTGGATGGCATCCTGGAAGTGTAAATGTGCGGCAAAATAGAACTTATGGTGCTCATTCACTATAT
Organism: Scirpophaga incertulas; assembly: GCA_036419045.1. Classification (NCBI taxonomy): domain Eukaryota; kingdom Metazoa; phylum Arthropoda; class Insecta; order Lepidoptera; family Crambidae; genus Scirpophaga; species Scirpophaga incertulas. The sequence goes on along the minus strand of CM071629.1, from coordinate 21,772,302 downwards.
GAAGCGTCTGGATATGCAAATTGTACTAACTCAAAGCCTGTACATGTTTCAAGACCCCAAGACATGTTGAATGAAGACTCTAATCATCTTTATGCAGAACCATATTATCAGCATGCAAACATCCGCTTCAGACCCTATCCAAATGTAAAAGAAAGGTATCAACAATCCAGGTATGATTACTTAAATAATTATTCTCATCGATATAATCCTGGACCACCTTTTCCACCCCCTAAATATGATATCCAAAAACAAATACCTACACATCCAACATACTCCCATTTACCACTTAAATATATAGAAAGTAGACTCAATGAATCTATTATTGACGGCTACCAAAGACCACCTCAAATAAATTACAATGTTTCTTATCAAAATCAAATAATCCATCCTACATATGGATCAGTAGCAAATGGACTGCAAAATAAATTGTATTCATACACACCAGACAGCTCGACTAAACTAATGCCACCAAACAAACTTCCTTATAATAATAATAAATTTTATTATGAACATGATAATATTCAAAATAAACATTCAGTTCCTGAAAACTTCTATTTCAATGATATGATAAGACCTCATTTGAAAAATCAAGTTCTAATCCCTAGTTATCCCACTGTAAATATGCAACCGGTACCACAATATATCAGAAAAGAGAATTTTTCATCTAAATATTATGATTATGCTCCACTTCCTCCTCATGTTAGGCACGTAGAGCCATCACTTAATACCAATTCCCATATTGCACGATTGACATCACAGTTTTCTCCCAGTATAGCAGTATCACCATCTGATTCTAACACTAGCAATGATACATTACATGTACAAAACAGCTCCTTTGATGAATGTGGCTATGTCAGTCAATTTACTAATGCTAGCATGAGAACTATTGATTCTAATTTTAATAGAATAATTCCACATGACTATCACAGATATAACTACCAATTTCCGTCGATGTTTAGAATACCCCCGGTAATGTCAAAAATGCAATTAAATCCTGACCTTGATGTTAATTCAAAAGATAAAAAAAGTATTGATATTAGACAGTTCTTGCAAATGTGGAATGAGGGTGATGAGGAAAACACAGGGAATAACAAAGAAATTAAAAAAGATCCTAATACGGTATCAAATCAAATTGACTTGAAAAATCAAGAGCAACTTTATATTTTAGGTTCAGTTAATGTTCCAAATGAAGAATTGGCAAAATATGATCATATTCAAAAAGTTTCAAAATTACCAGAAAATATAAAAGGTTGCAATAATGTAGACTTACTCAAACAGTTTGAAAAAGTTGTTGAATCTTCTCATTTGAATAGTTTCAGTAACAATAATGTACCCTCTACAAGTTTTGTAGAACCCTTCACATCCTCGACACAATGTAGAACAGACTTAACACCCAGGTCAGAGTCACCACTTGATGTTGAAGCCAAAATAAGTCAATCAGTTATTCATAAAGATGTTGGTTGCAATTTTGAACTTAGGCTATGTAGTCCAGAGATGTTAAATGTAGAAGTAGCCACACCTGTACAAAATCTTCTTGGAGAACGAACTATTGAAAAAGTTACAAATCCATACCAAGTGTCTGATAGTAGTAGTGCGCCTAATACTGGATTCAATTCTAGTGATATTCAAGGAGTTAACAAAGTTGATGAAAATAAAATTGCAAGTTGTAATTTAATAAATACTCAGTGTAATGATACAATGAAAAACAATTATACTTTACAAGATTTGGAATTTAATTCAAGTGTTTGCTTAGCATCTCTTCCAAGATTAGACAATGATATTGAATTAAATTTTCCTGAAGTAAATCAACAATTCATTAATGCTAATAAGGAATCTGATATTACAAAAAGTGATTTAACATCTAAAGAAAACAAGTTCAATAAAAGCTTAGTCCCCAAAGAAACAGATGTTACTTTAAAAACTAATCAATCGAATGAACACCAGGAAAAAATATTTGCTAAATTAAGCAAGTACAGAAAAAGTAAAAAATGTGACATTGAATCCACGGGACTCCCATCCAAATCTTTATCCAAGCCAATACGAACAGATAGTGTCATAATAAAAAATCCAGAAAATGCAAAAAGTATTGATGAGGCTGAAACTTTGCTTAGTAATAATATTGTCTTTGAAAATGAAACAACAACAAGTAATTCTAGTTTTCCAAACAACAGTCTAAACTGTAATAATACAAATGGTAAATTTGATGAAACTTCTGCTGAAATTGCACTCGACTTTAGTTTTAATAAGCTAGATGATGACTCTACTGAAAACAAAGAGCTTAAAATTACTGAATACATAGACAATGCAAACTCTATCAATGTTTTACAAAACATATCTACTAAAGAAGATCATAAAAACAATCTTAAAAAATTAGAAAACAACAATTTACCTAGTGTGCTGTATAAAGTAGACAAAAATAGCTTATCAGAAAAAACACTTCATGAAAGCACTTCACATGACTCGGTACTTACAGATGATACTACAAACAAACATGCTAATTTACCTTCTCAAAATGAAAATAGATATTGTGATATCTCCACTGAAGGAGATCACGAAAATACTACACAAGAATCAGTACATAATGATGATATCAAAAACAAGCATTCAAATGTCTGTTTTCAAAATAAAAACATGATTTATGATATCCCAACTGAAGGGGATCATGAAAGTACTGCACAAGATTCAGTATGTAATAACGATGTCATGAACAAGCATTCTGATATCTATTTCCGAAACAAAAATGACAGTTGTGATATTTCTACTGAAGGGAAATGTGGTGATCCTTCATTTTCTACTTTGTCTTCAGATACGTCACTAACTGAAAAATTAATTGAAAATTCTATAAGTATGTTTATTCGAGAAGAGCAGGTTACTATATGTGAAAATAATAACTTGAAAGCAATTTCACCACTGCAAAATAATATAGTTAACAGAATGTCAAACTTGTCAGATCTTGACGAAACTAAAAACAATGTCAACTATACAAAACATGACACAGAAGTGAAAAGTCACATTTCCTCGAAAAAATCTATAGAAAGTAGTACAAAAGTTTTAAGGAAGGAAAATATATCACAAGATAGCATAAATAAACTGGTTAACACCTGTACAAACAAATTCTGTGATAAAGCTATTGAAAATTATATAACATTTCCTGCAGATACTTCAGTGATTGATAATTTTAATGAAAACAACAAAAATAACAGGACTATTGATCAGATTGGACAGTTAATTGAAAATAAAGACCCTGATTGCACAATACAAGATACTGAAGAATATTCAGGACCTACAAGCATCACAATTAATGATATTGATAATATAACATCAAATATTGTAAATAATTCTGTGTCCCTTTCGAAAGAAAATCTCACCCAGAGAATTGTGCCGGATGCTAGTAAAAAATGTAATATAAGAAAAGAATTATTTTCGCCTTGGATACAGAAATTAATATGGGGTTATGAAGATACTACTTGTTATATCAAACCTACATTACATAAAAATCAAGATCCTATTGATAACAAAACATCAGATTCTAATAGTAAACTGACTGAGTGTCCAGCTATTAATGAAAATGAAATAAGAACTAATGATGCAAACAATGAATTAGTAAGCACCCAGCAAATATTAACAGACAAATCTGAGGCAACAAGAAGAGAGAATGTTGATTCTACTAATTGTTACAATAAAATGTCACCAGCTAGAAGTGTTTTAAGCAAACAATTTGAAATAACCGTAAATAATAATAATATTTTAAACGAAACTGAAAGCCTTATAGGTAATGAAAAGTTACTAATTGAACCTACATTACAAGAAACTATGTGCGTAAAACTTCCTGAAGTATATCAAAATAGTAATGTAATAATACATAAAATCATATGTGAAAGACGACTTAAACGATCTATATCCGATTCCGCTTTATGTTTAGTAAATTCAAAAATACCAGGTAATCTTGAAAGTGAATCTGTAACAGTGTCAAAAAAACGTAAAATAGGTGGGCATTGTAATATAAATGATACACACCATAACATTTTAGATGCTATCACTAATGATGCACATATTAATAGACGTAATTCTATAGCTTCACCATATAATGATGAACATTTATCTTTTTGCATAGTCATAGACAATAATTGCATTCTTAATGAAGAAACTGAAGAAGATATGTCATTTCCTAGTAACAAAATAAATACTGTGGAAGTTAATGCTAACATCGACTCGTATATAGGTTCTGAACAGTCACCACAGTATTTTAATACGGAATATATGGAACCTTTCGTTTTAGAAATTTCGGATTCAAAATCTTTTGAGAAATCTTGGGTAGATGATATTGGATGTGTTGAAACTGTAGTAAGTGATAATACAGACGAATTAATAACTACGGCATTATCTCCTATCGGTGACCTTGAAAATAGAGACAATGATATATATGAAACTATTACTGACCACAGAGATAAAGTAAAAAATATATATGGCAATGAAATGTGTAATCACGATGCAGAACTCTTAGATACACTATATAGAACTCCGCAAATGAATGTCAATAAAACGCTTATTGATAAAGATTCTCGTAATGAATGTATTGCTGTAAAAATTTCAGATACTGATGAAAATGAAACAAATTCAATAGATTGTTGTAAATCAGTTAACTCTGCGTGCAGTAATCACTATAATTCTTCTTGCATAGAAGATAAAGACACAAATATTTTTGAACAGACACGTGGAACAACAGACATTAAAGCACAATACGAAATTGTTAATTCTTGTAAATCAAGTACGAACACTGTAATTAAATATGACGAAAAAAAATTAAGCTCTTACTGTAAGCCTAATTCACCCGAAGTTTCTTCAACAACTTCAGAAGAAAAAAACTCCACAATCTTACTGAAAATAACAAACCATAGAGGAACTAGAACATCACAATTAAACAATTGTGAGAATATTAGAAAAAATAGTTGTAAATTTACGGAAAATTCAAGTTATGTAAATGATCATAACTCTGCAAATCCACGTCCATTAATAACAAAAGCTGCTCAAAAATACATTCCACCTCTAAGAGAATCATTTAATTTTAAAGTAAAGCTGCCATTGCCTCAACACAGTCTTTTAAAGTTAAAGCAGTTAAAAAAGTTAAAGTCAGATCTAAATCATTGTAATAATTTTAAAAGAGAAATCATAGTCAAACCTAAACCAAAATTTGAAGATGTTTTAAAAAGTATTGATGAAATTCAATTCAAATTGCACAAAGAAAAAAATAAAAAACAAAAAAGACCAGTTCCTAAATTAGTTATAAAAAAAAATGAGAATGGTTCACATTACACTAGTTCCTCTGATAAACAGTACTTCAATCCAGACATGACTGGTAGAAAATGGCAACCTTGGGTCTTTATTGAGAAAAACAACTTTATAGATAAAATGGCAATAAAGAGGAAAACAAAGGCCATTTTTAGCTACAGAAAAAATACCTTTATTTTCGCAGATAAATTTCAAAAATATAAATCTGTCACTAACGCTAAGTTCATAATATCTCAACCCAAAACGAAGGATTCACCAGTAGGACAACTTAAATATACTATAAAATTAAAACACAATTATCAAAAAGATAGTTCGGGATAGTTACCTAATGATCTGTTAACAAAATTCCATTTTGGAAGTCTTGTATAACATCCCACCCAAACATATGGTCTCGTTTAAGCATTCCTTTTATTAACAAGACGTGTTTAGAAAGTTACCCCATAGTAGTTTCCTGTGTAAGTAATGAAAGCCAAATTTTGAAATAACAAGTGTGATAACAATATTTAAAAATCGTTATTAATTTATAGCTTAATTTGATCTGATCATTTATAATATCATTTAAGTTAATATTATATATGTTATTTTTCATCATTCCATTATAGTTTAATATATTTTTAAGTATATATATATATCTTAACATTATAGGAAAATATAATGAAACTAAAGGACTATAATGTAAAAATTAAGATGGATAATTTTAAAATATGATAGGTACTTGAAGTATTACCAAACCAGCATAATATTTAGAAATTCTAAAATTTATCTGTGATTGTTCGAGAGCATATATTTCTCTGCAATTGTAGTAATTTAATTGCTAATTTTGTTGTTTGTGGAGATTTGCATGTTTTGTCCAACAGAGGTGCTGCGTAAAGTTATACCTGTCTATTCAATTGTTACTGTTTCAATTTTAGCAAATTTTAATTAAATTCGGATATTGATTGTGAATTTATCTAATATACATTGTGTTTAAATTGCTCACAATATGCTAAGCACCTGCTTGTTGCTTAGATTTATACATAAATGGTCTTAAATTGTGTGGTACATGTCTTTTAAATGTGCTTTTGATGTATGTAGTTACTAAGTATTGTTTATAATTTATTCCTTAATAGTATATTGTAACCAAAGTAAATATCCTATATATTGACCAATGATGAATTTTTAAATTAGAATAATAAAGATAAGATATAATTAATAGTTATTTAAGCAACTATTGCATAATGAAGTGCATGAATGTCGGTTTATCACATTGTTGTTTTAATGCCTAGTTATATCAGATAGGTACTTTGTCTACACCCATGATATAAATCCTCTACAAAGGTTGTGAAAAATAACAAGAAACAACAGCAGTTAAAAAATAAAGTTTGGGATGACACTTTTGTCAATATCTGACAGTTTTGATTTAATATTATTACTATACTGGAATTATGGTAAACAAAGCCAATGAAGCTACAGCTACCATTTAATTTCTAAATTCATATTATTTATAAGCATATTGCATTGTTAACATTTGCTGTAGATGTTCTGCAAGTTGAGCTATTTTAAACATTACTCACTTTAACTATTAGTTTTAAATATTCTTTAAGTCAGCTCTTCATGTACGAAAACCTTGGACGTTGTAGACGTTTTATTTTAAGATGTCCTAAACCAAGTTAACCACCGTTATTAAAAATACGTAAGCGGGTAGGAAACTGCATTGTAAACGAATACATACATTTCTATTTCTAATAATGATTAAAAAAGTGCCAATGTAATTTTCAAATAGGTGTAGTATATATTTTCTATTTTTCTTCCTTTGTCAAAATGATAGCACTGTCGAAAGTTGTGCGTTTATGGGAATGTTTTTTTAATTGCTCTAACAGTTTTAACTATTGACTGCATTTACACTAATTGACACAATACATATAATATTGCTCACTAGTTCCAATAGCTTTGCCTACAGGGTTATATTTACATATTTTCTGTGCAAAAATGATAAAATATTTATATATTCTATATTAGAAGCTGTATTTCTTAAGTATTTGTTTTTATCGAAATTGATACAATTCTAGTTGTAGCGAAAAATATTTTCCTCGGCGGTAAAACATTCTTGAGCAACCTCTCTCGACTTAAGACTAGTAGTTAGTAACAACAATCCCTTGCTACTCAGAATTCGATTCGCATTTTACTCACCCCCAGCGCTCTTGAGTAAACCTTTACTCCAGAGCGCTGTATGTGTATTCTGTTTTCCATGTTTTGTCTTATCAATACGTTTTTACCTTTAATAATATATATATTACAGAAATAAGGCAAAACACGGGTTAATTAAACTGATGGTGTAAGAAGTATTTATTTTTAATAATTTGGTTATAAGGCCCTTTCATTGCTCGCGACCACTGTATATTGCACTGGTCCACATTTTTTTTAAAATAAAACGTCGCCCCACTAGTTGTTTTATCCTGTGTCGTGGGTGCAGTCACAAACATAAAAATCTCATAAGCACAAACACCCAGACCGGAGCAAATTTTTGTAGGTCGTACAAAATATCTGTCCCATGCGGGAATTGAACCCGCGACCCGTTGCGTAGAAGCCAATTACTCGACCACCGGGCTAAATGCGAGTTAAAAATTATATAACACTTTTGAGTGATTTAAATTGTTTTAGAAACTCTTATAGCGCATTTATAGCATGGGAGTAGGCATACATATATAATATTGTTTATGAACAAAAAATATGAATGTTTATTCAAAAAATAGAGTTTGGTATATATTACGGATTTTATTGATGTTGAAGCGAAGGAATACGTACTCAAACTGTTAAGAGCTACAGTGCCTTTTCTTAATTATTTAATGTTAATCCATTGCAAAGAAATGTAACATATCTGAGGGGAATATATCGATCTCAAGTTTTAACACTTTGCCTGAATCTGTGCCTAAATAAAATTAAAATTTACATTACATACAATATTTTTATATAATGTATACAGGGTGTGAATAAATTATTAAACTTCATATACCTATTTGAAAGTAATATATAATTATTGTGTTGCAAGTTGCCTTTTTAAATAAATATAGAATAGTTGTATATATTGAAAGATATATAAATTTGTTAAGGGTGATTTGTTGGACTGTTTATTTATTACTGATTTTATTAAAAGTATAGGAATACACTATTATTATTATTGTAATGTTGTTATAGGTTGTAAGTTATGGTCATTCATAAGTATGACTAAATGTACAAAGAGTTCTTGTTATAAAATATTCAGTTATTGATATTTAAGTTGAGGCTGAACTTAGCATGTAATCCTTTTTCTTAAGTCGCACCATGTATTGCGTGGATGTTAATTATAAATATCTGCCATATTATTTCAAAGAACCAAAGAGAAATATGCGTTTTCTGTTATATTTAAGGTAATTTATAAACATCACTCATCATAACGAAATCGTGAGAAAATTTCTGTCACTTGATATTATCATTATTAAGTGTATTATGGTGATGATTGTGTATCTATGAATTGTACATTATGTAAACGTGTTCTCTATATGTATTTAATCTGAAACTTTCTGCACTTGGGCCATTGAAAATTGTGATTAAGTTCTAGTTTAGCTAATCATGGGTAACGGTATTTTGTTTATGTACCTAGGAATAATAGTTGTTAAGTATTTAGATCATTTGTTTTCTTGTTAAAGCATATCTTTGTATCATTGATGCACGTGATAGTGTTCCCCGATAGACGTAATAATAAAAAAAATATTGTTTTAACTATTATGTTGGAGTGTGGTTATTTATTTATTATATGTGAGTGTCTTAGTATTTCGACAATGGGGTATATAATGCAACGTTTTCGTGTGTACTAGTTGGGAAACTAATGTAAATTGACCAAATAAAATGTGTTCTAAATAAAAGGCGTATTATTGTTATTGACATTTATTCAGTTAGTCTCTATTTACGTGGGAATTGTCACTTTAACTGCCTCTTGACGAATAGCGTTGATAAGTTCATGATTGATCAAGAACACAAAGCGCAGCCCAGCAATCTAGAATAAAAAAAAACATTATTATTTTTGAAATTCAAGTAACAACAAGATCAATAAGTTATACTATAAACTAATCACTATAAACCATACATTACAATACAGTTTAGTCAATACCCTAGTTATTTGCAAAAGGATCTAGTTTTATATATTTTGAATGAATAAAAAATGTATAGACAGTTATTAACATTTTTGACTTTTTAATAACACTTTACATGTGATAATTATGTTAACATGGGTAGGCTTCGGTTTGATTGGGTACTAAACACGTTGATATTAGTTTTTATTCAACAACATCACTATGCTACGTAAGGCGTCGTCGAGGTCATTTCGGAAGTGACGTTATTGGGAGTTGTGGTCAGGGATGACATTTCCCTACTCAAAGGTGTAACGTTCCAATGCTTTTAATGCCTTCGAATGTACCTTATCTCTAATGCCCATATTAAAATTCGATACACTACGCCAGAAACTCAGATATATAAATAAATATCAATCAATCCAACTTGGCAGCAAAGTCGCTGCCGAATCAGATTTCCTATTGTTTTTTAATGACCTACATTGCTGGCTGCAGACATTGCAACCTCACCTTGAGATGGGAAAGCGAGAACTTGGTGGGTTCTCAAATGTAGCTGACGACCACACGAGGTGGATGTCTAGCACTCCGGCACCTCGCGAGGCTTACCCATGACTGTAGAGTCACCAAATGCTTCAAACCGAACGGAATTTTTTTATTAATTTAAAATTTTTTATACGGTACACAGTGTCACCACCGCGACGAATTAATAAAAAAATAAGTGTGAATAAGGTTTGTTTGGGGTTTCGGCAGTACAATAAGTAAAGATTACCCAGTTTTCGTTAGCGTTCGTAAGCTATCGATTAAGCACCACTAGTATATATATTAACTTGCCTACTTGTGGATGTCAAGGGCAGATGTGCGGGGGGAAAACACGTGCATTACCTAGAACAAGATACGCTTCATGCAACCGTGCTAGTTTCAAAGTTTGCGGGTGTGTGCGATATGTATGATTCAAAACTGAATACTTTAGTTATAATTATTATAACCCTGATAACAAACATTAAATAAGAACATACTTCGATAATGCTGTTATGATTGATCTTGGCTTTATTTCCCTGGAGAATGGGCCTGCCATCGACGAATATTGGCCGCTTCCCCTCCGACGACATGAAGAAGTCACCACTGTTCCTCAGGCGAATAGAGGCCTGTTTCCTAGAAATCTTCGCCGCCGGTCCCTCTAAGCTCAGGTCGACGTCTACAATGTGGTCACGTGTACTGCGACCGACGCTAATCTAAACAAAAATAAAACCATTGTTTCTCCTTGGATTGTGTGAGTTTAACTTATGTGAATAAACTATATAAAACTACGAAAATAAACTAGATTAAAAAATATAACCAGATTACGTAAAAAGGTCATGTCTAAAAAACGAAACAAATAAATAATTTGCTGGATTAATATTAAACAATATCTCAAAATTTGCGTCAACGCACTTTTTCATACGATTGAATCAATTTTGAAAACAATTGTGCCACTTCTCCGTTCATAGTTCATAACTCTTAGGCCTACTCTTTGTCATCCTCTTCTGATGTTAAAAATCATTATTTGCCTGATTGGTTCTTGATTTTTGGGAACAACCATTTATGCAGGATATACATAAAAATTTATGTAGACCGTCAAAATTTCGGCTTCGGTGCGGTCGGGTAAAATGAGGTTTTATCTTTTAATAATTTGTTACTGTTGTGTCTGAAATTTACCACAAGAGTTATAAAATTGCAAGTTACTTTTACTGCTACAATGTTAAATACGAGATTCCAATATATCAATTCCTAAATGTTTTAACCGACTTCATAAAAGAAGGAGGTTATGAATACTACTGTATGTATGTGCTTTTTTTCTGTATTTAACCCCCGACGCAAAAAAGAGGGGTGTTATTTCTTCTTTTATTTAATTATGAACCGAATTTCCTAATTCTTTTTTGTTTAATACGTATATTTTAGAGGCTATATTTATATTTTATTAAATTGCGTAGTATGCCGACCTTAATGTGGACAACATTAAGGTCGGCATTTCACTACTTGTAATATCCTATATAACATCCCAAAAAAATACAACTTCCTTTTTTCCATTGCAAATACTAATAGCTTGTTAACTATAATAATAATATTGCTGGCAGACCGTTATTCAAATGACATATGTTTAGATGACATTACATGACGGGTGTATTGGAAATGAGTGAACATCCTGATGTCACGAATTAGAACAACTCGATCGAGTTACTTAACGCGGGCGGAGTCATGTTGGCAAATGTGTTCCTAAATAAATGATTTTGTTTAAGAAACCGGAGCAAACGTTTGATACGAGACCGTTATTTCATTCAGATCTGGGAAAACCAAAGTATTTGTAAATTACAAATATAAAATACATTAATTACCTTTATTACCCAGTCTATTCTTGTTCACATCAGAATATTTATTTGCCTGTGCGATGAACCAACTTTCAAACCGATTCACTAATATAATGAGCTCATCGCTGTGACAATCACCGCGTCGCATTTCGTATATTAAGTCAACTTTTCATTATGGGATATAATATACATTACATTTCCGATATTGCCGTACCACAGAGTAATACGCTAGAGATGAAAATAAAAAAAATAAATTAACATAACTGTTATATATCTTTAGTTTACCGGTTCGTTATAGCTTACCCATGCCGACAACTGAACTGTCTCAAATATTATGTTAAGGATAATTACATTTTACTAATGTCTTGAGATGCAATATATTAAATTCTACAGTAAAATGCCAGCCTTAATGAACAGAATGCCGACAGATGATGCCGCAGATGCCGACGATGAGGATGCTACCCTATCGCTCTTGACGCTCAATTTTAAAAATATTTAATTATTGGTATTCTCAACGCGTAACCCATTATCTTTACGTTTATGAAATATTTAGAGAAACGTAAAATTTTTAAGATGTTTATTTTTCTTATAAATTTAAGAAATAAAAACCGAATAATAAAAAATATGATTAAACGAAATTACCTATTATTAATGGTATAATCCATGAATCACTCTATTAATCCTCTTAATTTTTCTAAGCGTATATTATTTAATCTTAATTTGAAATAAAGAAAAAATTTAGATTACACAGAAAATCGTTTTTTTTTTTTTTTTTTTTTTTTTCCAAGGAGGCTGATCATATACCACGCAACAGGCAAGCAGGGACTTATTATGTACTCCTGGTGAATGAGGCGGCTGATGCAACACCTCCGACTAAACTCAGCCTAGTTGGTAAGTGGCCTTTGGCTTGAATAATGGTTGGGTACTAGGAGACACGTCAGCGCTGTCCTCCGAAGAGGACATATGCGCGAAAAGCTCGTACGCCAAAGTGGGTCCAGCTTGAAATGATGGGGCCTACTCGTACATATGCAGCAAGCTGCGAAGTATGACTAACTAAGGGATTGGTAGATGCGTCTAATCTTAAGAGCCAGCGTCAATTCGAAGGGCAGAAATAAGTGCCTTCAGATATTCGGTATTACAATGAACAATTGCGTAAATCTCTCATGTTTTACAGATATCAGTTTTTATATGTGGACCTTCAAACCCATGCGTTCATGCTTGTCCTTTAAAAAATTAGATCGTTTACAGGGCTGGAGGACCTACCATCCAGACAAGACAAGTTGGTGCTGTAAATGATATCTTATGACTAACAACATAAGTCCATCATAATTAATAAAAGTGTTGCTGTTGTATTATCTGTCATTTATTTAAAAGGTTTGGTAGTGAATATGTGCTCGTACTATTATTGTTTTAACATCTAGGCATAAACATTTACTGTCCTATGAGGTAGCACACAATATCAAAGAAATAATTCACTAAACAATGTTTAAATATTTCACAGGCACAATTTTATCTTGTTTATCGTCTGATATACTGTCAACGAATGAGCAACATAACACAACGATAAGATACTGCCGAGTGCTTATAAAGCGGCGTCTATAACATGAACAATACCAGACATTATCCCAGTTGCATGTTTGCTGTTACCATGTGGCAGTCATAGACGTGAAAACTGTACCGCAACTTCGTTTCTTTTGGGCAATTCTTTGTTTAATATTTTTATTTAGTTTAATAAGTCCTATGATATGATAGATTAAAACATGCATGTCCGTCGATTGCCGAGCAGGAAGGAAAATATTTTTGGAATAAAAACTGGTTGTCGTTTTATATAGTTTTCTCCCTTTATTGAGTCTTGCAAAGAAATTAGAGACCGTTTAGATTTTCTTATTCCTCTGTAAAATTGTTCGTTCATCCTTTAAGTTTAAACTCACTCACAAAGATTATATCGCAATATCTTCCGGCAAAAAAATACTGATAACCGAAGAAAAAAAACAACAAAGAACGTGTAGCCTTGTTTCACCTATCGTGTAGTATAGCATAAGATTTCATATTGTATCACTACTATGGTCTTGCTTGGAAAATTAATAATTTTGGTCAGTTACGATATAGTATCGTACAATATTGTGAGCGATCATGCTAATAAGGACTGTTCTTCATAAATTATAAGATATAACTAAGATGTGGTTCTTAGTTATATCTTCCAATCATGTCAAAATTATTAACAAGAAAAAGCCAATCGACAGAATTAGTCGATTTGATTATACGCGGTAATGCCACAGACAAATACACTGACACGATTACACAGTTTAAACTTACACCTCTACGCCGCGGGCTAATAGTCAATGCTAAACGATTACACAACAACAAATAACAGTAAACTTAAATAACAAAACAATACATGTCCATATAGACCCTGTATCGAACTACACAAGACATTCTAGTAACACAAGTCCTGATTTGCTTAAACGCATTTTGGATATTATTAGAAATTAGAAAATATTTGTATTTATAGGTATAGGGTCGAATTATTAAACATTTATCTACTAAGCCAGTAAGTCACACGCGAAACGTATGCGTAAAATTACCATTTTTATTCAACATGCACAGTGCAATTAAACGCTATCGAAATCGGAAGCCGATTGTTAACACAACAATCGGCTTTACACAAGTGGGATTACAAACGATAAGTTTTACACAAAACCGCCAATCAGCTAACATTTCAATTATGAAATGTGCCTATCCGTCATAAACAAGCGAGTTCTAGTTGCCAAAGAAGCAGTACACAAGATTTTCATTTAGATGAGCAGCTTGGGGTAGTTAATTCTGTATTACTAGCTGACCCGTGCCCACTTCGTTGGGCATAATATTAATAATCCCCGAAGCGAGCACGAACGCGAACCGAATTAAACCCGAAGTCATCGCGCACCGTCCGCTGCTTTGGCCTTCACACTTAAGACGATGAGGTTATTTATTTTTAGAGATGGGCCAAATACGGCCTTTGCCGAATACGAATATTCGGCCGAACATTCGGTTCAGCTCTTTTTCTTTTAGTGCAAGAAGAAACACTACTTTTTATTTATTTCTTTATTGAAAGAAGACTGTTACTTGTAATTTAGATTATATGTTTAAAACTGATGTTTAGTTTAAAACTTTAGAATGATTATCAATTTAATAGTTACTTACGTTACCTATCGTTCCTAATCCTAATGTTACTATCATTTAGAGCATGCAAATGCTAAAGCTGATTAATGATTAATAAAACAATTTTGGGTTTTCTTACTTAAGCTACGGTTTATTGCAAAATATTTATTATATATAATATATATTATATTTACATTTTGAAGCATATTTATATCTTTTTGTTAGTTGCTTACTGAGAATGCTGGTATAGGATGTCAAACCGACAAATTACGAAACAACCTATACTCGTTATTTACTTTGTTTATTCGGTAATTACCTATTCGGCAATGTAACCGAACTATTCGGCCGAATACGAATATTGAAAAACTTGCCGAATATGCCGAATACCGAATATTTACCGAATATTCGGCCCATCTCTACTTATTTTCATAAAGATTCATAATTTTTGGTAATATATGACTGACAAATATGACCTAATGATATAATTATTAATATTAAAAATTAAATTATCTATACTAATATTAAAAAACTACTTTTTGTAACTTAAATATAAAAGTTAGACATATGCTGTCGTTGACTTTTTTGTAGGCATTTTCAAGCTCCACATCTTTTCTCTAGAACTCAAAAATATATCTTTCATAGTTAAGGCAGCATTCGTAAGAAACGCTTTCATTCGACCGTTTTTTCTCCGATTCACTTTGCAAAACGGACTACTACGTAAAAGCCTTTTTTATTTTTTCGGTATTTTATATAACCCTCAGCACTAATGTGCCTTCCTTATTTGGTGAAAGAATTTTTAAAATCGGTTCAGTAGATCCCGAGATTATCCCTTACAATTTAACAAATATAAGACACAAACTTTACTTCTTTATAATATTATAGTATAGTAAACAGACCAAAAAATTACATTATTTTCATATTGAAGACACTGCTCCCAGTTAAGTTATTTTTACTTAGATCTGTTATGGTATATTAAGTATATGTATTATAACAGAGATATTAATATTTTGCTAATTAAATTTAACTACGTAGGTTCAGCCTATACCTTTTTCAAATTAAAATGTTTGATATTATAATCAAACTTTATTTTATATTTCTTTCAGGCAAGTTTAATAAAATTGCAGATTTATTTTAAAGTGTGTATAGTGTCTAATATTTATCACTATAATTAACAAACTTTTTTTATGTCATATATACTAATAAGTGCCTATGTGGTGATAAGTGGTTTAAAATTGACTACAGTACATGTGGTTCCTGTGAGATTTGCAGCATATCTGCAACCCCTACAAAAACCATAGTGTACATTGCTAACATGTGACATAAGATGTAACGTCACAGTCAGTGATGGCAATAATAACGACTGTTTTGTAATAATGAATAACACTGTTATGTTATTTTCCTATAACTGTTATTGTAAACTGTTGTCTGTTATCCTGTTATATTGCTGTTTTGACAAATGTTGTTGAGTACGATTGTTATTGTTATTATAGCTAGCTTAGTTATTCTTAACAATGATATGGCTTAGGACTGTCAGAATATTAGGCAGTAATTTAAATAATTTAAAACTAATTAGGTACCTAATCTATATAATTTTCTGGCGTATTTAAATGTTCATTGATCTGTATATAATTTGTTATTTACATTCAATATTTACATTATTTACATTCAATGTTTACATTATTTACTTATTACATCGAATAATTTAATTTGCATACGCGCGATCACACAACAGCAAATAATGTGTGACTAAAAAAATTACAACAGCTTAGGCACCAGCAAGTAAGCAACAGTTTACCTAATTGTTATTTCAAATCACACTGGAAATCAAAATGAGTCTAATAGCCATACGAGCGATGGTACAAAATTGTGAATTTGGGATTAGTAAAATTACTGTAAGAAATAAACAAATAGGAACTTTATTTCCTTGTGAGAAAGGTAAAATTATAAGAATAGGCAGTCAGGCAACAGAGCCAGCGCCTACGCCTACACAACGGTTTGCTTTCTCTCGCTCATACTTGTAGCTTGTAGCACAGTCGTACTCGCTCGCTCCGCACACACGCAAGTGGCAACAACAACAATGCGACTAGGCGATAATTTTGTCAACAGCAATAGCAGGATAACAGTATAAACCGTTGTTAAATAACGTGTTATTCATTACGGGAAAATAATTCATTATATTATCTGTTATTGAAATAACGACCATTACTAGTCACAGTAAATACCAAGAATTTTCACTATGTTAAAAATAAATCTCCGGTAAAATATATTCTAAATATGTTACTATAAAGCATAGGTCGTTTATTCATACTTTACGATAATACACTAGGCAACGAGAGCGTGACGATCATTATGATAAAATGGAAATTAAAAAATGTTCAATGAATGTAAAAATTATTAATTATTATTCTATAATATATATTTCACTTGTATAAAAAGACAAATGTTGTTGAACACACAATTTCACGATACGACAATGAAATACATTTCTAGCTTGGATTGCAGTTTGTGCTATAGAATGAATAGAGATAGACGGTGTCCACCAGCGCAGTAAGTAGGTAGTAAAGGTGATTAATATTTTTGTTATTAACAATTATAAAAACAAAAGTGTTAAACAAAAAAATATTATACTAACAGGTATTTAACTCAGTAACAAAAAAAAACACTTAAAGTCAATTACATATATATGTATACAATAACACAATTACATACAAAACGAATTGTACCTTCTATGTGATCACACTCTTGCGAAATTGTAAACGAGATACAGTTGTTGACACATTAATTCAATAGATACGAGTTATCAGCGCTCACTCAATTTACTTCTTCGTGTGGTTTCGGTTTTATTTACTATTTATATTATGCCAACATAAATTGTAATGTGTATATCTAAGTTCTTTGATTATTCATGAATATTTAAATATGAAGTGAGGACAGCGGGGTCAAACGGCTAGCACAGTGTTACTTTTTTTTTTAGTTAGATACATACATTTGTGTGTGCATTGAAACGTATGTACTGACAATAATTTAAAATATGCGAAATGTATCACAGTGATAATGTTGAATTTGTAAAATAAAAGCTTTTAACTATAGATCAAAATGCATAGCGAAATATCAGCTATAGTAGAGGTGACTGGTAAAAATCTCTCAAAGTCGTTGTCCTATATACGAATGTTTCTTGTAAATAATGTTTAAGACCTATTACTGAGTATTCAATAAATGATAAATAGAAAATCGAATCCTGAATTACTCTCAACATTGTTCAAATGTTTGTGTTCGGCAAAGTGCAATTAATTACTGCTGTAAGAAACTTTAATTACGCTATTTTGTATATATGTTATTGTAAAATGCCGTAAATTGGTTTACTAGTAAGTATATTTTAGGATTTACAATGTGATGAGATATAAGTTGGTTAATTTAAGAATTCATATACAAAAGATTATTTATTTATTATACAGGCTTTTACCATCAGTTTGGGATATGCTAACTTTTATCAATAACGATTCGTAAATTTTGGTTGGAGTCAAAGAATTAGCATTTTACGGTCTATCAATTATTTTCTTCAATAAATTTGACGGTGTAAGTGTAATTTTATGTAATGACATAATTCCTTAAGGATAATTCCTTATGATGATATACATACATATTTAATTGTCATATTTTGCTTAACTAAGATGTTCTTATTGAATAATCAGACTTTTATTAATTAGCATGTATGAAAATTAAAATAAGAAAATGAAAAGAAAAGAAAACTAAACTTGTTACAGCACGCAGAGCTGTAATTCGTAGGGAAAAACATTTAATTTCCTGATGATATTTAATTTTAATTGCCTGGATAAATTTTAAACACGCAAACCAATTTGGTTGGTTTACATACATATGCTTAGCATATTTCAGGTCTTCACACATATTGGCACGCTACACCGATTTTTGACTTATTGTCAGAGTCTAGGCTTTCCTTGTATGATTTTAACAACCGGCCATATAGATCATTTGCTTGTAACAGCTTTATTTCAATTCATTAATAGAATGAAGATTATGGTGTTTCAAAAGTTTAAAAAATCCAATATTCAAGAGAATATCTAAGAAATGGTACGCAACTGCTATGTGTTGAGTTAAAGTGCACCAATAATTACAAAAAAGTAAAATAGCCGTAGCAAACTATAATAAATTTTTAATTGCCATTAATTTGTAACTATTATAATTTTTAACTTATTTGACAACGTGCGTTCACTTCATAGTCCAATCAAAATAGACATTCCAGTTTGCATTAATTCCCAACAAGTTGGATTTTTGTACAGGCCTTGAATACGTCATCACAAATGATATGTCAAAAGTCCCCATCGATCCCGCTGGTGCGTTGTTTTTATTCAAGGTCAAACGTCACAAGTTTGGGTTTTTGCGTATATCTCTGAAACAACGAGAACTATCGAAAAATGGTTTAGACAAAGTTTGTAGATCGTAAAATTGACTACAAAAAAGATGTTGAACACTTTTCCTCTACAAAGCACCGCTTTCGAGATATCGTGACTTTAGACCGCAGGAAAGTCGTATTTTCGACTTGCACACATTTCCGCACCAACTGTTATATTTTTGCACTTCACAATATGATAATACATAACGATGACATTCCTTAAGCACCCTTGTTCTCCCAACCGGGTACAAAAACTATGTGTATTTATTCGAGAATGTTGAATAAGTAGTTATAACAAATGTTATACTTGATATCGTCATCTTCTCATTTTCATAATTAATATTACTTCACCATTTATAGTCAAAACTTCATAAAGCCTTAAACAGGAGCGAGCATATCTTTTAATAATCGTTCTTGACAAACTTTATGTTCTTGCTTACCCAATATACATAATCTTTGTTTAACATTCATTAATTGTTTTCACACAAAGAAACCATGGACTAAAAATTTTACAAAAGTATCAACGTGTTCAACCCGGCAAACTATCTACAGACATCAGTAATGGCAAGTATGGGTGCATAGGATGCGGACTGCTCACTACTACACGGAGAGACACTGTTTTTTCAACTTTCATGACGTTTCTAAGGTAAAATCTATTTGATCTATTGTGTGGTTTATAAAAATTCAAAATGAAGGATGGCCACTGTTCGGAAGTTTACCATTAAAAGTTGGTGCATTTTAGAATTTAGCAGAACAGATTAACTATAGTACGGTAGTAAGTGTCTTATGGTAGTAGCATATATTTAGTCTGATCATTTATACTGTTCAATAAAAAAATACCAAAATATTACATTTAAATTGGGAACCTGTCATTGATGTATGAACGTGCATTATATTTTCTCATTTTCGCGCCAATCGATTGTGAAGTAATTTTGTGATATTAAAATGAAGTAATAAAAAATGGCTGCGTAAAAAAAAGAAACGCTGCGAATTGTATTACACAAAGTAGGTATGGAGTCCAATACCAGTACTATTGATGGGCGCCTTTGTTTGTGACAGAAAACGATCTGGCAGTTTTTGTACGAAAAAGGCGAATGAATGCCGAGAATTTAGTTTACTGACGATATCCTGTCAGTAAACAAAATATTTCATCTCGCGAAATGAAAATAGCACTCGGAACCGTGTCGCGTATTTTAAAAGACGAATATAATTAACTTTACTGATAATTTAAATAATATGCATGGTAAATCAAAACAACTACTTAAGCGGTGAGATGAAAGGGAGGTCACAGAAAAATATTATGTACCTACGTACGATATTCTTTTTAGATTGAGCAACATTTTAAATCGGAAAGGCCGTGTTTATGCACAAAGCTTTAAAAAGCTAAGCTTTCGGATTAGTACATTACATCTCTCACTTTGCCGACATAAAAGTCTATGTCTTTTAATTGCTGCCTTATGACCCTAGAAAATGTAATAGTAGAGGGATACGTAATGTTGCTCCTCAACCCCTGGTAAAATCTACTTTTGCGAAAAGGCAGTACAACAGACAATCGGCCTACTTATATAATAAATTAAATAAACTACTCAACATTTACCCTCTCTCAACTCGAAAACGTAAAGTACGCTTAGTTGAACGGTTACTAGCAAAAAGTTATGGCGAAATTTAAGATTGTTCATTATCATGAACTGTCATCAAACACTTAATTTAAGGTAACCTTTCGTTGTATAATATAATTAATACACGTATAATATTCTACTAACAAACATACGTTCACGTATCCTTCTCTCTTGCACACACACGTACACACACAACACAAAACATATACATACAAACACACACAGTGACTACATGTTTCAGGTTTCTTTTCTTTTTATTTTTATTATTTATCTTTAATTGCTAGTACTGATACCCTTTTTTTCCCCTGAGCCACCCCAAGCTTGGCAACCCTGAGCACCGGCCCGAAGTCGACCCAGTCGTCACGACGACGAGAGGGTTCCGTCCCGTCCCGTCCCATCACGCCGATCGTCCTGTCGCGCAGATAGTCCTCGACCACGGCCCGCAGGTAGGGAGGCAGCTCATGGTATACGAGCGCCTCCCTAATGGCCTGCCAGTGGAGGGTGCCGGAGGCGTTGACGATGTCTAATGACACCGCCAACGCCACCTCCCCCCCCGATCGGACTGCGGACTCTAACAGAGAACGAACACGCTGGACGGCGTCCAGCGTTGATCGCCCCCGCCGGAATCCAAATTGGCAGTCCGATAGATCGGGACAGGTGCTCGCTGATACGGGCGGAGATAACCCTCTCGAAGAGTTTTCCCGCCTCGTTCAGCAAGCAGATCGGACGGAACGAAGACGGAACGTCGTCGGTCCTTCCCTCCTTCCTGAGGAGCACCAGCCTGACCGACTTCCAGTCGACGGGGAACACGCTCTCGCGGAGGCAGCTCGTGAAGAGCTGCCTCTGTGTGATCCCGAACGCCCTGAGCGCCAGCGCCAGCACCTTTCCCGGGACCCCCTCCGGTCCTGGGGGTCCTTTTGATACCTACAGACGTTTTCCAGTGGACTAGACCGCAGTACCCTGAATGATAAGTGAGTTTTTTAAGATTTTGTACGTACTTATACACAATACATCTATTGACTTCACAACGGACATATTGATGCTTAAAAATCGTTTATAATTAGAAACTAGTACATTCAATTTACAAATAATATTTTTGTGATTTTCAACAGTGTACAAGAGTACAGTTCCAAATCAAATTAGAACATACACGGCGTTTACTTAACGGAAACGTACTGAAGTGTGAGCGGCATGTGCGTGACGTGACAAAACGGTTGTTTTGAGTTCAAGGTACAAAATGTATGTTATTCAAATGGCATAGACTAGGTTTCCTAGTCAATTCAATATTTGTCAAATTCGATTCCTAGCTTTGCTAGCCTTTATAAAATTGTATTAACTTTATGATCAAACTTTATGCTAAAAATGATCAAATAATTTTATTTAGTTCAATTTACCAACCTTTATGTGACCTAAATTACTTTATTCCCATTACCTGTACAAGCTCCTTTTTAAATCACGATTTTCAGCTTTTTTCTTAGTCGGTCAGAATTCCGAAAATTAAGTTTCAGATTATTTCTCAGCCTAACATATGTATTAACTAGATTTCACCCGCATTATATCATATTTTCCAAAACGAAAAGAATTTTCCCACGGTAAAAAAATATCTTCCCCAGGTCTATAAACATTGTCAAATGAAATTGCATCAAAACCGGCCAGTGGTTTTCATTAGATTTTCCTGTAGGAAGATATTTGCCCCGCAGTTTTTTTTTTTAACTTATTTTCCCATGGCAAAAATTACCTTTATTCTCTCTGGGTCTCAAACTATCTCTTTCATCAAAATCAGTTCAGTAGTTTCTGAGCCTATTCAAACGAAAATATATAATTTCTATAGAGTCAAATGAAAGAAAATCTGTTTGAAGAAAAATAGTTATTGTGCTGAAGGGCAGAAAATCCAAAAATTCAGTTGATGATTGTGTTCTTTATGCTATAGTGTCTATATGCAGACATACGGAGTCCTTCATCTACTATTACGGGGCGCTATGAGAGGATGACGTTATAAAAAGTCTAATAACCCGCCATTCTTAGCATCTGACAAATAGTAACTATAATAGACAAATGGCGTTCAAGGACCAAAATAATGCGATCTAGGTGCTTTCATCCCTTTATGTATAATAATCCTTAATGTATATAATAAATCACACTCCGCTTACAAAGTATGGAGCTGTTAAACGCTTTATGTCGTTGTTGTATTTTTTTTTATTTGACGTCAATAAGTGCCTGTAACGACATATGTTGAATAAAGATTATTTTGAGTTTGATAAAAAGGCATGAGCTACGAGGCCGTGGAGTAAACAAAAATGAAAAGAATGATAAAAACATTCCTCCCTTATGTTTACGACCTTTAGAGTAACCCAAACGTTTGAATATCGTATTTATTTGTATCTAATCAAAATACTAAAAATAATGTTCAAAGTTCTAAACGTACTTTTCTAAACGTTCTAAACGTCTTTTGAAATAAGTATAGACAATGTAATAGATTCTTACCATTTATTGTTTTTCAAAGAATTTTCCGCGATATTTAACACACTTGCATGTGTTCTAAAACATTTATTTCTATTATTCAAATCGTTAGAGCTTAAGTCAGGGCTGTAAGGCGGATGGCTAAAATTTCGATATTTTGGATGCTCAAAAACATCTTTCATTGGCGGGCGGTGTGCAAATTTGCATTGTCATGGTGCAGTATCATACGACGTCTTGGATTGTTTTTTCGAAATTAGGTGATTACTTGTGGATAACTAACCAGTGGTATACCAGTCACGTTAACCGTCTTGCCATCTTCTAAGTACAATATTGGCGATGTGACCACCCTTTCTCACAAGGAGGTAACATTTTTTTTTGAAGTGGTCCGTAAGCGTATGACCTTAGTCAGTTTTGGCTCATGTTGGAAGACCCAGACAGTAGACTGCTGCTTAGGATCTGGATCGTAAGCATATATCCAAGACTCGTCACCACTAACCATATCATAAACATGGTTTAATTCTCCTCGATTGAATCGCTGCAGAGTTTTACGACACCAACTAACACGGGCTGGTCTTTGGTCGCCCGTCGCTAAGCAACTGTGGTATCTAACGGGAGATCAACTTTCTTACGCCAAGTTCTTCGTTTAGCATTTTTTGGGTAGTGGTCTCTGAAATGCCCACGGATGCCTCTATTTCACGGTATGTCACATGACGATCTTCTAGGATTAGCTGCCACAAGGCTTCTCTTGAGTCATGGCGGTTTTTGGACTACCTGGCTTGTCACTGAGACTAGACTGCGACCTACGTTGAAATTCCAAATACCAGCGTTCTATAGTTCTAAGTGATGGTGCTGCATCATTAAACGTAGAAGTGATCTCCTCAAAGCACTGACGTCGCGATAATACTCTTTGAAAGTTGTAGAAAATTATCGTACTATTTATTTCAACAACCGACTTGTTCCTTTTGAATAGACGATACAATAAAACTGTTCGGCCGATCTAAAAACATTATTTTGTTTTCGAATTCTAAATTCAAAAAGATGAAAAAGCAATATGTTTTTGTTTCTATAATTGCGGGAGGTTGGCAAACGCCACAACTTTGTATGTTGATTGTTGTAAATCTAAATAATGTTGTTTTTTTTCGTATTTCATCGCACTTAGGTCCGCGGAGCAGGATACTAGCGCTGCTACAGATTAGTCTGATGCAGCTTATGCTTAGATCGAGTCCTATTTAGCCATTTATTAATTTACCGTATTTGTTTATGATAAATGCCTGTAGTCAATAAATATTTTCTATTATATTAAAGAACCTAATAATTACTAGCGCTCGACCTGAATGAGAGAGAATTGTCGACGTATACGACAACGACAAGAAAGTGGAGGATTCTTTACAACTATGAACAGAGATGAGAGAGATACAAAGTATAAAATTAACAACTTTTAAACAATCGGAAACGTGTTTGTGATACGATAACACCTATTGTAGGGACCACAATAGGTAATGTCCATAATTACTGCTTAACATCAGTTTGCATTTGCATGTCTTTTTGCCACCATAACATAACGAATAAAGTCGAGTGAGGAAGTTTTTTTCAATAAGGATTAATGTTTAAATGTGAATGTGTAATGACTGTGAAAATTTACATAAATTTATAATATTTAAGTTACAAAAGTAATAAAATAGCGTGTATTTTGTAGTAGCAATATAAAATTGCAGAATTTTTTTATCTAATACTAGCTGGTGCCAGCGACTTCATCTGCGCAGGATTAGCAGTACCTATATCAAGTAGCTTACATCTTTATAAATTGTAGCCTATATGTTATTTCGATATATAGTATAAGCTATATTATTGTAAAGTTGAATTAAAATCCATTCAATGGTTTTAACGTGAAAGAGTAACCAACATCCATACTTAGGTACAAACTTTCGCCTATATTAGTAGGGATTTTATTGAATAGAATTTAATTAAAGCCTAATTAAGAGTTTTATGTTCAATAATAAAATTGCTTTTGGGTTCTCCTTTTTGTTACCTTTTCAAATGATACCCTATTAACCTCATTATTGAAAATAAATAATGTACAGAGCTATAAGACGTCGTTTTAAAAGGTGCGGTGTTTTTTACTCCGTGTATATTTATCGAAATCATAGTAAAATGTGTCATGTAAAATGGAATTAAAAACCGATTATCTCCGACATATTAAGTTATTATACGTATTTATTTAACTATATAATGTGGGGTAGTTGCATATTTTATAGTCAACAACTCATTATATAAGTATTGGTCATAAAATATTCAAACTGGTGATTTCCTTTTTTGCGTAACGCCCATAACTTTAAGCTGTACTGATTGATATACAATTTTTCAATGTAAAATAAAACGCGATAGACCAAACACAATGCATGAAATTTCTTATCTGTTTCGAGCTATAGTTGGCTATAAAATTCAACATTGAACACTAAAATTATACACACAGGTGGAAGCAAATAATAATTTTTATTGGAATTTTTTCATGAAGGTTGCAGATAATGATCATGATTTAAAATAATTTTGACATTATCCTAACAGATAACGAGATTGACGATGATGTCGATGTTATCAAACTGTAATTTATAAAGCACCGCACTAATAATGTACCTAAATAATCTACACGGTTCTATTATACTACGGTATCTATTATTTGCAACAAGTATCAATGAGTTATGGTTACAAAATCAACTACAGACAAGAAATATTTAAAAATTTTCTGTAAACTTATAAATTCACATAAGTTTGTTAATCTGCGCAATGGAAATATTATTGATAAAAATTAGTCAACACTGAGAATCTACACACCCAACTGCCAATCTGTCCTTATGAAAATCCGTTTGACTGTTAAGCTGTCCAAATGTGAATCTCCAACCGTAAATCTATACAATTATGAACATTTCTCTGATTGCTTATCATCAGCCCAAATAAGTATTTACCAGATGGCTATCTGCCCACAGATAAGAATCTGTATAGCTGCGCTAGAAACTACTTAAACACAGGCTAGTATCTATCAAATTGAACATAATAATCAAATAGCTATTGTTTAACTATATAGGTATAGGGACTAGCGGACATTGGCGTGGCATCGAGCTCCTCATCCATCCTCTGTTACCGTCATGTTTATTTAATCAACGTGGAAAACAATAGTAGTGTTTTCGAAGAATGTTGTGTAAACATCTTTGCTGTAGCATTCGCCAAACACTGCCGTAACTAGATTGAACATTTCTCTGCAGTTACATATCAGTGGTAAAGGCTCATTTTCATTGGTTGTTACCTACTATATACAAAGTGCGAGCAGTATTTTACATGCATTTAAACTTTGACTGCATACAGGCAGTAATTAGAGCCTAAAAAACGACCCAGTCATACAATTTATCTGCGCGGTAACCGTAGCGACGTCACGACAGAGTTGACCGATGAATTGAAACCGAGTTGTCTTCATGTTTGCTTCGTTCATGTTTCGCCAAATTTAACTCTTGAATTATTGCGAAATATAAACAAGGAAATCAAAACACGTTTTATATATAAATATAATATAGATTCAAAATATGTTATAAGTATAAAAGATAAGTATGTTAAGTATAAAAATAAATTGGTTATGTTTATACAGAAATAGAAGCCAATATATTTGTAGTTTCTTCCAGCCCATTGCAAGGAAGACTTATTCTTCACTTGACCTAGTGACAAATGATGTGAAGATAACGCTGATATAAGAGAGCTTCACAATGGATTTCTCAAATACAAAGCATCTGCCAATCCTAGTTACATCTAATTGTCGGAACGCAACAATGCTTTTAACAAAACTGTAATAGTGAAACATTGGAGTAAGATGGTAGCGGGAGGCTAGGAATTCGTAACGCAACATAAATAATATATAATAAAATATAATATGCTGAAATGCGCTAACATAATTAACAACCCAAGTCCAGTAACGCTAGGCGTATGATGCCTAGCGTTAACTGTAGTTAACATCGGTTAATTAACTATTTGAATAATATTTAACCGTTCAAATAGAAAGACAAATGACTAAGATCGATAACATTTTACCACTTTCCTATCCTAGTTTTAATTCAGTTCCACTTTTCTTTTTATTTGATTAATACGGGTAACTTAAGCGTCATCCAGCCATTGCACAAATATTTATGTTAATTTCATAGATAAACCTGTCTTTGACACACCTATGAAACCTATGAAATTGTCGATTTTTAAGTGCTTTTATTTTGAAGTGAAACAATTATTCGGATTTATCTCGTGTTAACACATTTGTTTAGTTAACCTGACGTATCGAGTGCTTTCCAAAGTCAAAATGACAGGATAACACGAATCGTCAGCTTTAACTAAACCAATGAGTTAATACGAGATAAATGCGTAAAATTGTTTTATTTCAATGGTTACTACTCGTGCAAATAATATACAATTTTCCTTTTCCTTATTTATTTAAGTAAACAAGAGTTTTATTCTTTAACCTTTTTTGTAGTTTCCACAAGTTTCAAATAAAAGTAAAGTTAGATATACGAACGAAAAAGAAAAGAAATTTCATTGGTAAAGACATATTATAACGCTATGACTATTTAGTTAACTGTATAGGTTGTTAATTTACTAATTTGTTTATGCCACTTAACTGCGACTAATTTCAAATGATTTTAAAAGTGGAGTGCGCAAAGCATATTCAGTAGCATCTATTTATCTCTGAGAATTAGAAGTGGGAAGTTCCCAATAAGTGCCATTTATTCACGACTGATCGCGTCATAAAGACATTTTTGTTCACCCACAATCAATCAAGGGTCAAACAGTAAAATTTTTTACTAACATTGTTGTGACCATGCCCCGTCAGACATCGAGGGCAATCGATATTCAAAGCGATGTGTAGGATAGATAGCATATGAATTATTGTTATTTCCAATGTTATTTGGCGCAGACCTGGCTCATCACTTCATAAGGGGTGGCGGCCTTGGGACCCACGTCAACCCGTGACACGATTATCTTGAAAATCAATGCATCTAGGGTACGTTGATTGCCGATATCGACTGGAGCGCGACTCTACACTATAATAGATAATTAATATTTTTCGATCGTAGTACATCGTTGCGTGGATAATTGCGGCGGCGTTTTGTAGTGAAGGTCAGGCACAACACTACAATATTATTGATTTTCCAGAATAACCCTCCAGTCGATATCAGCCACAGCAATCAACATACATTGCTGGCGTATGTTTATTGTTTTTACTATTACCGGTCGTGCCATAAAATTGTAACTACGCGTTCACACCCGGCGCACATATACCTATAGAATTATGTACAAATGAATTTCAAAAAATCTTTGTACAAACTTACATTTAGCAACACCATATTTATAGTACAGTATACTATTAATAGTATAATATTGATTTTTCCTAGCTTTAGTTTAATAATGTACGAGCCAACGTGTTATGCTATATTTATTTATTCCTATTAACAACGTGTCATCCAAATGATTTTTAGTCCTCACAGAGCTCACCTCACAGAGTTCGTAGTAACTGCGAATAATATCCTATTCCCCAAAATGTTATTTTTATTAGATTTTTCAATTGTATTTTTTATATATCATATAAATGTGAACACTTTATATAGCGTGTAATATTATGGTTTGCAAATAAGCAAACCGCCACGTCCACCCTGACAAGACACATAACTTAGAACACTTGTAAACTGATAAATACAGCGAGTTTTTCAAGGTTTCGAGTATTAAAAAATAAAGTATATTTTGTTATAAGGTATTAAAATAGATATATCAGAAAGAAACATTGAATTTAATAATTATAAAAGGAATAACCACGACCATATAACTCCTGTATTAGCACTCTTACACAAACATAAGACCTACTTTAATTGAATAAACAACAACCTCCCTCAAATAAAAGTATTTTTATAGAAAGATCTATATATTCTCAATATATAGAAAATAAATAGCAGAAATATAAATATTTAGAAAATCTCACTGTATTCATAAGTTTGCAAGTAAAACTGATACATTGCGTATATAATTTACTGCATGTTATTCCGTTTATATTTTACAAAATTGTTTCGCGGACGAGCAAAGAATGGAGAAGGTCTTCTCCAATCTGCTCATATTCCTATACTATTGGGCCAATTTCGCGTAATAAACCATTTTACAGCGTTTGTTGTCACATATTTCGCCTACCCATCTTCCATGTAGGTCTTCATACGGCTGATATTCCCAGAAAATGAGGTTAGATTCCCCTTTGTTATTCCCGTCGGTCAATTTCAACGCTTAGGTATAGCCTTTTACTTACTAAATAAAGCTCACATGTTTGGTGAGCAATTAAGACATTTCATAGATGAGGTCGTAAGAAGCTTTTTCCTTTTCTCCACAATCTGTCCCCAAATACCGAAATTTTATTTTACTAACATAGTTTTTTGTTTGTATTCTTCTAAAATGTTACTAAAATTCAGCGTGCTTCATACGTCAATGGTTTTTTTTTTCTTTTTCCTTAGGAGAGGAAGGCCGAGAATCCTCACAAGGAGCGCGAAACGTGCCCAGGATACTCCCGCAACGGTAAGTGTTCCGGAGGTTATGTCTCCTCCACGGGTCGAACCCGGACATCTCGATCTTCTAACTAGTGCCGAAACAACAGAGTAACGATGGTTATAAGTGTAATAATCTAAATTAGGCAAAATACGTGAAATATTTGAAAAAAGAACCTAAAATATTTATTAATAAATATATACCCTGGCATACCGTACATTCATAATATACTCCTCCAGACTTAACTTTAAAGGAAATCGAGTACTTAATAATATCAATGTCCATTTTATTTTATGCATTTTATTATCCATTTTATGTCCCCATAAACTGTCGTCATAGTTACTACTCTTACTGTTAAAGTAATCTCGTTTTACGATAGTTGTATTATGCATTTGTATACTTTTATATGTACCATATAAAAGTATGAAAAATATGATCTGAATATTATTAAGATTTTTAATTTTCCCATTATACTATATTTTATAACAAAGCACTAGACAGTATATCTGAAGGTGGTTTAGGTAACGTGACTACTTTAGTCTCGTTCTGTCGGGTTATAATATTAATGTTAGTTTAGAGCACGAACATTAAAAAACAAATTTTAAATTTATTGAGGCATAGCAGTATTATTTTTGAGACAGGTATAAAATAGTCATAACGTAGCTATTTTTGTTTAGTGCAAAAGGTATGCTGCGTATCAAATCGGTAGATTCATAAATAATAACAATTATATTTACTTATTATCTCGTTTAGCTCACCAAAAACCTTGACAATTTGTCCTTAAAATATTGGTGTTTTATGTATCGATATAAAAGGACAAAAAGTATACTTGATATTATTTTCACAAGAATTATAATATTCACACACAGGCTTCCATTTGTCAAACAACCTAGTCAAAGATATCACCATCTTTGACTAGGTTCATGTTCGCTATATAATAGAGGTTGAAGACAACATATCTGTATCACACATAGTACACCGGGTTTTTTAAGAAGACATTTGGGAATGTAAGCGAACGCTAAGCAGGCATAGATCATAATGGGCCAAATGCACGTCCAGTTTGGGATTATTTCGAAGCGGAAAGCGAAGCGGATCGAATCATAGGAGATACGTGCAACAATACTCTATTGCGATGCTATTTTGAAGTCACATTTACAAAAAATTTAAAATATTTCTCAGAAATGTACAATATGTATTAACACTTATTTGCAGTCACATTTCTTTGTTTTTTAGATTTCCAATATGCAGGTCATGAAATAAATATGCATTATACAAAAATTATGTTAAACTCCCATGTCGTATGTACTCGTATGTAGATAGGATGTTATTACACTTACAATAAAATGTCAAGTCCAGCTTCCATTAAATGTACGCTCGCCATCTATTTAATACTAACGAAGTCCGAGTCGTTCATGATGCCAGTAATTATGAATGTCATTCATGTCCGAATTGTAGTCTAACAAAAGTCGGATATTGCGTGTTACTAGTAATTACGAATGACTGAAATTGTAATATTTTATGTAATTTTTGACAACATCATGTACATTTATATGTTACAGATACACAACATAAGAATTTGAATTATACCTGTTATTTTAAGACTCAATGGTAAATAGGAAAACTATAGGCAATAACCAAGTATTTTTCATTACACAGTGTCCAAGAAAATATAATGCTGATCAATATAATCATTGTACCTAATTTCGTTATATATTTATACCAAACGCAGGAACGTTTTGGATACACATATAAATAAACTGTCCATGATGGAAATTGTATATTTAAGACTCTTGGTCAATTCCATAGGGTCGCTTAATAGTAAATATGTTTTGTTCTTGGTCCAGTATAGACACATTGCTCGCCACAGAACAAATGTTGATATTGTCAATTTATTACCATATTAAACTATCATTACTATGGAGACGGAGTTTACAAACAAAGTGTCGAACGGCTTCTACGTTAGAAAGTTCCTCCCAATTTTTTTACTCCCATATGGTTACCCTTTAGAGCCATGTGTATAATAATCTAAATATAAATATATTTATTTGGTTCCCCGTAAGAGCGATCAATTTATATCCCCCAGGGACTAAAAGTGATTTGAATTTAGAATGTCAAAATTGTGCGTAAAAGTTTTAATCACTAAAGAGATCGACGGCAAATATTTATGAAATAGGTAGCATAAGTACGCATATTTAATCTAAAAAAATTCATAAAAGGGTATTTTTACTCACAAATTTCACTTATATGATACATACTTATAATGGTACAGTTTGATAGTTATTCCTTACCCCAAGAGGGTTAACTGCGTTAATTTCGAAGACTCAACATTGCCAGAGGTAAGAGCAATCACTTCCCTAACACCCCTCACGATTCTAGTAGTGGACTTATGCAACATTAGTGAGTTACACTCCCACCTCAGTGATGTTCCCCACTATCTTGAGACAGCTTAGCCGTCTTTGCTTTTCCTGACCCAGACTCTGATATCGTCTCCATCGACGCATCTTACCTAAGCTACCCAGGGTTGCGGACTAAGTCTAAAGGACTAAAAGTGTGTACGTCAGTCAGAATGTGTCTGTACCGAAAGTGTGTGTGTACGTCACGAGACGATACGAGGGCTGCTACTTAAGTATCCGGAATCTGGGATTTCAACATTTTTAAACGCAATACTTCTATTTTTAAATGACTTCCATGGTAAAATTCGTTCTTTTTTTGAAATACTGGCCGCTATTTTTTTTTCCTTATGTACGCTAGTGTTTTGTTTCTGATGGGTTTAAAATGTCATATCGCTGAAATGATGGAACTCACACGTGAAAATATTCGTGCTATGATTTATTTCCATTTTTCGACGTGGTTTAACGCAACAACAGTGCGAAGATCAATTAACTTCAACTTTTGGTGTTGAAGCTCCATCAAAAACCACTGTTTTGTGAGTTCAATCGTGGACGGAGTAAGCTCAACGGACGCAGTTAAGGAAGGTCGCCCGAAATCAGTCGTTGTGCCACAAAACATTGAAGCTATACGAAAACTAATTATGCAAGACCATCATGTTACGTATCGCGAGATAGAGGCTACTCTGGGCATATGTATGACAAGCATTAATAAAATATTACATGAACATTTGTTCGTAAAAAAAATTTGTTCGCGTTGGATACCGCACAACTTAACTCAGCATCAAAAAGAAGCTCGCGTCGAATGGTGCAAGAATATGTTAAAAAAAATTAACGGAGGTGACTCAACATCTGTTTATAACATCTACACAGGTGGTGAATCTTGGATCTATGCGTACGATCCCGAAACTAAGCAACAATCTACAGTTTGGGTGTTTCAAAATGAGCCGAACCCTACGAAAGTGACTCGTGCAAAATTCACTTCAAAGCAAATGGTGGTGCTTTTTTGGTATTAATGGTCGATACCACTTGAGAATCGTAAGACTGTCAATTCGGAGTGGAACACGACCATTTGTTTGACGGAAGTATTTGAAGAAATACGTAAAAACAACAAGCGACGCAGAATCATTCTACACCACGACAATACCAGCTGTCACACATCACGCGAAACAAATACATTTTTGGAGGGTCAAAAAATAGAATTGATGGGTCATCCACCGTATAGCCCAGATTTGGCACCTAATGATTTCTATTTATTCCCAAATGTAAATAATAAATTACGTGGTCAACGAACGATTTTCGACCCGTGAAGATGCCGTCAACGCGTTCAAACAGTACGTTTCAGAGATACCGCAATCTGAGTGGAAAAAATGCTATAAAAATTGGTTTCAATTAACGTATGCAAAAGTGTATCGATCATCACGGAGAATATTTTGAAAAACAATAAACCCATATTTAGCCATATACGTTTGTTTCATTTTTCTATTCCGGATACATAAGTAGCAGTCCTCGTATCTACACTCTGTGCCTCATTAATTTTGAGACCCGAGCTCATGGAAGACAGCTTTAATGCATCCCCTACCCCTAATCAACAAAACCACTTTAATCCGTCCAACTATAGACCGATAGCCAAAACCTCCTTGTTTTTGAAGATAATGAATTTCATTATCAATAGTCAGCTCCTAGGATACCTTGAGATTTACTAGCTACTTAGTGAACTACAGAATTGCTTCCATAGTTGTAGCCCGGGAGCCCGGGAGCCCGGGATGTTTAATTTGAAGTTACTAGAGCGTTGTGGAGACTTACTAGATTGTAAAGACCATGTTTAAAAAAACAAGAAAGTCTGTCAAGTTTTCCATTTTAGTGGGGGGTTCCATTTCAAAAACGTAAAAAAACAGTCACATAAAAACACTTAAACGCGTCAGTCATTTATAGTATATACGCGCATTGTATTTCAGATATTCGATCAGTGGCGTAACTATAGGGTGGCAAGTCGGCAAAATGCCGCGGACCCCCAGCCCGAAGGGGCCCCCGATCAGGAAAGTCTCAACTCCCTAAGTACATTTATTATTACACTTAAGTAAAAAAAAAAATGTCTTTAATTTATTATGTCACCTCCTTAGTTGCTTACACAAGTAAAAAAAGAATACGGGTAAGTATTATAATTTTTCAATAAATTAGTAAAAAAAGATTTA
Source organism: Scirpophaga incertulas (assembly GCA_036419045.1). Taxonomy (NCBI): domain Eukaryota; kingdom Metazoa; phylum Arthropoda; class Insecta; order Lepidoptera; family Crambidae; genus Scirpophaga; species Scirpophaga incertulas. Next base: position 21,737,818 of record CM071629.1, on the reverse strand, counting down.
ACCCAGTTTTAGAATGAATGGGTAAAATCCAATTAATAATTTCGGAAACATGCATGGACAAACATACCTCCAAAATGTGTATATTAAGTAATTATAATTTTAAAGTTTGTTTGAACCTACTTCACGTAGTGATTTATTAGTTACCTCTTACAAATAAAAGTGTATAAATGAATAGGTATTATAAAATAAAAAAATGCTATTATTGTTGGTTCAGCTTTTTTTTTAAATTGGGGAGATGGGAGGGCCCCTCCGATGAATTTGCCACGGGCCTCGAACGGTATAGTTACGCCACTGTATTCGATACAAATTAATCTGACAATTAATTCAAGGGGGAGTGTTGAGAACTCTTCACAAAATTGTGTCTATGATTTAATTGATTTACTTATTATAAGAAAAATTATTTTTTGATTGTCACAGATTTGATTGTCAACTAAAAAATTATTACAAAATCTACTATCAAGTTTTTATCTTTTTATTTTTGCTTGCTTTTTTCCCGTATTTACAACATTTCTGGCGACCGTGACAGGACCGGTTTGAAAACATGGAATCTCTGAAAAAATTGCGTTCGATCTTGCGCCGATTCTACTCAAATGCGGAACGAGACTTAGAAAATGCACAGAGGGACGGTTCAGATTCAAATATCCATGCGATGTTTACAATCGCAAAACAGAAGGCCGAAGAATTATTCAGTGTTGATGAAAAAATAAAAGACATGTGGTTTGCAGACATAGACGCAAGTGAAGATGTCATTTTTGCCGATCTGCAAACAGCAGATTCTTATAAGTCACGCTGGGTAATCGTGAGTACGAATTATTATCGTCAATTTCAAAGTAATGTAGACGTTGCATGTGATGTTGCTTCGATGGCCTCGCACATGAATACTGCTTGCTCGGATAAGTCAGCACAAAAGCGATTCACTTTACCAAAAATAGAGCTACGCAAGTTTGATGGAGAAATTGGCAACTGGATTTCTTTCTGGGGACAATTTTCGAAAATCCATAATGACGCTGACATTGATGATAGTGATAAGTATCAGTACTTAGTTCAGGCTACAGTACAGGGATTAAAGGCGAGAGAACTGGTAGAAAGCTTTCCCCCATATGGAAAGAATTACCATAAGGCTATCGAGCAGTTAAAAGACCGATTTGCAAGAGAAGATCTGCTTATAGAAAACTATATAAGAGGACTTCTTCAGTTGATCTTAGCTCGAGACAAGCAATTACCGCTCGATTCATTATATGACAAACTGTCAACGCACATTCAAGCACTCGACTCCTTAAATGTTACCTGTGACAATTACGCTTCGATGCTTCTGCCAATGGTAGAGTCTGCAGTACCCACTGAAACGCTAAGAGCTTGGGAAAGGTCTAGAAATAGGCAAGACAAGAACCAACTTAAGGCACTGATGGAGTTTCTGAAGAGAGAGGTCGAAGGAGAAGAACGTATTGCCGTTTCACGTGCATTCACGAGTGACTCACGAAAAGAGCCGACAGCATCGTGTTTGATTGCGAGCGAACACAAGGTGAACAGAAACACAATATATGCGTCTGGTGTGACAAGGCGACACATTCTTCCTTAGAATGTTTCAAGATACCCAAAAGGAGCTTAGAAGAACGAAAAGGACACTTATGTGATGTAACTAAAAATTTATGGTTTTCGTAATTTTTCCTTTATCTGTGCTATAAGACGTTGCTTCGTACCAAATTTCAAGATTCTGAGTTTACGGGAAGCTGTAGGTTTTGATTCCCTTGCAAGTGTCGAAAAGAGCTATGGCAGATTTTTATTCACTTTTTTTTTGAAAGCGTCTTAAGAACTCACAGCAACCAATGATTATAAAAATATTCATAAACTATTTTGATGATTTTGGCACATTTAGGTAAGGCCAAGTTAAAAAGTAATTAATTAAAAGTAGCTATTTTACTTTTCCGGCATGAACAATTTTTTAGTACAATGTTGCCAGACTAAATAATTTTTTTTGCAATATTTAAATCATGAATGTTTGCTGTAAAATATGAGGCTTAAATTGTTTACGATTATAGCTAATGTAATTTTGGTTTAGTGTATTTATGTTTATACAGATTTTAAATATTTCAATGAAATTAGTATTAAAAACTTTTTTGCAATTAACATGAAAATGGGCGCTGGCTTAGAGACTCTTATCAGAGCTATCAAAAATACAACGTTGACATTTCGTTTTTATTGTTCATCACTCACACAGATTAGTATATCACTCAGCTCCACAGACTAGTAAGTAACCTAATTCTCAGCTCCCTTGCGCCAACGCTCGAGTGTGTTGTGTGTGTTGTCGCTGCTTTTCCCCCGTTTTTTTTATAATTTTTGATGATCTTGTTTTCGCCACTAATAATACGACTCGGACTGTGATATTACTTTTGTGACTTGGGTGTGCTTAAGGATTCTGATTTTGGCCTGTTTCTTGATATTGTTGTTTATAAGGTTCTGAAGCCAAAATGAGTGGTCGCGGTCTAGCCACGCGATACTCTGTGAGCCACGCATTTTGTGTGTTAATTGTAACATATGTATTAATACACTAAATCTGTTGCGTTTTTGTTGTTGTTGCGCAAAATAATATGGTTAATAAAGGCATAACTATAAAACTTCTATGCGAAATTGTTCAAAAACCTGGGCTCCTAAAAATTACGATTTTGTTTTCTTATTAATTAGCAATACATGCTCTTTTAAACAAAGTATATTTCATTCATAGACGCTTACTTTATTTTTGAATAAAATGATGTATGGAAAGCTGCCATAGCTCTTTGCGGCATAAACGGCTGTATCTTTTGATTGCGTTGGCTTAGAAGTTTGATTTTTTCACAGCTTCAAGGGACAGTAGACCTGAGTAATTGATATAAATTTCAGCTTCATACCTCCACGCGTTCCTGAGAAAAAGGGTCTTGACAGACGGACAGACGGACGGACAGACGGACAACAAAGTGATCCTATAAGGGTTCCGTTTTTTCCTTTTGAGGTACGGAACCCTAAAAAGGCAATTGCGCTCGAGTATTTGGAGGTGACGTTTTTTCTACAAATTTGTGACCCGCATATTTCTTTATGTCACGCTCAAATTGGCAGATTATTCAAAAATAAACTTTTCTTCATGTTAACCATCTTTTAAACTGACGCGCTCGAGTTTCCGAAGGATCGGGAATCTCGGGGTTCCCCAACGCACCCTACTATATTAAGGGCTTACACTTGGTAGGGGTATATTATAAGATTCCTCCCCATACCATTATCTGACAAGCTTTGATAAGTACCAAATCCCCGCTTGGGCTCCCCCTTTTTTTTTAAGGTGTAATGCATTATGCACTTTGACACCGCACTGGCTAGACGCGGCCGTGTGTGGGGCTCTCTGGTCTGACAGGACCGGCCTACCCACTAAACCCTCAGTGTTCTCTAGGCCCATGCGGGGCACATCGCGGGGTGCGCTTTCGCGCTGCTACCGCCACACGCCCACGGGCTATCTCGACCTTGGTCGGTCAAGCCATCGCCATCGCTCCCCTAACTATAGAGATCTGTTGGTAATCCTTTGATATATCTAACACATCGTTAGGCACAAGCGTTCGAGAGTAAGGGTGAAGCTTTGGCGGTTAGTTTGGACATTGCAAAGTCTTTCGATCGGGAACGGCACAAAATCATTCTTTAAAAGCTTTCATCGTTTCCTTCCTTTGGCTTCCTGAGAAATTAAATGTTCTTATTCAAAGTCGGTGAATATTGGTGTCCCTCAAGGCAGTATGCTATCGCCTACACTATTCCTTCTGCATATCAATAATATATTGCAAATCAGCGACATTCATTATTATGCGTATGACAGTTCGAGAAATAATTTCTACACCGGCTATGCAAACATTTCAAGAAAAAAACGTCAACGAGCAAAACTTGTGTATCGAATTCGGACTTCTTTATAAGAAAGTATAAATTTTGGGGATTTAAAGAAAATGTATTACGCATCGACTGCAAATAAGTGGCCCTTCATCGCATCACTTTTCACACGATTCCAGAGTACTTCCTTAACTGCCTCAGCCAGTATTGGAATTCTTGATGACAATATATCAAGTACAGTTCCATAGACATTTAGAGGATAAAGCTTCATTAGCCTCAACGCACTAAGCGTTCAATAGATCGAGTCGCTATTTTTACACCTAGAACATTCTAAGGCGCTCGTTCACCCACATATAGAATACTGTTTCATTTTTTATTTTTGGGCAGGGGCTTCCAGCACCAATTCTCCCTCTGGACCGCATTCAACAAAGAGAGAGTCGAATGGTCTACTGCCAGAATTAGTGTTGCCCAAATGCAAGAACAAGACGAGACTTAGCCAGTCTTGGTCTTGGTCTTGCGCCAATACACCTGGTCTTGGTCTTGGTCTTGTGCTCCCAGTCTTGGTCTTGGTCTTGGTCTTGCAGCAAGAGTCTTGCAAGTCTTGCAATTACCTATTAGTCTATTACTATTTATTAAAGTTTACTTTAAATCTTAGAAAAACGTATTAGAATTGGAACATTGTGAGCTTGAATTAACATAGCCATAGTAAAGATCAAGCAGATTAATAAATAACTGAAGATTTGATAAGAAATTCGAAAAATCAACTGACCTATATGTCGTTTTCCATGGAAGTAACTGTTTCTTAATAAACATTTATGATTTATAAGCTTACATTTGCTAAAACATGTAAAAAAACAAATTAATTACAATAACTTGACTGTATTTTAAAGAACAATACTTATCTGTCTAGAAAGAGATTGAACCCTCAACTTATAAGAAATTTAATAAAAGAGTTTTACAATTTATCATTTACTTAAATAAAAAATAAAATACAACACAAATCAACAGCTTTATCATTAGGTTATGAAACTTTATATAATTTTTTTTGACCAAGAATTAATACAAAGTAACCATCTGGCTGACTCATCACTTAACCTATTTCTATGTTTTCTAATTACTAATGATGCTTTAGAAAATAACCTCTCAGCAGGTACTGAAGTTGCAGGTATTGAGAGAAAATCACGGGCCATTTTCGATAAAATCGGATACTCTGTCTCATGCGTCCTCCACCAATCTAAAATGTCTTCCGAGCTGGCAGTTCTTGGTTTTCTCAGGTACTCCTCCAACTCGTCTATCACTAAGCCTTGAAGACAAGATCCAGATGACGTCGAGGGACATTCATAGAGTTTATCAAAGTCTATTACGTCTTCATCTTCATCACATACTTTATTTTCTTTTTCTGGTAATTCCAGAGATTTGTTCAGTGCGTGTAGACTTTTATATTCTTCATAAAGTTCATTGAACTTGCGCAGACTTTCTGTTTTAAGTTGCTTCCCCCACATTGTCAGGTCAAAAGTCTGAGCCTTATGCCTTGGGTCTAAAATTTTTATTCGCTATGTTTATGGTATTAGTCGTAATGCGCATAGGTCCAGTTTTTCATATTCTTTGATACAGTTTTTTGCGTCTCATAGAATTCCTAAGCGTACCTACCTATAAACCGAACTGTTACCCCTAACTACTCAGTGAAATAGCGCTAAGTCCTAGCTGCAAGACGCAAGAGTCTTGCAGGCTATGTCTTGTTCTTGCTCAAGTCTTGCTCGGTCAGTCTTGGTCTTGGTCTTGCTAAAAATACGCGGTCTTGTTCTTGGTCTTGGTCTTGCAAAAACGCAAGAACAAGACCAAGACTGCAAGACCAAGACTGAATTTGGGCAACACTAGCCAGAATATTTCATGTCGGCTTGACCCCTTGACGCTGCGTAAACATATATTCTCATAACGCATACTCTATCGTCTAAGCATCTTGATGGTTGGCAGATAGATTATCTATTCTTATAAAAGAGGTAAATTCTCATATGAACCACCTAATCTAAATCCTTTTTATATATTTATTCATACAATGGAATAACCTGCCTATGATGAAAACTATATTTAAATGTTAATATTTTGGTAATATTATAATAATAATAATATTTTTTTAAGTTATTGGTAACATTATAAACAAAATTTCAGGTGCTGAGTGCCTGTTTTGATGCCGGTCTGGTAGTGATTGGCATTGTATGTGACTGTGACGGCATCAATATACGCGCTGTAAATGAATTAGGTTCGACAGTAGACCATCCATACTTTTTACATGAGGATCATGAAATACTCTCTGGATCACTAACTCAAATGCTTCAGAAATAATTTTCTTAAACATAATATCGAATTTATCCAATAATTACTAATAAATGGCCAGAGAAGTACAGGTTGGTATTACTTGATTATTATATGTAATATATTAGACTTGCAACAAATAGTATATTCAACCATATGCCAAATACTGAATATTTGGCATACTTCCTGGCCGCATTGTTGAATATTAGACAAAAGTATTGTGTGTGCAAATACTAATCAAATATTAGTTGCAAGTGTAATAGTGCGATATTTTTAAATTTGAATACATTTTATAAAATTATGATATTTTATTAGGAATCGCTAAATGGAGCACACATTGAAGAATTCTTTGATTTGGAAAAAACTAATACAAATTTTGTGTTTGCTCCTGCTTTAACACAGCAACACATTCAACCTAATGGCAAACAGGAAATGAAAGTTCAGCTGGCTGCTCAAGTTTTGAGTCACTCTGTTGCTGCAGGATTGTATGCTAAAATAGCCCAAAGTAAGTTACAAACTCTCTCCTGTGCCTTGACTTTTGTGATTTCAGTTTAACAGAACATAAACAAAAATTAGTCAAAGAACTTTAACTAAAATTATGGAAAGTAACTTGCCAATGGCCATCAGTCCTGCATACAATGTAAGATTACCAATCCATTGGGTTATGTCAATAAACCCAGTTTTTTACAGATATTAAATTCCGATTTAATACTGCACAGAAACTACACGCATAGGTATCGGAGGAATCGGTAGGAATCGGAGACTTGTGATAGAATTAAATACCATGTAACTACAAAATATTTTTTTTTCAGATGAATTACCGCAGGAAGCTAGCGCTACAGCCACGATTATCTCAAACATGGACAGTTATTTAATGCCATGAATGGCAATACGCCAGGCAGAAAGCGGGGTAAACCATTTCTGACAAATATGTCCTCCAAAAGTATGCACGTGGATCTTTTCCTTTTTTTGGACAGATGAAATTTTTAGGGGCGCGTTCAAAACCCCCCTCTCAAGAAGTTTGGGTGAGGACGCTAAATGCAATGGAAAGAGTATTTAGATATTTATCAAACCAATATAATATACTCTCTCCCTACGCAGGCTAAATCAAGACCCGCTGGAAAACTGTTTTGGTTGCATACGTAGCAATTGCGGCTCTAACCCAAACCCCACGTCAGCCCAATTTGTTGCGGCATTAAAAACCAGCATTATTACAAATTTATAAATAATAACAAAAACAGAAAGTGTCTGGATGATAAAAATGATTTATTATATAATTTTAAGGTCTTTCTTAGCAAAGGTACGGATAATTCAAAAAAAGATGAACAAGAAAGAGAACAAAACATACATACCTCAATATTCTGGAGAAATGCAAGCTTGTGCCTATGTTTGCGGATTCATTGCAAAGAATATTGAAAATGATTGCCTGGTGTGTGGACAAATGTTTATAGCTGACCAGAATACTGAGGTATGTCATATATTTACATCTTTTAAGGAGAATGACGAAGAAAAATCTACTCTAAAATACATCCAGCCAAGTTTTTGTAGCTTTGTGGAAAATGCTGCAACAAATATAAATAATCATTTAAAAGAGAACTCACATAAAGATAATATTAAAGTTAATTTAAGAAAAAAATGTGAGTTACTAAATTAGGACTGGTTGGGAAGCTGTTTAGACCATTTTGATAAAAATGTAACAAAAATTGAGAGCACAATTACTATATGCTTGAAAAGATTTTGTGTCATTAAACATACGAGAATTTGTAGAGAAAGCATGAAAACAAAGTCTAATGAGAAAAATAAACATTTTGAAAAATGTGTAAAATTTTGTTTTATTTTTTGCCAGAAGTCTGGGAAATTTGTGGTCAGAAGCAAATGTATGGTGCATTTTGTTTCAATTTAACGCAAAACTTATCCATTGCACCATAGAAATTTAAATTAGCCGATGCCTGTGATTCTGTTGGTGCAAACTAAACTAAATTTTGGTTTAGTGCTGTCAAACGTCGTTTCATAATACGCAAATCCATATTAAGCACTAAGCTGACAGCAAAATACTAAAATTTAGTTTAGTTTGTACAACAGAATCGGCACCAATATATATATATATATATATATATATTATATATATATATATATATATATATATATATATATATATATGCATTTGCTAATTTAAATTTCGCGCGCTAAGTTAGTTCGTGTGGAAGGAATCGGAGCGCTAGTGTGCACGTGTAAGCCACAGATCGTAATGAAGCTGTCGTTCTTCTCGTAGAGTAATATTGTTCTGTGGAGTCGATGGACGCAAGTTGAGCGCGCCGTTTAGTGGCTCGGACGCTCAAGATCGCCGTGCAGAGAAGGGTGAGATTTTACCCAGTACGTGACGGTACCAGGTATACGTTTGACGGGGGATGTGTGGCCTGTATCGTCGCGCTCGCCGACGAGCGCGGTGCGTGAGTGAAATGCGAGGATGTGTGGCGTGAGGGGCGACGCGGTTGGTGGCCGGCGGCGGGGATTCGTTAGCAGAACTAGCCGAGACTATCTTTGGGAGTGTAATCTATCATTTTTTGAACTAATGCGTTAGGGTGGGTAGAGAAACTAGCGAAATAGCGGGTAGCTAAATCTTTTATATGAGATTCAATCGACGGAAGGTCTAGATCATAATGTAAGTCGACGCTGCGTAAGTACCACGGGGCACCCAGGGCGCGGCGTAAGAACCTATTTTGCACTACCTGGAGTTTATGCAACCGGCAGAATGGGGCAAATACAAGCTTTGTACAATGTTATTTTATTTCTAAGAGACATTTTACTTTGCTTTCTAATGGATGAAAAAGTCGGCCTAATATAAAAAGAGCGTGATTTCGGACTACGTCGATGTGAGGTTTGAACGTAAACTGCCTATCGAGGGCAACGTCAAAATATTTGACCTAGTTTAGGATTGAGCTTATCAAATAGTTTGAATGATTGGTACATTTAATTAAGTCAACTTGTTCTTGTTATATACAGTATTCATTGTTATATTTGATCAATAAAATCAGTTCACTAGTTAATAGGTATAACGAGATTTAAAGTTAGGTTAGGTACCACTGTGTCTAAAGACTAGAGCAGCGATTTAACCTCTATGTAGTCGATATACCGTTCATATGTACTAAGCGCTTTGCTTCTTCATCACTGATGTGTAACACAAGAAAATTAAATACGCTAAATCTTATTATCGCTTATAAATACGCTAAGTTGGATTTTTATAGCAAGTGTAGGTCGAAAGACTACTATCTACTAACGTAACGAGTTGATAGATATTATACCCTATTTCCATTTATAATTAAGTGATTTGAAAAATAGTCGCTAGACACTTACATGGAATATATATTTTCATTTTTGACTTTAAGTGAAATATAAAAATATCCACGTTTCCAGGTCTGTAGCTGTAAACATCTACCTTGAATAAAGATTTTCAATTTTAATTTGCCATTAACGTAAGCTTAACTTAGCTATAAGTTATTCTATCTACGCAAGCTAAAATATCCTAAAAAAGTAATGATTCATTCAACGGGTAAACATGTAAATAAATATGTATGTCATACAAGTACATTACCTCTCTTGAACGCATAAGATAGCGGACAAGCCGACCGCGTAACACAGCAAGCGTAGTCTTGTCCAGCTCTACGTTGCCACCAGCTACGGATTGCACCAGAACCTGCCAGCGGGACAGAGCACTCTCCAGTATTTTAATGTTCTTCTTTTCTATCCTGTCAAATTTTAATATAATATAGTAAATCAAAATATATGAGGCTCATTTACACTTTTAATGTATATTTTTTCTGTGAAGGTCATAGACTAAGCGTTATTTCTATTAACAGAAAACTACGGATGAAAGAAAATTGGCAAGCCTGGTACCCATTACATTGTTAAATGTACGATTCTGATTTTTTTATATTTTGTAAACGGTAACTGGTTACCTATTTTTCTTTAACTGAGAAAAATCTTTAACTTTTGTAAATAAAGAAAAAATTAAGTTACAATTTCAGGGAATATTGATAACAAAACGTATTTATGTGCCCAGCAATATTAAAACGCAATATGCATAAGAAAAATAACTATTTCATTCGTTACAGATATATCGATTATAGATTAATACATATTCTGATAATTGATTAATGACAGTAAGAATACCGATAATATCACTAGAATTTATGAATGTAATATTACTATTCCTAGCTGAGTACTGTATTTTTAGATATAAATGAAAAATCTGTCACCATTATGTCAACTGGCAAAGTCAAGTTAACATCACAGATTAGTATATTATGTTAACGTACGTAGCTTCTACTACTTTGTCTGTGGTCACATGCAATATCATTTATGGTCGTGTCGTGCATAGATTATGTCAATATTAAATCAATCACATATTTTGACATATACAACGTTTTGATAACACATAGTTATCGACAAAGCGTCGCAATAGTCAAAACATAAGTGATTTATAACGTTTTGTTACCTCTATGCTCTATTTTTTAAATGAGTTTATCTTTTTATTTAGCAGTTGCAGACATATGGTGCGATTACCTTTTTTGTTATATTATTAAAAACGAAGAAATGCATGGTATTTTTATCGCCGTACACTTAGTCTAACTATGGTACCAACAATGTATAGTTTCCTGCCAATCTTCTTTACCATGTAAATTAAAATGTAAGCGGAAGTTGTCTACGATGCCGTCGGGAATCTACCCTTCAATACCATATCGCAGCCAACCGCTTCGCAGCATAAAGGATACCTGGTTCTGGCGTGAAAGAAGAGAATAGATGGTTCTAGTGCCAACAGAAATTGTTTTTCGCAATTGTATACCCCATGTAAACTCCGAGACGTCTGTAACGATCATCAGAAGTTGGAAGCTTCCTAGAGAGGAGTTAGAATAGCTGGAGTGATCCGGGTATCGCGACCCATAGATGCCAAACAGGTGTAGGCGTATAATTAATTTAAGTTTTTATGGAACTTCGACACTTCAAAATTTTTAACTCAACAAAACACAAAACAGGAGATTTACTGGACTCTATACTCGGGTCGTCTGTTTGGGTACCTCGTATTTCCCTATTTCTGTTGCAAAATAGCAATTTTCGCATTGCTGTATCCCGGTGTGAAGGGTACGATAGCCAATGAAATTACTGAGTACGTCTTTTGATGTTGATACATACTGTTGTATCATACAATGTCATAGGAGCCACATGTACTTTGGGGCCAATTCCTCTAAAGGTCATAGTGTAATGGTGGAATTTTCAGAATGAAGATAAGTGTAAACAAATCGAAAAAGTTGAATATATTTTTAAAAGTTACATTCATTTGAATACGAGCAGTCGGAGTGATAACATCAAAATGGAGAAACAAGAAGTACGAAGCGTCATCAAATACTTCTGCTTGAAAAAAATATCCACCAAAGACATTCATACAGACTTGGTGGAAACATTAGGGGACTCTGTGCCTCCATATTCTACAACTGCACGCTGGTGCAAGGAGTTTAAGATGGGACGAACATCCACGGAAGACGAACACCGCGAAGGCCGCCCATCCTGTTCCCTCACTGAGGTAAACGTCAAAAAAGTTGTAGATCTGGTTTTGGCAGACCGAAGAGTGACCGTTCGACATTTGGTAGCATTCATAGGATCTTAACTACCGACATGAACATGAGAAAGGTCTCCGCGCGTTGGGTCCCGAGAATGTTAACCGACGAACAAAAGAAAAACGACTTGACATTTCAAGGACCAATCTTGAAATGTTCCAGGCTGATCAAGAAAATTTTTTGGCTCGATTTGTGACTATGGATGAAACGTGGATTCATCATTTTGATCGCGAAATAAAACAACAGTCAATGACATGGAAAAGGCCATCCTCACCGACACCAAAGAAATTCAAAGTTTCAAGCTCTGCTGGCAAGGTTATGGCATCTGTTTTCTGGGATGCTGAGGGAATAATTATGGTTGAATACCTTGATAAGGGAGCTACAATAACAGGCTCCTACTATGCTGAACAAATCAAAAGATTGCGAGAGGCCATCAAGGAAAAAAGACGGGGTAAGTTGCGCGCAAAAGTGCTGTTTCATCAAGACAATGCACCTGCACACAAAGCTGAAGTTGCAATGGCTGCCATTCAAGAAGCCGGCTTCCAGCTGGTGGAGCACCCACCCACCCACAGTTGGTTTAGAAAAGAGATGGACTAAGTGTATCGAACTGTTAGGAGATTGTGTAGAAAAATAACTTTAATTTTTAAGTATATAGTTATTTTAATATACCTATTGTCTACGATGTCAACATCGGGATTTTTTGAGACAATATATATATATATATTGGAAAGAATCAATTCCCGAGGTATTTAGACCGAGAAGGAATTGATTCTTTTACCCGTGTTAAACACTCTAATTTTCACTTCGAATATATGAGGAAAATAAAACATTGGTTGTTTATTTAATCTATTTATTGATACTATATGATAATATCAGTAGACCATCAGTAGGCAGAACACAATTTGCCTCGTCTTTAATAGAATCTGGTGTCAATATTTCGGAATCGCTTGAACTCATTTTTAAAATTAAAATCTTAACTAGTATAAGAGATTATTTGAATTTTTTCAAATTCCGTCACAGATAAAAGTACTCAGCCTAACCAAGAAAATAAACACATACTAAATCACTTATATTTTTATTTTAGACCGTTGAAAAAAAATGATTCTTCCTTAGAGTCAAAATATGCGTCTACAGCTGCTTTGACCTCGTCGTTTGTCGAAAATCTTTGACCTCCCAAGTGCTTTTTTAGGTTACGAAACAGAAAGAAGTCTGATGGTGCCAGACCAGGTGAATACGGCGGATGCGGTAACAGTTCAAAGCCACAGTTGTGAATTTCAGCCATTGACTGTACTGACGTGTGAACACGGGCGTTATCTTGATGAAACAGGACTTTTCTTCTGAGCATTCCTCGACGTTTTTCTTTTATTTCCTCTCGTAAAGGACGTGGTAAGGTGCAGTAGTAATCAGAGTTTATAGTCTGACCCCTTTCAAGATAATCAATCATAATCACACCTTTCGAGTCCCAGAATACTGAAGCCATCACCTTATTTGCCGACAAAATCGACTTAGCCTTTTTAGGGGGTGGTGAACCAGGTCTTCTCCACTGTTTTGATTGTTGTTTTGTTTCCGGTGTACAGTAATGAACCCATGTTTCGTCCATAGTAACAAAACGATTGAAAAAATCTGCATCGACTTCAAATAACTCCAAACAGTCGCGTGAAATAGTCAATCGTGTCCTTTTTTGTTCGACTGAAAGCAGTCGCGGAACCCACCTCGCAGACACTTTGTGGAAACCCAACTCGTTGACAATGATGTTCTGAGTTCGTTCATAAGAGATGCCTATAATCTCGGCTATCTAATTTTTAATCTGCGGTCTCCCATTATTAAAGCAAGTACTTTTTTAATATTTTCGTCAGTAGTTGACGTCGAAGGCCTTCCAGAGCGGGGTTCATCTTTCACACTCTCTCTACCACGCTTAAATTCTGCTATCCATTTTTTGACGGATGAATATGACAGAGTACAATCGCCTAATGTACTGACCATGTCATCATGGATGGCTTTTGATGATAGCCCCTGCTTATGGAGGTACTTAATGACGGCACGCTGCTCGATTTGCTCCATTCGCGGAAATTATGTCCGATTACTTTGTTAATAAATTTATAAAATCACAACTAATTATCGCACACGTTTCGAACTTCACACAATGAACTAGTCTGAATTGAACTAAATAATGTGGGTAGATTTGATTTTTAGAATTGAATGGATCTGTGTTAGGCCTTGGGTGGGAAGTAAATTGTATGAGTTTTTCCCTCCCTATGTCAGGAAGCAGCATTTTCCACCCAATAATCAGATCAAAACAACATAACTTTCCGAGTATGAGAAATGAAAAATATATATTATAGTCGATGTAAATTCTTACCAACGGCGACTACAAGTCGAGATTACAAAATCAAAATACACTTTATTCAAATATGACTTCATTGTATATGACACTCTTTTGAATAGCCAAAATTTTATTTTTCTACCATTTTATCCTGGCCATCGCCCGTAAGTACCAAAAGCAAAATGCCTTGTAAACGATCGTTGGATAGCCGACCGATAGATAGACCGAATAGTATAGGTTCCAGAAACTAGAAGCACTGGACAGCACTAATGTATTATACAATAATTTTTTTGTTATATTATGAAAGGTTTAAGTGTTATTATCAAAGAAATCTAAGTTTTTTACAGCTTGCACTATATTGAATCAGGGTTATGCCACCGATCTCGGACTTAGTAACAAATGTTCTTTTTTAATCTGCTATATTTAATATGGTAGCAATTACAGACATTGAAAGAAATGTGAATTGACAGACTTCAATTAACTACCTACTATCATTGGCTGTTTTTATAAGTATATATATATATATATATATATAATATATATATATATGTGTGTGTGTGTGTGTGTGTGTGTGTGTGTGTGTGTGTGTGTGTGTGTGTGTGTGTATGAAGAGATCTTTTATTTTATTATATATTTTATTATTAATGTGCTTTCACTAATACCATGTAAATAATTATATCATCTAAGAAAGTTATTAAAAACTTTGTAAAAACAATTAAGTTATTGAAAATGACGTCCTGATTTTAGGAACTCACTGTCTTCGCTGTTGTACATTGTTAATCCGGCATTTTCATACATAATAGTAGGAATAGGCAAATATCAGTTTCCACTTGCTACGATCCAAACATACTTCCTTTCCTTCTTCAACTCTCATTAATACTTTCATGCATGCTAATCGGTTACGAGTACTCTTGACCTGACCTTTTTTCAATATATCTACCTAATTGGTCCAAGTATATTGATTGGTCTAGGAAGTCCCTTACCAACTTAGCCGATTCATATTTGCCCAATAAATTTCTTTCGTTAATCGAATTTCATCCATCCTTTCTACGTGTCCAAACCATCTAAGCATTCTCTTCTCGATTTTTGTCACAATTCATCCTTCATCAGCACTCCAGCCATCCTTCTCAAGGCTCTTATTTTCACTACATTGGTGGTATTTTAACTTTGTTTGGCACACCCAGCATTTACTTGTACATAAACGTTGGGACCAGCGTGCCTCCATGCACCGCCAAGCGCACCATTTTTCACTAGGTCTGGCTGCCTATGAAGCTCTTTCTTATGCGTCATGCATACAGTTAACCGTGTCTTGTAGCTGCTTCTTGTTCGATGCCAGAATTATATGATCATCAGCATATAGGAGGCACTTCAAAGTTTCAATGAACCAGCATTGTCAATGTCCTGTCATAATTTTAAGTTTTTAAACTTATCCATAAATAGATTAAACAGCCACGGCAAACCTTATCCCATATTTAACCTAACGAAGGCTCTAGAATCTCTAGAATTTGCTACACAGTCCATATAGGGATAAGGTTTTCCGCAATTCACCAACGAAAAGACTTTTTATTTTACCAAACATATTACGCCTATGCATCGAAAGGAAAAGACCCTGGTCCATACACCCTCTTCCATTCCTAGAACCGCTTGTACATTTTCATCCATCACTCTTTTAATCAGAACATTTCCATACAAGTTAATTACCATGTTGAGTAGGCGATTACCGCGATAATTTCTACTCTTTTTGTGACCCTTTACCCTTCTACAATGACACAATTACAGACTTGCACCAATTCTAAGGTACTAGGCCTTATTTACAACACAAGTTTAATAAATGAGTTGCCATGCAGCCCTGTCCAGACTTTAATATTTCAGCAGATACCCTATTATGATAGGGTATCTGCTGAAATATTAACCCTGTAACCTTTCCTCCTGACAAACATCTTATCTCTTTTTTTTTTTTTTTTTATAGGATAGGGCAGCAAACGAGCAAACGGATCACCTGATGGTAAGCGATAACCGTTGCCCATGGACACCCGCAACACCAGAGGAGTCACAGATGCGTTGCCGGCCTTTTAAAAGGGAATAGGGGGAATAAGGGGAATAGAGGGGAATAAAGGGGAATAAGGGGGGGTTGGGCCTCCGGTACCCTCATTCACTCGGCGAAACACAGCGCAGCGCTATTTCACGCCGGTTTTCTGTGAGGCCGTGGTATCTCTCCGGTCGAGCCGGCCCAATTCGTGCCGAAGCATGGCTCTCCCACGGTAAAATCTCTTTTACTTGAATTCTTACTACTCTTAAGGTAGTGATTATTAGTAAAACTTTCATATCCGTTAACGACAAAGTCACAAGTGTAATTTTCGCAATTAAAATTTAGACGGTCATTTCGATTTGACAAATCAGAGTTCTAGAATTTTTCGTATAAAATAAGTCGTAGTTTTTTTGGCATTTAATAATGATTTCTAGAAGAATTGTCAAAAAGTACCAACTCCCCCCGTATAATATTTAATAATAAAACTATGAAGTCGGGCCGCTCTAAGATTACCGATATGACATTTTACTTTTTTTGGTTGTACATGTAACTTTGTTATGAGGAACACATTTGGAAAATCGTTTAGAACAACTCAAAATATCAAAGTCACGTAATTGTATTATTATTGTCTTTTAGTACTTTAAATAATTTAAGAATAAAAAAAACTTATAATTTCCCCTTTGTATAGCGCTTTTACAAAGTTACTTCGTTGGTCAGGCTTTCATAGTGATGTGCTCGGTAATACTCACTGCGTACTTTTGTGTTCCGGAATGTATTAGAATGAGTTGGTTTTGGCGCGATTTAATAGCGGCGGTTTGCATAATAGTTAAATATTGTTTTTTTGTGATATTTTTACGGTAAATGTGGTATTCACGGAATAAAAAATCAGATTATAGTTAAGACTGAAAAAAATTAATTAGAATGATAGAAATATTACTTATAGTACTTGGATTTCTTTTATACTACATAGCCTTGCGAGCATGAAACTCGATAAGCTTCGATAAACTTGACATTGACATTAAATATCGAAATAAATTATTGCCATACAGAAAAAATTATACATTTAGAAATTTATTTGTTGCAAATATTTTATTTAGGGAATTGGATTAATTTTGACATTGGCAACCCAGCTGCTGTGAACGACTGACAATGTCAATCGTCCAACTCAGTCGTCTTTCGTACTCGTGCGCATAGACTACGTCCCTCAGTGTATTTGTTATTATTGTGACCCGGCTTTCTCCAGTTTATTGATTATCCTGCTTTTACGTTGACTTTGGCACGTTATTGGACTCTGATTTTGCTTTGTGTTTGGACGTTGTGTTTGGTTTAAAATGCCGAAACGAGGAAAAACATTGAATAGTCAATGTCGGGAGCTTGTCATAAAGCTACAGGACTATTTCGAGCGTGAGTCACAAAATGGCGGACCCTTATTGCCCGTAACTCAAGTACAAGAGCGGCTATCAGAAGCTCTTGGAATCAGTGCCAAAACAATATATAATATCAACAAAGAAAAGTTTGGTGCTTCAGGCAGTGATGAAAACATTCTAAGGACGCCTAAGAAAAGACGCAGACAAAAGCTAGTAACCGGTGTTGATTCTTTCGATGCTGATGCAATAAGGAATCACGTTTATAATTATTATACCCGCAATGAATATCCAACCAGAAGTCTGCTTATGATTTCATTAAAAGAGGCTGGCTTGTTTAGTGGAGCGAAAACCGCTTTATCTAAATTGCTACATGGTATTGGTTTTGAATTCGCCAAAACCAATAAAAGGAAAATGGTAATGGAAAAGTATGACATAATTTTAAAAAGATGTGAATTTTTAAGAGAGGCTCTAAAAATAACTGATTGGGAGAACGTTGTTTTTATTGACGAGACATGGTTAAACGCTAACCACTCAGTGTCACGTACTTGGACTGATGGAACATATGCATCTACATCAAAAGTACCTATTGGCAAGGGATCAAGGCTCATTATTTGCCATGCCGGTTCTGCTGGAGTTGGCTTTATTGAAAATGGATTGCTAGCGTTTGCATCCAAAAACACGTCGGATTACCACGAGGAAATGGACGCGGAAACTTTTAAATCTTGGTTTCAAAACCAATTACTCCCCAGTTTACCAGAGCCATCCATTATAATTATTGATAATGCGTCATATCACTCGGCGCAAATAAACAAAGCACCCACTCAAGCTAATAAGAAAGCAGATCTGGCAGGTTGGCTTGAAAAAAATGGTATAGAAACCAATCCCGAAATGTTAAAATCGGATTTACTCAAATTGGTGTTCGAAAATAAAGAAGCAAAAAAGCTATATGAAATCGATGAACTAGCTCTGGCACACGGACATCGTGTCCTGAGAATCCCGCCTTACCATTGCCAATACAACGCTATAGAGTTAATATGGGCGCAAGTCAAAGGTAATTTGTTTCTTCTTTATATAAACATTATATTAATACTCGTATTTAAACTCTGCATGACTGACTTGGTAGACTAAAAAAAATAAACAGCAGGACATACACAGTTCATACATAGAAATATTAAAATATAATGATGAAAAAGTTACAAAGAAACCAATATCCAGACTTTTAAATTAAATTTTAGTGCTTCTAATACTAATAATAAAAATTATGTTACAGGTTACGCAGCTCGTCATAATACGACACCCCCGTTCAGCACGAAGAAAATGTTGAACCTACTTAAAGAGGCATGCTCCAAAGTGACCAAAGAGGATTGGGTCAAAGTGGTCGAAAAGACCCGAAAACTAATATTAGAAAATTACCAACGAGACATAAGAGTTGATTCTATTATAGACAATGAAATTGTGATTCGAGTAACAGATAGCGATAGCGACTCTATAAGTGAATCTGAAAGTGAATAAATCTTTTCAATCATATTTTTGTTTTAATTAATCCTTACTTAGTTATTAAGTAGAAATAACAGTTACTTAAATGACTCGGTAATTTTGCCGTAGTCCCTCACTAGTGCTGTCAATCTGACATATGTCAAATTGGTAACCTTAGAGCGGCCTGACTATAATTACTTTAATTTAATGCCCCATAAATGTCACCTCAGTGCAGTCAGTCTCCCTAAGGGCAGCTTGTGGCGAGCTGTCGGTGAGTTGCGACACCGAGGGTTCCGATATGTTTCAGGGGGGCGTATGCCACCCGCCTCTGCCTTGCCTTAGCCGGCCGGACAGAGTGGAGTCGCAAGAGTAGACGCTCGAAGGGTGGAAGTGTAATAATGTGATATCGCCGACGGTGTCTCGATCGCTGTCGCAGACAATGTGCACCCTTTCCACCGATATTAGTCAGCTTTTTTGGCAGGTCCATTTAGTGAGCGGCGACCTACCACATTTAAATCAATTAAGAGGCTTTGAGAAGGCAGGTGACCGGAGTCTCTTCCATAGCCCGGTTCTCATTACCACCAAAATCGAAACGCAATAATCCACACACGTTTTGACCTATAGTGACAATAGTTTATCATTTAACTGGGTATATATCTTAAACTGCATTTCTCATCCTCTACGCGATTAATATTCAATATAAATTGAATACAATGTAAAGTAACCGTCATGTCATGAACTAAAATAATTATATATTTAAATATATTTTCATGTTTTAGCAAAATAGATAGGTTTTAGGGTCTGTTGGATCAGTTAAATTTGTGCATTTTCATACCTGTCTGCTAGTTGCATTTCAATTTCCGTTCCTTCTTCTTTAAAATCTGGCAGCTCGGAATCATTCATGGTTTCTTCAGCATCAGAAAAAGATAATATTTTGTCATCTTTACCTACAAAAAAAAAGAAAGACAGATAATTAAACAAAAAAGTGCGAATTGATCTTGACATACAAAATTATATTTTAGATAGCCGTAAAATTAAAAATATAATAAATTCATGTTATTTTTTATACAACAAAGTCTACAAAAATGCAGAATAACTACAAACACTACCATAGTACCATGAGATCACAGTTGTTTGCAGTCGATATTGACAACTTATTTTTTTTTTTGCTCTACTTATACAGAGAAAACGTAATGAAATTATACTGAGTTTAGTTAATAGACTAACATGACTTATTTAATTGTACGACAAATTCATATAGAAAACGATAGCAAACTCGTCAATACTCAATTGCTTCTTGCAGAATTCATAATAAATTTGCAACTCCCTATAAAGGCGACAATGTATGTTACTAAACGTGTGACATATGTTGTCACCTTTAAATGGGGACACAACATCGCTATCACTGGTAATTTGCAGAAAAATATCTCCGTGTGGAATAATGGTCCGGTATATTTAATGGTGTTTTCTCAAATAACATACATATAGATACGGTTAATACCAATATGTATGTTGTTATAAAAATTATCACTCATTTGATTTGACGTCTTACTGACACTCAACATCTCTGAGTTACGATTGACGTATCAACATCACAAGTTGCTCGACAAATAGTTTTGTGTGCTGTTTATTTATCCTTTTCAGTCATTAATGCAACATTAAATACATTTTTTTGAAAAGTAATGTTGTATTAAAACACTCTACTTTTCGGTATACAAACTGGGTGATTCCAATTTGGGTGGCCTGAAGTGGAATTTATTGGATGATGGTTCAGGAGAACAATTGCCTAATTTGTGGCAGTCTGTTATCAATTTCTACGTGTTAATTGTCCTAAGCAAAACAATTATATAACAAAGTCTATCAGAACTCTAGATCTCGTTATATCAATTCTACTTAATTGTACTACGGTTTAATTATGTAACGCTTTAGCAAAATGGAAGAAGTAGATCCTCCAATTGATACGAGGGCTGTTACTTTAAAGTATCCGGAATCTGTGATTTCAACATTTTTAAACGCAATACATGACTTCCATGGTAAAATTCGTTCTTTTTTTGAAATACTGGCCGCTATTTTTTTTTTCCTTATGTACGCTAGTGTTTTGTTTCTGATGGGTTTAAAATGTCATATCACTGAAATGATGGAACTCACACGTGAAAATATTCGTGCTATGATTTATTACCATTTTTGACGTGGTTTAACGCAACAACAGTGCGAAGATCAATTAACTTCAACTTTTGGTGTTGAAGCTCCATCAAAAACCACTGTGTATCACTGGTTTAGTGAGTTCAATCGTGGACGGAGTAAGCTCACGGACGCAGTTAAGGAAGGTCGCCCGAAATCAGTCGTTGTGCCACAAAACATTGAAGCTGTACGAAAACTAATTATGCAAGACCGTCATGTTACGTATCGCGAGATAGAGGCTACTCTGGGCATATGTATGACAAGCATTAATAAAATATTACATGAACATTTGTTCGTAAAAAAAATTTGTTCGCGTTGGATACCGCACAACTTAACTCAGCATCAAAAAGAAGCTCGCGTCGAATGGTGCAAAAATATGTTAAAAAAATTAACGGAGGTGACTCAAAATCTGTTTATAACATCTACACAGGTGATGAATCGTGCAAAAAGCACTTTAAAGCAAATGGTGGCCTGCTTTTTTGGTATTAATGGTCATGTGGCTACAATACCACTGGAGAATCGTAAAACGGTCAATTCGGAATGGTACACGACCATTTTTTTACCGGAAGTATTTGAAGAAATACGTAAAAACAACAAGCGACGCAGAATCATTTTACACCATGACAATGCCAGCTGTCACACATCACGCGAAACAAATACATTTTTGGAGGGTCAAAAAATAGAATTGATGGGTCATCCACCGTATAGCCCAGACTTGGCATCTAATGATTTCTATTTATTCCCAAATGTAAAGAATAAATTACGTGGTCAACGATTTTCGACCCGTGAAAATACCGTCGACGCGTTCAAACAGCACGTTTCAGAGATACCGCAATCAGAGTGGACAAAATGCTATAAAAATTGGTTTCAACGTATGCAAAAGTGTATCGATCATCGCGGAGAATACTTTGAAAAACAATAAACCCATATTTCGCCATATACGTTTGTTTAATTTTTCTATTCCGGATACATAAGTAGCAGCCTTCGTATTACTACACTCGGCGTCAAAAAAAATCTCGCTTCGGTTAAAATAATTTTCATCCTTCAATTTCCAAAAGTTTACAGCATCCTACTTAAATAATATTGGTATCAAAATCCTACTTAAATAATATTGGTTCCTCCTGAATTAGCAGAATGTGTCTGACATGAATAGATTGCAGGTATTGTTGCCGTAAATAAATTGGCTGAAAATCCAAAACAAAACGTGTTGATAGTTCGCATCCAGCTTCAATGACAAATGGCTCAAGGTTGATTTATGGCTATAAGATTTGTGAGTTGATGTCTTCGCATATTTCTTCTGTACACACTGACGGTACTACTATACGACAGACTGTAGTCTGTAGTAGTAGAAACAGTAATCTAATACTACTAATTTAGCATGATATGTTAGTAAATTGACTGATGCCATTCCTCCTGTATTTGTTGTGAAATGTCCTAAATACTTGGTTCAGCTATACTCTTAATAATATTCAATACTTCCTTAAGTACGGTTCAATTTCCTACATAATGGATGATAGCCAAAATTCTACCGATTCACAAATCCGGCAGTAATAATATTTTGAAAAATCTTAAACCCATTTCTATTTTATCTGTTTATACCTAATTGTACGAAACCTTTGTTAATCCGTAAAATTAGCGACAATTTCAGTAATTTTAACACATAATCAGAATAGTTTTGAACAAAGTTAATGGATATTATTATTATATTATAGTTAATGGATAAATAATCAAGTTTACGAAATATACACAAATTTCCGTGAGGCTTTTGAAAGGGTTCCCAATGAAATTTTTGTTCAAAAATTATACATCTACGGTTTCAATGGTAATTTATTGGAATGGATAAAATGTTACCTTCAGAATCACGTTTTACATTGTTGTAAGCGAGTTTCAATAAAACCCAAAAATATTTCTTCTGGTGTTCCCCAAAGGTAGCATCTGAAGCCGGTTCTGTTTTGAATTTTTGCAAATGAGATGCCCAGCGAAATGAAATTTTCAGAAGCCTATTTATATGCTGACGATTTAACTTATACGAGTAACCTACTCGTACAAGTTACAGAGTAACATATGGATGCAATTGATATAAATATTTGTAGCTAGCCCGGTCAGCTGAGTACTGGCCCAAATATATGACTTCAAACTTGCCACACGTTTAGGGGATCGCCAAAACGCAACCTGGCGATCCCATAATGAAAAATATGAAGTGGGCTTATTTCGATCACAAATTGTCTTTACAGAGAGGCGGAGAAATTCCACAGGGTGGCTCAGTCGGGTAATCGACACAACATAGGTCCCTGCCACAACCAAAAAAAATATTTTCAAGCGCTGCATTTGTATACCATGCATATCACGTCATGCTAACAGTTTGTTTGTTAATATAACATATATTACTGATATTTACTTAAATACTCTATCTACATATTACATAGAGCAGAATTTAGAGAAGAAAATATTTAAATTTCTAAAGATATTTTTGGTCTTGTGAAAGCTTTTTATTGGGATAATAAATTACACTAAGTATCGTTCATACAAAACCAGTAAAATAAGTTATGCTGGTTTGCAAAATAACAAAAAAGGGATTGCTAAGAATATTAAATACAATTCGAAAACTATTCAAAAAATAATTGACAATGAGAATGATTTATTTTGACCTATACTTTATATGACAGTAAATTACAAAAATCATTATAGTAAATCACAAGAAATTACACATACCTTTAGGCAAGGGTGAAACAGTTTGGTCAGGTAATAGCTGATATTGCTTCAGGAGCTGCCAGTGAGTCATAAGTGCTTTGGCGGTGCGAGATGGGTAGAAGATATGAGGATTTTGGTCCAAAAGTTCTTGAAACATATCTAGATCAGGAAGAGATGTCTGTAAACATAAAGTTAAAAAAATTTACATAATAACAGATTTTTTCAATCCAAATCTTAATTCATTCGAGAGATACATACTGATATTACTGTAGTTATTCAACGTTAGCGTTAACACACAATTATATCATATAAGTAATTACAGCATTAGCAAAATTTGTATGAATTATACTAAGTTATTCATAAACACTTTTTATTTTGTTTCTATAACGTTTATACAGACTGACAAAAATGACTGACTGACTGACTGACAAAAACCCCCTGATAGTTATTTTAGAAATATATTTCATGTCCAGAATTGACCTCTCTACAGATTTATTATAAGTATAGATTGCATCTTCAGAATTTTTAGCAACACTCTAATTTCTCTAATTTGGAAATCAATCTTTTAGACATCTTTTTTTGGCTAGAAGAATCAATTTTTCGAATAATCTATCTCAGATCGCCATCATTAAGTTACATCCTGTCTCCATTCTTGCTTTTATCTTTAAACAAGTCGCTGTTTTACCTCTAGCTGTTCTTATGAACTTCAAAAGAATTTTATATTATTGTGTTGAGTCTAGTGTCAATTCTTTATTTTGGATCTTCTTTCTTTGTTCTGACAATATATTTAGTTGCATTCTTTAATCTTATATTTCATCCTTGCCTTATTTAGATCCTCATTCGTTACCTGTTGCAGCATTTAGCTTAGTGCGCAAATGCTCTTCAAACTACGACTATCGATATCAATATTTACTTGCCCGGCACTAGTGCGAAAGGTTGACCTCGAGTCGGCCAATCAGAACGCAAAAGATTCTGCAGTTTTGAAGGAGTACATATCGAACAAAATAGAAGTTATTTCAATTCTATTGGTGGTCTGAGCAAGACTGCTGGTTCAGAGTTGGTTTGTTAAAGTGAAGAAACATTTGACATGCTTAAATCTATAATGGGTACCAACTGTAAAACATCTTACAAGATCTTCAAATTTTGGCAGACATTTTAAATAAAGAGTTGCTTCTACTATTATACAAGTGACGAAGTAGAGAGAGCACATGCCGCATTTTAAGCATCTACGTAAATATTTAGATTTTCATAGTCTCTAGTTGGATGTTTTTTTAAATGATAAGAGACCAATGAGCAAATGGATAACTAACAATCGTCAAAGTGATGTGGGTGAAAGTTTTGTCTTGTGCAATGATGGTGGAAACTAGTCGGTAGAGATCAATTCATACAAACCTTAGAAGTGCTTCTCACTAATATATGCGATAAAAGATGCATAATGATGATACATGTCTAGACGTATTTAAATATGTAATATTTAATCTTTTTTATATATACTTTATTGCCATAATTAATTAATTACATAAAAGTTACATATTGTTGTTTACAAAGGTGGACTTCTCTCTATTAGAGATTTCTTCCAGCCAACCTGCTAGTGTCTACACAATGCTACTTGTTGTGAGAAATTAAAATAAAACCACATTACAGCGTTGTTATAATACTACATTAAACTGTACGTATTGTGGAGAACTAGGGTCCCTTAGTACAATGTAGTCAAGACGTGCGCTCTCGGACCGAGAACCATTTCAAGAGAACAAAATATATTTTGGTATAATCTGCTTTATCTTTGCTATATTTTTTGTTTTATGAAAATAGTACGAGAAGCAGAGCATAATCCATAAAATCTAATTTTATGCTCTTTTTGTACACTGTATCATCTTGTTGTACATCTACTATTTCAGGAATATCTTGTAACCTGAATTACGATTATTAAAACATTGTATGTGTGTATAGTTTAAACTAGATTGTGACTAATTTATATTATAAAGAAGTAGTTTATGTAAAATCCAATATGTAGTAAACAAATCATATTATAACTATGAGTGCTTTTGTATGTAATAAATAATATAAAATGAACATATGAATACAAAATGTAATACATACACTAGTTAAAGTCCCCAGCAGCTCTTCCTCAGCAGTAGAGTACAATGCTTGCTGCTGCACTGCAGCCACCAGGTCAGGATGTATGTTACGCATAGCTGCTACGGCTACTCTTGATATTTCTGTGTTGTACAGCAGGGCATACCACCGTGATTGCAATTCTCCTATGGTGAAGCGGCATGAAAACTTTACTCCTCTGTGTACTATCCGCAAATCATTTGTCTGAAAGCATAATAACTTTTATCTACTGTTATAATGTAACATTCTAATTCTAAATTTCAAGACAAGTATATTATATTGCTCCACTGTTTAAATGCCATTCACAAATTGAATTACATGCACAGCCTTTTACAACATAGTTCCATAAAGTGTTATCAATTTACTTTTCACAAATTTAAATCATATATCAAATCTATAGCCTGTGACCGTAAGATAAGCTTGCCTGACTCGGGCTACTATGACCGCGTCTACGGAAGTTGCAGGAGAGCGACTGCTCACAATTTTGCCTGCCTGCCCCTGTATGTTACCCCTTACCTCTTGGCTGGAGCGATGGGACGCGACAGGCAAGGGGCGAGAGACTTTCATTATGGACGTGACAGGTTGGCTCAAGGCAAGTTTTGTCTAACCGGACTATACTTAACAGATGTGATTGGTCATGGTCATTTTAATGATAGGCTTTTTACGATTTCAGTGTAATGTAGTTGTCCTTGTGGGGAGTGGAGGTGAGGACCTGCACCACACACTGTGAGATTGAAAGCTATACAGCAACACACGTAGGGATTTACTAGATAAGGTGAAGAAGATTGAATTGTGTCTGCTCCATTACTGCGACCTTGTAGGAACGGAGACGAATTTACCTACTACGACCTTGTAAGAATGAAAGCGAATTTCCTGCGACTACGCGCATTAGTGATACAACATAAGGAGTGAGTTTAATAGAAGGGAAAAAGGAAAAGACTTACAGATAAGAACAATAAGATGAGCTAAGATAACAACCCTCTAGATACTGATACAACAGCTCTTTTCACCTGACACAAATATGTGATACCCACATCTGGGAGAACCTTCACTGTTAGGCCTCCTGATTACTTATTCAAAAGACTGCCGTGTGTGTTCTTCGTATTGCGGTGCCATTAATATACTCATTACAATCACGAGATGCATAGAAAGATGTGTGTGGTATACAAGTCAACACATTGCAATGCAGTCATTTTATGCATCCTACCTATGGATTTACATGACACCAGATAATCTCGATGTCGTCGTTAAAATTGTTACTCATGTAGTTCTTATTTGTGGTTCACAGCCCTGATTTGGATTATCTTACAAGAAAGCTTCCCACAGTAAGCATGTCAGTAGCCTGCGCTGATAAGGCTACAGCACAGTGTGTGCTTTAAAAAAGAATATATTATAGCTTTGCTTCCAATTATAAACAAGTTACTAGGAAGAAGTTAGAGCATATACATAGAAAGTTATATGCCGGATATCTATTTCCATTGGATAGCTCTTTCAGCACATATTCTCTGGACATTCAAAATCAAGTGGACACAATGAAATTCTTACTATCATGGAATATGTGTGCTTCAATTCAAAGATGGCTGGCACCGGTTCTAATATGTTTCCTTCCGCTCCCCTTCTTCTAGCATAGTCCTGACCTCATGAAACATTGTGGACTGCATCCCCAAAATAGGCAAATGCTCTAATAATCGTCAGGCTATATATCAATAAGAAGAGGAATAGCACAAAGTGCTTCTTATGAATCATCCTTCCTATGGCTTACTTAATAAGTTACGTAAATGGTTAAATAATTCTTCATTGTTATGCTTATGACTGTACAGTTAATACTTTTTAAACTGGCAGCACAAGCATTTCTCTAGACCAGTGGTTCTTAACCGGTGGTCCGCAGACCACTGGTCCTAATAATATATAACCTACCGTATTGAGTAGAGTCGAAGCAACGGGAGCCGCGCGTACCTACGAGTCCGAAGGTCTCGAAACTCGGTGCACAAGGGCGGGGGTGGCGGTTTCGTTCCATTCTGCATTCGTTATTTGTTAAAGCGGCGCGGGTTACCGATGGTCACTTGTAGCGTCGACGAAATAATGAGCGGTAGGGATTTATTAACGTGGCCTTGAGAGAGTAAAGAGTACTTAGTACTTATAAAATTGTGCTTGTTTTCTTTATCAAACAACTTTTAATTTAGGTAAACTGGGTAGTCCTCGGCAACATAAACATTTGGTAAAATGGTCCCTCATAACTAAAAGGTTAAGAACCACTGCTCTAGACATTATTATTGAGAGACACAACCAACTTATGTATCAAATTCAAATTGATTGAAGAGAATAAAATAATAATTGTAAGGAACATTAAGACAGTAAAGCTAACGTAACGAAGCGCAGGTTCACACAGGCACAAGGAAAGGGTCTTAGAGATCAAGTCAGATATATAATTGGCATGATCCCTTGGTGGTGCATAGTGACAAGACCATATTTCAATACTGTAAAACATTCTATCTAGATGGTTGGCAGTCCATAACAATACATTTATGTGTGAATTTTCTGACCCACACTACCAACACCTTGAAACTAAGAGTATATTTTCATTTAAAAGGCCAGCATCCTAGCTAGATTCCTCTGTTGTCCACCAGTCACTTATCATCAAGTAGTTTGTCTGCTTTTTTACCCCTTATTACATTAAAAAAAGGGGAATTAATAGGTCAAAATTAGTAATTGGTTAGGTGTTTGGATAATAGTATTTGAATGCTTTCATCATTAGACATAACATCTGGACTTATATGTTAATAATTGTGCAAACAATGCATATCTCAGGTTTGGTTAATTAGTCATGACTGACTTTTTAATATAATTATTATGTGGCTTAAGATTTATTGTAAATTAAGCATTGTAGTAGATACCCATACATTACGTATGTTAGAATTTCTTTGTGTTTTTTCTGGAAACTGGAACCATTTTCTGGAAACACATATTTCCAGAAAAAGGTTAGTTCAGATTTTTTTTTAATATTATAATAAAACAAAGGTCTTTGTGTATGGAAATGACCAGTGTATGACAAATAACTAATATTATTATCATATTATAATTAAAATACCTCAAAGAGATAGCAGTGTAGTTAAAATAGATTCAAATACTATAATTGCAATTTATGATGACATAAAACATGAAATTCAAAATATTGTTGTATATGTACCGAGAGCCAATACACAAGATAGATTGGAAACAAACAATACGATTGTAACAACTTAGATTTAAATACATTTGTTAATCATATTGTCAACACACCAGCCAGTCAATAACTTAATTACGAACCCTTTTCTAACCATTAAAATATTTGTGAAGTGAACAAAAGTAAATGATATAAAAGTTTACCTGTTGCACACCCAATATCAATGCCAAATCATCAGTGGGTTTCCAGCGACCTAAGTCTTTAGTAGACAGTTGACTCAATTGACCTTTACGACGAGATTTTCGGACCACATTAGCACCATGAGAAAATTTACTAATGGGTTTTTTTCTCTCCGTTGATGCTATTACAGTAGCTGGTCCACTTGTAGTAGGAAAATCCAAATTGTAAGACTGTGTACGAATTCTCTTTTCACCTTTGCCAAGAGATCCGCTAGGCAATCTGTATTCTACTAATTCATCATCAAATCGACGACGTTTGATTGATCTGGATGAGCTATAATAATATATGTTTGATTAGACACTGTTTATATCACTTATGAAAGTCGCTGGAAAATTTTTGAAATAAATCTAACCTGCGACGTTTGTGTTCTGGAGTATTTTCATATGTTGGAGTAAAAACACCAGGATAGTCGTTACTATCCGAGGCATTAGACGGCGTCGCAGGGCTTGCAAAGTCCATTTCAATATATTAATAATATTTTTTTTTACACAACAGCACTGTAGAAGTGATCTAAGCTAAATAATCGCTGAAACTAAAAAAATACTACTATTGCACTTACAAAACTTGGTCAAGCATGTATATATTTATGACATTGCATATATAGATTGTCAATAATTCACTCATAGACTTGGTATTGTTATGTTAGTACAATTACGAGTGAGCTTATTTTTATTGTTTCTGTGATTTTTTATGTTGATAATGTAAAAGTATATTTTAATCACAGATGAGTATACTATTCGCCGATCAGTATACTATACAGACAAGTAAGTAATTTTATTAATGTCAATGGTTTTTTAACAAAAAGTCATTTTGCCAGCGTCATGTCAGCTGTTTACAATAATCAATACGAAAAAAATAGAAAATACCAAAGAAAGTAGGTGTTGTTGTTGTCAATTTCGTCCATAGAGACCACAAATTAGATAGAGACAGGCACGTATACTAATCTGTGGACAGGCAGAAAGCAGAAAGTAAGTAGTCGATAAAGAATATGCTCAAATATAGGCAGGCCTTGAAACTAGGAGTGGGCGATATAAATCGATATTTAAAAAAATATCGATACATGTACGCGATTTATCTCATCAATCCGATATTATCGAATCATCTAATAACTAAAATAATATCGATATATTTCATCCGATATATTGAATATCGGGTCATATTCCATTTTCTTTTTGTCTAGTTATTTTCTAAGATTTATTTCTTTAAATCGGCAACATTGTTAATTTGAGTATTAACCGAAAATACCCAGATTATAGAAAACTAGCATTTGCAATAACGAAACGCAGACATGGGATGGCAGCACTGTAAAACTATTATAATCTGTGTCTTATGGTCATTCACTTGCTTTAAGCGGGTCACTCACTTGTGCACAAACTATCGCGAATAAGGAATCGACAATAGTGTATGACGGACATTTGTCAATGGTTGTGCAATGTTTACAAACATTTGAGCTTTTCCATCCAGTGTCGGTTTTTTAGCACTTTTGGGTCGTATGGCCATGAATTCTTTTTCGTGCAATTTATAAATAAAGTTTATTTCTTTCTTTTCTATAAAGCGTTTTATTCATAATTAACCTGATACCTATTTCATATTACAGTCTATTTATTAAATACAAGTACATACTTACTTATGGTTTTTATTAAACCGATATATTTATTCGATATATCGCCAAGTATCGATATAACAATACGATATATTATATCGCAAAAACTTCGATATTGTTTTTCGTGACATCCCTACTTGAACGGCTTTCTTCTTCATTTGTAAATAATAGATAATTTGTAAATAATAGGTTAACATACTATCGCCAAGATTTGTAATAAAACAGTATGGGATGTTATTACCTGGTGCTGAATCAGTATCATTAGAAGATCCCTTTCAGCTCTTGTATTGAAAATGGAGAAATTAAACCAGAATTATTTACATTACACGAGGAAAGCATGATGTGTTCCTTAACTGATATGGGAACCAAGTTACAAATTAATTGTTCAGCTAGATCTACAGATAAATTAGAGCACAAAATTTTTTCCATGCATCAGCTTTCTTATATTTAAGATTTTTTTTTTACTTCTTTTTCAGCCTTCTTCTTACGAGTTATTTCCAAAGTGCAATCCTTATCCCACCACGGGTGGGAAGGAATAAGATTCTTACATTATTTTTTTGTGGGAAAAATTTTATCGGCTACTTCAATCATACACTTGGCTAATGCTTCTGAACAATGACCTTCATTACCATTTTGCAATTCTGGTAAGGTAGATATTTTGTCTTCCAATTTGTTTCTAAAGATACTCCAAACTGCGCCCTGAAGGTTATGTTTATGAGTTGATTTTTTTGTAAACCATTTTTTAGAATTAAATGGAAATGTTATTATTCTTATATAATGATTCTTCCTAAAGAAGAGTTAAGGGGACTCCATAGCAAAGAGGATGCAAGGCTTGGTGAACATAATGAAAGGTTCACAGAGTAGAGCCCTATTTAACATTTGACTATAGTCAGGCCGCTCTAAGTTTACCGATTTGACATATGTCAGATTGACAGCACTAGTGAGGGACTACGGCAAAATTACCGAGTCATTTAAGTAACTGTTATTTCTACTTAATAACTAAGTAAGGATTAATTAAAACAAAAATAAGATTGAAAAGATTTATTCACTTTCCGATTCACTTATAGAGTCGCTATCGCTATCTGTTACTCGAATCACAATTTCATTGTCTATAATAGAATCAACTCTTATGTCTCGTTGGTAATCTTCTAATATTAGTTTTCGGGTCTTTTCGACCACTGCCTCTTTAAGTAGGTTCAACATTTTCTTCGTGCTGAACGGGGGTGTCGTATTATGACGAGCTGCGTGACCTGTAACATAATTTTTATTATTAGTATTAGAAGCACTAAAATTTAATTTAAAAGTCTGGATATTTGTTTCTTTATAACTTTTTCATCATTTAGTTTTTAATATTTCTATGTATGAACTGTGTATGTCCTGCTGTTTATTTTTTTTTAGTCCACCAAGTCAGTCATGCAGAGTTTAAATACGAGTATTAATATAATGTTTATATAAAGAAGAAACAAATTACCTTTGACTTGCGCCCATATTAACTCTATAGCGTTGTATTGGCAATGGTAAGGCGGGATTCTCAGGACACGATGTCCGTGTGCCAGAGCTAGTTCATCGATTTCATATAGCTTTTTTGCTTCTTTACTTTCGAAC
Organism: Scirpophaga incertulas; assembly: GCA_036419045.1. Classification (NCBI taxonomy): domain Eukaryota; kingdom Metazoa; phylum Arthropoda; class Insecta; order Lepidoptera; family Crambidae; genus Scirpophaga; species Scirpophaga incertulas. The sequence continues at coordinate 21,705,263 of CM071629.1, read as the reverse complement.
ACCAATTTGAGTAAATCCGATTTTAACATTTCGGGATTGGTTTCTATACCATTTTTTTCAAGCCAACCTGCCAAATCTGCTTTCTTATTAGCTTGAGTGGGTGCTTTGTTTATTTGCGCCGAGTGATATGACGCATTATCAATAATTATAATGGATGGCTCTGGTAAACTGGGGAATAATTGGTTTTGAAACCAAGATTTAAAAGTTTCCGCGTCCATTTCCTCGTGGTAATCCAACGTGTTTTTGGATGCAAACGCTATCAATCCATTTTCAATAAAGCCAACTCCAGCAGAACCGGCATGGCAAATAATGAGCCTTGATCCCTTGCCAATAGGTACTTTTGATGTAGATGCATGTGTTCCATCAGTGCAAGTACGTGACACAGAGTGGTTAGCGTTTAACCATGTCTCGTCAATAAAAACAACGTTCTCCCAATCAGTTATTTTTAGAGCCTCTCTTAAAAATTCACATCTTTTTAAAATTATATCATACCTTTCCATTACCACTTTCCTTTTATTGGTTTTGGCGAATTCAAAACCAATACCATGTAGCAATTTAGATAAAGCGGTTTTCGCTCCACTAAACAAGCCAGCCTCTTTTAATGAAATCATAAGCAGACTTCTGGTTGGATATTCATTGTGGGTATAATAATTATAAACGTAATTCCTTATTGCATCAGCATCGAAAGAATCAACACCGGTTACTGGCTTTTGTCTGCGTCTTTTCTTAGGCGTCCTTAGAATGTTTTCTTCACTGCCTGAAGCACCAAAATTTTCTTTGTTGATATTATATATTGTTTTGGCACTGATTCCAAGAGCTTCTGATAGCCGCTCTTGTACTTGAGTTACGGGCAATAAGGGTCCGCCATTTTGTGACTCACGCTCGAAATAGTCCTGTAGCTTTATGACAAGCTCCCGACATTGACTATTCAATGTTTTTCCTCGTTTCGGCATTTTAAACCAAACACAACGTCCAAACACAAAGCAAAATCAGAGTCCAATAACGTGCCAAAGTCAACGTAAAAGCAGGATAATCAATAAACTGGAGAAAGCCGGGTCACAATAATAACAAATACACTGAGGGACGTAGTCTATGCGCACGAGTACGAAAGACGACTGAGTTGGACGATTGACATTGTCAGTCGTTCACAGCAGCTGGGTTGCCAATGTCAAAATTAATCCAATTCCCTAAATAAAATATTTGCAACAAATAAATTTCTCTATGTTTATTTTTTTCTGTATGGCAATAATTTATTTCATCGATATTTAATGTCAATGTCAAGTTTATCGAAGCTTATCGAGTTTCATGCTCGCAAGGCAATGTAGTATAAAAGAAACCTCCAAGTGCTATAAGTAATATTTCTATCATTCTAATTAATTTTTTTCAGTCTAACTATAATCTGATTTTTTATTCCGTGAATACCACATTTACCGTAAAAATATCACAAAAAAACAATATTTAACAATTAATAAAAATAATGCAAACCGCCGCTATTAAATCGCGCCAAAACCTCCTCATTCTAATACATTCCGGAACACAAAAGTACGCAATGAGTATTACCGAGCACATCACTATGAAAGCGTGACCAACGAAGTAACTTTGTAAAAGCGCTATACAAAGGGGAAATTATAAGTTTTTTTTTTATTCTTAAATTATTTAAAGTACTAAAAGGCAAATAATAATACAATTACGTAACTTTGATATTTTGACAGAAAATTGTATTGATAAAAGTTGTTCTAAACGATTTTCCAAATGTGTTCCTCATAACAAAGTTATATGTACAACCAAAAAAAGTAAAGTGTCATATCGGTAATCTTAGAGCGGCCCGACTTTAGAATTAAATTAAAATACTTAAAAATCAGAAGACAAAAAGTTGCTCTAATTTTCAGTCTTGTTTTATATATAATTATTAAACAATAAGCGAAAAACCTAAATAACAACGTTAACGTGATGTCGCAAGACGTTAAAAAATGATATCTTTGATTAAAATAATAATACCTATAATTTTTCCGGTAAGCTGCTTAAAAACAATAATATTGATAATCTTTTTCTAAAATACGGTTTCGTGTTTTCCTGATCACATTTCCCGCTTTTTGTATGTATTAGAAACATTTGTGGTTCCGTTTATATTAGAATACATAAACTTGTAACACACGTTAACATATATATAACGACAGGTGGCGCCGTTTATAATAAGCAACTTGTAAGTTATATTGAACTTACGTTGAGTTTTTGCATTCGGCGAATAGATGGTGTTGTAGCGATCATCACTGGCACATTAGACGTCATTGACAGGATCTTCGTAGAGCCGCTCTGGCCAGTTACACTCGATGACATATGTCGTGTCTATTAATTTATGTTGAAAAAAGAAATGATGACACTTGGATGACAACTGCCGGTTTTCTAGGAGATTTTATAGTTTACAGATGTCATCAAATTATATTTCTGTACATAGTTTTTTGCCAATATAATTGTATATAGTAATGCTACGTGTTGTGCTTTACATTCCTGTATATAAGTAATATTTTCCAATAATAAATATTGATGTAGTATAATTTAACATAGGTATGAGCATATACATATATACTACAGTGTCATTTATGAAAATCGATTTAAACGCATAATTTGACTTTGAATTTAGACTATAAAAATTGATTATACGAAAGTAACATTCGATTAATAATCGATACGTAGTATCTCCATGCCAGTAAAGTATCTCAAAAAAAAAGTATCTCTAAGTTGTGTTTAATCTGTCTGAGCTCTAACCTAATCTGTGGCTCTAACTAGTCTGTTTGTACTCATCTGTGGTTTGTAATTATATAGCATAAAAATTGCCAGGACAGTAAAGCACGCTAGAGTAAATGTATTCTAAAAGCATCTCAAAAAAAAAGAAGCATAAAAATTGGACGCACTGCTAACTGCTATAAGAATAATTACATTTTTTTGAGGGTTGAAATGGCTTTATTGCAAAGTACCATTTCTACTAGATTTTTTAATATAACGAAGAGATATTTTAATAAAATTGTGATAACCGATGATGGGTCGACAATTGTTGCTCTTCATCGTGAAAAAGAATTTCCATACGAACTATCTAAACCATTACCTTCAGAAATTGAAGATAAGTCTCTTTTTAAAACGACCGATTTTGATGAAGTACGAAGAGTGTTCAATGATATCAAGCCGGAATTTGCCAGAAAACAGTTGTCTAACCTCACATTGACCACCGTGCATCGCTGGTTCCCAAGAGCCAGAGATAAGAAAGCAAAAAAAACTGAAATGAACAGGCCATATTTATAGTTTTAATTGGAATAATTAACTTCATTAAATAGTTTTAAATAAGTTAGTTGCAATTTATATATTGTTTTATATTTAAATGATTGGAATTATGTAAACACAAATAGCCTGCGTTTTATTTATTCATAAATAATAAAACTAATATTACATGTTATAATAGCATATATCGTTTAATAGCAATTTAATTATTTACAAAATATGAAATGATTGATTTAATGTGAGACAAACAGTTATTTTTAACAAGAAAGCCATAGACTTTCCATCCATTTTCATGAGATATTTTAAAATGAATGTTTATTGTAATAAAACTGAAAGTTGGTTACAAAAAGTTTCTTATTAAGATTTTCCTATAATTCAATTTTCAGTGTGAAGTCTGAATGTTGGTAGGGAAAGATTAATTTAATTTTATTGTTTGATAGATTTCAAAAATTCTATAGAAATTCTTATAAATTAAATTTTCACGAATATACTGGACCTAATATTCATATTTACTTTCTTAAATAAGTGTAAGAGATTATCTTGGTCTTGATCTATATTTAGTGCACATTGCTCTATTCTGTGGTGAATAATATTTACAACAATTCCATACAAAAGTATGATATGACTGAAATCAGATGACTAATATTGATCAATGTTGAAATTCAAAAATAAATTGTGGCAATTTTGTACATATGTGCAATTAGGTACAATCGTATTTGCTAAGAACTATAATTTATAGCTCCCATTACATACCTACTAATAATGTAATTTTGATACTGACTAAATGATATATTTTTATAATTTACTTTCACAAAAATATTTACTTCCATAACCTTATATTATTATTTAAATATTTTCACAATTTATTAGTGTTAGTTGATAAATTATATAGGTATTGCATATATAAGTACAATACAGTACTTTTTACATCACTTTATTTCCCGTTTCAACCAAAATATTAATTGTACCTTTTGTTATGTACAAGCTATTTGTGAACAGGTGATACAAGTAATTTTATTTATTATTATTTGCTATACAATAAAACAAGTTCTTAAACATCCAAGTATAGAAAATGATGTGCTGCTATCTGTGCATAAAATGAGACCACTAATGTACAAAAGACTATATTATTAAATATTCGCATATAATAGACACATAACACATAAAAATACTTTATTCAATTCATCGAACTCAAAACGTTTTGTTACGCAGGATAACTATTAAACTGGATCGCCACGAATAATTTGTCGCTAATTCCAAGAAAACTAAATGGATATTTTTTTTGTTACCAAATGTTAGGACTGTAGATTCAGATATGAAAATAATAAAATAAATAATGAAGTTGTCGAATTCATAGATAATACAAATTCTTGGGCATAACACTAGATTCACGATTCCAATGGGATCCTTATATTGATACCTTAGCTAATTGACTTATGGCCGTTTTCACCAACCTTATCTTAGCTTAGGTGACTCCTAAGTGACATGCTGACACTTTTTATATTAACTGAAAAGAGTGAGACAGCATATCTCTTAGGAGTCGCCTAAGCTAAGACAAAGTTGGTGAAAACGGCCATTAGTTCTACAACATTGTTGTGAGATTTCGCTGCGAACATATAAAGTATTTTTATACTACAAAAAAGAGCAGTGTGCGCTATATGTAAATAAAAATCAAGGGAATCTCTGAAGAACTTTTATTAAAGAAATTAGTATATTGACCTCAGCAGGTCAATTCATTTATGAAAATTTAATTTATGTCCAAAAGAATTATAATAATTTTAATAAAAAATTCAAATTCATTAATTAAACACGAGAAATAAAAATAAGCTTGCCATTCCAAAGTACAGACTGCAAAAAACTAGAACCTCTTCTATGGGAAAACGCAAAGCCCTGTACAACAAGGTTCCAAAAAGTGTTCCCGATTTGCCTTTTAACAAATTTAAATTACTTGTATTAAAATACTCTTATCAAAAAAGGTTATTATACTGTTAAAGACTATTTAAATGATAAGAATACTTGTTTAATTTTAATAACTTAATGTGGGAACGTAACGTTCCCACATTAAGTTATTAAACGTCAACGACGTCAATTAACACGGCTACTGTTTAATTTTAACGGGGATGGGATCCACTAAATACATACGTAGCGTTAGCGCGTAGCTGGGAAAATCATCACCCCGCTATTATTTACACAGTTACAGCATCACTCATTACGGGAGAATTCAGAATAATGTTGATGTTGGTATCTCTTTCCGAATATGAAAATCATATCATCACTTCAGCTAATAGACATCCACAGTTGGAAAAAAAAACCTCCTTTCCAGTTCGACCAATCCTGCGCTGATAGCGTCTTCCTGCGATCTTCTCTAAATCTTTCATCTATCTTGCGTACCTACAGCCTACTCTAATTGCAGCCTAAAATACACGCGCTGGTTATCGCTCAACTGATAAGTTAAAAGGAATCGTGGTAATATAAAATACTATTTAAACTGTAAGGAAAGAGCAAGCACAGAACTCGTCAATAAAGCCAGTAGGGTCAATAGGACCAAAGGCTAGGCTGAGTTTAGTCGGTAGGTCTGAGTGGTCGAGCCGCCTCGACAGCACCAGGAGTCCGACATAATCAACGCATCCCTGCTTGCCTGTTGCGTTGGTATCCATGATGGATTCTCAGCCTCCTCTCCTGAGGAAAAAAAAAAGCAAGCACAGACTATTTTTTAATTTTAATTTAAATTATTACTCAATTCAATTTTCTTCAGCCAATTATTCGGTTGCTTAGAATCTCCTGTGCGACCGGTTTGACAATAAAAACCTGCTTAATTCTACATCACGTTTCTGCGTAATTTTATATTAACACGTTTCAAAAAGAATTATCCGTCAATTTAAAAAGTCTACTTGATGTTATCCATAGGAATGTACATGTCCTTGAATCTCTTGGTGAACCTCTTTTCAGACTGGGATACTTTACTCATTTACATTATCACACACAAGTTCGATAAAACTTATCGTTTATGGGAAGAGTATAAGGTGGCCAATCTAAAGATTCGAATATTACAATTAGTCTGTCTATTACATTTATTAAAAATCGCTCTGAGATATTAGAAACGTTAGAATTCGCGACCTCTACATCTACTAAACTCTTAAACTCTGGAAAACCATTTAAACAAGTTAAAACCATGATAGTACAAGATTTTAGTAAAAATAATATGGTTGATGTTAATTAACAAAATTGTGGTACTTTGTAACGGTGATCATAAGTTAATTAACAAAATTGTGGTACTTTGTTGTACTTTTGTGTGTAGGTACTTTGTGTGTGTAGTTAACTAGTTGCCCTCAGTTTTTATCATTAAGTAATGAAGCTCGTTTAAAATTGTTACCTAAATATGGAATATGCTTCAATTGTTTTAGCTCTGGTCATTATGCCAATAAATGTAAAAGGTTTGGGTGCAAGGTATGCCGTCGCAAACATAATTCTTTGACATTACTGGTGCTTCTACAAGCAGTAATGAAACAAATGATAATGGGAATGTCTCTACTCAATCAGTTATTGTAAATTTCGCAAAATTAAATTAAGTTCATGTTCCACGTAGATTTCATTGATAAATATAAATTCTTTGAGCTGCATGTTTTAACTTACGCATCTGAACGTGCATACGGTGCTTGCGTTTATGTTCGAAGCGTAGACAATCTAGGTCAAGTTTTGGTTTGATTATTGTCAGCAAAAAGTCTAGTGTCGCCACTGAAGCCAACGACCATCCCCGGAGGCTTAGCAGAAGCTGGTCCTTTTAATTTTAATAAATCCGATAATAATACCTGAACCAATCCGCAACAACCCCCGTATGATATAAGGGACGAGAGGGGTTACTCATCGAGACTGGTAAGTCTCCTATCAGCTGGTGCTGTATCTCAGGAGCTGTGTGCACCTTGTGCACCTGTCTGCACCTTACACATATAAGGTATGATAGGTGTCAAAACCATGGAGAACAGAACAAAATGAACAAGTTGTTTAGCCCGCTCTCTTCAATCTGTATGTAAATGATCTTGTCGCCCTCTGCAGTTTACGTATTGGCTTGTCACATAGATGGAGTTAATGTCAACAACATAAGCTACGCTGATGATATGGTACTGCTGAGTGTGTCCGTATGTGGTTTGAGGAAACATTACTGTTTGTGAGCAATATGCAGAGTACCATGGACTAAAATATAATGCGAAGAAAAGCGAGGTTATGATTTTTGAGGCGAGAGACAAAAGTGCAATCATTTATCCGGAGGTAGGATTGAATGGTTAACTGCCAAAGAGTACATAGCATTAGGTAGATAGGACTGAACTGACTGTTCTACAGATGCGACAGAAACTGACACTATTTAGATCTTACTGCACATCTTTTTACACTTGCAGCCTATGGACCGACTATAATAAAAATACCTACAATGCACTCCCGGTCCAGCATAACAATGCTGTCAGGGTGCTGTTGGGGCTGCCGCGTTTTTGTAGTGCGTCGGGGATGTTCGCATGATATCGCGTAGATTGTTTTTATATCATAATGCGTAAAAGATGCGCGTCATTAATACGCAGAGTGCGTAGTACGAGTAGTACCAACAGTATACTGAGCATGATCGCTTGCCGATTGGATTGTGCCTACATGAATCGCTGTAGCGCCATTTCCCACGGATTGGCATAGCGATTATGTATATGTTGTGTTTGTTTGTATGCTATTTACTATCAATATAATAATAAGTAAAATTGTTACTAACAAAAATGGATGTGAATTCTGAAATAAAATTATTATTACTACTACCAGAAATCACTTACTTAAACACCTTATTCTCAATTAATACTATTTAAATATTTATATTCTAGATTATATATAATTTTATAAGTCTAAGTATGTATTTGTGTCCGCATTTTATACTTTATTTATAATGTGCAGTAAAGATTAAAATAAATAAATAATGGTATTCATTTATTAGTCAAAAAGCAAATCATATTATAACTTCAACAAACAATTCTGTAACCGGTTAAATTCTAACGAGCTCCTGTGCTGTGGCCGCCTCTTATTTATAGATATATCTAGGCATATTGCACTCTATGTCATCCGTAGGCTCATCAACATTATTGAGATTTGGCACTTACTTACGTATTTATAAGTAATAGAAATAAAAACTGAATAATAACTGCCTTACAATGTTGCTGCAAGCATTCATTAAATTATGTTGCTGTTTATAATATTTCTTACAACTACGGGCAGATTAAAATCTCAATGACTAGTAATGAATGGCTATATGATTTAAATAGATTTAAAATCTAGTCTAGCAGATGTCTAAACAATGATTAACATGACCAGCTAACTAAACAAATCATCAATTAAAACTATTGCATTTTAATATAAGGTAAAAATAAGTCTTTCTCTTAAATTGGTATTCCGATGTTTTAATTTTCACTCAATATCACATTTGCTTCCTTTGGTACACATATCACAATGTCCATTTACAACAATAACATAACACACATAGCCGAAACCTTTTTTGAAATAAGTTAATCTAATTCTGTAATAGAGTACATTAACACTTATTATTACATAACAGTATGAATTAATTTTTATATTTCTAATTTTCAATGTCCAAGAAAAATTCTATGCTTGCCACCGCTTACTAGTGGACACATATTTGCTGCAAGTATATGCTTATGAAGTGCTCAAATAACAGTGTCAAAAGGTTCGTCCCCTATTATACTGGGAATAATTATACGATCTAGCGAAAAATGGGTGTTGATTACATAATCTCTAACCTTTCAGACGACTTTTGATAATGAATGCAAAATGCAACAAGTTTATTGGTATATCGAACTTACATATTTTTATGTAATATATATATTTAACTTGGAATACTGTTGCATTAATTCTTTTTTATTTGAATATTTTTTCCACAATGTAACCCATTTATAGTGCTGTTTCTAAATGTGGTACTACATATAATGATAATATGTTAATCAAACTATCACGATCCATAAGAATACCTAATATAAACCCCATTTTAGATATAGTGATGTAAATATCGATTATACACTCCAAATGTTCAATTCTCCATTGAGACAGAAGATTTTCTGCTCGGGTTGGTTGGTTAAGGCTTCTAAGTACGCATGATTTGGGTAGCTAAAGCTGTTACCAAAACAACAAAGTAGATAAGCCAACAAACGTAGGTAACTAACCCAGGCGGGATAGTTGTTTCGATACCTAAGTTAAAGTCGCCTCTATCATCTGAGGATGCCAATCTTACTATCAGGTAAGATAATGACCAAGGCTCCCATCATATGTAAAAATAAATAATGAACCAGTTTTTCTTCATTACTGTAAATACAACACTCTTTTTTGACATATAACGTGTTTTTTTTAACTAGAACATAGCTAGTTGGTTGAAATTCATAACTTTCAAGCAACCTAAAATGTTGATTAGCTCAGAAAATAAAAAAAAATTGTCAATAGAATATTAAACAAAATTCGTTAGGACCTAAAAATCTTTGTATGCTCTGAATATGTTCTCAAACTTGATTGCAACACGCAACATTAATAGATTTCACTTTCCAATTTATTACATTCTTCATTATTATTATAAATTCTATAAACAACACTTGCAGGCTCGGTTACAATACATTTAGACTTCGTTATTCTCTAAAAGGTAAAGGTACACATTACCTTATTCTTGTTTTGATTCAAAAATTACTTATGAAGTAATAGTTCACAAAAACCTTCGCCTTTGACAGTTTTTTACCTTAGTAAACAATCTGCTGTTTAAATATGTACGGCGAATCACCATTAATCTTGTAATATTTGTTTAATTTTACATTACAATGTGATATTTGTATATGTAATTACTTAAATCAGTTTGTGTCATTATCTGATTCAAGCAACCCTGACTGAAATTTAGTCAAGATCTTTTGATTAACTGAAAACAAAATATTATATATATATATACATTAGAGTGGCATGAATATTCAACCACATGTCACATGTGTAGCCAACTAGTCGGGATACAATGAGTGCTCGGCCACTGTGACACCCGTAGACACGGCAATGACACAATTGCTATGTCTGAGTTGAATAATAAAGTCGAACTATAGTGTCGTCATTGCCGGTTAATAACAGTTTAACATAGGACCTGGAAACATGTCTTATGCAAACATTACAAGTCATCGAATGACGCTAAAACTACATTGTTATTCTCAACAGTAGTTATACTATAATACACTTAAAACAGTAATAACATCGTGCAGGTACGTAAGTTATGGACGTAAAAGTATATTTTATTGATACATCAGCTACATTAATATAACATTTCTTTCTTCCTTTATTAGATAGCCAAATTTCCATATTTGTATATTAATATTATGTACTCGCCTATAATATGTGCATATTTATGTGTAAATAAATATCATTAATTCTCTTCATGATAATTATAGTACATATTTAAAAAAATATACATTTTCCAATATATAGTTCTAAAAAAGTATACAAAATAAAAAGTATTTCATTAAAAAAATATGCATCTATATATTATAGACAAATACAAAGATGCTGTTATCGCACATTTTGCAACAAGTTCTGTACAAGAAATCTATAAATATTTATGATTATACATGTATAAATTAAAATTTTAATGGATTACAAGGCACATCTCGCCATACATAACGAGTACTCAGAAACTAATAGGTATGTCTAACCGAAAAGGCTATAAAAATAGATTATTATCATAACAATAAAGCATATGCCTGAAATGGTATACGAAATAGTTCAATGAAGTGCAAACCTAGACACATACGACGCGTAACAAAGAACTATGAAAATTCCATCATCGATGATGAATTGTTTAGCACAACCGTAAAACATTCATAAATATATATAAGATCGAATGTTATCTTCTGTCCTCTTTTGAGACCCAACTTATGATTTTTTGTCGCAAAATAATTTTTGATACAGATAAGTAAAATAATTAATCGATAATGATATTTATAAAAAAATCTATTCTTAATGCGTCAATATGTGTAAGGTGACAAGTGAGCAAAGGGTGTCTGTAATTATAATTTATTCTGTGTAATAAGTCTGGTAAGATTAAAAATATTCAGTAGCGGCTGGTGTACGTACGATCGAGGCTGCGTACTCGCCGGCTGAAGAGCAAAGGCACTTCGTAGCGAGACTGCAGCGGGGTGTACGGTCAGCGGATGCGCGCTACTCGCAACTCGCGATCCAGTTGCTGCAGTTGCCGAAGGAAGCCCTCGTTAGGGTGAATGTCACGACGCGAGCGCACCAACGCCAGCGATTCCGTTAACGACATACCGCGCTTTATCATAAGGAACGCCAAAGCGCACGTTGCAGATCGCGACACTCCCATCAAGCAGTGGACTAGTACGCGACCTGTTGACAAAGTAGATCAACCCACACTTGTAATTAATGATTGTGCAGGTTAACGCAGTGTGTCAATGCGGACTAACATAAAAATCAGTGCTGCATTAGATTTTTAAGTTTTATATTATGTACGAGGGGTGATCAAAAAGTAATGATAAACGGATATTTCTAAATATAATAAAATTCTGAAAAAATATTTGTTCAACTCCCTGGTCCTGCACAAGTTCCCGGACAAAAAATGGTATAAATAGGACGTCATTTTTAAAAGTTACATTCATTTGAATACGAGCAGTCGGAGTGATAACATCAAAATGGAGAAACAAGAAGTACGAAGCGTCATCAAATACTTCTGCTTGAAAAAAATGTCCACCAAAGACATTCATACAGACTTGGTGGAAACATTAGGGGACACTGCGCCTCCATATTCTACAACTGCACGCTGATGCAAGGAGTTTAAGATGGGAAGAACATCCACGGAAGACGAACACCGCGAAGGCCGCCCATCCTGTTCCCTCACTGAGGAAAACGTCAAAAAAGTTGGAAGATCTGGTTTTGGCAGACCGAAGAGTGACCATTCGACATTTAGCTGAGAACACAGGCATCTCATTTGGTAGCATTCAAAGGATCTTAACTACCGAGATGAACATGAGAAAGGTCTCCGCGCGTTGGGTCCCGAGAATGTTAACCGACGAACAAAAGAAAAAACGACTTGACATTTCAAGGACCTTCTTGAAATGTTCCAGGCTGATCAAGAAAATTTTTTAGCTCGATTTGTGACTATGGATGAAACGTGGATTCATCATTTTGATCCCGAAACAAAACAACAGTCAATGATATGGAAAAGGCCATCCTCACCGACACCAAAGAAATTCAAAGTTTCAAGCTCTGCTGGCAAGGTTATGGCATCTGTTTTCTGGGATGCTGAGGGAATAATTATGGTTGAATACCTTGATAAGGGAGCTACAATAACAGGCTCCTACTATGCTGAACAAATCAACAGATTTCGAGAGGCCATCAAGGAAAAAAGACGGGGTAAACTGCGCGCAAAAGTGCTGTTTCATCAAGACAATGCACCTTCACACAAAGCTGAAGTTGCAATGGCTGCCATTCAAGAAGCCGGCTTCCAGCTGGTGGAGCACCCACCCTATTCTCCAGATCTAGCCCCCAGCGACTTTTATTTGTTTCCTCGGCTCAAGGAACACCTCCGGGGCAAGAAATTTGAAGATAATGAATTTTTTTTAAAGGTATTGTTGGTTTAGAAAAGAGATGGACTAAGTGTATCGAACTGTTAGGAGATTATGTAGAAAAATAAATTTAATTTATAAGTATATAGTTATTTTAATATACCTATTCTCATTACTTTTGGATCACCCCTCGTAAATATCATCATACGTTGTTTGCGTTAGATTTTAATTATGTTTTATATACTTGTTTTATTAGTTATATATATATATATATTGTATATAGAATTGATAAAGACAAGTAGCTTTATATTATTAAGTTATCTTAATGTCGGCAGTTGTTGCCGTTTAATACGTGTTTTATTTATACATTTCATTATAAATCACATTTGATTTGGTTTTCTGTAGACAATAGATTCTAGCTGTCGAGGACTCCAGATTTACTTAATATTAGATCAAGATAAAAGAAAACATAAATTATTAAGCGATAGTATTACATTTACGCAAATACTCTAAAGTAACTGCCAGTTGTATTATAATCGTCACAGCTTGATATTTTACCTACTATAGTCATTATTAGCACAAATTTTGCCCCCAATCCAAACCCACAACTATTATTAATATTATAAATATTAATATCGTACTATGAAATTAAATATATTTAAACTTTTACATTTAACAAACTAAACTGTAAAAAGATGTTATTTTATTGTCGAAAGATTAAAATAAGAAATAAAATGAAATGATAAAATGAGAGATAGCATACCTCCACGTGAAAGACCTTCATCAATAAAATTGGCAGCAATGTGAAAATATTTTGATATATCCGTAGTAGGAAGATCCATGAGTTGGAATCCCTTATAGCGGAGTCCTGGGCAGTCGCGATAGTAAAGATGATCGGTATCCACTTGAGTATACCTATTACCCTCGGCAGTGTTCAAAACATAGTTTATTCCCATGCGTCGTAAGAATGCTTTGTCCTTAGCTGCTACGCTGCAAGAAATTACGCAAATAATGCACTAATTGTTGAATAATGTTAATGTATTACGGAAACTATTGAAACTGTCTACCTGCACGTTGCTAACATCAACGGTTTCGATATTGCAACAGAAATTCCGACGGTCTGAAATCTAACCTTTGATCGATTGCTAAAGATGCCCATTATTGTAGTCCAAATAAAGTGCATTTACTTTTAATTATAGAAATAAATGGTACAATATGCTCCACTTTATTATTACTCTTAATACACCGTGACTTATAGTTAATTTCAACAAGTAATCATTACTGCTCAAAATATACACCTCTTTCAATGTATGTATAATTATTAATAGAGATAAAAAAATATTTTATAAGCATATTGTCTTGTTGGAAGGGCAGTGGCGTCAGGCAAGGCGTCATGGTGGGTATAACAGTGGAAGAACCCACCCAACACTTAGCACGAGGGGTTACTGTCTTGGCGTCAGGTGGCAACCGGTCGTAAAATCATACATAGCCAAATTTTTACTTCTGGTCATGAACAGAGGGGCAATAGCACTAACAAATCGCAGCTGAAACGAAACCAAATCGTTCCACTCAACCAATCCGAGATCTAGAATATCACGTCATCGAACAGATGACGTGATATTGTGGCGTTCGGATTGGTTAAGCCGAACGGTTCGGTTGCGTTTCGCTTGCGATTTATTAGTGCGATCGCCCCTCAGCACAAACAATAAAAGAATGGCAACTATACTACAGTCGGGTCAATTTAATAGGCCACATTTGACATTTCATTAAAATTCCTCAACTAACCTTGTAATGGCGGACATAAAATATTCAATATTTTTTTAGTTTGGAAATGCACAAATGACCGTTGTTACAATGTTGCGTTCAGTGAAGTCTAAACGTAAGTGATGTCCCTCAATAAATCGAATGAATGCAATGATTACTTGTGAAGGCATTATTCACCATGAATTAATAGTCAGTCAGTTAGTTTATTGTATTATTTTTGTATGTAAACATACATACGACTGTAATCGTATTAGGTTTGATTGTATCTTATACTATATTGTATTATATTATTGTAATCACAGAACACAGAAAGAGGTTAGAATGGCGAACATGCATCGTTTGTACGGGAGCCGCTGTCGCCAGTTTAAGAAGCCAGCGCTGCGTCTGTAAAGTCACGCATAACCAATCAGGAGAAGTACGCATCGCGCGATAACGAACTGAACCAATCACAGCACTGCACTCACCAGATTCAAATAATTCTGTCTAAAAACGATATTATTACCTTAGTGATTGACAAAAATGAAAAATTATCGATATAAAATGTCGATAGCAAATTTAATATTTTCAATACTGAAAACGAAATATTACATTCATGTAGGTATTTAAAATTTAATTTAATTGTATATACCTATGCTATAATGATGAAACAAACAAATGGCGACGGTGACTGCTTACCATCAGGCAGGCCGTATGCCTTTTTGCTACCGTTGTAGTATAAAAAAAAAAAAAACTTATTAAGTGAAATAGATGTAGGTTGGAAGCAAAGTAAACTATATTTCTGTAAATCTTGTTTCCATAACAAACATATACAGGCACTTTTATATGTGTGCGATAGGACATTTTTCCGACATGTTCATACATTTTGCGATTTTGCAGTGGCTATCTTTTCACAATTTTATAATTTATTATGCCCTAGCTATCTGTAATATCATTCATTTAATACATTTACATATAGTATGCCCAAATTCAATAATAGTTTTTATATATTTAACGTATTTTCCCTAAAATCTTATACTCAATCTCTTTTATTGCTTACGCTACTATCTCTGTCTAAGGGTTTTTAATCAATATATGTATTATTATTACATACTATATGTTTTCTTCCTGCTATGGGAACCTATTCTATATACATTTATTTATTTCCTAAGCTAAAACTTATCTTTATTTATCAACTATGCTTAGTGCTATTCTTACTATTATTCCGCCGTTTAATATGTTTTATTACTATCTTAATTCTATTATTTTATACATTTTTATTTATTAACTATTCTATCCCGAACACATATTTTAAATTAATTTGATGATAATCTTGAATCAGTAATTTTTTCTCTTTTTTTTTTGATATACCGTACATATACATGGGCCAAACTGGAACATGTTCTTTCAGTGTAAAATATCATAAATTTTTTAAATAACAGCAAAAAGCAAGAAGCCTGTTTCGCCGTTTTCACCTACTAAGACCCCTTAAGTGGTGCCTTGCAGCCATTCGTAATAAATTAGCGCAGTCGAAGTTGACGTCTGTCAATCAGAGCCATAATTGCGACAGCTATTCACAGTTTCGAGAATATATACCAAAATATTACAATAAAATAAAATCTTAGAATTAACAAAAACAATAAAAATGTCCTGACAACCGTTAAAACGAAAACCTGTAGGTAGGACAGAGAATTATTTACTGGCCTTGAAAAAGTATATATTTATTTAGAAGCTGTCTTTTTGTTTTCTTTTTTTAAAGTAGTATTTAGTAAATAGTGAATTCTTATATTTAAATATTTGTCAATCACAACTTTAATCAAGTCTGTGACATGATTAGAAGTCGGGAATTCATCGAGTTGATGAAATGATATGTTATCAAATATATTAGTGCCAACAAAATTTCTTAAAATTTTTGTAACTATAATATCTTTTTTAATAATTTTTAATTTATCTGTATATTGGCGAATCATTCGTTTAATAAAAATATAATTTAAATTTAATTAAAATTTAAATAAATACTTGAACAATCTTCCAACAAATGTTCGAGTTTATCACACAATCATTTATTCCTACCAGAATATTAAAAAAATATATTTATCGATAAAACATAATGCGTACGTTTTTTGGTAAGCACAGCACTATGGCCTTTTACTACGTTTATTGCTGTTATTCAAATGCGTCGCTACCGAATTCAGTGTACTACATTACGCGCTCTGAGTAATGTAATTAGACGCATGCGCGTACATAGCCGGCAATGTATATATTTTAGAAAAATATTATGTGTCTTATCGTTACGATCAAGCTTTGATAATTTTTTTGTAAAACGTTAGTTATTACCATCAAATTTGCTATTTACCGATGAAAAGATATTCCATCTTTAGCTACACTTGAGATCTGACTTCTTGCTTTGCAGGTAATTACAGCACAAGTAGGCATTTTCATTAATAAACGCGCAGCACTTCGTAAAACACTCTCCGTGATCACTCGTGACTGACTAAGCAACGCGTTCGCATTATTGGCCACAGTCATGATCATTTGATCATAACTGTGGCTCGCGCGCCACGCCTACATAGCCGTTCTAATCTCTTTCTGTGTTCTGTGATTGTAATTATTAACATTGTAAAGAGGAGATAAAAAATAGACCTTCAGAGTTTCTTGCCTGTTCTTCTCGAGAAGGCTCTCCCAATTTCCTAACAGGTGTCGAGTCAATTTTTTTATTTTTTTTCTTTATTCGTACGTACGGACAAGGTTTTTGTTTTCTTTTTTTAAGCTTTGTTTTTTTGTTTTGTCTGTTGACGTCAATAAGTGCCTGTAAAGGTCTATGTTGAATAAAGATTATTTTGATTTTGATTTTTTTGAGTCAAATTTTTATTAAAATAAAACATGTTATTCTTTTGTTTTATAATAAAAAAAACAATAATAACTTCTTTAACAGAGAAATAATTGGTATTATAAAATTTTAAGGCAATTAAACTCGTAAAATATATTAATACAGTACCTATAAAAAAGAGCGTATTCACATTTAAATAAAAGGCCGCCAACACATCTGTTGTTGCGGGCAGCGATAATCACTTACCATCAAGTAATCCATTTGCTCGTTTGCCTATTACAGTTATTGTGGAAAAGTACTTTTTTTTTTATAAGATAGGGATCTTATAAAAAAAGTACTTTTCCATAATAACTGTATTCGATTCACATATGTTTGAAGTAAATATCGATTTTTTCACCATAATCGGAGTGTTTAAGCAGGTCACCTCACTATGAACAAATGTCAAATGTGGCCTATTAAATTGACCCGACTGTAGGGCGTACCCGGCAATGTCACCCAAATAATAACACAATCACCAAAAATGCGCATCGCAACTAGGAATGTAGGCTCGATGACAGGACGAAGCCCCGAGCTGAGTAAAGTATTAAAACGCAGACACATCATCACCGGTTGCATTCAGGAAACGAAATGGAAAGGGTGTAAGTTACGAAACATCAGGCATAACTATAAACTCATCTACCACGGGACACGGCCATAGAATGGAGTCGGAATTGTTATAGATAAGGACCTTCAAGACCGCATAGTGGAGCTAAACAGAATATCCGAACGACTAATGACGATTAAGTACGCTCTTGATGACAAACCCTACATGAGCATCATATGCGCCTAATGCGCCATAAATCGGCTACTCAAATGCTGACAAGGAAACATTCTGGAACGAAATAGGCGATCTACTACAATCCATTCCGACAACAGTGTCTAAATAGATAGGTGGCGATCTGAACATGTTGGAGGCACAACATCCACGTACCAAAGAATACATGGCAACTATGGGATAGGATATGGCAGTAGGAACCCGGAAGGCGAGAACATACTGCAATTTGCATCAACCTTCGATCTTGCAATCGTAAACACGTTCTTCTCTAAACGCACCGAACATCTGATTACGTGTAAAAGCAGAGGGGCGTGCACACAAATTGACTACATTTTAACAGACCGACCCCGGTTGAAGACTTTTAGAAACTGTAAAGTAATTCCCGGAAAACCACTTACATCACAACATCGTATCTTAGTCGCTGAATTTATAATGTTAAAATTACTAAATCAATCAAAAATGCCCATTCGCATTAAGGGCAAAGTATATAAATTAGTAGTGCATCTGGCCATGACGTACGGTGCCGAATTCTGGCCACGGAAAAAGCATCAAGAAAAGAAACTGCATGTTGCAGAAATGAGAATGTTAAGATGGGCTGGTGGCGTAACGATGCTGGACCACATCCAAAACGAGAATGTTATCAGGCCTACTATATTTAATTCCAAAAGTATATAGTATTTATGTAAACAAACACGGCGTGTTACGAGTACCATTGTAAAATTGTCACAATAGTTGAAAGATTGAATCAGTTGGCTCGTTTAATTCATTAGACTCATTTAATTATTGTCGGGCCGCTCTAAGATTACCGATATGACACTTTACTTTTTTTGGTTGTACATATAACTTTGTTATGAGGAACACATTTTGGAAAATCGTTTAGAACAACTTTTATCAATACAATTTTCTGTCAAAATATCAAAGTTACGTAATTGTATTATTATTTGTCTTTTAGTACTTAAATAAATTAAGAATAAAAAAAAACTTATAATTTCCACTTTGTATAGCGCTTTTACAAAGTTACTTCGTTGGTCACGCTTTCATAGTGATGTGCTCGGTAATACTCACTGCGTACTTTTGTGTTCCGGAATATATTAGAATGAGGAGGTTTTGGCGCGATTTAATAGCGGCGGTTTGCATTATTTTTATCAATAGTTAAATATTGTTTTTTTGTGATATTTTTACGGTAAATGTACGGAATAAAAAATCAGATTATAGTTAGACTGAAAAAAATAATTAGAATGATAGAAATATTACTTATAGCACTTGGAGGTTTCTTTTTATACTACATTGCCTTGCGAGCATGAAACTCGATAAGCTTCGATAAACTTGACATTGACATTAAATATCGATGAAATAAATTATTGCCATACAGAAAAAAAATATACATTTAGAAATTATTTGTTGCAAATATTTTATTTAGGGAATTGGATTAATTTTGACATTGCAAACCAGCTGCTGTGAACAACTGACAATGTCAATCGTCCAACTCAGTCGTCTTTCGTACTCGTGCGCATAGACTACGTCCTCAGTGTATTTGTTATTATTGTGACCCGGCTTTCTATATTTTATTGATTATCCTGCTTTTACGTTGACTTTGGCACGTTATTGGACTCTGATTTTGCTTTGTGTTTGGACTTTGTGTTTGGTTTAAAATGCCGAAACGAGGAAAAACATTGAATAGTCAATGTCGGGAGCTTGTCATAAAGCTACAGGACTATTTCGAGCGTGAGTCACAAAATGGCGGACCCTTATTGCCCGTAACTCAAGTACAAGAGCGGCTATCAGAAGCTCTTGGAATCAGTGCCAAAACAATATATAATATCAACAAAGAAAAGTTTGGTGCTTCAGGCAGTGAAGAAAACATTCTAAGGACGCCTAAGAAAAGACGCAGACAAAAGCCAGTAACCGGTGTTGATTCTTTCGATGCTGATGCAATAAGAATCACGTTTATAATTATTATACCCGCAATGAATATCCAACCAGAAGTCTGCTTATGATTTCATTAAAAGAGGCTGGCTTGTTTAGTGGAGCGAAAACCGCTTTATCTAAATTGCTACATGGTATTGGTTTTGAATTCGCCAAAACCAATAAAAGGAAAATGTTAATGGAAAGGTATGACATAATTTTAAAAAGATGTGAATTTTTAAGAGAGGCTCTAAAAATAACTGATTGGGAGAACGTTGTTTTTATTGACGAGACATGGTTAAACGCTAACCACTCTGTGTCACGTACTTGGACTGATGGAACACATGCACCTACATCAAAAGTACCTATTGGCAAGGGATCAAGGCTCATTATTTGCCATGCCGGTCCTGCTGGAGTTGGCTTTATTGAAAATGGATTGCTAGCGTTTGCATCCAAAAACACGTCGGATTACCATGAGGAAATGGACGCGGAAACTTTTAAATCTTGGTTTCAAAACCAATTACTCCCCAGTTTACCAGAGCCATCCATTATAATTATTGATAATGCGTCATATCACTCGGCGCAAATAAACAAAGCACCCACTCAAGCTAATAAGAAAGCAGATCTGGCAGGTTGGCTTGAAAAAAATGGTATAGAAACCAATCCCGAAATGTTAAAATCGGATTTACTCAAATTAAAGAAGCAAAAAAGCTATATGAAATCGATGAACTAGCTCTGGCACACGGACATCGTGTCCTGAGAATCCCGCCTTACCATTGCCAATACAACGCTATAGAGTTAATATGGGCGCAAGTCAAAGGTAATGTTTCTTCTTTATATAAACATTATATTAATACTCGTATTTAAACTCTGCATGACTGACTTGGTAGACTAAAAAAAATAAACAGCAGGACATACACAGTTCATACATAGAAATATTAAAAACTAAATGATGAAAAAGTTATAAAAGAAACAAATATCCAGACTTTTAAATTAAATTTTAGTGCTTCTAATACTAATAATAAAAATTATGTTACAGGTTACGCAGCTCGTCATAATACGACACCCCCGTTCAGCACGAAGAAAATGTTGAACCTACTTAAAGAGGCATGCTCCAAAGTGACCAAAGAGGATTGGGTCAAAGTGGTCGAAAAGACCCGAAAACTAATATTAGAAGATTACCAACGAGACATAAGAGTTGATTCTATTATAGACAATGAAATTATGATTCGAGTAACAGATAGCGATAGTGACTCTATAAGTGAATCTGAAAGTGAATAAATCTTTTCAATCTTATTTTTGTTTTAATTAATCCTTACTTAGTTATTAAGTAGAAATAACAGTTACTTAAATGACTCGGTAATTTTGCCGTAGTCCCTCACTAGTGGTGTCAATCTGACATATGTCAAATCGGTAATCTTAGAGCGGCCTGACTATAATTAACATAGAATCACTTATGTTTTTAATAATGATATGTAAAAAACCTTTATTTTAATTTAAATAAGTATTATATTATATGTTAAGTGCTCACAAAAGATTATGATAGCAAGAGGAAAAAGAAGGACCTAAATGTTCTTAATTATACCACCAAATGTAACACGATTATTTATAAAATTGGGACTGTGATAAAAACGAGAAATTATAATAATTAAGGTGTGAAGTTTTGGTATTATTAATAATTAATTTATTTATTTTTAACTTATTAGTTCATTTTGTTAAGAAATAATAAAAACGTGTTTTTAAGAAAGGATTTTTATCCTAATTTGTTGGAGTTGCATATTCACGTCAATCAAGATAATAATCAAGACGAATTAAATGAGCCTAATCTTGATGTGGATACGTCGTTTAACAACGGAGTCCCAATGGCTACATGAGTATAGGTCACGAGTATGCACACTACCTACTTGATTACGATTGTAGCTTTTTTGTTGAATAATATTCGAATTTTCAACGCCGAACGTTATTTTTAAAGGAATTTGATAAGATATAAGAAATATAAATATCAGAAAGAAGAATATCAGAAGGATTAATCAATGACAACTCGAAACGTTTCCTAGCGGACGTGCAAATTTTAGGTAATATAATATTAAGAAGTAGAAAATTTCATTCGCCTACTAGAAAACTTAACATTACAAACGCGTTTATGTTTTACATACGTTTAATTAGGTAATTATCACGAAATAATCTTTTAATATTCCTAATGTTTTGAAGAATGCATTTTATACGTAAACCAATGTAATCTGTAGCAGAAACAAGTAGAATTTTTAAATCATGCAAAATATGTGGGGCATTTCACGTGAAGTGGACAGGAAAAAAATAAGGTTCTGAAAATCGATAACATTCGTCCCATTTATAATTGTAGTAGGTAAGAATGTGAATACAAAATATTTTTTTTTTGTATAATGTATATTTCACGAGTTATGGGTTTTAAACAATTCTCGTAATTGTTATGTGAATTTTATGAAAGTAGTTTTTCGAATTTAACAAATTTACAATAAAATATTTAACATAGCGATACATATTGGAAAAATACTGTTCTTTTTAACGATAAAATACAATTAAAAAAAAAAAGAAAAATTATGTCCCAATCTGGAAGTAAACTTTACAAACCTTTATCAATAATAGCTTAATGTATATTGAAAATACCCTAGAAAATTCGAAATGGGATCTCTATTACTTTAGGAGTTAGATTGATTAATTATACATACGCGTCGCAATGAGCGTGATATCTGGCGCTAGCTAGGTCGGTTGGTGTTTGTTGCTGTGGTAAAATAATTATAACATAGTAAAACAACATTTCAACAACACAACAACTAGTTAATTTTGTAATTTTTACAACTTCACAACCACACTTTTTTTTTCTTGTCCACTTCACGTGAAATGTCCCATGTGTATTGTACATAATATATGACATTTTATAAACACTGGTTATAATCTATAAAATGTAGCTTGAATCTAAGGAAAACATAATAGCATCTATGAACATATTTAGAAAATGGATTAATTTGTCACTCGGGAAATTATTGATTTATTACTCTTAGTAACTTATCAGAGTTATACTTCTTTGAAAAGGTGATGGTCAAAATTTGTATGGAAGGTGGGCCTGAGTAATGTGCAGCGCCGAAACTTTACCAGTGAAGAGTATAAAGTATTGTAGATCATCTAGATAAAGATTAGATTTTAAAAATCTCCCGTTTTTTTATAATTAATAATTTAAATTATTCAATACTAGCAAGATGATGGAATCTTTTTTTTTAAGTTAATGGCTTTGGGTAATGTCTTTAACTGAGTACTTTTTATGGTTACGGCCATTAATCGATTATATTATTGCTAAATAGTTTTCTTTTTTAATCAAACCAAATTCAATTTAAACGTATACTTTAGATAAGCTTTGAAACTCAAAGAATATGAAACTAGTCAGACAAAGGGCAGCCTTATAGCTAAAACAAATATATCGTAATAAGTCGATGTATATATATGTATATACTTTACTCTTTGTTCATGTAAATAAAAAGATCGCCCAACTTACCCGCAATCTTGTATAAATTATCTAAATAAACGATTTTTTCTATTCGAATAACTTGGTTGTATGATTTAGTAACATTTGCACATGTTGCGGACGAGTGTCATCATTGGTCACAGACTATGTACATTCAGGATGGTCAGTAACACAACAATTCTAGAACTTCATGAATTTATAATTACTAAATTACTTTCTTTTGTTAACTGTATAATCATTTTTCAATAAGATTAAATATATATTATCATTTTAAATACTTAATTAAAACATTTTAACCACGTTTTGGGATTACTGTTTACTTGAATATCTAGGTACTTTCAAACATCATTTACAAAAAAACGGGGGATTTAAAAAAATATGATAAATTGTAAATTGATGAACATAAAATTACCTATCTATTGATATATCTTACGTCTCTGCACATGATTGAGGCCCACTTTTTGTCCATGTCCTTTTACCTTTGTGAATATTTTATAATTGAATATGGTGACGTGTACTAAAAAAACGTAAGCTTTAAAACTTTAGGCTTTAAGTTTACACTTTTTTCACTATATAAAATTTGTACAAAAGTTTGAATAAGTGCTTTCACAGTATTCATGAGCTTTAGTGTTTTTTTTAACTCTTTTTGTTTTTCTGCGGACTCTTTGATCCGCACTCTTTTTTGTTTGTGTTAGTCGTTTTTTTTACATTTCCTCATATATTATTTATTCCACAAATAACATATCATTTGTCGAGCCGAAATCTCTCAAGCCTTCATTGAAGCAAAGAGGGAAGCAAATAAGTAAATTTCTTTCGCTGTTTAAGCAAGTGACTCATCAGGTCTTGTGTGTGTAATCCTTATATGATTTTTGACAGAGGAAGTATTTGTATATTATCGATAGTGCGATATACTCAACTAAGCTAATCTAATATATATAAATCTCATGTCACAATGTTTGTGCTCAATGAACTCCTAAACTACTTAACCGATTATAATAAAATTCGCACACCATGTGCAGTTCGATCCAACTTGAGAGATAGGATAGTTTAAATCTCAAAACTCTCTCTCTCTCTCTCTATCTCTCTTAAACTTGAGCCACAGCAACGCGTGGCCGGGTCAGCTAGTCTAATATATATAAATCTCATGTCACAATGTTTGTGCTCAATGAACTCCTAAACTACTTAACCGATTATAATAAAATTCGCACACCATGTGCAGTTCGATCCAACTTGAGAGATAGGATAGTTTAAATCTCAAATTATCATCATCATCATCATCAATTTTAAAAATTCTTTCACCAATAGAAAGCCACATTATTGCGGAGTGTCATCATCATCATCATCATCATCATCATCAGCGGACGGCGCGCGTTGGCTTCGGGTTTAATTCAGTTCGCTTTCGTGCTCGCTTCGGGGATTATTAATATTATGCCCAACGAAGTGGGCGCGGGTCAGCTAGTAATACAATAAAACTTTTCCATGCAATCACAGCAATCATAGTTTATACACTCATGCCCATTTACTCCTTATTCTACTTTCATAGGTAACAGGAAAAGTTACCGAAATGGTCGGAATCAAATGAAGTACTTAACACAATAAACTGGTTTTTATGTTTAATTCTTATGTTATGGGAATAGTAAATAGTTATGGGGAGTTTCAAATTTAACAAAAATTATAACTGAGAAATAAATATAGGTTACTTACGCATCACCGACGTATAATCCCGGGTAGACCTCATTTAGATCAGGTGTTGGGTTGTAGCATATTTCGGTAAAAGGCCGTGAACGAAACGACAACGAACTCAACACAGAAGAAGGCGATGAACCGAAGCTCTGCAAATAATAAATAAGTTTAACATTTTTCATATACACCTATGAGAATTTATAAAAAGTCTACAGGGTCACCGTGAACAGATGCGAATGGTTTGAAGGTTGCATAAAGTGTTATTTAGAGAATTGTCTTTATTTGCTCTATGAGGGGCGGCTGGTTAATTCGCGGCCTAAGGTAGTTAGCAACGACACATCATGTCGCTACTTATATCACTAATTACGCGACTCGTTTTCATTATAAATAGCAGGTAGTTTTTTTTCCAAAGCGCCGGGAACCACCCAGCTGCCGGATACGGGTAGGTGACGCGGAGGTCCAGGTGGGGCCCTACATCAAGTACCTTGGCCTCACCTTGGACAGCAGATGGAGCTTCGAGGAGCATTTCGTGCGATTGGTCCCCCGAATCAAGAGGGTCGCGGGCGCCTTACATCGCCTGCTGCCCAATCTCGGGGGACCGAGGGATGGTGTTCGCCGCCTGTACGCGAGCGTCGTACGGTCCGTGGCCTTGTATGGGGCCCCCGTGTGGTCGCAAGACTGCACGAGGTCCTCCCGCTGCAGAGCTCTGCTCCGGAGCATGCAGCGGACAATGGCTATACGGATCGTGCGAGGCTACCGTACGATCTCGTACGAGGCGGCGACGGTTCTGGGGCGGTCCCCCCCTTTCGAGATCCTGGCCGACATATACGCGGTGATGTACAACGCACCGCGACATGTCGGTCGGGGGGGCGACGGGGGGAGTCCCCCGGCACCAGCGCACGGAATGCACAGACGGGAGTTGCACCAACGGGCCGAGAGGGCCTGGCGTGCGCAGCTAGAGCGTGGGGGCTGCGTGCGTCAGCGCGCCGTCGGTGCGGTACTCCCGCACTTCGAAGCTTGGCTCTGCGGGAGGGCGGAAGTCACCTACCGCTTGACTCAGATACTCACCGGACATGGTTGTTTCGGTGAGTATCTGAGTCGAATAGGGAGGGAGGACACGACACGATGCCACCATTGCGCATCTGACCTCGACTCGGCCCAGCACACGCTGGCGGAGTGCCCTGCTTGGGACTCCGAACGCCGAGTCTTGGTCGAAGAGATCGGGCAAGATCTGTCTCCGCCAGCGTTGATTGCGGCAATGCTGGCGGATGAGGGAGGTCGGAGGGCTGTGGTCTCCTTCTGTGAAGCGGTGATGCTCCAGAAGGAGGCCGCCGAACGGGATCGGGAGATGGCCGATCCCGCTCGAAGAAGGCGGCCTCGGGCTAGATAGCCTGGCCTGAGGCGCCGCCACGGGTCGCTGGCGGGCGCGACGCAGTTCGTGCCCGTGGAGGCGACCCGGGAGGGACCTCACCCCCGGATGGCCGGGGGGTGACGTCGTAGGAGGTCGGAGGGGAGGAGGCGGCAAGATCACTCCTCCCCGAGAAGGGCTCCCCTTACGCACCCAGGGGTGCAAAGGTCGGGGGTCCTCAGTTGCGACACTCGATCCTGAGGGCCCCCTACAACGCCAGAGGATGGCCATCGCTGAGGTTTTTAGTGGGTAGGCCTCCCCCTTCTGGGGAGGAGAGCCCCACATAACCACCGGCTCTCCGCAGCCGGGGTATGCAATTCAATGCATTTTCCTCAGCGTAACAAAAAAAAAAAAGGTAGTTTTTTTTATTTGGTTCATAAACACTTTATTTTTGAAATAAGCAACAACAACATGTCAACGGAAACTGGAAGTTTTCGCAATTTGGAGCATCGCGCCATGATAAAATTCCTTGTGAAAAAAGGAAATACGCCCAGGGAAATTTTCGAAGAGATGTCATCAATCCTTCAGGATTCTGCAGCTTCATATATCCATGGTCAAAAAATGGGCTCGGCTATTTCAATAAGGCAGAGAGACATGTGAAGACGACACTCGCCCAGGTCGCCCTGTGACAGTCTTGACCGAAGAAAATGTGAAATATGTGGAAAAATTTGTACTGGCTGATCGTAGAATTAAATCGTGACAGATTGCAAAAGAGCTACAGATCGGCAAAGAACAAAGATTTGTGCACGTTGGGTCCCGCAAGTGTTCACACTGCTTGAAAAACAACGTTCAGAGAGGAATCATAACGAAAGCCCAGTATTACGCTAATTTACTGGATCAGGCATATGAGGCAGTCGCGCAGAAAAAACGTGGCAAGTTGACGCGAGTGCTTTTTCTGCAAGACAACGCACCCGTTCACACCGCTCGAGTTGCGAGAGATGCCTTAAAATCTACTGGCTTCACAGAAATGTATTTATCACCCTACAGTCCGGCCCTGGCTCCCAATGACTTTTTTCTTTTTTCTAATTTAAAAATGGAAATACGGGGACGAAGATTTTCGGAGGACAATGAAATGATGACGGCTGCAGATAGCCATTTTGCAGAGAATACTAAAGAATTTTTTTTTGTGGTATTAAAGCATTATATTCAGGATGTAAAAGATGTATTTCACATGAAGGGAATAATTATATTGAAAAATAAAAATATGAAAAGTGTATATTTCTTTCATTTAGTCCCAAAGGCCGCGAACTTATCAGCCGCCCCTCGTGTAGTTTAGTTATGGGAAGTTTCAAATTTAACAAAAATTATAACTGAGAAATAAAAATTAATTGTCAGAACACCCATTCGAGAAGTTATGGCCTCATATTTCTTACTATAAATTATATATTAATACAATAATTAAATCGTGATACAATATTCAACTTTTATTATATTCCATGCACAGAAAGAAAATAAATCTTCAATCAAATAAAACTTATTTAACGCAAGATATTTCCCGTTTCCTATATAAGGAAAAAATAAATTACTTCTAATAAGATACAAAATGTTTTGAACTATCAAGAATCTCAACTCCCAGAACAAATACTTTGTTTCTTCTTTTTAAAATTCTTCGAAGTTATCTCAAGAAATAGGCGCTCTTGATTTGAACAGAAAATTTATCACGTAAGAAAAAAAGTATCTATTAGATTCAAAATTATTTCTTTCTTAGATACAGAATGTACAAATCTTGAATAAATATTGTTAATTCTCAGGTGCTTGAAACAACATTTCTTGAATCAAATAATTCTGTGACTCGCTCCTAAAGTTACGGAACATTGAAATAAAATCGAGGGTCTACATATTTCTTATACTAAATATTTTGAGACATTGGTTCAAATGTTACTCGTTTACTGTAAATATTAATGTTTCTTTTTGTTATACAATAATTTTTTAATTCAAGAATTATTCTATTTTTATGTAAAAGAATGCTGACTTAAAATGATATGCTTAAATTTCGAAATAAGAGGCTCATATTCCTGATTCAAGAGAATGCATTCTTTATGTAAAAGAATAGGTAAGTTGGAAGAAAACCTCTAAACTACTGTTAATAAATACATAAATAGTATAAAAATTATTTTATTTATGAAATGACAATGATAATGACAAAAACACTTTAAAATAACAATAATTGGAATCATATACAATCGTAGCACGGTCGTCTTCTGTAATATGTATTATTTCAAAGGCAACAAATAATGTAAATATCGATTTTGATGTAAATCAAATGCCTAAGTTGCACTTTGCAGCTGATATTTTTTATCTTCAATCACAATATAGAGAGCTGAATAATTTTGCAATTTTCCTTGTAGAAGTATAAATGGCTGGACAGTCTGGTGGCGGGACGCAGCTTTTTTTTGTGTTTACTTATTACGTGTTCAATATCTCCAGCATTCTGAAAAAAACAATAAACTTTATGTCAGTAAGAATAAGGTTACGGGTCAAACCAAAGTATCAACAATGGACCTAGACAGGTAGACAGCAACAAAACCTTTCAGCAGTTTACACATGGTCTACGGGATATAAATACAATTATCTATTTTTGTGGAAAAGCACAAACTAAATCACAACAAACATACTATTCACTTATCTCCTACTAGTGTTCTATTTGTAGTCAAGAAAAAGCAATAATATCCATAGGAATATATTCAACGACATTGGTTACGAAATAACAAGTCCTGAGTTTGAATGTTAGTCGCTGCAAATATTTGTGTGAAGAACAATAATAATATTTGTTGTCGGGTTATGGATGTATATATTTATTCTAAATGTATACATCTATTATTAAATATGTTTATTCGTTATCTAGTATCCATAACTGCTTTTTATTTTTTCCATGGTTTAATACAATAGTATAAAACCATGTTTATACTAAACCATTTAAGAGTTTGCACTATCAATAGATAGTGGTGGTAAATTCGTAATAAATAAATAAATATTTCCTACACTCACACCAATTAGCCTAGCTCAAACTAAACCCTAGGCTTATGATATGGGATCTAGGGTAACGGACAGACATTTATTATACATAGATAAATATTTTTTTTAAATAGAAATAAATATTTAACCCCATGACTAAGGCACAAATGCTCGAGTTCATCACACAAACAACTGTCACCCCGGGAATAGAACCCGGGATCTCAGAGATGGCGACACCTTGAAACCGGTGTACTAGCCACTCGGCTACGGAGGTCGTCGTAATATTCGTTTTGAATGGCCTGCGAGAGAATTACTTTAATTTACTAAACTTTTCTATGAGTTACCTACTTTTGTTATTATATAGTTTAAAATTTTTTTTTATAAAATATAATATGTGAAAAAGATTAAAATGAAAAAGAAAGAGAGAATTTTATTCAAGCATCATGAAAACATCGTGACATATTAAATTCTTAAACTTATTATAAAATAGGTCTCGTGGACCAGCCTTCATTACTATAATTGAATAAAGAAACTAAATACTGTTTTGAATTTCCGCTATCAACAGCATAAAACAAAAGCTTATGTGTTCTGTGCTTATGTGTCATTTCTGATACGACTACGACAACACTGGCATAGCTTTCTCCATTAGCCTGTGACCGCACTTAAATAATTATTTGATAATAACAATAAATAAACTCACCCGTGAAGTTCTTAATAATGTCTTGAATCCCACGACGCAAGCTTTTCTAGTTCCATAATTATGTAGGTATAAAATTATCTTTAAATTTGTAAACTAGCTTCAGTGTACAAATAAACTAGGTGGGTGGGTGAGTAACAAATAAATAGAACATTTGAAAATTAAATTCAGAAATTGATAAATCCTGCTGTGCACAGAAAGTACTCCAATGGCTGCTGTGTCAGAAAGAAGAAAGTCGTTTGAGTCCACAAATCCTCTAGCGTTCAAAAAGAAGAAAAAAGAATGTTGCCATAATGATTATTTGACTTTCTCCCAAATCGGACAATTCCATACGAGAAAAATTTATAGACATCAAACTTAAATAAAACAATATTTTTCATAATGTTGACACATTATTGCACGTTATTGCTTTAAAAAATCACGGTAAATGTAAACTTATTGTGGTATTTTGTAACACAGTTATCGATTATTAAGACTAAGTAATTATATTTGTACAACATATCATTAGTGGCAAAGATATTACAAACCGTATAGGCACAGGTTGGAAGTGCTCAAATCGTGGCACGGAATAACAACCAATTTGCTTGTAACCCGTAAGTATTATTTTCACCATTTATTTATTATTTTTAATTCATTATAGGTAATACTGAGACACGGCCGTGTGTATCATTTTTTACGCACACACAGCCGTTTTATATCATTCTCAACAATTGTTCAAACTGCTAATATCAATATTCCTTGTGCAATACTTAAAATGATTTTTCTCTTTTTTTTTATCAAAAATGTAGTTTGGTTCACGTGCGGAATTATCATTTCCAATACGTAGAGACGTCAAAAACACAAAAATCAAAAAACCGGGACGCTTGAAGAAATCATATACCTACTTTCCGGACTTTTACTTTTTAAATTAAGTTTCTAATAGCAATATTGTAATTGTATATAGGAGCGCATTCAAATCCTCGGAAGTGTAGTTCCAGTTACAATGAGTCAAGGCTAACCTTTAGTTTTAGGCTGTAATTTAGCTCTGTAGTGCTGAACACATTGTAGGAACGATATCTTTTAACAGCCTTTTATACAATTAGTTTCATATTTGTCTCTTTCTAACATATCACGCAATAGATCAAGGCACCATTTAACCAGCAAATAGTTTACCACTAGTAAGCGCTACAATATTCGATGTTTATTAGGTAAGTAATTAATGTGATACGAACCGTATCGTTGCACATTCATTCATTTATTTATATTTGTTTTGATGTTGATAATATTAAAGATAATAAAAGTGTAAAGAGGCATAAAACTACTTAGGTAAGGAAAGTGAAGGAGGGAAGGCAGTGAGTCGGTGGTTTTATTTGTTGAATAATAAAGAATTTTGTTCTTATCTATCCTAAAACTTGTTTAATATCTTCTACATTATCTTGTCGAAAAAAACATATTACCATACCACCCCTTGAAAGCGTAATACCTATACACGTTTTAAAATAACGCTAACTTGTCTATATACTCCATAGATTTAGTATAACATAGATGGTTATATTATTTATGTATTTTTTATTCCTGATTTATACATATTTTTTAGATATTGATGAAAATAACTACTTAAATCAACAAAAATTATATGTTATATTTACACTTGAAACGTATATTTCCGTGTGTTATCTTTTTGGATGTGTATCCTGGTACTGCACACCTAACTCGTTGCTTTCAAACACGGTATTCAAAAAATGTGTTTGATTATTTTTACTACGCAAACGTCAAGTCGCTTGTGTGTAGGTACTTGAAGGCTGCCATATTCCCATCTCGCTCTCTCTCGCTCATCTCATTATACGGGGAACGATAATTTGTCTCTTTCACATTGCCTATCTATTGTACTAAATCTATGATATACTCATCTAATAACCCTGCTAATACTGTGACTAAATATTCGGGTAATTTTTTACTGTATGGTACTGGTGGTGTTTACACAACCGGCTTCACGATTTTGTTGGAAGTGTTAAGTCTTAGTTTTTTATTTGGTCTGAGTATGCCTTATGGCTCTACGCGCTATAGCTCTGAAGGCGCCTATATTTTCTACCTTACAAACAGATTTTTGTATAATGGTAACACCATTCGGTTTTCCAAGAATGATTAATGTCTATGTTATTTTTCAGAATAATTCCGGTTGCTTGGATGAACATATTTTTGATCTGTCGTTCTTAGACGAAGAATGAAACAATCTAAGGATAAAATATGTGTAGTTATTGGTGATTAAGAACTTTCTAACACAATTTAAACATGCCGAATTTAAACGAAGAAAGAAATAAAATAAACTTCAAGTCAAATATGCAACATTCTTGAAGTAAACATCATTTTATATTCTAAAAATAAGAATTTTTAGTTCTTGATTAAAATATGCAAAATCTTTGATAAAATTTGTTTTTTTTGGTTTGAGTACTTAGTTCCTAGACTCAAAACTGATAACAAAACCTGCAGTATTTTGAATTAAGATTCTGGTTCTAAATTATAAATCCATATTCTTGTCCCAATAATACTACAAAACTTTATAGGAGAATATTAGTTTTTTTTTATGATTCAGTAGGACCATAATGAAGAGATATATTTTGTATTGAGATATTTATATTTACATTCCAAATATATTCTCCAAGACAATTTGCGTTTTGGATTGAATTATATTTTCTTTCTGTGTGACGTTAACATTTTATGGCAGCTATATACACTGACAGACATATCTCGACAGGTTTAGAACAAAAATGTGTGTACATGATGATTTCGTCTTATCTCACTTTCTAAAGTCTGTGCTCAATAGGTTGGACTTTTTATGCATGAAACAAAAGCTCTCTTTGGATCTCTCGAAAAAGACGTGGACGACACACTTGTTTATCTTGCCAAGTGTTTTTAAATTCAAAGCAAACGCTTGTTTCTGTTGTGGTTGCGATCAGTAACAATTGATCATTTTCGATGAAATTATAAGCAGCATCAGTTACTGTCTTTAATATTGGAATATGTACAGTCGTCTAGTCAAAGGCACCCCTATGGCTGCGCTTCCCGGAAAGTGCCATAATTATTGTAAATATGGTTGATTTTACACGTAACACATGTAAAAGTCCCCAATTTCTGTATAAATAAAGACTTGTGTTATAGGTTTCAATTAGATAACTCTGGTTGTTTAGCGCTAGTATGATAGGTTAATTACATTGATGATTGCAGGTTTATTTATCAACTTTTGGGAAAATAAACCGAAATCTTATCGTGAAAATATTTCTATGAAGCTCGTTATTCCACTACTTGAATAAATATACTCATTTTAACAACTTAATAATTTTGTATCTATTAGCAGGCAACTATTACACAAGCCCCTAAAGAAATTCATTAGAATGTGAATGGAAATTATATATTATCAAAAAACGAATCTATCCTTAACACATTACTAATCGGAAACCAATTGTACTCTTTGAAAACATTAAGGTTAAAGTACAAAGAGCCGAAATTAGCATAAGCTTCAGCCTCAGAAATGCCCAGCATTCATATAATATCATTTGATAGCTTTATATAATTACTGTATTTTATATTATATGATATTTAGCATGTGTTTAAATGTTATTGAATAACAAACATCATTATTTCTTACAGACAAGAGAGAGATGACATAACTTCCTAATAGGGAATGTGTATGGAAATCAGATAATATTTTATGGTAGCACGTCAATGAATTAATGTAGGTGTTTATTTGTTTCTAATGGCAAGGAAAAATTGAGCTATTAAAATTGCACACTTTCTCTATCTTGCATAACAGATTTTTGTATGCAGACTGTATGGCAGGAGTATGAAATAAGGTGATGACATACATATCGGAACACTATGACTCAGCTATAACTTAAAAGCTTTTCATTTTGCGAAGTTTACAGATGTAAAAGTATTGTAGTATATCTGAAATGAAAATGATTTATGAAGCTGGAATGAGTGGAGATACGGGACGAGGAAGACCTAGGCGAACATATTTCGAACAAATCGAAAGTGTCCTCAAAAAAGGCCAGGTCAGAAGTACCCGCAATCGTCGAGCATGTATGAGAAATGTTATGAAAGTAGATGAAGCGAAAGAGATATATAAAGACCGTAGCAAGTGGAAAGACGTAATCTCTGCCTACCCCCATGGGAAAAAGGCGTGAGTGTATGTATGTATGAAAATTCTCCAATAGTAAGGTATATTCTAATAACATAAAAAAAATATTCATTCATATTCTCTATTAATGCGCTTGCACAATTATTTTTATGCTCAATTCGTAAATAACAATCAATATCTTAATAAAGTGAATAATTGTGAATTCGCATTTATATTATGTATTGTGCATATAGTGTGTATATTTTTTTTTTATGAGATGGGGTATTTGATGAATGGTAAGGTTAATAAGACAGTTTTAGTTAGTATTAACATATAAGAAAACCACACTAATAAAGCTTTGAAATTAATTACCATTAGCGTCCTGAGATATGATCCTACACGCTGTTCATTAGCTGCAGAGTATGAATGAGATCTTGGATATAGTGCATACTGCAGATAACAGATATCAAAAATTACATTTGACACTCTTTAATATTCTTTGAAAAATCATTCAATCGGACTCTGGAAAAGCTTACCAGAGACAATAAAACAAACTCCCATGACTTTTTCAAGAGAGTGATATAAACACATTTTTTGCTTGAAATTGTGTTTTCTTTAGTGTTTATAGTATTTCAAGTAAAGTAAAATGAAAATATGTTACTTATTATGTATTTTAGATTATTTTATATATAATATATTTTTAGTTTATCTTATCAATAAAGTATTTATGTTCATTTACTCATAGGTTGCCTGGAAGATATTATCGCTTTGACAAAAAGGCCGTCTTTTGTAGCAGTCGTTTAAATAGTATGTATAATACATTATGTACATAATTTGTGTTGTATACAATAATTTATTTATCCATTTATTTAATAAAAATATTTAATATGTATCGTTTTAATATTAGTACAAGCATACGAGGGGTGATCCAAAAATCAGTTATAGGTTTTTTCCAGTGCATATAAAAATCCGAAAAATATACATTTATAGTATATATAGTAGCTATACTACCCACTAGTTCAGGCTAGATGAAAAATTAAATAGGATGTTTTGCAAATAATACTTTATGGTTTTTATAAAACTTGCATAATTGAGATTTTTTTTATATTTTAATTGTTGTAAGCAAGAAAATTCAATTTAAATGTTTTCTACGTTAATATAACAGTAATGTAACGATATAAACATTATCAAGCAGTTATAATTTCATTCCTCCAAAATTTTTTTTTTTTTTTTTATGTGATAGGGGGCAAACGAGCAGACGGATTACCCGATGGTAAGCAATTACCGCCGCCCATGAACGCCCGCAACACCAGAGGAGTCACAAGCGCGTTGCCGGCCTTTTAAATGAACAAAATGTTGTATTGTCAGCATGTGTTGCTGTCATGACTCCTTTTAACTATAGTACATCTGATATATATAATGAATACAAGATCGGACCCAACACTAATATCTAAAGCATGCTTGCTTTAATTTTGTACAGAGTAGCAGTTACATCAGATTCTTATTGATTCGAAACATACTATGTGTGAGGTATGTCTTTACCAAAAACCATCAACAGCTGAACAGTAATTCTTTTTTTATGACTTTTTTATTTTGTCTATTACTCTGTGCACTTATTGTATTGTATTGTTGTTGTATGTTGCTATCTAAACCCAAATAATGGTTCAATTATGTTCTCTAGAACAGGCATAATTCAGGAATAGTTTTTCACACCCTTTAGACAAAATCGGCACCTAACTTATGGTATATCAGTATGAGGCCTTACATATCATAAGTATTTATGATACCTTCCAAAGGTTGATGTTGCACTCCTAGTAATCCATTATAGAGAATTGTTATGAAAATTTAAACATGGAGCTTTAGACTTTGGACTTTATTTTAGTCATTCTGATTTTTCTTATATTAGATTAATGGATTTTTCTGTGGTGTTCAAGCTCAGCCATTGTTAGCTATAATTGGAGAAGAATTGGAAATTTTCATTTCACTATATCGAACTAGTATAGTGTTACACTATACTTACTAGTGTATAAGAAAATAGTTAGCCAGTAAGCAAACAGTCTACTAGGTATTTAAAAAGTAAAGAGAGAGAGATATTATTTTTAAGTTCAAGTAGACATGTATAAATTTATTATAAAGTAAATTAGATCTGAATCAAAATTAATAATTGGATCATATGAATTGAAGTTCTAAAATAGTATTCAATCAATAAACAGTAGGTATATATATCGCTCTGGAACAAAGCTACAAAAAAAACTAAAATAACAATGACCTTGCTGTCATGCCTAGCGAAACAGAAATAGAACGTTACGTAGACTGTCTCTGATACTGTAATACGTAGATTTGATTCAATTCGTACTAAATTTAAAACGTTACTAGGTAGAATGTGATTGATATCAATAAAAGTTCGTAAATTTAAATTGATGCCGAACATAAACATTGGTAACTAATATATTACATTAAAAACGCCAAATAATAACTAGATAGACGAAATAATGATGTATACTTACGGTGTCCCTGTAATTCATTTTGAGAAAATCACTTCAAAATTAAAACAATAAAGAATGCAATTACAATAGCTAGTAAAATCGCTTTACTCGTAAAGTTCTACACTACTCTTAGATAGATGGTGGCGCCCTCATAAGATTTCATCAAGATTGAGTATTTATTACTTTTTTTTTAAAGTCATGTCACTTATTCAGACGTATACTAATTTGTGATTCAGACCGTGAAAGTACAAGTGGATAAAAAAAATAACACACTATTCAATTTAAATATTGCATTCTATTGGTTGTCTATATTAAAATACATAAAGTAAGGTAGCAAACCGCACTATTAAATATAATTAAATATTAAAGTTTTATATGATTGTATACTAATCTGCGATATATGATCATTTTAACTACTTTTTTATGTCTACGCTCAGATCCAATAGGCAAAGAGCAGTGCTCATACATCCTATTAGTAGTATCCATAGCTTATTTTATGTTTTCCAGTTTATATTATTTGCTATCACCTTACATGTGTCAGATGAAGTTTGATTGTATGTAGAAAAAAAAATAATTGAAAAAAAACGTCTATTACATGGTAATTTTTTCTGGGTGCGATGAAATTATTTAAAATAAAGTAATGTATAACATTTATATTTTTATTACGTTGCCGTGTGGCGTCAGATCGGCCGTTACGCCGTTTCCGAGTATGCCTTCGGGCGCTCTAAGGGTGGGGGTAAAGTAGGCGTGGACTCCGTGTGGCGTCAGATTCGGCCGTTACGGTGTTTTCGAGAATGACTCCACGCCGTACCAATTTAATAGACGTTGTCACGTCAAAATCACACTTAATAATATTAACATTTTTATTTAGTCAAATATATCCAGTAACTGCCACAAGCAACCAAAACCAACAAAAAGAGTTTTAACAATCTGCCACGTCAGTAATAACAAAAATATCTGCATTATAATCGCTGCATTGGGGAATGAATTCTGCATCTCTGGTCTTTAACTCGGCAATTCTAGGCCATCTATCATGTCATGTCTTGACATGGTAATTCTTATATTTGCAACACTGATATCAACGGAGTTACAGTCTGTTTCTTCAACTTACGACAATGGACGAGCATTTATAACAGTCTCAGTATCGTACAGAACTGGAGAAATCCGATGTGGTTCCATTTTGCTCTGCGTAACATACGCTGTAAAATATCCTTTATTATCCAAATGGCCCTTTTGAAACATCAATTGAGATTCCTCAACTGATGCATTGAAGTTTTCTTTTATGGACACTTAGTAGTGTTGATGGGGTAGTCCCCATCATTTTGATTGCAATATTTTGTACTGTATGTTATGTAACCTGTTACTAATGGTAATTCAAGCATTTTCTTAACCAGCATTCCGAGAGAATTAAAATGTCCTTTTCATATACAAATTTATTTAATAGGTTCACACATATAAACACAAGCTATTAAAGTTCCTCTTATTTTAACATAAACACATTTGCTAGATAATCAAATGAATTTTCAAGTGTAGAACTGTATGAACTACAAGCAGAAACAGTCTAGTTCCGTAACCACATTATAATACAAATGTAGTATACTAATCTATGCTTACTTACTAGCCTGTGATATATATAGTTTGTGGTCTATTTATTTTGTGATTATGATAAAATTGACATTTATTATGTTAAAAATTTGTGAAGTTACAGTTTTTTTTCGAAAATTAGGCAATCTATGTTACAAATGGTTGTAGCCAATACCTGAAATTCTTTTTATAAAATTCATTCAAATGTTAAAATGGATGATAAAGAAGATTTGCATCTAACCTCACAAGAGTTGCAGGTGTTGTCAGAACTTGACAGGTATTTCGAGTATAAATAAATAATTTTGTATTTAAATAGAAATAACATTTATGTGTTAAGACGTTATAATAAAGTTATAGTCAATATTACTTACTTAAATGCTTATATAAAAATAAGGAATGATGAGTAGGAATTCAAACAAGATTTACTAAACCGTTCTGGAGTATAATGATATGAACCATGATATCTAGTTAATAGGTCTATATCAAAACTTATTGTTTTTATAAATACTATGAAAACGCAAAATCCTTTTTTTCCTCCTAATAGTAAGTGTATCATCACTAGTGCTCGGAATAGGTAGTTTAATTTTATGTACTTGCGATTTTGTGACATCAATAGTATGGATATGCCTGGGAACTTATTATTTTCAGAGATTGTAAAAATATTATATTGAACATTTAAAATAGCCTTTTACAGCTTATTGTTGTAATAATAAGTAATCTTTTTCACTTTGTAAATGGATTATGAATATGAAAAGAAATTCCTTGACACCCAGTAATGCAGAGAAAATCATATTATTATTTTATAATAAACATGATGATGATGATGATTATGTTGACAATCTTTAATTCAAAATACTTGCAATAAAAATCTGTAATATCTGAACATGATTTTTTTCCTTCTACTCACTCCTATAAACCTACAAATAAACAATAAGTGTAATTTTCATGATTATATAAAATGACATAAGTTCCATTGCATTGTATTATTTAAGGTCCCGGATATCACACAGATTTTAGGTTTATCTATGTTACGCTTACATTGACTTTACATAAAATTAAACTACCTATTCCGAGCACTAATCATCACAGACCTACCAATCAAGCAAAGTTTATTCCTCGACAGCAAAGAACTTATCGTCCTGCCTTCTTGATATTCTCTGTGTGTGCTAAATGACAGTTAAAGAACTTCCCCATTACAAAATGCAAGTGCAGTTGATTTAACCTTTATGTTATCTAACCAGGCATCATATCTGTCATGGGAACTTCTTTTTTGCCATGTGAGTGATTATCTTTCTATCCTCATCACACTATACTCCCAGAGATCTATCCCATTATCCCCTTCTACTCTGCTTGAAAACCGGATTCAAGTTGCCAATTGGGATCTATTTGCCTCTAAATATGAAAATCAAATAAAAAAGCTCCCATCAAAACCCCATTTCCTCCTTGGTGGGATGCAAAATACACCAGAGCAGTCCGTCAACATAAAGAAGCTGAAATAAAATTCTTAACAAACCCAAATTTAGAAAACTGATATTCCAAAAAGTAAATCCAACAACAAAAAACATTTTTTAATTTCAATGTTGTCACAGAAAGATTCAATAATTCAAGTTGTGAATAATTGTGTTGTGGGACAATTTATCTCAATAGAAAATTATATCAAATAAATCATTATATTTGGTCTTATAATTTAATAAGATATATTTGATTATATAATATATTAAAATATTATACCACTGTATGGATATAACTAACATTGCATAGATGTGGACATGTTTAACAACTGATGTTACTGTAGGTTAAAAGTATTTTATTTCCTTATACTAATAAAAGAAGTCAGATATAAAGTAGACACTCCAATCTTATGGAGAAACTAGCTTTCTGCCCGCGGCTTCGCCCGCGTGGATTTCGGGATTGGGTGTATAGAGGGTTAAGGGTCATAGCTTTTGCCCACGGCTACATATACGCGGAAGTCGGTTTATGGTGCGAAGATTTTATCGCGCTTCCCGTGGGACTATCCGTTTTTCCGAGATAAAAAATGCCGCAAAACTCCTCAAGAATCACTCTATCTATTGATGAAAACCGCATAAAAATCTGTGCAGTAGTTTTTGAGCGAAGCCTTTATTGCGCATCCCGTGGGATCTGTCGATTTTTCCGGGATAAAAAGTAGCCTATGTTACTCGGGGAGAATGTAGCTTTCCAAAGGTGAAAGAATTTTTGAAATCGGTCCAGTAGTTTAAGCGTGAAGAGGTAACAAACAAACAAACAAATAAACAAACAAACAAACAAACACACTTTCGCATTTATAATATTAGTTGGGACTAGGATGCATCACAAGGCTTATAGTTCTGAACATGTAATATATTATTCTAATTTGAATCAACATTATTAAAGTTACAATGGAGTTGAACAAGTTGTTTGGATAAACTGCTAAAAACTCAATGATAGTCAGAGGTCGAGTGGTCACAAGCATTTAGTTGCAACCTCAAATGTTTGCAGATTATGTGAATGGGTTCTTTTTAATTTACTTTGTTTCTGTATAGAGTAACTTTTAGAATATACTGGACTCACATCAGGAAGAAGAAAACTTGACACAATGACT
Organism: Scirpophaga incertulas; assembly: GCA_036419045.1. Classification (NCBI taxonomy): domain Eukaryota; kingdom Metazoa; phylum Arthropoda; class Insecta; order Lepidoptera; family Crambidae; genus Scirpophaga; species Scirpophaga incertulas. Next base: position 21,664,116 of record CM071629.1, on the reverse strand, counting down.
CTGAAGATAGAAAATTTTAAAAATTATGCTCTGACAATACCACAAAAAAAATTATTGTATCAAATCGACCTGACTAGTGGAGAACTCATGTAAAAAATTATTGTAACTGGTTCAGAAATTGCTGTCACCTCTGTTCTTGATGTTGTCAGTTGTTTAGTAGTGGCAGAAATATTAATAAGTTTTTCAAGAATAGACTGCAGCTGGAAAGGCATCTCACCCTTTGTTTTAAAAATATGTAAATTAATTTAAGTTTCTTGGACTGCGTAACATATGTATATATAATTGATTTTATAATCTTGTATTTAACAAAACTTAAATTGATGTTGTAGTTTCAAACAAAAAAAAATATATAATAAAATCATCATATATAAAAAATGTATCACATTTACTAATCATTTCATAGTAGAATATGTTTTAATTTCCTAATATCAACATGAGCTAATAGGGTCTCAAAATATTAGCAACAGGATGAGTATCCTTCGATACATTAAAATCCTGTAACAACTACAAATCTAGTTTCGATCTCTTAGCCATTCATTTAGTTTTAATTAATTAAATGTAATAAAAAGATTATTGTCTTTGAAATAATAGACTTTTCCACAAATCTAATTAGTCAAGAAACAAGTGGGATTACTATAAGCTCTTCTTATTTCAGTCGGCAGTTTGGATTCCTGAAGTTACGTGGCAGTGAACATGGACGGACTAGAGCACTTGTGCTTAAGGCTGTCAAATATCTGGAGGGGATGCTGGTGCAAGTTAAGGTAATACAACTTTTCGATATGTTGGATATAAATTATGCAAAAGTAATGAATCAATAAAAAACAGAGAACATATTAGTAATATACTAACTTAGAAAAGAAAATTTAATTATGGATCCCATTTTGATAATATATTTTACTTTTATACCGTGTCGCCGCCGTTGTGTGGCTTTTTATCTAACTATATCACAATGTGGGGCATACACTCCATGGTAATTGTGACAGGTTGCATCTCTCATACAGGGATGAAAAACATTTTCTGTTTGTAGCAAACAGAAAATGTTTTTTATCCCTGATAATGCCTTACCAGAGAGCAGCTTAAGATAAACTATGAACTAACAACAAAGAGACAGTGTGCTTAGTAAAATATTTAAAAGTTAGATCAAAGTCTATCTAGCTTTATGAATATTAGGATATACGAGGGTTGATCCAAATGTTATGATAATGAATATTATGCAACATGATTATAGTTATTATATTTTTATTTTTCTACATAGTCTCCTAACAAGTTAATACGTTTAATCCATCATTTTACTAAACTTAAAATAACCTTTGAAATCAAAAAATTGTTGACCCTACAAAAAAGCCTCTGCAGCGTCGTCACTTCATTCTTGTCTTCCAATTTCTTGCCTCGGAGATGTTCCTTGAGCCGAGAAAAGAGATACAAATCCCTGGGAGCTCCCAGCGATTTTTATTCCTGCCGAATAGGGAGGGTGTTCGACCAATTCAAATGCCATATCTTGAATGGCAGCTATTGCACCTGCAGCTTTGTGTGGCGGTGTGCAGCTTTTTTTTGATGGCCTCCCGCAATCTTATTTGGTTTATATAGTAATTTGCCATAGTAGCTACCTTTTCTAAATATTCCACTATTATTATTCCTTCTCCGTCCCACAAAACGGAGGCCATAACCTTCGTCGACGAACTTGACACTTTGTATTTCTTCGGCGTCAGTGAGGAGACTCGTTTTTAACTCATTGACTGCTGTTTCGTTTCAGAATCGAAATGGTGGCCTTTGGTAGGGCAGAAGGCCTATAACCTTATCGGCTTTGAACTAAAGCGCTCGCCCTCCAGAGCGGGGGACGGTGCATAGCGCAGGCTCAAGAGAGTGCGGGCGTTTTTAAATGAAATCGGTTGCCAAAGTATCGTTGAGAAATAAATTAAAACCCGGAATAGAAAGACCTTTCCAGTACTTGGTTTGTGTCAAGTTTCATGAATTAATAGTAAATCGGCAAGGTTGTCCTTTACGAACTCTTTTAATTCTAGTATAAATAATCAGCACGTAGTGAGCGTGCGTAAAACGATGTTAATATGAATTCGTCTGGTTTGATGCGGCCGTATGATAGAGGTAGATTTTGCGGTCCGAATTATTTATTTTGATTAGTTAATATATATTTTTATTTTTATAAGAATTTACTTTTGTAAAAATTTACTATATTTTGGTCAGAAGGACCTCGTGACGCGAGAAGAGCGCAAATCGCTTAATTTGTAATATACCCTTTCAATTCCCTAGAGGGATAATATTGATTGTACTGTAGCTGATATGTTAGGAATCTGGAATATCAGTCTACTGTTATTTTAATAACTAACTATATTGGTCATCTGATATACAGAATATGAAGAAAAAGAACGGCAAATTTGAAATTTTGCCATCATTACACTATGTATTACTCAACTTACATCCCTCGCAGCATAACATATTTAATGTAATTCTTTAATAAGAGAATTTTGTTATTTCAGGAAGAGGAAAGAGCTTGTTCTCCTGGTGACAGAAGGGACATTAGTATTGATCCAAAAACCTATTGTAAACTGGGACATTTTCATCTTCTTTTAGAAGACTATGCGAAAGGTATTTAATGAATAATTACAAAAGTTGATACAACACAATGCTTAGTTTATCAATCCGAAAGAAACACATAAAAAAATTGTATACTAGCGGACCCGACAGACTTCGTCCTGTCAAAAAGATCTGTAAAGTGGCAGTTTTTTGTTCCTACTTATTTTGTAGTTAGGGCAAAAAATTCTTCTGTACAGAACCGTCACCCTGGCGGTAGGGCACATTGAATAAAAAATAATTAATTGCAAAAAAGGTCCAAATGAACTATTATATTTTATGACAATTCAATTTTGAAACTTGACATTAAATGAACGTGAAATTTCAACATTATATAGCGTTAATAAACCGCAAATTGACTCCTTGACGTTAATAACACACATTGCTTAGACAACAGTGAGTGCTTGTAATATGAACTTTATACAATAACAATAAAGCTCAAATCGACTGCTCGTTTTTATTAGAAAACGTTGGTATGGAAAAAAAGGTCTCATTTTAGGGGTTTTCCGATAATTATTCTAAGTAAAACAATCCTTGAACTTCAACGAACATTTTAAAAAAAGAATTGGCCAAATTGGTCCAGGCGTTGTAGGGTTATGCCCTTACCAACACATTTTGCGTTTTATTTTTATATATAAGAAGAAAGAAGAAGATTATTAGTTCTCTTGGCGTAAATACGCACATATAAAAGTTTAAATTGAATAAATTATATTGTTAGAAAACATTTTTTTTGGATTGCTGATGACATATATTATTTTAATGCGTGTTAGTTAATATATTAATATAAAAGCAATAAAAATATATGAAGGCTATTCCAAATTATCTACATTCATAAAGTCCGGATCACGTTTCTAACCATCTTGTCAAGAAATAAATCTGGGTCATATTAATAATACTCAGACTCTGCTTTAAAGCTAACACTTCACCGAATTACAACTGAGGTCGTTATTGGTCATTTGTATAACATTCTTTATCTGTATACTTTTTTTTTGTAATCGTTATTCATATATGCCATTAATCTATATGTATTACTTAATAATAAAACGGATAGTGAATTAAAGACGAAGAGAGATGTTACTCGCAATGAAGCCCTGTATGCGCTACGCACCGCTATCAACACACACCACCACCATGTCGCCCACTACTGAGTGATAGATATGATGAATACTGAGACATAGAGTGAAGATAACATCTGCATATCGAGCTGGATTCTGTTCAGCTATCTGACGAGTGCGACAAGAAAGTGTATATTAACGAACACTGAGCGATTAAATCTGTTTCGTCAGTGTCAAGAAGCAGCAAAATAATCTAGTCTACTTTAGTACGAATAGCGGATATATTATTATATCATCATAAATATTTGTTATCCGATGTTTTGAAGATGTCACTAAGATTATGTAAATAATTGTGCATATAATTATAATTTCTGCTTTTATAATGTCTATATACTGTATGTCTATGTAGCTGGGGTATTATTACTAGTACAGTGCATTATTTACATATGAATGAATGAATAATAATATTTCATAGCATTATTTCCACTTTAATTCAGCTTTTAAAGTATATTATATTCGTATAAATAAATATGTGTTTCAAGTCAATAAAGTATATATCATATTTTGTTTCAAATAATTAAGGCATGCAGCTGTAGTATATGACATAAGCAAAATTTATTTTTAATTAAACTTTTATTTAAATAAAATTTTATTAGATTTTCACTAATAGGATAGGAGACTTCAAGGTTGCTTGATGTTCCATCAACAATATTTTGTTTATATAATCCAAGTTTTTAATCTTTGTGGTGGTAAGATTAAAGCTTTCGATGATTTTTTTTTATCAAACGAGACTTCCTTATTATGAAAAAAGAAGTTAACAAGTTTTCCATTTTTGATAGTTTTATGTTAGTGTCAGCCAACGACTTTTTCACTTAATAGTTATCACCCTTTAATGTTTATAAGGTGGAATTTATATCTGTAAGCTTAATATAATCTGCTTCGATCATATATTTATATGATCGAAGATAACCTGTGAGAGTTGTCTTGCCATTATATCGACTGCTTTTATTATCCAGTTTGTAATTACTAAAAACGATAGCCGAATTATTATTTTTTTAACTAGCATGACCTCAATGCTGCTTTAAGGTATAATCTTCATTACGCTATATCTCCATGCTGTTTCCTTTTTCGTAAAATCTTGTCTTTTTTCGTAAAAGCTATTGTCGGTCTCAATATGTAGGTACTGACATATCCAGATTTGAAGTAAACTTGTTTTGACGAGTACACTAGATCGACATTAATAGGTAAAACCTATATTTACAGCTGTTTCTTTTGATTCACTTAGTTAAAAAGAGACACAAGACGGCACGTATATTAACCACAACCATGTGGTTACGTACGCGTCGTTCACGATTGGTGGATTGACTTACTTAGTTTTATTCATAGTACTGATAATCTTTGTTGTTATCAAATTTTCATAGACACCGAGGTGCAGATAGATTGCTGATTTTTGAAATTACAATGTGACCTTTATCTTTATAAAGCTGTAATCTTATATCAGGTTCAATCAAGTTTGATAAAAATAAAGATACATAATTCCGGGTACTGGTGACATATATGAGGTACTATTTTTTTAATTATAATTGGCAAACTAATAAATCCGTACATATCCGTCACATTAGTGAAAAATCAATATATTTCACAACGATATTCACAAAGAAAACATTTCGATATGACGTATCATACTTTGATTTTGATTTTTATTAGTAACAGATTACAAATTGGTATCATTACGTAACGTAATGACGTTACGTAATGATACCAATTTGTAATTTGTAATTCGTCTGGATTAATTACAACTTTCAAACCTTTCAATGGAAAGGTTTGAAAGTTGTAATTAAATTCACTGCACTCAAGATATTAATGTACTATTTTGATATATGTATAAGCATTATGTTATGGCTGACTGTAGATTATGTATGTAGGGAAATAATAATAAGACAAGCAACCCTTTTGAGTCTGCCATGGATAACTTAACCCCCAGAGTTCTCACTCTACTCGATCGAAACCTAAATAAAATTGAGCATTGTTTCTCGAAGACACAGTTTCAAGTCCTATCCGAGTTGAATTATTTCTTGAATTTATTTTGTTAAAATAATAAGTGATCAACGATTTACCGTGTTGCTTAGCGGCCATAGTTTTTTGTTGAAGTCAGTTTCAAGTCGTTCTTTTCAACATATAACGTAAAGATACAAATTTCAAAAATGCTCTATTTTACAGGAAGTGAAAGATAAAATATGTTATAATAAGACTGTAAAAGATATTAACGGTTTATTGTCCTGTTTATTGCTTGCTTTATTTACTAATCTACCTACTCGTTCTTCTTAAGTTAGAAGGGTTAATTGATCTCTACCTCGTCAGTTAAATAAACTGTTGTAAATGACATTTCTAATTTGCAGCAATGTCAGCGTATCAGAAGTTCTACGCTCTAGAGCAAGAAAATTGGAAGGATCCGCTGTTTCTGTATGGATTGGGCTTGTGCTATTACCACTACAATGCCTTTGAATGGTAAGTACTTATTGTATTGTTTTAGCAATAATTGAAACATGACAATTCATTTATACATATATAAACACGACAGTCACTCGAATATAATATTTTTGTTATCGATAGTGTACATATATTAGATATTAATGTTATGAATGATTATTTTTGTATGTTTAATATCTATTGTCAATAACCGTTTGACCCCAGCTACCCAAAAGAAATGGAATCTAGGACATATTGTCCATTGGTTCCACTCATTTGGATGTCTGTGGTACCTGACTTCTAATTGTTCTCGTAGACATCAGTCGTCCCCTGTCCCTTGACAGTAAGTGATTGCAATGAAAGACCCCCATCCTGTCAATCGATGGGCGGCCAGCGTCGGAGTAAATTTCACATACTTAATGCTCCGCTACAAACAGACGTAGTGTGCCCCGAATATGCAACGAGAACAAACTGGACTGCGGTTCTTAACCGATAAACAGCGCTGCATACTGTTATGCATCTAACTTACAGAAGTTAGATGATTCTATAGTAACGACATCCCGGCCTTAATGTGAGTGGGGCAGCATCCCGTCGTGACAGCAAGAGACTCGCGTCATCGGTCACATCGTCTAATCCAACGACCTTAATGACTATCGGTCAAGATCGGGGAGGCTTCCCTTGACCCTAAGCTGGTCAATTTGCGCGTAGGAGTTTTCCTTATACTCGCTTTGTCAAACTCCTCATACATACATACATACATACACTCACGCCTTTTTCCCATGGGGGTAGGCAGAGATTACGTCTTTCCACTTGCTACGATCTTTACATATCTCTTTCGCTTCATCTACTTTCATAACATTCCTCTTACATGCTCGACGATTGCGGGTACTTCTGACCTGGCCTTTTTTGAGGACACTTTCGATTTGATTGAAATATGTTCGCCTAGGTCTTCCTCGTCAAACTCCTCATATCGGGCGATAATGCGAGCTCCTATTCTTCCAGTTCTAAATATGGCTGGACCAATGCCCAATTCGCACAGCCTGACGGACGCCTTTACTTGTCAATGGTATCCGTATAGGTCTCGCTCTCTCGCTCTTTACTGCTGCTTCAGCTTAGCGCGACCACCACTGAACATTTTTTTTGGTACCATAGGCAGTATCTTCAGCGCGATTGATGCTGGAAGACTCAGTGTCACTTTAGTAGTAGATCGCACCTATGTAATGGCTTCCGCTGTTACTATCTGTTCCGTGCGTGGGACAGACTATACTGAAAATTTCATACTGGCTATCTTTTTACACAAACTCGCCAGCGAAGAATAATGGATTTCGCTGAAAGTAGGCGACTATCCATAGTCTCCTAAGATATTGCCTTGGAAGGTCGTATCTATCGCCTGACAGTCAATAAACGCCATGAGCTGTCAAATGTGGAAAATAGCTAATTTCTAAAACATATGATTTATTAATTATATATAGATTTCTTCATAATTTCTTTACTATGATTTTTTGAATATTTGTATAGCTGTCCCGCTAATGTTCACGAATCCAACAAATCGATGATTAAATTGATTTAGTCGTTTTTCAGTTATAATCGTAAGTGATGTAATCAACGCGACTTTTATGTATGTAGATAACTGTTATCCACATTTTAAACTCGAACAGTGTAATTGGATTATATTTATTGCACCGCGCCTTGTCTTAAGGAGCGGTCGCTCTCATCGTCAACTCAATTGGTAGACCTACCAACCTACTAATTCAGCTGTCGGTCGGACCATCCCGGTTGACATGGAGGTCAACATTATCTCTGTGGCACTTGATGGCGGGTTATCCTGGACACGTTTCGTGGTCCATGTGAGTTTTCTCAGCCTCTATTTGATGAGAGAAGAAAAAATTGTTTATCAGTCGGATTTAGCACGTCGCTAAGTATACATATTACCGTATATTAGCCGCTACTTTTGACCTTGAACTTGGTCGAACATTAATATTTCACTTACAGAAGCAGCATATATCTTTACTCTATTAACTTTAAACAGATATGACTTTATAGAAAGCTCTTTTGAATCGTTCAATTTTTTTTTCCTACCTCATTCAGGTCGTATTTTTTAGCTGATAAGAAGAATAGGCGCAAGAAACTTATCAGATTTATCAAAAGTAATAATAATATTTACATTAAATTATGTCGTTACCATATAACGTACATATGTGTTTACAATTTATACGGGAAATCAAATATTTTAGAATGTAATGTCTTCAAATCAACACTAAGCAATGGCATCATTTAAATAATCACTGACTTTGTAATAGCCCTTACTCATTAGCGTCTTTTTAACATGTACCCTGAACTTATGAAAAGGAAATTTAGCTACACTATCAATCTTGTTATAAAAATTTATATATTTGCCCATAAACGAACCTCTAGATTTTTGTAGCTTGTACGTTGGAACGGTAAGTTTATTTTTATTTCTTGTGTTTAAATTATGCATTTGAAAATTAGTATGAAATGTGTTACAATTTTTATACACATAAATCAAATTTTCATAAATATACTGGCCTGCTAAAGTCATTATATTAATCTCTTTAAATAAATCTCTAAGAGAATCCCTTACTCGTAAATTATAAATAGCGCAGGTTGCTCTTTTTTGAAGAACAAAACTTTCTGTGCTAGCAGCCGACCCTCATAGTAGTAAACCATAGGACATAACACGGTGAAAATAACTAAAGTAAATTAATCTTGCCGTTTCAACATCTGTAAGTTGTCTGTTTTTTTTACAGCATATGCTGCAGAACTTAGTCTATTTGATAGTCTCAATATGTGGGCCCATTACAAAGTCGAATCTAAAGTAAATCCAAGAATTTAGTGAAATCACCAAATTCTACCACTTTATTATTCACTATAACAATAGTATCTACTTTTCTTACATTTGGTAATGAAAATTTGATACATTTAGTTTATTGGGGCTTGAAGATAAATTGTTATACAAGAAGGCAGAACACACGTGATAGTCTGCTGACTTAGTTGGCTAAACCTACCGAACATACTGTTAAGACGGGCTATATACAACTAGGCATTTCGCGTCACCCTAGAGACATGCGCCCTAAAATTGAGTTACTTGTCTAGGGTGATGCTCAAGTACTTTGCAATACACTGCCATGGAATGGGTTTCGTCTGAAATTGAAAGGTGGGGGTGCCGCGCGGGACTGAGTCGTGTCTGCGGTTAGAATAGAACATAACCGCGAAGTTTTTCTCCGGATTAACTCACGGATCCGTCACAGATGAAACCAGTCGGACAAGTCGTCTATCGCACGTTGCAATTCTGACACTATATGACTTGGTCCTTGTAGTAAAGGCCCGTGTCATCAGCGAAGAGAGCTAATTGAGGACTTACCGGAATTGGCATATCGTTCGCGTAAATCGCAAACAATAGGGGAGAGAGCATGGATCCTTGAGGGACTTCGGGTTTTAAGGGTCTGGGGGAGGAAAGGCACTTCTCGTGCCGGAAGCCAAATGACTTATCTCTAAGTTAGGCCTTCACCACACGCACTAGACGATGCACGGGCATGTCTGATTGGTAGAGTTTATAGACCAAGCCTGCGTGCCAAACCTTGTCAAAAGCTTTGGCGACGTCAAAGAAAATAGCTACGGTGTTGTCCCTACGGTGATGGAAACCACTAAGTACATACTCGACAATACGATGTACTTTTTGTGGACAAGAGTGTTTGGCTCTAAAGCTGAACTGGTGGGGGATGATTATTCCCTTGTCGGGCAAGGATGAGGCTTTCGTACACCTTGCCCATTGAGCTGATTAGGTGACTCCTGGGAATATGGAGGGGCTTGCCGGGTTTCGGGATGCCTCTTACGTCCTTAAACATATTCGGGAAGTGGCACTGCTCGTAACAGGTGTTGAAAATGGCTGTCAGTGTGGTGAGAACCAGCTGAGGGAGGGCGCTTGGTTTGAGATAGTGTTGCCCAAATGCAAGAACAAGACGAGACTTAGCCAGTCTTGGTCTTGGTCTTGCGCCAATACACCTGGTCTTGGTCTTGGTCTTGGTCTTGCGCTCCCAGTCTTGGTCTTGGTCTTGGTCTTGCAGCAAGAGTCTTGCAAGTCTTGCAATTACCTAGTAGTCTATTACTATTTATTAAAGTTTACTTTAAATCTTAGAAAAACGTATTAGAATTGGAACATTGTGAGCTTGAATTAACATAGCCATAGTAAAGATCAAGCAGATTAATAAATAACTGAAGATTTGATAAGAAATTCGAAAAAATCAACTGACCTATATGTCGTTTTCCATGGAAGTAACTGTTTCTTAATAAACATTTATGATTTATAAGCTTACATTTGCATGTAAAAAAACAAATTAATTACAATAACTTGACTGTATTTTAAAGAACAATACTTATCTGTCTAGAAAGAGATTGAACTTATAAGAAATTTAATAAAAGAGTTTTACGATTTATCATTTATTTGAATAAAAAATAAAATACAACACAAATCAACAGCTTTATCATTAGGTTATGAAACTTTGTATAATTTTTTTTGACCAAGAATTAATACAAAGTAACCATCTGGCTGACTCATCACTTAACCTATTTCTATGTTTTCTAATTACTAATGATGCTTTAGAAAATAACCTCTCAGCAGGTACTGAAGTTGCAGGTATTGAGAGAAAATCACGGGCCATTTTCGATAAAATCGGATACTCTGTCTCATGCGTCCTCCACCAATCTAAAATGTCTTCCGAGCTGGCAGTTCTTGGTTTTCTCAGGTACTCCTCCAACTCGTCTATCACTAAGCCTTGAAGACAAGATCCAGATGACGTCGAGGGACATTCATAGAGTTTATCAAAGTCTATTACGTCTTCATCTTCATCACATACTTTATTTTCTTTTTCTGGTAATTCCAGAGATTTGTTGTAGTGAGTGTAGACTTTTATATTCTTCATAAAATTCATTGAACTTGCGCAGACTTTCTGTTTTAAGTTGCTTCCCCCACATTGTCAGGTCAAAAGTCTGAGCCTTATGCCTTGGGTCTAAAATTTTTATTCGCTATGTTTATGGTATTAGTCGTAATGCGCATAGGTCCAGTTTTTCATATTCTTTGATACAGTTTTTTGCGTCTCATAGAATTCCTTAGCGTACCTACCTATACACCGAACTGTTACACCTAACTACTCAGTGAAATAGCGCTAAGTCCTAGCTGCAAGACGCAAGAGTCTTGCAGGCTATGTCTTGTTCTTGCTCAAGTCTTGCACGGTCAGTCTTGGTCTTGGTCTTGCTAAAAATACGCGGTCTTGTTCTTGGTCTTGGTCTTGCAAAAACGCAAGAACAAGACCAAGACTGCAAGACCAAGACTGAATTTGGGCAACACTAGTTTGAGACCCTGTCGGGGTCTGGATCTTTGTGCTTATGGAGACCTTTGATGACGTTGAAAATCTCATCATTAGTGAACGGGTTTGGTACTGCTGCGTCAGGGAGAGGAGCCTTGAGACAGACCTCTTCCTCTACCTAAGCGACGTGGGAGTGATAGTGCGGTTGTGTGCTGAGAGAGCATTGTGAAGCAATACTATAAGCAAAACATTCCGCTTTCTTATCGTTTTCAAAAGCGACCGAGCCGCCGAGATGATGGATAGGTGGGGTGCGGGTGATTGCGTCTGTACGGAGAGCACGGGCCACTCTGTATTACGCCTTATGTGAGGGGGTGGTGGTAGCCAATAGGTCCCGCCACTGGGCGTTCCTATATTCGGCTATCCCTGTTGGCCGACACGCTCCACTTTTATGGTCACATGAAGATGTCTAGGCAATTCTATAAAGATTTATTTTCTTTAATTCCGCTGCTCGACACTAGAGGGCGCTACCGACGCAAGGCACGGTACCTTTTCCGAATATTATACAATTTTATTGAACTTTCGACAACCTTTGTAATGTATTTTTATTTATTTAATGAAATAATTGGATTTTACAAATAAATCACTAAAAGTTTGAGTACAGATCTTTATTCCACAGGGAATTCAAACAGAATTCAATTCACTAATGTTTACTTTGCAACAATACTTTATACAAATAAATCACTAGAAATAGAAGTACAAAATCTTCATTTCACATGGAATTTAAACAAAATTCAATTCACTAATGTTTATTATGCAACAATATTTTATACAAATAAATCACTAGAAATATAAGTACAAAATCTTCATTTCACATGGAGTTTAAACAAAATTCAATTCACTAAGGTTTACTATGCAACAATATTTTATACAAATAAATCACTAGAAATATAAGTACAAAATCCTCATTTCACATGGAATTTAAACAAAATTCAATTCACAAATGTTTACTATGCAACAATATTTTATACCAATAAATCACTAGAAGTATGAGTACAAAATCTTTACTTCAAATGGAGTTTAAACAAAATTCAATTCACTAATGTTTACTAGGCAACAATATTACTGTCAATTCTATCAATTCATATACATAGAATGACTTAAAAATATAAAGAACTTAAATTAATATAGGTACAGGCAGGGTTTATAGGTCCGTTTGATCGATATTGGTTTTAAGTTGAAATTTATAATGTAAAAGATTAAAAGAGGGTATTCCGAGGATAAAAAGAAATCAGTATTCCGGTAGTCCTTCAGAGTCCTTCAGGAACTGGTCCAGGCAACTGGTAACCGTGGTTAGATGGCCGTGTTTGGGTTAGTTTACTCTCTGTCCTTGGCTTACCAAGTCGCCGTCTTCAATTAGGATTTAAGGTAGGTCAGCGGTCTATTTAATGCAGCTGGGTCACTTGGAAGTCCCTGGTGACGAGGGTTAATGTTCAGCCCAAATATAGTTCCCTGAAGATGACATGAATCATTTCAAATAACAACTCTCTTGGCATTTACTTTACTATTTATTAACTTTCAAAAGCGAAGAATGTGATGTAAAAAATGAAAACAACATGAAGATACAATTGATCCTAGAATATTACAAGATTTGATCTGGTTAAAATATTAATTTGTTTTATTTAAATCCCCATGTATGTAACGGTTATGAGAGGTAGTTAATGGATTTAATTGCATAAATATTGGTTTCCCACCAGGCATACTATGATGATTAATCAATATTTTATTGTAAAAGACCAAATTTGTTATATCAATTTACCACAGTTATTTTCTCTACCCACACTCAACGGATATTCAGGAAATGTTCTAGAACGATGTTTTAGGTATATGAAATGTATATATGAATCTCAGTTAAAAACTCTAAATATATAATAAAAGAAAGAATTATGAAAATTAGGTACCTTTCTTTCGGGATGATTGTTTTTTTTTTTTCTCTAATTTATATTCGGTGAAAGCAGATCTATTTCGTCAGTCTATATATAGACAACTTCTCTTTGTAGCAGAGCTCGGCCTCAACAGCCGAATACAGTATTTTCAATTATTTAAATTAGAACAGTGAATAGTTATTGATCACAGCTATTGATCCAAAACCAAATAATATCCGCTAATCACTGCCACAGACTAGTGTGTATCCTTTTTTTTTTTATATTAAGTTTTTAATTTTTTAGTTAGGCAAAGGACACAACCTATGCTAGCCCGAGCAATCTAGCCTGACTATGTTAATCTGTAGAAGGATTAATATTTCTTTATTAGTCCTCACAGCTAGGTCTAGTTTACAGACTCAATTGCCACAGACAAACATTTGCCTGAGGAATAATAAAATAAGGTTAAACGACTACACTTATGATGATCAATTGCGATTTAACTTTTCATTGACATAAGACTATTCTTTTAAACTACTAATTGTGACATTATAATATTTTAATATTTTTTAAGGGGGAGTGTGTGGGATTACTGATTAAAATCTTTGTAGACGACGCTTGGCTAGACTTGGTTGCTTAATTTGCGCCATAGATAATGGTGTTAGGATCATGATTAGCGGTCCACTCTATGGAACTGTCCATGTCATCTATTAAAATTGTCAATGTCAAAGTAACAATTCGACGTAAACATAACCAATGCGAGATACAATTGTAAAAGTGATTTTAATCCATATGAATAAAAAATGTCTTTAATAGTACTTAAAATCAGTGAGAAAAACAGTGTTACCACCTTCAGAACAACTATATCATACAATCACTTTCAAAATATAAGCTTCAGTATAATTATTATGTTCAACATTAGCTGATGAATTTTTTTTGCTGTTTTACAATTTTACTTTAGGTAGTAGAGCTATGCTGTTTTTCAGCGTGAATGGGCCGGCTCGACCGGAGAAGTACTACCCTCCCACAGAACACCGACGTAAAACAGTTGTACTTTAGTATGGTTGTGTTTCGCTCGGTAAGTGGGAGTGCCGGTGGCCCAATAACCCCTTCATCCCACCTTTCCTTCGTCCCTTTTCCCTTCCATATGTGTCTTGAATCAACTGATTTGCCTGGGACCAGCGAGACGCAAGTCGTGTTTGACCTGTAGAGCATGAGATGTGTGTGTGTGATGATGTGCAGCTTTGGATTCATGGCACATAATTCTCTTTCAAAATATCACATGAAGGTTACAAAAAGAAGTAGGATTTGCTCGGCGGACACCCCATCTACAATTTCTGTGGTCTTCTGCAATATTAGGGGTCTAAACAGTAATCTCGATTCCGTCCATCACCATCTAGAGACGGCACGGCCTGCCCTGCTCTTTTTAACGGAGACGCAGATTGGCGCTCCGGACGATATATCGTACCTGAAATACCCAGGCTACGAACCGGAGGACTCTTTCCGACGTAAAGCCGGGGTGTGCGTTTTTGTCCGGAGCGATGTCTGTTGCCGCCGCCTTTGGGGCCTCGAGCATCGGGATCTGTCAATTTTATGGCTTCGCGTAGACCATGGGGGCCTTACCCGATTCTACGCATGCCTCTACAGGTCCCATGCCAGTGATGCAGAGTCAACTCAATTATTCGAGAGCGTCCAAAATGGGATTGATCAAATATTGGAGCAGTGTCCATCTGCGGAGGTGGTGGTCCTTGGAGATTTTAACGCTCATCATAAAGAGTGGTTGGGATCCCGGACCACTGACCTCCCGGGTCGCGCACTGTACAATATGGCTACGGCTTATGGACTCTCGCAACTGGTCATACAACAAACACGTATCCCAGATATTGAGAGCCATGAACCTTCCTTGCTGGATCTTCTGCTGACTACAAGCTCATGCGGATATAGTGCGGTAGTAAACGCCCCTCTTGGGTCTTCTGACCACTGCCTTATCCGATCAATTGCCCCCGTTGCGGTACCAAACCGTTCAAAGGCTTCTGGTTCCCGCAGAGTCTGGCAATTCAAGTCAGCAGATTGGGATGGATTGCGGGAGCTCTATGCATCCTACCCTTGGGGGCGGCTCTGTTTCTCCTCTGGGAATCCTGGCACTTGTGCCGACTGCGTTACGGAAACGGTACTATTGGGAATGGATCTTTTCATTCCCAACGCCAAAATACCTGTTGGCGGTCGTAGTCGCCCCTGGTATAACAACGCCAGTAGGGAGGCTGCACATCGTAAGAAGTTGGCATACATGGCCTAGAATAATGCCAGAAAGTGTCGGGATCCGGTGGTGAAGGCGGAGAAACAGAAGTTCAATGCTGCTTCCAGGTTCAGCAAAAAGGCTGACACCGCCTATCATCCCGCGGTGTGCGAGTTCGATGCCTGAAATCCGCATTATGCAACGCGCGGTGAGGCGAGAACTCAACCTCCTAGACGCCCATAAGTCGAGTGGGCCGAATGGCATTCCCGCAGTGGTGCTAAAGACGTGCGCCCCTGAGTTGACATCTGTGTTAACGCGCCTCTACTGTCTTTCCTATGAGTTTAATAGGGTTCCATCTTCTTGGAAGGTAGCTAATGTTCACCCTATCCCCAAAAAGGGTGACCGGTCAGTCCCATCAAATTACAGGCCGATAGCGGTGACGTCTTTGCTTTGCAGGGTAATGGAGCGGGTTGTCAACCAACAACTACTCCAGTACCTTGAGGATCACCAGCTGCTTAATGACCGTCAGTACGGTTTCCGACACGGTCGTTCGGCTGGTGATCTTCTAGCGTTCCTGACGCACCGCTGGGCGGTGGCCTTGGAAGGCAATGGTGAGGCTCTTGCCGTCAGCCTTGACATCGCCAAGGCGTTTGATAGGGTCTGGCACAAAGCCCTTCTATCGAAGCTACCATCTTATGGAATCCCCGAGGGACTCTGCAAGTGGATCGCTAGTTTTTTGGATGGTCGGAGCATTAAGGTCGTTGTGGACGGTTCTTGCTCTAATACCAAAACCATTAATGCTGGTGTTCCGCAAGGCTCGGTGCTCTCCCTAACACTGTTCATTCTGCATATCAATGATCTGTTATTAATTGAAAACATGCATTGCTATGCAGATGACAGTACTGGTGACGCGCAATACACGAGCCTCCAAAGGGTTCCTCGGAATACTATACAAGAAAGACGGTTGCAACTTGTGTCTGAAGTCGAGGACTCTCTTGGGCGGGCCTCGGAATGGGGAGAAAGGAACTTGGTTTGCTTCAACCCTACAAAGACACAAGTTTGCGCGTTCACTGCCAAGAGGGACCCCTTTGTCATGGCGGTAGGCAGCGGCTTAGCTGTGTCCACTCCTGGAATTGCTTAAGTCCACGAGCAGCGGTTATCGCTTCACATCAGGTGTGCCGCTGCAATAAAAAAAAAATACAAACTATTATGTATTATTTCACCTGTTTCCTTTTCTCTCCACACATTCTTTGATAATCAACATTTTCTTTTGCTATTATTATTTGCCTGTGCATTTGTTATACATATATCATCTTTGATATAATGATATTATTCACCACACCTACAGATGGCTAGTCCACACGCGTGTGTAGGAGTCGCCTTACTTTGTGTGGAGTATATCTACTAATCCACCTCGATGTCTTCTTGTACTTGATCGAGGTAATCCAGGGACTGAAAAAACTTTGACTCACTTCGGAATAGCTCCGACGGGCCGGTTCTTAACGCCTGTGGAGGATTGATCATCCTGAACACAGAGACATCAGGAGCCACCTTAGCGTAGGCCACAACTACGGTGGTCATATAAGATGGGTCGCATAGAACCACCAACCGCGTGTTTTCCCGCATATCCAAAGACTGATCGTGCGGTAGGCTTGCAAGGCGCGGGTCGCGATTACGCTTTCCGGTCTCCTTAAAAGAGCTGCCATAATGGGAGGGAGGCACTTCGCTTTGTTTTATATCACCTAATAATACAAAAGGATATTGTATCCATTTTATTGTGATCAACGATTCCCATTTCTAGAAATAAGCTGAGATATCAAATATAACACGTAGATTTGTTGTAGTGCTTACGCGTGATGTGGCAGACACCACCACAATATTTTGCCATAGAAAGCTTTTCTCATACATTTATATTTCCATTATCATATCGTATTGCCATATGGCAATCTAGTTAAATATATTCTCTCTTTAGTGCGTTTATTTTATCATTTTTATATTTTCTTCCTGCGCTCATTGTCCTTGAATAATTTCAAATTTAACCTCTGCTTTTGTAATAAGTGGGTTTGAATTAATTCCAGTAGTGTCCCAAAAAACACGAGTCTTTTTTGCGTTTTTTGAGTTGCCGTGCATTCTCAGTTACGAACGATGTCTGTATCTCGTAATAAGACGTCTAATCCTGAAAATGTTGGTATAGAAATGGTCGGCAATTTAGTTGTAATATTTTGTAATATCTTCATCGTTGTTCTACTACAATTCACCCCAATTGAAGTCTACTATTGTCTAATTTTTATCATAATTTTTTTCTTCAATCTTTTTGTCAAATACATTTAAAATATGTGTATTTGTGTCGATCTTTAATGGGATTTGACAACTTTATCTTATATTTCCCAGATACTAGGAAATGGGCAAGAGGATGATGATGATCTTATCGTGCTCACTGCACACACAAAAGTTAATTTTGTTCTAAATGCGCAAGTCTTACTCCTAAGTAAGATTCATTCATACGATTAGGACATTAATTTCCAATTTGTAACGTATTTTATATATATACGTTACATATATTCCAATTTGTAAATATTATTTGCAATTTCACTTAAGGTAGTTTCGTGTGTAGTTTCTGTATTATATAATATGATAACACAATAATTATGATTGCATATTTATCTTTAATAGGTAAGCAATAGGTCTTTGGGCGGTAAAAGGCTGGTCTATGACACCCGTCCTCCATGACCGACATAGGTGACGACTGCGTGCTAAGGTGGCTCCTGATGCACGTTGTTACAGGCCCCTCCGTCCGTGGATTACTCTTATGTCCAGGGTAATCTTCCAAAGGCGCTAAGACCCGATCCAAAACTAGGTCGGGCAGTCCTGGGATCGTGTGGAGGGATTGAGTTTCCCAGTCTTTGGATGACCCCAACTTTTGACAAACAGGACATCGAGATGGTTTAGTGGGTATGCCGGGCCACCCGCCGAGCCGGGAGATTTGCCAAATCAACAGGTAAGGTGCATTCCACCTCGTAAAAAAATAAATAAACCGATATCGTTATATTTTTTATGACTTATAATCTAGTCCGTTAACATGTCAATAACTCATTTGATTTTTGACATACAATATCCACGGAACAAATTAATATTTTCATTAAATAATTGTGAATTTGTGGATTAGCATCATCAAATTAAAAAACATCAAAGGATTTGATGTTTACCGCCTCACTGGCATTCCCGTGAGTGTACCTAAATGTAATATTTTTTTAATTAGATTTTTCAAAATGTCTCGCGGGCCAGATCATGTCTTACAGCGGGCTGGATCCGGCCCGTGGGCTTGTTGTTGCCCATATATAAGAAATTTGAATAGTATTTAATTTTTATTATTTAGTAGAGAATTTAAGAATTATAGATATGTGGGTATAAAACTTTGAGATCAAATGTTGTTAATCCCTTCGACACTGTCAGCAGCACGATGTACACATCAAGCCAATTTTCGAATGGGTTAAAGCCGGTACTCCTAAGCCTACGTGGTGTGATGCTGCATCGATTAGTTCAATCACGAAGATCTGTTAGTCTCGATGGGACAGCCCAGTTATCCAAGATGGAATCTTGTGCCTTAAATGGGAATACACTCCAGGAGACAGTTGTCATCTGCAGATGGTTACATCCAAAGCCAAGATACCGGAGGTACTAGAAGCTGTATAACGTTGGTGCTCCATGGGAACGGATTGCAATAAATGTTGGTAACAAGTAGTAACTCTAACTGGCAAGAAGTCTTCGCTATTCCTATCAAGCAGGCTTCAACTGTTGCAAATAAATTAGTGTATAGTCTTTTTTCGTTTTGGTGTATTCTTGGAAATTCATAGTGACCAAGAAAGAAACTTTGAGTCTCAAGTATTTCAACAGATGTGTCGGGAGATGGACACCCACAAAACGAGGACCGTTTCCCACGTTCTCCACGTTCATAAACAAGCTTTCAGAATTTTTTTCTTCTTACTGTCTCTTGTATGCAGACGATCTCCAAAATAGACACACTGAAATTGATAATTTGAATGCTACTATCGTTAATTAATCAAGATCTTCTTTTGATAAAGAAATGGAATAAATCATTTGGTCTTATAATTTAACATAAAAAGTCTCAAGCAATGATCATGGCAAATTTGTACGGACGTATTGACTTGCTCAAACTACATATGGGGTATTTTGATGGATTTGTAATCCTGTTTGCAGAAAAGTGTACTTCGGGCTTAATAATTGATCAAATTTGATATTGTCTAAGTATATCAATGAAGTGAGCCGTCGCATGCATTTTACTTATCAGTCTCTCAAACGTCTTCGGTGCTTTCTGCCGTTTGAGACCAGAATTGCGCTTTAATCAATCTCAATCCCTATTACTCCCGACTCTGGATTACGCTGATGTTTGTTACCTAGATGTAACCGAGGCCCTTTTAAATAATCCACGCTGGCCAGAACGGTCTGACCATCGTGATCTACCCACTAAACTCAGCCTTAGCCTTGGCCATAAGGGTCCTACGGCTTGAATGGAGACCAAATTTCTGAATATCGCTCTCCTAATATGGAGATATCCCATCAGATATCGTCGAGATATGCATATCCTATGTCTTATTTTCAAGATTCCTACATTTTCAATACTCTTACATTTCCTCAATATATACGCCAGCGGGCCGTCGGTGCCATACTCCCGCATCTCGAAGCTTGGCTCCACGGGAAGGAGGTGGTCATTTACCGATTGACTCAGATACTCACCGCACGGCTGCTTCGGTGAGTATCTGTACCGAATAGGACGGGAGGGATCGACACGATGCCACCACTGCGCATCCGATCTCGACTCGACCCAGCACACGCTGGCGGAGTGCCCCGCGTGGGCCTCTGAGCGCGGAGTCTTGGTGGCAGAGATCGAGGCGAGATCTGTCTCGACGAGGGAGGTTGGAGGGCTGTGGCCTTCTTCTGTGAAGCAGTGATGCTCCAGAATGAGGCGGCGCCGGGCTCGGTAGCACAGCTGCGCCGCCGCGCGGGTCGCCGTATCCGCGGGCGTGACTTCCTCGCGCCTGCCGGCGACCACGCCCCTCATGTGAGGCGTCGTCGGTGGAGGAGATCGGGGGAGGTAGTTGCCTCCCCCGAAAAAGGCTCCCCTGGATTATCGCAGGGGAGCAGAGGCTGGGGGTTCCCGGAAGTCGCTTCGCGTTCCCGGGCTCCTACATGCCTGAGGAAGGCCATCCCTGAGCGCCACAGCCGGGGTATGCAATTTAATGAATTTTCAAAGGAAACAAAAAAATATTGGCGCTGCTGGTATCCGGTGTAAGGTCGTCCGAGCACCAAGCGGTTATTAAGACGATTACAATAGTAGCGCATCCCTTATGACGATTTACAAAGATAAGATATTACTTAGTCTACTCTAGCTTGTCGTTGACTATTACCTACGTAATATGGATTTGCATGTTTGCGTGCGTATATATATATATATATATATATATATATATAATATATATATAATATATAATATATATAATTATGTTCTTCTTCTTAAGGTGCCTCTCCAACTAGTGAAGGTCAGCGATCAGCTTGGTCCAGTCCTCTCGTCTCCCAGCAAGTCTTAATAGGTGGGCCGCCTTAGCTATCCCAGTCCACTGCCTGATGTTTCGCAACCATGACATTTTCCTGCCGCCTACCCTTCTCTTTCCTGCAACTTTGCCCATCATTATTAGTTGCAGGAGGTCGTATCTTTGGTGTCGGAGCACATGACCAAGATAGGAGATCTTCCGTTTCTTTACTGTTAATATAAGATTGCGATTTTGGCCAACCTGTTGGAGAACGCTGTCATTGGTCACTTTTTGGGTCCAGCTGATGGATAGTATGCGTCTATACGTCCACATCTCAAACGCCTCTATTCGTCGCTTAAGGTCTTCTTTGATGGTCCAAGCCTCACATCCATATAATACAATGGGCCAGATGTAACACTGAAGTAACCGAGTGCGTAACGCGATGTTGATGTTACGACTACAGAGAATGTTTTTCATAGCGTTAAAAGAACTGCGAGCTATTTCGATACGGGACTTTATCTCTAGCTCACTATCCCACTTCTCGTGTAACCATGTCCCAAGTATTTATACTTCTGCACCCTTTCTAGATTTTGGCCTGAGACTTCAATATTAACAGCGACATTTGCATTTCCAGAAATGACCATATATTTTGTCTTTTCTACGTTCATCTTAAGACCAGCTTTATTGCTACACTCCTCCAATCTCTTCACCATCAATTGTAGGTCGGTTGCTGAAGATGATATCAGTACTGTGTCATCAGCATATCGCAGGTTGTTTATATTGCGGCCGTTGATCTTTACACCACATTCCAAGTCATATAAAGCTTCGGTTATTATAGCTTCTGAATATAGGTTGAAGAGAATAGGTGACAGAATGCAACCCTGCCTTACACCTTTTTGTATTGGAACAGCATTGGTTTCTTCTCCTTCTATCTTCACGGTGGCCTGTTGGTTCCAGTACAAGTTCTGGATAAGTCTCAGATCTTTATCATCGAGATCAATGTCTTTTAATTGTTCAAGCAGGAGATTATGTAAAACTCGATCGAAAGCCTTTTCGTAATCAACAAAGCAGAGATAAACGTCCTGCTGCATATCTCTACACTTTTGAACCAAAACCTGTAATGCAAACAAAGCTTCTCTTGTGCCAACACCGGATCTAAAACCAAATTGACTGTCCCCAAGTTGTTCATCACATTTTAACCTTATGCGTTCATGTATGATTGAGAGGAGAAGTTTCAGTACTTGACTCATTAAACTTATAGTCCTGAAATCCTCGCACTTCTTGGCATTGGCTTTCTTTGGAAGTGTGATGAAGACAGATTTCAGCCAGTCGTTAGGATTTGACCTGTATCATACACCAGGTTTAGTAGCTTCACCAACCCGTCCAAGTTTTCTTCATCCACCAATTTAAGTACTTCAATGTGAACGTCGTCCGGTCCAGATGCTTTTCCTGATTTTGCCTTATGTAATGCTTTTCTAACTTCATCTTTTAGAATAGGCAAGCCTTCATCTACGCTAGTGATAGCATTAAAGGTTCTGGTGTTATCTGCGAACATGTTTTCAATATAGTGTTCCCATATCAGTTTCTTTTCGGTAATTCCTACGACCGGACAATTTTGGGCGTCCACTAATTGGTGTGTGGTTTGCTTTTTTCCTACCATGGACCTGATTTCTTTATGCATATTGAATGCGTCATGTTTCTTATGAAGCTCTTCTAGATGGTCGCATTTGTTACTATACCAGGTGTTCCGGGCATAACGAACTTCTCTCCTGATTTCCCTGTCGATTTCATTATACAGGTGTTTATTATTTTTATGAAGTCTTCTCTTTTCCATAAGCTGGTAGATTTTATCAGTCATCCATGGTTCCTTCGCGATCCACTTATCTGGGTTAAGGATCTCTTTGTTGATTTTATGCACTCTAATTTTCAACTGGTGCCATTGTTCTTCAACAGATCCATGTGATTGCTTGGCCTTTGCTGCCCAATCATTAATCTCTCTACTCACTTCGGATTTGCAATTGACATCTTTAATTTTACGAATATTAACGGCACTATTAGTCTGCCGTTTACGAAGTTTCTTAAAAATTAAGGTCATGTTAGCTACCAAAAGATTATGATCGGACCTTACATCGGCACCTGGGTATGTTTTAGCACTCTTAACGCAATTCTTGAAACGATTATTGATTAAAATATAGTCAATTTGATTACGGACTATATGTTCTGGTTTGTGACTAGGAGAGGTCCAAGTGTACAGTCTTCTAGGTGGTAGTTTAAAATATGTGTTAGTGACTATGAGATCCTGTTCTTGGCAAAACTGAACAAGTCTGTCCCCTCCTGTCATTTCTTTGGCCAAGACCATATAGTCCAACTGTCCCTTTTACCTCTCCCTTACCTACCTTTGCATTCATGTCTCCTAAGGTGATGTTAATGTCATGATTTTTGGCGACTGTCATGAGTTCTTCCGTATCTTTATAGAATTCTTCGACCTCTTCATCTGAACCGTCTGTGGTAGGGGCGTAAAGTTGGATTATGTTGATGTTCCTAGGCTTAGCTGGTATTTGAATCATCATAGCTCTATTGGATTTAGGAACAAACGACACTGGTGTTGTAAACGTTTTTGTATTGATGATTACTGCGACTCCGTGTAAATTTTGAGTTTCTTCCGACCCAGAATAATACATCATGTGGTTGCTATCGATGCGATGTGTACCGTGGTGTTTCCATCTTACGTCACTTATGCCCAGGATATCAATGTTCAGTCGATCCATTTCCTTACAAAGATTAAAAACTTTCTCTGGACTCTTCAGACTTCTTACGTTCCAGGTTCCTATTTTAAATGTCCGCCCGGAGATTCTTCGCACCCCTGTCCTATCTAAGGGACGCCGGGCACTCGGGGCCATTTTTATATTGGACTTTTCCATGCTGAAATACTAGGGAAAAATAGTGCAGTGGTTTCCCGTTGCCTTCTGCACCAGACGTTTTGGGGTTATTTATTCCCCTAGGCCGCTGAAGCCTCTTCCTACCGTGTTCAGTAAGGTAAGGTGAGTAGTTATACCGCTACTGACTCGGTCGCCATAGCCTCGTCTGTTATCTAGCAGGGAGCACCGCGGCAGTGGTGCCGCCGCCAAAAGGCGCGCGCAGGTGAGGTTGACATTTGGGCCGGTACTGGTGTTAATTCCGATCTCCCCTTACTCCCCATAATTATGTATGGGTGTGTATTAAATCAATTTATTATTATTTTAATCCTGTGTTTCCGCTAATTTGTAATTCTCACGAAACATTTAAGGTTGACTGGAGGAAATCTCTCTTATAGGTAACTCCGTGTTTGAACTAATTCACTTACCCTACCTATTAGTATGTTGTTATTGTTATTTTTTTCAATACATAGCTAACACTTTACGTAGAATTGTTGCTTCATTAAGCCCCTTAAAAAGAAATCTAACGGAGTCATGTCAGGAAATTGGGCAGGCTACAGGACTAGTCCTTGCCGACCAATCCAACGATTTGGATATGTCTTATTGAGGAAATTCCTTATGATAAGCGCGTAATGCCGTAATTTGACGACCTCCGTAATCGAGTGGTTGGTACACCGGTTTCATGGTGTCGCCATCTCTGCGGTCCCGGCTTCGAGTCCCGGTGGGGGCAGGCAAATGTTTGCGTGATGAATGCGAGTATACCTTAGTCATGGTTGTTTATATGTTATATGCCAAATTTATTTATACAGGGTTACCTGGTAAGTTGTGCGAACCCCGTTAGGGGGTCGTGGTTCCCACCATTTCTGACAGATTTCCCCTTGGAACCCCGCCCCCCAACTTAACCCTTTTCAAGTTATAAGGCTTTAAAGACTTTTTTGAAAAAATGACCGTTTTTTGTCTATTGGCCCATTATAATAATTGCTTATTATAATTCAAATATTTAGTTTTATAATATTTTTGTGTGTTGCCCGGCACATTATAGGGCACATGTTGCCCGGCACATTATAGCAGATGTGTCCGAGAATGGTTAGACACAAACTATACCAATAGGTGGATCGGGAGAGGTGGACCTATACCGTGGCCAGCGAGAAGCCCAGACCTGACCCCCATGGATTTTTATGTATGGGGGCACATGAAAAGCATAGTATACGACGAAAACCACCCAATTGAGTCTGTAGACGTGTTAAAGGAAAGGATTCTAATGGCAGCAGATCAAATAAGAAGAGGTTTAACAACATCGGTGGTTAAAAGTGGACTTAGAAACAGAATGCGAGTGTGTGTGCGAAACAGAGGTGGACATGTTGAACACGAAAGATAAAATACATTTGTTTAACCTAATTTAAATTGTTTTATTTTATTTTGTAACATAATTGATAAATTTTACATTAATTTCACTACTCCTTTTAGGACTTTTACCAAAGATTATTCCAAGAAATCTAATAGCAGCCTACCTTGTTATACCTTGTTGAATAGCTAATGAAACGTAGATATTTTTAAAGGTGTCTGCAGCCTACGTGTCATAGATTTTTGTTTTACTATTGCTGGTTGAAGTTTGATTTGTACTGATTTTTGTTTGATGCTATAACTATCAATCTTCTATCTACAACCTATTTAGTTGAGGTAACTCTATTTTTATTTTGCATTATGATGAACAAACTAATCTGCTACACAAAAATAGTATAAAACTAAATATTTGAATTAAAATAAACAAAAAAAATGGGCCAATAGACAAAAATCGGTCATTTTTTCAAAAAAGTCTTTAAAGCGTTATAACTTGAAAAGGGTTAAGTTGGGGGGCGGGGTTCCAAGGGGAAATCTGTCAGAAATGGTGGGAACCACGACCCCCTAACGGGGTTCGCACGACTTACCAGGTAACCCTGTATATGTATAATATATTGTCGGAGGACGTGCCGTTAGCTACTCGTCGGAGACTACTATTACAAAGGGACGGATGTCTAGTGCATTAATAAATAAAAAAAATTTTTTTTTTTACACTTACACGAATTAGCCTAGCCCAATCTAAGCTCTGTAAGGCTTGTGTTATGGGATATAGGGTAACGGATAGACATACATATATTATATATAAATATTTTTGATAGAAATATGTATTAACAACCACGACTAAGGTACCTAGTTACGCTTGCATTCATCACACAAACATTTGCCTCCACCGGGACTAGCAGTCGCACTCGACTATGGAGGTCTTAATATATATTAACAACTACGAAACGAATTTACCGGTTACTTTGTTATTGATAACACGACAATGATTCAGACAGATTTACAATCTTGCTATTAAAACTTTATATTATGGCATATCATAAAGAAAACGTTGTCGGATAAACAAATCAGCAATCTAATTCATATTTAAGAAACTTTTGTTACAGCTTAGAGTTGTATTTTTGTGGAAACGTGTGAAATTAGATTTAATCAATGCTTCGTTCATGTAAAACTGTAGCACAACAAGGAGTATATATAGAAAATAAACTAAATACTTTTGTTATGGATATCATTTCTTGTATTCATCGATATTTTTATTATATATTTATACGCAATATTTCGTATGTTTATTATTAGTTGTCCACTCCAATAATACATATTTTATTTTATCCCACAAATCGTCACCTTTAGTAATACTTTCATAGTAATCTGTAAATTTCAAAGCAAAACTGTCATAATAACCTGCATCAGGTAGACATATTATAAGTCGATGCGAGCACTCTAACTGCAATGAAACATGATATTAATAAAAAAAATAATATATTGGTACAATACAAATCGATTAGCTAGGCTATCAAGTAATACAATTTTGTATTACCTTTAATAAATACAAAATTCATTATTATACTGAATGGATGGGTGTGATTAATTTTGTTTTCCTAAATGTTTTCCACGTTTATTTTGGTAGAGCCAAAATGTTTCGGGTCGTGGGCTGTCGTGTCGACATTCGTGATTCACCGGACGTAGGACTAGCGCGGGCGGGGGGAGTAGTAGGGCCGGAGGGCGCGGTGGCGGGGCGCGGGACGATGCACGCTGCAGCGCGAGGTCGTCGTTCGCTCGCTCCGTGTTCATTTCGTTTAGTTTGCCAGTCGGGAGCGGGATGCGGTGACGCAAACTGCATCGGCGCGAGCCGCGAACGTAGTGTAGGACGGGACGTGTTGACGTACGTGTTGTTCGAGTGTTTTTTGAATCGAACTGTGTGACCGAATGCTTGTTGTATTGTGTCTTTGGACGTCTCCGCTCTTCACTACGTGGGCTGCTGCCAATACACATCACGACGGAACCAAGAGACCCCGAAATGGTAAGTGCGGTCGAAGCTCGATCTCGGTTTGTTTACGTCGCCCCTCTCGCCAACTCTCTCTCTCAACCTGCCGCCCGTATCCCTGCGTCACGTTCGCACGTGACTCTTTTCTATTGTTTTGTTTCCGAAATGCAGATACCTATGTCGACGGCTTCAGGATTCGTCCCTAATCTCGTCGTTGTGGGGCATTTTCGTTCGACATATGCACTGCAGTGCATTTTTTGTGCTATTTTTGCAGGTAGTTGACTGCAAATATGATCCTTCGCATTCATCGGACCGAGCCGTGGAAATTGTACGGAGTTGGAGAACTCAAGAGGGTGGATTATGTGTGCTTGATTATCGTAAATACGTTTATGTTGGTCGTAGCATAAAATGTAGGTCGGTCAATATAGTGAGTGTGGTCGCTAGGTACCACCTCACGCAGTGGACTGCATGTTATACCGACCATTTTACTTAATAAATACAAAGAACAATTGTTCATTGTATAGGCTACCTAATTCGCATTTACTGTTGTTAAAAATATATACTAGGTACTTTTACTTTTGACACCACTTCAATATGAGAGATATGGAATGTTAAAATACGGGTATGTAATATTCACCTTCAAGAAGAAAGGTATTCTTCATTTCATTCATTGTTAAGTAATATATTTGTACCTATTTTATGTGGTGATATTGTAGAACATGTATGAAGACACGAAGTGATTCAATTATAGTAAGCTGGTGATCAGAGTAAGATTGCCTTACATAAAATCAATGGTTTTCCCTTCAGTTTGTCTACGTAAGAAATGATTACACGCGATGAGTAAGTTAAACTAGTCACTAAGTACAACTGTCATGTTACGTATGAACGGACACGGAAAACGCGTGAATCAATGGTCATGTGAATGTGTAGTAGACTACTTGCTATTAGTAGGTAGGTACATACAGCCGTACGCTGGTTTTCGCGCATTTTATCACCACTCACATTCTTCTTCGTAGCTCGTAGTCTGTAGCGCCAACTTTAAACATATGTGCCTAGTTAATGTTTACGTCGAACTTTTAATATTTTTATGGTTGGAGGATTTATTTTAATATTTACCCTGTCAAATTATTAATTATTTACCGGAAGAAGAATAATTTCCCATTAACTATATATCTCGAATCAGTTCCATTTTAGAATGATGTTATCGTTAATCAAATAAAGATTTTTTAATAATAATGATAAACTCTGTTGGAATAAACACTTATATGCTTATTTATAAAAAAATGAGTAGGACTTTGATGAATCTACAAACATACCATATTCTTTGGTTTTGTGTTTATTTAAATTTCTCGCATCAGTTTCACTGAAAGCAGCACCAGGGATAGGTAAATTAAAATTATTGCCGTAACAATATTATAGGTACTTAAGCACTTTATGAAGTAAAGTGCTTAAGGAACGTGACCCGTAATGATAAAGCACCTAATCAATAAAATTATAATTTTCGTTTATAAATTCATGTTCTCTATAGTACATATTGATGACCACCTACACTACTATATAATTTTCACGTAGCTAAACTTCCGAGAGTATTGTACAATGTATTATATCCTACTTATATTATTTGAATTTACTACAATATTATAAAATGATATATTTACTATTTAAACAACGTGTGACCTGAGCTCTAGAATTAATAAATGAATAAACTAATGTTAGTGTATTACGCCATTAGTATAAAGTTATCACATCAACCTTATCAATTTATAGTATGCGTAACGTCGGCTATCAGGTGGACCGGTCGGACCGGCGTTATACGCGACAGCAAACTATAGCAAAGTAACGGTATTCTGAACAGCTATAACCCTCAAGTAACTAGACTGACCTAGCCCGTTTGCGAAGCTTGTCCGTTAGTATGCTAGTCCTTCCTCGCCTCACCAGTTATAGCCGGAAATTGTATTATAAAATTCCATAACTTCACAGTCAAATTAGGTTTGGTTGCGTCATCATTGAAAAACCACGATGAATAAAACACACGTGCTCGTTGTTACCAATTGAAGCGATAAAGTTTATTCAGTTTGTCTGTATTTCCTACTATTATATTCATTTAGTTATCATTTATAAAATATCGTGTATTCATTACATTTCCAGCAAGCAAGACTAGCTCCGAGAACAAACCGAGCTACTACGTGTAGACTGTCATCAAAATCTATTCTCACTACCTTTTTACTATTCACTTCATGTTGGCTACGGTCGCAGTTTCTTAGGAAACTTTATATTATGATTTGGAGATTTCCGTGGAATTGGTCTATTGTATATGGTTGTAAAGATGTGTATTACCGACATGCTTAGAAAATATGAATTTCAATGTAAATCAATTGAATACGTCCTTAATGATTGGTCCGGCTGTTGGGGGCACGCGTCAGGCAGGTGCACACAAGCTGCTACCACACCTGTCTTCATATCAGCTGCTCCTACGTGCCCCGACTTCCTTTGTTCTTGTATTAGGACATCACGCAATTTCTAAAGATAGAGTTTGCTAATCATCTATAACTATAACATAGTCGAACGTTGCCTGTAACATAATAGTGCGTTATCGACACCTGCTGTGCCCTTCAACCGTTGAAGCGAAAGATATGAAATAAATAGATAAAACAATTTTTATTTCGTTACCTGTAAATCTATAATAGAGAACACCACTGATCGAAACCAACTTTGTACATTCAAGATATCTGACATTACTGTTAAAAGTGGAAATATTTTGTCTTTTAGTTATATGACATGACTCATATCAAAGCTAACTTAACGCATACGTCTAATCTCTAACAGTTATTTGAAAATTTTACAAAAGTTTTTCAAAACTAATACGATTTTAGATAAATATATTTTTTACTGCAATTTGTGTATACATAGGTGTTATAGTACGCATTGGAATATTTATTATGTCTAAATTTACTACATAATGTATTGCAGGAATATAAGGCGGTGTTAATAAGATAATATAAACTACGGTACTACCTCTTGCGTGTGTCAAAAGCCGCTATCAAGCGTTTTATTAACATTATTTCATAGTAAATAAAACGGTACAGAGAAAGCGATAAAATTTCTCGAAGCGCAACGTGCCGGCGTAATTGCAGTCGACTGTTAATTTCACTGTTGCCAGAGGTTTCCGGTGCTCCATCTCCTGTTCAGTTTATCTTAGATTTTCTTAAACATTGCATTTCCATTAATACTGGGCGCAATGTGATAAAGGATGTACGTAGTTTGACCGGCCTGTGTTACTAGTTAGGTTCCGCAAGCGACAACTTTAACGGCGGCGTGTTATCCAGTCATTACCTCGCTAAGCATAGGCATGTACAACATTTTAAAATTTATTTTTGTTTGTTTTACATATCCGATGAAAACCAACATAACTAATGTTAAGTATTTGAATACATTTTTTTAATTAACTGTTGGAAGGTATATAGGTAATTTTATCTCACATTTTCAATTGATATCATACATTTCAACATTTTGAACCGAACCATAAATTTTCAGTAGTAACATTATTTACCACGTGAATATATCTTACCTATATAGTTACTACTCGTATTTGGGATATCCTTTTTCAAATGTTACATCACGAACACAATAGGTGATTATAAAATGCGAAACTGACTACACGGTCACATAGTAACAACAGACAGCGTAGATTGATATAACCGGTCTTGCCTGTCGCGGTATGTCTAGCTACATGAATTTAAATGACTTACTACGAATAGCGGTATACTAGCATTAAATTTTATGTTAATATAGATTAGCCAGTGAGAGGATCGGACACGTAACGAGAATACTGTGAAGTCCGCTGTCCCCGACCCTAAACATAAAATGCATCATAAGTAGGGCTGCGCTATGAAGTCGTGCGGGTGGGGCGCGGGCTTACTCCCTTGGATTGCGTCGTGTTCCCGTGTCACGTACACTTTGACCGGCCGGCGCGGCGGTGACGGCTGCGGGCCCGTGCCGCGCCGTGCGCCATCCGCGCTGACGACTTCAGCCCGAGCAATGCCGACTTTTGTATCGAGTTACCGACCAAGCGAGTTGTATGCATTATTAGCTCTTCTTACTCCCGCTCCCTATAATTTCGTACCCTCTGTCCTTTTCGTACTCGAACGCTTTACGGCGAATTGATCGCACACTACTGCCGGGGTCGCTGTCGATTTTATTAGCAATTTTAACAATCCCGTGACGTAATATTTTTCGACAATATCTGGGTCACGGCTTTGAGAGCTTTGTGCTCAGACGTGACGGTGACGCTGCGCGGTCGTCGACACTAACGGATCGCTATTTATACCTGCCGCGTAGTGCACCGGAACTCGCTTGGTGCACTCGCTGCATCCGCGCTGCCTACCGCTGGATTCCCGATTCTGATCTGTCATTGACCTCGTCAACTATGAGTACTATAAAGAAAATATTACATCATCATTTGGATGAAATCATAACATAAAAATATTGTCAACATTGGTATTAGCTGTGGAAATCATAAGGAGCTCGTTGCGAAAGATAAGGCCCTGTAGCAAGCGGGCGCCCTTCGGTATTGTGTTACGTAAGCACACTGCCGCCTACTTCTGCAGTATAGTACAGCTTATACCTTCTAGGGTATATAACGTATGCCCTAGTTATTCATACTAACTACATTTTGTGTTTGGTTGCGTTTGTTGATGTATATATCTGAATGCATCTTTAACGGATGATATACGTTACCAGTTCATTACGTTTGGTAAATATATAGACTATAATTGTGGCAATAATATTGACTTTAGATTTTATGTATTTAAATACAAATCCTGTTTCTTTTATTTATTTTACCAATTATTAAAAGTGTCTGTGATAGCGGAATATAACAATTAAATTCTTTAAAGCTATTTGAGATAAATTTGTGTAAATAAACAAAATCATAACTAATAATTATCACTATATCGCATTTCAATTTCTTAATTTTGAAATATAACGTATTAAAAACTGTAATGAATACAATTTATTTAAGTTATGTACATAAATGTACAGCTACAGTAAATATGGAGGAATGTAGAAGTAGGAAAAGTGATAAATTCTTTTATAAACATAGGATTTAGTTTAAGATTGAGGATGGAGAACAACCTGTGGTTAAGGTATTCGGGTGCAAGGGTCTGGCTTAGGACAGAGTAAAGAAGGGAAAGAATATGTTTTATAGCAGCAGAATCCTGTTGCTATTAAATATAATCAGGATTTTATCTGCTATTTGATTAGATAATCAGATAGCAGATAAAATCATTGTTTTTTTTTTTATTTACTAATACGTTAAAGCCAGTTTAATTTACTAATTGAATTAGTAAACATTAACAAACGCAGGGATAAATTATAATATTACAAAACAAATCAGAGTCCATAGGTAGTGGTGATAACGATCATGTGACCCACATAATCGTTATCTAAATTTGTAGTGTAAAACATATTTTACTGTTAGATTTTTAGTTCTACATTTATAGAAGTAAACAAAGAATTTTTAAGTAATACACGTCTTATAATGATTGTTGAACAAGCTTTGCCAGTATGTCTGTCTAATTCGGAATAATCCGTGACGAGATACTGGCATTCGACTGCCGCCAGCCATTTGTGATTCGCAACTTTGCTAGTACTTGTTTTCTTAGGACGCGTCAGAATTTCCGCGAAAAAAGCGTCACGTCATGAGTCACGTCACGAGGGCGCGCCGCAACGTCACGCCGCAAGGCCATCGCGCCCGGAGCCCGCAGCTCGCCCGATCCTTCTGTGGCACTGTGTTGATTCGATTACGAAACGTGATCTCATTACTTAGTCATTCGTACATAGTTAACAGCTGATACCATTCAATAGGAGTTACTATTTTTTGACTTATTAAATATTATTATACCTATCTTAATTTAAAGTTACAATGTTGTATTGATATTGTGTAATGGAGTCAATTTTTACCGCCTACGATCTAATTAATCTAAGACTAAAATTTCTTAATTTAAAGGATAAGTAAGATATTTGAAGTATTCAAAGTTTTGATAGGTATTTTAAAATAAGTAAAATTGTGATAAAGCACGTTTATCAATATGAATGAAACAACGGTTCATTTGTGTTAACCTTTGAAGTGTTCAGAATTAAATATTATTAGACTAAAACTTCAGTATTGTCATAGAATTAGAGCAATATGTTCTAGAGAATAACCTCATTATTTACTTTACCTTCCACGTAATGCCCAACGTAAAACACAAATTAGCACACAAGAAAGGCGCTTTATTATGCTTCTGGTCACCATATGAGGTTCACGTTTTTCTGCATATAGTCGAAAACATGTTTCTTGCGAGCGCCTTATTAGTTACAGACTAACTTCTTCGTTAGACATGATTTTAAGAAAACAAGGAAGGTTCTGTCAATACGAGCACTGATATTTCAAATAATAGCGAGGCAGACGTTGCAGAATCAAAATATTTTAAATCTCCAGAAAACTATCATTAAGGGTTATTGTAAAAGGCAAACGTATACTCAGATTAGAACTCTTTTGAGTGTCAACATAATAGAGTTCCTGTGATAGGTGTCGCTGAACCTCGCGTATATCTGCTAGATGTCCTGCTTTCGCGAAAAGTATTATTGGCGTAAAGTACTCGTAATTCGCAAACAAAATAATTAAAACATTAAATATAATTTCAACAGTAGATATGTATTTGCAAGTCCATAACAAATACGTACATTATTCACTCAGACTCTATATTATACACGTTAATTTGTTTTTCGTATTGTATTTCAATCCCAATTTGTAAGTAATAATAAATAACTTGTCGCTGGACAAAGCCTGCGTTAGTCCTACCAAAAAATATTTTAGTATTATTATTTTATTAGTCATCACAAAAATATGTTTAAAAGGCAGAGTAACGCTGCCGTGTGCACATAAATCGATCTTCGAGATAACAGACGTAACAGACATTATTGAGAATATCTTCTGTGAAATCAATTTGTGTTTACTGTACTTAAAGTAAAGCCAAACTGAACGTACAATGAGCATTAGAAAGCGGATTGTGACCGCAAAAAGGGACCATTTGAAAGGGCCCGAATGAAACTTGCGAGATGTTGTTGTTACATCACTATTGGGCGATAGCCCCGCGCCCTTCGCCTCTGGCCCTCTAGGCCCGGACGCACGATATGCGTGTGAAGTAAATATCACAGTCGTAGGTAGGAGCACATTCTGTGCCAGGCAACAAGCCATTGTCTCGCTACGTTCGAGTAGAGCGAAATCAATGACGTCGACTACGATAGAACTAAAAAAAATATTCACAAAGGGTCCAACCCTTCTAACATCTAATGTTGGGGATGGGGCATCGTTTTTAATTTAGCTGAATGCAAATAAGTATTGGACTTGCTACGACACTTCTGATGTGAATCGGAATTGTATGGGGTAGTTATCAAGGGCACTTTGCCATTTGCGATATAATAATAGTGCAGCATGTTCTTTCTTTATGTATGGGAAAGTTCATTAAAATTTTAGTGGTGGAATATTTTGTATTTACATAATAATTACGTGTAAATATACATACAAGCAAAAATAGCATGCATTTCAACTTACAACTTTCTAGAACTTATCCATGAGATAAATGAATAGTAAAAATAGTACATTATTACTTATTAGTGTAACCCGTTCATTATTACATATTTTTTTAGCATAGCTTGCTCGCGGCGTCACTCGCGTTATATCGGACTTTCCCATAGGAAAATTATATTAGCTCTTTGCCCGTCTCGTTACATCAGAATACATTCAGTTGTTTTTTTGGTTTTTCTCTCAGGACTATGTATTTTCCCGTGGTAAAACCGTCCTTCCACGGATCCTTATCATATATATGAATATGCCAATACATACTCACTTTGATTAAAATCAATCGTTCAGTCGTCGCGACGTCTCCTCGACGCAAATATCAAACTAACAAATTTTTCTTTAAACTGAGAATAGAAACTTAAATATTTATTCATCATAGCTATGAATCTCTTAGCCAATTAGTAGAGCATGTTAAATTTAAAAGACTTACCGTCAATAGCTTTTTATTCCACAAGGTTTCTGTTTTCATA
This sequence comes from Scirpophaga incertulas, assembly GCA_036419045.1. Taxonomy (NCBI): domain Eukaryota; kingdom Metazoa; phylum Arthropoda; class Insecta; order Lepidoptera; family Crambidae; genus Scirpophaga; species Scirpophaga incertulas. The sequence continues at coordinate 21,628,641 of CM071629.1, read as the reverse complement.
CCTAATTTAAGTCATATAGATACGTTTGTGTAACCAACGTCAGTAGCACTGTGTGCGAGTGCAACGCTTGCATTGCATGCATGCATGCGGCCAAGGCAGCTGATACCGTCTGCGCGTTTCCGCATTGCCAATATAAGACGATCGTTTGCGATACTAGAATAATATTGAGCATTCGCATTTTTTGCTTTGCAAGTAATACATGTAAAGAATAGTAATTAATCTATTTACCCGACTTTTTCTCTTTTACATTTTCGTGTGTTGTATTGTTAGGATGCTAAAACAGATAAGACTTTTTAAAATATGATTTTATAATTTTTCCTTAAGACTAGTTCTAAAAATAATAAAATATGAAAATTAAAATATAAGTAATTTTAGTCACATACTCTTATGCGTTATTGAATAATCCATATTTCTCTTCCATATTTTCTTATTATCTAATGTCTATTTTGAGAAATTATTACACTTTCACCAATTATAAGAATTATTCTGGCTGCAACTTGGTTTTTTAGCAGATCGATATATAGACAACGGAGAAATTTAGTCTTATTTATGAGTGTATTGTAACCGTGGATAGCATGCTCCGTCGTGTATTTTCTCGTCGAACTAGGTTTCAAGTACCGTAATAACCTCGTGCGTGCATTTGCACTAGAACATGGATACCAGAGAGACGTTTTAAGATACGCATACTCCTCTACTATAACTATACTCGTACGTTATATTTGTAACTTCTATAAACAAAGTAACGGAAAATTTTATACCACACTGCTATATTTTTAAGTTGTTTTCCATTGTAACTTTTCGTACATCCGAAAATTCGTGTTAGGTGAAATCTTTTTATTAACACTATCAGATATTATTTCTGTCATAAAATAGTCTGCTTTTAACTTGTTTAACTTTTCGTAGTATTTGATATAAATGTTATTACCCTTTCTTGTTACATTACTAACGGCAGATTACTTGGTTCATCCTTTTTTTTAAATTAATATGTGGGTTTTTAAATAGTACATTATATAATTGCCGCCATTGGCATAACATTGAAAGGAGCTAACTGACAACACTGAAATATTTTTGAAATAACCAGTAATGCACCCAAGCAACTGGGAAAAATATAGATATCACAATCTAATGTCAATTTTTAATAGGTATTAATGTTCCTTATAACGTGTAGTATATTTTAATTTATATACTCTTCTTGATGTCGAATGTACTGGTTTATACTCTAAAAAATAGGTTTTTTAGCTATAAAATTGTGTATGAAACTTGTGCATACAGAATTTTATTTTTTTTCCTATTAATTATAACATATTTATTTATTAAATAGAAAACATTTTTAATGTTTTAAAGACAAAAATTAATTTAAATATGTAATTTACCTATTTATTATTTATATTTGTTATTACTATATATTAATAAATTAATCAATTTAATACTATTGTTTATCAATTAATTCGCATATTCCTATCAAGTATTATAGTACATGCATCGACTTTTATCCTGCGTATCTCGAATATATTCGAAAAAGTATATTTGGGTTGGAATTCAAACACTTTTGCATGTCTAGCACTCCAGTTTGAAACAATCTTCAGGAAACTGTAAATTATTGCCTAAGGCCGATCATTATGAACGCGTGCAGTAAATAAGTCTGTCGGAACTTAGCTACTTATTTGCTCCAAATTGTACCGGATAATGTATTCTAGATGTTCAAAATTTTTGTGAAATTAATTCTTGATTTGAAGTTTAAGATTATGGTTTTGCGTCTGCCGCAGAAAATGTGCTGAAATATTAGAGTGATCGTTTGTGTAGATTACTTTATAAGTAGTATCGAGTAGGCCGTAAGTAGGTCAACTGGCATGACGCCACCGATAAATAAGTTCTCGTTCATTATCAATTTCGTATAACAAACACATATTTTGTAGTTTACTTATTTAAATGTTTTCTAAGTTTATTTTAATTGTCATTAATCACGTTGACTACCTATTACCGAAAAAGTAATGTAGTTTAGGTAGACTATGGAATGTTTAATAATCAATGTATTTATTTTATAGTATTAGTTGGAATGGGTTGCCATAAGTTCTTATTCTTACGTCCGAATGTTTCTTTGTATTTTTATGACACAGAATGCTACCAAAAATATGTGAAATCATGTAACTCTCCTTACTTTCGACGATATTTTCATGCCACTCGAGATAATGATGAAAAGCGATTCTTTAGCATTGCCTGTCTTTAGTGTAAATACGTACCATACTGCATTTGTTGCACTGAAGCCAAGGTCTTAATGCTACAAGCAATTGAATTGCAGGTTTATGTTGATTGCATCATGTTGTCACGAACTATATTAGAATTTTATTATACAAACGATGAATAGAGTGTGATCTCGCAACCCTTTAATATGGTAAAATGTTGATTCCCCTTTATATGTATAGTTTAAAATCATCGTAGGAAATCCTGGAGCTCGCTGTATCTCTGTCACAACTCGAGAATTTAGTTAGGTAATTCGTTATGGCTGGCTGTGCAAAACATATCTCTGATAACGTGTACTAAATTACTACAACGTAACGCACTTAGCAACTTGTTTCAGTTATGTAAAGTGCGATGCTATGACGACCGACAAATGAACTCTATAAATAGCGGTCGATCCGTCCTTGAGCCGCTGCGAGTGCAAAACTAGGTCAGGCCGCGTTACTTCTGCCGGTGGTGTTCCCGTATTGGGGCGTGGGGCGTGTATAACCATGACAATCGTATATTTTTCTGTTTAAAACCAGAAAACGTTACCCACATTTTTATTTCCTGTACAAAACCTATTTTTTATGAATTTCAATGTATTTTCTTTTAATATTATTATATTTTTATTAACGTAATGTAATAGAAATCTTTTTAACATGAGTACATTCATTCACCCAACGAATATTTTTAACGATTCTTTTGGGTAGCGTGTATATACAAATAGCAGCCGACCCATGTGGCCCATGGTAAAACCGACCCGGTCGAAATAATTTCGTTTGTTCACAGTTTGTATAATTTGGTTACCTGTGCGAACAGATAACGTACTCTGAGCGGGTAGGCGAGCCGGAATATAATAATAATCGATTCGATTGCGTATTAAACATTTGCGCTGTTGTTATTTTTATCTATTGTATCATATAACAAATTTACTACAATCGATTTTAGGAAGTACGTAGGTAGGTATACGTTACGTACGTTAGTAGGTATGTATGTATGAACTATAGTGTAAAAGAGTCATATTTATCGTGCTTAACCCATATATCAGAATTATATCCAAATAGATCATATTGTAATAGATAAAATTAATAGGTATGGATGTTATCGTTTAATTAAAATGTAATATATACATATATTCAAAATGTATATTATTCAATACTCATAAACATTATTTCATTTTTAGGACATATATAAAAAAACATTTTTATATATCGCACGGGTGCACGATCATATTGTACGGAGTTTATCATAATACCTACTTAATATCAAATATGAGTGAATGAGTAGTATTCTTACCTTCTCTGTGAAGCATGGGTGTCGATTGTGTATTGTACATTATCACTTTTATTAATTTATATTCTATTAATCAATATTTATATGTAATTGTGGTGGATTTTTATTTTGATTAAAAAATACAAATAGTATTCTTTAATCTGTTTTTCGAATATACATTCTGAAGGTTGCGTGACGACCAGTAATCTAACTATGCAGTTATGAACGAATAAAGTTTTATATTTAGTATAATAATGAATGTCGAGCAATGTCATCGGCGACGTGGCAGGTGAAAGCTTTCCTCGGGTACGAATATGATTTGTGTGTGCAATCATCATTTACTTTCAGTTGTCGTATGGCTATTAAAGTGAATATCGCCCGTCACCTGTTTCACTCCTTTGTTTCGGCTTGCAAATGTCAGTAAAGGTCATCTAAATAAAGGTTGTAGTGGATGGAGCGGTACGATTTGGCCTGCGTTCGCGGTCTAGACGTTGAGTTGCATCGTCCATCCGATCGATTGCACGACTGAACCTTAGACGGTCATTGACCTCGCGAGCGCATCGGTGACGTTACGCTCCGGTGATGCGCTCCTTAATAACCTTACGGATACTATCTGAGTCCGATTTTGATTTTGTGTACCTTCTGTGGTGCTTACTGTATACTAAATTCATGTATTTAATTTGAATTGTAATATGAGATATAAAATTTACCTGCTGCCTACCAGGTAAATTTCAAATATTTAACCATTTGTTGTAATCGTCAAAAAAAACACAATTATTATGTTAGTATCCATCAACCAACCATCCTTTTTTATACCAAAAATTGCTTTGATCGGCATCATCGGGCTTAAAAGTATTGCACGTAATGTAAGACGGCTGAAAGCACAACAAAAGACGACCGGTTTTAAATTTAAGGATGGCCAAAAAAACCTTGCGCTTTAAATTTTTATAGGTACAACAGATCCCATGTCAAAATTTTAAAGTTTTGTTCTCCTTCCGTAGATTTTGTCGTTGTTGTTTACGACTACGACGATTGTGTTAGGTACCTACCTATTATTTTGAGTTTTCTTTTGTTTAGACTTTCTAAGACAGCACAATAAATTTGGAGACATGTTGTAAATAAATACTGTGAAGCAATCAATTACCAGACATATTATTCTGTTGTATTTACAACTACGTCGTCAATACTCTTGAATTGTTTTGTTGCCTCGATTTGTTTGACGGAATGTTTATGTAGTAATATAACAATATGATGCCGTAAAAATTGTTTGTTTTGGCAACTGGATGGGTATCGGGTATGTTTTGTTTGTTTGTGAAAGGGCGACGAAGGCGTTGCAAATGGCGCTGTACGCGTCGCCCGGGTTCTCCCGGGCGGCGGACGCGCACCTGCGACTGGCGCTGATGTTCAAGGCGCGGCGGCACTGGGCAGCAGCGGCAGCCCACCTGCGCCGCGCGCGCCTAGCCCCGCACCAGGATGCCACTTTCACGCGCCTTGAGCTGAGCTTCCATGCTGCGCATCTCCTCGAGGCCAAGGGGCTCAGGAAGCTCGCCAGGGACGCCTACGAACGTTTACTCAAAGAGCCGCAACTGTCCTCCTCGCTAAAGGCTGACGTCTGTAGGCAACTTGGTAAGTCATTGTATAAGCAAACACTTAGTCCAAATAGATCAAATTAATATTTCTAATTGTTTACCAGTCCGCTAATTGTATAACTGATGCTATTGTAAATTTTGTTGAAATGGTCAGATATTGAATCTGAACTTAGTAAACTGACTATACTATCAAATTTGATAGCTGTGAGCCATATTGCTTCCGGAGTTAAACGGTATAGTCGGGCAGGAACGATGTGGAGATGCATGCAACACACGGCCCTTCCATACTTGTCCGTACTATTCGTTACTAGAAATAATTACTGTGCTGTGCTTATAAATTTTTAACAGCTTTTTGTGAAGTAAATAATGCAATACATTTAGATCATTTACATTATGAAGATTAAAAAAACAGTTTGTAGTTTTGAAGCGATAAGAACAAGTGAAACGAAATATTTAGACACTGCTTGACACAAAATATTTAGACAATCATCAAATTTTGATAAATAAATAATCCACGTTGAAGTAATACGAAAAATGTGCTTGATAATTAACAAAATATTATTTGATACACGCTTGCTAATGACAATGGTTTGATTCAAATTGTACCGAAATATTAAGTGATACATAATGTTTATAAATGTTATGGCCTACTAAATGTGTTGTATCAATCGTACACATATGAAAGAAGTTCCTAATGTTTGTAAATATTTCATGTATCATGTTTATTCTATTGATTGGGGCAACTGTGACACGTCCTATATATTACAATAGTTATTTGCTGTACAAGGGATGTAAGTGAGCTATTACAAAATGAGAACTAAGTATACCTGTGCAAGCATAACTCGTTAATGGCGAAAGCATAGCTTGCTAAAGGGCGCTAATGGATCGAATTTAATATCTGTTGCACCTAAGTTATGCATAATACATTATCATGAATGATAAATAAAATTTTTATACAGGTTTAAAAACTTTCTTTTTATTTGAGAAAATATACTATGTTATTGTAGTATTTTTATAACAGAGAAGTAATTATTTTAAATTAATAATGAAATCGCCGCACTTATTTAACTCCCAGTGACACTGGTTGGCCAGGCACCGTTCACGTGCAATAACTTTTCAGACAGTGTCACACTATTTTCTTGTAATTGCAATGTGAGCTGTAATTTTGAAAATGGAACGTTGTTCGTAACAATGAATTTTGCCGTAAATGCTATGTTACTTAGCCTCTTTGCACAAAAGAAAGTAATCCTTATCGATCATGATAATGTAAACAATATTATCGGAGAGGACGAAAAGTTTAACAATGTAAAGATAATATTGTATGTATAAAGGTAAAAAATAACGTTAAACTACGTGGCTGTAGCGATAACGTGATTTCCGATGTTTTTCGGTGGACTTTGATCAGTATCTGTAGTACAGTAAATCTGTGTTTGTAAACACAGCTCGATATTCCATTGTCTCCACACAATATGCAAATTGGTCGTGGTACAGGCCTTACATACCTTTGAATTGGCAGTCATAAATGACAAGAGGCAGTAAAATTATCTTCGTTATTAAAATTTCGTTGCACTACTGGCGCGAGAACAGCGAAGTGTTATAATTATAAATTATATTTACTTTGTGTTAACATACAATTATAAAACTAGTTTGCAAAGAATATTATAGAAATTAACATTAATTTAGTTACATATAATTTTTAATCACGATTCGACGAATTTCTAGCGTTTGTTAAAAATGAATGTTACAAATAGACCTACGCAAATACAGGCGTTAATACTTTTAGTGATGACGAAGGACGAAGAGTGTATAGAATAATACTACTTTACCTGTACTGCTAGCTGATATTCTTTGATGATATTCTATTTGCCATGAAACTTATGTATGCTGTTTTTGTATATAATTTATTGCTGTACTGCAAGTACTAAAAGTATTTATATTACTACGGGGACGTTTGATAAGCTGCCGCAAGAAAGTGAAGTCATGATTCTCTGGCTGACGAATACTACATTAAACTAAGTATGTATATCGGCAAATTTATCTCGAGATCAACAAAAATGGACTGTATGAGCGTTCTTGGTCTAGGATAATTAAGCATATTAAAAACAGCATTTCTTACCAGCGCTGTTAGTTCCTTACATTTTTTAATTATAAACACAATTCTCGAAAATGAAAATTAATTATATTTGGCACTAGCTGTGCCCGCGACTTCGTCCGCGTGGAATGTAATAGAAAAAATTAGTTTTTTTAGCCTAAGTTACTCTTTATTACATAAGCTATTGCCAGTGAAAGTCCCGTCCAAATAGGTTCAGTCGTTCCAGAGATTAGCAGGAACAAACGGACAGACAAAATCTTTAAAAATATGTATTTTGGTATGTGTATCGTATATACATTTATATGCATGTAGTAGAAAGCGGTTATTTTAATATTACAAACAGACACTCCAATTGTATTTATTTGTATAGATAAGAAACATCATATATTGTCAAAAATGCATTCATGGGTTATAGCTAGTGAATAGGTTTACACAATGTATGTAAACATGCTTCTATAAACTATACAACAAAACAACATGCAATGGTAAAAAGTAATAAGAAATAGAAGGTACACTTATTGCACATTTGATCAATATAATTTCAGGAGTTCTATATTTCGTTAATTATATAAATCCGTAACTCGACAGAGCAATAGAATTTATTTGGCATACATTTTTAGTTAATTCGTGGAATAAATAAGCAGATAACTCTCCTGGAGTGACGTATGAAAATATACAGTGATTTATTTTTTATTTGATACGGCTTATTGAATCTCAATTTAGCCCAGAAGTAAGAAGGTGATTTACGATGGAACGCCTTTACCCAGAAGGTGCTTTTACTCTGGGGTTTAAAGGATTCAGGTTATAAAAATACGCGGGGATAGGGACGGCAATACATCTCACGTCTTAACTGTGAACACTATAACGCGACATAAACTAATAATCCCCCCAAATTCTTTTTACTATTAATGAACGTTTCAATTGCATTAGATATTAATCACCATTGCCAATATTAGTTAATATTTGCGTAATAGCATCATGGTATAAGTGTTGCCAAAAATGGAAATATTATTTCCAAAAATATATACCGTCTACTGTTGTTTTGTTGGACTCCATCTGCGTTAGACTAATACTCGTTACAATTATAATCACATTTTTGGGCATATATTAACTTTCTTACGTTTATGGAATTAAAACGGAAGCGGGTGGTGGATGTGCGAGAATATCATAACCAATCCAACCGACTGCCAATTCCAATATTCTTGCTTTATTCGTTTTCTCGCAATTTATTGCTTGTATTCAAACCGTGTAAAGTCGTACCATTCTGACGATAGTGGCCAGAGGCCAAGCTTCTGTTAAGATATTGTTTGATTTGTCTGTTTGGTCCATATTAATAAAAATTACATATTATAAATGATCTGATTGAGTTGCTTGATCAGGTTGGCTGTACCATCGCTGCGCGTCGCTGGGGGAACCGGCAGCGCGCGCTCGTGCTGCCATATGGTGCCTGCAGCGCGCCGTGGCTGCGGAGCCGGAGTCAGGCGCCGGCCTTTACCTGCTCGGCCGTTGCTTCGCCGCGCAGGGCAAGGTTCACGACGCGTTCATCGTGTATAGGAATTCTGTGGAGAAGTCGGAGGGCAACGCTGACACCTGGTGTTCTATAGGGTTAGATTATTTAATATCATTTCAGATTACTTTTTATTACATACTATGTGCTCCCGAAAGTCTCTATATAAAATACATTGTCTGTCCAGCGGTTTTCCGCGAGCTTTACTAGAACATCGATCTATCTTACAGGGAACATAAGATAACTGTTTCTTTGTAATGTTAAACATTGAAATGGTCAATGCAGCAGGTAATTGTTATAAACAATGTATTCAGATAAAAAATATATTGTAATTCAATGAACATGAATAAGGAGTTACGACATTTGAAATCAAAAATTATTTTTATCAATCAATTTATGTAAGTGCCTCTAGTTGTATTATAATATTTTTGTTCTATGACGTTTTCAATGTTTATTAGAAACTTAATGAATTTTTTGACCGTTGATCTATGATTCGTAATATATACGTTAAATAAATACGCGTGAGACATGTTTATAGAATAATGATATCCTACACACGCATCTCAATCAACCGGTGTCAGTAAACAATAAAATGCAGTTATTCCGCGAAGTCTCGCAATTTAATTTGAAATTATTTTATTGTACTGTCTTTGAATGTTACGATTGTACAATGACAATAACAGGTTCTGGGTGGAGTTCATTCGCCGATTCGACATAAACCGACCGAACAAACCGAATCGTCTTCAACCCAAACATGACCTGCTTGTAATGTTCGAGAGTAAACATTGGAGTCTGAGAACTGCCCATGAATATTTTAAGTGTAGCCACATGCTTAATTTAGTTATGTAAAACTACCGTGTTTTATTGTTTTAAAATATCATTGAAAAAAAAATAGAAGGTGCCAGTAGAGAACAGTTGAGTATTTTATAGGTGTTTTTGAAATAGATTATAATTGTGAATCATTCAGTCATAGTTTGTTGTTGACACGGCATTGCACACGGCTATACTATAGCGAAGGCTAATATAGTGAATCAGTAAACCGGTGAGTAATACCGTACTAGTTACGGTTAGTACTATCATTCTAAAGTTCTATGGTTCCTATGTCACGCGTACTTCCTAGCTATACCTATGAGCGGCACGTAAAAAATAAGGTTCCCCATGCTGTACACTCGCCGCGCGAGATGCCGCACGAAATCCGACAACACTTTGCACTTGCTCCCAGCGTTTCCATGTGTTACTGAAATTGAAACAACACTTGGGTGGAAAACGTATTGATGTGATGAAGAGATGAAGGAAGCTTGGTGACCAGTAAGTTCATCGGTGACTTAGCGGCGGAGTTCTTCGAAGCGAATTTTCAGAAGTGGATAACTCGTCAGGAAAATGCGTAGAAAACACTAGCAACTATGTAAAAAAAATGTTTAAAGTACGAGCTTTCAGATGGTATGTATATCAAAAATTGTCTTACATCTGAAAAAATGAGGGAACCTTATTTTTTACTTGCCTCTGAATATTTGGATAGACATTGATGCTGATAGTGCAATTTCGCCGCGGAACTCTAGTATCGAAATCATTAAATTATTTTTCCACGTTGTCGTTTGTACGACGAAATAATTCGTCGCCAACGCCGCAAACGGGCGAATCTCATTTAAGAAAATTGTTCAGGAGAGCAAAAAAAAACGTTTTTTTCCCCCGATGGCGTGCATATTTTAGCTGTATTTCTATTTAGAAAAATACTATTATAATGATAAAAATCAATTGTAATAGTATACTATGGAGACGTAGCTACTAAATTAATACAGCAGTAATATTTTACATTGCTGTATTTTAGACTGTTTTGTATGAAGTTCGCCCCTTTGCGGCGTCGGCGACGAATTATGTATCTCTAGTGAACTCGTCTCTTCTAACGCGAATACTATTACTATGGTGCTATATAGGTATCGCGCAAATCCGTTTTCTGCGTTGCTTGACGTTATGCTACACCTCCAAGTTCCAAAACGTAGCCGGCGTCAAAGATTAGCTATTCTGCACCTGACAGAAAAAGGGATATAGTTATAGCGATGACATATTATTATGACAACGAGAGCGATTTGTTCAGCGATTTTCACCATTAAAGTATCGCGCGTTAGACCGATAAAGCAAGTAGGATTCCTACTACGACTATTTTCTAAAAATCGATACATAAAATATTATGGTGTTGTTATAGTGTCCTTTATCAGCAACAGAACCAGCCGATGGACGCCCTGCAAGCGTACATCTGCGCGGTTCAGTTAGATAAGGGGCATTCGGCCGCTTGGACGAACCTCGGCAGCCTGTACGAGAGCTGCCAGATGCCGCGCGACGCGTTCGCGTGCTACACCAACGGCGGCGCGGCCGCCACCGCCGCCAGCGCGCCGCTGCGCCGCCGCCTGGCCTTCCTGCGCGCGCAGCTGGCGCACGCGCCCATGCCCTCCGTCACCGGCAAGTGAGTGGCGCTTACTGTATTCATTTGACGACTGGCTGGCCGCCCGTCGCTCATCGCTCATGTTATGCCGACTTCTCCCATGTGAAAGAGATATTTTACAGACGCAAAAGTAGTGTAAGTGATATATTGATAAAAGGTCAAGGTCAACAGTACTTGGAGTACACATATTACACTATGCACAAGTAAGTAAGTGAAATAATACTAACAAAACATACACACACGAAAATACAGACTCCAATTGACACACCTACATAAGTAAAATTACAAAATACAAATTAGCGAAGAGAAATCAAGATGTCCCCAGAATTTCCATATGTCCACGACAAAAGTTCAGACTTAAGTTTATGTTGCGCATTCCGCAAACTGAGCTGGCACAATTTATACATTACATTAATTTTGTTGTAAATAAAAGGTTTCCTAAATAAAGCAAAACGCGTGGCCCATGCGGTTTTCACTGTTGGAAGCGGAAGTCTAAAAGTACGCTTTTTCAAAATACATCGGTATTCATTTAGTTTTAGACATTCTATGTGGGCTTGGATGGCGATAGCAAATATGTACAGTCTACGAACACTAAGCACTTGTGACTATTAATGCAAGTTGAGAAAATTATGGAATTATGTTTGGATAAGTAGTAAGTGGAACTAATTTCTGCCTTCCTCCATAGGAAAGAGGCTTAAGTTTATCTTTAGTTATCCTATGTCTTGCTGTGGGTCCCCATCTCTGAGGTCCCGGGTTCGAGTCCCGTTGGGGGCAGATATTTGTATGATGAATACAAGCATTGGTGTAAGAAATATGTTTTTATTAATGATAGGAATCTTTTCGAAACTAGTTTTTGTATCCACTGCATTAATAAGTACCATTCCAGTATGTTGTCAGTGTTTCAGTCGCACCAGTTTTTTAAATACATAAATATAATACTACTTGTGTCATTTCATAAAACTTGATTATGTCCATTGTCATTGTATACTGCTATGAATAAATACTAATGGATATTGCATTTACATTTGCTATTAAAGAATCATGTGAATGTAATTATAAACTTGTGTTATCATAGCTGAACTATTAATCTGTTATAAAAATATTGTTGATGTTGCACAGACGGCGTCAATTGCCGTCGATTGAGGAGGCGTGGAACCTGCCGATCTCGGCGGAGATGTCGTCGCGCGCGCCCAAGGCGGCGCCGCCCCCGTACCCCGGCAAGCGCGACGAGCCGCCGCCGCTCACGCCTCACCAGCTGCAAACGCTCCAGTACTTGCAGCGCAACTCGCACAACCTCTCGCCGCACCAGCAAGTACGCTCGCACGCGCACTCATTCGTCACGCATACACAATGATGAGCCGTCGCGATCAGCTGCTGTAACTACAGTGCAACTCGCACTCGCCCAGGAGACCTATTTTTGAATCATTAGACGTGAATTTGGAATTCGAATACGAATACAAATCGTGCGCGCAATTATTTTCTACTGCTTACAATTTTTTTGATTTTTCAATCACTCGAATTCAGTGTTGTCATTAAAAACAAATTCTTAATTAAATTCCGTTTCACACAGAAAAATTAAAAATCACAATAACAAAAACAAAAAACCGGCGGTGACCCACACGTGAAACGGATCACTGTCAAGGTCACTTCAGCGTTGGATATTCTACTAGTAGAAATCAAAAACGAGTGGGTTGAACCACTCGTTGCACAACGCACGAAATGAAAGTTCAGAAATAGCGAATTCGATAATTCGTATACGAATCGCACGATTTCGAATGCGAATTGGTTTTCTATTGTTTCAAAAATTCGTCTCCAGATCTAGATACCTGCCTTAGTCTATAATAAGCACGCAACATCAATTAAATTTTAACGTTTAATCAAGATCTTAAAAAAAGTAATGAATGATAGAAACTATCAACTTTTAGTAGACACTATCAGCAACTGATTTTTTTTATTAGGAAATTATTTCCTCCTCGGATTTTTTAAAGTTGTCCACACACGTAAAAAGTTCTCACCTATGAAACTTAACACAATAAAAGTTATACAGCACTTAAGTAGATAAATTATAAACGAAAGCTTATGAATAAGGTTAAGAAGAGAGACCATAAAACTGCCATTATGTATGGATATTTTATGAAGTTTGTTATTAACTTTACAACTTATAAATTTTCTCAAGTGTTATATATACATTCCTGTTTTGATACTTTGATTGATTCTGTGTCGTTTTTTCTGTCAGGCGCTGATGCAGCAGTTGCTGACGCAGTATCGGCTAGCGCAGGCGGCCCGAACGCGTTCGGTTTGTATCTAGAGCTGGTAACAATAATAATTTGGTCAGAGTAACCCATTCCTATTTGGCGGCAGGTTTTACACAAACTGACACTATTTTAAACGTTATATTCATTGCTTCTTTTCTTATTCCAGGTGACGAAAAGCGAAGCTAGTAGTAATGCATCCGGCGGCGACAGTGCTGAGTCGCTTGCCGAGGATCTGTTGAAGCGCTTCTCTGATTCGCAGCCAGATATAAAAAAAGAGCCAATTTGTAATGGTAAGGATAATTATACAAAAATCAAAATCAAAATAATCTTTATTCAACATAGACCTTTACAGGTACTTATTGACGTCAACAAACAAAACAAAAAAAAGAGCTAAAAAATAAAAACAAAAACCTTGTCCGTACGTACGAATAAGGAAAAAAAAATTGACTCTACACCTGTTCGGAAATTGTGAGAGCCTTCTCGAGAAGAACAGGCAAGAAACTCTGAAGGTCTATTTGATCTCCTCTTTTCAATGTTAATAATTATAATAATATGATATAAAAATACAATATAATATAAGATACAATCATACCTAATACGATTACAGTCGTATGTATGTTTACATACACATATAAAAATAATACAATATTATAAATAATGTTGTTACCAAACATGGCTCTATGAATAGTGTCCCTATTCCCAAATAGTGTGATCATTTAGATAGTCACTTACTTTATAACCTTTACTCATGAGTGTCTTTTTGATATGGATTTTAAATTTATATAAAGGCAAATCAATGACACTTTGCGGAAGTTTGTTAAACATAGATATACATTTCCCCAAGAATGAACAGCTAGTTTTATGGCGTCTGAACATTGGAATGGCAAGTTTATTTTTGTTTCTAGTATTCACATTATGTAGATCACTGTTTTTATTGAATTTATTATAGTTTCTATATACAAAAACTAAATTATCATATATATATATTGACTAGCTAAAGTTAAAATATTAATTTCTTTGAACAATTCTTTTAGGGATTCTCTAGCCCGTAAACAGTAAATAGCACGAATCACTCTTTTTTGTAAAAGGAAAATACTCTCAATGTTAACTGCTGATCCCCATAGCAGCAGTCCATAGGACATAACACTATAAAAGTATTACAGTGATTATTATATAACAATAACCCGTTGGTGTATGTATTGTAATGCCAACAAGTTTACAACAGTTTTTGTGCTGTAGTGGGTATCTCTAAACGGAATAATGATGTTAATACTTCAATGGAAGCATATTTGTTATATTTGTGCGAATCTTTGATAGTAAGTGTTCTCTATAACCTATGAACGTTTGAAACACCACTGGCTTCATACTTGAGTCGCTGGCATGATATTAATGTAATAACTTATAACTTTGCGTTATTTTTGTAAATAACTTTGTTAGTTGATTCTAATTTCAGTGTAAGGAGTAAATTTTATTTTAAAGAGTAAATTTTATATTATATTTTACCTATAGGTCAATTTTTGATTACAATTTGTTTATTAAATCTATACTAATATATAAAGCTGAAGAGTTTGTTTGTTTGTTTGTTTGAACGCGCTAATCTCCGAAACTACTGGTGCGATTTGAATAATTCTTTTTTTGTTGGATAGTCCATTTATCGAGGAAGGCTATAGGCTAAATAACATTACGCTATGACCAATAGGAGCAAAGACAGAGCGGTAAATGTGTAAAAAACGGGGAAAATTATTCATTTTTGAAGGCTTTCTTTGCGTGCGCTGCGAAAACGGTTCAAGATACACAAAAAATATGTATGAAAGAATTATTCCTCTATACATGATCTAAAAAAAAGTCCGCGACGGCATATGTCTATCTTTTAAGGTTTAGTCACAATGACCGTTTTTATGGTACCAAATTTGGTCGAAATAATTTGTTTAAGTTGTATCAACATAATAATATTAATCTTTATTCAAATATAAATATAAATATGTTGTTGGTTAACCAAAAATCTGCCGGAAGTCACTATTCCACGCGGACGAAGTCGCGGGCAAAAGCTAGTTTGATAATAATTGGTATAGTCACTTATTAGAAGAGAGAATGATCATGCTACTAGAAAAGTTATGGATATGCAAGTGGATAGGCGTGTAGGGAGAGCAAGACCAAAGAAAAGTGGATGGACTGTGTGAATGATCATATGTGGAAGGAGGGAGTGAGTATCGAAATAGCGAGTGATAGCAAAATAGAAGAGGAATGTTGCGTCTCTCAACTCAACTTTTAGAAAAAGTTAACGACTCATTATCCCGCTAGGGGGCTCTAAAGTCTGAATTAGAAAATCGTGGTTTTCGGTAGAATCAGCAGATTAATAGGTTTTCGGCATAATCAGAAAACCACGATTTTCTATTCGAATTTCGAATATTCTGATCCGCTCGTCAAGGAGAACATTATATCCAAAAATCAGAGCCCCCTGGCCGGGAAATGAGTCGTAAACTTTCTTTGCTCAGGTCAACCAGGAGAACAACATATCCAAAATTTGGACCTGGGTTCCGAAAATCACTTGGCAATTTACACACACAACAGTATCATCTACTTTATTGTTATTGCACTCTGGATAGTAAAAACATTTCATCTATTGTTCCCATCGACATGTAAAATAAATCTACAGATAACTGATTATTTTCTACTAGGTGTGTCCAGCGGTTTCACTCGCGGACGATTTGCATTGTTTATATATTTCTATAGTAATCTAGTACTAAATATAGCCTATGTTACTCAGTGATAATGTAGCTTTCTAATGAAAAAAGAATTATTCAAATCGGTCCATTACTTTAGTGTATTCTATTTATTATTATATATTTGAGTATATTCGTTAGATACAAAAATACAAATCTTTCCTCTTTATAATATTAGTGTAGATTGGCAGACTATAAATCAAATTACCAGGTTGCAGTTTGAACTTTATTATTTATGATTTTTGACAAGTGACAATTCGGCTATCAATCATTTTACGAAAGATCTAGTAAAAATAAAACAATACTTATATTTTTTATCTCTAAATGTATTTAATGTGAATTTGGTTAATAATAATTTACAAATATAGGTATATTATTTATATGTACACATTGGCGGATCAAATAAAATTTAAATGTATTTTTATGCAGTAATTTTTATTATTTGCTTTGCATATGCAGATTCTCAATGTATGGATGTATGTTTATATTTTCTCCTCAAAGACATAAGAGAATAATGAAACAGTAAGCGTTGTAAGTTATAAGCACTATTGGAGTAGGTATGGGAAAAACGACATGCGTGTCAATTTTATCCACATCTGTTTATACAAAGGTATTTGCATTTATGAATTATTTATTTGTGATGATGTTGATAGATGTTGTGAGCGCTGCAGTCAGCAACGGCGAGTCCGTGCTGAGCGGGCGGCAGCCGGTGGTCAAACTGGAGCCGCTCAAAACTGACCCGCTCAAGCCGGTCGCTTTCCACATAGGAATGACCTCAAAACAGATTCTGGATGCTTGCAAGTGAGTACTGTGTTTATAAAGTTGAACAAAGCAGATATTTAGTTTAGCTGTGAATATACTAGAAGTAACTAACAATTATACTAATTTTCATATTTTAACTGTATAGCTACAGTAGAATATACATACACGTATGTGTACTCATTTATTTCTACCATATTGTGGATTTTAGAAGTGCTGAATTATGTATTTATTGCTATTACATTTGCATAGGCCTGCCCTTATTATGCTTTGACTTAATATAAACTGGTGTAATGTTATGCCTGTCTTTATTTTACAAAGATATTTTTATCCAGAAAAAATAACAATTTTCAATTTGCTCCTGAATGATGCTGAATATTCTCTCCAACACTTTCTGCACAGCAAATGTAAAAAAAATATATATATATATATATAGACTGAACATTGTTTCACTCTCTCAATCTCCACGAGATTGTTGTCGTGTACCAACATGTAATAGCTTTGCCACTTTTAGTTTGTACTGCGATGAGAATAGTATTGTGACCATCTGCTTTTCATCACAGAGAGAATGCTGGGGGTCCCGTGTCGTGGTCGGTGTTGGGCGACGGGTGCGCGCCGCCCGAGCCCCCGCCCGTGCCGCCGCCGCGGCTGACGCCCGCGCAGCTGGCTCCGCCCGCACCTTTTGTCTACGTCGAATCTAAGCGCGACGCCTTTTCGCCGCAGTTGCAAGATTTCTGTCTTAAACACCCCATTGCAGTGGTACGCGGTCTCACAGCCGCGCTGAAGCTTGACCTCGGCCTCTTCTCCACCAAGACGTTGGTAGAGGCGTGGCCTGAGCATGCAGTCGAGGTGCGCACGCAGCTCATGCAGTCCGCCGACGAAAACTGGGATCCCACTGGTCGTCGTCGGGTCTGGGCTTGCGCCTCGCACCGCTCGCACACTACTGTGCGCAAGTATGCGCAGTACCAGGCTGGCTCGTTTCAGGAGTCTCTCCGCGAGGAGCGCGAGCGCGGCGCCAGTGGCGGCGGCGGTGGGGGGGGCGGCGCCGGCGGTGCGGCGCTGTCAGACTCGGACGGCCGCGAGTCCGCGTGCGGTCCCGGCGCGGCCAAGCGGCGCCGCGGCGCGCGCATGTTGCGCTTCGGCACCAATGTGGACTTGTCCGACGAGCGCAAGTGGCGCCCACAGCTTGCGGAGCTTCAGAAGCTGCCGGCATTCGCGCGTGTCGCTTCCGCTGCCAACATGCTGTCGCACGTAGGTCACGTGATACTAGGCATGAACACAGTGCAATTGTACATGAAAGTGCCAGGTAGCCGGACGCCCGGCCACCAGGAGAACAACAACTTTTGCTCGATCAATATCAACATTGGCCCCGGCGACTGCGAATGGTTCGGCGTACCGGACTCGTACTGGGGTGGAGTGCGCGAATTGTGCGAGCGGCACGGGCTCTCCTACCTGCACGGCTCGTGGTGGCCGGATCCCGAGGAGCTGCGTGCGCACGGCGTGCCAGTGTACCGATTTACTCAGCGGCCCGGTGACCTTGTCTGGGTGAATGCCGGCTGCGTGCACTGGGTGCAGGCCACCGGCTGGTGCAATAACATCGCCTGGAACGTGGGCCCGCTCACCGCACGTCAGTACTCGCTCGCCCTGGACCGGTACGAATGGAACAAGGTGCAGAATTTCAAGTCGATCGTGCCGATGGTGCATCTGTCGTGGAACCTTGCTCGTAACATCAGAGTGTCGGATCCGCGGCTGCATCGGGCCATGCGGTGGTGTTTGGCGCAATCGCTGCGAGGCGCGGCTGGCACGCTGGCAGCGGTGCGCGCGCGAGGCGTGCCGATCCGCTTCCACGGGCGCGCGCGCGGCGAAGCTAGTCACTACTGCGGCGTTTGCGAGCAGGAGGTGTGGCATGCGCTGCTGGTGCGCGAGCATGAGCGCCGGCACGTTGTGCACTGCCTGCCGTGCGCGCGCCGCGCCAGCCCTGCGCTGACCGGTTTTCTGTGCCTGGAAGAGCACCATATGGATGAGCTGGCACAGGTTTACGACGCGTTCACGTTGCATCGGCCAGCGCCGGCTCCGATGGCTGCGCACGCGCACTCGCTCGCGCTCGCTGCGTTGCCGCCGCCGGCCGCGGTCCCCGTCCCGGTTGCAACCGCGCATTCGCACGCACAGACCGCAGTGCACGCTCATGCGCACGCACATGCGCCTACACCGGACTGAGTTTTAGCGGACTCTAGCTGACGTCGCAACCGCAGTATTATTACACGCTAGATTAGGTTCGCCCCATATTTTGGACGTGCGTGTCTCTACGACCAATTTGAGTTAAGAGATGATCGCGATCTATTTTTGATACGCGATAAGTGAGTATAGATAAAATAGTCACGTTTGTGAGAGTATTTTTCGGCGATAAATATGTAATTTTGTAATGTGAACATGTTTACACATGAAGGTATACACTCCTCCTCGATCACTTTTGTAATTGTGCGAGATGGTAAATATAATAAAAATGTCAATTTTGGGCGATTAGTAATCGGTGAAGGTAGAATATGGCGGCGGTCTCGAAGTGAATGTTTGTAAATTATGATTATTGAATGTAGTATGTTGGCATATTGACGAAAGGCCGGCCTGCCGGGATCTCGAGAGTTCACACGTGTTCATCATGATAAACATAAATGTGTTATTTTTGTATAGAGGCATATTTATTTATTTTAATGTGACATTAGTTTGATTTATAGTTAATTATACGTAGTAAATAATAGTTTAAGTTTTGTCGCACGGAATGAGACTTTGCGTTTTAGCAGGGTCTGGCGAACAGTGCTGCATTGTCCAAAGAATGTTATACTCGTACACAGGTAGTCGAATGCAACAGATATTGTGTGCGACCTTGTATTATTTCACTCCCACGCCCAAGTTTAACCCGATTCTGTGTTGATTGATTGGAAGAAATTGTTATTTATATTTAAACTGTATGAATGCAAAATTATTATTATAGTAGAAAATATTTCATGGATTGGCATTAGAAGGAATTAGAATGAGTAAGCTCAAGGTTGGCAGTAACAGATGGTTCCGTTCTCTAGACATCACCGTTTGTTATTTCTCTTGGAATTTTATTGGTGTTGTAATATTTTAATGTTAATAGTATTGCTTTCGGTGTCTAGAGAGCGCTGGTTGGCATCGAAGAGGTGTTGGTTTCGGATTGTGAAGCGAAAGCCCATTATTTATAAGTAATAACTAAGACAAACATCACTGCCATGTATGACCTTACTGTTTATACTGTAATATTACATTTTAATAAAGAAATATTGAGTACTGTGTTTTTCTTCATTTCACCTTTTGTATGTAATTGAAAGATGTATTATATATTTTAACATTTTTATTTTCGCTCGACTTAATTATGTGCTTTACATAAAAGCTAAATAGCGTGTATTAATTAATAGATAATAAAATACTTAGTATATAAACATGAAAATTTACAATTCATGAATATGAATATTTATATCAATATATAATAAGGACAATATCGTTTGTGATGATTCTGATTAAATTAATATTACAGGTGATGAATCTTCGGGATACTGATAGTTATTATGTATAGGTTGTTATACAACTCATAGTATACGGATTATATGCGAATCCATAAGTTGCTTCCTTAGACTCCTTTGATTAATCAACATCACACATTAACCTAGATTATTTACTGGCTGTAGGGAATTCGGTGGCAAATGTAAACTTAAAAAAATTTGTATTTAGTACATTATATAATTTCCATTTCATACAACATATTTCATATAAATCGTAGTGATTATCTACGTTAAACAATTTAAGTAATACTTAAGTAAAAGTTTTATAGCACCTGTCTATAAGCATTGCAATACATTCTGGTATGTTCCGTCATTCTTATGATTAGTTCTATTAATAATTATGAAAATTAAGATTGAAAGAAATGTAAGTAAAGTATCATTCAGTAGTATCTTAATGCAACTGTAACATTAATAGAACTTGTCATATTATATGGTAAGTACATGAAAACAAGAGGTTGCAAAATAAAATACGTATAATACAGGAATAGAAGTTAGTAGACAAACATTATGGGAATCATCATATATCTATTGCAATTGATTTTGTGCACAACTTTGATATAACGAATACATTAGTTGTTAATATGAAACTATTGGTGAAGTGACTATATAAATAATTGATTTGTAGTGTATCAAAATATATAAAATCGCACGGCTTTGATAAAGCAATTTCAATCATTTATATTACATAGAACATCATCGAAAAATATAGTAAATACAATAAATGTATTCGTATATACAATAATAGTATTGTTTTCTCAGTGAATACAGCTAAAAAAGATAATTACGGTAAGTACAGATACAATACTGTAATACCGCTTTCAAGCAAAACTCGACACTGGAAAATAATTGTATATATTTAGTGTAATATTGTAGTACCTATTCCTATTAAATACATATATTTTAAATAAATTTATTTATATGTAAAGTATATTACGACCTTAATTTACTAAGTTTCAAACAGGTTGTGAATTTAATTGGTAAATACGTTAACGCTAAGCACGTTAAAAGCATACCTCATTAAATCCAACAAAGGACAAGTATATTAAGACTAGACATGCGCGAAAAAGTACTTCAAAGAGTAATGTTATATCATATCACTTACTTATATGATATAACATTACTTTTTTACTACTTTAGAAAATGTATAGTACACTGATATATTGAAATATCCTCCGTAACGTGACGATACGCAGCAGCATGTTGTACTTGTCCAACGCGAAAACGTAACATTAAACTGCGCCAAATAGTTGATAACGATAAGCAATAGCACAATACCCGCGCCCAACGCGACAACGTAATATAAGACAGATATGTTGAACTGATGATGACCATAGGTGGTAGAATGTGCGCTTCGGTCAGTAACTGAGTTCAGTTAGTAAAAAAATATGAAACCTAAAACTAATGATAGATATTTGTGCGAGTGTTTACTTAATTAAATTTATACACGAATTTGTATCTGATTAAGATTAAATTATTTAGTTACGATATAATAGTTTAAGTAGGTTATCCAAAACCTGGTTCTTAAATTTGGTTAAATATTAGGTATGTCGTAAAAAGTTATGCCCGAAATATACTACTCGTACTGGAGAAAAATAACAACATATCACTAACAAACACAAATAGCAGTTTTATATACATTCTTACAATCGACTGAATAGACGGGGCAATGGTGAAATTTACGCGCAGGGGAACGGGGTGAGGCAAGCCCGAGCTGCCATACACTAGCTCGGGACGTTCCGGTCAGATGTGAAGCATTCAATTAAATAAATTTGTTTTTTTGTTATAGTAATAGTACACATAATAAGAGTGTATAAAATACCGCGGCATTAGTTTACTCAGCATTGCGAGTAAATTGTGTGCAAAAAATTAAAAGGGTGATGGATGAAACTGACAAGAAAATTTGCGATGTACAAGCGGGTTTTAGGACTGGAAGGGAGTATAACATGGAACATTTCCTTACCAAAAGGTCTATTGTGCTTTCGTAGATTTGGAAGAAAATAGAGCGCACACAGACTGGTATGATATCGGAAAAGATGTCGGTCCGGGATGTATAGCCTCGCCGTGGCTCTTGTATTCATGGACGACTGTTTAAAAGATTTGAAAAATTATGACAGAGACTTCAGAATGAACGCGTTAACTGCAAGTGCGTCCTATATGCTAAGGATCAAATAATTTTGGAATCGTCGGAGGAGTTACAAGACATGGTAACTCCTTCGACGATATACTATATGTACGACGCGAAAGAAAGTGAAAGAAAGGATGTCAAAAAACATGGTTATGATTGGAATCGAATGCTTCGAGCAGGTGAAAGAGTCTGTATTTGGGAATTATCATTACAAGAGATGGTAATGAATGATGATGATGGATGGTGTGAATCTGACATTAAAAGAAGAGTAATGGTAGAAAACAAGTGAATGTGGCTGTAAATAGCCTCATTGTGAGTCAGACCTTGTCAAAAAAGACGTATTTAGCATTGTACGGAGGTATAGTGGTCCCTAAGCTTATGTATGTTAATGCTGGGTGTGGCAAAAGGATAAAAGCAAGATTAATGCAGTGAAAATGAGCTTTACTCAAAAATAATAGTCAATATAATTGGCAAAATAACAGGTCTTATTATTCGATGTCACTTTTAACCGTCTAGCTGAGAAATTATTCATGCCTTGCCATGCATAAAAAGCACGAAAAGTAAAAATATAAATTATTAATGTCAAACTTTTACTGCTAAATGCTTTGTGAGTTACGTAAATATCTCTAATATAATAAACTCACAGAGAAGTAGGCAAAATGTATTTTCCGAATCTCGATAATACTACCTATTACGTTAATTGTTTGCTGAGCTAATTATTCATAATACTAAAGTTAATTTCAATGTAGTACTTATGAAGAGAGATTTTTAACATTTGCACTATTATCGTGACGTAGATGTGTTCAAAAGTTAAGTGACTTCAAACTTCGCGGGTAACGTATGTATAACCACAGTTTCAAGTACATAGCCAATTTGATTTGTTTTTGACAGATAAAAAGGTCAACATATTTTATTGTTCTCTGCATATTTATGAAAAAATGGAGCAAAGAATTGGCATCAAATTTTGTGTGAAAAATTAAATCGAATCAAAACATTTGAAATCAAGTACTTTAAAACATTTGCAGTGGTGTAAGGTGAGTCAGCTCTAAGTAAAAAAAAAAAAATTGAAGCGGCCATATAAATATTCATGAATAAATATTATTTCATTATAACATAAAGTCACCTTATTTTTTGAACATCAGGAGTGTTACTTAGCTGACTTACATGAAAACCTTTACAATATTTAATACCCATTGCATACTTTACTTTTCAATAAATGTATAATGTTAAATTATTGTATGGTGTATTTTAGCATTAATTTACTACGAGAATAGGCTCAACTTCTTTACATATTTGGATTGTAATATTTGTTTATCATCACTGTGTCCGATATAATTACGTAAAAATATATTTAAAACTAAACTTTTCTACAGTCAATTCACAGAGTTTACATTATTATAACTTTAATTACATTTAGTTATTTATCATCAATGACTATGCACAGAAATAAAATATTATATTAAAACAGAGCTAATTAGTATAATTTTTAGGCCATAATAAGCATAAAAACGATAGATATACAACGCAATTAATATTTCTCGCTCTAGTACTAGTAGGTACTAGGACCAGAGACATGTGTTTCTAGAAATTTATGAACTTTCGTTGGTAATGTAGTGTCCGCAGCCCACCTAATATCTGAAATGGAATCAAAAATAAAAAATATTAACCACGTAATAATGTTTACGTAAATATATTATATTTTTAAATAATAATATAAGTATAGTACAGAAATGTTAAATGCTACACAATAATAAAACAAAAAGTTATATCAGTTTCGTACATTTGTAAGTAGCTAGCTAGTTGGGTTAGCATTACCTTTGTCTGTGTGAAGTGTTTAGGGAGCTGGTCGGCCGCACTCAGGACGCGGGCCGCGGCACCGGCTTGCGCAGCAGTAGCTCCGAGTCCGCCGAAACTATGGGCAGCTCGTTGGTGCAGTGGTACTTGATCAGGTGCGGCACGCTTTCGAATATGCTATCCTTGGTGCGGACCTGTGCACGAATGTACCATTTTGTACTTGACGTACAATATTTTTTTCAACTTATAGTCAGGATTGACAGCACTAGTGAGGGACTACGGCAAAATTACCGAGTCATTTAAGTAACTGTTATTTCTACTTAATAACTAAGTAAGGATTAATTAAAACAAAAATAAGATTGAAAAGATTTATTCACTTTCAGATTCACTTATAGAGTCGCTATCGCTATCTGTTACTCGAATCACAATTTCATTGTCTATAATAGAATCAACTCCTATGTCTCGTTGGTAATCTTCTAATATTAGTTTTCGGGTCTTTTCGACCACTTTGACCCAATCCTCTTTGGTCACTTTGGAGCATGCCTCTTTAAGTAGGTTCAACATTTTCTTCGTGCTGAACGGGGGTGTCGTATTATGACGAGCTGCGTGACCTGTAACATAATTTTTATTATTAGTATTAGAAGCACTAAAATTTAATTTAAAAGTCTGGATATTTGTTTCTTTATAACTTTTTCATCATTTAGTTTTAATATTTCTATGTATGAACTGTGTATCTCCTGCTGTTTATTTTTTTTTAGTCTACCAAGTCAGTCATGCAGAGTTTAAATACGAGTATTAATATAATGTTTATATAAAGAAGAAACAAATTACCTTTGACTTGCGCCCATATTAACTCTATAGCGTTGTATTGGCAATGGTAAGGCGGGATCCTCAGGACACGATGTCCATGTGCCAGAGCTAGTTCATCGATTTCATATAGCTTTTTTGCTTCTTTATTTTCGAACACCAATTTGAGTAAATCCGATTTTAACATTTCGGGATTGGTTTCTATACCATTTTTTTCAAGCCAACCTGCCAGATCTGCTTTCTTATTAGCTTGAGTGGGTGCTTTGTTTATTTGCGCCGAGTGATATGACGCATTATCAATAATTATAATGGATGGCTCTGGTAAACTGGGGAGTAATTGGTTTTGAAACCAAGATTTAAAAGTTTTCGCATCCATTTCCTCGTGGTAATCCGACGTGTTTTTGGATGCAAACGCTAGCAATCCATTTTCAATAAAGCCAACTCCAGCAGAACCGGCATGGCAAATAATGAGCCTTGATCCCTTGCCAATAGGTACTTTTGATGTAGATGCATGTGTTCCATCAGTCCAAGTACGTGACACAGAGTGGTTAGCGTTTAACCATGTCTCGTCAATAAAAACAACGTTCTCCCAATCAGTTATTTTTAGAGCCTCTCTTAAAAATTCACATCTTTTTAAAATTATGTCATACCTTTCCATTAACATTTTCCTTTTATTGGTTTTGGCGAATTCAAAACCAATACCATGTAGCAATTTAGATAAAGCGGTTTTCGCTCCACTAAACAAGCCAGCCTCTTTTAATGAAGTCATAAGCAGACTTCTGGTTGGATATTCATTGCGGGTATAATAATTATAAACGTGATTCCTTATTGCATCAGCATCGAAAGAATCAACACCGGTTACTGGCTTTTTGTCTGCGTCTTTTCTTAGGCGTCGTTAGAATGTTTTCTTCACTGCCTGAAGCACGAATATTTTCTTTGTTGATATTATATATTGTTTTGGCACTGATTCCAAGAGCTTCTGATAGCCGCTCTTGTACTTGAGTTACGGGCAATAAGGGTCCGCCATTTTGTGACTCACGCTCGAAATAGTCCTGTAGCTTTATGACAAGCTCCCGACATTGACTATTCAATGTTTTTCCTCGTTTCGGCATTTTAAACCACAACACAACGTCCAACACAAAGCAAAATCAGAGTCCAATAACGTGCCAAAGTCAACGTAAAAGCAGGATAATCAATAAACTGGAGAAAGCCGGGTCACAATAATAACAAATACACTGAGGGACGTAGTCTATGCGCACGAGTACGAAAGACGACTGAGTTGGACGATTGACATTGTCAGTCGTTCACAGCAGCTGGGTTGCCAATGTCAAAATTAATCCAATTCCCTAAATAAAATATTTGCAACAAATAAATTTCTAAATGTATAATTTTTTCTGTATGGCAAATAATTTATTTCATCGATATTTAATGTCAATGTCAAGTTTATCGAAGCTTATCGAGTTTCATGCTCGCAAGGCAATGTAGTATAAAAGAAACCTCCAAGTGCTATAAGTAATATTTCTATCATTCTAAATAATTTTTTTTCAGTCTAACTATAATCTGATTTTTTATTCCGTACATTTACCGTAAAAATATCACAAAAAACAATATTTAACTATTGATAAAAATAATGCAAACCGCCGCTATTAAATCGCGCCAAAACCTCCTCATTCTAATACATTCCGGAACACAAAAGTACGCAGTGAGTATTACCGAGCACATCACTATGAATGTATGTTGAATAAAACTCTTGTACTGTTCCACTAATTTTAATTATTATCGACCTGACCGGTTTCGCTTTACAGCATTTTCAAAGATGTTAAAGTACACAGCTGTTCGTGTTTACGCTTCTATCTAAAAATTAAATTATAAATTACCTCCACAAAAATAACTATAATAAGTAGGTAGAATGAATATTCTTTTGTCATTCACACTAATAATAATTGAGAAAGTGGGTAGATACTTGGTAGGTGTAAACGATTGGGATACCAGATACGGAAAAATTACCCCAGTGTGGGGAAATTTAGTTACAATAATCTAAGTCTATAGGGTCATATGAATGAAATGTCAAAATAGGTGTATAAAATGTCAACACAGGTAACAACTGCAAAATTACATACATAATTACGTAAAAGGTCAAAATAGGTATATAAAATGTCAAAACAGGTAAACAATTGCAAAATTACATACATAATTACAAAAAAGGTCAAATGGGTTCATAATTGCAAAACATTGATAATAATTAGACATGTCAGAAATATTGGAAAGTTAATTGTCAATTTTTTTTTTTTTAATTTTTTAAATGTCAGAGAATTACTCACAAAATTGATTGTTCTTTTTTTAAATAATTATACCTACTATTCAAAATAATGTGAGAGTGGGGATCGGCTCAATTCTAATTGTTGATTTAATATATTATCCCGGCTATGACTAATGACTTTATTTATTTCTAGAGTCTCCAAAGCACTCAATCTCCTAGCTTTGTCGCAAAAATGCAAAGCTTTAAAATTTTCATGTGGTCAAATTTGTGGTTTTCAGTAATAAGATGTTCGGCAAAGTTCGATTCTGTCTTATTTAATCGCCAGCCACTTGAATGTTCTGCGACTCTTACTCTGAATGACCTACCTGTTTGGCCGATATATTTTTTTGTCACATGTAGCGCAGGTTAGTTCGTAAACACCACTCCTCTGATTAATGTCGGTGTGATCTTGCTATTGCATAACATACTTGACAGATTACGGGTGGTGTAAAAAGCTGGGTTACATCCCGCTAATGTTCGACTGCACTTATAAGATAGGCCACCTAAATATGGTATACGAGCCCACCTCTTGTTGTTTACACTGGCAGGGTCCAACACATGACCCTGGTACGCTAAGCGCCTTGCTCGCTACGCCTTGGACCTCTTTTTCTTAGTATAACATCGATAAGTTTTGATGAGTAACCATTATTAACCGCAACAGTTTTTTATAACACACAACTCTTCATTAAAGTCCTTCTCTGACATTGGGACTGACAGCAATCTGTGGATCATAGAGTGGAATGCTGCATGTTTGACTTAGTGGGTGTCTCGACTTGGCGTGAATGACAGTATCCGTAAAGGTAGGTTTCCTGAATACTTTAAATGTGTGTTTATTATCTACGAGCTCTATGGTTAAGTCTAAAAAGTTAATTGTATTGTGTCCAATTTCGACTGTAAATCTAATATTATTATCTATGTTATTTATAAATGTCAAAAAAGTATGTAGTAAATCAATAGCCCCAGTCCATAAACAGACAATGTCATCCACATACCTATACCAATAAAAAATAGCTGACTTAAAATTAATATTTTTCATGATTATCTTTTCAATATGGTCCATATAAATATCGGCGCACAAGGATAGCGGGCTCCCCATTGCTAGTCCATCTAATTGTTTGTAATATTCATTGTTGAATTTGAAATAATTTTGTTCTAAACAGACCGAAATTGTGTGCTCTAAATCTATAATATTTTGTGGTTCAACTACAGATTCAAACAGAATGTCTTTTATTACCGCTTTACATCGTGAAAGTGAGATGTTCGGAAACAGGTTCACAACATCAAATGACACCAATATCTCCTTCGGGTACTTGTAGATGTTGTATCTTTTGAAGAAGTTCTAGGCTGTTTTTAATTGTGTGAGCTGGTTGAAACCCTGTCAATTTTAAAAATGTTGTTGGTTTCCGCTGCTAACTTGTAAGCTGGTGCATCTCTGTATGTTACTACTGGACGTATAGGTACATTGGGCTTGTGCAGTTTATAATAGGCTTGAAGTTTTGGAGCTTGAGGATTCATAATCTTCAGTTTGAATGTGTCTTTGGTGAAGATACTATAAGCAGATTGAAGTGTACCTTTTACGGCCTCATTAAACTTTTTAATTGGATCTTTCTTAAGGGGCATAAATAAAGACCACACAAAAACTGATCTACTTTTGCAATGTAATCTTCCCTTTTTGTTACTACTACAGTATTACCTTTATCAGCTCTAGTTATGATCAGATTATTCTCTTTGACTTTTCTTTTAATATCTCTAAGAACTCTTTGTTCTGTGAGAAGAACTCTTTCTCAGTGTAAACAACAAGAGGTGGGCTCGTATATACCATATTTAGGTGGCCTATCTTATAAGTGCAGTCGAACATTAGCGGGATGTAACCCAGCTTTTTACACCACTCGTAATCTGTCAAGTATGTTATGCAATAGCAAAGATCACACCGACATTAATCAGAGGAGTGGTGTTTACGAACTAACCTGCGCTACATGTGACAAAAAATATATCGGCCAAACAGGTAGGTCATTCAGAGTAAGAGTCGCAGAACATTCAAGTGGCTGGCGATTAAATAAGACAGAATCGAACTTTGCCGAACATCTTATTACTGAAAACCACAAATTTGACCCACATGAAAATTTTAAAGCTTTGCATTTTTGCGACAAAGGTAGGAGAGATTGACTGCTTTGGAGACTCTAGAAATAAATAAAGTTATTAGTCATAGCCGGATAATATATTAAATCAACAATTAGAATTGAGCCGATCCCCACTCTTACATTATTTTGAATAGTAGGTATAATTATTTTAAAAAAAAAGAACAATCAATTTTGTGAGTAATTCTCTGACATTTAAAAAATTTTTTAAAAAAATTTTTGACAATTAACTTTCCAATATTTCTGACATGTCTAATTATTATCAATGTTTTGCAATTATGAACCCATTTGATCTTTTTTGTAATTATGTATGTAATTTTGCAATTGTTTACCTGTTTTGACATTTTATATACCTATTTTGACCTTTTACGTAATTATGTATGTAATTTTGCAGTTGTTTACCTGTGTTGACATTTTATACACCTATTTAAACATTTCATTCATATACCCTGTAGACTTAGATTATTGTAACTAAATTTCCCCACACTGGGGTAATTTTTCCGTATCTGGTATCCCAATCGTTTACACCTACCAAGTATCTACCCACTTTCTCAATTATTATTAGTGTGGATGACAAAAGAAT
Organism: Scirpophaga incertulas; assembly: GCA_036419045.1. NCBI lineage: Eukaryota > Metazoa > Arthropoda > Insecta > Lepidoptera > Crambidae > Scirpophaga > Scirpophaga incertulas. The sequence goes on along the minus strand of CM071629.1, from coordinate 21,598,460 downwards.
ATTCATTCTACCTACTTATTATAGTTATTTTTGTGGAGGTAATTTATAATTTAATTTTTAGATAGAAGCGTAAACACGAACAGCTGTGTACTTTAACACCTTTGAAAATGCTGTAAAGCGAAACCGGTCAGGTCGATAATAATTAAAATTAGTGGAACAGTACAAGAGTTTTATTCAACATGTAAAATAAGTTCCACCAAGAGCCAATAATCAACTCAATACAGAATATCACTATGAATGCGTGACCAAAGTAACGAAGTAACTTTGTAAAAGCGCTATACAAAGGGAAATTATAAGTTTTTTTTTTCTTAAATTATTTAAAGTACTAAAAGACAAATAATAATACAATTACGTAAATTTGATATTTTGACAGAAAATTGTATTGATAAAAGTTGTTCTAAACGATTTTCCAAATGTGTTCCTCATAACAAAGTTATATGTACAACCAAAAAAAGTAAAGTGTCATATCGGTAATCTTAGAGCGGCCCGACTATAGCAGCTCAAACATACTGTGTTCCCTGCTTAAAAAGAGTGAGGGAAATGCGTTTTCCCTCACTAAGTGAGGAAAATTGTTTTGAATTTAGAATGCTGCGAATTATCATTATGTACGAAACACGTCATTCGAAATTCGATTTATTAAATGTCAAAAAATTTTAATAGATACTTAGTTTTTGCAAATATATGTGGTTTCATTTTAATTCATATTGTTTCATTTATATCTCTAATAATGTTCTCACTGCTAAGGTGAAAAGTTGTATGTGTCACGCGAGAGAAAAGTTATTTGTTCAACTAGAGAGGAAAGTTGGGTTTTTTTCAAGCGAGTGCTAATTTTGAATCCCGAGTAAGCGAAGGATTCTAATAATTGAATCACGAGCGTCAGCGAGGGATTCAAAGGCACGAGATGTAAATAACATTTTCTTTCAACTGAGTATTGAGTACTGACTAATGTTATCGTTAATTAATACAAAACCAATCATGAACAAAAAATAAAACAATGTAAAAATGTTATATGAAATCTCATTGCTACACAGATTTTTATTTACTTACATAACTTTATAAAAAAAATATTATTTTACATAATTATATAAAATAATTGTTTATAAAATTGGGACTGTGATCAAAACGGCAAGATCAATCAATACATAGTATAAAACAAAGTCGCTTTCGCTGTATGTCCGTATGTATGCTTAGATCTTTAAAACTACCCAACGGATTTTGAACATAAACTTTATTGTGCACCATTTAAAATAAAATAAAAAATAGAGATTATGTATGTTGAAAGAGTGTTTTTTTTAACTGGGACAGTATGGGGAAAACCTAAACCATTAAAGATATAAGGAAAAGGTCTTAGAAACCATTTCATATTTTTTTGTGAAAATAAATTTGACATAGTAACTTTTTTGGTCAAGCGTGAGTTGTTCTTGGAAATTAGTCATTTTGATGATTTTTTTTTTATGCGAATCCGGTTTTTATTCTACAACTACAAAAATATTTGTCCGTTTTATAGGAGGGGAATAGTCTGTTTCTTCTTCGTCATTTGTAACTTCAGTTTGCGGTACAAATTTAACTTGTTCTGTGAAAAAGAGATTCTTCTGTAGAAAAGGGTAAAGGAAAAAGAGGTAATTAGTGAAAATGCTTCAAAATTAATTTATATCATACATAGGTAAGAGGAACCTACGATAATAAGTGCTTTAAAATATTTAACAAATTTTAGAATCAATTTATGACAGTTAGAAAGATCTTTTAGTCTATATCATGAATCTATATAAATCATCCAGATTCATGGTCATTATAAATTAAAGTACATGCATAATTGAAATTAATAATTGGAAACGTCATTGATTATTATTGCATGGGGATTGCAGTAAAAAAGGTTTGAGAACAACATGTTTCACTATAATGCATATACTTACCATAAAATCTGTTTTTCGCCATTATTTTAAGTATAAAACTGAAAACACTGTCACTAACACCTTTACCCGTCAATACCACCAACTGTGAGCCTGTCACAAGGCAACACTAATCAATACCGGCAGAGGATTCGTAGACCGCGACATGTCCTTAGCGACACTCCCAACCAACTCACGCAGGAACTTCTAGACCTGCAAGCGGCGGCGTCTGAGCCGTCGCTCCCCTTTGTCAACCCCTAAACGGCAGCCTTCTGCTTAGCCTGAATAGGTCCTTGTCAATACGGGCCGGTCCCACTCTGGAGATCCGTGCCTTCTTCTAGCGCATATACCCCCACCATGGGGTAGCGCTAACCGTGCCTCTCCTGAGGTGCGGTCCTCTCTCGTCAATAAAGCCAGTAGGGTCAATAGGACCAAAGGCTAGGCTGAGTTTAGTCGGTAGGTCTGTGTAGTCGAGCCGTCTCGACAGTACCAGGAGTCCGACATAATCAACGCATCCCTGCTTGCCTGTTGCGTTGGTATCCATGATGGATTCTCAGCCTCCTCTCCTGAGGAAAAAAAAAAAAAAAAAAAAACTAACACCTTTATTCTCGTACAACACAAGAAATACTAACCGGCAAACGTTTGCAAAAAAAGATATAGCCTTTTTATGTATTTTACCTATAAAGTCCCGTGGACACGCGAGGCGTGTTCACTATTTTTCAAAGTTGCAGTGCCGTGAACACGCCTAGCGTGTTAAAAATATGTGTTAAAAATATGTAATTAAGTACGTGATATGGAATTATTTTGTCGTAAACGAAAAAGCTTAATTATCTTAAAAGATTATAATAACCTTATAAAGTATTATATTTCTTATTTGAGTTAATTTCATTTTAACTTTATAGTTCATGTTATTACCAAATAATAAAAGATTTTATTTTTGAAAATTTTTGTTTTTGTTGTTCCCACGAGTACACAACAAAACGGTTCATCCTCCCAGAGGTTCACTGTAGAAGGATAAGGGCTTCGGTACAACAGAATTCGCCCATTTGTGTAACATTAGCGATATAAAAAATGTATACACCCTCATACCATTCAGCCTAGTTCAATTTCAAGTTCATTTAATAAGACAAATTCGGAAAAAATAGTTTCATACGTTTTGTAGTGACTATGCAATTATAAGTGTTTATGGATTCGCGTGATATCAACATTTTATTCAAAGTTTGTAAGTGAATAAGTTGTCATATTTCACGCTAGTGTGAATTGTACACTTTTGTAAAATTTCACATTTGTATTTTATTTGTGCAATAAAGATTAAGTATATAAAAAATATAGTGAGGTGGAGGAACCGTAGGACGAACGTGGTGCGTGGAAGGTAGAGATAGAGTACTGACCACGCCGTTGGGGTCAACGAGAAGTAAGTGCTTGTGCGCGCCGCGGCGGGCGCCCGTCAGGACGAACTGTCCCGGGCATCCCGCACTCTCTCGGACCAGGAACTCTCCATCGTCTACAACCAACTGGGGGCAACAAACTCTATTCATTGTACCAACAATTACAAAGAAAATAACACAGCAATAACAGAAAGAAATTCAAATTTTTATCTATAATATATATTTATCTTCAACACTATACTGTTCCTTCTTCCACAATAAAAAAAAAACCTTAATATTGCATTGAAACTTTAATCATTGTTAGTTTATTTGTGGTTAGTGGAAATAAATATATTAATAATGGAATACTTTTTGTGATAGATAAACTTAGACTCATCTGTCAGTGTAGAAAATATTTAAAAATTCTGTAAATCTAAATAATAAAATAAATAAATATTAAATCTGTATTTCGATGTTTTTACATCCGAGTGTATGAAATAGTCACTTTTCCTCAATGAGCTTGATCAGGCTAATGTTAAGGGGGAGGTCTAAAATTAACTATCAGCGTTTGCATGCAAACAGTCAGTGCATAATTGTTCATGTTTGCATTTCTAAGCAGCAATAGGTACTTAATCAATGGCTTGTTGATTGGTTCAAATAAGTGTGCGAACATGGACTTGCTGATCGACAAAAGCATCAATCCGCATCACTTCGTAAGAATATCTGTCAAATTTACCAATCACCAGGCCCTCAGCGTACCGGGACACATGGCGGTCGAATCGCGAGAGCGCACCCCGCCATGTGCCCCGTATGGGCCCAGAGAACTCGGGGGGGTTTTAGTGGGTAGGGCGGTCCTCTATGACCGGAGAGCCCCACACACAACCGCGCCTAGCCAGCGCGGTGTCATGGTGCATAAGGTCGCATTTCCCTCCCTCAAAAAAAACAAAGGCCCTAAGTTTAATATTTTGAAATAACTACTAGATGACAATCTAGTACTAAGTTCTATATTTATATTCAATTTCATATTCACCAAATAATATGCGTACTTTCTCAGCAGCGGTCCTGGAAATGGGTCCGTGGAACCAAGGCTCCCGCGCCAGCAGAGCGGCCTGTGCACGCGTCGACAGCGGCTCCCCGTCCGGCGCCACGCACGATGACGCCGATGACGACGACGCCGACGCCGACGCCGACGCGGAAGCCGACGCCAGCGACGACACTGGCGTTGCCGTGAACGGCTCTGGAATGTGACGACACAATTATTAAGATCCTGTTACTGATTTCTGTAATGTCAAAAGTAAATCATAAATCTATTATTTTCACGTTAAATATATAACTGACCCTGCGAATACAGCAAAAATTGTGTACTGTCGTGTGAAGTCAAAACAAAATAGAGTTGTTTCTTTCTTTTATGCAAAAATATTTAAACATGCTGCAGATTAATATCTGGAATATTTGGATTCAAGTTGTACCACCTATGGAAATAGGAGAGTACAACTTGAATAATATGATTGTTTGAAATATAGATACGAACGCATGTCGAATATATCTGTGTGGTGATTGGGAAGCAGCGCAGTGGGCGGAGTGCGTGGGGGTGGTGTCTGGTTCACGTAATGACGGACGCTCTCTTCGCACCTGTACAAATACATTCAATTTAATCAAAAGGAATAATTTTCTTGGGAATACAACAAAGAATAACAACAGTACATACAAATTATATCATAAAGACTAACAAGCGTATCTATAAAATATCATTAATATTGAATTCCCAATCTACCTGAAATATACTTTTACAGCCTCTGTTTACACAGTACTTCCTAATTGATGTGCTTCAGCGCCAAATTGCGAATAGTATCACAAGCACATTAATAGCTATATTAATGCGTTCATAAGTAGCAACATAGAGGTATAATTTCTTTATAATGATTTTATTAATAGTATCATTTAGAATTATTGAATAATACTTAACCGCACTATACTATACTAGTTTTATAATAATACTTATAATCTATACTAATATTATAAAGAGGAAAGATTTGTTTGTTTGTAATGAATAGGCTCCGAAACTATTGGACCGATTTCAAAAATTCTTTCACCTTTGGAAAGCTACATTATCCCCGAGTAACATAGGCTACTTTTTATCCCGGAAGATCCCACGGGATGCGCAATAAAGGCTTCGCTCAAAAACTACTGCACAGATTTTCATGCGGTTTTCATCAATAGATAGAGTGATTCTTGAGCAAGGTTTCGCGGTATTTTTTATCTCGGAAAAACAGATAGTCCCACGGGAAGCGCGATAAAACCTTCGCGCCATAAACCGACTTCCGCGCATATGTAGCCGTGGGCAAAAGCTATGACCCTTAACCCTCTATAGACCCAATCCCGAAATCCACGCAGGCGAAGCCGCGGGCAAAAAGCTTTATAATAATACTTATAATAGTTTTTAAAGACAGTGATCAAATTCGATCTTCATTTAGCATGAGGACCTTATTTTTCACTGTAAATTTCAAGGGATATTTTATATACTCACGATGATATAGGGGCCAAGGAGGCTAGTGGCGGTGGGGGCGGGTGGCGGTGAACAGGGTTCGGCTCTGGTGGTATTTTGTCTGGCATGTCGTTGTAATAGTCGCGGTCTTCCATCGGTAATGCTTCGTCTGAGGCAGCACTACGTGATCCATTCAAATTCAATCTAGTGTATCAAATGATATAATATTATGATAAGCATTATAAACTAATCTTCGATTTGGTAATTTACTTTGGCAAAGTAGATTTTTCAAAGAGATCCATCCTTTTACTTATCTATATCAACCTGTAGATTCAAATGTCAGCAGATAAGGTCGGTTAGACAATAAAATGCAGAAAATCTTTAAATCAAAATATTTGCAATGGAAATTACACAAAAACGACATCTAAAAATGATCTCGAATTTTATGTAAACTATTTATATAATTTTGGAGACTTACGAATTAATCAACAGTTATGGCGATAATTTTGATGTTGTCCTTAAATGGGTAGGCAAATGTGTCCAAAAATATGTTGGTGTGTTTACAACAAGTTATGCGCAACGTGTAGAAACGGTACTAAATGACTGATAGTTGCTAGGGGAGAAGCAGTACGGAGTCGATCTACTACCACCAAGGAAACCTTCATCGGTGTTAGCACATGGCCACCGTGGAACCGTACCAGATAAATCAAACTGGCAAAATAAAGGTAGAGGTGTAGCAAGCGTTAAGAACAGATTACGCGGTTATAAGCAGAAAAGACACCGCTGTAGTTTTCTCTGCATTAAAATAGGCAAGATCACTAGTTACACATTGTTTAAAACGGATAAGGTTGGAGAATCGTACAGTGATTTTATCTGTGTGAACAACTTCACATTACACATATAATATATTCATTTGGCATATATTAGATTGCCTGCATGTTGTATAATAACCATACAAACCTTCACAATTGTTGAGGGTAATTTAGTATTTTAATATTAATTACTAACAATTAAGTGATTCGGAAATTGAGTTCATGAGGATTACCAACAATGCAGAATATTTAGCTAAAGTTGTTAAGGTTTATCTTGTTTGTGTCTAAAGTTTGCATACGACCACCACCATACCATGCATACCATGGATGATTATGTTGTTCAGTTAAAAATACGGACCTAGAGTTGTAGTATATCCATATTGTTTAATGACAAACATGAAGTAGTTTGGTGATGATTGTCCAGTTCACGTGTGGGCAAGAGATGGTGTACATTTTACAGAAGTCTACATCTACATATATACAGAATAGATTGTTTTGGGAGTCTAAGTGTTATAGTGTTGGATAGAATAAGGTTAGTGTGTAAAAGAAAAAGGGTGATTTTGGAAAAAGATACTGTAAATTTTTATCACCACCATGTTGTCAATTGAGAACATTCATTGCTATGCGGATGACAGTACGGGTGATGCGCGGTATACCAACCACCAGACCGTCCCTCGGATTGCATTACACGAAAGGCGGTTGCAACTTGTGTCTGAAGTCGAAGACTCTCTAGGGCGAGTCTCCGAATGGGGTACAAAGAACTTAGTCAAGTTCAACCCCACGAAGACACAGGTGTGCGCGTTCACTGCGAAGAAGGACCCATTTATCGTAGTGCCTCAGTTCCAAGGAGTTGCTCTTCGAATGACAGACTCTATTGGGATCCTCGGTGTGGAAATCTCTGCTACAGTGCAGTTTGGGAGTCACTTGGAGGACAAAACCAAATTGGTGAGCAAAAAACTGGGAGTTCTGAACAGAGCGAAGCGGTACTTCACACCCAGTCAGCGCCTGAAGCTTTATAAAGCCCAAATTCGGCCTCACATGGAGTACTGCTCACACCTCTGGGCTGGAGCTCCAAATATCAGCTCGACCCACTTGACTCCTTGCAAAGGCGTGCTTTCCGCATCGTAGGAGACCCCAATATTACAGCCTCAACAGAGACCCTGGAGCAGCGGAGAGACTTTGGATCTCTCTGCGTCCTATATAGGCTCGTCAACGGGGAGTGCTCCGAGGAACTCTTTGCAATGGTGCCCACATCACCTTTTTACCATCGCACCACCCGCCACCGCAGCAAAGTCCATCCGTACTACCTGGAACCGATCTGCTCCAGTACAGCTCGTTTCAGCGTTCATTTCTCCCGCGTACGTGCAAACTTTGGAATGAGCTCCCTGCTGCGGTGTTTCCTGAGCACTACGATATGGCCGTCTTCAAACGAGGCCTAAAAAGAGTATTTCTCTCCAGGTAGGCAGAGACTGAGCTGTGCCCCTGGCATTGCAGATGTCCATGAGCGATGGTTACCACTCACCATCAGGTGGGCCATCTGCTCGTCTGCCGCAAAGGCCATAAAAAAAAAAAAAAAAAAAAAAAAAAACCACACTTTTGTTTATGAAATTTTGTTCAGCATACATATAGTTCTTTGTCGCCATAAAGTTAATTGAACATGAGCACTGAAAAAATGATTACATATTACTGATTATGTCCACAGAATTTATTTAATATAATTAAAGTATTTTATATTATGTATGTGCATAGTACTTAGTAGTTTCTCAACATCCTGGATATGCTGACAAATTTTTAGCCATAGATAATAATAGCAAAAATAAAGCAATATAACAGGAATAACTTTGAATATAAAGAATGATTGCTAAATAAGGTTTAAGAATCAGTGAGTTAAAAGTTAAAGATAACCACGAATCATTGCAATTACAATAAATTTGTTAGCTCATCTCATATCCTAATCGAAACTACAACTAAACAACATTATGGATTTTGATATTTGGGCTATTAGCCGGGTGTGATCATGGCTTCCTAATTGACACGTCTAGGTTTAAACCAAACCTTGTGTCAACATACAGATTAAAATGTTTACAATTTCATATATATATATATTTATTGAACGATTTTATGGTGAAAAACATAGAGGTAAACTGCATACACCTGTAAAGACAATTAAAGTATATGTGACAACTAATTTGCACAAGGCCAGCATAGCTGACTAATGTCCAGTTTTTATATTTGGAAACAATTACTTTTGACTATGGATATTTAAATATATTTTTTCTGAAACACAATAAGTAGAATATTAAATTTGGTTAAAGAACCAATACAAATTTGGCATACCTATATTATAATACCCGGATTACCATATTTTTAAAATGTTATAACAATTATATCAATAGAAAATGTTGTTTTTGCATTTTATCAAGACTCACATTGTATAGTAACAATATAAGATATAAACATTTGCTGAAAAGTGACAGAATGCAGCATACTGAAAATCAAGAAAATACACAAAATAATAATCGGAGTACATCTTGGTTACATTGGTACCTAATATTAGCTTCCATCCTATTGTGCTGTTTCTAATCATATTTATATACAGTCTAAATTATAAACAAAATCTATGGACCCAAGTTTCACACAAGTAAGATATATAATATTATAAACTTACGTTGAAGGTTTCGTTAAAAATTCCTTAAACCTCAATTCAAATGCTTGTCCTATCGTGGCAATGACATCTTGTGCTAATCTACCTCCACATTCTAGCACATAGCATGCTCTCCACTCAGTAGGTGGTGCTGACTTGGCCACATATGCTACGAAATCAAGAGAGTCTGCGTCACCTCCTGATGCAAATGAAACACGTGGCATATCATGGCGCGCTACTATTTCTCCTCCTTCTAAAGCTGCTACTGTTATAGCCCTTGATGAAACTGTTAGGGCGACATTGGACCCAGAATGTGCCATCCGTGGCTTGGCAGCAAGAGCCCGAGCAGCAGCTTGGCAGACACGTCTCTTTTTGTCTGCTGAACGTAATCCAGCTGCTGCACACACTCTTGCAATGCATTCCCTGAAATATACAAATCTGATGTTATTGTGAATCCCATATATTGTAATATTAGGTTTTTTGTTGTAAATTAATAATCTTCAATTGTTTAAAAATGTTCTACAGTTCATACTTCGTATAATACATCTTTTAGCTTATGAGACAAACAGAGAAGCACTTACTACAAATCTAAACAAGGTTTTGTTGATTTTAAATGAAATCAACAATAAAAATACTAAATCCACCAAACCCTAACCAAAACATGGCAATGAACAATCTTTGTGATTGTTTAATTTTCCAGAGTAAAACACAGTTAAAGAATGTATAATTAATGTTTTTTAGTAATTCTCTTGCCAAAATGTAGTCATAGATCAATACTTGTGAATATAATCTCAATTATAATCTTCTTTTATAAATTTGTATGTAGGTAAACAAAATATTGGACTACAACATAAGGTGCAATTATACTTTTAATTTTAACTGATTCAAACACTGAGATCATGGCCACCGAAGGCAGACTTTTGACTGATTGTTGGTATCAAAGAGTTTGGGCAAGGAAGTATTATTTTTGTTGAACACACAAATTATTACAATAAAATATTGTGTAAAGCAATCAGTATTTATTTTAAAAACATGTTACACAAATATAATAATAAACACACACATCTGCAATAAAGAATAAAATTCTTTAATTAGCTTTCAAGGTATATTTATCTAGACTAGTTATTACATCTTGGATTTTTTTTAAACTCATGAATACTTATTATTTAGCTAGAGATTAAATATCAGGCTTAGTCTTATTTATTAGTAATGGACTAAATGCAATGCCCATTAGCATTTAAAAAAATCTGAAACTTTAAACATTTTACTAATACTAGATTTCTGCTCCTGTTTCTGATATTTCCATAGCAAGGAAATATTTGACTGTGTTAAAAAATGTTTGAACATTCTCTTTTGCAAACGAATACTCACTTTGCTACTTGTGATCTTGTTTCAAAATCTAACTTTTTCATTGAAGTCAGCACTTCCATACAGCCAATATACTGCAATCACGAAAAACTATGAAGAGGAACGATCTATTGGGTATAATGAATTGCACTTTTGAAACTTGAACTTAACATACCCGGACAGCGTATGTTACTCCATCAGTGGCTAGCACGGCATCGGGATGTAACCAACCTCGTACCGGTTTAGCCACAAAAGTTCCATTTTCAGCCATATCAGAGTCTCCACCAAATAGATATGCTTCGTGATTGAGATCATTCAATAAACACTTCAAATATCTATTTTATATGCATACGCTTACATTGTTTCTTTAAATTAATTCAAGAGTGTCGCATAATTACCTCAGAAGTATATAAAATTTATTATGTCAGTGTTACACTTCCACTTCAGAGTAAAATTTGTTTTTAATTAATTAATTAGCACTATGTTGATATTTAAAAAAAATATTAATTAATATTAAAAAATGGACAACAACACATTTTTTTTATTATAATTTTATGACTTGGTAACATAGACCTTTAAGTCATGGACAACAACACACAAGTCATAACACCACAGATTACTGTTGCCCACAGACTAGTTAGAGATGTTACGTATTGTATGTGTAACGTATTGTATATTGTACCAAAATGGCACTAAAAGGCACAGATGAGTATACCTAAATACCTAAAGAGTATACAATAATTACGTAACGGCCATAGATTAAAAGGTTAATAGTGCGGAGTAATTTCACCCAGGAAGGTAACAGGTTCAGGAAACTTTCAAGAGAAATCACATTCAGAACATTTTAAGACGCTCTATCGTCCTTCATGCTTTATTATGCGTTCCGCGCTGTGGCGTGTGTTTTGTTCGTGAAATATTGAAAGAAATTTAAAATTATTGTAGACATTTTAATATTATATAAGGGTATGCCCTAATCATTGGCAAAGGATAATCAACATTACAGAAACATAAACATAAGACACTCTTGAATTTAGGTTCTCCTCAAGGATCTCCACACCGATCGCTCCTAATGCTGCAGGTGTCCAACACTTTCCTATGATCCTCATCAAACGATCTGTCTACCATGTGGGACCTACTATTTTTATTATTTCATGTAAATCGGGGCTGATGTGCATCACTGCGAACTATTGAGATCTATTGTGACCAGCCTCCTATGTAGGTTCTATGAAGGCCCTACAGTAGCTCCCTTAACTGGGCACTGACCAAGAAAGATAGGATGTTCCCAGTTCGGATTGTTTTTATTTCATCTGGGTCAAGGATGTGTTTCCCCAGGTGTCTGTTTCTTTTGTGAATCAGCGGTTCACAGTAGCACAAGAGGTGTATTGGTGTTTCACGCTCTTGTTCGCAGACTCTGCATGTGTCAGTGTCCTTAAGTTTCATGTTGTGAAGGTGTCTATTCAACTTGCAGTGACCGGTCAAAGCCCTAACCATCACGCTCAAGTTATTCCTGTTAAGCTTTAATAGCTCGTCAGTGCGTTTGCGAGAGTATGGTTCGATTAGTGCTTTTGAGTGTGTCATCTCGGACGTACTGTGCCAGTCTGCTTTCGCCTCGTTAAGAAGGCGAGTTTTCAGGTATTGCATGGCCTGGTTCTTTGAGATACCACAGATAGGCTCTGGGCCGAACTGTATTCCTTGAGCCTGAGCTGTATTCATCGGCCTTGTCATTGCCGGTTATTCCAGAATGACCTGGCACCCATTTGAGAGTGATTTTGTTCTTTTCTCCCAGGTCATTGAGTTTTTTCACACAGTCTTTTACTAGCTTTGATTTAAGGGTGTTATTGTTTATTGCTAGTAAAGCTGCCTGGCTGTCTGAATTAATTACGATTTTTTGGTTTACGTAGTTTCGTTGGCGGTTCGCTTGTACACATTCAATTATGGCACAGACTTCCGCCTGGAATATAGTGGCATACTTTCCCAGATTTATGCTTTTGCTAACCCTGGGTCTGCCCCCATATATGCCACATCCTACGTTAGCCCCCATTTTTGAGCCATCGGTGAACCACACCAGACTCCCATCATTTAAGGGATCACTATGTCGGCCTTGCACCCAGTCTTCCCTCTTGGTGATTTCCACAGTGAAATTCTTGTGGAAGTTAACTTCTGGAAGCAAGACGTCTGTCGTCATTGCAAGAAGTGGACATTCAAACACTTTTTGATGTAGTGTCCTTATTGTCTGGGATTTCCAGTGTTCTATGCCTGCATTAGTCCTATAGATGCCAGCCATCATCTCCTTCTCGATAAAGAGGTTTAGAGGTGGGAGGCTGAGGATTGCATTAAGGGCTATGGCTGGTGTTGATCTAACGGCTCCTGTAGCCATCAGGCATGCAGTGCGCTGCAGGCCTGATAGCTTTTTTATAGCCGTAACTTGCTGTGCCTTCGAGCCCCATATCGTACAGGCGTAAGTTATTGACGGCCTGACAATGGTGGTGTAAAGCCGTGAGACCTACTAACGCAGCGGTTCCTGGTAGATTGCCACTCGATAATTCTGATTACAAATATTGATTCACATTTATTAATTTTATTTTAATTAATATTTATTTTCAATGTGGTGACATTGAAAATAAATATTACGAAAGAGATGTTAATTATTAATTAATGTATATAAAACATATTAAAATATTTGTTAAAAGCTGTTATAGAAAATAATGCTGCAATTAAAATACCTATGAATAGAAACCCAATCTCCACAGATGAAGTCTTCACAGTCATTAAGAATCAAAAAACCCGGAAAGCGCCCGGCGCCGACAGAATATCCCACAAAACTCTTAAAGCATTCCACAGTCAATTTATTATCATTCTAGCTATCATATTTAATGTATGTTATAATAAGTGCTACTTCTCACCCACGTGGAGCAAGCAATCGTCATCGGAATCCTCAAACCGGGTTAATACCCCAACCTCTCAAGTCACCCACCCATTAGCCTTCTGAGCGCTCTTAGGAAGGTATATGAACGAATTATTTAAGCCCGTCTTACAGTACATCTATTCACTCTCACTCTTGCCCTCAGCAAGTGCACCGTATAGTACAATACGTCCAAAACAGTATCTTCTTGCGAAAAAACAAATCCGCAGCGGCCTTCTTCGATGTCGCAAAGCCCTTTGACAAGGTTTGACATCATGGCCTCCTGTTCAAACTACTTGGAACTTGTGCAACGCCCGACCGGCTAGTCTGCGTCATTTCGTCCTTTCTTAGCTACAGGACCTTTCACTACAAACACGAGGGTATCCTGTCAGCTCCGTAATCACTCCTAGTAAGCGTACCGCTAGGTTCTGTTCTTTCAACCCTTTTCTACTCGGTCTATACCTCCTCTAGCCAAAAACATCCAACTTGTCCTTTTCGCGAACGACCGTCTACTGCAGAGGCATAAATCGGCAACAAATCATTCCGGGACTCCAATAAGCAGTTACTGAGCTAGGTGCCTGCTACCGCCTTTCGCATATCCAGGTGAATCCGAAGAAAAGCTCCGCGATCCTCTTCGACACGAAAAAGCGAACCGAGATAGTTCTCCATAGGACCAAGTCCATCCGTCTACAGGACAAAGCTATTCCATTTTAGCGTACTGTTAAATACTTAAGCGTCACAATAAATAAAAGGCTAATTTTCCGCCCACACGTAGAGAGTAGAGACTTGGCAAATTATTTGCCCTCACCCTCCCCCTTGTGCTGTCGCCCTAAAAATGCGCTCTTGGACCCTCCCAACCTCATAACTAGCAAGCTTTTTAGCAAGCTAAGCAATTAAGGTATAATGTCATAAATAACTGTATTCCTGGCCTTAGTTTTCAGACCGTAAGTTCAATTATTATGTTTACACTTTGATATTATAAGAATATTCCTTCTTTTTTTTTTTTCTCCTGAGGAAAATGCATTAAATTGCATACCCCGGCTGTGGCGAGCCGGCGGTTATGTGGGGCTCTCCTCCCCAGAAGGGGGAGGCCTACCCACTAAAAACCCCAGGGATGGCCTTCCTCAGGCATGTAGGGAGTCCCCGGGAACTACCAAGCTACTTCCGGGACTATACGGCGCAATACGTTTTTGTTATAAATAGTATGGAGTGCGATAGATACGAAATTAGTGTATTGTTAAGACAATTTTGGAAACAAAAGTTTAAAGCAGCCGTAGCAGCAAGACAAATATGTGAAATTGAAGGGGAAGACACCGTTAATGAGCGAACGCTACAGCACTGGTTTAATCGTTTCAATACTGAAGATTTGATGCTCGAAGATCGTTCACGTTCATGTCGTCTACCTGCGTGGGATATTGAGGTTACAAGGAAAGCAGTAGAAAACAAACCTAGTATCAGCACTCGCCGATTATCGGACTCCCTTGGAGCATCTAAAGATACCAGACATCGTCATTTAAAATTAATAGGTTAGGTCTATAAAAGTTATCGAATAAGTACCACACGAATTAACCGAGATTCAAGCGAAGCGTCGAAAAGAGGTGTGTAAACAGCTCCTTGCCCTGCCGAAAGACGATCGTTTTATTAGACACACTGTTGCTTGCGATGAAAAATGGATTTACCTAAATAGCCCGAACATGGAAAATCAGTGGTTAGACAAAGGACAATTATCAGAACCCGTCGCAAAGAGAGGTCGATTCGAATAGAAAGTCTTATTGTGTGTTTGGTGGAATTATGAAGGTTTAGTGTGAAGTACACTAAATCATACCAGATGGTCGAGCTATCAATGCCAAGATATTTAGTGAACAGCTGACGCGAATGTATGAGGTTTTATCAGAGAAATATCCAAACTTAGTTACCGAATGCGGGTTCTCTTACAACAAGACAATGCTAAACCATATACTGCAAAGGTTACGCGGAATAAGATCGAGGAACTTGGTGGTATTGAACTCCTACCACATCCAGCATTTAGTCCGGACCTTGCAACGTCAGATTATTACTTATTCAGATCAATGGCGAAATTCTTGCGTGGGAAAAAAATTGAATCCAAAGGAGATGTTGAAAATGCAGTGCTACAGTTTTCTTCTTCTAAATCCAAAGAATGTTTTACCAAGGTCTCAAAGAGCTTGCTGAACGTTGGGTTAAAACCATAGAATACGATGTTGCTATGAAACCATAGAATATGTTGATGCTATGCTTTGAATATTAAGGCTTTTTTGTATGATTATTTAATAAACAAAGCGAACATTAGAAACCGACATTATTTATGAAACACCCTCTGTATGTTAACTCTGATCATAGCGGGCAACTGACATCATTTGAGCACCATCATATTTAGACAAATTTAGATGCAATATTATTAATCAGATTACAAATTTGTTTACTGAAGGATTAAAAGCCAATAATCCATACAATAATTTATTCAATGCAAAAAAAGGAATGTAGTGGTATATTTAAATAAAAGTTATAAAATTAAAAAACGGGAGAAAGAAATTTAGTGACTGGGCTACTCCAGGCATATAGAAAAGCCGTACGAGACTATATGATCTATACACTTAAAAAGTAACTTCTAGTGACCCCGCATTTATAACTTATGTTAGAAAATATTCTCAAATATTTTAAAAAGTGTGACTGTGCGCTAAATCTATATTTATTAGTCACAAATTTTCTTCATCAAAGAATAAAATAAAAACTACCAGGACCATCAGAAAAAAACTGTAGATTCTCTCTCATTAGTAGTCAATAATAAACAATTAAAGTCAAACAATAAAGTTGCCAATGCATTTGAGTACCTTTTTTCTCACATACTTATAGAAACTACAAGTAGTATCAACTCTTGCCCAAGTGAAGCGTTAACCCTCTTGGGCCAGAATGTGCAGAAGTGCAACAATGTTTTAAATTTTTGTTACATTGATGTTAATACTATTTTGAAAACATTTCCTTCAATTAGTATTAAAAAAACTGAAGACTAATATGGAATTTTGACTCATATACTTAAATCTATAGTACAGGAACTTACTGCGAAACTCGCGTTCTTATTCGTGTTGATGAAGGTGCTTTTTCTGACCGTATGAAATATAGCAAGTTAATTCTATTATTTAAATAAGGAAATAAAAATAATCCTGACCTGACCGGAAATGACCGATTTCCATTCTACCAGCACTTAGCAAAATATGCGAAAAAATTATATGTAATCAGCTAACCGATTTATTTCACAGGAAATAATTATACGTACAAAACCACTTTGGCTTCACCAAAGGATGTTGCACTATAGATGCTGGAGTTGCACTTCTCAAATACATTTTTAGCGCTTGGGAATGTAAACAGGATGGGATGGTATTGTGACTTGTCGAAAGCTTTTGACTGCGTAGACCTTATTAAATAAGCTGAAGCATTATGGTGTCTTTGATGTAGCGTCTAAACTAATCGAAACTTATATGTCCAGCAGATTCCAGAAAGTTCTTGTAATGCGACTGAGTCTGCAGGTACTCCTATTGTTATGGATGTGCCCCAGATCGATATTGGGACCCTTGCTTTTCTTGATATATTAATGATCCCTCACACTTCACTGATACTTTGTGCAATACTGTACTATTTGCAGATGATACTTCTTTAATATTTAAGGTTGACAGAAGAAACGGCAATATTGACGTTGTAAATAGTACTCTTTCTAAAGTATTGTATTGGTTCACGATTAATAATGTATCTTTGAGCCTTAATAACACTAAATGTATCAAATTTTCGTTACCAAATTTAAGAAAAGTAAATACTATTATTAAAATGAATAATGAAGTGGTTAGATTTTTATTTCACTAAAGTCTTGGGTATTACTTTGGATCCGACTTTGCAATGGGTTCCGCATATTGAGACCCTATCAAATAGACGAAGTTCTGCAGCATATGTTGTGAAAAAAATAAAACAACTTACAGATGTGGAAACGGCAAGATTAATTTACTTTAGTTATTTTCACAGTGTCACACATGTCTTATGGTTTACTATTAAGGGGGCTAGCATAGAAAGTATTTTTGTTCTTCAAAAAAGTATTTTTTTTTTAATACAAGCTTCTATTAAATGCGCTAAAAAGAACAAAATAAACTTTTACATATTGTTTCACGGTTGTCACGAGATTTACTTAGTTATAGAATACTTTTAACGACAAGCTTTTATGTGTAAAAGTTTATTTTGTTCTTTTTAGCGCATTTAATAAAAGCTTGTATTAAAAAAAAATATTTTAAATATATTTTCCGACTAAAAACCAAGCTTAGCAAACCCTTTCATTTGATACCCATATTGTAGGGGTGCATTATAAATAATTGGTCCGCCATATTGGATTAAGAGTGACGTCACATTATTTATCGAGGTGTTCTTTGCAAGCCCTTTCATTTGATACCCATATTGTAGGGGTGCATTAAAAATAATTGATCCACCATCTTGGTAATGCCGCCATGTTGGATTTAGGATGACGTCACAAATATAACCATGCATTGTCATCCGACTTACACATGCATGCAAAATTTCAGCTCAATCGGAGACCGGGAAGTGGGTCAAATTAAGATTCCAAGATTTTCTTACATAGTTACAAGTGAAGCTAATATAAAAGCTTGTAAAAAAGAGCAGACCGCGCTATTTATAATCTACGAGCTTAAGGGATTTTCTTAGATATTTATTTAAATAGATTAATTTAATGACTTAAGCCAGTATATTAATGAAAATTTTATTTATGTGTATATAATTTAATTTTCAGATGCATAAATTAAGCACAAGAAATAAAAATAAGCTGATAAGCTAAAATTAATTTTAGCTAAAATAAACTTATTGAACATCGTACATTTTGGAGTAATGTTAATATGTTTATGCACTTCAAGATGGTATGCGGGATTTTACCGGCAGTCCTTCAGCGCGCAAACCGAGATATTTTTAAAAATTACATAAAAATAAATTTAAAAAAAAAAGTTTCTGGTATGATGCGAGAAATTTTAGCCGTCATTATACACTTCAAATGGGTATGCCAGACCCTTCCGGCAGAAAAAAGTGGTTTGCATGATTTTTCCTAAAAGCCAATAAAATTTGCTATCGAATACATAAAAAAAAAATATCCGCGATGACGGTAAAACATTTTTTCATTGTTTAATAATTATTTTTTTTAACATTGTTTCGGCAATATGAATCCACGCATACCTAGCTTAATTTATACTTATACTTATGTACTATTTATTTAAATATATATTTTTTGATTCCGCTATGACGGGACTTTCAGTGTTACCGGCTCCTGGACCACAATGAACGATAAAAAATCTTTTCCGACTTCATTTCCGGTTCTTATGGCGCAAAATAACATAAATATTTATAACTTTATTTCCTCTTTATATTTTTAAGCAATATAAAATTTTTATATAAAAGTTATTTGATTACTAATATACCTTACGCATTGCTATTATTGTATTGTTTTTTTCGTATTTTTCTTATTTTATTTTGATTTTATTTTTCTATTCTGTTTCCGTGTTCCTTGTTTTAAAGGTTTCCTTTGCTTTTTATAGATTTTCAAATAATTTCACATATTAACATGTTATGTTTGAAGGCTAGTTGTTTACAATGAATATAGTAATACAAGCTCACGTGTCTTTATTTTACAATATATATGTTGATAGTTTTAGCCTACCTTTAGTGAGAGAGTAAATTTTCTGAAATTCTTATTGCCAATATCTAGTGGATAACTATCTGGTGGAGAACTGTTTACAGATTTACAGATAATAGTTTTACGTAAGAATAATGTACTTTAGAACGTTTAAACAAATTCATTACGTAATAAGGTACAGTTTCTTTATCACACCAATTTACAAAAACACCTATCTTTTATTATCCCAACAACAAGATGGCGTGATTTACCAAAGCATCTGAAGTTGAAAAAAGGACCCCTGTGGCTGTTTGTTTTTAATAACGCCACATGAATAACAAAGTTGGCTCGTTTAGGAGTTTCTACTCCAGTGGCAGGTACAGTTATTTTTACAGGTCGGTTCTACCGCGGCATTAGGTTAATCGTTGCCGGGAGAATTGTGTTATTACTGTGTTGTGGCAATTCAGGTATAAAACGTAAAACTTTCAAGCTTTAAAATTTATAAGTTTAAGAGTTTACAGCTTTGTATACTCGATAACGATCCAATTAGTAAATGAAGTATGTAGTAAGTGTAGAAATAACCAACCTGCCTAGTCCTCGAAAATTTTCGAGATTGTATTATGTATTCTTAAAACCTCTTTCGGAAAGAGGTAAATCCATTGTTGCAGGATCCAGTCCAAGTCAGGGTACAGTGATAGCATAGGTATTGCGTCCTAGTACCTACTAGCCGTAAGGAATGGAGGTCATAAATTATTTATTGTTACTTACTAAACTTTAAAGCGCTGACGTAATGATTACTGATACAAATAAGAAATGATTGCTGAGTGTATTTTAATAATTTGGGTTATTTTCAATTATTTAATATTATTTTATACTATTGTAATATTAATGTTAATAAAAATAAAAACCATATCTTAAATTGATAAATCAGAACTCTGATTTTTCTATTTTGAATTCATTTTATATTACTTAATATAAACATAATAAAACAGCAATAATACGAAATATACATTAAATTCTTCGTCCACTGCTGAACTGTCTACAACAGTCTGTTCATTTATAATTGAACTGTAATTGGTTTATTACGATAGTTGAAATCACGATCAAATGAGTCTATTACAGATATGCGATGACAGTATCATAAAATTCGTTGTGAAGTGTATAGGTATAAGTCCAAATTCCGCAGCTACGGAGAACATCCGCCTTACGTAGCATCAGCAGTTAGTTTGTTCGTAGCGTCGTCATCGCGTAGGGCGGCGCGCGTGCGTCAGTCGGCGGCTATCTCGCGTCGCCGTATCACGCTCGGAATGTGTTACGGTGTTCAACACCGCGTCACGACCAAACGGACTACTACGAACCACCGCGCGCCCCTGTAAGTATAGAATTACTGTAGCAAAATAACATATTACGAGCTCAATTTTGTTCATCACATCTTAAAGTTTTATTTCAAAAAGTTGGTCACGGAAATTCATGTCCGCACGTGGATCTATATTTCGCCGGCGCTCAGCCTTCCTGACGCACAAACAAATGAGCGGTTCGTTCGATAGCCCACTGCCCCTATGAGAGATTCTCAGATCCATTCTGAAGGGTTGAGCTGAATTCAGATTAATAGGATTTGTATTGGTTGTAGAGCGATTTATGTACGTGGATCGTGTCTTTATTCGCTGGGATTTCGCTGAGGTTGCGTATGAATGGGAGATTTCTTGTTTTACATCGGAAATACGTATGAATTCTGCTTGACTATATTCTGTTCATCTATATGGCGCGTGTACGTCAAAATGTAAAAAGTATAAGAAAATAACGTAAAGACACTAAATAGAATTCATAGAAATTTATCTCTTGGGTTTCTGTGCTCTAAATAATTTTGATTTCATCTGTTTCTTTGTAACTTTCGTTTGTTGAATTATTATAACATTAGGCATCTGAATTTTATATATATTTCAACATTCTGTATTATTTCTGAATTATATTGCTGAATTTCATTTCTACATGTTTATTAATATTGGCATAATAATAATATTACAGAACATTAATATCTCGAGCGTATGTTTACGGGACGGCTCAAGAGAGACCCTTATGTTTTCTTATACAGCATGTCTTGAGTCGATCATCCTCATTTCTATATTGTGGTTATAATTAACATATCAAACATTAAAGTATTTCATAACAAATAAATGTTAAGGTGTTAATTTCAAAGAATGTGTAATAAAATTCTAAGTCTATAGAAAGTGACAAGAGATTTGTATTTGTGTGGACTCAGAAAAATTACACAATTGTTAAAAAATGACCAAGCTTACTAGGTCGAAAATATGAAATATATCAACACAAGTATGTGGTACAAGACTCGTCTTATCTCATAATTTTTCAGATGTCATGTTTAGTAGAAAAGATTGCCCCAGGGTGCTTTTTAGAAAAAAATATTATTAAAGTTATTAAATATTTACCTATTTAGAAATAAGTCGATGAAGGATAAGAATGGACCTGTAGACATTTTTACAGCAGCTCACTGAGAACGGCAAAGGCTTCCCAATATTTATTTATTTTCTGGTCAGTTCAACTATTTTACTGAAAAATAAAATGCAATAAAATATAGCATGTAAGTAATTTATGCTACCGCTTTTTTTAATTAACAAAACATGCATGTAAATCTAACAGATTTATTTAATTTGTAGTCTGTAAAAATTATTCAACGAGGATAGTGTTACAGAGAACACTAATATTCAAATACATTTGTTATATGTTTTACTTTCTTTATATCTATATGTCACGGACAATTCCAATAATAAACTGTTATAATTTATTTAGAGGCGGTAACTTTTATAAGCACTATATTCGGTATCTTATATTGACGCTTGTTTGGTATCAGACTTCTCTAGCTACCTCAACTATCCATAATATTTGTACACCATATTTTACGTGGAGCGCACGAATAATTTTTAGATTAATTAAAAAAATATACTAATAATGGTTAAAATGAATTTCTTGTTCCTCAAAATATTATCTCTTTGCGTTAATGGAGTTTTTTTATAGGATTGAACTAATTTTAATAACATTTCTGCCACTCCTCGGTGGTGTTTTATTTCTAACACTCTCCAGCAGTCTCTTTTAGTGATGAAAATCGTTGATCGTGTAATTGATTTTTGATTTTTGAGGAGAGAAAAAAGTTACACGATGCCAGGTCAGGACTGTATAGTAAAAAACATTCATTACTTGAAGTATTCAGTTTCCGTTACAATTAGTTACAATTTTGATAGATAAAACAATTCAGGTTTTCAAAAACGGTTCAGCAGTTTTTATTGGATTTTCCGAAAGTAGAGATATTTTTCTGCTGTAGATATTATTATATATTCTTATCCGGGTTTCAAACTCTCCCCATAACATTAATCAAAATTCTATTAAGTTTAAGAGGTTACCTCGAACATCCAAACTCACAACCTTCATATCTATACATATAATAATATCTTTAAAGGCGTAGAGAAGAATAGATGGTATTTTCTATTTTAGATTTACTACTATCAACTTCTTGAGATAAAAATAAATAGTGTTCACAAATGTAATGTAGATAGCGTGCTGTGAGTGATTCGGTATTGTGTTTTCTAATTAATTTAAATGTATTAAGACGCACATTAACTGATAAATATAAATGTGGTACGAAACTGATGCGAATTAATTATGAAATTATTCAGAAAGAGCTGGTGTATAATTGCCATTATAAAAAAAGAATGACATAATCCCGTGATTGATGATGCCCGTAATTATGAAGATAAGATGGATTGTACTCGATTAGTGAAACGAAAAATCGTTCGGAAGGGCGGGAGAAAATTTATGCTATTGAATCAAGCGAAAAACGGTTGGTCGGCAACATTATTTATTAACAGAGAGTGATAGTCCGTCATTGAGAAATCTTGCCGTTTGTTGGTTCGTTCACAGACGAAATGTGTCAAGCATGTAATATTTTCCCAAGTAAGTAGATTAATAAATAATTCACGATACCGCTCTCTATTTTTGTCCCACATTTGTTCTTTGTCAAATTTATTTATTTACCTAATTTGTAATAATCCAGCTTTAAGGCAAGACTAAATGTGGAACGCGCTTGCCTATAATATTTTATAGGCAAGCTCATCATTCCATTCATTCTCTGTATCATATATATATATAAGACATGAAATCTGATCGAAAAATATAACATAGAAAAAAGAACAAATTTCATTAACATGGAAAACAACATTTGTCGCTACTATAGCTACGGATATAAGATACGAGTACGAAGGGTATTGCAGACGTCTAGGCAGTGCAGTTCAGAGTATAATTAACTTACATTTTTTCTTAACAAGTACTCGGAAATACAGACGCTGGAAGTCAATTCCATCTTTGAATAAATAGTACGGTAAAAAGGAAAAACATACATTAACTATATTAAGTTTATTATGATGTCTTTATGTAATCAAATGTATTGAAATAAGTTCCAAGTCATTAAAATTAAATCGTAAGGTAAAATAATGGGCCTCCTGCCTTTCAAGAAAGAGCATTCATTATATAATAGAACTTAATATATTCTTAGAGTCAATATATTGAGTCGTCATTAGGAAATCTACTATAAAGGATCACTAATGACTTAATAACAAGATATTCCAATTTAATGAGCGAAAAGATATAGTTTTCGCCTGCATTGAATGAACTATTGAGGTGTCTTACGTGGAACTTGATGATTTTATTGTTATATGTGTATAGAAACCCCTGAATTTATTTTCGCCAAACAGATTAAGTGACCAGAGAAGAATTATATTATAGATTTTAATTGAAATTTTAATAGTGTATATCAGTTTTAAGATTAGGTTACACAGTAAAAATATCAATGTATTTTCATAAGTAACAGACCTATAGTCGTACTAGATATAATTGAGACAAAAACCGGAAGGTGCAAAGCAAAGTATAATCACTTAATGTTAATCTATATTTTGCTATTAAAAGACAGTTGTAAGAAGTTCCTCTACAGTGTGTTGTTGATTTGCAGGGAGTAGGTATAGTTTACTATGACTCGTTTTTTTGCGGCAGCTGTAATTCATACGGGTTGCGGCGAGATTTGGCTCGAGAGCCGCCCAATTACCTGTAGGCTGGGCCTTTTAAACGCATACCTAGACTTTTGTGAATTTTCACTATAGGAGTCCTATAATTATTACCTCAACTCAATAGCATATTTACCCACACATCTATTCATCCTCATGTAAAATAAAGAACAAACAAATATAGTTTTTATTTTATCGTTATCATTATTAATGACTTCATACGTTAATAGTGAGGGACAATTGATGCTGATCACAATTGATTGAACATAATTATTAAAAAAAAATGAAGTTAAATGGTTTTAATTCAAACAAAGATAAAAATGAATGAATAAGGAAATACTCAAAGCTAAACTGCCATTAAAACTAACCATATAATAGTAGCCTCAAAACTACCCTGTTTGACGTACGGTGCCCAAACCTGGATCTGTAATAAGAAACACTATATCAAAAATAGAGTCATATCGAAGGACGATGACGCGAGAGAAGTATTATCCACCCTAGCGCGCAGTCCCCGCAGGTGGTTAAAAAAGGCGGGCTGCGTAGACCCGTCTTCTAATACCCACCCGCCCGCAGTGGAGGTTAGTAGCATGGGGAGAGAGAAGCATCCTAGGTATCAAGTTAATAGCAATACCATTTGGTAATAGACAAATGTAATATATGCAGCACAGCATGCGTAACGCTGTAAATAGAAATGGCACGTGGTATTTTATTCTGAAAATGTATAACCGTACAGATCTAGATGGAGGAAAAAGAGCGACAGGTCCTATAGCCGGTATATAGATGACCTGGTAAATAGTCTGAAAATAAAGGTTGCTAACAGCAAGGAATAGGAAAAAATGCCACAATGGCCATAACAAAATTATAATACTGTACGTGTAACGTACGTGTTTTATGGCTTATGTAAATTAGCTTATGTAAATAATAAAGGCTTATGTAAATGTTATATGTTAAGAATTAAAATGATGTAGACGTTGTATTAACTTTGTGTTGTTGTGTACTGGTATGGGTATTGTGATAAGTGGTGAATTGATTGACTTGATAGAAACTGCATAAGCCCATAGATTTTTTATTTTTGAATTATTGACATTAGGTATCCTAGTGTTTAAATATAAAACATGTTAAAATAAAAAATAGTGAAAATGTATAATTTTTTTGTTCTGATTAACAGGCAGGGTGAATATTATAGGTTAATGAATTCAGAGTAAATAAATACGAGTGGTGTAATCGTCACTTTTACTGAAAACTCATTAATTTTGATATCCAAAGCTTCTTACTCGGGGTTTACTCTATTGCATTTTAATTAGGGACGTACGGCCTATACGTATATTTACGTAAGATGCTGTCTACCAGCCTAGTAACCAAAACGTCAAAACTTTCTTCCACGTTTCCATCATAATTAGAAGATTAATGTTAAGATTAACGCAATTACGTTGAAATGGGGAAAACGTTCTCGTCTGATGTATCCAAGGATGATGTAACTTGTTTAAAAGATACTTGCTGAGTTAAGTATAATTTGTCGAGGCGCAACCTCTTAAATTCAACCTTAATCTCTGTAACTTAATTGCTTACAAAATGTAATGCTTTATTTAGAATGCTTTATTCTCTATTCGTTGTTTCTTTAGATTTTTCTATTTAGTTACAGGCTTATTTTGGTATATCACCAAGTAATATTTATTTACCATTATTCTTTGGTTACTCAACATTCGATATAGTTTTAATTAAGTTACGGACTGTTGCTTCCCAGTTAATTTGTTTAATATTTCTATGTAATAGGAATATTACATAAAAATATTGTGATTATGTATAACACATATGCATCAACATTTATTGGAAAATAAATGTTCATGCATATGCGTTATACACCGCCTATTGTTCTAAAACTAATTGACGTTAATCATGGGATATCAACGTAAAAAAAAAATAAACAGAAAGATGAACAAAAAAGTAAACTACAATTAATCACTATTATTCTCATATTAAAAACAAAGAATGAAACTCCATGATTTTTAATTTGTGTTCTGAAGAAATGTTTGCTTATAACTACAAGGGCTGCCGTTTAAGTTCTGTCGTTTGAAATAAGTATAGACTACCATTTATTGTTTTTTAAAGAATTCTCCGCGATATTTAACACACTTTTACATGCGTCCAAATCAAAATGGCTAATTTGCATGCATCAACAACTTCGGAAGAGCTTAAACGTTGACCACGAAGACTGCATAATTTTTGGGAATGTAAAAAAACGTTAGGGCTTAAGCTGTCAGGCGGATGGTCTAAAATTTCGAGATTTTGGGCGCTTAAAAACATGTTTGTTTGGCGGGCGGTGTGCAAACTTGCACTGTCATGGTTTAATCTTGGATTGTTATTTCGAAATTCGGTGATAACGTGTGGCAAACAAACCGTGGCGTTAACCGTCTTGCGTTCTTCTAGTACAATAATGGCGACGTGACGACCCTTTGCCATAAAGGAGGCAACCATTTATTTTGACGTGCTCCATGAGCGTATGATCTTGGTCGATTTTGGCTCACCCTGGAAGACCCAGATAATAGACTGCTCCTTAGAATCTGGATCGTAAGCAGCAATCTACTGCCTAAGATATTCCATATCATAAACATGCTTTGACTCTCCTCGATTGGATCGTCGCAGAGTTTTGCGACACCACCTAACACGGGCTGCACTTTGGTCGTCGCTAAGCAAATGTGGTATTCAATGGGAGATCAACTTTCTTACGCCAAGTTTTTGGTGTAGGATTTTTTAGGCAGTAGTTCCTGAAATGCCCACGGATGCCTCTATTTCACGGTATGTCACATGACGATCTTCGAGGATTAGCTGCCGCACGGCTTCGTTATTCTCTTGCGTCATGGCGGTTTTTGAACGACCTTCACGTGGCTATCTCTGAGACTGACTGCCCACGTTGATATTCCAAATACCAGCGTTTTATAGTCCAAAGACATGGTGCTACATCACTAAACACAAAAGTGATCTCCTCAAAGCATTGACGTCGCGATATTCCTCTTTGAAAGTTGTAAAAAATTATCGCACGAAAATTTAACTTAGACATTTCCATTTTGACAACCGACTTGTCACCTTTTCATTCATTCTTTTGTTTTCGAAATCTAAATTCAAAAAGGTAAGAATCAATATGGTTTTTTTATAATTGCGGGAGGTTGGCAAACGACATAACTTGAAAGGCAGCTCTCGTACAATTTACATTCTTCGCTTATATAAGGATAAGAATCGAAAAAAAGATCTGAACGATTAAGTCAAGTACATTGACGAGTATGATATACCAATGATACAGGCTTTTCAGATTATTTGGACGAGGGGAAAATTTTAATCGATAACTGTCGCTACCTTATCAACTTCAACAACGATTCCAATGCAATTAGCATTGGAATCGTTGTTGATGTGAACTTTTTTTCTAAAGAAAGTTTAGTTTTTAGTCAGTTTTTGGTCAACGAAAATTTAGGTGACCTGAATAGAGCAAAACGAGACTTAACTTCAAAACGCCTAGTGACGTGTAATGATGAGCAGACTTTAGCCCTGTTCATTTACTTCACGTATATGTTCACATTTCTTCAGTGCTCATGTCTAATTTTGAATATCGCTTATTATTAGGTTAATACTTAATTTATTTTTTGTTAGTTAGACAGTGAATGTTAAAATTAAGGCGACACGACACGGGTCCAGGAGAATTAGTATTCATCTGGACATTTTATTTATCATATTGATATAATGAAGTAAGAATACGAATAATACGATATAATTGCTAGTATTTACAGAAATATTAATTTAAAGTTATAGGTATATGGAAAATTCGTGTGGGCATTTTTATTGAATTACCTTTTATAGGATTATCTCCTAGAGACATTTATTTGTATTGCGCTCCCAATACGGTGAGCCAAACTTGGATCGTTTGTCCCGTTCTTTGGCCGACCACAATTTATTGCAGCTCTTAATTCAATGCACAGCCCAGGGTTTGTTTGGGGCGTTACCATTTTATTGCCGCGTTATATAAACAAATAACTCTTCAGTTTTACTACGCTTAAGCTGATTGATTGTTTATAACATTGATTGTGTTAACATAGTGTTATTGAAATCGGAAATGTTAGATTTCTGACCTTTTTAAAACTTTGATTTAGTGCTTCTATATGATCTGAGGAAGTAGCTTATAGATTCTCGTCAGAATGTAACTACAAAAAAATGGTTGATTGTACTCCTTAGTAAGGTGCCATTGGTTCGCAAATCAACGGCGGGAGACTTTTTATTGGAAAGAACCAGTGAGAAAACCAGAAAAGGCAATTTTTTCTCCCCGTATCTTTATAGAGTCGTCAATTAGCAGCTGGCCTCACATAAATAATTTAAACCCAACTTTCTTTAAATTTTAAACAAATTTACATTATATCTATAAAGAATAGTCTCTTTAACATAATGAAACTATAGAGTTTTATTATGTTATTTACTGTCGAAATATTTAGCAACGTAACTATTGAGTTATAAAAATTTAACTCAAGCATTGTTATCATTTAAATAATCCTTAACAATATAATAACCTTTATCACAAGTGATTTAAATTTGTGAAAAGGCAAATTGGTAACACTTTGTGGAACTTTGTAAAAGGCATTTGCCTCTAGTTTTTTGCAGTCTATACGTTCGAACGGCAAACTTATTTTTATTTCTCATGTTTAATTTATGAATTTGAAAATTTTTAACATAATTATTATGGTTCTTATGAATATAAATTAAATTTTCATAAATGAATTAACCTGCTGAGGTCAATATACTAATTGCTTTAAAAAGTCCTTCAGAAATTCCCTTGATTTTTATTTATATATAGTGCGCAAGCTCTAGCTCTTTTTTGTAGTATTTAAATATTTTCTATGTTAGCAGCGAAATCCTACAATAATAGTCCATATGACTTAACGCTATGAAAATAACTAAAATAAATAATCCTTGCCGTTTGAACATCAGTAAGTTGTCTCATTTTTTGCTGTATATGCTGGTATTATTAGATAATATTAATAATAATTAATAGATCCCATTATAATTGTGAATCTAGTTATATGCCCAAGAATTTTATATTTTCTATGAATTCCACAATGTCATTATTTATTTTCACAACTGTATCTACAGTCCTAATATTTGGTAACAAAAATACTAAGCGATAAATTATTCGAGGTGAACCAGTGTAATACTTTGGAAAGTATTACACTAATTTATTAATATTAAAAAATTCACAACGTCTATATTTTTAGTTCCTCTGTCAACCTTAAATATTAATGATGTATCATCTGCAAACAGTACTGTCTCATACAAGTCACTAGTGAAGTATGGAAGATCATTTATATAAATCAAGAAAAGCAATGATCTCAATATTAATCCTTAGGACATAATAATAGGTGCATCAACACGCTCATTGCCATTAATGAAAATTTCTGAACCCTATTCGATAAATAAGACTCAACAAGCGATAAAGAAGATTCAAAAAGGCTATCACATGTATTTTTATAAAAGCCATTTCATATTTTATCTTCACAAATGTTGTAGAAATGCTGCTGTTAGAGTAATAATATTATATTCGCATTTAGTACATAAGGCGGTTTGCATAGGCGGCCATTGTAACGAAATGCATGCAAGAAATAACTCCTCCGATCTTTCTAATTTCATTACGTTATTAAAATTTTGCTACGACAATTC
Source organism: Scirpophaga incertulas (assembly GCA_036419045.1). NCBI lineage: Eukaryota > Metazoa > Arthropoda > Insecta > Lepidoptera > Crambidae > Scirpophaga > Scirpophaga incertulas. The sequence goes on along the minus strand of CM071629.1, from coordinate 21,568,583 downwards.
TACCAGTGCTGTATCTTCAATCCTGAATATCGATCAGTTTCGAGCTGTGTTTTGCCCATTTTCAAGTCGGGTTTGCTACGCATTAAGTTAGTCTGTTGTTTCAGATTTTTACGGAATTTATTTTAGTTTCGATTACGCAATAACTCTGAGACAAGCTCTTTTTTATTAATACGACTAAAGATAAACAAAACAAAAAACGAAGATTATTGTCATCCTATAACGTACCTTAGTCTACTACTAAGTCTCTGTAATATATATATATATTACAGAGACTTAGTAGATTGCAGTACTTATTGTCCTATTAATATTCTAAATTGTATTCTACCAAAACAGGAGCTTATGCTGCAAGTACTCGATTCTGATGGATTTTTATATGTATAATAAACTAGCTGACCGGGGAAACTTCGTACCGCTTATCAATCAATGGATAGAGTGCAACTTTTTAACTAAATTTAATTCATAATTTTATTTAATGTCCTAGACATTAAATAAAACTGAATAACAAAATTATTGTTCATCACACATCACAATCAAAAATATGGTTTTCTTTATCTTTCTCTTATTTTTAAGGGAGACAAACCCAAAAAATGTGTGTTCAGATAAAAAAGGTTTAGCAGTGCGGGTAGAAAACTAACAATACTGTTTTACTATATAATAAAATATTAGAAGTATTTTGTTATTTCTTCATTCAATACCGATTTTCTACACTCTAATAGATTGTTGCTTCACGCACACCTCCATAAACTCCATCTTTTCTGCTAGTTCAATCCAACTCCAAGACAATTTTCTATTCTTCAAAGTTCATATCCTAGAATTTATCGCTTATCATATTACAGCGTAAGTTATGTAAATTACCGAGTATGTAGGTACTCGGACTATGTTTATGGACTTGGATATTTTTTATTTTACTTATTACACAACTTACTTTTCATTTTAATAAGCAAAGAAGAGCTTTTTATATTTTATATAATAATTCTTTTTTAACACCATCTTATTTCTATTTATGAAAATCCGTTTAAAACAAATGAAACTTACAAATTGAATATCATATTGTAAATTATTTTATTTGTCGCCTTAGGCATTATATGCTACACTTGTCGTGCGGACTAATTTAGTGAAAGGGCAACATACGCCCCTTCTAAGTTGTGGAAATGTAAGCGTACAGAAAAGACATATCCCGCCGGGGTTGGGGGCGGCTTGTAAATGGTGAGATTTAGCTAATATTAGCAATCCATTATGGCCCGGCGAAACGCTCCGCAACCGAATGCATTGACTTATTGATGAAGGGTCGATCGATCGCTATCTCAAACTGTTTGCACACAATTCAGAAGCAAAATTTCAAGAATGGATCATATATGAACCGAGAAACTATATGTTGAATATAATATGCTGACTTTTATTCTTTACAAGTGCAAAATGTGATAATTTTTTTTGACAGTCAGTTTATTTTTTCATATCGAAAGGCAAGAACAATCGACGCGATTTTTCTCAATGCCGTTGAGGAATTATATATTTTCTAATAGGTCATAAAAATAGTTAAGTATCTTTTAACACATGTTTTTCCTGGCAAAGCTCGAGTTACTATATAATGTAATATGAAAAATTCATGACGACAAAGCTGTAGCGACAAAGTTAAGTAAACTTTCAATCTCTACAACTGATTCATTCATTGTGCAGCTAAGTCTGTTTAAGCTGAGGTAATCTCCACCTTTAACGGTTAATTATTTAATTAATTATATCCTATATAAGACATGTTAAATTCAGTAGACTAATTTGCAGGCACACAGTTACTTTATAAATGGTCAAATAATATAAGCTTTGATAGATTTATCAATTTTTCTTTTTTATACTAAAATAAATTTCTTTAAATGTTTGATTTGCGAATTCACATTTAAAAGTTCATTAATTCCAGCAGCAATTGAATTTATTCAAGAAAGTTAATAGGTCTATTATTTTGCTAATAATACCAATTCGATCTATCAACAACATAGTCCATGTGTGGTCCCAAGGTTATAGGCTAATATGGCGTTTAAGCTTAGCTGAGTAAGATATTTGAAAATTTCAGACATAATATACCAACTTTTCGGGATATTTTTTGTAATAAGATACATGCGATGTATTAGTTACTTATATATCCTCTGAAAGAATAAAAATGAGAACTTTTCTTATAACACTTGCGCAGAGTAGTCGCTTCGAGTGATTGATGATAGTGCCCAGCAAATAAATAAAAAGTTACCGTTCTTGATGGATGTTTGGTTAGTTCACCTTTTTGTTGGAAAACTCGTGAAGGTAAGAGGAAAGTGTGCAAAGGATGTAACTTGTTGAATCTTAGATAAAGTAAATAAAAATATGAGAATTAAGTTGACATATAAGAAAACTATTATGTAACTTGATTACTGGTGGGAAACAATACTAGGGTTTGAATAACATCTTACTTTCGACTATTATCTAGTTTTGTGTTAGTGCACATTATATATTTATTTATATCATTGACGCGACATCTGAGTGTAGTGGAACGCCGCGACGCGGCGTGTATCAGGATTGGATAGGAAGAATATGTCAATGTCAATGGACTTCGAATTTCAAATTCAAAATTTTGCACATTTATTTTCTTCATTTATTCACTTGTAACTTTGCATACTGGTCTCTAAATAAACCGACTTTGTACTACAGCATAAAATATCGCAATTTATTTAAAAAACAATTACTTCAACATCATTCGTAACAATCACAATTACAAAGTGTTGAAAGAAATAGCAAGTGTTAATTTCAAAGCATGTCGTTTGATTAGCTTTAGTTCTTTTAATTAATAAACCGTATTAATATTTTTGACTAAATTACTTTCCGGTTTCACCATCAGATAAGCTCCGTGGAATAATAATTTAGAATTGTCATCGGATTTACATATGCATGCAAAATTTCAGCATAATTGGTAATCGGTTGGCCTAATTTGTAAGATTTGATTACGTACAGACATATAGCTTGCAGAGGCGAAAATAAATAAAAGCTTGTAAAACTTGTAAAAATATATTTTTTTATTTCAATAATATTTATAAAATCTACAACCTGAAGATTTTACCTATTACTTCATTTACGTGTCACTTGTAGGTATTTATTCTATATACTTTATTTAGTAACCTAGTATTTATTAAAATAAAAACATTATAGCATATATTGTTTTTAGGTATATAAAAAAATGTTATCTCTGGGTTCATTATTGACGTATAGCAAACATGTAACGTGCAACCAATAACAGCACAATATATTCTACAATTACTTCTTGCCAATTTTAGGCCAGAGGTACTTGGAGGCTGTCGCCTCCTTGCGAGAGCGTCATATCGCAGAAGGAGACCGCGGAGAGGGAGCGGGAGGAGGACGTCGAGGCCGCTCCCCTCCGCCGCAGGCGGATTGATAGGCGAAGGCGGGCATGCAAGCGCGGTGTTGCCTGTCTAGTGACCCTACCGTGAGGCTGCGTGCGCGTCCGGCTAAGCGCGCACACCGTGGTGAAGTCTCTCTGTCTGGGGGACTGTCCAGGGGTTCTCGGACAGTCCCTCCTTTGGCGGTGGCTTGACCAACTCTTGGTCAAGCCGGCCCTGGGACACATGGCGGTCGAATCGCGAGAGCGCATCCCGCCATGTGCCCCGTATGGGCCCAGAGAACGCGGGGGGGTTTTAGTGGGTAGGCCGGTCCTCTTGACCGGAGAGCCCCACATATGGCCGCGTCTTGCCAGCGCGGTGTCATGGTGCACAAAGTCGCATTTCCCCCCCTCAAAAAAAATAGGCCAGAGGTACTTGTTTTTATTTAAAAAAAATCCCATGAATAAACGACTCTGCGTACTCAGAGCATATCGAGATCCGAGTCACGTGGGATAGCTCAAATTTCCTTCGTTTATATTATATTTATATTATGTTTGATAACATTACTGTATATAATTGTAAAGTTCTAAAATATATATTAATATATTAATTAGGAATTTTACAATTTTTTGATGTATTATTATTATGTTTGAAGATATAGTGATTTATCCAACACCTTTTAGAAGTCTAGAAATTTTATAAATTAAAATAACCAAAATTAGGGGTTTTTATTAAATATATGGTATGATTCAATCAAATATTATTCACAAAAATGACATTTCGTTTTTAAGTTCTATTCCTATAAATTAACTCCCCCTTATTACCGTTGTTTTTTTTTATTCAGACCTTTAATATTATCGATAAATGTTACTTGAAAGCAACTCGAAAAGTATTTAGTATAAGTTTTTGATGATCAAATTAAAAATTGACTCTCAAATATCAATAGAAGTATTTCTACAGGATAATCATACATCAAGAGTCTTAGTTACCGCTGCGATTTATTACAATTTAAAGTGCCTCACTTTCAAATGCATAACTGATTTATATTCATAATGTCGTGATGTACAATATTGTACTAATGAAAACCGCGCCACGATTCCAAGGCGTTCTTTCGATGGAAATGAAGGGTGCCTTTCCCTTTTTACGAGCATCCAGTCTTGAAAGCCGACACCGAGGGTTGCTCGATGGCCCGACATTGTTTACGGGCTAAAGGACGTACTGTCACAGCGTCAAAATTTTCCTTTATCGTAAATATTACGTAACAGTTATTTTTTCTGGTAACTGTATCCCATTGTTAGAAAATAAGCTCGTATATATTTCACTCTTATTACTCTTAAAAATGATATTTGAGTCTTCGTAGACGAATATATACTAAGGAAAAATTCATTATTCTACGTTTACATTAAACAGGATAAGTAACTATTACTTTAGACACAGAAATTGATTTAGATGCTTGCATAATGTATTTTAAGTGAAACGTAATTCAAGCATATAAATTATGTATATGTTAGCAATTAAGTGCTATCTTGAGGTATACCATGTCAGCCCGTACTGATTAGATCATCAGAGATTGTGTAATGTATGTAAACATATAGGACATAATTAGATATAATTGTAATGCAACAATGTTATAACCAAATTCACATATCTTTCTACAATACCTTCCTGATTTTAAATAATCGATCCTGTCTGCACATAGTAGAATGTTGTCATGATAAACATGAAATTTTATCTTTAATTCTTCAAAATGTCAATTACTGACAGCACCGAAATGTAGATGCCGTATCTCCTTTTCTCGACTTTTGTCAGCATTTAACGGGTTCCTTAAATTCTCTTGTTTGCGGTTAAGCTTAAAACGTGGAACCGATTATACTTTGTTCAGCTTGCTTAGGGTGGCGTGTGTTTTGAATAAATAAACGGAATTCAAAATTATATCCTAAATCGAAACCCGTAAATCAATAAAGAAATATATAAATTCATTCAATCAAATTTTAATTAAGCATAATATAAAATCTATAGCAAATATTTTTAAATAAATTCGAATGTATGAATAAGTTGTGTTTTTGTTAAAGGTAAAATATTAGAAGTAGACCGCGTTTTGGAATCACACTAATTAATTGATAACACATTTAACAATTACTTTTGAATATAACAAAGCACTAAAACTTAACTCTTTGATTACATTATATATGTATATCAAAGTAATTTAAAAAATCTATAATCTAAAGTAATCTAAAGTAATTTAAAGAATTTACAGAACAAGCTAGAGTCTCTACATTTACCTCATCGAACTGGAAATAAGCTTTTATCACTAGTTATAAAATTTGTAGTATTTGCTAATGTATCTCGGCTCTCTCTAGGTGCCGTCACTGGCATGTTGGGGGCGCGGTTCAAATCATGGATGGAAGCGCAGTTGGGGCGGGCGAAGAAGCGCAAGCAGAAGCAATGTCGCGGGCCGCCGACGGTGACAACGGGTCCGCAGCCGCCGCCGCATTTATCTTCGCCGGAGAGCGCGTACAGCACCGGCTACAGCACCGACGGCACGTCGCCCGGTGCGCCACCCGCGTCGCTCGCCGCTCCGCTGGTGGCTCCACCGCCGCCCCCGACGCCGCCTACCACACACCTATATCACGAGCCTGCTAAGGTAAGCAATATTAATGAAGACAGAGGCGTCTTGTCTGACTTTGTGAGCGACAATGGACACGGATGGGTGCGTCGCTGATAATTTAAACAGAAGTTTCTTTATGTTTTATACTATCAAGGTATTACCAGCACGTTTGCTGTCTCATGGTAAAACGTAGCCACTGTCTCTCAACGTTTGCAATGTCAAAGGTAACGTTAGTAGGTTGAGATCTTATATGCAGTCAATATCCAAGACAATAGACGGGAAATAATAATTTGATGAGTGCTGAAAGCCCTACTGACTAGAAAAAACAAAACTAAGGTGAAATTTCTGTCTCAAGTACAAAGAAATGCAGCTCTTTATCTCTGTACCTATATATCTTAACATATACAGCTGTATATGTTACGAAGAAGTAGTTAAGTATATAACGAAGAAAAATTGCTGCATATAAAATGAATATGGGTTACATTGTGTGATATTGTTGTAATCAAAACAAAGATCAAATCAAGAAATAAGTTCTTATAGAAGTTATACTCTAATAATGTTAACGTTACTTTTGCAATCCAACCTTGAACCTTGTTACGCAATTATTAATGTTACAGGTATTTAATGTAAATATTGTTACTCCACAGACTGGAGACAGCCTTTTTTTCCTTAATTTTATTATCATAATCGTCTTCAGCTCTTTATAAAAATATGTGCAAGACATTGTATGTCATGTTTCGCGACCACCGTGTGTGGCACAATGTCGAGAATTCTAGGTTTTGTTCTCTTGACAATTAAATGATCGCTTCAAGAGTAGGATCTATTAAGTTTTGGAATGCAAGGATCCTGCGTTTCTCCTCGGTAAGCTTAACCACCGCATTTCACTAAAGAATATCTTGTTGCTGTGCGAATATCTTGTTAATGCCATGGTGGTTTGCTTTTCAGCAAACCAGACCGAGTGGTTTTCCTGGCGCCACATAGTATGTCACTTATCGCCACGTACAAAGTTCAGTTTCAAAACGAAATAAGATATGATAAAGCGTTTATCGTGCAAAAAACCAACACCTTGAAATTTATACTTGGTATTTTGACAGATCAAAGTGATAAATTGCTTTATGATATCGCGTTTTAATGGTAATTCTACTGCGGCTGATTATCTTATCCCTTAGGTCCCATGTTACCTTCGGTGCGCAGTCTCAAATGTTTTTTGCTTTTCAGGTTTATAACATTAAAGTATCATTTTTCCTTGTAAGATGTTTATATTTGACACTTAACATACATTTTGCAAGAAAACCTGTAATTCGAGCTATTTTTATTAATTATTTACTGCAAATTCAATTATGTAATAGAATAACTGGCCGGAATTTATAGATCTATTCATGATGACGATTCTATTAATTAACTGTACCGCAGATATCAATGAACTGGATCTAAACCCGAGCTCAATATAGACCGTCCGCTCCACTGTTTTAAATTCGTTGATTAAATACAATGCTCAATGTCACAATGATATTATTATATTCGAGGTTTTCCCGGAGAGCTACAGGTTTTTCAAAAGGGGAGTAAATAGGTTCGGCAACGCGCGAGTGACACCCCTGGTGTTGAAGTGTAACCGCTTACCATCAGGCGGGCCGTAGGCCTGTTTGCCACCATCGTGGTATAAAAAAGAAAGATTGTACTTACGCTAAATTCTTTTTATCAATTGAGGAAACATGGTAACTTACCTCTGTTATTTTATGAACACACATTTAAACAGCACGAATCTAAGTACAGTTGCTTGTGTGCAAAGTTCGACGTAATGCCATAATGCTCAAGCTAGTTGTAGCGTCGATTTTCAGCTAAGTAGAACTTTAATATTAGTTATTTATGTAATGTTAGTTAGCGTGTTAAATTTCTGTTTATTGTCCAAAATATTTTTTATTATAAGTCTAAAGTTTTCCAGACTATTGAGTAGTCACGTACAGGTGCTGGTATGTTATTTCAACGTTCGACAGTATCACTTCCAAAACCCATTATATTATACTACTAGCTTTCTGCCCGCGGCTTCGCCCGCGTGGATTTCGGGATTGGGTCTATAGAGGGTTAAGAGTCATAGCTTTTGCCCACAGCTACATATGCGCGGAAGTCGGTTTATGGCGCGAAGGTTTTATCGCGATAAAAAATACCGCAACACCTTGCTCAAGAATCACTCTATCTATTGATGAAAAACGCATGAAAATCTGTGCAGTAGTTTATGAGCGAAGCCTTTATTGCGCATTCCGTGGGATCTGTCGATTTTCCGGGATAAAAAGTACCCTATTATTTAACCCGGACTTTTATCTTTACGTCTGCAAAATTTCACAGCAATCGGTTCAGTAGTTACGGCGTGAAAGCGGAACAAATAAACAAACAAACTCACTTTCCGATTTATAATATTAACTAGCTTTCTGCCCGCGGCTTCGCCTGCGTGGATTTCGGGATTGGGTCTATAGGCCCACGGCTACATATGCGCGGAGGTCGGTTTATGGCGCGAAGGTTTTGTCGCGCTTCCCGTGGGACTATCCGTTTTTCCGAGATAAAAAATACCGCAGAACCTTGCTCAACAATCACTCTATCTATTGATGAAAACCGCATGAAAATCTGTGCAGTAGTTTTTGAGCGAAGCCTTTATTGCACATCCCGTGGGACCTGTCGATTTTCCGGGATAAAAAGTAGCCTATGTTACTCGGGGATAATGTAGCTTTCCAAAAGTGAAAGAATTTTTGAAATCGGTCCAGTAGTTTCGGAGCCTATTCATTACAAACAAACAAACAAACAAACAAATCTTTCCTCTTTATAATATTAGTATAGATATTTCCACCCAAAGTTTCGCCCATTCCCGTGTTATGCGGGAATTTCTTATAGGAATGAGATATTTTCTTGTGGTACAAATCTTCTAAATAACGAAAAAATAATATCCATCAACTATCATCCCGGGTCTAAAACTCCTCTTTAGAATTAGATATTTTCCGGAGGAAAAATTTCATCAACCTCAGTACATTCGGTTTGAAGTGAAAAGATTTATTAAAAATTCATTAAAAAAGAATTAACTTTCACGCTGGAAAAAAATAATCTTTTGCTGGAGAAATCGAAGAAGAAATATTTAAAATGTTAAGATTTCATGTGGATGTTCAAGTGTACAAGTGAGAAAAATGTGCAATCAGTTTCTAAAACTACTTTACTCTAAATTATATTAGCGAGTTTATTACCTTTACCGAAAATCTTTATCATTGTGGGTAAATATTCAATGGACATAATATATATAAGTATCTAAGTATATAAGTATCAGTCCACAACGCAATGTTATATAGCAATTGCTTACATCGCTAAGAATCTACCCAGTTATCGTTGTCAGTAACTAACAAACCTATCATATAAAAATACTAATCGCACAGCAAAACTACAAAAAAACATACCAAAACAAGGATTAGCAGTGCCAAGCTAGCTAATTACTGTGCATTGTAATTAAACATTTTGAGCAGAAAAATTTCTATCTATAAAAATATTATTCATTACAAAGCACTTAAATAAGTCACCCAATTATTGGAATTTAGCTAAAAATAAATACGAAAACATACATAAACGTGACCAATATATATATATATGGCGTCCCACGGCCATGCCACACGGAGGGAAAGTATATTAAATATTGAACGTAGGATATTTTACTAAAAGAAGACATCATTTTATTTTTAATAATAAGTAGAACTGCATTCACAGATTTTTTAAAAATCGCCTACTTCGACCGGGAATCGAACCCGCCAAATGTGATAGAAAAATTACTTGTATTTTATAATAGCGTTTGAAAGGGCTACTCATAAGCATTATTTTTTCCTAAATAACCTAGCATATTAAATGAAACTAAGATTATAAAATTTTTCATTTTATTTAAAATTTTGTTCAGGGGAATTTCCTCTGACTTGGATATGCTTCCAACAATTAACATTATCATTTCAAAGACCTACCCACTTGAGATATGAGATTTCCGTGGTGTGAGTACATAATAAAGTAATACATGAAGTGTAGTATGTACTTGTATGCATTTCTTCATGTGCTCACAATTACCATGCAACTGGCTGATATTAGTAAAAATAAATAATTCGAAAATGGAACACGTAAATTTTCAAGCGTCTGTTCTTTTGTTTATTGTAAGTTTCATTTTCGTCTATTAGCAATTTTTGTGTTAATTTACTTACCATGGCGTACCAAAATAATTTGGATTTAATAGAAGCATACTTTTTAAATCACAAAGACATTTCATTAGCTTTGCGGTGGTACCGCGAAAGATATCCCGATAGACGCACACCATCTCGATATGTGTTGAAAAGAATGGTGGATAATTTAACAAATTTAGGACGTTTTGATCATCGCTTAGAGAAACCACAGCAGCAGATAATAAACATCAGCGATGATGAACTCAACATTCTGATTTACTTTGAAGCGTACTCGAAGAGTTCAGTCAGGGAAGGTGAAGTAGAAATTGGACTTTCAAAGAGTAGCATACATTGCGTTCTGAAAAAATACAAGCTTAAAAGTTATGTTGAAGGGCGATTAGAGTAAAAATTACGGCCGGGAGATGCTGAAAGACGATTTAATTTCTGATGCCAACATATCGGGAGACTCATCCTTGAGGATCAAAATTTTTTGAACACCATTATTGGTCAGACGAGTCAAATTTTAGTAACAACGGTATGTACAACCGGCGTAATAATCGCATTTGGTCCAGACAGACTCCCTTACAAATCCGCGAGACTATAATGATCAAGTGCGTTTTTCTTTCAACTGTTGGTGTGGGATTGTAAGTAACCGGGTTCTCTTAATACACTTTTACGAAGGAACTCTGAACACGGAAAAATATCTAGAAATACTTGAGATTTTAAGAAATGAGATTAATAATCTTCCTTATGCAGATCGACGAAATTTCATATTCCAGCAAGATGGGGCTCCGGCTCATAACAGTAGGAGAACAGCCGAGTTTCTTAATGAATATTTTCCTTCCTGGATTGGCAGTTTTGGACAGATTAGATGGCCACCGAGATCCCCAGATCTAACCCCACTTGATTTTTTTTATGGGGTTATGTAAAAGATTTAGTTTACAGGAACCGGTACAACAGTGTGCAGGAGTTACAAAATGAACTTGACGTATTATTTCAAACATCCACCATGCAAAAATAAGTAAATCGACAGGGAGAGAAATTGTCAAAAGAGTGAGACTTTGTATACAACAGAACGGATCACATTTTCAGCATTTGATAAATTGATTTTTTTTTAATAAAATGATAAATTTTATGATCTTAGTTTCATTTAATATGCTAGGTTATTTAGGAAAAAATAATGCTTATGAGTAGCCCTTTCAAACGCTATTATAAAATACATGTAATTTTTCTATCACATTTGGCGGGTTCGATTCCCGGTTGAGGTAGGCGATTTTCAAAAAATCTGTGAATGCAGTTCTACTTATTATTAAAAATAAAACGATGTCTTCTTTTAGTAAAATATCCTACGTTCAATATTTAATATACTTTCCCTCCGTGTGGCATGGCCGTGGGACGCCCTGTATATTAAGTATAATACAATAGAATATAATACATATACAATAGAACATATGTATTGCACAATACAATAGAATATAGTACAGGCCGATCATTATTCATAGAGACCAGATTTCTTAAGTTGCCCGTAACATATATACATATAACATACAGTCAGAAAAAGAACTACTACTATTTGCAGAGGTTATTACTAATTTTATACGACGTTTGCTATCTAAATTCATATTACCAAAATATCGACAAAGTGCTTCAACGTATCATAAAGTATACTAGATGATATATATTTTGAATAGGTATATTGCCTGCCGCATGTAGGTACATATTTAAATTAAATCTGTTTTTGAAGCATGTAATATATCCGTGCTTCAAATATTCTGGCGAGTTTTCTATGATTGTTCATAGATGGCGTTAACTAAATTGTGCAACGCGATTACGTTTGAGTTGGTTGCGTTTATATATTGCGGAGTAAACAGTTACTTATCCTTCCTTGTCTTGGGGAGCATAGTACGCAGTGATCGTAAAGTGAGAGTACTTATGCTGACACCCCACAAGTTATCTTGTTAAACCGCGCCCTACTGCCGTGAGGGAGTTGAGCGCAATTTTTAAATAGCCCTTTTACTTACAAAGGGCTTGAAAAAAATTTGGTGAGGTAGGATTAAAGAGCATATCATGTCATTGTTAACTGTAAACATTCGAAGTAAATATTGACGTAGTAACTAATACGTTATTATTGACACCAATGTTATGAAGTGATATAAGATCAAAGTAATAAGATGAGTAAGTTCGGGTTTTTGTAGCCATAAGGCTCTGTTACACGATTGCGTAAAATTTTGTGACAGGAAATTTAGGTAAACAAGCGTGGCGAAGAGGGAACGTACGTGGTGTACGTATATATAATTCCAGGCTTAAATCTAAAAGTGGCTCTAGTGATATTTATATTGTTGAGTGACTAAGTCATTAACCAGTTTCTTTTATTACCAAACATATTATTACAAACAAAAATATGACTAGATATCGCAAGTATGAAAATAAACTAAAATATGAATATGACTGAATATTATTAAAGATTAGTTACCTAACTAAATGTTCTTTGTTGAATCGAACCTTCAAACTAATATAAATAGAAAAGTTAAACTATAAATAGAAAAGTTATAAACTACAAAGTGTTGGCACTCTTTATGTATACATTAGAACTCAATCGATGCATTTTTATTGATTATAATTATATACATTATTTTAGACATAATACATATAGTGTTAGATCGGCAAACACTGAACAGACACCACAATCTTTGATTTGTGGGTGATAAATAATATTTCACTGAAGAAAACAAATTTATAAATATTTATTATTTTAAAATAGATAGGAATCAGAAGTAAAAATGTTAGTTCTTCTTGATGGTCATCGGATATATTCTCAAATCGTTAGACATTGTGTCAATTCATTTCATTTTATTAGATTGGCTTTCGCACCTTAACAGGTCTAACAACATCAGTAGACGTATTTGCCCAAATCATTATACCTACTTCATAATCTCGCCTATCGTTCGATTACATACGGCCACGAATGTGGTGGTACATGAGGCGCACACGCCTTCGCTACGTAAGCTTCGCTCGTCTTAGAAGTTTGTCCGGTATGAGGGATACATACCGCAGACCATGCCATGTCCCCACAGATCCTTTTTTACTCGGTGGTCTTCAACATCGCCATGAGTAAGCCCTTTGCCCCATGCTTCTAACGCATATGGCTCCCGTTATAGGGTTGTACTTAGTTAAGGTGGTATCCATTAATCTCAAGTCTCTTCTAGATTAGTGATATAATTCATTAAACGATAACTTTTCTATTTATATTAGTTTGGATTTCACGTAAAAGATTCTGCAGATTCTTCAGTATTTGAAGATGAAAAAAGTTGGGTTGGACAAAAATATTTTTATTTGAAAACTTATCAGCGTAGGTAAATCTTTTATTGATGATAGGTTTTTATTTTACATTGCACTAATATGTATATTAAAATATAAAGTTATATATAGGATTTCATTTTTAGATCCCAGAACATCCCTAAACCAGGTATTTGTTATTTCCAGCGACGTTCAAATGCCAGTTCGCGGAAATGCATGATCCCCGAGCCGGCGCCAGCGCCGGCGCCGGCGCCGCCTGCTGTATGTGCGACACCGTCGCCGCGGCCGCGTTGCCGCATTCGCACTAATCCGTGGCTTGCTACATCGCCGCGTAAGCGCGTCCCATTACTCGCGCACCAACAATCGCTACAGTGTCCGCCGCACCATCCACAGCTGCACCACGCTCCGTACTCACTAGATTCGTTCCCAACGAAGCATGGACCGAGGTATACATGGATTTTTAAAAGCAATCTAGGCATTTAAGCATAGTGCCACACTTTATGGTAACATGTAGACAAGGTAGTATATGCGGTTTTGGTAAAATCCGTCAAGTATACAGTTTACACAACACATACATGAGATATAGTATACGTATTAGCCAGCTCTAATACATATAATTAACTGAACTGAAGAATTAACAGATAGCTTACTTATATTATATAGGAAGCTTATATTATATAGCATTATAATTACATAGAGCCAGTATAGAATGATGACTCAACCTCAGCTTTGTGCTATATTTTGCATTTATGAAAAGTTTATTTAGGTTAGTGGGTTGGGTAAAACTGTGTGGACTGGATAAAGCCGACCCGCGTAATTAGATCACTGTAGCCTAACGCGTGAAAGCCTGTTAACTGGGTACGTCTAATCTTAGTTCGAACAAAAATGGATTTGAATCATATTTTGAAATATCAGTATGCACCTATCACATTATTTCATTTTTCGATTTCTCATCAAAATTATCATCATCTAAATTTATTAACAACATTTGTTTTTGTTGCCATTCCAATAAATTAATACTGATACCATTGATTTATTTAATTAGAACAACCTAATTCAAAGAATCTGACGGAATATTCGACTATATAATTGACGGAATTGTATCGTTAAGTAATTTTAAATTAATTTAATTTTCTTTAATTTAGATCTCGGCAGATCCCCACAATAGTAGTCCATAAGATATGACATTATGAAAATAAATAAAATAGATCAACCTTGCCGTTTCAATATTAGTCAGTTGCCTTACTTTATATACCTACAGCATATGCAGTAGAACTTTGTACAAGATAGGTATATTAAAGAAGTATCGTCTGGGAATATTACTGCATCGCAGAAATATTTGTGAAGTATGGAATATCATTTGTATAAATTAAGAAAAGCAATGGTCTTAATGTCGATCTCGGAGCGAATCCTATGGGCATACCGCCCATAATTATAAGCGCCCCAACAGAATCCTATTAGAGAAATGAGACTGAAGAATCGGTTCCGCAGAGATACCCTAATGCCTCAGTTTATGTACAAGTGTCTGTTGGGCACGCCGCCAGTGCCCCGCCAAGTCGAGTAAAAAAGCGACACGGCCGTACCATCCTTTTCTCGAAGCAATTCAGGCCATTGTCGACCCCCTGTAACTTCGTTGTGGGTAAAACTAGAAGACTGAATTTTCAGTAACCATGCAGGCATTGTAAAGGCACGGTATATTTCAAATTTAATTCAATTTGAACCAGTAGTTTATTAATTTTGACAGGTCAAATTTCTTAATTTTGTCACTCACTGACTCACCGATCATCAAAATTCTATGGCACTTCTAGCAGACCTATAGAAGCTTCAAATTTGGAATATAAGTAGTGTTTGGTGTATGGATCAAGGAAAAACTAAAATATTTGGGGACACGGTAGTGCAACCGCTAAGTCTACTAATTTCTACAAAAAAAAGAAAGTGCATAAGTCTGAGAGAGGGCTTTAAGAAAATGCGTTGCTGGTAGATATACATATATACAATAAATAGAAGGTACCGAAAAGGAAAAAAGTAAACTGTCTACAAAATACAAAAAGGAATGAGATCCCATCAAAAACAATATTTGTCAAAAAACTCAGTCCCGCAACTCAGTTGTTCTACGGTTATCGTGGTCCATAACAATTGAAAATCAATTGTGTCTGAATCTCCGTACTCGAAGCATTAAGTTGTTACGTAATAATTAACAGCATCTTATAGTCACTATAAGATGCTGTTAATTCAGCATATCGATATTAAAAATCTTTATTGTTTTATATAATTATATTGACTTGGCCATCGCACAAAATAATTTAATTTACACGTGTTTTCATGCGATGGCCGAGTCACGATCGTGGTCTTAGGGACTGGACGTATTAAGACAGAAAGTCGCTTAAGTAGGGACTGAATAAATTAATAACCGACTTGGTATTATATGGATCTCACAACTTTTTACCGTATAGAACAACTGAGTTGCGAGACTTGGTTTTTTTTAAGTATTGTTTTTGATGGGTACCGATTACATCACAAATGATTTTTTTTATAATTATACCCCAATAAAAAGACCTTGTTTGAGACAGTACGTAAGGTGAAAAATATACCAGAAATTCCGTAAAATTGTTTCAGGTCACCGCACCTATCACCACATCTCTCGCCGCACCTATCGCCGCGGTTGAAAGCGCACGTCTCGCCGCACCGGTCACCGGAGCCGCACAGGTATCGCGGCGCGTCGAGTGACGAAGAGTGCCGCGGTGTGAGGCCACGCGGCCGCGAAACCGCTATCCTGTCGGACGCGGACGTCGACTCAGACGGGGACACGGGGCTGGACGGCGGCGATGAGGATGAGCCGGACGCGACATCTCCCAGTCGGCGGCGAGCCAGACGCCGCAGACCACCACGCCGACCCCCACGATCTGCTGGTAATAAATTTTTTTGGTGAGGTATCATACAGTCATTGGAAGTCAGCTGGATGGAAAATTTGTTGGAATGGCAGTGTATAAGGCCTAAGTTCAACCCTGACCGTCATCACCTAAGAATCGTCACCGATCGATACGATACGATAGACCAGGGGTCACCAAATGGCGGACCGCGGACCGCATACGGACCGCCGACCCATTGTAGGCGGACCGAAAATATATATCCGCCGCAGTATTTTTTAGTGCTGTTTAGTAAAACGCAGTTTTAAATCATTAACATGCAGAAGTTTCCAGTGAAGAGTTCTGGATAAAATTTATGTGTGGTAATAAATATGCAGAACTACAAAAATTTGCTTCTTTGAAACTTCTTACTTTGTTTGGGTCAATATATATAATCGAAGCAGCATTTGCGAAGATTAACTTTGTTAAGAATAGATTTCGATCTCGACATACTGATGAGAATCTCCAGGATTTAATGTCAATAGTTCGCATCAATTTCACTCCAAACTTCACACAGATAATCAACAATAAAAAATGACACTTTTCTCATTCATATGTATATAATAACATACATACATACATACACTCACGCCTTTTTCCCATGGGGGTAGGCAGAGATTACGTCTTTCCACTTGTTACGGTCTTTACATATCTCTTTCGCTTCATCTACTTTCATAACAATAAATAACACCTTTGTAATTTCCGTAATTACTAGTGATCGGTGATCACTAAATGTGTGGACCGCGAATGTCATTTCATTTCTTAAAATGGACCCCGAGCGAAACTAATTGGTGACCCCTGCGATAGACTGATATATGAGATTCTTCCACAATAGACAAAGTTTATCCACTTTCTGGTATTTCCAAATTTTCGGAGACATTTATGGAATTTACTGAAAATCAGGATATATTTGAAGGAATTATAGGTTCCGGGGTAGCTTGTTAAAATATCTTAAGCAAATAGTTTGTTCACATTTGAGGCAGTTATTAGTGTTGACTCGTTTAACTTTTTTGTCTGCTTCTCGATTAATAAATGGTTTTCTTAACTGTTTGTTGATATTTATATACTTTCTTTTTCTCTGGATTAGCGTATACTTTTTTAATGTTTGAGTAATTGTTGCATTTTATTATTATGCAGTGTTCATATATTGCATGATAATATGCATTTGCAAAACATGTACTCAAGACCTTTGAGTTATCAACATAGCCTGACACCTAATCCTATTTCATTTCACATGCAAGCTTTTGTGGTTTAGATGTGAACAAAAAATCATTCATAACATCAACGTGTAGTGCACAACAGGTTCATTTATTTCTTTACGATTTCTTTTGTTAGGTGAACATTGTATTTCACGTAATTAAGTCAGAAATCAATCAGTGCACTAACGTATACTGAAATACTTCCGCGGTACGATACAAGACAGCGGGATACAAGACACTATCGACTTGTACCAAGTACAAAAGTCATAGTTGTCTGGTATATTTTGTACATGTAAATATATTTGTTTCATATCCAGTTACCTCTACACTAGGACACTACCTATTTTCTAGCATCACACTGCCGGTGCGTATAATACAAATTAACGCACTAAACTTTTCTTATATCGGTCGATTAACAAATCGATCCTTGCAATATAGTAATATTAGAAAAGATGAGCTTAATATACAGTGGTGGCCTTATAATTAGAAACACTACCAACGGTCCTTAACATTATGTAAGATACTTCACCGCAATCGTCTTTATTTTGAAATTAAATAATAAATAGGACAGCAATATATTCAACGATTTATTATTTATTATAAAAAAACAATATTTTGAAGTATTAGTATTGTTATTTACGAAACAGCTACTATCCACAGCCTACCAATAGTTATAATTAATATTTAGTGGCGTATCCCTTATATTAAATAACAGCACTGCTACGACGTGACATTGATTCAATAAATTTCATACATATTTGTAGGGGGATAGAATTTCATGCTTCAACAAATGTTTCATATAGTTCGTTTTTACTGGTGTTAGGTACGGTTGTTTGAGACTTTCTTTTTAACAATATACTAGAGTTACAGGTAAATGATCGCCGAGTAGGGAATCATTGTGTGCTCTAAGATATTTTTGTATTGCCATTGATCCATTGTACTTCAATCTTCCGAACGGATCCAACTTCACATTCGAAACAACACCCCCAAACTTCGATGTTACCGTGCTTGACTATGTACCTTGTGTATTTAGAATTAAAAGAATTGTTTTCAGGACAATCTCTATCATATCATATCATAGCGTTTTACATCGGAATTTACCATATATATTTTCGTTTTATCTGAAAATAAGTGTTGGTCTTTTTTAGCAACACGAACTGTGCATCTTCTTTGGGAGAAGTTTTTCTTGGCAGAGTCTTTCTAAGAACATTTTCAACAGTTCCATGTGTTTTACAATAATCCAAAACTTTTTTAAAAGAACAATTTAAATGCTCAGCTATTCTTCTGTACGCCCACGTATGATCTATTATGTAAATTATTTAATTAAATGTAGTTGAATTTTGATTTGCCACCAAAATAATGGAAAAAGAAAAAGCCAAGAAAGAATTTTTATTCTCCAATTTCATAAAAAAAAACGAGTTATGGATACGTTTTAAAATGTTTTTAATTAGGCGTCCAAGCGGCCAGTAACAGAAAATAAACCTATATGTGTAAGACTCATTGTAATTATAAGTAAGATTGTTCTATATTTTAGGCTTTTATGAGTTTTTTATTTGAGAGGCTATATTACTGCATGATTATCAAATATTGAATATGAATATTTTTAGGAACATTTGTACGTTATAGTTATACTTTCTTTATACATAATAAGTGTTTCTAATTATATGATATGACCACCACTGTATATGAAATCTAGAAAATAACTAATTTTGATAAAGAAATAACCAATATGTAAATAATATTCAAAATTGCCACTTGAGTATACATCCTGGAAAACATAACTTTATTTATATATATTGCGTGATATTTAAAATATTGTTTGAGGATCGTATATCCGTCCTGTTGAGGCCACAGTATTTATATTTAAATCACTATGAAATATCTAAGATTGATAAATAATTTATTACAGGCGCGACACCCCCACGGGTGCGCCGGCGTAACCACGCGCCGTCTGCGCCGCCTGTGCGAGAGCGGGATCCCTTGCTCGAGGCAGATCGAGAGGCGGAGAGGAAGTACCGAGAGCTGATCCGAGAGGCGGAGAAGTTGCTGGTCACCGTGTCAAGGGCGCCGCTAGAACCGCCGCATAACCCACGCGTCAGGGAACTTAGAGCTACAGAGGTGTGGAAAGTTTTATAAACATTTAAATATCTTTACTTAATTATTTAAATTCAATATAAAAAGTACATAATGCTACCTAATGTTTGTCTCTGTATAAGTCAGCAATTTACTAATTTAATTGGCGCATATTTTATGTAATAGTTCCATCACATAATTTTGACGACATGTTTAGCGAAGCGGTCGAGTGATCGGCTAGTACGCAACGGGTCGGGTCCTGGGTTCAATTCCCGCAAGGGACAGATATTTTGTATCACCTACAAATATTTCTTCCGGTCTGGCTGTTTGTGCATGTGCGATTTCTATGTTTGTGACTGTAGCTACGACACAGGATAAAAATCCTAGTGTGGGGCGACGTTTTATTTAAAAAAATATAACAGACAAAAGATACAACTTTAATAAATTTCTTGATTTAAGTATTTGCTTTTGCTACAATTTTAGGTAGGAGAGGAAGCTACCCTCACTTCACATAGAAGTAATGGTGTGAAGGACTTTGGTTATAACGGTTTCACAACAGTAGACAAGCGTTCCTCGTTATTTTATATTGCATATATCTTTATTGTGATTGAATTCCACCATTTAGCTATCCGAACTCTATGCATTATCACTTCCGTGCCAGTTAGTAAACACATATCAGACTGATTTTGCAGACCACACCTTATTAGTTCGAAGAGCTTTTCATCCGGTGATCTGTGTTCATCCATATACGCACAAGAGGTACGCGCATTCGCCACAAGAGATAAACTCAGGAGGCTACAAATCAAAAGAGATTGTCCTTGCGTCATTATAAAATATTTGCAATAGTCTTCATTTAACAACTCAACCTTCCGCCAAATAGTGCAGGTCTACCTTTGGGATAGGGATATC
This sequence comes from Scirpophaga incertulas, assembly GCA_036419045.1. NCBI lineage: Eukaryota > Metazoa > Arthropoda > Insecta > Lepidoptera > Crambidae > Scirpophaga > Scirpophaga incertulas. The sequence continues at coordinate 21,548,063 of CM071629.1, read as the reverse complement.
TTGTACGAAGGCGCAGAGACTGGATGGTGTATCATTTACAGTTGCAGAAAGGTGGCGGGTGGTATACCTGTTACCCTAATTACTCAAAGGTTCAGTAATGGGTCTACTAATTTGAATTCTGCAGTACATGTGAGTTATGTATTAGACGACCTCCTAAATTGTATACATTGCTAACGACATTTTCGTGGAACGAAAGCACTACCAGGCAGGGAGGCAGTGCTTCTACTACAATGGTCGTTCAGCGTTACCTTTCGAGGTGAGAATAATATACTTTATTCAGAGCTTATTGACCTGAACTGATCTGACCTGATTCTGATGAAATCAGAAGTCCTCTTGATTTCCGATAGTATTCTCAGAAGCACTTTAAGTTCCTTGCTCCAAATCTGAGATTTGCTTCGTGAACTTTGGACATATCATTTCAATTTTGGCACTTTACAGACTTCGGTTAAAGTGGACTGCCCAAAATGTATAGACCACTAACGATCATTGTAGTCCGGACCGTGCGAGGTTATTGTACGGTCAGTTACGGAGTGACTTTTAAAAGGCACTTCACTCAATATCGGGTCACAGCCAAACTTGGTCGCGACTATACCGCAGTGCCGGTGTAAGGAGGCACTCGCCTTAATAGGCTGTTGTCCACCGCATGATTAATGCGATTCTCATGGTGGAGGACTGGGTTGGGCGCCGGATGGACAGTCTCTCCTATCGCATGGTGTAAGTCTTATCTGCAATTTGGAATTGGGTGCTTTGGTCACTATCTGCACGAGGTTGCGGATAGAAACGCATTATTTTATTAAAATGTTCGACTATGTAATCTTAGCGTTGTAAGATATGCGCGGCGTTAAGCTGTGAAGGCTGTCGTCTTTTTCTGTTAAGATGTAATCTTACAGAAGATGGTAGTCAAGTTGGATCAGGAAAACACTCGCAATGTCGCCGTATAGGTTGCTGGGCAGAAAGCGGGCCTAGACAGCCTACCTTACCACGATCACTCTAAGTGTAGGCCGCATTTTAAGGTTGTTACCATTATGGCGACGGTAATCCGTAAACGCGTTAAGACTCAGCACGTATCGGATTGTTCCTGAGTGATGCGGAAAATTGGGTTCCTGTATAGTCCTGACTAAGGACCCGACTAAGGACCCGATCGGGGTTCATTGGGTATGATCTACTGAAAACGTCTGTTAATTAGTAATTGTTAGGTGCATGATAGCTTTCCAGGTAAAAAAAATAATTTTCAAAGTTTGTACAACACAATTTGGCGGCAGAGGTATGTATTTCCCATGTCTTTTAGGGCGTTTAATGTTTACTGATCCTTACACACATAGCATGACAATTTTATTGATGAAGTGGTGTGGTAAGGTGGAGGCGCCGCGGCGAAGCCCCGAGCGAACGCATATTACGAAGTTCATGCGCGCCAATTCACCGGAGCCGCGGCGTGCACCGTCGCCCGCGCGCCGCTCGCCGCTTGCCGCTACCCCGCTCTGTACGCAATCGGGCCACTCAGCTCACTCGCCACACATCGCGCAATTCGCCCCAGCCCCAGCCTCTAACCACTCCGCCGAACGACCCCACTCCGAACCCCCCAAGAGAAAGGCTTACGCGAGAGATGAGGTAACTACATAGCATTTTTAGAAAGAAAAGGGAAATGATATCAAAATATAATGACATTATTTTGATATCATTTACAAAAATCCTCAATCACAATAAAACATTTCCGTTACCCGCATCCTTTTTTTCCTGGTACTGCTCTGCCTTGCGTATAATTAAGAATGGATTCACAGTCTTTGCCCCCAGGTAAACGACAGTAAATTAAGCTACCTATAAGCTTAATTTGCTGTCGTCTACCTGAAAATCATGAATAGTATATAATTCTCTTGTTACAACTTACAAGCAAACAAACTGCCCACCGGTAATACGTGGTTATATATAGTGGTCACCCAGTAGTAGAAAATCTGCAACCATCATAAACCATCATAATAAGATGTGAAGTCGCAGTCCCTATAATTTTACTGAATCCGAAACACAGCAATACTAACTTTTGTGGCTTAAATAGATAAAACGCTATGGTTATATTGTAAATAGTTCGAAACCGTGAATTGTGTTAGTAATGACTAAAACATGTGAATAACCTGAATTGTAAGGGAGTGAAGTATACGGTAGTAATTGAACTGGGTATCTGGGGTTAAAACACAATACTCTTCTCTTATAATATTATATTAGTGTAGATGTACCAAGACAAGATGATCAATTATTGTCAGCAACTCAAAATATCATAGGAAGGAATCACTATAGATGGTTTATAAAAATACGCGTTAAGCTTTGTCTAAGCGTTGCGATTTAGAAACAGCTCTTTCATACTTTAGTTTCGTAAAAGTCGCGTTAGTTGTTTAGCGAATTGGGTCTTATTGGTTATTTACCAAGTTTTAATTAATTTATTTATTTATTATGAAATAACAAACAGTTACAATATATATTTTATACGACAAACACTGGTAAAAAGAGCGGATCTCGGAACAGTGTAATACATTTTACTAGTTAGGTCCATGCAGTCAAATTTATTATTAATAATTGCGTACAAAATATTAATCTCCAGGTACCTACGTCTATCCTACAAAGGCAACATTTTATACTTCTTAAGAAGCTGCGATTAGGATAAAGTTTGCTTACAACATCTGTAATGATTAATAATAACATCTGTTTGTAAGAATTTATGTTGAACTTTCACAATTTCCTGCACATACTTCATATAAAAAGGACTTCAGATTGCAGCTGCATATTCTAATTGAGAACCAACAGGAGACTTATATAAATAGAAAAAAATTTGTAGGTCGCTTAAACTCGACGTTTAAAGCGGATCTCATGATGAACCCGTACTTTTTAAATGCCTTACATACTATATATTGAATATGCTGATCCATAATTAATTTACTGTCAAATAAAACTCCGAGATGACTTATGGAAGAAACATTACTCAAGGCAGTATTAGAAAGATGATAATTAAATTGAATAACTTAATATTCTTGGTAAATCGAATAAAATTACATTTCGGAATACTGAATCGTAGTCTATTACTAAAACAATAAGCACTCAATCTATTAAGGTTCTCTTGAAACAAACGACAGTCATCAACAGATTTTATGCACTTGTATAGTTTTAAATCATCCGCGTACAGAAGAAATTCCGAATATTTAAAACAACGCTTAATGTCATTTATGTACAAAAGAAATAAAAGAGGTCGCAGTATTGATCCTTAAGAAACAGGTGTTCCTTAAGGATTATCTTCAGGTAAAGATATTTACGCTGTTAGATTGATATCCCTTAATCACCATCTTTTGCGATCAATTAGTAATATAGGAGGTAAACCAACGAAGAATATTGCCACGGATACCATTATAAGCTAATTTATTAAGAAGAGTTCAGTGAATTAGTTATTGTTTCAATCTGAGTTGCTTATACCACGAGTTTGACAAGCCATCAACATCTGAAAAGTTTTATATAAGATTAGAAAAGAAAATTTCTCCCTCATTTTTGTAACATTTTTAATTTATATTCTGGTCTTATTGTGTTTTAGAGTGATGCTACTATATAGTTATAAGACTTATAAGTCACCAATCACTTTCATTACGGGTTAATTTTTAAAAATAATAATTTCTTATCCAGAAGGTAATAAACTATACTAATTAAACAAATTTTTTGATACAATGGACAAATAAAACAAATAAATTTCAGTACATTATATTATTAATAAAAAGAAGTAAGTACTAAGAGTTCTTACAACATTAATGACAAAATCGTATTTATTGTCTATGAACTATTAGTCTGTAATTTGAAGTAAAGACTCTGTAGGTTATTGTTATTAAATCCTGGAGATTCATCGGCGAATCTGTTCCGGAATTTATTTTTAATTGAAGAAGTGAGTGATTGAACTGAAGTTACTTGAAACCATGCAAAATCTTTATTGTTATATACACATTAATCGGACTATCTATCTATTATTGAAATTTTTCATATTATTATTTGGAATTATTTATATTAGGTCTTTACCTATGAAATTGCCGTTTTCCATGAAAAAATTTAAACGATTTTTTTTCATGTATTTTTTATTTGTATTAATCGAAGTTATCACCCATGCAATCAATGCATCTTTGCCAACGTAGTGGCAGTTTATTGATGCCCTTCTTAAAGAAATCAGCTGGACGGGAAGCAACAAATTCTTCAAAGGCATTTTGGACTGCCTCTCGGGTATTGAATTTTTACCCGCCAAGAAGTTATCCAAATTCTGGAAAAAGTGGTAGTCTGTAGGCGCAAGGTCTGGTGAGTAGGGTGGATGATGAAGAACTTCCAACCCCAGGTCTTGCAACTTGGAGACCGTCTGTTGTGCAGTATGAGGTCGCGCGTTGTCGTGCAGGAGCAGTGTAGAAGAGCGATTGACCAATGCTGGTTGGAAATGTGCCAGCTTCTCCATCATTGTGTTCAATTCTTCACAGTATACATCTGCAGTAATGCTCATCCCGTTCGGCAAGAAGCTGTGATGAATCACACCGGCGCTAGACCACCAAACAGTGACCATCACTTTTCTAGGGGTGAGTTTTCGTTTAGGGCATTGCTTAGGTGCTGAACCAGGATCCAACCGCCTTGCTGAGCGCTTGCGGTTATCAAACAGAATCCATTTTTCATCGCAGGTAACAATGCGGTTTAAAATTCCTTCATTTGTGTGTCTGTTGAGCAGTGCAAGGCACGTCTCGACGCGTACTTCGCGCTGGCGATCATTGAGTTCGTGGGGCACCCATTTGTCAAGTTTTTTTACCTTCCCAATTTGACGCAAATGGACCAATATTGTTTTGACGCTAACGTCGAAAGCTGCTGCTAATTCAGCCGTAGATTGTGTATCATCAGCTTCCACAATCGCCTTTAATTCGTCATTGTCAACCAAAGTCTTCGGACGACCGCGAGGTTTATTTTTCAAGTCGAAATTCCCAGAACGGAAGAGAGCATACCAATAGCAGGTGGTGCGTTGGTTTGTAGTGTTAGCTCCGTAAACGTCGTTGATGTTAAGTGCCGCTTGTGCCGCGTTGCTGCCACGACGGAACTCATATTCCATAATTACTCGAATTTTTAACGTATCCATGATGGCGAAACAGATTGAAATGCGATGAAAATGTAACACTAATCAATAAATAAATGACTACTTTTGGAAAAAGAATCCCATGTTTTTAAAACAAAATTAATTTGAAATTAGAATTCTTTAGCCTAACAAAAACTATTTTGATTTGAAATGGCCAGTACTGCAGAACGGCAATTTCATAGGTAAAGACCTATTATTATCTTTAAAACTTGACATTGTATAGCTATGAATGTTAATTAACTTTATTTTATATGACCTATTATTATATAAAAATAAAAAATAATGTAATGGTTGATTATATAACGTGGAGATAATAATGACTGAGTCAATTACCAAACATTGTTAATTGATTTTTATTTCATTGCGTGTTTGTGAACTATTTGATTGACAATGTAATCAAATCTGTCTAATATTATGATGTATGGATATTTATTATATCCTTATATTTATTTATTTAATTTAATTCTCCATCATACTATGGAATATACATTTTAAAAAATATGTTAGGACATTTATTGTCATTTTTATATTACAAAGATCAGACAAAAGCGCATGTTAACTTAAGCAAATAGGACAGGATTAAAAAACATTTTTAGAGGTCTTTTTGTGAGCGTACAACAATAAAATAACAAGTAACAATCATTAGTCTTGTATAATATATAAACACTAGGCTAAAATTGAAGATGCAATTATAAAAAAAATCTTATTATAAGGTGTTGCATTATATAGCAGACAAAATTGAATGAATTTGTCAAATAAATCGATAAATTTGAAATTCATAATGACACTGTATATATTACTTGAGAAACTATTCCAATCACCCTGATATTATTCAGTTTTAAAAATTAAAATTTTAGAAAAGTATAAAGGAATGTGTTGAATAAATTTATTGATTTATGAGAAACAATTGGATCCTAACCGTGGTGATCACGCTACCTTTGATAATTTATTTCGACATCTTCCATAAATCTTTGAAATATTGTAGTTAATCCTACATTATAATACTATTAATACTTTATAAATGATAGGTTAATAATAAAAGTCACCGGGCTGATATAATTGAGTAATAGGTAATTTAACGTATATTAACACTGTCATAATAGTTATTCCGTTATTTTTAGGTCCTGCAGACCCTTGAAGGTCTGCGGAAGAGTTTGCAGCAGCAATCGGCATTACTTGCAGTGCAGCGGACGCGGCTTGATTCACTATAACCTGTCACACTTTAGAATCACAGTGGCACGGACTACGAGAAATATAATACCCACAATCGGCTCCATATATACTTTAAACAAATATCTCTTGTCTTCCACTTTTTATACTGTTCTTTACTGTAATCATTTTTAGCGCGGGAGCTTAACAATATTGCGCATTCGGTACCTACTTCTTTTTGGAACTGAAATAATATTTTTATTCTTATACATGTGTATATGATTTGTTTTAGGATTGAACTTCGCGAATAATATCCATTAATTAATTTGGGTTTTAATCAAAATGAACACCATCACCTAGTCGAGAACCTATAGGATTCAAAGGGTTTCGAATGATATTTAAGTAGTTCGTGTCGACGGTAGTATTATAAACTTATTATTAATTTGAATAGTAGGCCGATGCACTTGTGTCATTCTTCGCAATACTTTTTCAACAATTTTTTACCTTTTATCACTTTTACCTTCTATTGATTTGGTGAATTACTATAATAGTGCAAGTCAGTTAGTCTATGTTTTTCACCATCTTTCTCAATTTTGATCTAAATGTTTCGAATAATATGAACATAAATAAACATGATTAAATTAATAGAACTTTGTTCTTTGTTAGATTGTTATCGAACATGTCAAATGTTCCCAAATTGTCAGCTAACTACTCGTTACCAAGTATTGCCAAAGAAAATCTGTTCAAATCTCTTGTGATATTTTTAATGATCTCAGTAAGTTTAGGTTTATAAATTCGTTGTAATTATTAGTTGTTGGGTAGTTGTAAGTAGACTAGAGTGCAGCGGCCGCAGATACATTATTAAGTGTCTTAAATCGTGATAAAATCTTATAATATAGATAGTTTAATTTTATTCTTTTTTTTATATTTCGCGGTTTTAACTGTTTATAGTAACTAAGCTTGCTCATAAGGTTTATACGTTTGAGTAATAACGAAATAATGATGAAAAAGTAAAGCTCGTGTTGTACCGTGTGGCGTATCTATGGGCATTAAAGACTAGAGATGCAAGACGAGATATTCAAGTATTTGTAGATAGTTTAACAGTTTTAGTTATTGACAGTGAGCGCTCCAAAAATGTGTTTGATTTAATTTAAACATCATTTTACAATCATCGTACCGCTGTACAGTTCGGTTTCCCTTTCAGAACCCATTTTGATCGTAAGCATATCTAACTAAACAGTGCATCTTATGGCCGTTTTCACCAACTTTGTCTTAGCTTAGGCAACTCCTAAGAGACATGCTGTCTCACTCTTTTCAGTTAATATAAAAAGTGACAGCATGTCACTTAGGAGTCGCGTAAGCTAAGACAAGGTTGGTGAAAACGGCTATTAGTCTCCTTTCTTCTACTTTACCTTACCGTTGTGATGTCTCTTATCAATAAAGCCAATTAAGGAATTTGTATTATTGATATTACTAAAATAACCTAGGTAATTATCGGGGATTTTTTACCCGTATCCGTTTGCACCTAGAAACCTATGACGTTCTAACGACTTTTTAATGAGTTAAATGAGCCATATCAATAATTAGTCAATATTTTCCAATGTTAATCACTTTTTGCATTAAAAGTTAAAGTCCTACAATCTTTAACTTGTAACTGTAATTGTAACAAACCGGCGTTTCTATTTGACTCCATGGGAAAGTGGAACTGCTGTTTATTTGCGATAGAAATAGGTGATTCATTAGGTAAGTAACGATTAAGAAAGAGTGATGCTTATACATATATTAAGGTAAATGTTTAATACCAAAAAGAGTAATATAGAAGCGTTCATTATAATTAATCAGCAAAACATATAAATTAACCAAACATTAATAGGACTAATTTTGAATATTGAATACTTTATTGACACAGGTGGAAATTGTATATAATACATGATTTAATTGATTTGGTTAATTTGATTTGATTTTATTATCCTTTGATGAACCCTATATCAAATGCAACAGTTTTTTTTTATTATAAGTATTTATCACGAATTAAGACTACTTAATGTAGTAGTTCTTCCATTGTCTAGTCCCTCCATGTTACTTTTAGTGATTTTGTTAGTAGTTAGTAAAGTTAATTAGTTATTTATTACAGTTACCTTACTGTAGGCGAGGCCAGGTTACAACTTCTCATGTTATTGTAGTATCATTTAACTTTTAGATAAAATGTAGTGTCTGCATGTAGCGGTAATTATGCATTTTACTTATACATACTCGTACATTTTGAGCGTCACTAACTTGTTGTTCTGTGGAACTATATTAAGCATTTATAAAGTTTCATTAATCCTTTACTGATTGCAAATTTATTCAAAAATATAACCATGGTAGAATCATAAGTATATTAATTGTATTCATATTTAAAAGTAATAGTAGATAGAAATTCAAATATATATCTTTGGGTATCGTATAGTCTGTATCCCTTTTATATAAAAATCGCCCAATGTCAAATAGTCCAACTATTGCGTTATAGTTGATGTTAATTTTCTGTTATCATGAAATCACCGCTACAATGTTTAGGTCTCATGCAGGTTAGGTGTTGAGCGTAGTGTGTAGTGTAGCGTAGGGAAGCGGTCGAATGGTGGCACAGGCAAGGTGATGAAGACTGCAGTATACTTTCTGTAACTATTTATTGTTTGTTATTTACTTGTGTTTAATTGTGTTTGAAGAAGATCGCATATTATATTTAAAATTTTGGAGAAATTTACATCTCCTTTATTGGGAAGGTTTAATGCCCTACATGGGTGTTACGTGGCTACAATGATGATAATTGGTCACTGTCAATACAACCGTTGCACAGTAGTGTTTTCTGCACTTTTCGTCGAATTCTAAGTAGTAACAAAGAAAATCTTTTGACTACCAGACTTATGTTTGAAAGTAATGTAAAAAATAAACTTTCTATTTATTTCCTATTAATTTTTTCGACATGTTCTAAATTAATTAAAGTATGAATTAATTCTAAACACATGCATTATCAGAGTAACGTTGAATTTAGAGATATATATCGGTAGACCTTTTATTACAAATGTGTCAAATTGTTATTTTTGTTAAGTCAAATATATGTATAATTTAAAAATGGTATCTAAATTACAGAATGGAGTCTTAGGTACACGATTTTTGTTTTCTTGGTTTTGTATTATTTTTTTTTTCCAAATCGGCGGGGTGAACTTTCGTAATTTATACCTATATCTACAATAGATATTTATGTTTATTCTTGTTACGATCTGTGCTAATTTTTATTAGAACTTCTAAATTGACTTTTGAATGAAGATATCGATTTATTTTATAGATAAAGAAGTTTTATTAAGAATTTTGTTACCTAATCTTCAAGCACACCGCGATATTGGGCCCTATGTGGAGCCTATACTTTTGTTAGTGCAATTTTGGAGGAGCGGGTTACCTCGCATTCTCTTGCTGAACAATGTAAATAATTATCCATTTTACTGTTTAATGTAAGTATAAATAAGATTTATACGTTTAGTTAAATTTTCATTAAATATATAATTATCCAATTTATGTTTTATTTCCGATCTACCATAGAAATTGTAAAATTATGTCAATTGTCCATGGTAAATAAAGACATCAGTAATTAGTGGGTGCAGACATAACAAGTTACAGTTAGATCGCTCGCTTTCAATCTCATGGCAGAAGTGAATATCGCTTATTAAAGTTTTTCAAACAGGATAGAAACCTTTATTTTTTTTATCAAAATTGAAACACTACTGTTTTGCGGTATAAATAAGTAAAACGGAGGTACCCAAGCAAGTGACCTGGTATAGAGTTCCTCCCTATATTGAAACTAAAACAGAATATTTTAGTTGAAACTAGCTGTGCCCGCGACTTCGTCCGCGTGGAATGTAATAAAAAAATTACTTTATTTTATTAAAATAAAAGTAGCCTAAGTTACTCCTTATTACATAAGCTATTTGCCAGTAAAAGTTCCGTTCAAATCGGTCCAACCGTGCCAGAGATTAGCCGGAACAAACAGACAGGCAAAAATTTAAAAAATATGTATTTTGGTATGTGTATACATTCATATGTATACATTCATATGCATGTCGTAGAAAGCGATTATTTTAATATTACAAACAGACACTCCAATTTTATTTATTTGTATAGAAAAGTTTATTTATATTAATAACACATGGATCTACTGAGGGTACGCTGGTGTCATCGCCGACATCGATGTCGGGATGAAGGTGAAACCAACGCCCACAAAATTAGGCCTTTAACAGAACAAATGTTACATCTTAATATATATATTTCTTGTGTGCGTGTGTATGTGACTGAACTCCTCCTAAACGACTGGACCAATTTTGATGAAATTTTTTGTGTGTATTCCAGGGGGCTTGAGAATGGTTTAGATTCACAATACGGTCATATAGATATTGTTTTTCAGCTAAATTATTTATTTAAAAACATTTGAGACAACGTGAGACAACGTGACATTTGAGACATTTGACATTTGAGACATTTGACAGGACAACGTCTGTTGGGCCAGCTAGTAACTTACTAAATTACTTACTTACTAAATTAATTAAATTACCTAACCTAACCTTCCGGCAGAAAAAAGAGGTCTGCGTGATTTTTTTCTAAAAGCCAATAAATATTTACTATCGAATACATTCAAAAAATTAATATCCGCGATGACATATGATGGTAAAACATTTTTTGTTTTTTTTTTTTATTTTTTTTTAACATTGTTTCGGCAATAGGAATCCACGCATACCGAACTTAATTTATTCCTATACTTATGTACTATTTATTTAAATAAATATTTTTTGATTCAGCTATGACGGGACTTTCAGTGTTACCAGCTCCCCCCTATTATCGATCCCTCACCTAATAAACCTTTTCTATATAATTCTATACCATTCTTTTCTATATATCATTATTTCTTTTTCAAAGTGACTTTTATCCATTTGACAAAGATATAATAATATTCGAGAAAATCAATTTTAATTTAGTCGCCCAGCAATAGCGGATGAGTGGAAACATAGTTTTTCGCTCCGTATTCTATGTTTGACTAGTGCATGAGGTGTGTCGCCATCTCTATTGATCAATATGATCTGTCAAGACGGAACTACGTGCCTATTTGACAGATCGTATTGATAACCTATATCGTTTCGAGTCTGGAACTGTCACTGGAATGACAATCACGGTGACGAAAACGACGATATAACGTTTAATGATATATCGTTAAACGTCAATATTAATATATATTATAGTAATTATATAATATTATTATTTTTCGCCTGCATCATAATAATCTGGAAATCTTTATAGATACAGTTCCGTTATTCCTTTTGAGGTATAGACATAGAAGTTCTACATGAACACAGTTTAAGTTACGTCGTTTCCCATATTACGAAATCTAATTATTTTGTCACCATTGCTAAAATAAATTATTTGTGGACAAAGAACAACGTTTGATTAAATTAACTTATATATACAAAATGTTTTGAAAATATAAGCTTCTTTTAAGAAATGCGGACGCCACTTGATCTCTATTGTTTTCCTGTAGTACTATTTAGTATGATCGTTGTCGTCGTCGATGATACGTTTAAAAACCCACAGGTGGCGCTAAGTGTTTCTTGAATGATACAATCATCAAAAACTAGATCTGTTTCATATTGCTGAAGGTGTAATACAAAAATTAAATAATTTTTGATTTATTTTTAACTTTACTGAAAAAATGAAAAATAAACAAAAAAGAGCTATCGTGGAGGTGCTGGGATTTGAACCCAGGACTTTCAGCATGCGAAGCAGACACTCTACCACTGAGTTACACCCCCGATAAAACTACTTGTGAAATTATGTATAATATTTTACGCCACAAACATATCGTATTTATTAATTTTGTAAATAAATTATATCAATAACAGTCACTAATAAAATGGTTGTGTTACAACTTTTTAGTAATCGCGTTTTAGAACCAGCCACGTTAACAAGGTGTGGTCCATGCACGTTTTTGTCGAGTGTTAACATTAATAAATTATACTGTGGATTGAAAGCCTTGTGTCTGGTAGTTCATCGTTACTAATAAAAATTAAAATTATAAATTCTGAATAATTGATGTAAATCTTTTAGTTCGTCAACTTTTTTCGTGTTATCCACAGATACAGATATCATGAAAAAAGTTGAGTTGTTGTCTGTACTTCTAATATTGTTATGTTTCATAAAACATAACAATATCAGAAGTAAAGACAAGAGAATAAGATCTTCATGCCTACTAAATAAAATAGTACTGGTATCATTTATTATTTGCTTCCATTAAGAGCAATATTTGCAAACTTGTGAAAACTTTTAAATTTGTCGTATATTAGTTGCTTCATGCCCTATATACTATTTAAGTGCAATAGGTTAATTATCAAGATACTGTGTAAACAGAAATTTAGTTCACAATGTTGTGTTTTAATAGTTTTTCCACATATTATTAAATAGTTATGCTTTATGATAACCGGGTCGTAGCAATTCTGCACAAAGTAAGTATACAAACTTTCGAACAAAAACAGACATTGTCTTCTAATAACACCATCAAGTCATTGTAATTATGAATATAATATTGTATAATATGTAATACAAGATGTAATAATATTGTATTTAAATAATGATCGATTTATTGAAAATAATACAGTAAAAGCTGCTAAGCTAATAGGTAAGTTATTTTAATTAGATCGCTTTCTCTCTCTCTCTCTGTCCTCTTTTACTGTTCAAAACAATAAACTCGATAAATTTTAACCTACACGGATGGTTGAACGTGCAAATCCTGGTTCAAATTAATATTTTTTATTGTTATAATATGACGCTAGGGTCAAAGAATCGGAGCAAGACTGGAAGATGCTTTATTAATATAGATTGTACTTAGTGATTGCAAGCCAATGATATCTAGTTATTAAGGAGAATAGATTACAGTCATACCAGTTTGTGTTAAGCCATCGTTTGCTTTCAAAATGTCCAAATGAATAAAGTGGAGCGGGAATGATTTGTCATGCCTGTTTTCCTTTCTCACTGCAGATGGCAGTGATTCAACGTTCAAGGAAGACAAGTTGATGCAGCGGTTCTAAATTAGTGGAGCGTACGCATGCTGTATAAATTATAGAATAAATCCAGTTTACCATCTCGGCGCTTACGTCATAATAGAAGATTATGTACTACATAATTGATTTTCATAATTTATAATCGGACTTGTTTAACGAATATACTATTCATATAAATGAATAGCATATTGTAGGTATATCTGTATAATATTATTTTATAGGTGTATCGGAAATGACGATCTTACGACAGGCAAAATTTAGTGTAAGTATCTAAAATCACAGTTTAAGTGTTAAGATTAGAATTTGTCAATTCATTGTCATTACATTAAGGTGCTGAATAATTATTGAGATCCGTATTGGAATAATAACTCCTAACACACTCCAATGTGTTTGATTGACTGTATTTTAATGTTTCTCATTTTATCAAATATTAAATATATCTGAAAATAAGAATTAATAACATTGAAGAAGATAAAAATGTTCTAGATACATGAGATGCATGATCTTGTGTATGAATCATTTACAATGAGGTAGCGTGAATTATGTAATCATACCACATCACGCCACGCCATTCCAGAGCGTTCTACTGGTTTTATAACAATTTAGCCGGCATTGTGAGTCTGGATTGGCTATAATAGGGATGTGGGTATTGTGGATGCTCTTCCTTCTATGCATCATACGATGCGGCGGTAATCGATTTCTAAAATGAATTTTTATATGGATTCGAAGGGTCAGTAGGTTTTGAAGTGTTTTGATCTTATCGAGGGTAAAACGAAAACTACATTCACCTTAAGCAATAAAAAACTATGTATATGACATTAACTGTATTGTAGTATGTCTAGCTAAAGATTTTACATACAGTGGCTAATATTTTCTCAGGTGCCAGCTACTTGTTGAGTCATGTATATTATATACCGGGCTATTGATATATATAATAATTGTTTTTTACAATTGTTAAATATTTTAACAAGTAGTATGATCGTGTTTATCCTCAAAGCTTTAGAGCTTCTTCTTCTTCTTAAGAGAAGAACCCTGATTAGTTGACAGAGTACAAAGTGCACATTATCCGACCTCAGTGATGATTGAGTTTGCTTTGTAGGAGTGACTGAGCTTTATTTTTATGAAAAGGTATTCCAATGTTTTATGGAATAAGTGTAGGAAAATATAATTCTAATGGATACCTCTATGACTGTGATTATGTACGTAACAGATAAAGAAGGTGAGTTAATTAATTCTTTTTTATATTAAAAAATAACCTTTTTTCTGTAGATAACTATATGTTAATGGTCCAGGAAAGCGCGGTATCACTGTCAGATGAAAACAAAATATGAGTCAACTTCTGGCATTTGTGTTAGATACAAAGTTTATTTGTAAGTGACTCATTAAATGATATAATATAATTGTTTTATGATAATTATTAAACAAATTAATATGCATGCCATACTTGCTAGTGCCATACTCATACATAAATTTTACGGTTAGTCTATTTTAAATAAATTGATAAACTGTAGTCATAGCTTATACAAGTCAAACTTTCATCCCCTATTTTAACTCGTTATTTAAAAATTTTGGCGTGAAAGTGCGACAGACAGAGTTACAATTATAAAGAACTAGCGGACCCAACAGACTTCGTCCTGTCAAAAAGATTTGTAAAGTAGCAGTTTTTTGTTCCTACTTATTTTATAGATAAGGAAATTTTTCCTGATTTTTCTTTCCTATAAACCTCACGGAGCCCGAAACCTTTCTAACGAATGCAAAATCGGTTCGTGCGTTCTGGAGTTATAGCGTCAGGAAGGAAAGCCCGATTTATTTTTATATAGTAGTTTTAGATATGTGGCATAAATTGACAGATGTAAAATACGGTAACAGTGATACCATTAGTATATCTTAAATATCAAAGGTACACTTATCTCTAAAAATAAAAGAGACGACACCCTAGGAGAAATTTCTCATAAGGTACCTGAGGTAATTAAGGCCCAGAGGATAATAAGGCCCACATTTAAAATTTCGCGGAAAAATATTTCAAAAACACTTCACTGTTTACGCACACGTGCAAAATGTCGGTGTGAATGTCTTCGTTTGGTCTGCAGTCGCTAGCGCCGCCATCTTGCCAATAACGTGCGATACGTTGATGAAGTGACCGGCTACTATGCAATTTTATAATTTTTATAACAAGAAACTTTTAGAAATTTTTACGATTTATTCAATAATTGATTAATAATGCTGCATTTATTATCTTAAGCAGGTGTTGTACAATAGAAAGGATGTTGTTTTTCCTTTCCAGAGAAAGAGTTTTTAGTGTTCTAGGTCAATGTACGATGTGAATTTTACTGTCAATATATGTGTAACATTGTTACAGATTTAGATTAAAATGCCTGCAAAGAGAGCTCAGTGGACAGAAGACAATTTACGGGCCGCTTTGGTGGCAATAGAACGAGGGCAGCTGACGCAAAGAGCTGCAGCTGAACGTCACCACATTCCAAGACGAACTCTTTCGGAGAGTTCGTTTTGGAATAAAAATCATATAAAATCAAAAATATTATTATTTCTCAGTTTAAATAATTTATTTGTTAATCCCATTTATTTTTATTTTGTTTGCAGAAGATTTTTTTTTGTTTTGAGAGTTTATTTTTTGATTCTAGGAATATGATTGTGATACTGAAGAACTGAGTTAGGTACCTTTAATTAAAGTTTAATTTTAAGTCTTAAAAATTAATATGAAAGTAATTATATTGTTTGTTTAATAAAAAAATAACTGATTATGTTACAAAACATGTTGTGTTTGTACTAAGTACCTGAATTAACACCACTAGTTCCTTGAAACTAAATTGTCTACGACTAATATTAAGAGGGCAATGAGGCCCATGTTTAATAAATAAAGGACAATAATTTAATTAGTGAAAAACAACAATTTACTTTTATTTTAATTTATGTCTTAGTAAATTTATGACGATTTACTGTAAAATTAAGCAAATTTAATATACTACCGTATATTGGGAAGGGTATTTAAAAAGTGCATTTTCTTATTTATAAATATGCTTTTCTTAATAGTTTTACACCATTTATTACAGCAACATATACAAGCTATGTAAACATTATGTTTTTGACATTCTATACGCATTATACTTAGATTTAAAGCAATATTCTTTTAGGTGGGCCTTAATTGCCACCAGTACCTTATTATTCTATTGTATAGTAACGATTTTGTACATATTAGCGAGTAGAGTAAACCTACTTGTAGAGTAGGTATACACCTTTCTATCTATTTATATAGAAAGGTGTAACAACTCAATAATAATAATAGTACAAAACACAATTTTCTGTTATATCAATGCAGAAAAAAGATTAGTTGTGTGGTCAATTGTATCATTTATCAACATTATCACCATATAATTCGTAAAGTTACAATCACAGAGTATCTATATATAAAAAGATTAGTAGCTAGTATAAAGATAGAATAAAATGTTAGAATCTAGTAATGTATTATATATACTGGAGATTAAAATAAAGAAACATCATCATCACATCCAGAATTCACTACCATTTCAGGGTAATTGAAGAATGGATTTTAGAAACACTACTTAGGATTGAGTGTTTTAACTAGAAATTCCTATTTTTTTATGTTGTTATAGAGTCGAAGTAGCGCATGGAAATCATTTAAAATTAAAAACCTAAATGAATCTTAAAAACCAACCAGTATTTTTACTAGCGCATTTTTATATTTTATTATGATAAAATATTATTATAATAAAATATGTATTAACATAAATATATATGATGTAATATGAATAATATATATGACAAATATTGTAAGCGCTTAACGTATAAAAAATGTCGGATAAGGTAAATATTTCATTGACACTATCGGGTCCTTGATTGGCTATGCAATTAGTTTCGTACCGAGGCACCGATCCCTAGTGTATTGTAATGCGCGGGTCAGGTGGCCTCTGCCTAAGGCCGGCCCTCGCGCACGTCCGCGCGTTGCGCCATACGACAGTCGCGACGCAACGACCGTTTGCTTACGGTGCACCTACCATCAAACCCTAAAGTGCAGGGCAAGTAGTCAGTATTGTATAGTGCTTGTAGATGAATTATAGCTACAATGTTTGAATTGCATGCAAGATTTTTTCGATGTCCCTGTTTCGATAGGTTACTCAATATATATATATAGTAGGTATGTACATTTGTATTACATATTTTGATAAACAGAAGTCTGACTGTGCAATAGGCTGACAAATATCTAAGTATACGGGAAATTTTACAAATATTTGTTGGTTTTTCATTAAGAAAGATTTTAAAGTTTTTCTATAATATCTGTGAAGAGAGAGTTCATGTTACAAAAAAAAAAATGAAAGGTATGATTAACCCTATACAAGATTATTCTGATTATTTAAGTCAAGAAGAAAACAGCATTGTACTAAATATACGACCCATAAACTAATGAAACTCCAGATACAACTTGTTTTTGGTAGGTACAGATTTTAGTTGACTTTGGATAGAGGTAAATTTGATGCTGTGAGTTAATAACACACAATTAACTCACAGTATCAAATTTCAAAATGCAGGACAAACCAATGAGATGTGTGGAAAATCCAAAGTGTGATACATGTGATGTATTCTTAGCTTAGTAGCTAATGCGAAATTGCATAAATGAATGTACTATCAACTAATCCAGCGTTTTAACCAATAAACTGTAATCGCTTTAAAATCTAACCTTGACTAGTTTGATTTTATACTTCAAGTAAGATTTATGCAAACAATGGTCATGTGACTTCATTGTTTATAGTGAAGTGGCCGATTTGTCTCAAGCGTAGTCAAACGTAAACTTACCAATGTCATGTGCTACACGTGTCCCCTAAGCATACGCGCTTGCGACATATCGGCTTTCACGGCCGGAGAAATAGAAAATAAAATTAGATAATTTAATTTTATTATAGTTGTTTTGCCTAAGCGGTTAGGATTTAGTATGTTTGTTTTGTATATTCATTTAATAAAAATGTAATAACTGGCATGTACAATAACAGGTTTCACTTCATTACTTTCGTAGCTGTAATAGTTATGGCCTCCAGCAGTACGGCTTGAAAGACAGTGTCGTAGTTGCCTAGTGCATCTTCAGGTCTTTTAAGAAGACACCTATATCAGTACCATACCTCGTTTTCGATCCCGCGTCCCGTGTATGGCACTGTAATATTGCATCTTTAAAATAAATTTTGAAATTATGTACGAGTATCAGAGATTTGGCCACGTTTGCTCATATCGCAAATTATTTTCACCAATGGTGGACACAACAAGTGAGTAAACATACCTAGCCCACTTCTTCGTTAATTCATTGTGTTTAACCTTTGGAAAGTTGATGAAAATTAAATGTTTAAACCTCGATGCCACGATCGCTGCGACCTTATGGAACTTTGCTTGCTGCTTGCATGGTATCGCAAAACGTATTTCCCATAATCTACCTTTTCACACTGCTCTTGACTTCATACCAGCCGGAGCGGTCTGGCCTGTTTGACTTACCAATTAAACTCAACCTTATGACTAAGTTCTAAGAACTATGTAGGCATATCATAAGGCCGACCGCTCCCTCTCCTGAGGGAGCGATGCGGCGTTGGCCCATAAAGGGGCATATGTACTTGAAGAGGCGCGGGAACCCTAGTCATGGCTATGATGATTTTGTATTAGTCGACCTTATTTGAGGTAATACTTGAAATAACTTTATATAACATTTTTAGATACGAGTATCACTTATTTATATAAATACTAAGATAATTATAAAATTATAAAACGCAACGTCTGCTAGTTAGTAGTTTACCTATTTCTATAATTAAATCCGGAATGCTTGTCTTGTTATGTTCCAGTTGAAGGAATATTACTAGAGAAACTTTTTTTTAATATAACGTTAATAAACAAGTAATCTCCCCACATGATAAGTAGCTACACTTTTAAGTACATATGGTACAAAAGCTACAGTGTACTTTACTAACTTGGGACATAAGATGTAAAGTCACGGTACATAATAATTTATTTTACTGAAATGCACGCTTGGAACTGGAATACAGAAATTAATGTATTGCTGATTTGTTTGGATGTATAGAAATAGATACGATAGAAGTAGCCTATCACTATCGACCCTGATACAAAGTCAACATTCGGTAAAATATTTTTAGATGACTGTGAATCTTCAAGCTGGCATCGTACCCTATAATCGGGTTGCATTTTAGCGAATCCCAAAGGAATCATATATACTAATATTATGGACTTTGACCAGCAAGTGAACTGCTTGTTTGACAGCATCGTTGTTTAAAATATTGTCATAAAATTATACATATATACCTGTTCGTTGACGTCAAAGCTAAACAGGTTAGACATCGTCGACAAATTTCAAAATTTGGTTTTGTATTATATACCTTTTACAGATTGTACATACTATTAATTATTTATAATTATGGGAGTGCTTGTATTTAATTTTTAAATATGTATTGTTGCTGATGGTTAATAACATCAGATTAGCAGCATTCAATAAAATGTATTTATTACTAAAATCAAAGTAATCTTTGTTCAAATTGAGCCTTTATTATTGACGTCGATCAAAAACATTTAATCAAAGCGCTTACCTACTTCTTATACATGCTTACGCAGAAGAATAAAAATAGTCTTAATTTTTCGGATATTCAGAATGTGTGAGAAGAACAAACAAGAACGAAGGTTTATTTGCAACCATGATTTACTTAAAATATTGTAATAAATAATTTAATATAATTAAATTGGCCACACACTATAAATAAACCAAACCGTAAATTGGACGATATTCTCAGAACAAAAGGTTCTAACCCAACTTCCAATACATATTAATAAGTATCAATTCTTATTTACTAATGTAGTAGCCCAAACATTATTATTATTTCAGTAATTATTATCTTTTAATTTTTAAAAATGTTAAGAAAGTCATCTTCCATAACCAAAAGCGTCCTTTCTGCACGTCTCCCAAAATAAAGTCCACTCCACCCAAGCTTGATTCGGATCTACCTTGAGTGTACTTGTATGTATGGAATTTACAAAAAAACTGAAGTTTCTGCGCCTTGCCTGTTAAAAGACTGGGTTGTTCTGGGCCGTTAGGGTGAAGGTGAGCGCTAAGATCATCGTGTTACTGTACTGGGTATATGTCTGACAGGGTATGTGTGGTCCAGGTCCTTGCATTTGGCAACAAGTGACATGCGAGGGTGTGATAAGCGGATATGTAGTGTGTAGGGCGACGCGGTTGTTAGCTAGCGGGAGGGATTGGTTTGCGCGAGTGATGAGGGGCGCGTCGGTTTAAATATTTCTCGGACGGCAATGTTTAACTGAGACGCTATCTCTGGAGTAATAGTTTACCGCTTATCGAATAAATAGGTTTGGGTGATTGGAGGCGCTTGCAAAGTAACGAGTTGCTAGATCTTTAATGTGAGACTTGAAAGACAGAAGGTCTAAATCGAAGTACATGTTAATAGGCCGCGAATACTACGGGTACCTAGGACGCGACGTAGGAAACAGTTTTGGACAACCTGAAGTTTATGTAACTGGTATTTGGGGACGTGGCAAAGACTACTGACGCGTAAGCTAGTATGGGGCAGATGCTAGATTTGAACAATGTCATGTTATTTATAAGTGACATTTTAGTTCGTTTTTTAAATAGGAAGAAGAGTCGGCCTAAGATGAAGTAGGCGCGATTACGAACTGTGTAAATGTGAGGTCCGAACGTTAGTTGCCTATCGAGAGTGACAAGTATTTGACCTGAGATAATAAACGTCCTGAACTTCATCAGAGTTGAAGACTATGATTTATATAATGCCCTGTAGTTCCTAAAGAAATCCATAAGATTGGCGGTGAAAAAACTAGGCTCAATGTTTAAAGAACTGTATCACAGCCAATGGAGGTAACTTCCAATAATTTGTTTATTAGCACGCATTAAAATAATAGATGTACTATGTTACGGCAAGACTAAGTAGGATTACCTGACTTCTACCATTTGTTTTCAAATTCATTTTAAACTAGCGGACCCGACAGACTTCGTCCTGTCAAAAAGATTTGTACAGTGGCAGTTTTTTGTTCCTAATTATTTTATAGATAATGTCGCATAGCCAACCAAATCGCAAAAAAAGTCTAAATGACCTATTACATTTTGTGGCTATTCAATTTTGGAACGTGACATTAAATCCTCCAACGATGTATTCTGTGTTCCAACGCACGCACGCACACTGTTTTGATAGATATGATTGAATTTCAACTATATGTAGCGTTAATAAAGCGCAAATTGACTCTTTGATGTTAGGAACACACCTTCATTGCTTAGACAACAGTGAGTGCTTGCAATATGAACTTTATACAATAACAATAAAGCTCAATTCCACTGTACGTTTTAGTTAGAAAACGTTTGCATGGGAAAATAAAAGGGCTGTTTTAGGGTATTTCCGATAATTATTCGAATTTTCCTCATTGTAAAAACCCTCCCTGAACTTCAACGAACATTAACAAAAAAGAATTGGCCAAATTGGTCCAGGCGTTGTTGAGTTATGAGCTTACCAACACATTTTGCGATTCATTTTTATATATAAGATGATGAGTTGGCAAAGAATGGTGATTTTTTCATTCTTCTAACATAGTAGCTAATCTTTTTTCGATATCTGTTTAATATTTTTTGATTAAGGAATTAAAAAAATGAATATATTATATTTGATTCTTATCGATTGTCATATTGATTAATCTATTGTCGATAAACAAGTCTTTGTAACTTTTGTATACTTATTGGTCTATTTTATCAAGTATTTTATCCAATTTTTGTTATGTTGATGGTCATGCGTGAGTCCATCTATAGGAAAAGTTAGTAATGGTAATATTAAGCTACTTGATATTTTTGTACTATAATAAATATTTGCGTTTGCTGGGATATGTTATATGTTATGTATATACTAATTACGTAATTAGTATATAACATATCCTATCAAGTGCAAATATTTACTATGAGTAATGAGAAAATAATTTTCGAGTAACTCAACATTTTCTAGATTAATTTTTATTGCGTTTTAACTTATTACAACATACATCAATTGCGTTTTAACTTATTACAACATACATTAATTGAATAATCGCTTTGTGTAATTAACCATTCATGTATTTGTTTTATTTTTTTTATGACGCGAGGAAGTCACACAAACCTATTGTATTAGTGTCGTCGTATTAGTGTATTGTATTGTTATAGACGTGACATACGATTTATGATAACAAGGGAATAGTCATATGGAAATAATTGACAGTGTGAAGAGCCACATTGTAAATTATTTCCATAATTTGTGACATTCTATCAATTAAAATCAATCAATTATTTAATGAGTTGGATTCTTACATAAGTTTGTCAAATAAAACGGTTTTCAAATAACATTGTTATTAAAAAGAGATATATATATACTCGTATATATATATATAATATATATATATATTTTTTTGTAAAAATTTGGATATGATTTATTTTGATATTACTTTACAAATGTTTGGTAATAAAACGAAAGCACACTATGTCAGTACGCTTTAACAAAAATACGAGGATGAACACCCCGCCAATGATAAGAAAAATAAATAAATCTTCCCAGAACATAGCCGTTATAATCATAGCATTTCATTTCTTTTCAATTCTTCATTGCCCTTTGGGTGACTTTGACTCTCCTTTAAGTCCCATTGTATACAGCATTTTCAGTCGGAATGTATGTATTTGAAGATGAGTTTATGCTCATGTCTAATAACACTTTCAATTTGAAATAATAAACTTTTATAAAAGAAAGAAGATAAAAAATTAAATTGTATGAAAGCAATGCGTAATAAAGACCATTGCACAAACATAAGCTTATATAAGACACATATACCAAGGGGGCTACGTGCAGTTTGAAACGTGGTGTCAAAATATTTGCTTAATACGGCCTTCCGAAATCACGTCTCTCGGTAGAAGTATTTGTGGTCGAGAAGAAAATACACATCTCGATACTTGATCTTAAATAAACCATTTAAAATCATTTCATTATAGCCCGAGTGATCGGAAATAGTCGGTTGCATTGTATCGATAACTCTACACAATGGTTCATTTAACTTAGATAATGGTTAACAATGCCTACAAATTATTTTGTGGTTGTTCAGTTAGTCGTTGTCAGTCAATCAGTCGAATCTTTCTTAGACTTCACATGGCTTTTCTAGTTAAGTTGTTATTGATAGAACAGTTTATGGACGTATTATAGTATATTTGCGTGGTGACTTTAAATATTATATATTATCCTGCTATAATTCTATTCATTGGCCGGCTGGTTGGTCATAGAGTATGCTGGTCCCTATGCTTATGTATGGAGTGAATGCTGGGTACGGGACGAAAGAACGATAAAAGCAAGATTAATGCAGTAGAAATGAGAGTTTTGAGAGAAAAAGCTGGAGTGACGATGAAAAATAAATTGCGAAATAGTGGGATAAGGGAAAGAAGAAATAAGGGAAATGCGGTGTGAAAGAAGATGTGACAAAAATCGAGAAGAGAATGTTTAGATGCTTTGAAGACGTAGAAAAACGGGACGAAATACAAAGACGACGAAAGAAATTTATGAGGCAAATATAAATTGGGCCAGTTGGTAGGGGAACATCTAATAGATATACTTTGACCAAATAAGTGATATATTGATGAAAGGTCGGGCTAAGAGGTAGTCGGCGAGAGTGTATGAATGTATTAATAAAAGTCGAGGAAGCTAGGGAAGTATGTTTGGATCGTAGTAAGTGCAAATCTCTGCCTACCGCATGGGAAAGAAGCATGCATATATGAACATATGTATAAAGTAACTAAATTTAGTTAAGTCATCTGTACATATATAAGTACAAAAATATCAAGTAGCTTAATACTACTATATTGCTATAATTACACTTTTCTTATAGATAGGCTCACGTATGACCATCAACATAACAAAAATTGGATAAAATACCATATAAAATAGACCAATAAGTATACAAAAGATACAAAGACTTGTTTGCCGACAATTGATTAATTAATATGACAATCGATAAGAATCAAATATAGTATGTATTTCAACCCTGTTGTATCACAGAAGAGAAAAGAAGAATTCGCAAGACTTTATACATTATTTTAACAATGAAATTAACCTCGGTTTTAAGGGAATATTTAGATGTTTATAAAATGGACAATGGATTTTTTTCCAATGGTCTTTACAGTTTTTAAATGCTTCATGATAAATTCCATGATTTATCGATTTAAAAGGCAGTAAAATCAATATAACGGGAAGTACCTTATACGTTTTGATTCCCTGGTGAGCGGCTAAAAACTGAATCTGATCTGGATGTAGTATTATCTAAGCTACAACAGTATGTTGTATTATTAAAGATAGCTATTTGTTCAATTAAACAGTAAAAAGCTTAATAATGCTAATGGTCGTTTTTGCTATATAGACAATATATACATTGATAAACTGCATTAATAAACCAGAATTATACTTTTTTATGTTATGTTTTTGCGCATTATGTTTAATACGCAAAAACGCAAAGTTAACCTCTGACGGCATAGTGGTAGCCTAGTAAGTTTTGTTGACGTTAATGTTGACGTCAAACTAACAAAACATATGATGAGATTGACCGATGAAGAGGACTTGAGTTCAAGTCAACCATTTTTTTTGTAATATTATAAGTTTTTCATCTACAAAAAAAGTCTAAAAATTACTTTTTTGTAGATCTATAATATGTATATATTTTATATTAATTGGTAATATTTTAAATAATGTGTGTTTCAAATTTTTGAATATATGCACTAATTGGTTACGACAAATAGCTATAAAATTGCCGGTCTTTTCATTTTTTTATATTTTTTTGATATGACAGTTGTCCGGGCGCGGTACAGTGCGATTTCAATTCAGTCTTTAATAACAGTCAGGTATCAGGAGGGAATTCCACTACTTTGCTATGCGCATTATGAAAGTAGATGCGAAACGCTTAGTGCGTATAGGTGGTATATCAACAACATAAGGGTGGGAGCCCAACCGCCGTCTAGTTCCCCTGAGGTGGAATGGGGATGCTGGAATCCAATTGTGCAATTCCATCGCAAACTCTCCGAAATGCAAACTGCTCATTACTTGGATTGCTGTGTACAAGAAATCTACCATTTGTCAATCTTTAAATCGCTTTCGTTAACTTTCTACTCCCTGGAGTCGGTTAGAGTAATGGTGACATACAAGCAATGCATAGTTCAAAGGAGACCTGACCACAAAATGATGCTTAAAATAATTTGCAATAGCTTTCAAATCATGTTAGCTTCTATGTTCAGCAGGACATTCGGTTTACCAATCAGGTTTACCATAATTTTCCACAATCTTGCCTCGACAAGTCTGGAGCTAAAATAAAAGTCAGTCTTTATTTAGTTTCTTTAGACACTAAGAGTAGTGTCTAAAGAAACTAAATAAAGACAATGATGTTTTAATAATTTTCCCTTTTTTTTTTTTTGTTTCCCTGAGGAACTTGCATTAAATTGCATACCCCGGCTGTGGCGAGCCGGCGGTTATGTGGGGCTCTCCTCCCCAGAAGGGGGAGGCCTACCCACTAAAAACCTCAGGGATGGCCTTCCTCAGGCATGAAGGGAGCCCCCGGGAACTTACCAAGCTACTTCCGGAACCCCCAGCCTCCGCTCCCCCGTCGATACAGGGGAGCCCTCCTCGGGGGTGACTACACTACCTCCCCGGTCTCCTCCACCGACGACGCCCCCCGGCCACGGAAGGGGCGTGGTCCATCCCGGGTCGCCGTAGCGGTCGCGACTTCCTCGCGCCCGCCGGCGACCCGCGGCGGCGCCGCAGCTGTGCTACCGAGCCCCGCGCCGCCTCCTTCGAGCGGGATCGGCCATCTCCCGACCCCGCTCGGCGGCCTCGTTCTGGAGCATTACTGCTTCACAGAAGGAGGCCACAGCCCTCCAACCTCCCTCGTCCGCCAGCATTTCCGCAATCAATGCCGGCGGAGACAGATCTCGCCCAATCTCTGCGACCAAGACTCGGCGCTCGGAGGCCCACGCGGGGCACTCCGCCAGCGTGTGCTGGGCCGAGTCGAGGTCGGATGCACAGTGACCTCCTCCTTCTTGTGGAGCCAAGCTTCGAGGTGCGGGAGTACGGCACCGACGGCCCACTGGCGCGCGCAGGTCCGTAATTCGAGCTGCGCACGCCAGGCCGCCACAATCCGTCGGTGCCACTCCCGCTTAGGCACTTCGTGCGCGGGTTCCAGGGCGCTCCCCCCATCGCTCCCCCGGTCGACACGCCGCGACGCATACGTCGCCGCGTACATGTCGGCCAGGATGTCGAATGGGGGGGAGCGTCCCAGAACCGTCGCCGCCTCGTACGAGATTGTACGAGATTGTACGGTAGCCTCGTACGATCCGTATGGCCATTATCCGCTGCAGGCTCCGTAGCAGAGCTCTGCAGCGGGGGGACCTCGCGCAGTCTTGCGACCACACGGGAGCCCCATACATGGCCACGGATCGCATTAATAATTTTCCTATTTTTTTAGTTTAGTTTCTGAATTTATGTTTAGTTCCTGTGGTTTTTTTTTATGTTTAGTTGGTGTGGAAAACCGTTTGCACATAGCGGTTTTCCACATTCTATCCGTACTTGAAATCGTGCCTCTCTATGTATGTCCGCAACATATCTATTTTACTCCGCAATGGATTGTTTCTTACTGTGACATTTGCTACGAAACGTATTATACTCGTATTATATTATATGAATTACAGTGTCATATTGATGACAGTCCTATGCTCGAGATTATCACAATAACCATCACAACATTGGCCCAATTCTCCCGGAAACTTTATTTCGGTTAGTGAAAAAGGTAATACTCTAGCCCGGTTTTCAATGCTTGTATATGTTTGTAAATAGGTAATGTTACTTAAAATGGTCCACTTTTCGTCAGAATTTTGTATATTATTGGCTTTTAGAAAACAATTTATTTGCATACAACTTTATGTTATATTTTTATTGATATGTCACTGTCTTAGTTATTTCATTGATTGACACATCGCACCTTTAGAATTGAAGTGACCTAATCCAAAATTCTTTTAGTATCATTTTTTTTTTAGTAAACGCTAAAAATTTGATTGAAGAGTTGGTAATTTTTTTTCTATTATAATGCTTTAAGTTGTACGTTAATTATCATATTTTTGTTGTTAATGGTAGTATATGAATTGTTTTCATGATTGTATATTAAACTAGTCTGTATAACTAATTAGAACAAGAATTTTGGATTAGGTCACTTAAATTCTACAGGTGCGATGTGTCAATCTATGAAATAATCAAGACAGCTTGCTTTTTTGGTTATTTCATTAAAATTTCATTAAGATTTAAATAACTAATTCCTTATTTACTATGGAATGATTATAATTTTAAAAAATCATATACAAAATAACAACTTCAAAAATAAACATCTGATATGACCATTATTACGCTTAAGCTACCTATTAAGCTATAACTCTATGTACATAATTACAGAGTCTTTGTTAGTGGCGAAAGAAAGACTCTCTTTTTTACTTCATTTAGTACATAAATTGTGGAACACTTAGTGTTCCTACTTTCGAATGAACTGTTCTCTTTTTTGGTTCCTTACGTCCTTATTAGAGGACAAATTAACAATAAATATCTCAAATTAGCATGTAGAGCGTTGTCGTGTTTACAAGTTAGATGTTTATAGTAATTATTGGGGCCAAAGTCCAACATTCGGTCTTTGCGCCTGACAAACCGGTATCTAGATGAAGGCTGCTCTAAAGATATATTCGAAATTTCGCAAGAGTAGGTACATTTAATATTAATTATATTACATAATAATAAAAAAATATATTTTATTTCTAAGTACTTGACTTATCATCTCAGTAGTAAGTTATTAAAAGGCTAAAAGTGTAACGAATTTACGTGGATTATTAAAAACTTGTGGAAAAGTATCAGATCTTAATAATCTATAATCTTTATAATCTAATAAGTATTTCATACACTCACACCAATTAGCCTAACTCAAAGTAAGCATTGTAAGGCTTGAGTAATGCGATCTATTAAATATTTTTGATAGAAATACATATCAACAACTATGACTCAATAAGGCACAAATGCTTGCATTCATCATACAAATATCTACCCCCACCCACTCGAACCCGGGACATTAGAGATGGCTACACCTTAAAACTTGTGCAATAACCACTAACAAGAACTAACTCTTACAAGCGAAAATATTTTAATGAGGAACTCGGTGGAATTGTAATATTCGAAGTTATCTACATATATTTTGTGATCATATCAGGGTTCGCAGAATAAATAATGCTCGTTAGCAGAACATTCTAGAAAATCTTATTATTTCACATGGTCTCGATCTTGTTCGATCTTGTTCGATGTATTTCTGATTTAAGTTTCTAATGTAAAATTTTATGTATATTTGGCATGCAAAAACTAAATGGAATAACACAAAACTCCTTACTAATATACCCACGTACCTGAACACGCATATCTATCAGACAAAGCAGTTTATTAAAAAGCGTGCGTGTGATTTATAATTTATCTGCAGTGCTTGGTGTAGTGCTGTCTGGCTCGCGGCCGGAATGTCTGATGAACGCGCGTCCCGCCAATGAGTGGATAAATCCTATGCTGATAAATATACGGAATTATTTAATTACTGTTAGTTTTATTTATATCGAAACCCAAACCATATATATACATATTGTATATGAATCTTACCCAATCCTAGCACTGTCAATAACTCTAAGTGCATTATCCACAAATTACTGATGCCAGCGATGTTGTTTACATTTATGTTTTAATAATCTTAACTTTCGCTTGATTTCGTTTATTGCTGTCTATTGATGCGGCGCAAATAACCCGCCCACGAACTCCTCCTATCTCTAATAAATGTATGAAACAATTGGTACATTTCTAGAAAAAAATCTTGTTAAATAAGATATTCTCCGTTATTCTGTATTACAAAATTATTATAATGAATATTACTGGTTGTAGACTTGTTTAACAATTACATACACATTAAGTGAGAGTTCGTGTTAAACGCATAGCATTAGATAATTGAAATTACGTTTCGATGAAGTCAACTTTGCCAAGTATAGTTTGTATTCAAATATGGTCGCTAATAAAAAAACAAATTCTAGGATAACACATCCCAGGTTCTGGCGCTACAGATGGGAATCTGCACTACCAAACCTTCCAGGATCTCTTAATCGGCAGCCTTAAGCATAGCCATGATTAGTTCTTCTCATGATAAAGGCCGGCCCGCGTCACTTTGGCTTCCCGCGCCTCATCAAGCGCATATGGCCCTTTTTATGGGTCAGCGTTGCATCGCTCCCTCTCCTTAGGGGGAGGTCGATATCACAATTTGCCTAGACAGTTCTTAGAACTTAGGCATAAGGCTGAGTTTAGTCGGTAGATCATATCGGTTGGACCACCGGTCGAACCCTTTATGACAATTCTCAGCCTCTCTTCCTCATGAGATATAAAAAAATATAAAAGGTTTAGGATGCTTTCAGCACAGAAGCGATCAGCGTATACATCCTTAGGATCTACAATCCGCAGTAAGAATCTTTCGACAGAAATTATGATCATATTGATAGTGGGCGTTATATTATGTATAAATGAATATTAAAATTGCATTTGCCGCACACTGTACGTAGATATATTAATAGGTTTTCATGCGAGTTCATAGTTAATAGTATTCTCATTAGTATGAAGCAACAGTTTTCGCTTCCTGTTTAGTTCCGACGCAATTTGGCAATCATGTTAGAACCGTAGGCATACTTTTACTTCTCGGTCGTGTTTGGTTGTTTGGCATTGTATAAGTATCATTGTATCTTTTTAAGTCAGATGTTATGAATAGACTTTTGTCGTCTAGCTATATTGGTAAGAATGACAATGTTCAATGTAGGGATTACTTGTGAGAAAGTTTGTACATTATTTGTTGAGATATTATCTCTATGCTTAAGCCGCAATTCAATTTTTTTAATATAAAAATTTCTTTATCATTCAATTTCTGTATAACTTTACTTTTTTATACTTTACGTCACAGAACCAATTCAAATGATTAGTTAATTGGATCGAACGGTATATCAAAACAACTAATTTCGTGCTAAACAGAATAGTTTTGACAATAAAGGAAGTTGCTCTCAATTTTTTAGACGTGTTTTTTTAAACATTAGCTGGATAGATTGCGCTTTATGAAAAGACGTAGGACTTTACATACAAGTATTTTGCTAATAACATCTAAGCTTCTATTAAACATTTAAGTGTTTCTGTAATTTTAAATTATATTAATTTTAAAATGTTAAATGACCAACAACAGTTACAATTTCGTTGTTACGAGTATAATGCAAAGCGGTGAACGTGTGACGGTTTTAGAAATTTTTACATTTTAGTTTTTAAGAACTAGATTTTTAATATTAGCGCTTAAAACAAGTTTAAAGCCAGGTGTGAATAAGACAGCGCTATTCGCACGTTTGAGTGCTGTATTGTTTTCGATATATTTTTAATAGATTAACATGAGATTGTCTTCTACAAAAGATTGTTGAGTCAAATACTTTTACAGGTTTTTACCAGGGCCGGTTTGAATTAAAGCAAGTGTGAGCGAGAATTTAATGATATGACAATCTATTTGTTTCTATAGGTGAAATAAATAAATAATGTTTTCTATTGGTACTATTATAATAAGACAATATAGATGTTACAGAGGCAAAAACTATTATAACATACCTAATTAAATTATATTTTAACGATTTATTGTGAGACATCAGTTGATTAGAAGCTGATAGATCTCATATCTCTCAGCTGGTATGTGCCTGATGTGTAAATACGCCGGAATAAGGTAATTGTTATTTTTCGAACAACAACAATATCTTTATCGTAGTTTATAAATAAAACACAGACACGTTCTTATCAGTAGATTTTGATAATTGAATTAACTAATCAATGCTGTCTCAGAATATTACGCCAAAGAGAAACGCAAACTCAAATATTATATTTTGTTTTGTGATTCAACTAATAAATTTACTGATTTCGAATTATTTCATTTACTTATACTATATAACATTGCATCACGCCAAATTTAATGATGCTATGTCAACAGGATGTACCCTATAGGTTTCGATTCCCTTGCAAGTATGTGAAAACCGCAAAAATATTGGTTTTATGATTCAATTACAAATTTATGGTTTGTGCTATATGACCTTGCTTCATGTCAAATTTTATCTTTTAGATTAACGGGAAGGATCCTATAGGTTTTGATTTTCTGAAAATCTCAAAAAATGTTTTTGTGGCGCAACTAAAAATTTACGGTTTTTCCTCGTCTTCATCATTCTAGGTCAACGGGAGATAATTAACCGCTATAGGTTTTCATTCTCTGGCAAATGTGTTTTTATTCTGTTTATAAGATTTTCGGATTTTTATCTTTTCTTGTGTTACATGTTATTGCTTCATGCCAAATTTCACGATACCAGGTTAATGGCAAGTATTCTATATGCGACAAACTGAGCATATTTTAATTCCAATTCATTCAGTCCATTTAGAAGTACGATTTTTTTACTGCTGCAAAGGACTAGTCCTGAATATTTGATAGTAATTGCAAGTTGAACAATTATGAGTTCTTGATAAAAGGGTCTTGATCGAAGGATAACAAAATGATCCTATATCCTATGGGTTCTGTTTTTGTTCGGAGTACGGAAACTTAAAAACGCACTTAAAGTAAAGGTGGTGTATGGTATAGATAAAAATGTATGACTAGAACGTACTACGTTCTAGTCTGCTATTCGATACGTGTAGGTAAGATTGTAGTCAATTCATCCATTATATTTTTATGTGACACTTAATTCCCATGGATTGCATGTTAGTGTTTGGATTTTTGACGGAATTATCTCTTCACAAAATTGTAATTGTGGAAAAGTCTCTACTCAACCGTACCTTGAAGCAATTTTCTTAGTAAAGTGCTACCGATTGTACCTTTAATAATGTTGATTCATTTCGCATGAAATATTGTTAACATAAAAACATTTGACTGTGTATACAACTAATATAGTTGGAGATTAAACATAAAATGCGCCATCAACGGTTATTTAAAAAAAAATATTTTATATAAATACCCAATTGTTCACATGACTATTACGTATCATGAAAAATGGTCCTGTCTTACAAGTAGCCGGATGTTTCGGTACCTATGCGATGTCCTATCTACCACTATTTAACTAGCTGACCTCGATAATGTGTTTTGAAATGAGCTCGCGTAGTTTAACGGGACTTTTTGCGGTTCTGTCATCGGTCAGTTGAGATTGAGGTAGGTTGTAAGGTAATTTCAACATAATAAAATTGTTTTGTTAAAATAATTGTTGTATGTTTAAAGTTTTGTGTGTCCTATATATGTGGATAGCACTGCAAAAAAGTAAGGAGTATTCTCACGTATTGACACGGTTTCCCTTCTTTAGCACGCCACTTGATATTACCTTTATAGCTCACTACTACCTTGGGAACTTCTGTATCCTCCAAATTGTTCCCACTAATATTATAAATTTGATTGCCTGACTATCTGTTACGTTATCATGTCAAAACGACTACCCGGAATTTCATGAAAGGTATGGAGATAAAGACAAGAGAATTAAAAGACATAACACGGGATAATTATTGTCATAACAAAAAGCGCAGTATCAAATTTTATACTTAACTAGCTTTTGCCCGCGACTTCGTCCGCGTGGAATAGTGACTTCCGGCAGATTTTTGGTTAACCAACAACATATTTATATTTATATTTGAATAAAGATTAATATTATTATGTTGATACAACTTAAACAAATTATTTCGACCAAATTTGGTACCATAAAAACGGTCATTGTGACTAAACCTTAAAAGATAGACATATGCCGTCGCGGACTTTTTTTTAGATCATGTATAGAGGAATAATTCTTTCATACATATTTTTTGTGTATCTTGAACCGTTTTCGCAGCGCACGCAAAGAAAGCCTTCAAAAATGAATAATTTTCCCCGTTTTTTACACATTTACCGCTCTGTCTTTGCTCCTATTGGTCATAGCGTAATGTTATTTAGCCTATAGCCTTCCTCGATAAATGGACTATCCAACAAAAAAAGAATTATTCAAATCGCACCAGTAGTTTCGGAGATTAGCGCGTTCAAACAAACAAACAAACAAACTCTTCAGCTTTATATATTAGTATAGATAATTAAATAGGTACACTATCTGCACAATATTTTTTTCCACGGGGGATGGTAGTGAATCCTCATAAGGCGCTCCACCACAGTGGTCGTCTTAATAACCCCTTGGTGCTCGGTCGACCTCACACCGGATACCACCCGCGACCGATCTACGGTAGGTGACCTCCTCCTTCCCGTAGCACAAGGCCAGCCTAGCAACTAAACACTACCTACAAGCCTTTGGTCGGGTAGAAGACCTGGGACCTTATCGGCTTTGAATGTGCACAATGATGTTATATACAAACAAGTAAAATATAATTATATACTCATATATTCAATTCATATATAGCGTGAATGTCTACGCAATCTGTATTTATACAAGTAAGTTGCAAGTTATCGCAAATTTTTGCCTAACGATAAAGATGAGAAAAGTTTAAAAAAATGATGGACTTTGCCTTGTTAGTAATCTGAGTTATCTATGTAAACTAAATAAACAAACAATGCTGGAATCATAGCATGATTCATAATATTTTCCCGACTATCAAAAATATTTTCCTCACTACTAAGGATATTATATGTTCTTGATAACACCTAGGTGTTAATACAACTTAATTGCGAGGAGGTTAATGCCACACCTACCTTGACTACTTGCGCATATTTGCTTTTCCGCAATTAAATGCGTACTTATAGACAAATTCAAGGAGCGGAAATGATTAACGAAGAAGTCTAGGATTGACATTATAGCGGGTGTGGAATAGACAGTGCACACAGGTATCCTGGTTCCAAAGGTCGTAACCTTCACATATGGTTAGAGCTATAAGTAACAACATAATTAATGCGAATAGGTGTGCATCAATCGATAACAAATTCTATTCAGTCTTATGATGCCTTAAGGAAAGAGAAGCAAGGTTTCTTTTAGAAGGGTTTTGAATTTTTTTATATTCATGACATCAACATGCTTCTAAATTCATTCATTTCGGTTACAATTTGACAACTTATTATGATTTCAAGCATTTCTGTATGTTTGATTATTACCTATGTTGACTTTTTGTATTAGTATCGTGTTAGGATGTATCGTAAGAATACTAAGGCAGACCAACGTAGACAGATGATACTGACGCTCGAGCTTATTCGGGTCGGTATGTGTTTATAGTGTACTGCTCACAAAATTGCGGCATTCATTATCCTAGATTGTCGCCTAAGGTTATGTGTAGAGTGTACACTAGCACAGAGGCCGCCTTCTAAAACGATTTTTTTCCTAAACTCCTAAATCATAAAGGCAGCCTGTGTGCTTTCTTTTAGACCGTCCCAGTAGCAGGCTTTATACGTATATAATTGTTACGTATCATATTATATCTGTATTTTAATCATATTTTGTTTCTTTGTTTTCCTATTGTTTACGTACGAACGGTTAATAAGATAAACAAATTATCTAACTCCCTTTTATTTGCTTAAAGCACTTACCTTTGGTCTTGTGCAATTAGATTTTGTTTTCATTTGGTTTAGTGTCTTAATATTTAAGTATTTTTGCTAAACCTTTCTATTTTAGACCTTTTGTGGGATGGCAGAGTAATTACCTATATTAATAATTATTATTTATAATGTAAGAACTATTTTATGTAATAGCAAAGACAATAAATTACCATAGTTCAACATTGATTACAAAATATCGTTACGAACAATATTTAGTAAAGTAATAATTTGATTCATTTTAAGATTTATATAAAATACCAGTAATGGATTTACACTGATCTGTTTAATTGCAACGTTCATTAATTTGAAAGATTTTGAATAATTTTTAAATTGAATAATGCGGCGGAACCACGACTATGATACAGCAATCATGGGTTGGATGGGACGTGCGTGTATATCCTACCGCTTACTATGTTCACTGCAAGTATCATTATTAATAGTGCTCGGAATGGGTAGATTGATTTTATGTTTCTTCCTTTCGAGATCCTGGCCGACATGTACGCGGTGATGTACAATGCACCTCGGCATGTCGGTCGGGGGGACGACGGGGGGAGGGTCCCGGCACCAGCGCACGGAATGCACAGATGGGAGTTGCACCGACGGGCCGAGAGGGCCTGACGTGCGCAGCTAGAGCGTGGGGGCTGCGTGCGTCAGCGCGCCGTCGCGTCGTCGGTGCGATACTCCCGCACTCGAACCGCAGAGCCTGCGGGAGGGCGGAAGTCACCTACCGCTTGACTCAGATACTCACCGGACATGGTTGTTTCGGTGAGTATCTGAGTTGAATAGGGAGGGAGGACACGACACGATGCCACCATTGCGCATCCGACCTCGACTCGGCCCAGCACACGCTGGCGGAGTGCCCCGCTTGGGACTCCGAACGCCGAGTCTTGGTCGAAGAGATCGGGCAAGATCTGTCTCCGCCAGCGTTAATTGCGGCAATGCTGGCGGCACCGCCTGAGGATGGCCATTGCTGAGGTTTTTAGTGGGTAGGCTTCCCCCTTCTGGGGAGGAGAGCCCCACAATAACCGCCGGCTCTCCGCAGCAGGGATATGCAATTCAATGCATTTTCCTCAGCGGAACAAAAAAAAATAAAAAAAAGGCGAACTATTGGGTAATGCGCATGCTGCGTATATTATCGGTTTGACATCTTTAGAACTAAATTAGTTTTTCAAACTTGATCAAATAAGCCTGAATTTTATTTTCCAACATATAAAATCTAACGAAATGAATATGCACGGAAAGATCACCACTTTCACTCTAGAGCAAAAGTAATAATATATTTTTTTCTTTTCTTGGAAAACAGAAACGTCCGGATTCTAAAAAAAAAAAAATATAACGGTACCTATTGCAAAACATCAATACCATTACCAGTATTGATCCTAATTACAATGAATAGTACATTTATGTAGACATGAACGATATAAAAAAAAACCGTCCACTTTTGTGTAACGAAAAACCAATCCTATGTTCTTGTACGAACGGTGTTTAATATAGTGTCGCTATTTCTAAATAAATTGAGGTTATTTAGTTACTTAGTCGTTGACACTTTACCATCACTGTTTATTAAATGCCATAACAGAGCGATTCTTGTAATAACACTGTTACGTAAAATACTTCCGCAGCAAGTAAAAGTCGGTACCGTGTTAAAGTGACTAGCTGAGTGCAAAGTTTATTTGCTTAATCAGTATGTGAACCCACAATTTATGTTGTGCTATATAATATATATGAGTACGGACTTATTCCTTCCATTTTTTTTCTTTGATCATATATATATTCAAATTATTGAAAGTACAGTTGCATATTTCGATTCTTTTAGTAAGTAAACACCCAGTCAAAGAATAAGAACGTGAGGTGGCTTCATTTAAACAACAGTTATAGACTAGCAAAATTAGAAATTTTACTATAAATATACAAAGAAATTATAATACGCAAATATCATAACTAAGTATGTATAACATAATGATGATTAATAAATTATCAGCCTCGCAATGTCTGATGTGCACGCGCCATCTGTTTCACCTAGTTTAAATTGGACTTTAACTTTGCTGATAAAAATATAAGTACAATGTCGACATTTGTCTGGCGCGACAGACGAGCACGGATATTGCTGGCTAATTGATGGTTTGTTTGATGCGTTTGGAATTTTTCTATTACGTCACTAACCTCAAGATATTACAAACGGTATTAATTGATTTGTTGCAATATGAACAACCATATCGGGCAATAGCCGATAAAGGCGACGTCATTTGGAAAATTTACACAATTATCTTGTAATATAATGTTAAATTATAGAAAATGGGAAACATCAACAGTTATTAATCTTTAATTTATACAAGTAACGCGGCATTAGTTTATTTTTCCTCTTACTTTTAACTTAATTTTATAAACTTTATTATTTTACAACTTGTCCAAAAAGGATAGTGTAAAACTTTTAAGACTGTTTAACATACCAATTTCTGTAATAAACACATATTTTCAAGATGTAAAATGACCACATCTTATTTGCAGATATGTTGACATACACATTTTTATACAATTTAATTCGAATGATCGATAAGTAATATCCACTGCAATGCTAATATAATTAAATTGTTGGTTTATAAAATTTATAAAGTATTAGATAAAAATACCTTTATATAAATCATAAAAAAACGGGAAATAATTTTAGTTCCGTGATTCTACGTTTTATTTATAGAAACGGCAAGTGTTTTGTATTATTAGATCAGGCTGAGGTGTTTAAAATAAACATACGATGCGGCGAAACGTTTAATAAGCATGATGTGTTGGTGTTTGTACAGCACAGAAAAGATTTATGATGTCTCTTCTTTCCTAATTTTACCTAATATACTTCTAATCTGTAAAAATAACAGTTATTTACTTTGCTTACAATTCGCTAAATTTGGAACATAATCTAGAAAAGAATATAGAGAAATTTTACGATCAGTTCAACTCATTATGAGTTGTCCAGCAGACCACTAATTAGAAAGCTTTATTTTATCATTACTAGATGTCCACTCTATCGAATAAATGTGTGTTTTGCGTTTAATAGTGTAGTCTAGCATTAAAAATAATATTAACTTTATATGGCAATATAATTGTGAAATGGAACTTTCACAATTTACACACTTTATTTCCAAATAAACTCAAATCTAATAGAATAAAACCCAACACACATACTTAGAAACGGACCTAATCAACCATGCAGTTTTTAAGAAAATATAATTAATTTCAAATTGAATATGAACCTACATATTTAGTTATAGCTTTAAACAGTGTAAAGTCTCAATTTTTTTGTAACGTCAATATGAATTCGTCTTTGAATTTATTATTTTTTATTTGGTGTTCCGAAACTAGAATATTAAAATTTTAATATAGACACATCTTATGTTGTTCCTGCCTGCTCCCACTGGGTGAGTTCCACACACGCCTGTTGATTAGCCATTGACAGCATTCCACCTCGTTATAATAAAAAAAAACAAAAACATATAGTTGCTCTGATTCCATAATACCATAATTATCATCAGCACTGTTCGTATATATCTCCGCTAAGGCCCACTAGCCTATCCTAAATTTATCAACTATATTTGGATTGGTAGATTGCACCTCAACCTTTAACTTTGTGGGAGTACAAGGGACATAATATCCATTTCTAGGACAACATGTAAAGTCTACTAATATATGAAATTAGAATTAATAACGCAAAACATTGGTGCCTGGCTTGCGGCAATGTCAAAGTGCCGCCGTCCCACCCATGGAAGTGAATAGAGTACATGCGAAAATTTCCAAAGACACTAAAATGTAACAAAATGAAATTCGCAATGTTTCTATTTATTTTTTATTTTTGACGTTGCAAACGGTACGATCATATAATCGATTATTTTTTTATTTTGTCTCTTACACTTATATATTGATTTTCCGACCTAAAACAGGAAAAGAATTAAAGCACAAAAGTCAAAAGTTTCATCACATAATAATGTAAAATATTTCATGACAAAGTAGGAAATAAAAATGAAATAAATGCAATACTGTTCTATGTATTTGTATTTATTTTCTCCCAGGTGTCCAAAAAGTTTATAGTGAAAAAAGGAGCGATCCTTTAGAAAAATATATGCTAATATATGTGTGCCACAATATACATACTTATGTCTAATGTGCATGTACTTTTCACGGATATGAGTCAGTTCTATTTTTGATCCTTTACTTATTCAGTACTTGCACTTAACATCTGCGCTACTCTTCGGAGCTAATCATAAACTCTCTCCTTAAGAGTTTTCATTTCGGAGAACCAACAGTTGTTTTAACAAAATATTTTTTATATAATAAACTGAAAGCCATAAACAGGTCTTCATCAGTTGAATATGCTCGCACCCGTGCATAAAGACACCACTTAATTAATTTTAATCAAAATAATAAAAATTAATACTCGGTTAATAAAATCCTAGTCCTGTTATGTTATTGTTTTTTGACTATATATTGTCGTAGAAGAATGTATCTTTTCTACCGAAGTTTCTTTAAGTCGGTATCATTTGAACATTCTTATCAAACATTTTAGTAATTATTAATCATTATAAAATTTAGTAAATATTGTTGTCAATATATCCTGATTCATCAACAATTAATTGCAAATGTAGGTATACTATTTTAATTGCGACCTTGCAGTCACGCCATCTCGGCGCAACATCTTTGTAGTACGAATTCATGAACGAAACGAGTTACATAATTAGATTGACCACCGAGAATTACAACAGACAAGTTGAGTAAGGCGACCTCGGGAATAGTGCGGTTCATTTCAAACACATATCCGCACACTGACTTCTCTCATATCGATTACATATGCGTAATTTTCGCTGGTAATGATGCGCGCGGGCAGTGCATAGAGATAATAAATAGATCACGAGTAGCAATGTAATGAAAAAATGAGTGCTATCCAAATATCAATTATCGATTTATGATTAATTCATGTAAGTTCCATAGCTGCTCGGTGCTAGAAATGAATATATTGGGAAGTACATCTATCGGTGTATTCAAGCACACAGCAAACTAGGCATCAGCTGCTATTCGATATTCGTATCTACCTAAAATATTAATAATCTGTAAAATACATTAGCAAAAATATTGTATATATCATTTTAAACAATACATAGTTTAGTAAATAGTTTCTCAGGAATTTTGATAAGATATAAAATATTTATTTCTCATCCGAGTGGTACCGATATGTATTTGAATTGATACTAAAGTAAAAGCCATAGTCGCGATGTAAATTGCAATATTTCAAATCATTTTAAATTTAAAGAGATAAAAGGGAAGCACAGTGCAAAGTGTAACGTGCACTGGTCCTTCGTTGCCGCATCATAGTTTATTATTAGCGTATTTGATTAGAAATTGCTGACAATGATTTAGTTTAGTTACGTTTGAATACAATACAAGTTTGAATACTTGGTTTTGAAAAGCTAAAAGCGAAAGTTCCACTTAATTTGTTTAGCTCGAGGGCTGCTTCGGGAAGTATGACCATCAAAACGCGATATTGTAGAGCAATTTATCACTTTGAACTATCAAAATACGAAGTACAAGTTTCAAGATGGCGGTTATATCATATCTTGTTTCATTGCCAATGCTTTGGGGGCTAACCTTGTAAATGAAGCACATAATATTTTGTAACCATATTCAGCCGAAATTACAATAAAAATAAAAATGAACATAAATATGTACAGCTTGAAGACACTAATTAACGCGGATTTTATAATTGCCTTGGTAAATATATGGATGGACTTTCTGTATAAGTTTTTATCTTCTGCGTCTTTAATTGATGAAATTTTTTTCAAATGTAATGTGCGTTTTTCAAACCGAAACTAAATAATTAAACATTAAACTCGATATAATTATGGTGAATTTGTATTTCTGCGCGTCCACATGTACATACTACGACGTAGTGCATTGACCGTTACAGTTGACAATAATATCGCTATTGTATACAAGATTATGATTCATATTTCATTGTAGAGAAGCAGACAGTGAGACAGTCACAAGTTCAAATATTAATGACTTTATGATGAACCAAACATACCTAATCAATATATTTTTTGTTTTTGTTCTAATTCTACATTACAAGCAATTTAATTGGGTTTAGAAGATCATCCTTTGCGGAAGGTGCTTTGCAGAAATTAAATCAAATATGTATACCTGTAATTTGCGTTTAAATTCTAAACACTTATTTATACTTTTATATTCTATATAATATGTAATATACTCATATTTTATATGTCCGAAGTTTATTCTTTTTTCACATCACATCGAGCGCTAGCCACATTGTGAGCTTCTTACTAGCTCTTTATTACGACAATGAAACACTTCCAAGTAACGTAACTAATTGTATTTGGAAAACATCAATTTTATATTTCTCTGCTATCACTTGTTGGAACAACGTTCAAAGTATTAATCAAGCTGTGCCTCTGGCATTTCTGCTGTTCATGAACGATGACTGTAACTTTACAAAACAAAAATTCTCTGAATTGTCATTTCACCATACTTATATACTCTCGCCTAGTTACAAGTATTTGCACATTCAATGTAGGTAGTGCCGGTATACAAAAAAAAATTAAATGGAATATTCGAATTTAAAAAAAAATCTATACGCACTTTAGCTGATAAAATGATTTTGCATTTAGATTCACAATAACTGCATTATTTTGAGTAAATAATTATAAGTTAAACGAATAGTTTTCAGAAAATGCTGTGTTTTGCAATTGTTTTTTTTTTAAATAAAGCTAGATCGGACGGGGACATATACAAAATTAAAATCAAAAACAAAATTAACTTTATTCAAATATGACTTTATAGAAAGTTATTTTGAATCGTACAGCATTAGAGCCTATTAGGTCTCCGAATTCTCGTATCACAATGTACTATTTATTAATTAGTTATTTATTAGTTATATAAATATAGGGTGATAGGGTGGCGCCAAAAGTTTTGGATAATAATGATTAATATTGTTAGTTACCCAATTTAATATTTCTAAACATTCGTTCCTATTTTATACAAACAGTACAGAATTGTATTCAAAGGTTTTCATTACACGATTGCTGTATTTTGGTGTGATTTATTGATTCTATGAATCAGGTACATTTAGATAATACCTTTCAAGTGTTAATAATTATGTTTTTACACAATGCATAAATAATTAATTTAAAAAAAAGTTACGATCGTTATCAGGCTATTTTGTTTGAGATCAAGTTAGCGTTGGGTAGCAACTAGACATTAACATAATTATGCGTGATATAGGTATAATATACTACAGCAAAACTTTGCCATATACATGTTATAATAATTGGTAAACGTGTTTTGAAGATTAACATAAGTTTTTATATTAAGAATAAAAATCTTTTAATCATCTGCAAATAAACCATTACTTACATGCTATATTTTTTATAGGCAGAAGTAACCATGTTATGTAATGAACAGCTGCACTAAAGGTAAGTTTATGGTATAAAAACTATTTATGTTTAATGAACTTATGTAATGAAAATATTTTTCGATGGATATTGTTTATAATTTACTCGTGGTTAGAAAACACATATTCAAATGCACAAAACAACCTCTTTTTAATGAATG
Source organism: Scirpophaga incertulas (assembly GCA_036419045.1). Lineage (NCBI taxonomy): Eukaryota > Metazoa > Arthropoda > Insecta > Lepidoptera > Crambidae > Scirpophaga > Scirpophaga incertulas. Next base: position 21,505,421 of record CM071629.1, on the reverse strand, counting down.
ATATCTAAAAGGAAAAGAAATAATTACATTCGGGTTGATTTAAATCAATAGATTTTGTTGAAATAATCGTCTAGGTACATATCACATAACATGTTTCGATGTTTCGTTTCTGTTTCAACCGGATCGGAAATTGAATTCATATTTATTTGAGGATTGCAGTAATATTAAGGACACTTAGTAGTTAAAATTGATATAATTATTGTGTTAGATCCACAATAATTATAACATTTTTTACTTATTGCATGAAGCTGCTCTCGACCAGGAGACGTATTTTTGAATCATTAGACATGAATTTGGAATTCGAATACGAATACAAATCGTGCGCGAAATTATTTTCTACTGCTTACAATTTTTTGGATTTTTGAATTACTCGAATTCAGTGTTGTCATTAAAAACAAATTCTTAATTAAATTCCGTTTCACGCAGAAAAATTCAAAATCACAACAACAAAAACAAAAAACCGGTGACCCACACGTGAAACGGATCACTGTCAAGGTCGCTTCAGCGTTGGATATTCTACTAGTAGAAATCAATAACCACAGTGGGTTGAACCACACGTTGGCACAACGCACGAAATGAAAGTTCAGAAATAGTGAATTCGGTAATTCGTATACGAATCTCACGATCTCGAATGCGAATTGGTTTTCTATTGTTTCAAAAATTCATCTCCTGAACGGAAATACTTCCTCGCCGCAACAAACTAAACACAACATTCGCAAACAGAAATGTGTAAAATGTTATATGCAGACTTAGCTTAGGTATTTTTGTTATATGAACGATATCGTTGTCATTTCAGTGACATATGCTTACTGCTGCATAAGGAACTTCATCCTGCCACCAATCTGTCCTGCGTTGTATACATCCAATTACTTAACGTTGCCTTTAATATTTCGAAGTAAGTATATCCAAAGACATTATAGAAACGTTTTTGTGTTTAGGTAACTGCTAAAATACTTGTACCATTTAAACGAATCGTTGATAATTAAATCTCATAATATATTATTAGGTATTATTTCACATATTTACAACTTAATACTTACAACAATTAAAGATAATATACTAAATGTTTCTGGAATTGGTCACTTATATAAAAATGGAGCTCTAGCTGTAGAATATAATTGTTTCATCCGACTATCAAATGTTTTAAAATGGATTAAAATTTTCCTTTAGTGAGCGGATCACCACTCACCGGATACCAGCTGCAACCGGTCTATGACGCGTCTACCTTAGACTGGTGGAAGGCACGCCTACCAACTAAACACTGCCTTGTTGCCTTTGCCGCCTCAGGGAGACGACGAAGGGGGACGATGAGAGGACGAACAGGCCAAAGAAATACCATACAAGGCTACTATTTATAGCTGGTTTACAGTACCTATTCAAACTTGATCGAGTCAATCTACATGATGAAATTCGTGAAGGTTGCCCGTGCACCGCTGTGAACAATAAACATGTTGATGCTGTGCACCGTATAATCGAAACAGACAGACATGACATCTTTTGATATAGGCATGAGTCAAGTATAGTCAATCTTACCCAGTTGTATGTAGTCTCCGCGCCGCTTCAAGCGTATGCACCATTTTATGAGTTAGCGCTGCATCGCTCGCTCTTCTGAGGGAGAGGTCGCTCTCATGTTAAGCCTAAAAGTTCCAATAACTAGACTACAGGCAGAATCCGGCAGGTAAGTGGCATTTTTTTTCGGGTCTGACATAAAGGCGAAAGGTAAAATATAATTTTAAATTAAAATGTATGTATTATACACCTAAAAATGTTACCTACTATGTGTAGGTTTGTTGAATGAGTAACATCACAGGTGTTGTAAATGTTCATAGACGACTGAGTAATAATAAAAGGACACGTGCAATCGTGAACTGGAGGATGTTGTGCACCTCTTTTGTACTTTTTTTTTGTTCCCCTGAGGAAAATGCATTAAATTGCATACCCCGGCTGTGGCGAGTCGGCGGTTATGTGGGGCTCTCCTCCTCAGAAGGGGGAGGCCTACCCACTAAAAACCTCAGGGATGGCCTTCCTCAGGCATGTAGGGAGCCCCCGGGAACATCAAGCTACTTCCGGGAACCCCCAGCCTCCGCTCCCTTGCCTAGAGGGGAGCCCTCCTCCTCCGTACACTACCTCCCCCGGTCTCCTCCTCCGACGACGCCCCCCGGCCACGGAAGAGGCGTGGTCCATCCCGGGTCGCCGTAGCAGTCGCGACTTCCTCGCGCCCGCCGGCGACCCGCGGACCTCTTTTGTACTTAGTTTTAAGCTCTTTGGCATACAATTGTGACACAAAATTCGGAGTGATCTTGTCATATTTTTCTATTATGGTTTGTTGTTGTTCTAAAGTTGGTGGATTTTCTTTCAATTTGTAAATAATACATATCATATTCAGGATTACAGTTCATTTTCATTTCGTTGTTAGTATCGTCTTGGGTTTAGACTAAATACGCATTATGTGCACTTAAATACAAAGGACAATGCTAATCTAAAATAGGAGGTAGAATGGTATGGGGTGTAGTCAAACACTCGTAGCTGTTTGCTTTTTATTGATTTTGTACTAACCCAAAATTGGGACTATACTTTTTGTTTCATAAAAGTATTGTTTTGTTCCTGTTATTGTCCTTACTAGAGCATTAACTAATGGTTTTGGCTATAGTTTAAATTCAATACAATTGTGTTGAATAGTTAGTTGAAGTATAAAAACACAAATGTGAACAAAACAGTCATCAAAACATATTTTATTTAACATAGGCTTTTACAGACAATTATTAACAAATAAATGTAAAATTAAATATAAAAGGACGAAGAGTTACATACATAACCCTATACGCACATACGTACAAGGAAAAGTAAATTATAATTGAAATGAATAGAGAAGAGAAAAAAAAAACGACAATCGGGTTTACGACTACTGTGTATCTTGTGATGGAATTGATTATTGTAAGTACTTAATGAACGAATGAAATTCGTCGAAAAAATTAGATATATTCTTCTTTCTGTTTCAGTGACGTAATTAGTTAATCAGTGGATGACACAATTTGTAACATTTGCATTCGTAGATCAAGGGCATCTTTTTCCAGTTCAAAATTCAAACGGCATTGATCTTAATTTCCACGATGGCTTAAGATGATGTATTCAAACAAAATTATGTAAGTAAACCGAGAAATGATGTAAATGTTTCATCAATACTATTAGATTAGATATTTTTTACATTAACGACAACAGCGGGTGATACAATAGCTGATATATTAACCATAGTAATAGCTTTTACTTCTTTTTCTTCAAAATTATTTACAGTATTCTAAATAAATGTTACGAAATATTAATGTCATAATGAGAAAAGTAGATTTGTTTGGATTAACCGAAAGCAACTATATAAAAATTACAGACATTTTTTGGATGAGTCACCTTTTAGGGAAACAGTATAGATGTGCATAAAATATTAAACTGCATATTAGCTAACATTAAACAAATTGACATTATTGTTGTAACTCATATCTTCAAAACTACATATTCTTTCATTTACATAACGAGATATATAATTTTGATAAAGACAATCCTGATTAACGCATTGCGAAAGAACAGGCGGATACTCTCTGTGATGATATAGAAAATCGGTACCTCCATCATACCTATCCATTCGTATTTTAAACAAATTAACCTTAAGTGAAGTTCTATTGTAATTATACCAGATATCATATAATAATATATAATTATATATCAGTCCGAGATATCATCGTCAAATTTACGATACGGTAGGAAGATAGTGGAACTACATTGTACATTTGAAGAACATATGTCGGACTAAAGCAGAAGTATAATTAAGAAGGATAAAAATTACAGCACCACCAAAAAACTAAACAAAGCTGTTTAACACAACTAGTTACTTGAAACTTATAAATACTTTCTACAACTCCCTTATAAATTGACTTAATCTATTGTGGTAAAAATGTAATTAAGTAAAAGTTACAAAATTATTAGAATTAAATACTTATATTGACTATAACTTCAATTGGAAAGCACATGTTAAGAGCCATATTACATATCATCGTCATATAATGTGTTTCTTCATATACGATATATATAGCAATAACAAATTATTCCATAAAAATATAAATATAAAAATTTTGGGAAAAGTATCAAAATCACTTAGTCGTAGCGTCAACACATTATTTTGGCGTGTGACCTTCAATGAGTTGTCGGGAGGGACGCTTCGAAATACCTAATCTCGCAGAATGAAGAATTGTAATAGGCCTCTTAAGAGTATATATGTCGCAGCCAATTGGTTAAAATAGCCGTTCAATAAAACAGCTAGCCCTTTGACTGAAGAACGTCATTCAATCACAAGTAATATGTCATTTAGCCGACTTGTTGATTGCAACGTTCAACGTTACAGCTAGACGACGTTTAGCCAACTGGTTAAATGGCAAATTAACTAAGGTGACCATTAGTTCAGTACTTAATTTAGAAGAGAATAGGAAGACTTTTTGTAATTTCTTGGGAGGTTATTTTTGAATTAAGTTTAAGAGGTGACCATAAGTTTGATAAGTAAAAATGAAAAACAAATTATTAATCATAATATTGTTTATTGCACCAATTAAAAATTACAAACTCAAAAATTTACGAAGCAAGAATCATTTCATAATCCCGTAATTTCTCCTCGAATATTTGTTTAAATTTTGATTCACTCGTATCACTCGTAAGTGACTTCATAATTTCAGTCTTTAATAACACGTGTAACGTATACATATTTACTACTTACTTTCTACTATCTTGAAACAATCACAAACCACGGCTAGTTGACGCCATGTTGAAAACAAAATGCACCTAGCGCTGCGGTGGTGAGCACTGAATTAGACGGCGGCTTTTGAATCAGCTGTAGTGTTAAACGTTTTGAGCGACTCAAATATTCAATTAATAAGCTAGACGTATGGTTGAATGGCATTATTCAGTCCAAGGGTATGTTTGATTGAACGACTATTTTAACCAGTTGGCTGCGACATATATTCCAAGTTGAGTCGATTTTCCTATGCTCTATACACAGTCATCATTACTACAGTTATGACCGCGTATGATGCATATGTTGCATCTACTCTTCGATATTCATTAGCATTTTAGGGTAACTCGATTGAAAAAGATTCCGCATTTAAAGCTTAATAAAATATTTAAGAGTAATTTGTGGTAAGTAAAACAAACTGACAGTTGCAAATCATATTTTATTTTTTGAGAATTTTGACATTACGTAGTTTACATTATTCAGTTGACATGGATTTCTTAATTAATAATAATAATGTTGACATGACATTTAATAAATTCATTTTATAAATATGTATTTTTTTGTTTTTATATTTTGCGGTAACTAGGTATTAGTGACTAGTTTCAATGTAAATTTGCATGCCATGACGCTAAATATAGAATAGTACTGGTTCTAATAAACTTGTAACATATGTATCTGTATACCCTGTACTTGCAAATAAATGTGATTTATTTGTTGGATTCGTCTTCGTCAAGTATAGTAAAATATCTATTCAAATATTAGCCAAACTGAAAAAAGAAAAAAAAAATATTAGTATGAGTGTAAAATATATTTATTTTGGTTTATTTCTCTTTATATTTTTATTTTCTAGATGGTCGCCCTGGTAGTGCTGCCTATAAGGCAACAAAGCTAGATGATATTTAGTAATTTACATTTGGATATCATTATAACGTAATGAAATAAATAGAGTATTTGATCCACTATATTTAAAATATTAGTTCTTTACATCGCAGTTGGTTTGTTATTAAGTTAATTTTAGAGATGAACTTTGGAGTTGCCACTCGTTAATCGATATGTAAGGTGCTTATTATTATTGAAATGAGAAACTGGTTACAGATCATAACATAATGTATATGTTAATTTATTTAATATATTTAGCGACATATCACACAGGATGTGCATGAGCAGTCTAAACACATTTTCTATAATTTGGAAACTTGAATTTGAGGAAGAATTTATTTCAAATTCTTTAATTAGTTGAATATCTCTTCGTCGAGTATAAAATATACGCAGGATTAAAAAATATTTGCCTGCACAATTAATACGAGATGATGTCTATTTTTATAGTTTTCAAATACAAAAAATATTTACTTTCAAAAAAGCTTCTTAATGTCTCAATTCGTCGTAGATAGATAGTATTACAAGACAGTATTATTATATTTTTTGTGATCGTATCGAATAATTTGATCATTCGACTTAACAGATTCTGAATATGAACTTGGCTGTTTGCTTACATTTTGTTAAACTTTTATATAAGAATTTTATTTTTTATTTTCTTGAGCTCTAATAACCTTTGTAAGTTAGTATAAACCAAGTTATAAAAGGGACATTAGCTGATGATTGTATTTGTATAAAATTTGTACTTGTAGAGATATTAAACATTTATTGCCTGTAAACAAATAAATAACCCTTTATCGTCACATCACTTTCATCTACATACTCGTACGGATGACAAAAATGCGGTTGCAACTGTAGATATCTGCATAGATACATACTCGTAATTCAAACAATTCAAGTAATAAACTGGAAAGATATATACGCACATAACTACGACATAAGTACAAGACATACTTACTGTATTAGGTATTCTTATGGTGGTTGCACCAGCTATGGTTACAAATATAAACATCAATATACGTAACGTTCTTATACGTAAATTGGAATATATCGGTATAAGAGGAATACCTTTAAAACTACTTACCAGCTACCTAACCTGTCGAACTCAAAGAGTTAAAATAGGACATTGCAGTAGTGATTTAAATATAAGTTATGGCGTCCCACAAGGAAGCGTGCTGGGACCAACGCTATTCCTAATCTATATAAATGAACTTTGTAATATAACTGACAGAGGTGCCCATGTGTTTTCTTTTGCAGATGATACTGCGATAGTTTTTACTGGTAGTGACTGGAATATTCGTACAGATGTTGAATTCGTTATGTCCAAAGTTGCTTACTGGCTTAGCTCTAACTTACTTACGTTGAACACACAAAAGACAAAGGAGAATGCCCATTGTAGTATGGACTTTAGTATCGCCAAAAATGATTTTGTACCATAATGATTTTTATGATATATTGTAGATTTTTAACTATATATGCAATTATTAAAAACTATTTGACTCTATTTCGATGGGTAAAATAGAAATTAAACACCAAAGACTTTCAAGTTACGAATTTCTCCTATCATCATTTTTGATAATACCTATTTAATTGTAGAAGATTAAAACTATAAAATGATTAAGTCTATCTTATCCAATAAATATTACAACTATCCAATAATTCATATAAAATAATTAATTAATTTAAAAATAATTGTTTTAGCAACATTGATATTAGCTATCTAACTAAGAAACTCTTAAAGCAGAATAATGACTAAAATATTAGAGAAAGCAGAAAAAAGACTAAAGAAAATTAATTGTTTTGATATTCCTTTTACCCTTTCACGAGAGGACAGTGGAATGTATCGTATATATTTTTGACCAATCGATCCGATCGTTAATATATGGCAATACCGAAGAGACTATTTATCAATGAAATTAGAATATCATCAATAAAAATACACGGCGAATGAAACGGAAGTGAAATAATTACTAATTATTATGTGGATTTATCTCCGGCGAAGTTTCGGCTTGGTATATTGCAGACTTTTGTTAAAAATTGTTACTTATTTTTTGGTATTAGTTTGGTTAAGGCACAAGGACGAGTAAAGGTGATACTACGAATGGGCATACTCCTTTATGTGTTTTTCTCTTACAAACAAAACACAACCTGCTAACTTTTATTTAAGCATCCACACTTGTATTGATTTAGAAAAATGTGAGGGTACATGCCCAGAAATAGAAAAAGTTGATATCTAAAACTATCTGGGTGTCATGCTCGATCAGATTCTGGGTTGGTTTTATCAGATTGAGCTGGTTTCTGCACGAGTAAGGAAACTTATTTGGATATTTAAACAATTAAGACATATAGCTTCAAAAGATCTACTCAAACAAATATATTTGTCTCTAGTTCAATCAGTTATTACTTACTATATTCCAATTTGGGGTGGAGCAGCCAAAACAAAGTTTTTAGAAGTTGAAAGAGCACAAAGAGCTCTATTAAAAACTATGTTTTTTAAATCTTATCGCTTTTCGACAGACCAACTATATAAATTGTGTGAACTAATAACTATAAGAAAATTATACATTCTTATTTCTATCCAAACCTGTCATGCAGGCTTAGTATTCAATCCTACCACTTTACTTAAAATAAGAAAAGACATTGCTGTTGTTGCTAAACACGTTGAAACTGCTTTTGCTGACGATATGCAACTCAAGTGACCCATCTTTATAACATTGTTATTAAAAAACGGTATATATACGGTAAATCTAGCATTGATTGTAAAAAATCTTTGTCTTAAAACTTTGAATTATGATGATACTGAAATGCTCATTTTTCGAACTGTATAATCTCAGTTTCAGATTTAACAGAATAATAATTATACGCTTTATTTATTGTATCTATTTATACTACTTTATATTATATAATATTCTATATCGTTACATATTTATCACGTATTTATATAACACTATTTATAAGATATTACTATGTTATCCCTCTACCTAGTTCTAGTGTCAAATAAATATGTATGTTAATGGAAGAGTTAGCCTTCTGGTATAGGTATTATTTTACTTAAAATAAGGTCCCAAAAATGTAATTGTTATACACTAGCTGTAAAGTAAGTAAATAAATAATAAGTAAAATATACATTAATGTTTTACATTTTGTTAAATTCGTACAGGTGATTATTAGGGCTCGGTTTACAATAATTATTAATCAAATTTAGATAAGTGTTCATTAATTTTATTGTAAGTCTGCTTGTGGTTAAAATAAAAGAAGAAAAATGAATTTAATTTATAAAGACACAATATAGCTTAGCAGCGAAGCGACCCACCAAATTGTATCAATATATATAACTTTGTGCAAGGGTTAAAAACGGTATATAATATATATCTAAGAATATAATACGCTGTATACACCATAGTTCCACTTTTAAGCTTAAAATACTATAGTAATATGATGGGCTTTGGGAAGTTGGTTTGCCAGGGGACCTTTGCATTAAAGAAAAGCATAGGAAAGTATTAAAATGTGTGTTAATATTAATAAATATTGAATATCTGAAGTTTAACTTGTGGTGACCTAACATTAAGCGTGCGGTTGTCGCGTACATAAATTATTCTTTGTTCCGATGGCCAGGAATGGATGTAAGATACCTGATGGTTTTTGCTTCTGAATAATTGTGATAACACTTATATTTTTAATCTGCAGGTAGTTACAAAGTTTTTTTTGTATTTTTAATATGTGTCATGTACAGCAGTAGCAGTAGTAGCAGTACTGTAATAAATAATATTAAAGTATTTAATAATTTAATCCGTAATTATAAACAACAAAATTTTAAGTTTCAGATTTATGTCTAACGATATATGGATCAATGGTGTTAAGTATTTTGATTTTAGCTGACCGACGGTAATAACGTAAACAATAAGAAAATTATAAAATACACATTATATTGATTTCCATGGAATAGTCGTAATTTATAAATTCGCAATTCTAACGTATACTAGTTAATAGTATACGTTATAGTAATGTATAATTTATAAATTTACATTAATATAAATAACATAAAAACATTAATGTTATCTTGAACGCGTGCTATTTTAGTTTATATTTATTTTTAGAGCACTTCGTAATAATATACTTTATTTTAATATTATGAGTATAGTTGTTTTCATTATTTAAGAACGCATGATACTGCTTATGATTGCCAATAATTTAAGTTAATAATTTTTGTTATGTAGGAAAATGCATCATTTTATGTTTAAATATATTTTAGTTTGTTTTTAGTGAAAATGTTAATCCATTACCGTTTACTATACTTTTCAATCGTATTGTGAAAGTCTGATACTATTTAATTACATTTAAATAACAGTCATCAACTTTTAATTTAATCATCGATATTTTCTATTCTTTCCTTTTCAAGGGACACGAGCCTACCCTAACTATGTTAGTTCGATTAAGCTTTACTCAACTACGCTGGCGGATTAGTTGACCTCACACACATCTTTGAATTTTCTTCGCAGATGTAGGTACGCAGGTTGCCTCACGATGTTTTTCTTTACTTGAGAAGTGTCAGATAAAAGTACATATGTAATTCAAAAACGATAAAATACATTTTTACGTGGCAAAATCAACCCTTCAGTCTCTCTCTCTCTCGATTAGAAATGATAAAACCAGTGCCGAAACTACAGCGCCATTGGTGGTTAATATAAGTGCTATTATAAAATCAACTGTTTATCCGTATATTTATCTATTGTCTGTCTATTATGTTTTCACATCAATATAACTGAACCCATTATGACGAGATTTCGTTTGGCGATAGATTTCGTCTGGCGAGCCTGAGCTCTCGAAGACTCATAATAATTTTTACCAAGGGAAATTCTTCGTCCTTCCGCGAAAATTAGATAAAAACAGCTGAACTGATTCTGTTTAATTTGTGTGGGCTATCCCATACAAATTGTGATTTGCGTGCGAAGAACATATAATAATACATATTCACCCTTAGAAAAATATCTTATTCCTCTGGGAAAATACGAGCCGGGTGAAGCCGCGGTCAACGAGTTAGTCGGAAATAAAATGGTTAATAAGACATAATTTTCATCGTAAATCAGATCACAAAATTTGGAGTATATCAATTTGGTGAAATAAAAATAGAGATCCAGTGAAATGAAAAGAAATGTGAGTTTTACAAATACTCATATTACGAAAAATACATAATTGAAATGTATTTGTTTACATGTTTCATTACCATCCTATAGGAATGAGCGTTGTGATGAAACATAGTCCTTGATAGAACCACTACAACCTTATAGCTAGAGCAAAATGAAACGTAATTTCTTGAATCCGTATTTGCGAACAGGTTTGATCATTGCATCATGATTGTGGTTAATTTATTCAGTTATTCACTTCGTTTTGTATTCACAGTGAATTACTGTGAATTTGATACTTAGAATGAGATGGGTAAGAATTATGTTATATGTCTTCTTCATCTCCACCTTTTAAACAAGATAAAATGCGCTATATCTACCAATGGTTAATTTAGTAAGTTTTTGTAGAACCCTTTCGACAGAATAGAAGACAAGGCGAGGTTAAAATACACACAATCCGACTACCATCGTATTACTTTTCTTCTCCATTAAAAGAAAAGTAAAATATGTAACTTTCCAGGATTATCTTTTTAGTATCCTATATGCAGTATGATGTTATAGTTTTTATGATGTTCTTTTATCTTTAATAAGGGGAAAGAAACTACCCACAGCAGCGCGATTTTACAGTTGACCTTGAGATAGCTCTTGGGTCGCTCGTAATAGCGGTTATTCGTAGTGCAAATGTAGAGTTCAGCCTATTGCTGACTGCACCTATATTATTTAAGTACATGTTAATGTGCGTCCTCAAACGTTTATAGCTTTTGTAGTAATTACCAATAAATCCAAATATATACCCCTGAAAATTTTAGATTGACATCTTCATTTTCTGTTTCAGACAAAAAAAAAAGAGATTCTATTCGAAATTTGAGCTATGATAGGTTTTGACTATTATCCGTAGCACTTGTTTTATCCGATCAAAATCAAAATAATATTTAATGAACATAATCACTTACATTGTTACAGCACAAAAATAACACAAAGAGCTTGTTAATCTTGTGCGTACAAGGAAATAATACTAGGTCTGTTTTTCTTTTATTTTTTCATTTATTGTTAATCGTCATTTGCAATGTGATGATACGAATTTTAAATAATCATACCTATGGCCTGTGTGTGAATATAAGACATATTATCAAAAGGGAAGACAGTATTCAATTAAATTATGTTGCAAATTATCAATGAAGCTAAGCTATTAGTTCACAACCCTACTGCGGAAGATTGACTATTGACTAATGAAGATGACTCCAGACCAAAAGTTTGAACTTCCTTTACAATATTAGTTATATGTTTGTACATTTTTTTATTGCCTTACGTGGCAAACGAGCAAGCGGCACACCTGATGTTAAGTGTTAACCGCAGATCATGGACTTAGCAATCCCAGGGGTGGACACAGCTAAGCCGCTGCCTACCGAGATACATAACATCTTATACATTCATTTTCGCGATATTAGCAATTGTATCATCTATTGACATTACATGACAAAATTATAAAATTAATCTCATTTTTATCATTTAAGTTAACTATAAAATAATAACAAATAACTTGACATTATCTTTCTTACATAAGAGTATTTAAATGTGCTTTAAATTTATGAAGAGGCAATGAAAACAGGGTAGTCCGTGGAAATGTTAGAACCTGTCTGTCACTTTAAGGCTGATATAGGCAAGATGTGATTTCCAGTTCAGAGATGTATTAACATATCTGGGCCTGAATATTGATTCCGGCCCAGGTCCTTACAAGCTACCTGCGAAGCCTTAGCTACCAAGGATTGGTACCGTAGACCGCGCCATTTCCTCACAGACCACCAGAAGCGGCGGTAGATGAGCCGAGAATATGCCGCGTAATTTCTCGAACGCTGTCCGGATGAGTAGGATCTGTCGATGGGCCTCTTTCTCGAAGTTGGTTAGTTGGACTCCGGTCCAAAAACTTAATTACATCCTCCAGGGTAGTTGTAAAAAGTTTCGGCGATATCACATCCTCCTGTCTCACACGATCGCTATCATTCGCTAGAGCTGTACCGGTCTCAAATTCTGGTCCTGAAGACGGACTGATGTTTTGGGGTTTTCGTAGAGTGACTACAACACTTAGATGTGGAAGTAGGTATGGATATTGACTTGATGATTGCACCTTTGAAGAAACTGAAGCAATTTAATATATTTTTTGTAAATTCATATGTATCTACTAGTTGATATTGCGTTGATAATGACATGAAATATAATAGAAGTTACACAATCTAGAATAAAATATCATTTCATTGGAACTCCGACCGAATTTATATTTTTACTGTTTCAAAGCGAGAAAGATGCACAGGGTCTGTTGTTTGTATTTTACATCGTCACTCCAGTTTGTAGTGGATATAAATACACATACTGAGTTCATTGAACTTTCTGTTGTAAATGAATTGAGAACAAAATATCAGGAGTGCAGATACATATGTTCATTTCGTTTCGTCCTGTAATATTGAGTTATTGAGACAGTGGAAGAAGACAGAGAAGTAGAAATTTGGTCACAAATTTGTATAAACACGCGAGTAATTGTTGTTAATTCCTTTCTTGTGTTTTATTATATTTTCATGTTTTTGTTCATTCTTTGTTTGAATTCATTCTTTGTAAGCCAATCCAACTGATTTTATAAACGCGAATGTTTGTATCGATGGATGTTTGTGGCATTTTCAGGTAAAAACTACTGAATGGATGTCAATAATTTTTTTTTATAATATAGTTTATTAGGGTATCACGGCAAAGCATTGAATTTATTGCTTCCATTTATAACACAAAGTAAATAACAAATCGTCTAAATTGCCGAAATGAACTAGATATAATCCTACTACTATTATAAAGGCGAAAGTTTGTAAGTATGGATGTTTGTTACTCTTTCACGTAAAAACTACTGAATGCATTTGAATGAAACTTTACCACAATATAGCTTATACATCAGAATAATACATAGGCTACAATTTTTGAGGTTTCTAATGTGAGGTCGTAAAAACAACACATTTTTTGCGTTACATTGCAACGGTCAGCTCTATGTGGCTTGCTCACGTGTTTCCAAAGCGAAGAATCTGCATGTTTATGCTGAAGGAAAAAGGTCGTTAAATGTAGTTTATAGGAGCATACTGCAGTAGCTACCTATAGGCCTATGATTAGGGCTCTGCAGTGCTTAGTTACCGTATTTCTTACTTATTACTAGACTAGACGGGACGAACCTGAAGTCCACGCGAACGAAGTCGCGGGCAAAAGCTAGTGTACAATATTTCTCAAAAGCTAATAATGTTACAATTAAATAATGAGTTGGAAACTAACTAGCTTGGAAGTTTGTAGAAGGTTAACCCGGTTAACTAAGCCCTCGACTGTCAGCGGCACGCCGGCCGCCGTGCAGAGTTGCGCAGTGCCTCTGCGCCTTGGCCGGCAATGCGCATGCGCGAGGCTCCCAGACGCTGGAGTGACGTTGGCGAAGGTTCTCGAACGTTGACGTCGGGTGACGTCACTCGCGCGGACTTACCCATCTGGCTCGATTCGCCGGTAAAGCCTAGTCACATGAGACAAATAATTGCGTTCGAATGAAGCAAGTAGAGTTTGCATTTATAACTCTTATTTATTTTATGACATAGTGGCATTGTTTAGAATTGGTGTGTAATATATTAGGGTGGGGGGAAAAGTTTCGATGAGTGGTTCACCTAAAGAATTCTGAAGAGACCGAATTAGGCGGATCTCTGAACATATAAGGTCAAGGCTACACGGCGGATCCATTAGAACCTCCTAGCCAAATTCAAAATTTTTGTTAAGTGGTTAAAGATAAGTGTGATGTAGCGTTTTCATGATTAAAAAAATTCTATTAATTGATTCTGACCGCTTTCTGTCAATATCTTGCTAAAATTTCGAATCAATTGTTCAGGCTGGCGGCAAAAGGTCGTCACAGCTAACAATGTTCGTCTAATCCAATGATTCCCAAAGTAGTCTATTTCGACCTCTAGGGGTCTATGACAACCTGAAAGGGGTCTACGTCAGCGAAACAAAAATTGAAAACGGGAGTCTACGATAATAGATCTCAACATACACTGATAGTACCTACCTATTTACTTACATTATACTATTTTCTAAAATAGACATAAAATTATTTGTCAAAGTATTTATAAAGTAAAAAATATATATAAATTTTCATAAAATTGTAAGTTGTAGGATGTAGGCATTCAATATCAGGTAAGTAGGGGATCTACCCAAAACCGAAAAACGTGGCAGGGTTTACGACACAAAAAAGTTTGGTAACCTCTGGTCTAATCCCTCCTAATACTCATAATATCACACAGTTGCGAGTTAACCTAGGCTTTGTCACAAGCTGTGAAGTCTGACCAACCCTTAATGACTACCTCTTTTTTTCATCACTAGTTATCAATCGCTAAAAAACACAATTTCATTACATGTTAATAAAAAATACAAGTGTGTACACGATTCATTAAGCTTGTTGCAGCGAGCTTATGTAGTACCTACCCAAATATCGGGCTTTTTTGAGTACCCAGATTTTGACAAATGGATTAAAATTTTTTTATGGTTAATTTCCATTTCTTCAGGTATGTACGTCATAACTGATAAGCCGTTTGTATTAATTTTTTTGTGTTAATAAATAACGTGCACTTTTTCCGTATTTGGGCAACCAGAACGAGATGCATTTTTGTTCTACTGTTTTTGACACTCCATTAGATCAAATTTGCATTTTTTACTCATTTTGACAGATAGAACAACAACAGAAAAATATCTGGATAAAACATATTGTTAAGTGATTCTTTTTTAAATGTCACTTTAAACGACAACAAAACCAGTCATATAATATACAAATAGTAAAATCAAAATCAACTAAATTACAAGTATACGGACTAGGTGCGAAAAGACCTTTTCTCCCGACCCTTTTCAACAGATTATTACTGTCGTAATTATATTTCTACCTTGACGTAAGTAAGACTAATTTATTGATTGAATAGCTGTGATAAGAATAGGGCTGTAACTTTTCCAACAACAAGCGTAATTGTTGGTGGAAAATTCCTAGGCAGGTAAACCTATTTCTTCTTTCCTACTATAATTTAATAACAAATCGTTTTTTCTAGATCGATAGCATTATTTTAAAAGTCGGTAATTGTGAAATGGTGGTTACGTGATTTGTAAGTTTTACAAGTTAGTTAACATAAAATCAGATAAATTCCAAATTTTGTTATGTTCTAAATTTGAGCATATCAGGTACTCAGAGGTATTAAAAATACGGCATGACTTGAAATTTTTGTAGTAAGTAAGGTATAAAACCGCACAAGCTCGAAAAATTTGTATAGTTTTTTTTTTTGCCTTGGTGGATGTTATAAGTAGAGAAAAATATACTTCTCAGGGATAAATGTGTCAACATCTGTACGCATGTAACACGCTTACTTACTACATGTATTTAATATACTATTAAATAAATGTCCTAAATACAGGTTAACATTCTTAGACCAAAGTAACACAGATCTACTGATGTAGGATAGCGTCTCGAATATTGACGTGGTACAATATAATTCTTCTTTCTCTCGCCCTGTTCCCAATTTTATTTGAGGTTAAATACCAGAAAAGTCTCTTTTCTCTAAATTGAACATAAACCAATATATTATTAGGTTTATTATGTAGCAGTTGTCGTCTGCAATAAACATTTTTGCCCGGTTCAGCAACATGTAAAAATGATTCCAATATAATAAAAAGTATATAATTTAATACGTTATTACATACGTTTAAAATATAATAATTTTAAAAACGTATGTAATAACGTATGTAAGTTGAGTGGTATTAGATACTTTTATATGACTGTAGTAATATCTAAAACCATACAATTTATATATACGTTTAAAATCAGGCTTAATGCGTTACAATTGATATATTGAGATATAGAGGCGTATTACTTCGATTCTTAGATACATCTGGAGAAATTAAGTAATTTCTTTCTACGAGCATTCATTTGAATATATAGGTTTGTCAAGTTCAACATATTTCGTTGCCAGTTCGTGCCACTTTCAATGCAACACGCGCGTTAGTTGCGCAACTCGTTGAAGGTCCGTCATACGGAAACTTTGAACAACAACTGCTGCTAATTCCGAATCCACACCCCATTTCACAATGTATATTATGTCTCCTTACATCTGTTAACGTACACTTGACATTGAGAACCTGATCTTTCGAAAGAAATTGAATGCACACATTATCCAAGATTAGCAATTGTTCTAACGTTCTTTAAGTTTCTCTTTCGTTTATAATTTTTATTTGGTCAGGCGAATCAGAAGTTCTTTATATATATATCTGTTTTTACAGACAGCGGATTTGCACTCAAAGATTATTAATTAATTTGCCACATGGCATTTATTTATTATCAAAATCAAAATCAAAATCAAAATAATATTTATTCAACATAGACCTTTACAGGCACTTATTGACGTCAACAAACAAAACAAAAAAAAAAGCTTAATAATAAAAAAAAAAAAACAAAAACCTTGTCCGTACGTACGAATAAGGAAAAAAAAAAAAAGAAAAAATATATTGACTCGACACCTGTTCGGAATTGGGAGCCTTCTCGAGAAGAACAGGCAAGAAACTCTGAAGGTCTATTTTTTATCTCCTCTTTTCAATGTTAATAATTAATAATAATATAATATAAAAATACATAGACAATCATACCTAATACGATTACAGTCGTATGTATGTTTACATACACATATAAAATAATACAATATTATAAATAATGTTACCAAACATGGCTCTATGAATAGTGTCCCTATTCCCAAATACTGTGATCATTTAGATAGTCACTTACTTTATAATAACCTTTACTCATGAGTGTTTTTGATATGGATTTTAAATTTTATAAAGGTAAATCAATGACACTTTGCGGAAGCTTGTTAAACATAGATATACATTTCCCCAAGAACGAACAGCTAGTTTTATGGAGTCTGAACATTGGAACGGCAAGTTTATTTTTGTTTCTAGTATTCACATTATGTAGATCACTGTTTTTATTGAATTTATTATAGTTTCTATATACAAACTAATTATCATATATATATTGACTAGCTAAAGTTAAAATATTAATTCCCTTGAACAATTCTTTTAGGATTCTCTAGCCCGTAAACAGTAAATAGCACGAATCGCTCTTTTTTGTAAAAGGAAAATACTTTCAATGTTAGCCGCTGATCCCCATAGCAGCAGTCCATAGGACATAACACTATGAAAGTAGCTGAAATAAACAATTCTTGCCGTTTCAACATTAGTTAAAAGTCTAATCTTTTTTACTGCGTACGCCGCTGAACTAAGTTTGATTGCCAAAGTTTCAATATGTGGATCCCACTGTAGTCGTGAATCTAACGTAATGCCTAAGAATTTAGTATTATTTACCAAGTCAATGACATCACCATTCATATTTAAACTAGTATTAACCTGCCTTACATTGGGCAAAGAGAATTTGATACATTTTGTTTTCTTAGAATTTAAAGACAAATTATTAGTTGTGAACCAATACAGAACTCTCGAGAAGAGCACTATTTACATCGTCATAACATTCCTTTTGTCTATCAACTTTGAATAGTAAAGAAGTATCATCTGCAAACAATACTGTCTCACACGATTCTGTAATGTAGTAAGGAAGGTCATTTATATATATTAGAAACAGTAGAGGACCCAATATTGATCCCTGGGGAACCCCCATAGTTTATATTTAAGTTTTTATTTCATTTTTTATCGTTTAGTTTGTATTTCATTATATTTAAGTTTTTTTTTCCTGGAATAAATTCGAAACATTTTAATTTCATATATTGAAGGACTCATCACTTAACTTCTAAAGTATTTGTAGCACGCTATTACTTATATTCCCATCGGCCATCTACAAATCTTACACATTTTATATTTAGATAACGAAACTATTAGATAGTAGTTTAATAGTGTCAACTAAAGTGGTAGTAATGAAGGACCAGATAATCTACTTAAGTATTTTAATATTTTTAATAATCAGTCTACATAAAAAAAAATCGAATCTTTCAATTCTTGACACGGATTTATATTATGACAACATATGTTTGGTTGATATTAATAAATTAAAAAAAGACTTGTAGGCCGTGAAGTCCGCTTCGCTCTTCAAACAGTTGGTCAAAATACTGAAAAAGGTTACGGGTGTTGTTTTTAAAAGCTCTTTTCAATGCATCATCATCACTAACTGACATAGATCGTTTTCAGGTTTCTGTACTACGTACCAAAAAAACAGAATCTTTATAAGTTCACTTCGTTGTCCATCCGTCAAGACCTTCTTTCTCAAGAACAAAAACGTGGGGGTATTTTATGTTAAGTTAACTGACACCTGAGTATTTGATGTTAACGTAACTCGACACCTGTTAAGTTAACATGAAATACTTAGGTTTGCAATTCCTTGTGGTAGTGAAATCAAAATTCGAAATGGACACAATACACCATTTTATGCTCCGTTTATGTTGTAATTTTGAAGCTAGCAAAGGAATCAAATTTGGCATGAAGCAAAATCATATATCAGAAGTAAAGAAAAAAATTACCATCGAGGGGCACTACCCTATGTTAGGGCGATTAGGGCTCTAGTCAAACCTAGCTGGCCCAGTGGGAATTTGTTAATATTCCCTTGGAATTTCTTTGCAGGTGTACGTACACAGGTTGCCTCATGTTTTCCTTCACGGTAGGAGCGTCATATAAATGTACATAAGAAATTTGAAATAGTAAATAGTAGGGTTACCACCATGCTCCCTGAATCTCCCTATATATTCAAAGACCAGCGCTGAGATCACGGTAAGTTCAGATCAGAATGTATATATACATATATATATATATATATATATATATATATTATATATATATAATATATATATATATATATATATATATATATATACAGGGTTACCTGTGGTAAGTCGTGCGAACCCCGTTAGGGGGTCGTGGTTCCCACCATTTCTGACAGATTTCCCCTTGGAACCCCGCCCCCAACTTAACCCTTTTCAAGTTATAAGGCTTTAAGGACTTTTTTGAAAAAATGTCCGATTTTTGTCTATTGGCCCATTTTTTTTGTTTATTATAATTCAAATATTTAATTTTATACTATTTTTGTGTAGCAGATTAGTTTGTTCATCATAATGCAAAATAAAAAAACAGTTACCTCAACTAAATAGGTTGTAGATAGAAGATTGATAGTTATAGCATCAAACAAAAATCAGTACAAATCAAACTTCAACCAGCAATAGTAAAAAAAAAATCTATGACACGTAGGCTGCAGACACCTTTAAAAATATCTACGTTTCATTAGCTATTTAACAAGGTATAACAAGGTAGGCTGCTATTAGATTTCTTGGAATAATCTTTGGTAAAAGTCCTAAAAGGAGTAGTGAAATTAATGTAAAATTTATCAATTATGTTACAAAATAAAATAAATAATTTAAATTAGGTTAAACAAATGTATTTTTTGTACACTGCCGGCCTGTACCCATATCATTACACGCCGGTACATGTTATAGAGGAAGGGGATCCAGTGAGGAGGCTAGATTTTTGCCGATTTATGCTCAACGCCGATTTGGAAGATCCATCATTTTTTAAAAACATCTTGTGGACAGACGAGTCTAAATTTGACAAAGATGGGATCACTAATTACCATAACCGCTCATTATTGGGCCCCGAAACAACAGGGAAATCCCAATAAGAAGCGACCAAGAGGATCTCAAAGAAGATTCAGCGTAAATGTGTGGATGGGCATAATATCAAACCATTTGATTGGACCACACTTTCTCCCCGACAACTTAAATGGTGAGCACTACAAGATTTTTTTAAGAGCACAATTAAATGATTTGCTTGAAGACTTACCCCTGAATCTTATTACAAACATGTGGTTTCAACACGACGGTTGCCCGGCACATTATAGCAGATGTGTCCGAGAATGGTTAGACACAAACTATACCAATAGGTGGATCGGGAGAGGTGGACCTATACCGTGGCCAGCGAGAAGCCCAGACCTGACCCCCATGGATTTTTATGTATGGGGGCACATGAAAAGCATAGTATACAACGAAAACCACCCAATTGAGTCTGTAGACGTGTTAAAGGAAAGGATTCTAATGGCAGCAGATCAAATAAGAAGAGGTTTAACAACATCGGTGGTTAAAAGTGGACTTAGAAACAGAATGCGTGTGTCCGTGCGAAACAGAGGTGGACATGTTGAACACGAAAGATAAAATAAAATACATTGGTTTAACCTAATTTAAATTGTTTTATTTTATTTTGTAACATAATTGATAAATTTTACATTAATTTCACTACTCCTTTTAGGACTTTTACCAAAGATTATTCCAAGAAATCTAATAGCAGCCTACCTTGTTATACCTTGTTGAATAGCTAATGAAACGTAGATATTTTTAAAGGTATCTGCAGCCTACGTGTCATAGATTTTTTTTTACTATTGCTGGTTGAAGTTTGATTTGTACTGATTTTTGTTTGATGCTATAACTATCAATCTTCTATCTACAACCTATTTAGTTGAGGTAACTCTATTTTTATTTTGCATTATGATGAACAAACTAATCTGCTACACAAAAATAGTATAAAACTAAATATTTGAATTACCATAATAAACAAAAAAAATGGCCAATAGACAAAAATCGGTCATTTTTTCAAAAAAGTCTTTAAAGCCTTATAACTTGAAAAGGGTTAAGTTGGGGGGCGGGGTTCCAAGGGGAAATCTGTCAGAAATGGTGGGAACCACGACCCCCTAACGGGGTTCGCACGACTTACCAGGTAACCCTGTATATATATATATATATATATATATATTATATATATATATATATATATATATATATTATATATATATATTATATATATACATACATATATATAATATTTGCTAGTTTACCCATAGAACACAATTCCATTCCATCTCTATTTTATATCTTATTTTGCTATAGATTATTTTACGTAAGATATGTTACTCAAATGCAGTATTTTGAATGTCAGATGAAAATATACACATTTATTGACATTTTATTAATTCACATTCGTCCTCGCTGTTTTCGTCTTTGTAAATTTCCAGAACTTCTTACTATATACCGCTGTAGACAAACTGCTTTATAGCAAGTCTTTTCCTCCGTCTTAAACATCAATAGGAATGACCTGTCTAAGATTCGAGCTTCACTACCAATTTGACTTGGCGGTCAAGAAATACGCAAAATTTCTAATATGACTTATCCAGCCTTTTTGTCGTTAGTTCACAATACCCTTAAATTGATTTAAAAATTCTATGTGTTTTTATTATTTCAGAAATTGCTGGTCTAATTGAGATCTAACTGATCTAATTGAGGAGAGCCATGCTTCGGCACGAATTGGGCCGGTTCGACTGGAGTGATACCACGGCCTCACAGAAAACCGGCGTAAAATAGCGCTTGCGCTGTGTTTCGCCGAGTGAGGGTACCGGACGCCCAACCCCCCTTATTCCCTTTAAAAAGGCTGGCAACGCATCTGGTGTTGCGGGTGTCCATGGGTAACGCTTATCGCTTACCATCAGGTGATCCGTTTGCTGCCCTATCCCATAAAAAAAAAATTAAAAGGCCAGGACACTGCATGGATTTTTTTAATAACGTTACTTCCTAAAGATAGTGGTATAAACCACTTTGCGTACTGATACGGAACAATTTTGTACAAACGTCAACCAGTATTGTGGATGACGCACATCTCCGGCCTTTGGGCGAGAGGGAATTGGGATTATATGTAGTTACTAAGCAATGCCTTACCAATTACACACTATAATTTTGTTGGATCGTACCACATTTCGGAATTTAATCTGCTTGCGCCTAGGTATCACCTGTAGTGCTTCATCGCAGCCGTGGTTGTGACGTCGTGTATAATTTTGGTTACCACGGGCTTTCCTAATATAGACTTTCAGCCGAATTCTAAGATATTTCGATTTAAACGACATTCTACGTCGGGCACTTGTTTCCGGCGATGTTCCAGCCATCCTTGAACCCAATGGTTTGGTGCGCGACGATGCGATGGTAAGAGGCCCCACAGAATATCATTGGTTACATGGAAGCTGGGACAAGCTCTAGTGTAGGCTACATCAGGTGGCGGCGCCGGGCTCGGTAGCACAGCTGCGGCGCCGCCGCGGGTCGCCGGCGGGCGCGAGGAAGTCGCGACTGCTACGGCGACCCGGGATGGACCACGCCCCTTCCGTGGCCGGGGGGCGTCGTCGGTGGAGGAGACCGGGGGAGGTAGTAGCCTCCCCCGAGGAGGGCTCCCCTCTAGGCAGGGGAGCGGAAGCTGGGGGTTCCCGGAGGTGGCTTGGTGTTCCCGGGGGCTCCCTACATGCCTGAGGAAGGCCATCCCTGAGGTTTTTAGTGGGTAGGCCTCCCCCTTCTGGGGAGGAGAGCCCCACATAACCCCGGCTCGCCACAGCCGGGGTATGCAATTTAATGCATTTTCCTCAGGGAAACAAAAAAAAAAAAGGCTACATCAGGTATGGCCGCAGCTAAAGCTGATGCTATAAAACCAAGAGCATGTCCACTATATAAAGAAAAGAGCTTTATATAATATAGTTACCAACTAAGACATTACGAATAAAGAATCAGCCTCGCTATTCAGCGTGGTAATTCGACTAGTCTTTTTGGCACAATTCCAGCAGTGGAAGATATGATCGCTATTTTTTATTTATAAACATTGTTTGATTAGGTTTTATCAATTTATATTAAGATTTTAAAAAAAGTACCCCAATTGAAATGAAATTCATGTTGTTATTTACTATGTCATTGTTTATTTCTGTGATACATCTTAATGTTTGTTTTAAATTGACTATTACATATTTAGGAATAGAAAATAATTAGTATAATTTCGTTATTTCAAATGTACAAAATGTGGAATTATTGCTTGAGGCGTTCTGCACCGCTCGATTTATAAAAATAATAATTATATGAGGTTGAAAGCTATCTTAAAGAAATCTTTGTACAGTCAGCAACCTACCAAGCTTTACATTTACACTACAAAAACCAGCGTGTGACATAAGATGTGTCTCGAAGTCAACATTGTACCTACTCGTAAAATCGGTTTCATTATGTATGCAAAAATGTATCGTCATTTCATGACGAGTAAACAGTAAAGTTATTAAAAGTTAATAAAAAAGCTTTATTAGTATTTTTTTATTTTAAGTAAGGGGTCCCTTTTTATTTAATTCCGTTTCATTGCTGCTTTTCACTCGTATTTGCATTTCCGCAACAAACATTCATGTTTATGGAAACTATATAAATATGATTATTTCCTAAATTGCCTGATACAATGCAAGGTGAACTAGAGAATTCTGCAAAATTACCATATTACATCCAGCAAACTTCATTCAGAGACGTCAATGCTTAGACAATTTTATGATTACGACGTAGTTTATTGAATAACTGCGATCTATTCAAACAATAGACAATATAGTTATTATTATTATTAAACTCTATAGAATATAATTATTATTATAACTTAGATTTTCACTTGAAATCTATTATATGTAGTCATATTTTCAGTTCTTTCTCAACTAACAAAAAACGTTGATTAATGCATTGTATTGTTTCATATCCTTTCCACGTTATGCATATTATTCTAGTATTATTGCATATATTGGATGCATATTATTAAGTTCTTTCACATGATATATACATTATTTATAATTTAAAGGGTATTTAAAAATATAGTAAAAGGCAAAGAAGAATGCTATTGGATTAGGCAGAGATTACAAATACTATGAATAAGTGACGATCTAGACATCACAAGTTCTCGTTTAAGAGAAAATACCGATTAAACTAACTGTGCCTTAGTGAGGTAAAATTAGATCTAGTAGTTTTCTAGCAGTATTATCTACAGTACGTAGATTATATATGAAGAAAAAGTTTTGGTAGTTAAATTGAATAGGTATTAACTACACGACCACATTTTAAAGAATCAATATTAAGTCTGTAACAGTTGTAGTAATAGGTTACAAATGTTATCTTCCCAGTCTTTAATTTGTATCATTATTGTAAAATGTCAATACTTTTCTCCCATTAACTCTTTATTTGTGGGCTAGTTACAGTACCTAGATATAAAAACTGACAGACTGTTGTCAAATGTGATTGTAAAAAAACAACATTTGATACGAAAAGCGCGGGAAATTTGTCGGGCATCGGACGTGATTTTTCGTATTAATTAAATTTGATTATTATTTTGGATCAGTTGAGTCTTATATGTGTATATATTATTTTATTTAGTATTCTTTAATATCTGTGTGTATTTGTAGCGGTTTTCGGTAAGTTTTTATTACATATTTTTTTCAAATGCCGTGGTAGCGTATGAACAAACCACCAGATGAAGGCATGGGGGACTTAAGCGCAGGCTTAAGTCCCCCGGTAGGATGCAATGTTGAAATATCGGGAAATGTAAGTGAAATGGACACGGATGCTTCATCGGGTAGCCAATTAAGTTCTAGGAAGCGGTCTAGATTACATAGAATTTGTAGACATTGTAATAAAAAACGTAAGAAGACTTCTTCTATAAGCACTTTAATTGAAAATGAGCAGGAATGCAATTGCCATAAACATAATGTAAAGATTAATAATGAGGAAAATTTCAAACAACCTCTTCCTTCTAATCATATCCAATCTGTTCCTCAAAATATACCAACATCAGTTTCACAAGTTAGCAGAAAAGAATATGTATCCACTGATTTGTCTCCCTATATTGTACATGTACAAAGAATTGACACTGCTCCAAACGATGGTACCACACTTCATCCTATGACTTTTGGCAGCTTTCTGAAAAAGAATGAATTTAAAAATATTATATCCGGTAGTGTTAAACGAATTGGAAGAAATAGATGTACAGTTTCATTTTCTACTCCTGATGATGCAAATAATTTTATTAATAACGACAAGTTGACACTCAATAAGCTTCGTGCCTTTATCCCAACTTTCAATGTTACACGCATAGGTCTGGTAAAGGGCATTCCTTCAGATTGGACACCTGAGGATATTAAACAAAATGTGACTCTTCCATTTGGCTGTGGGCAAATTTTAAAATTGAGGCGACTCAATTACAAATCTAATGAAAATGGCTCCATCGTTTGGAAACCATCTCAATCAGTTGTGTTCACCTTTGATGGCCAAACATTACCTAAACGTATATACATTTGTTATAATGCGCTACCTGTTGAACTATACACCTACCCTACTATACAGTGTTATAACTGCTGTAGATATGGTCACACAAAAACATTATGTCGTTCAAGTCCCAGATGTTATAAATGTGCTCAGCCTCACAAAGGTGAAGACTGCAATACTGATGAGTCTTGTGCAGTATGTGTTATGTGCTCAGGGTATCATTTTGCTATTAACAAAAGCTGTCCTGAATTTAATAGGCAAAAAGAAATAAAATTGTCAATGTCTCATAGCTGTATTTCATATTTAGAAGCAAGCAAACTACACCCTCCAATTTGTAAACCATATGCTGATGTAGTCAATCACAAACAAACTGTTCATCAGGCTCCAAACAATCCTCAAAAAACCTCATATAAAAAGACAGTAACTTTAAATTCTCGATCACTGCCTAAATTCTCTAGGGGCTATGATCAAATAGCTCATAAAAATATACTCAAGGAGTGGGAAATGCCTGTTCCTGATAATGGTTGTGCTCTTAATACCAAACTTGATGAACATCCAGAAGAGTTTAAAATCATTAATACTATTGTATCTCTTTTAAATACTTTTCTTTCTAGTAACAATAACTTGAAACCGTCCAACGTTGCAATTATACTTGAAATGATAAATAATTTAATTAAAAACAATGGATATAAAAATCCTGCAGTGGAATTGTAGGAGTGTTACTTCTAAAAAAGGTGATCTTATACATATTATAAACAATTATAATCCAGCTCTTATTGCCTTATCTGAAACTTGGTTGAAACCTGGATTTATTTTTAATATTCCTGGTTTTAATTGTATTAGAGAAGATAGGTTAGATGGGTATGGCGGTGTTGCTATACTGGTTAAAAAAAATATTACTTATTCTCCAATTTTACTACCATCTCATAATACAGATATTTATAATGCAGTAGGTATTAGATTAGATAATAATATCACAATTGTTTCCGTTTATGTCCCACATGCTTCTCCCGATATATTAAAGAATAATATAGATCCTATGTTTACTTCACTGACTGGTTCTTATATTGTTCTTGGTGACTTTAATTCTCATCACCGTATTTGGGGTTGCGGAGTAACAAATTCTAACGGTGAACAGCTGTTAGATATTTTAGACTCTCACAATTTATGTTTGCTCAATACAGGTGAACCCACGCGTCGTACTAATCCCAATGAGAACATCAGCGCCGTAGACCTCTCCATATGTACTCCATCACTGGCATCTTTAATGACATGGTCTTTACTAAAATCGTCATACGGAAGTGATCATTTTCCATTGATTTTATCAACACCCATCAAAAACCAGCCTAAACAAGTTTATAACTCCCGTCTTAAATATAAATTATCCAATGCTGATTGGGAAAAGTTCTCCTCAATTGTTAATTCAAAAATATCTCAATTGCCTAACATTCTTCAAAACGGAACTACAGATTGTTCTGATGCATTGACGACATGTCTTTTAGAAGCTGCAAATGAAACTTTTCCAGTCAAAAATAGATCTTCTGAGAAAATTCCTTCTCCACCTTGTGGGATTATGAATGCACTGAAGCAGTTAAAAACAGAAAAATGGCAGAAAAGCTATATAGTGAAAACATGACAATTGAAAACTATGACAGTCTTTGCAATGCCATAAAAACTACTCGTAAATTGTTAAAACAAAAGAAACGAGATGGCTGGAGATCTTTTTGTGCTTCCCTTTCACCAACAACATGTCCTACAATAGTATGGCGAAATATTAAACGTTTTCGATCAGCTTTTAATTCTTTAACCTGTAATAGTTTACCTACATCATTGGCTAATAATTTTATGGATAAATTGGCTTCTCCATCAGTTTGTGAAGAACCTAATGTAGAATTATATGATCAATTTCCTTCTAACAATGATAATTTCCTTAACACGCCTTTCTCTCTTGAAGAGTTGAAAGGAATCCTAAGTAGCGTCCATGATAGTTCACCCGGTGAGGATGGTATTCCGTACTCATTTCTAGTAAATTCTTCTGACAGTACTTTATTATACTATTTAAACCTAGTAAATAAAACAGTAGAATCAGGAGAAATCCCTGTTTCTTGGAGATCACAAATTATTGTTCCTATTTTAAAACCTGGCAAAGATCCTAGTGATTCTTCTTCATTTCGACCAATTGCTCTAAGTTCTATTTTAGCAAAGCTAGCGGAACACCTAGTCAAAAACCGGTTGGAGTGGTACTTAGAAAATAAATGTATGTTAGCGAATAGTCAATATGGATTCCGAAAGGATAGGAGTACAATAGATAGTATTAGTATTTTAGTCACAGATATACGATTAGCTTTTTCAAATAATAAATCAGTATTGGCTGCATTTCTAGACATTCATGCCGCTTATGACAATGTCATAATTTCGAAACTAGTTGAAAAATTATTTCTGTTACATGTACCTTATAAATTAATTAAATTTATTGAATATATGTTGTATGAAAGATTTATACATTTGGATCTTCCTGATGGTAACAGAATTAGTAGGACGGTAAGAAAAGGCTTACCTCAGGGTTCTGTGATGAGTCCTCTTTTGTATAATGTATATACGTATGATTTAGAGAAATTTTTAAACAATGTAAATGTACTTCAATATGCAGACGACTTACTTGTTTACACTATTGATGATTCAATTGATAATGCCAGCCTAACTTTAAATAATTCATTAATATCATTGAATAATTGGTTGGATCAAAATGGATTGGAATTATCGGCTCCTAAAAGTTCAGTTTTTTCTCTCACGCAAACGTTCCGTTTCTACTGTAAATATTATTTATAAACATATTCCAATACCATTTACTAGTAGTGTTAAGTTTCTAGGAGTTATTTTAGACTCAAAACTCTCCGGAGCTCAACATTGTGACTATATTGTTGAAAAATCGGAAAAAGTTCTTAATATGATGCGATGTTTGTCAGGCGTTTGGTGGGGTGCTCATCCAGCATCTCTCAAATTAATCTATAATGCGCTCATCCGAAGTTTATTTGACTATGGATCGTTTTTATTGCAGGGCGGTAATATTACTGCATTTAAAAAGCTCGACATAGTTCAATATAAAGCATTAAGGTTAATCTTAGGAGCCATGAACTCTTCTCCAACTAATGCTATGCAAGTGGAATGTTCAGAACCACCTCTCAACATTAGAAGGCAATATTTAAGTGACAGGTTTTTGTTTAAAATTTACCAGAATCCCAATCACCCTCTTTTATTGAAACTCCAATCTCTAGAAGAACATATTAGAATTAATAGATACTGGACCCATAAACCTCCTATATGTTTGATTATTAGTTTTAGGAAGATTTTAGAGATTAGATCCCCTATTTTTCGTTCCTCTATATCACCGTGTTTTTCCGCCTCTTTTGAAGCAATTACAATTAACCCTAATATATGTTATGACATCGGTATTGAACAAAATAATTTACATGCAAAATACGTATTTAATTATGTTAGTGATGAACTTTGGAGTGAATCTAACTTTATATTCACCGACGCATCTAAGGTATCCGACTCTGAATGTGTTGGAGTAGGGGTATTTCACAAACAATATAACATAGTTCAGAAAGTTAAATCACCACCAGAATCATCTGTTTTTACTGGAGAGTGTTTAGGTATATTTAAAGCTTTAGAATACATTTTGTTAATGAAATTGAAATCATCTGTTGTTTTCACTGATTCTAAGAGTGCTCTTCAAGCCATTCAGAAATATCCATTAAAAATGAAACCATGCTATCCTCTTATAATGCAAATTAGGACAAAGCTTATTGAGTGTCATTCATTAGGATACTCTGTATTATTAGCTTGGATTCCAAGTCACCAAGGTATATCTGGCAACGAAAAGGCTGATCAGCTGGCAAAGGAAGCGGTGACGTGTGGCGATATGTTCCCATATTTAAATTACTCACATGATTTAATTTCACTATCAAAAAATTTTCTACAGGACTCTTGGAATGATTTTTGGGTAAATACATGTACTAATAGAGGTAGACATTTCTATAAATTACAGCCCTCGATACCTATCAAACCTTGGTTTCATCATATTGACAGTAATAGAACCAGTTTATGTATTATTATTCGCATGCGTCTTGGTCATGTTTGTACTCCTGCCCATTTGGCGAGATTACGAATTGTGGCTGACGACATTTGCAATTGTGGAACTGATGTTGGAAACTTAGATCACCTTTTCTTTTCCTGTCCACTATTAGATCATTCCTCATTCCTGGATTCGTTGATTGAACTTCGTGTACCATTTCCAACCCGTATATCCTGTTTAATATTGTATCCAAATAAGTATTATAAAGTATTAGCTGCATTTATAAACGCCAATAACATCCAAATTTAAGTATATATTATTTATATTATTATTATTTATATATGTCACGTCCTAACTCTACTGATCCTTTACCCTTTCCTTAATAGACTCGTTTTATCCGCATTTTCCTAATATAAAAATTTCCCAACCTTTGTATCATAATCTACCAAAACTCTCAAACGTTGACACTGGCAAATAGTTAAAACTGATATGCCAAAGAGAAGGAAAAAAAAAAACATTTGATACATTTTTGGAGCGCATGTTTGATGCATGAGCGCGTGCGCACAGTCAGCCCAAGTTGTCCACGCGGTGTCTGGTTTATTGAAATATTTTATTTTAATTGTTTTTTGTTGTACAGTTGTTTTAAACTGTTAAACAGTGGTATTTGGTTTTTTTCTAACGTCTAAATTATTATATCCCATATTTCTCATCATTTCAATGTTATATCTAGTTTATGCATTAAATTTTAGTATACTTATGTTTATTATTTAAACTTTTTATTTTTTAAAGCACTATTGATAGATATTTAAATTTTTATTGAATAAGGATCTAAGTAAGGTCAATTACCTATGTCAAGCAGGTGTACGCATTCTAGAACGGTTTGTGATATTTTCGCTCGGTAGTTGAGGCAAAGTCAATTTCGCAGAAGCACCGTTAGCTTGCATCAGCGGTTTTGCATCATCTTGTTATTCGACTAATGTGTGAATCAATTTGTGTAAATAGTGACACTAAGCGGACTGAACTGTGAGCATGGTAGTTCACGTGATCGATCAACCTACAGCATGGGTGCTGTTCATGTTGCAATTAATTAAAATTTATCACTTCTTAGTTACATGACGGCAAATGATAATAACGAATGTTAGAGATAAAATAATCTTGACGTGTAATGTGTGTAAGTACACTACCATTTATTATATATTGATATCGTTAATTTGCTTAAAAATTAATGCGTATTTTTATTTTGACATTTTATAAGTATTGTTTTTTAAATAGTCATTTTCTATATGCCATATTATCATTCATCTTTGTACACAGGAATGTGCTGATAAGTAACGACTTTACCATTGTTGCACATTACTAATCATTTCTTACTGTTATGTTATAAATGAGCAGTCAGTAATGATTGATTGGGCACGACCATCGGACAATTATCTCGTTTTATCTTTTCAAGATAAAAACGGTAAATTGCGACAGTGATAATGATAATATACTATTAAAGTATTAAAATTTTAGTTACGAGAAATAACTACTGTAAGTAACTAGGTGCCAGATTAATACTAATACAGCGAGATTGGCAGATAATAGGCTTGTTGCCTAAATTTCAGTAGTTAGATACTAATATACCTTGATGCCTATTCTATACAAAATAATTATTATTTTTGAAAAAAAATGCTTATTTATAAGAATAATTTTGCATTTAATTAAATATTTGACATTAGTCATCAAAAACTCATGACTGTCATGGCGTCTTGAATGACGTCACGCCGTGCAAAACACAGCTGTTTTAGTATCGGAATATTCGGTATTGTGAAGTTATTTTAATAAAAAAATGGATTCATCGTATTACAAGTACTACATAGTGCCCCAGTGTACAAGCACAAGTATAAAAACACCAAAAAAATTATTTATATACGTGCCAAACAATCAGCAGATACGTAAAAAGTGGCTAACACTCGCGAGAAGGAATGATGCCCATTTCTTTTCGCACTTCCACAAGACACTTGGGAATGACATTTTGACTTTGACGTTTCGCACGGCGTGACGTAACACTTTTTAATTGGTGTTTGCTGTCACGTAACTTATGGCTTATTTTGTGCAATTTTATTTTATAAAAATACTAGCGACCCGCCCCGGCTTCGCACGGGTGCAATGTTTGTTGAACTTTTTAAAGTGGACAATACTATAGTACATTATTGTGGTCTATATCGTAGGGTTCAGCCAGCGTTTTTGCAATATAAGCGCAATAAAACTTGCTTATTTACGACATCACATTAGAAACCTTTAAATTTATCAGTGTTTCTCTACTATATTATGCATTTATTATACATACAAACCTTCCTTAAGAATCACTCTATCTATTAAAAAAAACCGCGTCAAAATCCGTTGCGTAGTTTTAAAGATCTAAGCATACATACGGACATACAGCGAAAGCGACTTTGTTTTATACTATGTATTGATAAATAATCAAAAGTTATTATTTTATAAAACTTTGTTTTTTCATAATTAAATGATCATCTTAATAGTTATGCAACCTAATGCATCAGATTTGTTCATAGTGGATACAAGCCTATTGTAAGAATAGGAACAGTCGACACATTAGGAAGATCTACATGTTTTATTTAATTTGGGGAATATGCATGAAAATAACATTTTTATTTTTTTGGTAGCCAACGGACACCGACATAGCTAGAAGAAATGAGAACCTTATTTGGCAGTATTAGGTAGCGATGTGCCGATTGTTTGACTCGAGTCAGAGTCGATTCCTGCTTTGGACTCGAATACACGAATACCAATTTATTTTGATTCGAGTACGCTGGATTCGATTCCAGTACTTGAGTCAGGAAGAATCGGTTCGTACTCGCTAACTAGATTCTATTTACACGAGTCCTACTAACTCGAGTCTAGTATTCGAGCTTGGTTAATTCGCTTGTACTTGTTGAACTGTTTACATAAGCAATGAAATGGCGCGGGCCTAATATTACAAAAAAGTTTGAACCTGCAACTTTTTGTTTTGATTTTGTTCTAAAATCGGACTCTAGTTCTAGACTCCTATACTCTGATTCCTAGACTCGTCTAGGAATCAGACTCGAGTCTAGAAATATTCGAATATCAAACATAGAATTCGAGTACTGGGCTCGAATCAGGGAATCGAGTCCTGATTCGAATACCGTATAAACTGACTCGAATCGACTCGATCCACCAAAACAGCGACAGATAAATAGTATAAAACAAAGTCGCTATCCGCCGTCTGTCTGTCCCTATGTATGCTTAGAGATCTTTAAAACTACGAGAACCCTACGAGATAGACCAAAATATGTACTACAGTATTGTCCACCTTTAAAAGCTCTTAGGAATAACCCATCATAACCATTTTTTATCCTTTACTAAAAAATGGTTATTTACGAAGTGATTTTAAACAATACAGCATTAATCTTTATCCAATTAAGTACCTTAAATAAATTGTGAATTTATTATAGATCAATACGCTTTTTACAGCATGAACAATATTTCCGAAGATATTACAAATTTAAAATGCAGTGACGTAGATAAGCATTGCACCCGCAGCCCCACCAGCTTGTGTGCTGTGTGGCCATGTCGGCCACACAGCTAACTGGAAGGGCTGCCCAAAAGCCCCTCGGTTCAAACCGACCGTCCCCACTCGAGCTGTCAAAGCTCCCCGCCCCTCCGCCCCACAAAGGACAGCAGCCAACTTCCCGGCTCTGCCCAAATCTACCCCCCCAACCCTGACACCTGCTCAGGTTTGGGGCCCAGCCCCTCCCACGGCCCCTCAGGCCGCACCCCTGCCTCCCACCCGGGGCCAGTGCAACTTTGCGGCTGCACTCGCCTCCCACACCCAGCTGCGCGATAAGGCTTATCGCGAATACCAGCTGGCGATGACTAAGGCCACTTCGGCTCTTAGTCAAGTTAAAATTGCCCTGGAGTACGCTCCATTGTTCGAGGCCTTCCCAGACCTCACCCCCCTCTGTTAAGTATCTTAACACAACCCCATCCTCTTCTTTTAGTTAGGTAGGATGTCTAGCCAACCGGCAAGGCAACCTAATACCCACGGCCGAATCAAACCCGAGGGCTGTACGCTTGTGTCCTATAACGCTCGTTCTCTCCGTCCCAACATGCCTGAGCTTAGGGAATTTATTCAAGACCACCCAGCGGACTTAGTGCTGATCCAGGAGTCCTGGTTGACGCCTAACATCCAAAGGGGTCTTACCCTCCGGAATTACAATCTAGTTAGGAATGACAGACCCACCCCCGAACGCGGCCGCGCGTCCGGCGGGACTGCCATTTATTTCAGGAAGCAGCTTCACTGCTATCCTATCCCCACTCCCCAACTCGAAAATATGGAAGCTACGGTGTGTAAACTGGCGCTGACTGGACATCCGTCCATAGTAGTAGCGTCAGTGTACATACCGAGTGGAAGTATGCTGCTCCGGAGCGACTTCGAGTCCATACTCTCATTAGGCAGCTCGGTCGTTATTTTCGGCGACTTCAACGCCAAACATACCGACTGGCACTGTAGGTCCACCAATAGTAGTGGCCGCGGACTTCTAGATATCATGACCGCTCTGGATCTAGATATTCTGTCGCCCTATATGCCCACCCACTATCCGGATTCGCATGCTTGTGCAACCGGACGTTAAGATCCCTGGACGTCTTAGACGAACTAGGATCTGACCACAGGCCCGTTAAACTTGTATTAGGGACCCCACACCCCCCTCAGGCCACCACCAAGCGCATCACTGATTGGGACGCCTTCCACGACTCCCTGCAGTCCACTCTGGACGTGCCGGAACCTCCACTCTCTATCTCCGCGGACTGCCTCGACAGTACCGCGAAGATAGATGAAGCCATAAATTCCCTAACCTCTCTGATCCAGACAACGGTCGAGTAGCGTGCGAGAGGTCACTGTGCCTAGGCGCAAGCTCCCGCGCGCTATTCGCGAGCTGATCAAAGAGAAGCGCACTGCCTTCCGC
This sequence comes from Scirpophaga incertulas, assembly GCA_036419045.1. NCBI lineage: Eukaryota > Metazoa > Arthropoda > Insecta > Lepidoptera > Crambidae > Scirpophaga > Scirpophaga incertulas. Next base: position 21,470,424 of record CM071629.1, on the reverse strand, counting down.
AGAGCGGCCCAATGTCCCTCCCCCGAATACAGATCGATAGCCAACCGCTTTCAGCGGGAGGTACGATCTCAGCTGACTATAGGAACGCCCAGTGGCGTGACCTACAATCACCCCCTCTCACAAGGCGTACTACAGAGTGGCCCGTGCCCTCCGTAGTGACGCTATCACCCACACCCCACCCTCCATCGTCCCGATGGCTCGGTCGCCTTCGAAGACGATGAGAAAGCGGAGTGTTTCGCTGACAGCATTGCTTCACAATGCTCACTCAGCACACAACCGCACGACCCCATACATGTCGCCCGGGTGGAGGAGGAGGTCCGCTCCAGGGCCTCCGCCCCTCTCCCGGATGAGCCTGTCCCTGACCCAATTTCCCAAGATGAGGTTTTTAACGTCATCAAGGGTCTCCATAAGCGTAAGGCCCCAGGTCCCGACGGGATCTCTAACCAAGCGCTCTAGTCCCTACCTCGGCTGGTTCTCACCATGCTGGCTGTCCTTCTCAATGCCTGTTACGAACAGTGCCACTTCCCGAATGCGTGGAAGGCGGCCACCGTAATAGGCATCCCCAAACCCGGCAAACCCCTCCATATGCCCAGTAGTCACCGCCCCATAAGCTTACTCAGCTCATTGGGGAAGGTTTACGAAAGGCTTATCCTCGCCCGACTCAAAGCTCATCTCTTTGACAAGGGCAAAATCATCCCCCACCAGTTTGGCTTTAGAGCCAAACATTCCTGCCCACAACAAGTGCATCGCATTGTCGAATATGCACTTAGTGGGTTCCACCCCGTAGAGACAAGACCGTAGCCGTATTCTTTGACGTCACTAAGGCCTTTGATAAGGTCTGGCACGCAGGCTTGGTCTATAAGCTCTACCAAACTGGTATGCCCGATCGCTTGGTGCGTGTGGTGGAGGCCTATCTCAGAGATAGGTCTTTTCGCTTCCGGCACGAAAAGTGCCTGTCCTCCCCCCGACCCCTAACAGGCGGAGTCCCTCAGGGCTCCGCGCTCTCCCCTCTATTGTTCGCGTCCTACACGAACGATATCCCAATTCCGGGAGGTCCCCAGTTAGCCCTTTTTGCCGACGATACGGCCCTTTACTATAAGGGCCGTGTCAACTCCCACATAGTGTCGTCATTGCAACGTGCAATTGACGACTTGTCCGACTGGTTCGGCCAGTGGAGGATTGAAGTGAATCCGGAGAAAAACTCCGCGGTTCTCTTCGAACCCAACCGCAGGCTCGATCCAGTCCCCACCGGGTTCCCCTCTCTCCATTTCCGGGAGAAGGTCATCCCTAGGCAGCGTACTGCAAAGTACTTAGGCGTCACCTTAGACAGGCAGCTCAATTTCCGGGCTCATGTCAACAGGGTGACGCGTAATGCCAACGGTTACATATCCCGTCTCAACTCCATGTTAGGTAGACTCAGTCCCATGTCCCTTAGGAACAAGCGTACCCTCTATAAGGCATGTATTCGGCCCGTCTTCTCTTACGCGAGCTCGGTATTTGCACATGCCGAGCCGCAAGTCTTCCGACAAATCCAGGTCATTCAGAGCAAGCTCTTGCATAGAATGGCCAACGCCCCCTGGTACGTCCGTAACGCTGATCTCCACAGGGACTTCGATCTTCCCACCATTCAACAACACTTTAGGGAGTGCTCTAAGCGGTTCTTTAGAGCTGCGGACGAGCATGTCAACCCGTTGATTCGCGAGTCAGTAAATTACCCATCAACACCGCCTTCAGCGGATCCATTCCGGGATATCAGTCCATATTGGCAGAGGACACGTAGACCACGACATGTCCTAAGCGACCCCCCCAATCAATTAAAGCAGGACCTTCTAGACCTGCAAGCGGCGGCGTCTGAGCCGTCGCCTCCTTTGTCTCCCCCTATTCGGCAGCCTTCTGCTTAGCCACGTGTAGGTTCCCGTCAATACTGGCCGGTCCCACTTTGGTGAATCGTGCCTACTTCTAGCGCTTATGCCCTCCCCATGGGGCAGTGCTAACCGTACCTCTCCTGAGGTGCGGCCCTCGTCAATAAAGCCAGTAGGGTCACTAGGACCAAAGGCTTAGGCTGAGTTTAGTCGGTAGGTCTGGTGGGTCGAGCCGCCTCGATTCACCAGGAGTCCGACATAATCAACGCATCCCTGCTTGCCTGTTGCGTTGGTATCCATGACGGATTCTCAGCCTCCTCTCCTGAGGAAAAAAAAAAAAAAACATTGCACCCGTGCGAAGCCGGGTCGCTAGTTATCATTTAAATGCTTTCAGATACTCTTGGCATACCCTCTTTGTTGATCTTCTTTAGTAACTTGGCACCAAATGTTTCAGTTCCACTAGTATTATTTAATTAGAATAACACATACCTCTTTTATTATTTCCTACAACATTAATACAATTCGCTAGTAGCTAAAATTAAAAGAACAATTTGCTCGGAACGGGAAGCCGATACTGGTTCCGTAGTAACCCGCTAACCTGCATGCAGTAGTTTGAATCGATTTCTACTTCTAGTCCCCGGCACTGAGTCTGTTGTATTCAGTTCAAGGCTACATGTTTGCAAACAAGTGCGGGTTTGCACGCAATTTGACTTTAGGTACTCGTCAGTTATAGAATGTCATTTTATAAATGGCTTCCTCTTAATTAAGCATCGTTTGATAGGTATCATCCAGTAGGCATCTACTAATACCACTATTCACTCAGTCGTTATTTAATTTAGGTAATAGAATTTATGATCACGTTGCTTCTTTTTCAATTCTATAATTGTATAGTATTCGTAATGAATGAATTTGAAGTATTAAATCATTTTTAAATTATGCACAATGCTTTATTATTTGATGTTGGTTTTAAAAAACTAACATACCATTTTAAACAGTAGGTTCTCTCAATGTTAACTGATTGATTGAATATAGTTGTTCGCTGTGGAAATGTCGGCTCGAATTAAATATTCTTATAATCTTCTTAAGAATTGCAAACTTTAACCGCGATAGGATAAATGTTGTAGTCCCACTAAACAGAGGTAACAGTTATCGATTGATATCGAGATTTTAAGGAAATTTTATATCCAGCAAGGGGTCTTTCAGGTGCAATCATTCATACCCGGTATACTAGTCTGCAGGCCCTCATATAAATTCAGGCGCTTCCAAGAGCTATAAATAGTATTTATAATTTGTTGATTAATATACAATTATTAGTAATACCACTGAAACCAAGCCTTGACCTTAACGAATATTCTTATCACGCATAACTGGGTCTGTTATGATTAATTCATAATAGGTAAGACATTGTATTCATAGTACTAGATAAACTAAAGCTGCTATAAAGAAGTATATTAAGTTTTATAGTACTTAAAATAGGATAGGTGAGAAATGTTTTGTTTGCGTGACCTATGTCCAGTTGTGCGCGCCTATTGATTGGAAGGATATAGAAATGGAATACATGAAATGGTCAAGAAAATGCCTGTTTTGTGCATTAAAACAGTTTTTAAAATTACTTTATATATACTCACTAACGGGGAAATCTTGAAATCCTTAAAATATGACCAGTGGAAGGTGCAGTATAAGGCGGAAGCAAACTTCACTTGTTTTTTATTGTATACATTTTCTCCAAAAAATAAATTATCTCCAAAATTTATTTAAGGTTTAGTCTTAACTTGATATGTCCGTTAGTTGGTAATTGTTTTGTGAATTACTTCCTCTTTAACCTAATTTGATAATATCTAAATATGTATATCTTTTGAAATCTATCTATATATTATAGTATACCTAGTTACCCAAGGTGATAAACAGAAAAAAAAAACGTAAGTAATAAAAATTTGTTTATTAAATAACCTCGTAACTTACTGAGATTCCCTTACACGTTCAGCCCCTATAACCTATATTTACAGAATGGGCTGCTTAGTCTATATGTACACCGTGTGCGGGACAGGCTTTGATCACAGGGTGGATTAATTGCGTATTAAACGGGTGCTCCGACCTCTTCCTGATATGATCTTGTCAAGTGAGCGGCAGCGGCGGTTAGCGAGCGCAGAGAATGACGTAGGCCGCGGAGATGGCGTCTGCAGGCCGCCGCTGCTCTCGCCGCCGACTCGCGTTCGTCCTCTCCTTCAATTCCCGAATCACCAGCAGCACTTGAAGCATCGCTCTCCGTATCACTAATATCCGACACCCGCCTACCCCGCTCGGTATGCTCCTCAGCATCTCCAGCCCACAACAGCTCAGTCTTCAAGTTATTTAACATTGCGAACAAGTTGAATGGGTCATCGTCACCCTCCTGCGGCAGGTTCATCAGACGGCTAGGAACCAACACCGTTTCGTCCATCGTGGTGACCATTTTCACAAATTTCTCCATATCATTGAGGATACTTTGCTTGGAGAACTCTGTGTCGTCATGGCGGGCTATTTTACGCAGAGTATTCCTGTAACAATAAAATGAATACAAATTATATATTAAAATTATTCAAAATCAAATAAGTTGATTGTTAGATCTGTTCCATAAATAACTCCGGCAACTACATAAAAACATGGGTTTTTATGATATAGTGGCTGGAAGCAAATTCAACCAATGGAACCTGGTAATCTCAGCTTTCACCAAATAATAGTTTAGAGAGCTACCTAATAATAAGTGTTATTATTGTTAAACATTTTAAAGATTAAATAAAAACTTTTCAGCAAATTGTTGGTAGATTTGTAGTGAGATATAATGTACAGTGAGATACAAAAGATTAAAAATAATGATAAGTTTATGTAAGCAACATAGTATTTTTCTTTGAAAAATTTATTAATGTTTTATATGTGTATTGATAGAAAGCATAGAGCAGTACACAATCATGCATTTCAAATCAGTTGCCACAGATATGCTGTATCTTATTAAAAATTGTTGTTATGCTAAGTCCTTAGTCAAGAATATAAGCAAAAACTATTTTAGAAATATAGTTTTCATCAGGATAAGAAGACTCTTTTTTCCCCCAGCAGAGTAGAGGCGAGACTCTCATGGCTACCAGTGTAATCAATGGTCATGGTGGTTATGTCTGACTCCAGACCATTCTCAGCTGATGTGACCTACCAACCAAACTCAATCTAACTCAAAACCAACCTACCAACAAAATTAAAACATCAAAATAAGCCAATGGGTCCTAATGACCCTGCGTCTTGCATTGGCGGCTTCTCAAGAGAGGGTGCAGTGCATAAGACCCGGAAATATATAGTATACTAATTACATCAATTACATGAGCTATGATCAACGTAAAGTAACTTTCTGTTCAACTTAAAGTAATGTATATGTAAATATTACTTTGTTGTTTCAATATATTAATCAGTAAAACTGCCAGGTTGTATTGTATTAATAAGTACTTAACATTATGTTTCAACAATCCGAGTTAAGGTATCTTAATTGAATCCTTAGTTAAAGATTCAAGGTGAAGCTGGCTACTATCTTCACACTTAAAATATAATAAAATAAATAAAGCTCAACTACTAATAGTAATTCATTTTTACAAAAACTTTATGACCCACATGAATAACAAAAATTTTCAAAATGAAAAATACATCTTCACTATATATCTATTTACACTAATCCTTATCTATATACACAAAACTATTTTAAATTTATATGTTAATTACTTTAAAGTAAAAGCCTTAAATGTATAAATATAAAAATGTAAAAATTGAAAAAGTATAAAGTTATAATTGGAGACAGCCAACCAGGAAGGGCAGTTTAACCTTTGTGGCAGGCCAGAGCAGTGTGACAATCTTGTATCTATGAAACGTGGTCTACCAAACTGAAAAGCACTATCAAAATGAATACTAACAAAACAACAGGTGAATTAACAACCTCTTTCTTTTTTGAAACTAGTTGATAATGAAATGAATTTGGGTAGTGAGCACAGAAAATTTTAAAATAAAATGACCACTATTCAAAAACTAAAATCATAAGTATAAATAAACATATATATTCCTACACCATCATCATTGATCTGTGTAGAGAGAGATAAGAATACATCTGTCATCGTAGGAGTAAATTATGTGTATCAGCAGAGGCTGGTGTCTGAACAGTGGTAAAAGGCTTACCTCCTATACTGGGTAATAATAAAAATTGGAGAAGTTTGTGTATTTGATTACACCTATGCCTCAGCTATCAGGGAGACACTGCCCTTATTCCACTTGAAGGTGTGACTGGTTAAGTTCTATGTTTTATTTCTCATAATATTATTGTTAAGGAAAATTGAATTATTTAAGGGTTTGATCTCTGCATGACACAATCATACCTACATAATGTTATTATTAGAATTACTTTAAAAAATATAAGACAGTAAAAATTGGAACATGCAAAAAGGTATTTTAGGGTTCTGCCATATAACACAATAACAAAAATATTATAGCTATAAACTATTGATAATTTAAGAAAATGTTATCAGTATGTATGTTACATTGCTTCAAGTAGCAAACAATAGGAATTGTTGTATTAAATTGAAAGGAAAGGTAATCCAAGTGCAATAAAATATCATGTTGTCAATCTCAATATTATCATAGTTTATGCATATGTGTTTTATGGTGTCAACATTGTAGGTATTTTTAACCACGATGTTAATAACCTTTCAAATATGTGGCTAAAATGCAGTAATCATAAGGTTTTAGAGGGACTTGCCCAGATATAGTTATATTTTCAATCCCGATATGAGTCATGTCATATTACGTTCGCGCAAGTCTAGTAGAATCATGTATAACCTCATACCATATTTCAATATAGCGTCTGTATTAAAATGTGCCGCGTAGCATTGTTACGATTTTTTAAGGTATGTACAAAATTCTTATGACGCGATGATTTCACTCCCAGCACTTTACCTGTACCTAGATAATTAAGATAATTGTATTTACAAAACATTTGACATTACCCCGATGTGAATAGGAAAGAAATATCGCTTTGGTTATATGATCTGAATTAGATCATTTTGGGTGTTGCTGATTTCAGAGATTAATATTGCATCACACACACGCTTTAGATTCGTTGTATTATATTATTGCATTCCTGATGACTAGCGAATAAAAACTTAAGTTTTAAAATCTATTCACGTACCTGCTGCTTTCCAATTTTGATGAAATATCGGTGTTGAAAGACATCTTGTGTTATTTATTTTTATAAATATCACTGAACACACAACGCGATAATATTATAATGTCACTTTTATTTTAGCTAAAAGTACCAACAGCAACAGTTTACGAAACACGACCAAACTGATGGCGACGCAAGCACTACTAAAATAACGACCGCACGCAGTGAAGGGATTTGACGTTTGGCAAGAAGAGGGGAGAAACTCTTTTTAAATGACTCGATCATACGATACGGGGAAAGAATACCGATAAAATTACAATGTTTTGTACCATCTACGGCTTGTGTTATGATTAACGATAAACAGTAGTAATTTAGTAATATACTCAATATTTGCGTACAGTTAAGAATATTTGGGAAACAATACAGAGATATAAATACATTTTAAATGAACAGAAGCGGTAGGGAGGGAGCGTCCCACAAAGTCACACCATTATACAAGTTCTGTGATTGGTTCATTTCTGGTCAGTAACCTTTTCATTGGTGGGGATCATAGAAATAATTCGCGGTTGAATTTAAAATATTTATCAACATAGACTATTTTATAAAGTAGAAATGGTTTCAATTTCCCCATGAGAAAGAATTTATTCTGTTTATTTATCCCTTTTTCGTTACGAAGAATGTGACATAACATTTTTATTTCGATGGTTCAAACTGACAGTTGATACTAATGCTGTTTTTATTCAATGAATGACAACAGGACACCGTGTTCAATTTTAAGATTGATCCGTCGAATTAAAAAAGTTACTTGAGTGAACTTTATTTTATTAACATCTGTTTTAAAAGAAAAGCTTGATTTTAATTAATTCAAGTTTCTATATTACTGTCTTTGCTAATTATGTCACCAACTAATGAATATTGCTGTCTTTGCTAATTATGTCACTAACTAATGAAGTAGTGTTTCACGAATAAATAGGTGTCACTCTATTTATTTATATACACGGTAGGTGTCAATGATTTAAGGCACAATGTATGAAAAATTGCTGTCCTATAAAAAATATCCGAACATATCAACAAATTGATATTTTATTAATTTATTTAATGATATTTGTACATACATTAACACAATAATATAATAAAATATACAAAAGGTTATTTCTATATGAAATGTCTATTTTTCTGTGATAGATCAGTCGTGGATGTAGCGTGTACTAAAAATAGAAACATATATTAATAAATCAAATAAACTACATATGTGTTTAAATAATTATAAAGATATACGAAATATAATACAGCAAAATTATGAAGAGGCTCTTATTCTTTTTCTCTATAAAAATGAACTAATGTCGCTTATTGAAGTTGTAGTACATTTTAAAATTTAACTGCTTATTTTTTTGTAGAGATCTATTTTGAAGCCGCAGATGGATATTCATCTCTGCCTTGAGTGTGTTTGCGGAAGGTGCAAGAACTGAAGGTTTTGCGCCTTGTCAGCTAACGGACCTGGCGCTGATCCGGGTCATTAGGGTTGGAGCAAGATAATTTAATTGCATGAACAGAACAGTGAAGAAAGTTTGTTTGTATATGAAGATGCGATGTGCGTATTTTATCAGGAAGATGAGAAAACGCATATCCCGGGCGTTTTCTCGTTTGGTATATAAAATGTTGAAAAGATAGAAGAACGCAACTTTTTGCGGAGTTAAATAGAGAGCTATTTCATTTCTGAACGTGACTTAACGACATGATCAAATTTACTCAACCCAAAAATGAATCGTCAACAACGAATAGTTTTGCAGTGGAGTTACTTCGTAAGGTTCAGTAACAGCATCAGTGTAATCCAGTGTAGGAAGAATTACTGACTGATGACGAGCGTACACAAATTTCTTGTTACGCCGATTCTCATAAATGTAAAAATAACTTTTTTACATTAATTCTTAGAAATCACTCACATATAATACATCTGCGTAAAATATGTTATAATTATAGGCTACATTAAATGAAATTTGTATAACGAGGTAGAATACAAGTAGGTACCTACATATAATACTATAAGTTCAAAGTTTGTCCTCGTTTTATAAAATAAACAAAGTCAAAGGTGGGGAATAATTGTATTGTATTTATGTTAAACTAGTATTGTATTTAAATGCTTGTTGTTATCTACCCTAATTAATGTTTTAATTTTCTTTTTACACAAAATATTATTGACTAGTGGTAGGTATAGCAACTAGACTCGATATAAAATAAGAATGAAGATTTTTGTTCTTCACTTCCCTAATTTATTTATTTCCCTAATATGACCATCGGTCGTGGTTCATATTTCTTCTTCTAATTACACCAGTTTAAAAATTCGTAGGTTATTTGTTAAAGCTCTGTCAGATATCAGAGGACAATACCATTTCTGCAAAGATTTTTCATCTCAGTGTTCATTCTTTATTTGAATAATAAAACATATTGAAATATTTATAGGATCTGACTCGAATAAATGGTCTTAATAAATAGAAATATAAAATAATATAGAAGAAATTTAAGTACGAGTACATCCATATAAATAAACAATTTTATGCAAAGTTTAAAATTTGCAATTGCAAAAAGAAAAAATAATTTCTATTGTAATATTGTAAAGCATGCATGCTTGTTTTACAATATTACAATAGAAAATATTTTATGCAACGTAAATAGGTAGGTTTTTGTATTTAAGTACGTAATAATAATATTTACGATATTTTTCAAGGAAGGTTTTTGTTTTGGACACATTTTTTGCACCTTACAATCAATTTGTTTTAGGACATTTAAAACATAAATTTGCTGGGGGTTTAATTTTGTTTGGTTTGAGAAACGGCTTGACTAATCTAATATATATAAATCTCATGTCACAATGTTTGTGCTCAATGAACTCCTAAACTACTTAACCGATTATAATAAAACTAGCTTTCTGCCCGCGGCTTCGCCCGCGTGGATTTCGGGATTGGGTGTATAGAGGGTTAAGGGTCATAGCTTTTGCCCACGGCTACATATACGCGGAAGTCGGTTTATGGTGCGAAGATTTTATCGCGCTTCCCGTGGGACTATCCGTTTTTCCGAGATAAAAAAATGCCGCAAAACTCCTCAAGAATCACTCTATCTATTGATGAAAACCGCATAAAAATCTGTGCAGTAGTTTTTGAGCGAAGCCTTTATTGCGCATCCCGTGGGATCTGTCGATTTTTCCGGGATAAAAAGTAGCCTATGTTACTCGGGGAGAATGTAGCTTTCCAAAGGTGAAAGAATTTTTGAAATCGGTCCAGTAGTTTAAGCGTGAAGAGGTAACAAACAAACAAACAAACAAACAAACACACTTTCGCATTTATAATATTAGTTGGGATTCGCACACCATGTGCAGTTCGATCCAACTTGAGAGATAGGATAGTTTAAATCATCATCATCAATTTTAAAAATTCTTTCACCAATAGAAAGCCACATTATTGCGGAGTGTCATCATCATCATCATCATCATCATCATCATCAGCGGACGGCGCGCGATGGCTTCGGGTTTAATTCAGTTCGCTTTCGTGCTCGCTTCGGGGATTATTAATATTATGCCCAACGAAGTGGGCGCGGGTCAGCTAGTGATTCTATAAAATGATTCGGCCATTTATACATAATTAAATTTTCCCAATGCTTAATGCTAATTAAAATTATTTATCATTATATCCAAATCACAAACGGAATAAAAGGGCTAATGTTTATTATTTGTTTTAACATTCGTCGCTAATTATCGTTCATGATGTTTATTGTAAAAGTCTGTTATTTACAAAGGTACCTACTTAGTATAATTATAATAATTTGGAAGCAATTAAAAAGCGTTAATCTAGATGAGTTGAAACTCATTAGTCCGTTCTGAGCTATTAGCTGATAATCTGGTGCTTGCATTCAATTTATCATGCGGATACTGAATGATTTTTCTCGTGTTATTCATGATATGCGCATAGTATTTGTATATTTCATCAGTCGATGTTAGTAGGATCACTTACGCACAATGTGATAATGTAACATTTATAAATTTCCTCTTGACCGTGCCACAATTTATTGTATTATTCACATTAAAACATATACTAGCACTGATGCCTTTACAAACTTTTTCTGTATTTCTAAAATCAGGGAATTTTAGATCCCTTCAGACTAACATATTTGTCAGGAAGAAAACGAAAACATTAAAATAACAAATAGAAAGAACAGTTAGAAATTATAGACAAAATAAAAAGTAATTTACTGTTTCAAATTTTTATAAGGAGTTTGTTTGATATTTGAAAGTAAATAATGGTAATGCCATTCCTCTTGTCGTAAAATATTCATTATAATAAAAAGTTGTAACAAAACCCTTTTGTTTTCTTATAAACTAGTAATTGATTTGTTTTATTTAAGTACTCGTACCTACATACTTGAGTCTGTTTTTTTTTCCTCAGGAGAGGAGGCTGAGAATCCTCATGGATACCACCGCAACGGCAAGTAGAGATGCGGTGATTATGTCGGACTCCTGGTGAATCGAGGCGGCTCGACCCAACAGACTTACCGACTAAACTCAGCCTAGCCATGGCCATAACGACCCTACGGCTTGAATGGAGAGTTGAGTCTGTTGTATTATAATAATAGTTTTTTAACAGTAATTTTAATTTCAAAATCAAAGATAGTGAGTAGTACCAAGCTTAGTACCAAGAGGCGGGTAATAAATGCAAATATTTACATTCCCATTTACTTACGTATTGTTATCGCAAATACGCGGGAAAACATTTTTGATAAATACATAGTTAGATAAACGTTAACAGTTGGAATAAAAAGGAATGTCAGTTAAAATATTATTGACAGGTACAGAAGTGTATTTTTGAAAAAAATTACGCGACTGAATATTGAATTAGTCCGCAACTGAACACGTAAATTGAAATAATATTTTTATTTTTTAAAACCTATATTATAGTTGTTAATTTTTATGTTTCATAATATAATAGGCAAACAAGTATAATTTATAACTAGAGATCGGATAATCGGATGCATATTTACCTAAAGTTAGTTTAAGACAAAGTATGGAAACGGCTTTTTATTTTTTTGTTAAATAAAAATCCCGGGATTGCGGAATTGGATAGCCGGATGTTTATTTATTTACCTAATTCAGTTTTTCACAAAGTATGGAACTGTCTTTTTATTTTATTTCCATAAATAAAAATCCCGAAATTCCGGTACTAAACTTCATGTAAATACGTATGCAAAGTTGTATAAATGAACCCGGAGTCTCGGTCTTTTGAAAATAAATACCACGAGCTAATTTAGTAATTTTCAAACAATATCACTACGTTAAATTTGCAGTCCCGTATTTTCCCGGGATTTTTATTTAACAAAATGTATTTTAAAAAGCCGCTTCCATAATTTGTGATCCAAAAATTAACTTTAGGTAAATATGCATCCGATTATCCGATCTCTATTTATAACTTTCGAGTCTGAAACAAATAAAGAACTATAGTACGTAATATGGCGATTCTATTTGTAAACGTCAAAATGTTTTTGTTGTTATAATTTAAATAAGACAAGCATACTGAGTCATTTTAGATTGAATATAGGTAATACGTTATGTCATAAAATGTAGTACAGCTAATAATAGCGTTTCAAGGTTTTGCCGAGAATGCAACGGCTTGTGACGTCATTGGCTTAAGAGGATTAGGAGACACACCTCCGAGGCTTCTGGTGGACGATTTCACTATAATAGTTCAAAGTTGATTTATAAAATAAGGTCAATTATTGTGATTGTGCTTTCTAACCGTTCGGGTAACTTAGTCCTTTATTAGATCAATCTTATATTTTTCAACATAAGTGTAAATATTATAGAACTAGCTGTGCCCACGACTTCCGAGTGGAATCGTAATTTTAGATAGCATTTTTAATTCTGATTTCTGCTGCAAACAGAAGAGGAATATTGTACCATAGAGAGCTACTTAACAGTGGTTCCATCCATCCCATGATTCTGCTACCCTCTGTCTGCCGACGAAGTATAAGAGTACTAGGAGGGCAAACAGGCGGTCAGAAGACATTATGCAAGACCTGGAAGAAGACGGATTAGCCATGTAGTAGCTACTTAGCAAAATAAAAAACCAGCTATGTTAAGAAAGTTTCGTCCCAATGCGTAGTGCGACCTCCCACTTGGGAAGGAAGGTAAAACAGACACATACTACATCCATTACACTATCAACAAAAGGCCTGCAAGACAGCATAACCTCTGCATGAGGAACTTGTAGGTGACATTAGAGGTCATATAATCGGCGCAATATCCAGTTCCTGCACTCAGAGAGCTGGCCGACCAGTTCCCAGTGATAACACCCAGTTACGCCAGCAACGAAGAGACATACACTGATCAGTATATGACCATCTCATGTGGATGGATGGCTGATTCATTGCGTCGATTAATAGCGACTCGGTGAAATTGTAGTTCCTGGGTCAGATTCTTTATATACACTATAACGCAACACTATCTTTTTTGCGGGACCAAATACTTTCTGTTATTTTATATTATTTAATTTAGAGTTTCAGAATTAAACAAGAAACAAATTGTTATAGAGGCTTTAGAGTCTGGCTAACGAAAGTAGGCCCTGGAATTATTTGCGTACTTTTTATATAGCAACTTTGTATGAACGTCAGCGTCAATTTGACAAGGTTGAATTTCATAGGTTAATAGACAATATTATTTTGATACTTTGAACACCTACCTATAGTCGCATTAAAAATTTTGATTTATAATTTACGTATCCTTACAAATAAGTTACTTACGCTTCGTCGTATTGAATAAAACTAATTATATTTATTCGTACATCGCATCAGTCAATGTATTTATTTTAATAACATCACTTATGTTTTACGTATACTCATTATTAATTTATGTAGGTAATTTTAAAACGATTAACTTTCTTTAACAGAGAATCTGCAAGGTCCTTCGACACCTTGCAGATTCTCTTTGCGTTGATGAAATAGTAAAAACAAGAACTATTGAATATCTCACTGAATTAGAGCAGAAAGATAGGATAATAACCCAGAATCAGTACTTAGAAGAAATAGCTTTAATTACTATGACGGTAAATTTTTACTATACACTGATGTTTTGAAATTATGCCGGAAAAAGTATTTGCATTTTTAACAACTAATACCAAGAATTAATTACATATATATTTTTAATAATGCATTAACAAGTATCAAAGTAGGTTATTCCTATTTTCATAGTATAATTTTAGTGTTGCCATGCATGTATTTTTTAAATTTGCCGCCAATATTCTGGGGCCAACTTCCGTTAGGCAGACTCTATTAATACTAGTGATGTGCCGGATATCCGTATCCGTATCCGCGGATATCCTAGGCAGAAAAAAGATCTGTATCCGTGTCCGTATCCGTTACATTTTGGCGGATCTATTTACCTTATTAATTTTAAATTTATAGATAATGTATTCTTTAATACGAAGAGTAAGGTGCAATAGCGACGCCAGTTGCCGAGATTCTGACGGTCCACAATTATTTAAAATGGATCTGGTTTAGTTGCAAGCAATTGGCGTCGCTAGTGCGCCTTACTCTTCGTCTTAAATAGGCATTGGCCTATTTACGCAGGTAGAAATAAAAAACTTATTAAATTCAATACAGATAGTTTTTTATTTCTTAAAATCAAACATTGGCTCCTTTATGTTGCAAACATGGCCGTAGTTATCATATTTATCATTAGTTATTATACCAATAACATGTAACTCCAAGATGCTAAATCAACTAGCTTTTTTATGAGATCAATATTATAAAAAGTTATAAGGTCACTTTTTATTAAGAAAACAAAACTTAGATCTTCGTAATATTTTAAATTCGAATTAAATGATTTTCTAAGCAACTAAACTAGTACTGCGTGACACATACAGTGTTAATGTTATATTAAAATCACAATGACAATACCAAACACATGCGTTATCTATGCAGTATCACGTTAAACTAAAAGACTATGCAGTATCACATTAAACAAAAGAAAGACCCGCCACACAATGCAAGTCGAAACATGTTTCAACTCAAGATCGCGCGCACGGACACCGATTATGTAAGAAAGTTAAGATGCGTATCCGTATCTGCGGATCTTGACACCAAATATCCGTATTCAGATCCGTATCCGTGGATCTAGATTTTTGACGATCCGGTACATCACTAATTAATACTCATAAACAGACAACATAAGTGGAAATAAATTAAATGTGGGATGTGGAAAAAAAATATTTCTTTTTTAATCTATGCTAACAGATACAACATTTTCTGTGTGATCTGTTTCATTCAATTTGATAAATTACGTATGTCAATTCACTATAGTATATGTAACGAAAACGTATGAAATTTATAATTTTAACTTAAATTTATAAGTTTTTTATAATAAAATATAATTAATTACTACACTAGGAATCCCATCGAAGTCCTAATGGCAGAGGCTCAGGCTGAGTTTATT
Organism: Scirpophaga incertulas; assembly: GCA_036419045.1. NCBI lineage: Eukaryota > Metazoa > Arthropoda > Insecta > Lepidoptera > Crambidae > Scirpophaga > Scirpophaga incertulas. The sequence continues at coordinate 21,454,919 of CM071629.1, read as the reverse complement.
CGGTAGGTCATACCGATCGGACCGCTCCGGCGGTATGGAGTCCGAAATATCGCAGCACTTGCTGTTGCGATGGTATCCTGGCTACCTTTCGTGGGCCTTCTGAGGATTTTATTAGCCTATTTTTTCAGAGAGGAAAAGAAAACAAAACAGGAATGACGCTTGATGCAAGTATCCGCAAATTACGCTCAAAATAAGTTGAAATTTAAATTTTCTATAAATTCACATTGCTAGTGTCAAGTCAACCGGTCCAAGTTGTAGTCAATTAAATATAAAGACATGTAACGACATCTAGCGTTCTGTTATAACACTAGCAACTACGTTTTCGTAAGCTTGCTTAGAGTAGAGTAAGCAAAGCAACGCGACGCTGCGTGCGATACTTTCCAGTTGCAACCGCATACGTAATATAGATATTAAGCAACAGAGGGCACTACACTAACTCTTACTACAAAGAGCTTTGTGTTGTGGATGTTGTGAAGTAAAGCACTTCCTGTAGAATTCCTCTGTCTTTGATGACCTCCGTGTTGGTGTGGGCCATATTCCTACTTAGGGTGCCGCTGAGCAAAAAGTGCGCTTCGAAATTATAGAACATCCTCCCTATGGCCTAGTTTGATCTTCAAGTGATTATTTTCCAGCGACTATGAGGTGAAAATAGCAATTTTAACCTAGGTTGACAATAAAAACCACACATTTTTGATTCAATGGGATTAATAAATTAATTGGTAGATCTAACAAATGTGTCATATAAAGTGTATAATATTGATAATTTAAATATCGATAAAACCGTCGATTTTGATACAACAGGATGAAAAAGTTTCAGCTCCTGATTTTACCAATACAGCAATGTCTCATTTAGTCGAAAATAATTAAGGCAACTGGTTCATAATTAGCAGTTATAACATAAATAAATATATAAATATTTGTTACACTTACAGCAATTAGCCCAGGCCAACTAGATCTGTAAGGAAGATCTGTAAGGGTTGTGCTAAGGGATCTAGGGGTATAGATATATCGGGAGGGAGCCAACCCCGGGGTGCCACCATTGTGGCGCCGAGGAGGACACCGCACAGCACACCCTAGCGGTGTGCCCGGCGTTCTCTGCGCGGCGCGCCGAGTTGGTCGCCGTGATAGGCGACGATCTCTCCCTCCGAAACGTGGTGCGCGCCATGCTGGAGGGGGAGAGGACGTGGGCGCTAGTAAACTCCTTCTGCGCCGACGTCATGACGCAGAAGGAGGCGGCGGAGCGGGCCAGGGAGGCGGATCCCGAGGTCCGGCATGCCGCCGCAGGCGTGCAGGGCGGAGGAGGCGCGAGTTCGCTCGCCTCCTTCCTCCTGTCGGTGACCAGCGGGGACCAGGCCCGGGAAGGCTGATTCCTGCTATACAAAGGTCGCCGTCAGTCGACGATCCCCTGGATGTCCCGGGGGAACGACGGGCCCCCCAGCAAAACGGGGGGGTGAGAGGGGCTCGCCGCGGGCGAGCCAATGACGCCGATGAGGTCGTGGAAGTGTACGGAAGTGTTCCCATGACCTTGTCAGGCAGTGATGCTGCTCTCCTCGACGTGTCTTCCTCCTCGTCTGATGAGGGGGAGGATGCGTCGACGATTGATGCGCTCCTGCCAAGGCGTCCCTGAGGGGCATTGTCTGGTTTTTAGTCGGTAGGCCGCGCACTTGGCTGGCACTCGGCCCCCAAGCGCGCGGAGAGTCCGACATAACCCCGCGGTGTTCCCGAGCCGCGGGGTATGTGTAACGCATTTTCCAGACATTAATAAAAAAAAGGGGTATAGATATATTATACATATGTAAATATTTTTATAGAAATATAATATCAACAACCATGACTAAGGTCATCACACAAATATTTGCCCCCACCGGCATCCGAACCCAGGACCTCGGAGATGGCGACACCCTGAAATTGGTGTACTATCCACTCGACTATGGAGGTCATTCGAATTTTATGCAACTCTTAAAAAAATATCTTAATGTAAAATACAAGTATGTCACATTGTTTTCTTTTTACCCGTCCTTAAATAATCAAAGTACCACGAGATTACAAAATGGGTTCAATGCCATTAATACAATGTGTTAATAATACAGTTAAGTATTTTATTAATATTGAATATAACAATTGTGCCAATTATAACTAGTAGCTGATGGTGTACACATTTATTAGAAATAAAAACGTCTAAATATCTATTTCAGGATAATAGAATGGGAATAATTCTATTACCTATGTTCCGTTTGGGTAGGAAACAAAGGGGTTAATTATTAAAATTACTTAAATTGATCATCAAATTGTGTCACTTAAAGAATACCCTAAAAATATACATTTTATGTTAAAATCAAATATTTTTCATAAAATATTATGTAGTATTTTATTCAATAGATAAAAGGCCGTTTATACTGATTATTGACATTTTGCATTTTAAAATTCAAAACTTTCGAAATTCTCCAGTATTAATTATGTGCTCTTTTGACTATTTGTAATTATTCTGTGCTTCACACACCTTTAAACCATTTGTTTGCAAGTTGCTTTGCTATATTTTCCTTTATTGTGTCGGACATCGGACATCTCCTCATCATTTCATCATTAAGGTTCTTTGTAGTCCAGTAAGTCTTCGCGTTTGATTTCGTTTCAGGTTTTTTCTTCAAGTCGGGTATCTGCAACCTTAAAATTTTACCGCAAAGCATGTGACGTGATGCTTGTTAATTAATTAAATAGGAGATATACTTATTTCGATTGAACGAGAGAGCTAATACGATTCGGGTGCAGTTTGCAGTCACTGTCGAGTAGCAAGCACTTTGCGGTTTGCGGTCGCTAATCAAATTAAGCTGGGTTACCATGGTGTCATAGCAAGGAGCAGACTTTTGCTTTCAGCGTTTTTAAATATTGTTTAAATTGTCAACCGATTCATCTTGATAAGTTTTTCAAATGACAACTGCTTAACCCTGCGAAAAACGTGTGTTGTTAGGAATTAGCTTGATATATCCAAAGAACAAACAAGCATTTTATTGCAATTCATTTCAGCCAATAGACGCCCACTGTTGGACATAGGCCTCTCCTAAGGATCTCCACGCAGATCGGTCCTGCGCTGCAAGCGTCCAGCGCCTTCCCGCGATCTTCATCAAATCGTCGGTCCACCTTGTGGGAGGCCTACCAACGTTGCGGTGTTCAGCATATGCCTGCCATTCCAGGACCTTTCCGCCCCAACGGCCGTCAGTCCTGCGAGCAATGTGCCCCGCCCATTGCCACTTAAGGTTCGCAATTCTTCGGGCTATGTCGGTGACCCTGGTTCTTCTGCGGATTTCATCATTTCTGATTCGATCACGCAGAGAAACTCCGAGCATAGCCCTCTCCATTGCCCTCTGGGTGACTTTGAGCCGCCTTATAAGGCCCATTGTGAGTGGCCAGGTTTCTGTTCCGTATGTCATCACTGGCAACACGCACGAATCGAAGACTTTCGTCTTGAGGCACTGCGGTAGATGGGCCGAGAATATGCCGCGTAGCTTCCCAAACGCTGCCCAGCCGAGTTGGATCCGCCGATTTACCTATTTCTGGAAATTGGATCTACCTAGTTGGAGTATTTGTCCCAGGTAAACGTACTCGTCAACAATTTCCAGTGTAGAGCCTCCAACCTTCACAGGAGTGGGTGCTACATGGTGATTCGACATGATTTTCGTCTTGCCCATGTTCATTTTAAGACCCACTTGTTGTTAAACTCTACTGAGGTCTTCGAGCATTATGCCCAAGTCTTCCATGGTGTCGGCCATGACTACGATATCATCAGCAAAACGAAGGTACGTCATGTTCTCGCCGTTGATGTTAATGCCCAGTCCTCTCCAGTCCAAAAGCTTAAACACATCCTCCAGCGTAGCTGTGAACAGTTTCGGCGAAATCACATCGCCCTGTCTGACACCTCGCTGGAGGCGTATTGGTTTCGAATTCTGGTCCGGAAGACGGACTGACATTGTGGCGTTTTTGTACAGTGACTGCAACACTTGGATGTATCGATAGTCTATACGGCACCTTTGGAGAGACTGAAGCACGGCCCATGTCTCGACGGATTCGAAGGCTTTCTCATAATCCACAAACGCCAAGCATAGTGGCAGGTTAAACTGTTCGGTCTTCTGTATAACCTGCTGCAGCGTATGTATGTGGTCTATGGTACTATAGCCTTTTTGGAATCCGGCTTGTTCGGGAGGCTGGAAGTCGTCAAACCTGCGCGCGAGACGATTCGTAATGACTCTCGAGAACAGCTTATAAACATGACTCAGGAGCGTGATGGGCCTATAGTTCTTCAATCGAGTTCTATCCCCCTTTTTAAAGAATAGTGCCACCACGCCCCTGTGCCATGCTTTAGGCGTTTTGCCATCGAGTATGACGGAGTTGAAGAGTCTCTGAAGGGCCTTTCGAACTGGTAGTCCGCCTGCCTTCAGTAGCTCGGCTGTAACCCCATCGTCACCCGGCGCCTTGTTGTTCTTGAGTTGCTTGAGAGCCACACTAATCTCATACAGGCTGACGTCTGGGTCTTCGCTGGTCTTCGCTGATGTGCCGGGTTAATTTGGCTCTAGGATCTGAGGCCTGAATAACAGGCGGTTGCGTCGTCGCGTAAAGCTGTCCATAGAAGCGTTCGATCTCGGCCATAAGCTCAGGTCGGGATGTGACGACTCTGCCGTCCTCTGTCTTCAGCTTCGTCAGCAGACTCTGTCCCAGTGACTGCTCTTGCGAGCACCTTGAAGCCTTTGTTTCGCTCTATTGCCTCTTTAATACGTTCAGTATTAAATTGGCGTATGTCGCGAGTAAGAGACTTTATTGCAATTGTGTTATTAAAAATATATTCATTAAATAAGAGTAAATGCATTAATAGATTATGTTTTGATGTTTTTACTTAGTTTAATTTATTTGGAAAACTGACAGCTGTATTTCATAAATAAATTTATTTATTACTTGCTTAATTATTAGTAATTAAAAGTTTTAATATATGAATTAGAATATATTTCTAAATCATATATTAAAAATAAATTCAACAAACGTTAATAATATATGTTACCAATATATAGCTTATTGGATTTATATAGGTTGTTTCAGGGCTGACGAAATAATATTTAAGAGGAATATAAGGTAAATGGTTTCTAGGTGATGGAATAAGACTTGAAAGCCTAATAATTTCTTAGTTGATTTACTGTAGACGCATTAGCGTTCAATCGATTACTGCCATCGATATATATGTACTACGTAGAATATATATATATATGTATATATATATATATAATATTCTATATTTATACATATATATATATATATATATTTATATAGAATATGTCAATGATTACTGCTTATTATTCCTGATATGTATAGGGTTGTCGATATTTAGGCCCAAGAAATAAGATATTTAGTTTGTAAAATGTATTCCTTTCCTATATAATATATTTAAAGAATATCAATTATATCTACAGAAAGAAGAAATAGAGCATTCAATCTATAGAGGAGATATAGAATTATGTATCACAACAGACCCGACTGAAATTTGGTTATACAAAGTGTATTTTAATTGAGTTCTTGCTACTTAGGAATATCTAGTTGCTACGTTCTGTTTTATTAAGGCTTTTGATATTGAACTTTGTTCATGTACATTTTAGTCTTGCAATGAATCGAATGTGTGCAAAATTTACTTGGATTTATGTTGCGTTAGCCGAAATTTACCATGTAATCATTAATGTTGGTTTAATATAAAAACATAAAAAAGAATCTGCTCAAGCCTAAAACAGGGTAAGAAAAAATCTATTCCTGAGATGCTGAGGTGATACTTCCGCCTGATAAACAAGTTAAATAATTGGATTACGGATGCCACCACTGTTAATTTATGTATTTATTTTATTGTAACACGAAACATTTTGTCCTTATTATAATAGAGGGGCTACAGAATGTTTTAAAAGTCCAACTCCATTGTCGCGTGCTGTGGGATATTCGGGCGATATCATTGCGGCGGGATATGAACGAGTGTACAAACAAATGAGGGGCGCTTTGATACGACACGCGAGACTCGCAAAACTGTGCGCAGCAAATTAATTAACAGTTCCATTTAATTTGTCATCACATTATCTTGTGTGATGTGGATAAAAGAAACTATGTATCTTAGTAAATTGGTATAGATTCTGTTGTGTGAAAAGCTCAACATCCTAATTTAAAAGAACATGTACAATTAATGAAGCTAATTTTGAGTCATTGATTTAGGCGGTGTTTTTTTGTATAAACATAATTATGCGATTTTTGCTACGTTCCCGAAAACGAGCTTAGGCCTACGGGGTTCGAATAACTTCATACTCTGTTAGTGTCAGCCAGTTACAATTAGTTATGAGTGTATTTTATTTAAGGCTTTTTGTTTTGGTGAGATAATTTATTAAAAAGCGGTGTATCTTCATACATTATAAAATTTTATAAATAAATTATAGTTTAAGGCGTAGGAAATCTTATTGTAATCTTTATAGCATATGAAGTTAAGTTTTGTTATTCATCACCGCGGGAACACTATGACGCCGGTATATATTTGATTGAAAACTACGCAAAATAAATTGTTTTTTATTGATTTTACACATTGAATGATCATTATGTTATGATTATATTGAATTTATAATATCAAGCTAAAAAATTAAAGCTTTATGTAAATGATACGGTAAGAATCCCAAATGCCAGACATTCGTTGAGGAAGAAGTGACTTGTTCTCATGATTTTCTGCCAACGTTTTTCGATATCTGGAAGATTTTATCAAATATTTGAGTCTTAAGCGAATCATATTCGGTATATCAATAATTCGATCCGAATTATCGATCACCTACGTCATAAGACAACACAAAAATATTTTTGCAATATCTAGTCAATTAAGTTAATTGAAAAAACACTTCTCTGTATGTAATAAGTCATTTGTGGGTTTTCTGAGAAACCTCTGGATGCGAGCGGACTATAAGAGATTCTTGGTATCCCTAAGCAAAACTATATTGTGTATCTTTTAAAACCACCAAAGTACCTTAATTGCTTAATTTTATGACAAAAATTATAATTTACACAAATGTTTTATGCATGACCAATCATCATCTCGTGGATATATCCACAGTATAGAATCAATTCAGCACCGCTTCTTACGAAATCTTTATGCCAGACCGGAGTCAGTCAGAGCGTAAAGTGCCTTAATATGCGGACCGATTTTAAAAATGTTGAATGGTTACCTTACAAAAACGCAGAGCTAGATGCTAAATTATGCATTTTACATAAATAGTTAATAGGAATTATTAAGAACAAATTTTAAGTCAAATAAAATTCAACCTATTATACAAGATACCCAAGATTCCTCAGCTTTTCAGTTTGCCTGGAACACATAAGAACACATAATGTTTCTAAAATGCGCTATTATTGTTTATATTGCCGGTTGTTTAAATTGGTCGATTATTTGTTCTTCAATTTTTGTATTTTATTGTAGTAAATATTTTTCTTTTTATAATTTACAAATTATAGTTGAATAAAAAAAAACATTCTTGGGATATTGCAGTGATGCATTGACCGTTTGTGGTGATTAATAGAAACTTAACTTTTTTTTTTGTTGAGGCGGAGGAAATGCCTATTCCCGGAGAGAGTCGCGGGGACCACCATTGGTATAACTTCATCGCGACTCCGGCGATGCAGACCCGTGAGGGCCCCGTCTCTCTTTGTAAAAGGCGCGCGGGGACACCGCGTGCGCCTCTTCGAGCCATCAGTGGCAGTAGGTTCCCAATCCACTGCCACAGCTCCTTGTACACGGATCGTTGGTGCTTACTGCGGGGGCAGTTGGCGGATGTAGTTTGCCCTTCTCCTCCTGGTCTCTCTCTCTGCCTTTTCTTTTTGTGCTATAACGGTCTCTACATAAAGACCATTCGTTTGACCACAGCTAGGAGGGAAAGATCCGTCCCAGTTGCTGCCATCAATCTATTCCTCTCGGCTATCCAAGCTGTGCAGCTTTCAAGCACGTGGGCATCCTCATCGTCGCACTCTTCGCAGTGGTGGCACCTGGCTGTGGGTTCCCGTCCGGCGATTCGACACAGGTAGCCCCCGGAGCAACCATGCCCCGAGATTATCTGTGTCAGGCGGAATGTCAGAGCACCATGTCGCCGGACCAACCACTGCGGGAGGATAGGTCTTATTGCCTCAACCGTTCAGATGCCGGCAGAGGGGTTCTCCAGTCTGAGACTCCATATCCTGATGGCCGATCAATAGCTTCTTCTCGCCAGAAAAACACATTGGCGAGGATTTCGGATTCGAGGTCCCAAGGGACCGAAACAGCTAATAGGCATGCCGCCTCATAAGATATCGTGCGGTATCCTCGGGCAACTCTGATCGCCATTAAATAGAAACTTACCTGCCTTATCTACTGATACATGCATTAAGTCTATAAAAGTCACAAATTTTGTCGCAGTTTATATTGCATGTTTTCCGTAGCAAAATCTTACAATTTTTCTTCAATAGATTCATTAATTTTATTAAAAAAAGAATAAACAAAAAATTGATCGAACCAACAATTTGTTTTAAGTTTATTAAACAAACATTTTATTAATTTAATTTTTCTTTTAAAATATGCAGTACAAATATTACAGCTAAGTATTTACAATATGCGATAAGAATTTTATCTCGACCTATTAGAAATTAAAGTAACAACATTTTTCAATTCCGTATTATCTGAACGAGAAAAACAATAATAATAAATTAATTATTCCGCCCAACAGAGTCGGCCGCAATCTCTTTAAGACCGGCTTTAAACTGCCCCAAATTTTCTAAACCCAGCTAAAATGAAATCGCCTTGAAGAAAAAGGGGTTTGTTTTAATGCCCATCAGAAAATAAATGCTCCCTGACAATAATGTGGGATTCGTTGCCAGATATAAATTCCGAATAAAAATATTCGCGACGTCTAGAGCGGTGTATAGGGGTGCGACTTGCACCACTGATTATATTTATTTATTTAATGATTATATTAATTACCAATATATTTACACGTTTATATATACTCGTAAAAAAATTTTCTATCCCTTTCACCATAAATTTGGTATATATTCTTTATAACCTGTCACAGCGTATGTCGTATTTGATCTATGGCACTATAATATTTTCATGACATGATTCTCGAGAACAGCTGTTTCGCTCTTTAGTCTTATTTATAAGCTTATATGACTAAAGAGCGCGATAGGCCTTTAATTCTGTGTCTGAGTTTTGCGCCCCGTTTTTAGAGAATGGTGACATTGCGCTATTTTCAATTCGACTTTTGTATTTGTAGTCCAACCACTTTCAGTAGCTCCTTTGTTTGGTGATTCTGAGTATTAGATGCATTACTCTATTAAACACACTTCGAATCTGTGCAATGTTATACTCTAGAGGCTTGTAAGTTCCCATAGCACACTGGCACTGGGCAGATTTAACCCCGCAAAGAATAGAACCGGTTGCCGGATTTTAGATCCATCATATCCTCACCCTCTCTTTGGATTTCAGCTATGCTTGTGCGAATCCTTACGAATTCCATGTCAAATTCTCTTTGTTTCAACTTATTCCCCAAGGTTTGCAGTGTACGTATTTTATTGGTTGCCGGAGTGAAATTCATTTTTCAATTGGTATTCGCTGCCAGAAGATTCAAAGCATTCCTGGCACTAATTGCACCACCTCCGTTGTCATCGGGCACTTGGAGTCTTTCCTTGGGGGATTTAGGCCTTTTGCCATCGCAGGCCATGTAAATTATAAGCATAAATCTAATAGGGCAATTGTGTAGTAATAATGATACAATGTAAATAATTGGACGCAGGTAGAGTTTCGTTTACACAATTGTGTAAGCATTATTGTGGACGCACAGTTCTCAATCAGTTTTACGAATAGGATCACACCGAGTGGTATCTATGATAAGGCAGAAATTACTTGTGATAAAAAAGTAATTAAAAGTACCACTGATCTTTCAATTATTTTTGGATCAGTTTATTTATTTTTGTATATAGATAATATTAATGAAATATTATAATACATGTTTAGGTTTCTATACAGAAAAATTAAAGATGTCTATGCGGTAATGGGTTAAGAATTCATATGTCATCATACCCGTTGTTGTTTCGTTTTCAGTTAAGGAATATTACATGTGATATAGATACAGTGGCAATAGACTCTTACCTAATTTTACTGGGTTTCTAACCTTTTGGGAAGAACAAGAATGACTGTTTATGTATGTAAAAATAATATTAAATAGTGTCAATAAATTTCAAAAGGTTAGAATGGAAAACATTTTCTTTAAAAAACTTATTTATGCATAATAAATTAGTAGTAACTTTTTCTTCTTTGATACTTATTTACGAGTAACATTCTGTGTTTTTTAAAATATGATCAAGATTATGAAACTAAAACTTTCTTCTTTTATTATTTTATGACGGCCTGAAATCGAGCGGAATTCTTTTTATTTGAGTTTATATTTAATCGAGTTTATATTTTGGATACTATCAATAGGTTTTCTACTTACAAATAGATGTCTTGTCCCATCCCTAGGTGAGCAGTCCGCGAAAGAGTTGCCTGTATAAACTTTAAGGCCGGATGAACAAATAAATGAACCGACCGATCAATACCGAGTAATACAATTCCAAGATACCTCTTCTGGGGTTATTATCAGTGTCTTTTGTTTCTCTCGCACTGTTTTGTTTTCGAATATTTGAATGTAGGAGATAGCTACTTCAGTTGGACAGACATTATAAGTGTTACTTTACTGAGAACTGAATTGAATTTAAGACTAATTTCGTTTGGAATTTGTCTAATAAATTACAAGAATATATTATATTATTTCCGTTTAATTAGAATATTCTAATCGTTGTATTAATCGTTTATGGGTCAGGTATGCCGTCTCTCTTATCTTTACTGAGTCATACGAACCGTGGGATACACGCTATAGCTATGCCCCTGTCGATGTTTTTAAGTCAAAGTGATTGATTACAGAATTATATTAATTATATAACCTGCATAATCATAATTGTTCTTAATGCATCTTTAGAGGTGATCATTATCACAATCAATTTTTATTGCCGCAATACGTTAATTCACGTTCATGTCGCATTTGCCTTGAGTTTAATGATAGGCTCTCTGCTAGATATCAACCTTCCTTGTGTATCCTAGTTGCATTTAGCCAAGGATAACTAAACAGTCCAATATCACCATATCTATGGTCTTTCATTACTATACTATTGTTAACGGAGGTAGATTGTCAGGATGTCTCATCAATTTAGACTTTAACTTACGTACATAGGTCCCCCCTACTATAATCGTAAGTAGCATTTTCATTATTAGTGTGTGTTTATTCTTAAAACGTAAAAAGAATCCTATATCCTGTCCATGCGGTATTAAATTAATATTAACCATCTTACCAAGAGTTAGGTTAGGAAGTCGATGTTGAGAAATAATTAGATTACACTTTGTATTTTATGCGAAAAGAGTTACAAAGCCTTAACATAGGCAGGTATGGCATACTGTGATGTACAATATCAATACTAGATACAGTCTCTTATTTTTATTGTGTGTTTTTCTTAAAAGTAAAAAGAATCCTATATCCTGTCCATGCGGTATTAAATTAATATTAACCATCTTACCAAGAGTTAGGTTAGGAAGTCGATGTTGAGAAATAATTAGATTATATACACTTGTATTTTATGCGAAAAGAGTTACAAAGCCTTACATAGGCAGGTATGGCATACTGTGATGTACATATCCAATACTAGATACAGTCTCTTATTTTTATTTAGGATTAACTGAGTTAAATAGTTGACTATTGTAATAATAAAATAGACTTGGACAACTTAAAAATCGTTTTTAACAGTCCAAATTGGTATGTAGACGCGGCTACAATTCAGACTACACCTGTTGATCTTCAGGCTGTGTTTATTCCCTATGTAATAACGGTAATTTTCGAAATCCTATTATATATACCTTGACGTGTTTTAAATTTATAAATAGATATTATAGTTATCGGGTGTTTTGGATAATTTTCCGTACTACTGATTTGATTTAAATGATATTTGTATAGGATAGATGTAGTATGAGAAAATCTTTATATAACACGGGCAACATCGCGGACAGTAGTAATAGTTATATATAAAATTGTAAATATTATATACACTTATTGTTTCAAATCTTGACATAAAACTATTTTTCACCAGAACAAATAGTAATAAACTTTTAACTTGTTTTAAGTGGTTTTAGTTTTTAATTAGCAGTCAGTAAACAGCTGCATGCGTCCAAGTTTGAGAAGAAACAGCGGCGAGAGGAGCGATGTTGACACAGCTAAGTACCGCGACGCCTTGCTTCATTTGCATTTCTCTTAATCTTTGTTATGAATAAAGAAAAATTCTTCGCGACGTTTCTAAGCGCCTCGGGGCCTAAGCTCGCCTAATGAAGAGCGGCGGCGGGATTAGGCCGGCCGCCCCCGCCGCGCTTTCGCGACATTACACTTTTAATTTGAACGAATCTTATTATTTTCTTTTGTTGATTTAAGCCCTCGAGTCTGGAGACGGGTCGAGACGTGACCTGCAGTGGAAAAATGCGATTGCCATCTAAAGCCAACCGTTTAAATGAACGAGATTGGAGCTTAAAAAGTATAATGGACGAGGGGGTAGTGGGTAGGGGGGTAGCAAGATGGCCGATTTGCGATTGAGATGAGACGCCCCCCGCCTCTTGCCCCCGCTCGCCCTCTAAGATCAAGCAATATAATTAAGTCGATCGTCAACGTAAGATCTACCTACTTCATTTGCCTTTGACTCATACCGCTCCAAGTGTTTTCCGTCTTAATTAACGTATTGAATATCTATCGCATTAATTATTGTCTTGGAAGTTCTGAATGTTTTCCTATCTCATGGAGTAAGTATTTCCAGAGGAACAAAATGCGACTCAACTTTCGCAATTATATTTAGTGCTATTTCAAAAGATTTTACAAACTTTTTTGTATATAATTTAAAACAATATACTCCAACTCTTGTAGTCAAGTGTCTTATTACAAAATTAATAAAACTAGTAGTCTCTGAAATGTTGATCTTTTGTTTAAACATAACATCTTAAAGTTTTAAGGAATCTTATTATTTGTTTACGTAATCTTTTTCATTAATCGTGCCATTAGGTGCATAAAAGACGGATTTAATGTCTGAGGTATTCTTTACCAATTAACATGTAAAACATGTGGACACTTTAACTATTTCAGGGTATATCGAAAATATTTGAGTAAGGGTTAATAATTGGAGTAGATCTCCAATTCGATTTTCTAGGTTACTACATCTCTAAATCTACTCCAATTCGATCTAGTGTTAGAAGATCGAATTGAAATGGGATTTGAAAATCTACTGGTTGACTGACTGTAACTGATTTCATGTACAGTATTAGTAGATCGAATAGTATAATATCGAATAGATATACATAATAGTACCGCTGGTGTATATTTATACATAATAGTACCGCTTAGTAGTAGTTCTAAGACTACGGTGCTACACCGTAGCAATGTATGTTGCCTAGCGCATTCATTTCCAGCTACTTGCTACATATTTTGGCTTCAATGTAAAACGAACGTACTAGTAGAGTAGGATTCATCCACCGTTTAAGTATTCATAGTAACTACTCAAGACTTACACAGGCACTGCTTTCCATCTAGCACAAGGAGCTTTTCTTTAGTGCTTCCTGTTTGAAAATGTCATTTGGTTTAGAATAAACGCAATGAATAGGTACCTTGTGTGTAGTGACGAAAGTTGAATCTTGCTAAGCGAGTTCAGCGTTTTGCAGGAATTAATGTTGGCAGCGAGGAAAGGCTAGCTAAGATGCCAGATCGCAGGCTCACTTCAATGACAAAATCTGATCTGATCACGTAATAAAAATCACAAAACTGCAGTGCGTCGTTACACCCTGGTACTTTTCACCTAAGGTGGTAGTTATAACATAGCTGTATTTGTATATATCATTGAAATAAAATTTTCAGACAGAAAAAATAAAATGGTTTTTCTAGAGTGCTAATTGTATAGTCTTCAGGCCAACTATTTTGGTATAGCCATGGGTCAATAAGATTATAATATAGATGTTGTGTTTTTGTTAAATAAGGTGGTCATGTCTAGTTACTTGGATGAATGTAGTGTCTTGTGTCTGAGTTAAAATAAAAAATTCTTTCTTTATATTTTCAAACTTTTTTGTGTGCATTTTTAAAAAATAAAGGTTATATTTTGTGTAATAAAACATTCATAATTAATAAAAAGAGTATGATGTGTATGAAAGATTATATTTAGATGATACAAAGATAAAAGTTAATATTAGAGTTCTAATATGAATTATTTATTTCTAAACTTATGGGCAAGTATAACCAATTATTTATAAAGCAAACACAACAATTTAAGGTAGAAAATGATGACAGCAGGTCATTGGATATGTCAGTAGTTGATATTTCTGGAAGTAAAGTGACACATCGAAGTCACCCGCTGGAAGTTCGTTAATTTTTGAGATGAGGTCTTAATACACATGGTAAGTTGTTCTTTGGATACATTAACGTTCCACAATTAGCAATGACGTAGTATCTTTGACATTCAAAAGTGATTGTAAAATCCTATTTGAAGAATAAATTTTTGATTTGATTTGATTTGAGCACAAATGTTAAGGTTTATTGTTTCATTCTACACAGGTAACAAGCTATTAACTGCCGTATCGACCGCAGCTCATCTCTTAAGTAGCGATCTATCAAAGAAACAAAACGTTATAATAATGCCTTTCCTTTGAGTTTGAAAGGAAAAGTTAAGGAGCTCGAGGGGGTACGACCGCAACCCCCGCTGTCCAAAAAATAGAGCAGAAACGAGTCGAGGGGCTGCGAAGGTCTTCAGCCACGTAATTTCAAGCATACTTTCAAACCTATAATCCCTCATAATCACCTTTACAAAGCAAAGATTAAAAACGATTGAGGCGCCCCCACTTTCCCTCCACCACCTTTATATGCGAGACGGCGAAAAGTGAGATTAAATCATTATTTTTCCTAAGCTCCGCGACGTTTTTTGCTCTCGAACGGTACTTTTTTGTTTGGACTCTCGACGCGGACGATCAAAGACTTGTGTTCGAATTTACATAACATTCTTAAATAAATTACGGGGTGTTTGGGGTGGGCCAATTGAAGGAATCGCCCCACGCAATATAAACTTATTAATGCGAATTCCACGATTGATGGTTAATGTACTATTAATTTATTCAGCGGATTAGTAGAGTGCCATCGCATAATTTACGAATAGAATTCGGTAGAACAATAATTCTGTAGCTGTGTATATATTTAGAAAGCTGAAATGTGGTAAGGTAGTTATGATATAATTTGTTGATTTTATTTCAATGTTTTTAATTGTTCTAAAAATTAGATAGTAACGTATGTCTTGCGCAAGGTCTTGCTAATATCGTCTTATTCATCTCCTTACTTCTTTGTGTAAATGTTATTTTTCAACTTGATTAACCGCATGCTATTAATATGAATCAATCAATACGAACTCCGAGTGTCGGTTGAACTGAAAATAAAAAATATATATGTATTTTTACGAGACTATATTAACAATGCTTCCTGCATTGTCGTCCATCTTAAACATTTGAAATAACTTTCATTTGCCACTTTAATCCAGCAATGTGAATATTTCTACCCGACCAATAATATGCGTGGTTATATTTGAAAATTTTCAGTAAATACCGTAAGCATTGATCCATTTTTAACTAGTTCTAGTAGTGTTTATATATGTTTTATATATCATGAAGTGAAATTTTAAAAGATAATTTATCTATGTCTTTATTTCCAATGCAGTCGTTTAGTAGAATAAACTTTTTATAAATTATGGCCTCATTTCAGGGTAATAGGCATAGTTATGTAAAATTTCAAAATTTTTTATCACTCGATTCAATGTATAGGTATACCATTTTTTCACAAAGTTTCGTAACGTAAATTAAATTTGTCTTCATAGTATGAATTTATTCCATTAACATAATTCATAGAAGAGCGTTGGTTTTGCTGTGGACCTGGGGGAGATCTATATTACCGAATACTATTGTGTATTGCATTTCTAAATTAAATATGCATAAACAGTAACGAGCTAGACTTTTGACAACACAAAGATGTTGAGAGAGTTTGACGTGTTGCTAGTTGTTCATATATACAACGTTCTTACGGCGAAGGAATCTCAGGATTGGCTCGTGCCCTTCGATAGGAACGTATATAGTGTAATGTGCTATAATGAAGATTTGTTAAATATTTTTGTGGGAAAAGTAATAATAGTAAGCTGGTATTGTTGTAATTCAAAACTGTCTCCACTGCTATAAATAAAATCATTTATTGAATTGAATTTCAAGTAGTTAACTGCGTTTTTAAATAAATTGCCAACTGAAAGGAAAGGAGATTTTACATTATGTACTGTTTTAGAAAATAACACCATAGTTAGGAAAGAAGTGGAAAGGCAAAAGACAGATGCGAAAGTGATATGCGTCTTAACTTCGAAAGAGTTACAGTGGATTTAATTGAACTGACATGTGAGAACGTGAATGAAAATTCGAAGAAGTCTAATCATCAGTTATTTGTTAATTAATCAAGTTACTTAGTTGTATACCCTTGCTAAGCAGTTCGTCCAGGGAAACTTGGTTGTCAGTGGAATCATAATTGTCAACAAAACAGTTAAATTATTGGATGATTTATCTAAATGGATAATGATAACTCTGCTTGCATAGAAGTAAAATCATCGAAGGTGTTGGCAATTAAATAACGGATATGCGGACAAATGTCTCATGGAAAGTTTTATGCTGGTTATTCTTTGCCATACTACAAGCTACAATATTATGCGCGTACGTTGATCATGGTTCGCGTCGAGATTACGTAGTATCTTGCAGACGAATAATAGCATTTGAGATATTGGAGTTTGGCTAACCTGGCCTTTACCATTTTTATTACGTACTGAAAGTTATCAGCAGTGTCAACTTCAAAGTGGCAACTGCGTGTTGATTGATTGATTGAAAAAACCTGGTGATTGTAATGTCTATGATAGATGGCTCTTGTTTTTAAAATAAATATTTCATACATAAAAGCTATAGGTAGTTTGATGTATATTGATGTTGAGAAATATCGGTGGCCTTGTTTTCTCGCATTGGTCATCAAATCGATCATGGAGGTCCGAAATCGATCCTGTCACTTCGCATTATATATGTACCTTCACTCAGTGTTTTTATGATTTTTAATATAGTACAAGAGCGTCAGTTGCGCTATGATATCTGTACTTAGTCTTTGAATCGAGAGATTCCGGGTAAATCTCCTGGTTATATCATGTACCAATGTGTCTTTAGTTTATGGAATTTCTAGTGTGTTCTTGTATTTGATGCTCCTGCGGTGAGAGAAAATATCGTGAGGCACCCTGCATACACATGCAAAAAAATTTAGGTATATGTATTGACCGATCCGCACTTAACCCACGTGGATGACTATATGTCATAGCATAGTCAACTTAGCCTCGTACCCCTCGGTGGGGACATATATGAGCTATGATGTTGATAACGATGTTGTATTCATCTCAAAAATTACTTGTGTTGTGAGAGTTTTGAGCTGATTTTGAATAAAACCATAAAGGTCATTGGAACACAGTGAAGTGTTTTTATGATGTTTCCGTGATACAAAATATTTCTAACACTAAAGAGTATGACATTAACGGATTTTGTAATTCTGATATTACTGTAGATCTAGATACAAGATGATCGATATCCGGTTAGATTACTGCTGAATATGGAATTAATTACATGCATGGCATCAGTAACAGAGAACTGTACCTAATAAAAACCCAATAATAACACAGATTTTATCGATATTTATCTTTCAGTGCTTTAATTTCTTTTGCTGCAGTTTTTTATTATGTTGCTGCCCGACAAGTTACTTTTCTTAAATATAATAAGTGAGGTCTTTAGTTCGACAGGAGCGTTTGCACTTTGCAGTGAAAACATGGAGGAGTGGCCATAATACTGTGTAATAATCCACGTATCTGTGCCATCAAAACAGTCGAATAGAGACAGAAAGATATTTTTTTTCTGGTGATAACTGTATATATGCCGGTAGCTTTGAGTGAAAACGTATAACATTTAGTAGAGGTTAGATTGAGTGGTGAACAAAGTTCTGTAAGTGCCAATAGACAACTGTGGTGTCAATTCCCATGTTGGGTAACGTACTCGTATAACGTACATCCTTTAGACCGATTTTACCGTGAGCTTCTGCACTTCTGTAAAAATAATAACGGTCTTGCGTTGACATAGATATGTTGGTATTTACGTCTGATACGTATACATTCATAAGTGAGTTACACGGGTACACGGTAAAAACATGGCTCGACCATTGTCTTGCGACTCAAGTTGCCGTTAGTACAATTAACAAAAAATATCAATAGGTAAAATTAAATATTAATATGATACTCTGGTAGTTGTAATTTAGGCATAACATCTACAACTGTGTACAATGTGAATGGCGGTCGAAATAATGCAGTATGGGGTGATAGATCTAGATCCAAGAAATAAATAAATATAGCAAAGAATGTAATGATAGGTAGAACATAGTCACAACATCTTTTTTTTTTCTTTTTTTTTGTTCCGCTGAGGAAACTACATTGAATTGCATACGTAATATAGACGGTGCCACTCCCGCCTAGGATAGTCACAATATCTACTCAATTCCACAGTTCACAGTCACAGGAGTGACTAATTGTATAGAGATGAATCACATAGGTCTCTCATAAATAAACTTTACGATAGGGTTGTGAGGCTTTGATTGAAGCGGCTAAGATAGATCAAGAAGGCAGTACGTAGTTCAAAAGGAAAGCGGTAGCAGGGTGGAATAAACATGTTGCTGTGGCTTACAGACAGGCTAGCAAGAATAAATGTTGTGGAATTGGTACGGTAAAGCGTCTAGTGGTACTCTTTTTGATGAAATGTACGAGATGTGGACGAATTTTCAAATCGTTTTTAAAATGGTGCCATAATCATGACACCCAAATAAAAATAAATATGCTGGCGGCAAACCATTCAAACAATGATTTTCGATCGTTTTGGAAAAATACTAATAGATTGAAGTAAGTCAGGAATGCCCTTTACGTTACGGGATTGGACATTGATAGAAATAGAGTGAAATGCTATAAATCACTACTTACGACATTTCGGTTGCCTACTCCCCTCCCGCAACATTGCCTTATCTTTAGTTGCGACCATCAGTGATCGAGAGAGCACATGCAGCTTGACGTAATATTTTGAGTTGCAACAGTATTACTGAATCAGGTATGTACAATTTCTATTTTTATTTTGAATTAATACAGTATTGTTGATTTGACCGAAACACGCGCTTGGTGTTAATTCGAGTTATTACACTATAACTGATTTACAAAAGCAATAATTAAAGTATTATTTCTACTTATGACACTATAATTGATTCGGTTAGTAGTTTTTGATATGATACAGTATTGTTGAGTCAAGAGGTTAAGTTGATTTTTGTATGGTTTATACATTTATTCAATAATAAATCTTTTGGTCAATTGCAGTAATATTTATAACTCATTCGAATGTGTACAAGTGGTATAAGAAAAATGTTTACTTAGTATGATTATTTTACTAATTTAGAGTTGATATACTATTTGTGACAGGCATGCATCAATTATTTATTTGACTAAAATTTTATTTATTTGTAGATTCAGTATGCATCGTGGCCGTATACTTGTTGATATGGCAAGAAGTATTACAAGCTGCCACCACGAAAAGGAAAATGACGAACTTGTCAGGAATTTGTCACCGTCATTATTTTCATCAGTGGGTACAAATACTAGTGATGCCAATACCAAAGGGTCAATTTTCGTTATTTTATTATAAAAGTAGAGTTAACTGTTATAATTCGTTTAATTATTTGTTCTTTTATCTAAATGTCTATTTCATGTGTAATAACTCCAGTAACTGACTGATTAAATATGAGAATTTACTTTAAATTATAATCTTTTATAAAAAATAGCTGGTTTTATTTATTAATATCCAAAACAAAATAATAAACAGTTCATATGTATTGAAAAAATTCTCTTATTCAAATATACATTTGAATAAGAGAATTTTTATAGTTAATATTATATACATATTATATAATATTAACTATAATTTTCTATCACATTCAGACAAAACCATCTATAATGTCAACCTAAGCAGAGATTGTTCTATGGTTATTAGAAAATGGATAAACATACGCTGTAAAGACATACCTACAACAGGAATTGGTTATCATCTATGTTGTATGTGCAAAAACTAAGTTAAAACCGTAGAAATAAATGATTATTCAGACTGTAACAACACAAAATATTTCACCAATAATGACTTAACTAAAAATAATGTTTCATTTTGAAAAAAGTTTATGGACGAAGACAGTCTTAACTCAAAATTTCGAAATAATTTAACTTATTAGTATTCTTATTTTTTTATAGTTATCATATTATTCATTTCAATTCAGTCTAGAAACTTATGTGACAGTTATTCAATTTGCAACTATTACAGGAAGTGAGTAATAAGTTTTTTGTTGATTCTGAAAAATGTTCGATTTTGAGTTGATACACTATTGTATTATTAGTGCGTATGAGTTATTAATTAAGGATTTTCGCTAAAATATCTTCTAATTGTGAAAAAATTGACTTATTAGAAGCGTATTTTGTCAATAATCGAAATGCGGGAGCTGCATTAGTGTGGTACCGCAATAAGTATCCGTTGCGGTATGTGCCAACAAGAAAGGTTATTACAAATCTTTCGAAAAACCTGGAATTGCAGGGTTCTTTCAAAAGAAAGCGGCAGCCTCGTGTGGACATGGACACGGAGATTGCGGTGCTGACTTATGTCGAAGCATATCCAGAGATATCGTCCACGCAAGTCGCCATTGAAGTAGGTGTATCCCACTCCCTATTGATAAAGATATGGAAGAAATACGGCTACAAGTGCTATCGATATGGGCGCATAGTTCAAGTGTTACATCCAGGTGATGATGTTTGAAGGCTTACTTTTTGCAGATGGCTAAGAGGAAAAATAAGCAGAGATTATGAATTTTTAAATTACATACTGTGGTCAGACGAAACGAATTTTTCCAATAACGGTATGTAGTTACAACAGAAAAAATCACCACTATTGGTCGAAAGAAAATCCACTAAGAGTTACAACAAGTCATAATCAGGTTCGCTTCTCATTCAACTGTTGGTGTGGTATAATGTCCAATCGAGTCATAATGGTGGAATTTTATGAAAGGGAACTGAATTCTGCCATGTATAATGAAGTCATTATACACCATCTTGAAAACGAGATGGACGAATGGCCCCTGTCAGAATTGCGAAAAGTTCATTTTCAACAAGATGGTGCTCCGCCATATAACAGTCACCTTTCACGTTCCAATTTGAGCCGCCTATTCGGTACACAGTGGATAGGTACACATGGTCCAACACAGTGGCCACCTCGTAGCCTCGATCTAACACCACTTGATTTTTTTTTATGGAGCTTCGTGAAAAACGAGTTGTATAAGACGACGTACGCCAGTGTTCAAGAGCTCAAGGATGCATTAATGACCATTTTACGTAATATTCATCCCAGAACATTATTAGCCGCCATTCGTTCAGTGCAAAAAAGGATAGACGTACGTAAAAATGGAAATCATTTTGAGCAATCTATTTCATAAACCAATTTCTTAAATGTTTAAATGATTTTTTTTTTATTTAAAAAAGTTCAAAATTTTACCTGACCTATGAGTTTCGAGTTGATTTATCATATTTCCGTACGAAATGTATGGGAAACGTTTATGGCGATTTCTGTCTTTTCTAGTACTGAAAGCTAAAATGGTCCCATAGAGTTTCCCCACATGAAATAGAATCGATTAGCATAAAAAATTTTTTGGACTTTTTGCGTTTTTTTTGCCAACTGTAAATTTTTTACAAAATCTGTGAAAGCAGTTCAAAATATGTCAAAAAGTTAGGGAAGGTCTTCTAAAAACGTTTTGCTGTAACTGCAACGGTTAAGGTACTTGCCCTTACTGCCCCGTTTCAAAAATACATCCTGTATAAATACATCCAGGCAGTTCTTAACATTATTAATAATAAAACATATGCCACAGGAATAATGCTTGACATGACAAAAGCGTATGATAAAGTACAGTTTGATGTCTTATTAAATAAACTCCACAGTGTGGGGATCCGTGGAAGATGTCACCAATGGTTTACACCCTATTTAAAAAACAGAGAACAATTAGTTGAAATAGAATATTTTAATCACGTAACTAAAGAAATAGAATTAATTCGATCCGATTTCAAACCAATAAACGCGTCAATTCCCCAGGGGAGTGTAATAGGATGTCTCCTCTTTCTCCTATATATCAACGATCTACCTGAATATATAGCCGAGAAGTGCGTTTTGTTTGCAGACGACATATCAATATTAATATCATGCGGAAACCATAATAATTTGAATAACACAATCGACTCCATACTGACGCGTACTACTGATTGGATGGCCGACCATAACCTAGAAATAAATTTCAATAAAACAAAATTAATTACATTTCACCCCCGTCAAAAATTACCACTTAATATAGATTATAGCTTTAACAATATTAAACTAGAAACAGTAAATAAATTCACTCTATTAGGCATAAATTTAGACACATGTTGATTGGAAATCACATGTACAAAAACTCAAAGCAAAAATTTCTAAATAATACTTATGCACTCCGCGAAATTTAAAAAAAACACTAATTTAAAATCCGCCTTATCAACTTACTATGCATACACTTACTCATGGCTCACATATGGTGTAATCCTATGGGGAAACAGTACGGAAGCACATACACTTCTTATTTCACAGTAAAAACTTATTAGAATTCTAGTCAATATTGAAGAAACCGACAGTTGTAAACCTCACTTTAGAGATCTTCACATCCTTACATTACCTAGCATCTATATATTTGAAATATGCAAATTAGTCCGTAATTACCCAGAACAATACATAAAGAGAGACGACATACAGACTCAAATGACACTAAGACACAAGAACAGACTTAACCACTTCTAGATTAGCAATGCACCCATCCAGCCCCTATGTTATGTCCATCAATACATAGTATAAAACAAAGTCGCTTTCGCTGTATGTCCGTATGTATGCTTAGATCTTTAAAACTACGCAACGGATTTTGACGCGGTTTTTTTAATAGATAGAGTGATTCTTAAGGAAGGTTTGTATGTATAATAAATGCATAATATAGTAGAGAAACACTGATAAATTTAAAGGTTTCTAATGTGATGTCGTAAATAAGCACGTTTTTTTGCGCTTATATTGCAAACGCTGGCTGAACCCTACGAGATAGACCAAAATAATGTACTACAGTATTGTACAACTTACAAAAATCCACAAAAAAGTCCGCGATGGTATATGTCTATCTCTTAGGGATAACCCACCATAACCATTTTTTCACTGCACCCGTGCGAAGCCGGGGCAGGTCGCTAGTTAAACTATATAATAAATTGCCAAACTCTATAAAAAACGAACCCAAAGTAAATATATTTAATAATAAACTGAAAGCTTTCCTCCTAGATAAAACTTACTATTCTGTAAACGAGTATCTAAATGACTAACAAATATAACATGCATACATACCTCAACCAGGCTTCTTATACTAATAGAAAAATAACATACAACACACCTACAATATCCTTTCCATAAATATACTTTAAATATACAAATATATATAAGTATTATACATATAACCATTCTTTAAGCTGCTGTCTTTCATTCTTTGGTGGAAATATAATAAAAATTTTAATTAAGTATTTTATTTTAAATAAAAATGAATAAGAAAATATACTTAAATACATTATATATAAATAATAATAAATGATTAAATATACCATTTTCAATTATACTATTACACATTTAGGTATATAATTAAATATACCTAAATGTGCAATAGTAAACATTGAAAATTGTAATATTTATTGTAAATTAAAATGAATAATTAAATACACTCAAATACATTATATATTACATATAAATAATAATAAATAATTAAATATACCTACCTAAATTAATACAATATTATAAAAATTTTATATTTATTATAAATTAAAATGAATAATTAAATACACTATACATTACATATAAATAATAATAAATAACTTAAATTAATACAATTTTATCAGTAATGATTAATACATATAAAAATACTTCCTCGCTCCCGTTGATCTATATTGCTGTGCCCGACAGGGTCCATAATTGTACCTACCTCTAATTTTAAAGATCATCTGTATCACATTAGGGCAGGGTTTCTCAAAGAGGGGTACGCGTACCCCTAGGGGTACGCCATTCGAGGGCAAGGGGTACGCGACAACATTTACGTAATGGCGGCTTGATAACTGGAAGTCGCGCACGACCGACACGCATGAAATCGTTCTGCATCTCTCTCAGCTCTCCGACGAACTGAAAAGGTATTTTCCGGATATTGATAATGCTCAAGATGGCTGGATTCGTAACCCGTTTGCGGTCACGAACGAGAGCATAATATCTAGTTTGACTATCAAGCAACAGGAGTCATTAATAGAAATGTCCGCGGATGAAACTCTTCAAGCTGATTTCAAAACGATGTCTTTGATAGATTTTTGGGCAGCTAGACAGTCAGAGTATCCCGAACTCTCACGCAAAGCGGTGAATTTCCTTTTACCCTTTGCTACAACATACTTATGTGAGAGTGGATTTTCACACCTGGTCATGATAAAAACTAAATACAGAAATCGACTTGATGCCGAGTCAGAATTAAGGTTAAAATTGACCAAAATAACACCTAAAATTGAATCCCTTTGCAACAAGAAACAAGCACATCCATCACATTAGTATTAAAAATACATTTCTTTTGGCACTATGTTTCTTACCTTTTATTTGAAATAAAAACCTTATTTTCTTCAATAGTATTAATTCTATTTTATTATTTCCTTTTTTTTGGGGGGGGGAAAGCAATTAATGAGTTAGGGGTACGCTGTCACCTGGAAATTTTAACAGGGGTACGTGGTGCCAAAAGTTTGAGAAACCCTGCATTAGGAACGCAATAAAGTCATTGAGTATTGAGTACTATAGCTTATTCGGAGCGAACAGACGATATTCCGCCTTCCTCGTAACGATGAAAATCATCAAACCAGAGCGTGAGACGATTCGTGTTTATTATCGAGAAGGGCTGATACGCATAACCCGGGAACATGGGTCTGTAGTTATTCAACGGGTTTAACCCCTTTTATAAAAATCAGTGCCCCATGTTCATTGATTCATACTTGTTTGCCTTCAATTATGTTAGTCATTACCTCCTCCTTAATTCTATAATAACCCAATTTTACCCAGCCTTGATATTCTCCAGTTATTAGAAAGCTACATATTTGCTACATAAGGCTATATTTGCCACTAAACATAAAGAATAATTTTAAATAATAAATCTATAAATTTTAAAAGGTATTTCACCAACCTTCCAACGAAAAATTGTAAGGATATATTGCAAGTTTACTTTAATATTTATATACATTTTTGTTATCATATCACTCACACGAGTAAGTGAAAGAGCTGTAGTATACAAGTTCAACATAAGTTGAATACTTTAAAGATCTTACCAGTCTCTTATTGTTTAATAACGATAAACAAAATAGTACAACTTAGTCATGTAGTCGGTACCTTAATTAATATTGAAACAAGTACCGCCTTAAGAATGTCTATCATTAAAAGCGTCTTAATTAACGAACTGTGTGTTGTCTCAAGCTATGGATATTGTGAAAGCAATGTTCAACAAATATGTATTTATTTCTTTTTATTTGTTTATTGAAAATAATTTGTCAATCTAGTTTTGTTTGTTATTTCATGAAACGAGTCCGACGTTTTTTGAAGAGCCCTATTAACTATTAAATAACTATCATTAAATTTAGCTAAGATATCCCCATTTATTCTGTACTTTTTTGTAAGTAACTAGTAAAAGTAACTACGAGGCATTTTTTAAGTAAGTAAGTAAGTATTATTAGTACATAATTTATCTTTGACTATTTTATTTAAGTTACCTTTAATGATACCTTTCTAAGGATTCCCATACAACAACGTCGTTGTTCATATTTATCAATTTTTTTTCAATCAAAATTAGTAGTCATAAGTCTTATCAATCACAATACATCAAAGTATATTAATAAACGTACTAAGTAGCACTTATTTCACATTAAATTAAGTGTCACATTTCTAATTTTAGTGGTGTTTTACATTTAGAATGCATTTCAGAATAACGAGTACCTAATCACGTAAATGTAAGTTAAATCAGTTAATATTTTTTATTAGTTTGACATTTGCTTACACTTCATACAGTACTAATAATTATAATAAGAAAGTAGTACTTTATATTTCAATATTTTTTATATTATATAGCTAAGAGCCATTGCAGAATTAACAGTGTATCTGCGAGTATTACTTTATATGTTTTATAATATACAGTAACAATTTTATTTTGCGGCTATCTTTTGATTCCGCAGTGAGTTTGATGTTGTACCTTCTGTCACAGAATTAGGGGTATATTGGATATGTATATCAAATGGTTAATCAAGAAGTGTTTTAAAATGCACTCTTTTACATTCTTCTACTTTCTATATTTATTACAATCCACATTTATTGTGTATGTCTATCCTAAGTTGCATTTCCATACTCCCTTTTCAGTCTTCAAGCTAATGATTTCAAATTTTGTATTATTAGATAAGTCAATAGTTGTCACTAGTACTTTGTGTTTCGTTACTTGAGGAACTGCATATACTTGGGAAAAAACTCCAAGATAAGAGAAATGTGAAGTGAAGTACACTATTAGACAATGTTATTGACAAAGGCCTATTCATCTAAACTTAGGGTAGGTGCGTGTAATTTGGCGGGAACTGTGATAAATAATAAAAAGTGAAATATCATATTGCCAAGCAATGCTACTGCTACATTTGATAATGTTTGCTGAACCATAATTCGCGATATCCTGTAGCATTGAATATGTAATATTCGTATTACTAAGGATTTCAAAATATAATATGTATCTTATATAAGAAGGAAACCAATAATAATACCACATTTGCTCGACAGTTTGAGTTTACGAAGTTACCGCAAACCACGCCTGTCAATAGGTAAACAGCGGAAAGTCGGAGTATTTAACTTAATTTTTGTGCTCCCAGAGGGTTAATTGAAAGAGGCATAGCGGAATGTCGTCACAAAAGAAGCACTTAAATGTACGATGGCACTCCATGGCTCAAAATAAACTTATCTCTAGCGGGCAAGGGTTAAAATCATTTAAAAGCAAGCTACAGTAATTGTAGGTGGGCGCGCAAGGGTTGATGTGGTTGATTCAATCAGGCGGCACTGTTCCCTTAATAAAGTTATTTATCGAGTTTTTGCGCGAAACAGGATGCTCTTGGCAGGATGGCGCAAGTTTTTTTATTTAGTACTGTACGCTATGGAATAAAAATTGAAATAAACCACTCTATTTAAGATTTAAACCATGGCATCCTTTGAGGAAATCCACGATAAATGATAAGTACTTACCACGACGACCGTCTGTCTGCGAGCAATGTGCTCCCACCAACCCCCCCTCCCACTTACATAACACTCGCAAATCTTCGGATTATTTGGTGACCCTATTTTCCAGATTTCATTAGCCGATTTGATTCGATGAGCCGAGACAAATACGGATGCAAGTATCAATTAATTCGACTAAAAATTGAATAATGCTAGTACAATTACAGCAACCAATTATTGTTCCTGTATATAAATATATAAATTTACATTAAATCGGAAATGACATAGGTTAACATAAATTAGATATACATAGATTAATACCAAATTTTGGATTTGTACACTTGTAAAAAGGTACTTGAAACGAGATTCTAACGTTATATAATTTCGAGTCAATGTCGGACTTTGTACATCACGCCGCACATTAATCTAACGAACTGGTTGCGCGCAACACGTAAGTTGTAAAACTTAAGCTCGCATTGTAAACTTGGCTTATAACTAAGTAGCGACATATTTCACGCGGGTTTAAACGTACCTGGCCTAAAACAATCAAACAGCCACTTGGCAAACAAGTCTCCTTCGGTTTAACTAAATACCAAGTTGGGCTTAGTAAGATAACTAGCGAAAGTTTTATGGAATCTGTGCTGAAACTTTTGAAAGTATAAAGTTCTCGTAATAAAATGATATAAAAACAGTATTTTCTTTAAGGAAAAATAAATTTCAGCAAGAACTTTTTAGTGCATTAAAATAAATTACGTTTAGAACCATTAGTTTAGCAGTTACGAATGAAAAATGATATCTGGTAAATGTCCACCACGAGTACGATTACAGATGTTGATTTATTTTGGTAAACTTCACAAAGTTTGAGTTTTAAGATTGATTCGGCTGGCTTCGTATAGCCTCTCAATATTTTTGTAAGGTTATATCACAAAAAATAATTTAGTAGTGTTAAGTGGTAAAGTGCGGTAAAATAGGTTCGTATGAATTATAGAATAAATATACATTTACGCTGTATAATAAGATGAAGTATTGGCTGCCAGTAAGGTTGGACTGTGTTTAAGCGATGTAGTTTCTTTTAATCGTTAGAGTGCTAAGCAGCGATTTTGCGTTGCGGTGATTTGTATCGTAAAGTGCGACGCACTTTTTTCTGTATAACCCAAAAAGATTTATTAAAGTTGATTAATATTTGTCTAAATGAGAGTGTTTTATTTGACACCATAATTTTTTCCTTTAGAGTAATCAAAATATGTATAGCATTTTCCAATAGATTTTTACAAAAATTGCTTAGCACTCAAACGGTTGATATGAATATTTTTGAAGACCTATAATTGGCTATTTATTTCTAAATAAGTTTTATATGCTATAAAATAATAGCTGTTGTTCCTCTTTATAACTAAATAAATAATTAATTAATTGTATGAATTATATTATATATTAGTAATAAATATATATTAATAAATGGAGTAAAATATAATTATTCTTGAATGAATGATCGATTATACTGTTAAACTGCTCATTGCCACGTGGATATAGTCAATTTTAGATGTTACGTTGTTTTAATAAAATGTAAGTAAATTCTTGGCAACTATGATACATCGTTATAAACAAATGTTATAAACAAATGTGGAAGATTTTTGCTGTTTTAAATACTTCGAAATGCTGGTTTAAGATATAGATCAAATGATTAAAACTTGTTGTTAGTGGTTATCATAATTGATATATTGTGTTTTAACTGCGTGCGTTGCATGAATAATTAGATTAATTTTTCATTATTTCAGCTAGCTAAAATCGCTTACAGTTAGGCCTTAGTGACCTTTTTTTACCGAAACGGTGCAGAATTAACATAATAAATCTGGGCGGCCCATCAATCAAGTACAGATGACTGCTCTCAAAAGGCTTCTAAGCCCTCACTTTCATCTGGACCGCGGAACAGCCGCGACAATCGTAATTATACAGAAGAATTCTTTCATTTACTTTTTCATGCTTTTTACGCTGTGAGAGAGCGGAATTAATTTGGCACTTAGTTCCAAATGATATATCATCATAAAGTAATAATGTAATTTTTAAGTGTAATGTATATATCATATTATATTTTAATTAGCTGATGGTATGTAGGTATACAGCAGGGATCTCGAACTTAATAAAAATTATCCGTCAATTTCTATCTTTTTGTCATTAAACTAATTTGTTATTGCATATATTTCCAATTACTTAGTATATTTATTCTCATCAATTGAAGTATATCATGACTTCTTTGGTACGCCTTATCTAAATCATGGCTGTTAAAGCTTCTACCAAATTGTACGGTTTTGAATTTTCCCATTAAGCCTGGCGGGGTCCTCATTTATGTAGTTTTAATTCCGCCATTCCTTTGCTCGGAGATGGCTTCTTATTTCATTAGCTGGCCGCGAGTCAAGCGCACAAGCCATTTAGCTACCAAGCTATAACCTAACTGCGCTCATAGTGATGAGCGAATGCGGTTTTCAGCTTTTGTGCCTTACAGGTGAAGAGCATAAAGATTGTATGTATACTATTTCATCCAAATACTTATTTACAATATATTTATAGATACAGATTTTGTTTAAATTTATTGCTGGTTACATATACCCATATAAAGGGCTGAAAACTTTTAAGATTAATGTGTATAACTTTTACGATTTTATTAAAATACACTTAATTTTTTCATAATGTCGCGAGGTACAGTAAATCCGTGCTTTATATAATCTTTCATATGTAGTGTTTAATGTTTTGAACTTTGTTCTTATTGAAACATATTTACGTAAGATTACTAGAGAAGCAGACTTTAGCGTTTAATATCCGCTTAACAGAAGAAGGCCGCTTTTAAGTTCTGTTTAATAGAGTACTTTCTCCAGTGTTTATAATAGTTGTCACCAGTATTATAATAATCGCTGCGTGTGGTATTAGGTCGGCAAAGAGTAAGTTAACCTATTAAACCAAAGCAAGCATCGGCAGGCTGTTGCGATACTTTGGCATCTGGCTACTTACAAATTTGTATGCGTCGTTATTGAAACATTATCATAAATTTGGCATGTTCTATTCTATTTAAATATGACAGATATTTTAGTTTATTACATTTCTGAAATAAATATTTAATTCGAGAACAAGAAAAGCAAGAACATTACCTAGTTAGATTATTTGCTTGTAATCATACACTTAATACAATTCACAATTATGTCAAAATTGACGATCTCATGGTGAAATAGAATTTGAACTTTATGGCGGCTGACACACAATTACAATTTACAATTTAATAATTACAATAATGAGATGTTTACAGACATAAAACTTACAACTAGCAAACTCTACACTAAGCTTAGCTTATATCGTAGAGTTCAGATCACGGTTACTAAAATAATCTATACAATATTTTCCACAGCTCGAGCGAACTTAGCGAAAGGTTAGTATATATTTTAACAATTCTATATAAAATACATTTTTTACAAAAAAATATGTGAAAGAAATATGTATAAAAAGCAAGCAATTTAATTTCAATAAATAACAAAATCAAAACATCAAAAATAATGTAGCTCTAAGTATAACAATCTGAGGTGACGGTAAGAAACAATGTGATGTGTGTTTGCGGTCGTGCTTTTGTGTGTGTGAGTGTGAATGCGGATGTGTGTGAGTCGCTTGGCAAAAATAAAAATAAATAAAAAACACAGTCTGAAGTTTATATAATAATATAACATACACGCTCAATAGAGTCGGATTATATTCAATCTTTTTTTAATCTTAAAAACGACAAAGTCACAAGGGAACTGGTTCAAAATCGTATAGATCTGTTCAGTTATTCCTGAATTTCATTGTACGCAAGTCCTAAAATCTAACAGAATGAATATGTTATAAAGGTATAAGTAATACTTTCTGATTAGTCTATAAAATTGATGTATATTCGACTAATATTTGTTTTGAAATTTTGATATTTTATTTCATTTTGTTAGTATGCCAGTTAGCTTTGGTAAAATGATTGCTGGTCAGCTTAATCAACAATGTTTAATTTCAGGTCATACAAGTTATGCTATTAGTATTTTAGCCGAGATCCATATATTGCTGAATATAGGCCAAATTATTCTGAGTTGTTAGCTCCAGCGTCTTCCAACTTCACCAAATTGTAGATACTAGCGGAAGTTCTCGCGTATTAAGACGATATAGATATAGTATTAGAAATGATGATTAGAGAAACGCCGTGTTAAGCCATGTTCATTGCTCTGTGGGTGAATTACAGCCTTTTTATAAATTTTCGGTATTATATGTCATCATAAGCAAGCACAAACATTTTTTTTCTCGAGGCACTGCACTAAATGGGCTAAGAACGAGTACATGTCGCTGTATTCGTCTAAGCATTTCCTATGATTTTTCTTAGATCTATGATGAAAGTGATTTGTATGCGCATAAATATAAAACTATGCAACATTTAATAAACATGAAGTAAAACAAACTTAATAATTTAACTTTTATTACGTTAATGATCAATCAGAACAAATCCATTAAATATTTACTTACACTCAACTTTTGCGGAATGCTAGATCTCTCATCTATACATACGTCCACTTTCTTTATACCGAAGATGTTTGTTAAGAACTGTTTTCATTCCATATTAAATTTTTTATTTTACTTAACATTTTAGCATCGCCAAGTGTATTTTAAGTTTATACTTAAACGTTTGAATAATGGAGACACTTACTTTTTCATCAAAAGAAAAATAGGGCTTAAGTACCATTGTGATCGAGTTTCGCTCGGAGAGCTGACTCTGATTGATGCTTTTTAATTACAATTTTTAATGTCAACAATTCATTAATCTTCCTCTTATTGCGAAATATTTTTGTTTTGATCGCTCAAATGTTGTTTTTTGATTTGTTGAGTATTGTTTTGCCATTGGTAACAGTTACTATATTATATAACAGCTACTATATAATGAGAATCAGTAAAGTGATAGCAAATTCAAAAGAACAAGTTACCACGTTATTGTTGATATTGTACGAATGTAATAACTTTTTGAATAATCTAAAATGGGACTATTAGTCACAAAGACATTCTCGAAATTCTCGGTTTTAAATGCCCACGGATATCGAATGGATGTGTTAGATATATATATATATATATATATTACAGGAGAAATAGAAGTTCTGTCAATGTACATGCAACATGTAAAATTTGATGCGTTGTTGCGTGTACTGATGAACTATTGTAATATATTTCAGTTTAGGTAATAGTTTTTCTTTACTTGCTTTATTAAAAAAAGACCACATACTGGCAGAAAATCATGTAAAAAATATAGTTAATACCTAATAATTGTTCATCCAAGGACTCAATAATCGCCATCAAATACAGGTATCGTAAAGGTTTTTCTTCGTAAGTTCCATGCTAAACATTATTGAAGAAGATGACACATAATGTCGTCTTAAATAAAAAATAAATAAATAAAATGGCGAATAAAAAATATCTACTTTCCATAAAGAGTTAAAATTGGTTCATCGAGAGATCTGTGGTTTTCTATAAACAGGGCTAACGGACTGACTGAAATAAATTAGTAGACCGCCTCTATTAGGAAGATTGTTGATATTTTCAGGATCAATTTATACCATTAAAAGTCAGTTGAATCTGTAGAAGAAAGAATACTTATAACTCAAGATCCGAGGGGCCGCATGAAGAAATTTACGATTGTAAATAGGGCATGCCGTCTGTTTACTTATGACCGAGTAATTCGCCGAATCCGTATAATTACCGGCATTAAGATGATACCCGTTCCCCCGAACAAAACGAACGAAGGAACTTAAGTGATGTTAAAACATTCAAATGTTTCAAATGTCCGCGGAGAGTCCCTTAAAGTTGAGGTTATAAATTCAAAGACGATCTTAGACATCGCCATTTTGTTATGCGCCCGCTTTGTGGCGAACGGACTGTAATGGATTTGAATTCTTATTACTGTGTAGCGACTCAACTGGAGGAAAAGTTTTGAGCTACTGATTAAATGTATATTTTTATCAATATACATATTTCATTATATGTATATTTCTATTGTATTTATCATCGCCTCTATATTAGGTTCTAGGCTCGTCTGCTTGTCTAGGTATCTAATTTTGCCGAAGAGTAGCAGCACTTGTATTGCTGTATTATGAATTAACCTCTCATGTCACAAGCTGTCGCCCACTGTAGTATTAGCGCGAATTGCGGATTCGTTGCGAATGTCACTAGAACAACATGTATAAAGGCGACTGTAGTCACTTATCATCTGCACAGTACACATTATGCTTATTTACTTGTGTTTTTTCAAAAATAAATCAAGCTGAATAAAAACTATTAGCGGATGTAAGTCTTTAAAACGCTAATACCAGGGCTGATTGATAGAGACCCACTCAGTTCCTGTAGTCCGCTATACGGTTATCATAATATACGTCTATCTTCTGTGAGTTGAAGAGTAAAAACGTAACGGTTAAGGGCTTAACGGTTCCATTGCGAAATTCGTGCTCCAACGTTTCGAAAAAAAATGCAGCTATGAATTCTGTAGTTTTAAAGTTCGCTTAAGGTACACTACACTATGTTTTATGTAGCTCATTATTGTCAAATATGGGATTTTAATTAATTTATTTATTACCCTTCTAAGAAGATGTAAGATACGGGAGTTTTTATTTACTTTTAATGAAGAAAGGCCTCCTCATTAAAATTATGTTTATTGTGCTCTGTAAAAATACAAATAGAAGATCAGGCGCATTTTTAAGTTTTTCCAATGAAAAAACAATGTTCCGCTCGAACTCATTTTATATCTTTTAAAGCTGCCTCTTCAAAAGCGTCTTTCTATTTGCTCAGAGTGAGAAGCGGAGCGACACAGGAAAATACGCCGGCTAATGATTTGCTAACGATCATATTTATATTTAAATGCACTCGAAGATTATGTCCTTTGAGGGCTTCAATTTGGCGTACTATGTGATCTCGATACTTTCGAGATTCTTTACACTAAAGCGATGATAGCTAAAGGAGAACGGCAAGCTTGTATGGGAGTTTCGTATACCCATTTTTTATCACGTACTGTAATTAAACATATGTCGAAATAATGATAATTTTCTGGAAAGCCACTAAAAAAAAAAAAACAATTATTAAGTTGTCATTCAATACTTATAATGTTTTGAATACAAAAAGTGAGGTTATGTTTATAGATTTTTGTTCTTTGTAACTGATTATTTTTAAGCCTTATATATCTTTTTCAAAACATCTTACTAAGAATGAATATGAGTTACAGAACACGTAGCAAACAGCAACAAAAATATTAGACATTGGAATATGTAGATAATGCATCAAAATTATATTAGTTACTGTTCTGCATATCTAACTTATCAATAATAATAACGTATAATGATGTACTCAAAATCGAAGAGAAAGATAATTCTTCGATATCAGTCAAAGTATAGTTTAAAGCAAAGTTTTTTGCATTAAGAAAACACTGTGCTACCATTTGCATTACATAAATCTAAAGATTCAAAATATATAATAAAATTCACAAAAAATCGATTTCATTTAATCGATTAATACATTTTTATTCTAGTAGTACTGATAATCGTGTTGCGTTTTGTTTTTGTAATGCGTTTTGTTTCCGGTTTTGAGGTACTGATTTTAATTTGTATTATTTGATTTAAGACAAGTTGAAATTATAATCTGATAAATGCAAAATAGTGTCTTTTAAATGTAAAAGATATTGCATAAACATGGCCCTGGTACATGACAAAAAGTAGCCTGTACATGAACTGCCGTTCTCCTTTGACATCTAATAAGTTATTTCCGTATTTGATTGTGAAATTAGGAAAGTAAATAACCGTACTAGCGATTGCGTTATCAAATTGTAAAATGATTAAGAATCAAATATGGAACATTTATTAAATTACTCTAATTTGTGATTGTGATTTATATATTATGTACGAGAATTTTCGAAATTTTCAGTTAAAAGGTTAAAAAATGATAAAAATCTTCTTCATGATATTTATTGTTTATCTATGTAAAAAAATATTTATCATTTAAAATTATAATCTTTTTTATTATATATATATATATATATATATATATATATTATATATATATATGTATATTAATATAATATTTATTTATTAATTACCATTACGTCTTTAGAACCTGTTTACTTTTCATCTACATTAATTTCTAGAATTAATATTCTTAATTTAACATTTACAATTTCTACTACAAATTAACAAATTGTGTATTATTAACAATAGGTCTTTTTTATATTCAATCTCAATCAATATTCAATCTAATTCACATTTTTGTCATTCTTTGTAAATCTTGACTCGTGAGAAAAGTACCACGCGACCGAGTAAAATAACAAAGCCAGCGATTCTTTTTTTTATTTTTTTTTTGTCGAAATGACGTAGATTACAAATAAATATTTAATAACTAGCTTTCCGCCCGCGGCTTCGCCCGCGTTATATTCGAATTTCCCACAGGAAGGATATGTTTTCCGTCGGTAAAATTATCTTATTTCCTTCCTTGGGTCCTCGGGTTTTACGATTGGTATATACGGGGTAAACTATCTGTGTATAAAATTTTATTTAAATTGGTTCAGTGGTTTTTACAATACTGCCATACAACCTTTCACCCCCTCCTTTCAACCCTTTACAGCCCTTTTCTGCTTTAAAAGGTAGCCTCTGTCCTGTCTCAGCCTCTAGACTATCTGTGTACCAAATTCATTTAAATCGCTTCAGTAGTTTTAACAATTTTTCCATACAACCTAGCATCCCTTCTTTCAACCTTTTACAACCCTTTACAACCTATTTTGTATAAAAAAAAAGTAGCTTATGTCCTTTCTTGGCTTTAGACTATCTGTATACCTAGTTTCATTTAAATCGGTTCAGTAGTTTTTTAACAATATTTCTATACAATCTATTATCCCTCTTATTATCATGCCTTGAGTTCATTAAAATGACGATAACTTTTTTTTAATGAACCGATTTTGATGAAACAAAGTTTAGATATTATTCTGAGTTAAAACAAAGCAAATAGTGAAAGTTTCAAGCAAATCGGTTCAGTACTTTCGGAGATAAACGTGAACAAACATACAGACAGACAGACAGACAGACAGACAGACAAAAAATTCCAAAAATTTTTTTTTGCTTTCTAATAATCTATTTAAGTGCCCCTCTATCCATTTCAGTCAAAAATACTAAATGTACAGACAAAATATTTTTACTGTCTTATTATATGTATAGATTACATGATAATTACATCAATATTTTGTGTTGGGATAGCATACAATTAAATGTTATTATTATTCGTCTCAAAAGGGATTCGAACGCGTATTTTTAATAAGCCGTACCTATTGATGTCTGAAACGATTCGTCCACTTAGCACTACTCGTCCCATTTGAAAATTTGGTTTTCCATATTTATATATTTTTTAGTATTTTTCAAATCAAATGCTTTTTTTTCTTTTTGTTAGCGATTATGATATGTTTTCCAAATAGATCGTGCATTCAATCTTCAAAAAATATGAGTAAAGAATGTGTTGTTGTGTTTCTGTATGATAAATTCGAAAACTGTCGATTGGTCCATTTGTCTTGAATATTGAAAAAATATGAGCGTGCATTATCGAAAGCATTGAAATAGATTACAAATTTATATAAATACATGCATAATATGCATAGTTATGTTTTTAGAAAGTATGTGTAATTGTTTGTTACGGTCTGCAACCTGAAAGACTCCATCGATTTTAGCT
Organism: Scirpophaga incertulas; assembly: GCA_036419045.1. Lineage (NCBI taxonomy): Eukaryota > Metazoa > Arthropoda > Insecta > Lepidoptera > Crambidae > Scirpophaga > Scirpophaga incertulas. The sequence goes on along the minus strand of CM071629.1, from coordinate 21,417,592 downwards.
TGAGGGGAGCCTTAGATACATAATATATATTCATTGAGAGAGTTACACTGCGTTTATCAAAATAAAAAGGGTACAGATTTCTATGCAATTTAGAAATACCCCCCCCCCCCAACCCCCTTTGACATAAAACATCATGAGCTCTCAGGGCAGCTTTTGAAGAGCTGATATGGCGTGTTAGAACAACGAGAGTTACTATCATTCCCGATATGTTTTAACCACCCGTATGCCATTCGCCTCTCTCTTGGCTTAACCTGCCGGCCAAAATGAATTCGCAAGAGCAGATGCTCGAAGAGAATTCACATGGTGGAATTGTCTTGCTCGCCCGCACATCCCAATGTTAACTTACTTCTTTAGGGGAACGTATTTAGTGAACTTATGGCAGCTCACCATCTGCCATATTTAAATCGACTAAGAGATGTGTGGGTTCTAACCCAGTTCACCGTAGTCTCTTCCCATAATCCAGTTACCATCAAAATCAAAATACAAAGTCGGTAAATGATTTGACCTATAATCACAATAGTTCCTATGAGTTCAGCTGGGTATAGTTTATGTATGCATTTTTTCTCTAATAAAATGAAGTAACAAGCATTATCACTAGCAAAAAGTTATAAGCAACAATAATTTCTTAAAATATTATCATCAGTTTAAGCTAAACGGCGCGAAACACCGCCGTGATGTCTGTGATGTAGCCTTTCTGTACAAATTAATAAATAATACTATTGATGCGCCTAAACTATTACGTAATATATCTTTTCACATTCCTCGATCGAAGGGGAGGTTGTGTCGTAAAAGGGTTCTTTTCTCATATCCTGTTGCTAAAACACGTTATGGGAGAAATACACTCATTAGGCGCTCTTGTAAAACTTGATGATAAGCTGCATGAGCTTGACATCTTTAGCATGAATATAAAAACATTTAAGAGAGAAGCCTTGAAAATTTTGTCAATTGAACCATAGAGTGTGCTGATGTCATTCAATTTTGACTCATATAATATATATTTATAGTAAAGTCTTAAACTATAGAAGTGTGAATCGTATTATCTTTGAAGTGTATAATATACTATTACTGTTTTTAGGTTAGATGTACTTATGTATGTACCATAACTTGCTCACGCATATTCATATCTATTTATATATTTTATAAGGAAAAATGTTTTACTGTAATATTAACTGATTATCTCATAATGTAATAATTTATGGAACTATAGGTTCTCATGTTTTAAACAATATTATTAATATGTGTAACTGTTTGTTCCTTAATAAATAAATAAATAATTAAAAAAAAACTTTGTTTGCCGAAACCACTTTACGGATAAAATGTCTACTTAAAGGTATACAATATGATAATGTTGAAATAATGTACTTTTGCGCTCAGTTTGAGTTTTATTCAATGGTATTAAAATATTTTATTTTGTTTCGAATGTGATATATATATATTGTAATAATATATTTTCTTTCCAATAAAAACTATAGGACATATGGTAGGGGTTCTGATCAATCGTTAACGGGATTCTTTGAGTTTTGCTTCGATCGGCAGCGTCCTCGATAAATATTAAAAACGATTGGTAAATGTTTTATAAAAAGGTATGAAGTACAAATTTGAAATCCGTATTTACGGATATATACGGATAACATTATCTCCCTATCCAAGGCGTGTACTAACTGGTAGATTGCTTGTAGACAAGTAGGTTTAGGTTGCGACTAATCGCAGAGTGTAACATTTACCTACTTACAAATTATCCAAATCAGGCATATCTAGCATAATCTATAATAATATTGTTGTTATTACTGCTTGCAAATGTAAATGTTTAACTTATTCAATGTCATATGATTGTATGTAAGGGTAAATCCGAAGATAGTAACTTGCTTCACATGAAGTTTTCAACCACTAAAGAACTGGCTATTATATCGCTAATAATCGGAATACAATAGTGCTAAAATTATTATTATAGTGAAGGTGGTGAAAATGTGATAAGTGGTGGTAATTAGTCATGGTGTGCACAGAATACATATCAAATCGAACAGTTTTTTTTTGCCCTCGTGGGGAACAGAAGCCGAGTCTTCTGATGTTGGCAACTACTATAGACCAAACGCGGGTTATTCATAATGGTAGTATAGATTTATCAGTCATCATATTTTCACATAAGAACAGTTGTACAGACAGAGATCGTAAAGTTAATGCTCTTTTTAACTAAAGAAACAATTCATTTGAAAAGATTGCTTAAAACGATCACGTCTTGAATTAAATTGATCAACATTAAAATTTATAGTACTTGAATATGCAATAAAAAAGTTTATTAGACTCTTAATAATTTCTAATGGGTTTAAAAGTAAAAAAAAAACTTATGTCAACTTACAACTTACTTATAAATTAATACTAGCTGACCCGACAGACGTTGTCCTGTCAAATGTCTCAAATGTCATGTTGTATCGCTGTATGTAAAAAAAGATTTTTCTGCTTTTCTGTTGAAAACGGCTTTGTCGGGAAAGATTCGATCGTCTTGGTCGCGGCATTATTAATTAAACTTCACTTCACTTCAATCCACTTGTTAATTATTTATTTAATAGAAATAGTTTTAATATTGATTTCTTACAAATATCAAATTGTCATCCATACGTCATTACATAGCTGTCATTTTACGTCAATTACATAGCTGTCATTTGCGTTTTGTTATTCCAAGTCTGATTCTTTTTTGTAATACCACGTTTTATAGTGACTGACGTTTCATGTCAAGTCACACAGGAACGCTGTCGAACGGGATAAAAAGTATCCTATGTCCGTCTCCTGGCTCTAAGCTACCTCCCTACCAATTTTCAGCCAAATCTGTTCTGCCGTTCTTGAGTTATAAGTGGTGTAACTAACACGACTTTCTTTTATATATATAGATTTTAAGCGATGTTAGGAGCTCTGTTTATCCGAGCAACCGAATCTGGTATGGAAAAAGTTATTAAATACGTGCTCAAGCTCCACGGATCGTGCCTATTTTCAACGTTGATGTTCTAGAATGGGATATGGCTACATGCCTTCCCATTGCAAGTACTGCCAAGTACTAGCTTGATGATGAATTCTGCTACCTGTAGAACTGCATATTGAAATAAATTTAATTAATCAATAAATAACATCCAGTGTAAATCAATATTAGGATTTTACTAGTTCGTATTACGTTTTATAGTAAGAAAAATAACTGTGGAGAGGCGAGTTTTATTATTTTTATCTTTAATATATTTTTTATAATTATAATTTTAGTATAGTATAGTGTAAGTGTGTTTTAGTTTATATCTGCTTATGTAGTTTAAAGGAAAATATGCGTTAAATTATACTACTTATTATTTAAAAAAATCGGAAGCAAGTGAATTTGAGCAACAACAGGCTTCCTCCAGTATTTGAGTTGAACATTGAATTAGATGAACAAACAGATAAAAACCTTTTACTATGTATGAGTTCACTATTAAATAAAACTGTACGATTTATGTTTCATGTGATGTCAAATTTTAATGCACTCAATGGTCAGTATTAGGATGATAAAAAAATCTGAATGAATATTATAGATATCTTATCTTCTATGAGAATGCAGTGGCTGGTTTACCTAGTAAGGTTGATACCGAGTGCTCTTCTACGAGTAGTAGCTGTAGTTTATTTTCTTTCCCTCAGAAGAGGAGAGGCTGAGACCTGTGCAAGAGCGTGGTTACTCACTCGATATAAAAAATATTGTACGAACATTTCTGTTTATTACTTGTTTTCTTCGTCATCGTTTATAGAAATGAATAAATATTAGTAATTCTTTACATCTAATTACAAATCATATTGAGTATCCATGAGATTATGTGTCGCGAAAAAATTTTGAAGGATCTACATTGAACTTTATTGTAAAAAGTGAATATGGCTGCTGAAAGTTTAATTCAAGAAACAATTTCTCTTTTAATATATTGTTTTTCAAACGCATCAGATTGTATTTGTTATTTTATACATTTTATACACAAGAATCATCTTATGTATGTATAAAATAGATCGAAGCATCTATTTTAGCTGATTTTGCCATTAACGAGATCTTTAATGGCAAAATCAGCTAAATCAGATTGATATAAACATCTCATGTATATATATATACCTATATTTTTTTTTAATTAAATATACATATTTTAAATAAGAACTCCTCTTTTGCAATTAAATATAAGAAAATAAATGACCCGAAGATAATTTATTATTGAAATGGTTACAATATAAAATCAATACATTTTTATTTAACTTTTACTTACATATTCTTATTTACCTATTGCTATAGTTGAAAATAAAATCCTCGTTTAGTTATACGGACAACGAAGTCTCGGGTTTCCCATCTGTCTTTCCTCATATTAAACGTTTCTGTTCGGTTCAACCAACAAAGTTGTATCTGAAAATTATTTGTGCGCTGCATCTGCGCCCGCCTTTTAGAAATAATAAAGAAGCGTTTAAACGCAATTCGTATGTGAGATACAACGAATGAGGCGCAATAAACTGTATTAGGAGAAATGTATTGCAAATAGAATACTGTGTAACGCACCGCATGTAAAAATAAAGTATAATTTGGTGCCTCGCCGGTGAGACTTTGTTATTTATACCTGTTGTTATCGTTTTCCAAACTTCGTACTGGTGAATAATTTTATTAGTATTTGTGTGTGTTATAGTAAAAAGCAGAGCGTATCCTGGAACCGCCTTTGAGGTAATGAATGACTATCAGATTTTATTAATAATTTTTGTTATTGCTGTTAGTAACTGATGATCAGTGGTAACTATCGGTCATATACATCTGCAATGCTTGGAGTACCTGTACAGTTATTGCGTACCTGGAAATTTATTTTTTAAGCCTCGTTTAAAGTCACAAATATCGTTACCCTTGGACAACATTGCAGGTAGGAGCTCATTATATTTATAAAGATTTTAAATACATTTATAGCAAATATTAATTTTAATGAATTTGTTTAAAATCGTTATAGCGACATTAAAACAGTTCCAGAACGCACTCGTAAACTATTATACTTCTATGTACTTTTTGGCAATTCATACATTCGCATGAGCCCTGTTTGTTTAGTTAGGCGAGTGATGCCGGGGCGGCAATAATAGTGCGCGGCGTAGGACCAAACAGCAAGTCATGTCAACGTAGAGTTATGTATCGCTTGTACCTGTCAGGCGCTAATACTGTGTATTATAATTTATAGGTACTATTGGCTAACCGATTAATAATAACTTTGTTGATAATAATATTTTCCTTTTTCATTATGAGAACATTCAAGAATCTAATGTTTCTTAAAAAAAGCCATATATAGTATACTCATTATAAACATTTAGTGCTCAAATGTTCGGTTGATTATGTAATATTGTAATATATAATTAAGTTTTTTTAATTAAAAAATCATGCATATGCATCCCTACCAAGTAGTGAGCCTATTATAAGCAATTAAAGAATGTTAATTTGAAAATTAAACGATTTTTGCATTGACCCCAATTATCCACGAGTAGGTACTAAATAAAAATTTTAGTAAAAATAAATGTACATTTTTTAAATTTTCCCATGACGTCGACCCAGCGAAACAACTCAGGTACACCGATAATGTTGTATAAAATATATTTTCTCTAAAATTTGTAAAAATTCATTAAACATTTAGTTAATATGAAATAATATTATTAATATTTTAAAAAATACAAAAAACTACCTTTAATTTTTTGTTGTTTTTTTAATTCAAGTCTAAAAATGATTATCTTTGTATAGCATGATCTTGCGTGGATTTATTAATGTCCTATCTATAGAATCTAAGTTCATTAATCGCTTACCTGTAAAGGCAGGTATTCACGCGGGGCGAATTTCCCGGAATCCGGCGATGATCCGGCGTATTCCTCTGTCAAATTTAGATCTCCATTAATATTTGATATTGCATTACAAGCCCTATCTAGAAGTGCTTAAGATCTTAAATATCTTTACAATACCGGATTGGAGATATTGAAAGATACCTCAGTCGGGTCGATAAGATTGATCGAGTGGGGTAAGAAAGCAGATTATCTGGTCCTGCAGATAAAAAAATCGGTGACTTGTCAAATTCATCGCATTCTACTGTTCGGTCAGTCGATTCTAAGATTGATATTGGCTACATCTAGCGAGAAAGTATTATACGAGTTAATCATTCTTTTTGGACAATGTTTAGTTAACATGGTAGAAAATGGGTTTAATGTTTAGTTAACATGGTAGAAAATGGGTTTTTCGATAAAATTCATATATATTTAAGAGTTGAAGAATATATTAAAACTTAATTTTGATGACAGATTGAATTTAGAGTACCAATGAATAGCAACAGGAAATAAAAATCTTAAAAAATGTCAAGTTTGGTAATGTTATATATCAAAGGGTTAAAAGTTGTTCTACTTATTTATGTTTTATATGGTTACTAACACTATTATTAAAACATGCGTAATATGACTTCAAAAGTATTTTGTTAAAGTTGTAAAGTTACTCTATTTCCCATAACAACATAAATAAAAACGAATATTCAACAATGGCCGCCATTATTATTGACTTTAATAAATATAAAATTAAGACACAAAAGCTTAACAGCTAAATAATCTTATATGGAAAAACGTAAAAGGAAAAAAAGAAATGAATTGTATCAGAAATCGGGAGAGTCTATTTGAATAGAACAGACAAAAATTTCTGAAGATCTATTCGTTTATTTCATTTTTTCAATCATCATTTACAATATCATAATA